>CM053325.1:26663284-27941613 GCA_028583605.1 Dastarcus helophoroides | reverse complement strand
AAATGTCAGTTTTTTCGGCTTTAAAATCAGAATTTCAAGTTTCTTTCAAAAAAAGGTAAATTTTTGTAGTAAAAGTCTTTAATAGGAAGTTCGAATTGTATCACGAAATTTCATCTTTCATTTTAAAATCTTCACTTTGGTCAAGAAAAAGTCCAAGATGAAATTCTTAGAAAAAAATCTAACGTCGCAATTTCAAATTTTCAGTGTATAGAAATTTTGACTTTTAGGTCTACATTAAAAATGGGGAGTATGTATCAGAAATATTTTTAAATCTGAAAGATGAGCAATATGACTTATACTTTTTTCCGCTACAATTGATGGAACCGCGTTGATTTTTAAGGCGATGAGGAGACGCCGTCGCCGCCGCCGCGGCCGCCTCCTTTGACTCATACATATCGACGGCAGCTTCGTCACTAAGGTGATTGGTTACCGGGTCAGTCGGTTAGGTCCCTGAACCGCCGTAGTTCAACGGCCTACCGCATAGATGTTTTACCTACGACCCGATGCAACAACTGCGTTCTACTTCCTTTTTATTTATTATTTATCGAAATCGTAATGTCAAATCAATACATACCTTATTATCTTTTATTTAAGTGGCAATATTATTAAATAGAAGGCAATAAAAACTTTATTGCGCATTGCCATATATCATTCAGCGTGAATTAGTTCACATTTTCTTTTTTCTTTTTTTGTTTTCGAGTAGCCTAGTCGTTTTTAGAAACATTTACTTCCGTTAATAAAAGTGACTTCATGCAATTATATTCCATGTTCGCTGCATATTATACAGAGACATAAGCGCTATACTACCATGACTACATCAAGTAAAATTTTTCGAAGGAAAATCAAAATTTATCTAAAAAACTTCCTATTTTGATTGAGTTGTAACCAGTATATTTCTAAACTGAACTCGGAACACTATAATTGCAATTCACTAACACTGTTTAATTAACTAACTTATTCATTGACTTCTAACTAACTTCCTGGCTAACTTGACTTACTTGACTAAAGGAAAAGTGACCGCCTTATATAGGCCCCGGTCCGGGTTCTAGAAGAATTTGGCAGATAAGGCTTATCGTTTACCGAAATTTCTGGAGCGCTTATCTGCCGTTTGATTTATTATCGCGGCCGCTTCTCCTTATCAAATTTTCTAGAAAATTCCCAACTAAACTTTATAATTACTTTTTTTGTTACAATATTTATAAAAAATAATTCAAGTTGAGTCTAAAATCTCGAGAAAAAGTTTGAATGTAAAACTTATAAAATGAGTTTCTTAAAGTTTCTAGTTTAAACTAGAAATGGTAGAATAATAGGTAAAAATTTTAAACTCAAACCTAAAAAAATGAAATTTTTAGAAAAGTAATCGAAATGTATTTATACATATACATTTTATAACTTGTTTTGACATTTCTGTAAAAATATAGAAATTTTAAATTTCTTCGGAAATACCGATACAAATTTTTGCCCAAGTTTTCTCCATAAAATTCTATTTTTCTTAAAATACTCGAGTTTCTCTGAAAGCGACATTTTTTTCACGCCTTCGTATATGTATTTAAAATATTTATAAATATTTTTTAAAATTCCTGTGTTAAAATCAATATTTTGATTAAAATTTAGCTGAAACCTGAATATTCCGAATTTGTTCTAGAAATTTGGACTTTTTAGAGTTAACATATGGAAAAAAAATGTAATTTAAAGCAAAAATTTTAAAATTAAGGTTGAAATTTCGAATTAAAATTTCTAATTTATACCTTAAATTTTTATATGTTTACTTCTAAATGTTGATTTCTTACGCACGCTTCAGTGTAAATTGGGAATTTTTTCAGACTTTTTTTTAAATTAAAAAGTCAAAATTTGGGTTTTCTAAAATATAGATATATCTTACTTTTTCCCATGAAATATTGACTTTATGATTTCGGTGCTGCAGGGATAACCGAAATCATAAAGTCAATATTTCAAGTAAGTGTTCCATTATTGCCTTTGATTCAGTCGGAACATTCCCAAAGCCGGAATGTCTATCGCTTGCCAGGGCTGGACATTCACATGATTTATGTAAAAAAGTTCTTCTTCCTCCTCGCATATTCTACAAATAGAATTTTCTTTTACGCCAATTCTTGAAACAGTCCAACTATCCACCTAAGCTGATTTTTACTTAAATTTAGTAGCTGCCTGGCTCTCTTTCTGATGGTCTGTCAATGAACATCCGCGATTACCTCAAGCCACTGACACCCCTCCAGTAAGTTCTTCCTTAGTAATTCCTTTGTGACCTCCCTTGCCATCCTATGGGCAAGCGGACAAGTAAGTTCCAATCCTACTAGAGGAAATTCTGCTCCCCTCTTGGCTAGAATATCTGGAGATCTGCTCTTTCATTTCCTTCAATTCCTCGATGGGCCTCAACTCAATGAATTATAATGCTGTAATAATTTGCTTAACTCAACACAATTCTTTATCCTTTCTGGGATTAATTTCGTAAGCTCTCAGCGTATTTAATGTTGCTTGACTGTCGCTGTAGATCAGGATCCTCCTATTTTTATAAGACCTCCAGATCAATTTTCAGCACAAGCTGTTATGGCAGTAACTTCTGCCTGGAATACGGTTGCCGAAGTTCCCTGGTTTGTATAAAATTCATCCCCTGGCTATTTGCCAGTTATTTCCCTACCAGTACTTGTCCTTTTTTTGGATCCATCTGTAAACCAGATTGATCCGTGAAAAAGATAAAGCGGATCCATCAGTAAACCAGATTAATCCGGTTTATCTTTTTGGTTTCGTTAACTGGACTCCCCTTTCTGGTATTTCTACCCGGTAGGGTTTGTGTAAGTTGGAATTACTCGTTGATATGTTTGAAGGCATACTTAGCATATAAGTGGCACAGATCCGCTTGAATATTTCTGTGTGACATGTTATTCTGGGTGATTGTGTGATTGTAGGCGATTAATTAATTGTTAACCTGTAAGCTGCTGACAGGGCCTCCGCCTCCACCACTAGATATAGTGAAGGCAGACACAGCAGTGCTTTCATGGCTGCAGTGGGCATTATTTACATCGCCCATGATATTCGTAAGCAAGGTAGGCTTTGTACCTTGCTTAGTTAGTAATGTTATATTTTTTTCTGGTTTGGCTTTATGCAACCAAATAAAAGATCCATATGTGACTATGGGTACTATAACTTTGAGTATATTGGATGAACCATCACAGTCTAAGTCCCCATTGCTTACCTATCATGCTTCTGCAGACCCATAAGGTCTTAGTAATTTAGCAGTAAATTATTAGACATGAGCATCGAAACCAAGTTTGTTGTCTAAAATAAGTCCCACACATTTAACTTCCCTGTTCAGTGGAAATTCTTGTCCTCCTAAACTAATCTTTTTAAATCATTAAGGCTCCTTTTTTAGTAAATACAACTATCATGGTTTTCACTATTAGAAACTGTTAGTCCTCCTGCTAAACACTGTAATATTCAGGGCTTGCTGCATAAGTGCTGATACAGACCCTCGAAATTTGCATCTAATTAGTAAATTCTCTTCTTCATAAACTAATCATTTTAAGTCATTAAGGTTCCTTTTTTAGTGAATGCAACTATCGCGGTTTTAACTGTTAGTAATTGTTAGTCCCCCTGCTAAACACCATCTTCTGTAATGTTCAGTGCTTGCTGCATAAGTGCTGATACAGACCCTCGAAATTTGCATCTAATTAGTAAATTCTCTTCTTCCTAAACTAATCATTTTAAGTCATTAAGGTTCCTTTTTTAGTGAATGCAACTATCGCGGTTTTAACTGTTAGTAATTGTTAGTCCCCCTGCTAAACACCATCTTCTGTAATGTTCAGTGCTTGCTGCATAAGTGCTGATACAGACCCTGGAAATTTGCATCTAATTAGTAAGGTTAAAACATCTGCATATCCTTGCGCATGATCACAAGTTCACAGGATTTCTCTCCTTGGCAGGCAAGCTAATGTCATTGCAAGAGAAAAATCCTCAACGCGTCATCTGTATCTACCTACCAACAAGCTTTTCCGTTATCTTGAACATGAATGATGTCAACCTGATTGATCTGAGGAACTTTGCCTGGACGTATAAGTTTCGCCCTGGTTTGGGTATAAAAACCCCCCTAGTCCTTCTCCAATCCAGTTATGTCAAGTAAGTGGTCTGTTTAATATTCTAGAGCTTTGACGTGTTCCCTGATTTTGAGGCAGATCGATGGCTTGGATGCCTTGTTATGCAAGAAGGGGTTCGCATCCCGGGAAGGGCGTCTGAAGTAAAATTTCAAGGGACCCCTCTTCGGAATGCCTATATTCTTCCTGTAAAGTTTGCAAACATCCCAGTATACTGTGGTTGTTTTTTTGCAATGCCTTCTGGAGTCTAGCTCACTTCGGGGATTTTTCAATTCCCTCACACTGCTTTCACCATGAAATCTTATTTGTTTGTTTAATGGCACTTACATAATCTCGTCTTGAGGTTTCATATTTCCCCCAACGTACGGTCCTTTTTGTCCGGTTAAATTCTTTATAGGTTTCTGTACTCTGACAAGAGAATTCGGAATTCCATCAGACGATCTCCAACTTGACCTTCGTCTTCATTGAACAGTTTTCTTCGTAAGCTGTTTTGATGACGATATTGATTATATCGCACATCATTTCAATGTACACTGGGGTCTAGTCGGACAATGTTCCAGTCCCTATTTTATTCTCATTTGATAGTGATTGCAAATACAGGTTGTAGGACTTCTGTACGACTTAGCTTCCCCCTGTGGCAGAGCTATATACCTTGAAACTTACGTACTTATGGTCCGAAAGTGATGGTTCATTTAAAACGTCACAATTTTACACAGAAATTGCAAAATTTTTAAACTCAAATATTTCAGAACTTTTTTATAAACATAAAATTTTTTCGAACTTTCGACTTTTTTCTCACAGTTTCTTAGACCTCAAATCTCATTTGTAGAAATTATTTGTTTTTTTTTTGAAATTTGAAAATTTTTGCCAAATATTCGAAAACCCTTTAATTAAATTGTAACATTAAGCATAACATAAGTAAAAATTTTGACTGATTTCAAAAAAAAAATCTTTCAGAAAAAAAAGGATCTGGATTTCCAGTTTTACCTCGAAATATTGGGTTGTTCTCTAATCTATACTCTATAATATCCAAATCTACTTTTTTTTGCCAATTCTTATCAAAAGGCAACTAAAAGCCTGAATTTGTGGAAGAACCAACGACCGAAGAAAAAGCCAATAAAAAATGAATGTTTTGACTTTCAATATTTAGCAAATATAAACCTTGTCAGCGAAATTATACAATTCGTCAATTTCGATACATAAGTGTTTACTTTTGAATGCATTATATAAATTAAAGAAAGTAACACCCATTTGAAACACTTTTTTAATTAACTGGCGCTAAACGATATAAAAAAGGAATCATATTGTCAAAATCTGCCTGAAGAAAATAAAATAAACCCAGCACATAATAAACGTACAAATGACCCCCACGTGTCGTAACAGAAAAAAAAAAGTTAAAATGTTTTCCTTCTCAATATCTAACATCCTACATTTTCCAATAAGCCTGAAATTTATAATAGTAAGCAAATTTGCCCTCTTCGAATATTGTAATAAAGTTATAGATTATCAATCATCTATAAATATATGGTTATCTAATGTGAGTTCGAGCGAACAATTTTAACGAGACTTATGTAGATAAAAAGAAAAGCTAGCTACGACATGGCAACAACGATCTCGCAGAGAATAAAAAAAGGGCTAATGTTATAAAAGGACTGAACAGATAAAAGTAAAACTTCGGGTCGGTAGCTCTAGAAGGCAATAAAATAAATGATCCAGAATATAAAAGCAGACAAAGACCAAAAATAGATACCGGAATAGCTCGACATCACATAATTTTTTATAAGTCGTGGAATTATAGTTTTATTTATTTCTCTTCGTGTACACAGAATTTATATTAGCTATTGGGCAAATTGATAAACTAATTAAAGAGTGCCGGAATACAGATCGAACCGATATAATCTCAACCATATTCTGTTTCTAAATCGAAGATTTCGAAAGGGGTGCATAAATTGGAGAATTTTTATTCGAAATATCTTTTGCCATGGTCAAACTTTCAAATTTAGGCCTAATATTTTAAAAATGGTATTATGTAAAATTTTTAAAAAATATGGAAATTTTGTCGTTGAAAAATAGGTCAAAATTTCCAAAAAATTCGATAATTTTTAGAAACTTTTCGCACCTTTTTAGAAACGTAATCTCTTATCGAATTCATATTTAAAGTAGTTTTTATATTATTTTAAATTTCGACCTAAATGCCGGAAGCAAAGTCGAAATGTTGGAAGTTCCAAGAAAGAGAAATTGGAATTTCGGTTAACTCAATATTTTGAGAAATCTCGGATTACTGCAAGTTTCGAGAGTGTAAAGGTGATGGTTTGGAAAAAATTAAGATTTTATTTTTAAGATTAAAATGCCCAACTTATAATTTCGACTTTAATGAGGATTCCAAAAACATTTTTAGTTTAGGTTTATAAAAAAGCGGAAATTTCCAAATTTTCAAATAACTTTGAAAGAATTTCGAAATTTTTAAAACCTTGCGAAAGAACCATTTTTTTTTCAAATTTCCGAACTTTTTGATAATATCAAGTTTAAACCTGATTTTTTTTAGTTTCAGGTTTAAATATAAGAACTTGTTAAAAACAAAATTAATTAGAAGGTAAAAATTGCAAGATTCTAAACCTCGTTTTTTCTCACAAGTAGATTTTCTTAATGTTTTAACTATAAAATCGAATATTAGGGATTAAAACCAAAAAAAAATATAGTTTGGTAGTTTAAAGCTGATTTTATCATTCCGGTTAAAATATCGGGATTAGTTTTTTTCTACAAAAATATTTCTTAATTTGAAATAAATTAAGCTCTTTTAGACATTTTGATTTTTCTACTTCGAAAATTCAAATTTTAACATCAGGTTTATATAAAAGATATGTCAAGTTTTCGAGTTTGAGAAGCTCTAGCCTAATCACTGAGTTTAAAAGAGGTTGAATTTCTAAAAAAAATGAAGTTTGTAAAAAAGTTACACGCGTTTTAAGACGAAGTTTCTGTAGAAAATTAAATTTCTAGAAGGACTTGGAATTGCAGAAAGAAAATTCGTAACATTTCTGGTTCAATCAATTCAATTTTGATAAAACATTGACTTTTGATCAAAACTTAAAATTTTCTATAAAAAAATGTCGTGACTGACTGATTTTAGTATTTTTTTGGTAAATTAATTTTTCTTTCAAAATTTCCACTTTGACTTAAAACTTAGATTTTTCTACAAACTTAAGCTTTTCATTTTCTAATTAAAATTTGAAACAACGATAACGTTTCAAATTTTAGTCCGGAATTTTGAGAAAATTAGACAAATTTCATATTTATTCAAAAATGTTGTCAATATTTCCGTTTTTACTTTAAGTTTGATTATTCGACGTTTTTCTCAAAAGTTTTCGCTAAAGTGAGACTAACTCTCATCACGTGACCGTTTGAGTCCCGTGACCTACCCCCTACCCGTCTATGTTGAAAGTGACAGTGCAGTAGGGATGGCAAGGTCCGAGACTTAAAAGAATCGAGTTTGGTTATATATCCAACCCTTGGACCATTTTCTTTAAAATTAAAGTATCATATTTCATTTCACCAATGTTAGTGTAGGATTTAATTCTCGAAAAAAATCCTAGAATTACTAAGATATTATCCAAACACAATAATTGAAATAATTTGCGGTGCGCCTATGTAAAAAAACTGTATATAACAATTCGAGGTTACAGGTTGTCGGCATCGACCACAAAGAGATAAAGCGAGAGTTAACCTTCTGGTTGTTACTTATTTTGTGATTTAGGCATAAGAAAACTGCCCGCGCGTTTGGTGCCGTGTTTGCTCTCGTTAGACCAAAAACGTGTTCCAACGTTCTGTTGGCGTAGTTTAGGCTCAATAAATCAGAGTTTTGGTGCCGATTAATTACTGTAGATAAAACTTGAGTACACCATTATACGCCGGAAACAAAAATACAGTCAAAACAGTAGACTGTGAATCGGGAATCGGCTCCAAAAAAGCAAAAACTCCTTTTTTGGCTAGAAAAGTGATGCAAACTGTTTTTTGGGATAGTCATGGAGTTTTATCTTGGTCGATTATCTTCAAACAGGAGAAACCATTACAGGACCGCACAGCGCATCATTACTTGACAAGCTGAAGGCAGAAATTGCGGAAAAACGGCCACATTTGCAGAAAAAGAAAATCCTGTTTCACCAAGACAATGCGCCTTCTCACACCTCCGAGATTGCCATGGCGAAAATCCACGAATTACGGTTTGAACTGCTTGATCATCCTCCTTACTCACAAGATCTAACCCGAAGCGTCTACTTTTTGTTCCCTTATCTAAAAATTGCGCTCGGAGGACACAGATTTTCGTCAAATGAGGAGGCGATCACCTTCGTGAACAATTATTTTGCAACGAAAAAACCCGAGTACTATTTGGACGGGTTAGAGAGATGGGAGCATCGCTGCTAGAAAATGTAGACTTACAAGAGATTATGCAGAAATATACAAAAATTTAAAGAAAAAATGTCTTGTATCTTTGTTAGGTCGGAGACTTCTCCGATACACACATCTTACGGAATTTCGATGCTTCATTCCGCCCGTTAAGGAAACATCTTGAAATTATGACAACATAGCAGCTCTGGTATGTTGATCTCTGCTGGAGATCCACAAAGCACCTGACTTGTGTAGCTGTCACATAAATAGTGCAGTATTGTCGACTCAGAAAATCTGCTGCAAATATGATATTTGAAGGGTATAGGCAAAGCAGTTTTGAGAAAAACGAAAAGGTATTATAAATTCTAACTTGGTGTATTTTTACCAAGTGAGTCTAGACCAAATAAAACTTACACCTTTGGCTAGCAGATGATGCAGGTAACTCATTTTTAGAAAACATTAACTTGTCACCTTCTTTGCCTTTATCCTTCATTTTTATTATTGCTTTTACGCGTGCAATGTGCTAAGAATAGAGTAATGGTGGCAATGAGACGCTTATATTTTACTTATGCAACAAAGATTTTATGTTGCAAAATATTTTAGCTTCACAAAAATTGGTTGATCTTCAGATCTTAAAAGGAGCAATATTGAAACAGATCATAACATTAATTATTTATTTTAAACATCAATTAACAGATTCATGTATATGTACATAATATGATTTTTTACATTTTTACAAGATATAGTAGAAATTATATTTAACAATATTAAGAACAACAAGACATAATTTTATAACATTGTTTTTAAATACATAATATAAAATTATAGTCTAACTAAGTTTCTACTTATTTATTGTCGGTTTCATTCTTTTCGGCTTTTGGCATTGTATAAAGGTAACAATACTGGTGAGTAAAGCTACTAAAGTAATAAATTATTATTATTAATATGTGAATGTTTCAGTTGGGTCAGGCCCGTAACCAGGGGAGGGCTGGGAGTCTTCAGTCCTCCGTTCCCGAAAACTGCACACTAGATAGAACTGAAGTTTCCAGACGTGCAACCTTTTTAAAAAACATTTTTAATGGATCATTTGGTTTTCGTACTAAATGCAGGAATTTTTTTTTCAATTGGCGCCATTTGTTATTATTAGATACTGGATTTCAAGCACAATCAAACAAGGTAAAGAGGTGAGAAAAATGTTAAATTAGGCAAAGACGAAAAGTTAAAGAAGGCACAAATAGGTAAAATACTCCAAAAAAAAGGCATCGACAGGCCAAAATTCGCAGTTAACAAGAATATTTTGAACTCAGTCGAAATTTTAAAAAAATTAGATTTTAGGTTATTACTCAGGATATTCAGAAAGACTTCAAATAAAGAAGTTCTTAAAATTTCGAGTTTATTCTTGAATTTTCACCTTAAATCTTAAAATTTTAACTTTAAACTCATTCGAATTTTATTTCAAATTTCAATCTTACGTTTTAAGTTTTATTAAAAAAATGTCGAATTTTGCAAGTTTTTCAAGCTTAAATATCCTATTTTGAAAAAAAAATTCAAATTTTAAGAAAAACAGAATATCTGTACAAGTGATCTTTGAAAGAGATTTAACACGAAATTTTGAGAAAAACTTGGATTTTGTTATAATATTTTTACAATTTTTGAATTTAAAAATTTAGGGTTTAAATTCAGTATTTGAATAAAACTTTGAATATTCCGCTCTTTACTAAAAATTCAAAATCTATTGTAAGTCATAATTTTGAGAGGACATTTTTAATAACTTTTTTTAGGAATTTCTTCTATAAATTTTGAGTTTTACACAAAACTTGAGCATTTTTAAACTGGAAAATTCAAGATTTTTTAAATAACTTTAACTCATCAGTTTAATTCGAAATCTTTTTTTTTCCAAAACTTTTAACTTCTTAATAAAAAATGTCGAAATTTTTGTTGAAGTTGATTTGTTTATATTTCGATTACGATTTAAAAAATTCGACTTTTTTCTTCAAAATTGGACATCCAAGTGAAAACTTTCAAAAAAATCTTAAGATTTCCATCTTAGTTATCAAATTTCAACTTTAATTAAAAATTTTTTTACTTTAAATTACGACATTTTTAACTTTAAATTCGGATTTTCAGAAAAACTTGATTTATAAAATTTTTACGACTTTTTACCAGTTTAAAAATGTCAAGATTAAAGTCGAAATTTTGAAAAAAGATTTAGCTTAATGACTTAGTTTATTTTTCAAAATTTTTCAAACTAGCACTTGTTCAAAATTCAGACTTCTTCAAAATATTTTGATTTTTTTTTTAGGCATTTAATAAAAAAAATCTCCTAGCTATTTTGAGAAAACACTAAAAGTTTGAGGAAATATCAATGTTAATTTTTTGAATTTTGTTTGAAGACAAAATGTTGAGTGTTACTGGTTTTTATACATAAATTTTATTTTTTGGAAATTAGAGATTTTTTTAGAAAATTTTGACAAACCTTTTTTTTCAAAAATTATGGCTTCTTTTTTTTCGGATTTAGACAATAATTTTAAATATTAACTTATTTCTAAACTTTCGAATTTAAAAAACCAAAACCAAAAAATTTCTAATTCGAACAAGTACTTAAATTTGTTAATAATTATCGTACCCCATTTTTTGTGCGGAAATTCAAAGTCTCTAAAACAAGTTAATATTTTCAGAAATATGTATTAATGAAGTCAGTTGATTATTTTTAAGTAAAAACTTGGTTATTTTAACTATAAACTTGATCGTAATTAAACTTTTTCTAAAAGAACTTAGTCCACTGTAAATATAGACTTTTCTGTACATTTCGAATTAAAATTCCAAATTCAAAAAACTAATGATTAAGTTCAGAATTTCGATATCCGACATATTTCACAAAAATTTTTGCGAAATTTCCAGGTTTCTAGAAAGAATCGAAGTTTAAAAAATTATTTGTGTGTTTGAAGTAAATACAAAAATTTTAAGCACTGAATTTTGAAAAAAAAGTAAAAGTATTAACCTTTTTTTTAGCAGAAAATCTAATTCAAATTAAAATTTTCCAAAAAGGGTCGAAATTTTGAGATTAAGGGTAAAACTTAAGAAAGAACGATAAATAACTTTATAGCAAAAACCTTTTTTCGAAATTCGGAAGAATCAAATACATTTCGACTTTGCAAATTCAGCTAGCAACAATAATTCTAGGCAACATTGAAATTTTAAGATTGCCGAAAATACAAAACGAAGGATTTGAAGTTGTAGCCAGTTAGACAAAAAATTGGACGCTAAGAGGAAACCTAAACTTAAAAAAAAACATCTAATTTTCCAAACTATTTAAATATAGCACTTTCTAGTTCTTGCACAGGTGCTGATTATAGAAGCCAGTTCAAAGATAAATTTAGAAAAGGGATATCTTTCGAGTAATTTTATCATCTTACCCACACATCTGTTTTTATTTAGAAATTAAATTTAGATAAATAGGGAACATGATTCAATTGTCCTGCGTTACAATAGCAGACAAAACTTAAACGGGACTGGGTGGGTAATTGTTGTTAAATTACTTTGTCAGAATGTCAGAAGAGTTAGACTCTAGAATTGTTTTTAGTGTATTTTATGATAATATTAATAGTAAAAGTAGTATTAAACCGTGGCTTCTTAGCTCTAACTTAAACGCAAACAAAGACTAGGTAGGTTTAGCAGATGGATCGCAGCCCCCACCCCCAAAAAAAAAACCTGGTTACGGGCCTGAGTTGGATACTAAAAAGAGAAGGCATATGAACACATTCTAACCTAAACGTCATCAAGCTAGCTAGTATATTTATTCTCATAAAGAGTTACTAGTTAACTCTAACGTTATATTACAGAGACTATTTTGTAAATTGACTAATAAGGACAGATTTTGTAGCATTTTAAGTAAATGTTTTACGTAGACAGTAATTAATATATTTAAAGGCAATAAAGATATCTGGTTATAGAAGATTTGCAGATCAGATTTCTGAATTAAAATCTCTTATAATCGATCATCAATAATATAAGCGAAAGGAGTATTAGACAATAACAGTAATACTTTCAAAAAAGTGCTTAATAGAGCGTAATAACTTGATAATTTTATTTTTGAATTACAAGTAAATATCTTAACCAAACCACTTAAATTTTATATTAAGCAGTCTAGGCTGGAATTGTTTTTTTAAATTTTAACACAGAAAAAATAGACTTCAAAGGTGTGACGCCACAGACGATGAAGGTTCGAAACTTCGAGTTCTAAACATTTTAATCAAATTTTCGTCGACTTATATATATTGATCATTTCAAGTTGCTATAAACATAAAGAGTGTATTAATGAAACAATGATTTTATCAAATAATTATTTAATATGTTAAAATATATTATCTTTCCAAAAAATAAACATGAATGTCTATATGTGCTATGCACTTCTAGGTTGATGTAAAACACATAAATATAAAGTTTCTATGAGTTTGTTATCTATATACATAAAGCGAAATATTTTGCAACCTTATTACTTTAATTTTATTACATATTTTAATTTACAGTATTGTAACAAAATGTAATTATAAAATTTAGTTAGGAATTTTCTAGAAAATTTAATAAGAGAAAGCGGACGAGATAATGAATCAAACCGCAGATAAGTGTTCCAGAAATTTCGGCAAACGATTAGTCTTATCTGCTTGTTCCATCTAAAACCCGGAGCGGGACCTATATAAGGCGGTCGGCTTCCCTCAGTTAGTTGGTCAAGGAATAAGTAAGCTAATTAAACAAAGTTAATTATTTGGTCGGTTTAGTGAGTCAATTGTAGTGTGTCGAGTTCAGTTTTGGAAATAAACTGGTTACAATTCACAAAAATGTTAATCATTCGAACCGATAACGCTCAACGGTATTATATACTTTTTATTTTATTACATGCTTTGAATAATTATTCAACAGAAACTTATTTTTGTGGCGCAATGTGTGGAACTAAAATTTAGACGCTAAATCTTCACTTACCGCAACAAAGGTGGCAGCAATGACGTCAGCACTTTTGTGTTCTATTTGAAATAGCATCGAGCAAATTAAAATAACTTACTGTTTGAAATGCATTAAACATCATTCGCTGTCCGGAATGTTTATTATAATATTTGTGCATTATTATATCACATCTCTTCGGTTTATCTACTATTTGAACACATTTAAATAATAAATATACATCTAGATATATTTGTAACTCTTATGAATCTACGATATTTGCTTATTAATTATTGTCCTACGATTTTAGCTTTATCGCTCTATACATACATGTAAAAATTAGGCTAATTAGCACTTTCGAAGTTCGTATACAGGGTGTCCACCTAGTGCGGAATAGTAAGATATCTCAGTGTGATAACGAAGGCTTCCACGGCCAGAGTCAGTACAGGATATACTTCTTCCGGGATTGGACCGTGTCAAAGAACTGCTAAAAGTGTTCTAAGATATCTCAGTAGTAACTAAAGTTATAAAAAGTTTTAGGAAGCAATTCCCTCTCTTTTTTAAAGCCCTACAAAATTAAAGTATGGCGGAGTACACAGGATGTTTAATTTTACCTGTACAGATACCAACTTCATTTTATTAAATTACAACCTGTGTTTTTTATTTAATTTTCTGGTTTCTTATGAAAAATGAAAAAATGAAAAACTTTTGTGGCAATGTGTACCAAAAGTTTTGTCGAATATCCAACTTTTTTGAGTTATTTAGATGTTTGTGCAAAAAAAGGCAATTTACCACGTAGTGCAAAAAAATCCATTACGGGTACGACATACATTATGGACAAATGATTTTTTTCAGAAGTTATTCACAACTAGCTGCCTAATAACATCTGTTATTTAGGTTCTTAAAATATTATACAGGGATCAAAAAATTAATTCACTTTTCTAGAATTTTAAATGGCCAAAACTGGCCGATTTTAAATAGAAGACCACTTATTTTCGTTGGTGGTTGAATCGGCTTTTAAATTATCTATAACTTTTATTGAATACTCTATGCTAAAAATTACTGGTTATCGAGATATTGTTGCTTTTCTTCAGGTTGTAATTTAAAAAAAATGAAGTTTGTGCCTGATCAGGGAAAATTAAACACCCTGTGTACTTCACCATATTTTAATTTTGTAGAACTTTGGAAAAGAGGAAGAATTGCTTCTTAAAAGTTTTTCGTTACTTCAGTCACTACGAGATATCGTAATATTTCGTACAGAGTGGACACCCTGCATATTGCATATTTTAGATAAAAAAGAACATATTTTATATTTGAAGGAATATCTTATTTTTAATCTTTTGAGCTAGGAAAACAAATTCACGTTTATTATTTTTTATTTTCACGATATATTAAGTCATCTTTTTCATAGGTAACGTGCAAAGTTTTTTGAAATATCCTCAAAAGGGAGGTGAGTCGGGAAAAGTGAGGTAAACTCGAACGTTTAATAATCCCAAGCACAGCAATTGTACCATGTTAGAAATGTGCGACATCTTATAAATCATTTCACCTCTTAAACTACACCATAAGCGGAGGGAAGAAGTTGCAACAAATTCGCTTCTCACTACAGGGATCTCGAAAACGGTAAGAAGTAGAGCATCGGTTAACTTAGGGCAAAGTTGTATAATTTGCAGACCACTAATATGCAACCGAGAAATCGAAAATTTTTCTTGCTGTTCTTGCGATATTTGAAAAAGAGCAATATTGTAGATTTTCTTTTACTTTTTCTTGACGTTATTTGAAGAGTAATCGAAAAACTAAAAACACTTTTTTATTAGCATTTTTTGTCATTTATAACGAGGGTCGGCAACCCACCCAAATCCGCGGGCCGACGGGTCCTGCCGGTCTCCTCATTGCGGCCTCAGGCAGTGAATGAGGTAAGCTCTTTTTTTAGTCATCAACCATCGGCAATCTACGGTTCACAAACTTCCCTGCGCCCGACTTTATCATTTAAACGCTCTGGGCAAAGATAGTATTGTCATCCTTTACACTACACTTTCTAACTTATACTTCCATGGCCATGGTTTCGAACCGGAACTGAACCGGAAACCGAAAAAAACTCTTATTTTTGTCGGAACGAAAACCCGAACAGAACTGGAAAAAAATAAATGTTTATTTCGGTTCGCTAAATCTGTGTGTTCTTAAAATAATTTTTACTTTACCTCTCAAGTTTGGGTTTTTTTTAGAAATTTCCTTTTCAAAATTTTTCCCAAATTCATACAACTTTCATCTCAAAATTACGAGTTCACTTTAAAAAACATATTTTTTTAAGTTGGATTAGAAACTTACAATTTCAACACATTCTAAGATTGATTTTGTTCTCAAAATTTCAAGCCAAATTGAGTTTTAAGTTATATAACTTGAATATTCTTTTTTCAAAATTTCTGCTCTATTTTGAAATTTGGACCTTTTTCTCGAAATATTTCTTTTCTTTTTCCAAAATTTCGAGTTTAAAATAAAAATTTTATGTTCTTTTGTAAATTTGGACTAAAGCAGTGGAGTCGATTTCATTGAAGCACAGTTTCCTGGCAATTTTATTTACAACTTCGAATTTTTCTAACAATTTCAACTTTTTTTCGGAACAAACATCCAAAATTTAATTCTTTTTTCTAAAACTTTGATATTCCCTTTCATAATCTGATATCCCTCTTTTTTTGAACTTATTAACAAAAATTTCAAGTTTTCTTGAATTTTTTCCCACAAATTTCACTTTAATTTCAATATGCCCATTTTTTCCTTGAAACCTCAAAATCTAATGATTTTTTTACGATGGCCACTTCCCAAAATTCCAGAATTTGGTTTTTTTCTCAAAATTTTCGATAAACTTTCGCTATTTCTAATTTTTCCTGGATTTTGGAAATTTCAGTCAAAATTTCAAAAGAAAAATACATTTATATTCCAATTTAAAGCCGGGATCATGAAACTGAGGTCGAAATTTTGTTTTTGTTACGCTATATTTTTCTTTTTTCTTAAAATTTCGACCGCGATTTTTTATTCATATTGTTTTGAATTTAAACAGTTTTTAAATCGAAATTTAGTCAAGCCTTGAATTCGTTTTATAGAATTCATTCAAAATTTAAAAATTCGTAACTTAGAAAATTAGATTCTTAAAAAAAATTAAAAAATTTCTGAAACGGGCGAATTTTAAAAGTTGAAGTTTTCACAAAAAATTCGATCTTTTGAAAATAATGGAAATTTTGAAAAAAAAATTTAAATTAAGCCATAGTTCACTTCGAAAAAAGTCCAAATTTTAATAATAAAACGTAAACATTTTCAAAAAAGATTAAAATTCTGAAAAAATTCAAAGATTTCAAAAAGTAGCAATTTTGAAAAAAATGAATTTTTCAAAAAAGTGATCGTTTTCGGGAAAAAGTAGGAATTATCAAAAAAAAAAGAATTTAAAACTTCGAGAAATAGTAAAAAGTTTGAGCCAAAGTGGAAATTTAAAAAAAAAATGTAAAGGTTTTAAAAAAGAAGTGTTTTAGCCTAATCATATTATAAAAAAAACAAAGTTTTCAAAAAATCAAAATTTTGATAAAAGAAAGAAATTTACTAAAAAATCAAATTCTAAAATGGCTATAGCTTCGAGAAAAAGTCGAAATTTTGATGATAAAAGGTCGAAATTTTGAAAAAAAATCTAAATTCTGAAAAAGGTTCGAAAATATTAAAAATGTCGTTGAGAAAAATTTAGTAGTTCAAGAAAAACAAAAATTAAAGGAAAATCTAATCTTTTGAATAAAAGTTCAGTTTACTACATAATAGTCGAAACCTCAAAAAAAATTCGAAATCTTAAAAGAATCTCAGTTTTCAAAAAAGATCAAAACTCTGAGAAACTGTCAAAAATTGGACCAAGGTAAAAATTTAAAAAAAGAGGGTAGAATTTTTCAATATTCAGTGTATCAACATCATTAAATTTACAGGGAAAATCAAAATTTTGAAAAAAATTAATAGTAAACATTTTCAAAAATTCAGAATTTGAAAAATAAGTTAATATCCTGACAAACGGTCAAACTGAAAAAGTCTTGCGATTAATAAAATACATAAACATTTAAAAAATGTGGAAGCTAAAAAAAATTACATTTGAATTTGAAAGTCTTCAAAATATAAAGACGAAATGCTTTAAAGAATTCAAAAAAAGTTAAAGAATTTTTAATAAAAATCGAAGGGAGACTTTTCAAAAAGTACTCATTTTTAAAAAGTCAGAACTTTGAGAAAAAGTCAAAATTTTGGAAAAAAGCACACGAGAGAGCCGATATTTGCAAAAAGTTAAAACTTTTAAGAAATTCAAATTTTTAAAAGGAATTGAAATGCTTTGAAAAATTTGGATTTAAAATCAGTTAGATTGAAAAAAAATGAAATTTCGAGTCTGAAGTTTCATACTTATTTACAAAAGTAAGGTCAAACATTCAAACTTCGAGATCAATTCACCTAGGCGAAAGCGCGGGAACAGGTAGTTTTTTTTATTAAGTTCGGGGTTCTTTTAAAGTTTGAACTCAAAATGAACCCAGAATTTAAAGTTTCGGCGTGAAATTTTTAAACTCGAAAAATCGAGAAATATTTTCTTCAAATTTTAAGCATTACCGTAGTAGTTATATGCTGTGATATTTAAAAAAGAGAGAAAACATTTCCTAAATTATGTTAGAAAATCAATTTTTAAATTAAATAAAAACTTTAAAAAATTAACAAATAAGTCACCCGGGACTGAACCGAAAACCGGAACGAAAAAAAGAGTGGTTCGATGCCCTGCTTATGACCATATTATTCCATAGACTCCATAGACGATGAAATTTTAAGTCTTATAAAGGCATATTTCCATGCGATTATATTAATGAAGAAAATATAATAATTACAAAAAATCTACATTTCGCAATTTTACATTGGCAAACTCCTAAAATCAGGTACAAGCGTCCTAAGTTGGCACCAGAAACAAACGTCAACTGCAGAAAAGATTGCAAATTACAGAAAAACGCATTAAGCTTTTTGAAATTACAATCTTTTTTCTGTAAATTTAAATTTTAAAGTCGTAATTTCAAATTTCAATCTAAAATGTCTGTTTATCATTGTGGTTATTATTGTTTTTGTAAATTTACAGTTTTTCGAAATTGTTAAAAATTCCCAGCAGTTAAAAGTGTTTTCCTCTAAAATTTGAACTTTGTGCCCAATTATTCAAAATTTCAACTTTAATTTTCCTGCATTAAACCCAAATTACAAAGATTTAAAAAAATCGAAATTATGACATTATCTAATAATATTTTGTTTTCAATTTTGTTCTTTTTTTTTAGTGTTAATTTTCTATTTCAACATATTTTATCCATATTTCATATTTCTCTTTATTTTGTTGGAAATTTTGACTGTAATTTCTAAATTTAAAATTTTTGAATTTTTGCAAAAAAATTTCCAGATTAAAGTTGAAATACAAAAGGTTCAATACTTGTAAGAAAAACTCTATATTTTGAAATGTAATTGAAAGTTTTTAGGTAAAAATGTTCACATTGATTAAAAAAGTTAGAAGTTAAAAAAAATTCTAAATTTATAAAAAAGTGGTTTCTATATTAAAAGTGAAATTTAAAATGGAACTAAAAAAAGTCGAGTTTCAAAAACTCCTTAAAGGGAAAAAGTCAAAATTTTGGGTCTGACTTTCAATCGAAATTTGGATTTTAAACTCGATATTTTTGGCAAGTGTCCTTTTAATTTAAAAATAAAACCTTAATGGAAAAAACATAGAAATTCAAATAAACAATATTTGAAATTTTGTATAAGAAAAATGATGAAATTCAAATATTTATGATTACTTTGTAACTAGCTAATTTTATCAAATACAAAAGTTCTAAGACTGAATTTCAAAAAAAGGTATGTTAATAGCTTACTTTGCTTAGCATTTTTCCAAGAAATCCAAAGTCTTCAGTGTAGTTTATTTCTTGGCTACATGGTAAAAGTGCTTAAATCATAATTTATATATTTAAAATATTGTCAAAACAAAACTTTTTCGTGGTTTCATAGATAATTAAAACTTAACAATGCACATAAACATATATGTAAAATTCCCTCTATTTCATAGAAGAAGCACTTTAAATATTTCGTCCCCCCAGAATCGTGAAGTGTAACATGCAACTCAAAAACTTGACTTAAGCTGTTTTACTCTGAAACCACAGATTTAATTATTATATTTCAAGCTTCAGTGCCCTTTGATGTTACGCAAATTTTGCAACATTAATGCTGTGCAATGTTGCCAACTATCACCTAGGATACGATATATTTAAACGTTTAAACATCATCCAACAAAAATGTTATTTTAGAAAAAAATGGTAGAGGGAGTACAGAATGATTTCCAATTCAGTTAATATTATTAATTAAAAGAACTTAAACAATTTATGTTATCAAAAGCAAGGTTCCTTTTTGTCAATATTTATAGCACTTTGGTGTCTGTCTATACGGATCGTAATACTTTCACTTCATCATATTTCAGGAATAAGAGTAAGTTAAAACTTTGTACATTACCTAGGATTTAAAGAATTTGACATTATTTGTTCTAAAACAATAATCGATTTAGATCAACCAGTGAAAGTAGTTAGAACTCTGTAAAACTTCAAATGCATTTAAATGATTGCTCTAATAAAATTTCAGTTAATTTCATTAAAGCTACAAAAATACTCATGAATATTTTCTTCTATTGACTCCTTTTTAATACAAAATTGATATTCATTAAGGTTGTTTCGCCATCAATCTGGTAATAAAATATCAATTACTTAAATCATTGAAGAATACTGACAAATTTTTAACCGCTAACTATCATATTAATGTTAAATCCAATAATAATTATACCAGAATTTTTCAGGCTGCTTTATGATCAGGATTTTAACAAAGTATTCAATCTTCCAGAAAAGAATTGATCATTTTGTAAATCTGCAGCTACTCTCATACTAAAAAATTTTAATTACTTCCACAAGTTACTCTAAAAATTAACATTAGGTAGAGAAGTTCCTAACTGATTAAAAACAATTTACATAGTTTTTGCTCGGATTCATTTCCTTCACACAAAATACCTGCTAAACCAATTACCAAATAAAATGATATTTCCTAGATATGTGTTGGTTTTATCCGATATGATAGGAATACTTTTAAACAGGACGTAATCTGCTCAATTTTTACTACCTAAATATTTAATTCATAAGAATAGTTTCAAATTACTCATCGTCTTCTAAATCCTCGTATCTAGTGGGACAACAAAGGCCTTCAGTACCATCACTCCGTATGCAGAAAAGTATAGTTTCGGCTCTAGTCACCTCGTGAGGCATAATACCGTGAAAATCTTTCAAGTCGTCTGCTGGAAACCAAGCCTTCTCGCAGTCGTCTATTATAATTATACCAAATAGTCTGAAAACAAAACCTCAGATATTGACTTGCTATTGATATCCTGATTATACCTTGCTAGAGCAGTTCCAGGTATCCAAGCAATGGAAGCAAAAATAAGAACAAATATTAATGCTATTGACCATGGGGGCCAGTTATGTCGTTCAGTTTCGCCTCTTGACGGAACCCAAGCGTCATAACCAGAACCTTCAACTGCTATCTCCACAAAGCTGGCAACCAAAATGGAAATCATAGCTAATGGCGATAAATATTTCCAACATATCATCCAATACAAACCAGGTCGTGAACCCGTCATCATCTCTATATCATCAGCAAATCTGTAAGATATTAAAAGTAGCCATAATCCACCAATAATATTTTCCGTACCTCTTAAGACCATACACATACGCGACAGCGATACATTCAAAAAAGGCAATAATTAACAAAGGGAAATTTCCGCTGAACATATCGAATAAAACGAAAATGTAATTGCCAGCTCCGTGGGCAAAGACCAAAGACATTATGCAGCAGAATAGACAAATTCCACCTGTCAAGAACTGTTTTGGCATGTCCGGAAATAGCTTCATATCCACTACTGACGTAACTACTCCTTCCAATGTTCCGAATTGGGAGTCAATTCCTAGTGTAAATAACATCAAAAAGAATAGCACCGACCAAAATTGAGCTCCAGGGAATTGATTGATGGCTTCTGTAAATATTATGAAAGCTAATCCAGTTCCAGAGGCCATCTGAAAATTAAAATGGAAATAAGTTTTTTAGCCATATATTGATATACTATTTACGATGTTTAGATAAAAACAAATTTTTATTTTTGTTTTTATTATGGAAATATCCTTTAGGTAGTTATTTATTCTTATCTGAAGATCAAAATAGAAAATAAATTTGCTGGATTGGGAGTTTGCAAATCAAATTTAAGATTATTAAACAAAACTATCATTCGTCATAATAGAGTGGTCCCCTCCTAAGAACCGGACATAGAGTTTATTTACAGGGAAAACTTTAAGTTTTCAGCATGAAGTTAAATACATTTTAAATAATGTATTTGTAATTTACCATATTTCTAATGTCATCTACTTTGGAAATACTATCTACTCTTAACATATATGTAATTACTTCTAGAGCCAGTGCTCTAGATTAGTATCTAAACTGGCTAATGATTAAATCGAAAGCAGGCTTTACCCCTTTACCACTTCGGCATTTAATGAATACTTACGGACTTGCATCTTCAAGCGTATTATTATTAATCTAATTCTTTATTTCAAAAAAGGAGGCATCCAGTTCATATGCGTCAATCGATCAATCGATTTAAATCTTGGACTTGATGCCTTCTTAGTAATATGCTTGAGGATGCCAGTTTTTCTAGCTTAATACGTATCGTAATTATTTATTAATTGCCAATTTGGTAAAAGGATAAAACTTTCTTTGGATATACATGTAACTAATACTTACATTGTCAAGTTCTTTGTCCAGGTCACAAGTTTCCAGCGAAGGCACAATAACTTGTTTGATTGTGCCATTCAAAAAGGTAACATTGAAGAGCTTTCCTGCATCCGGCAACAGGATTTCGTCGTATCCTACTCCCAACAATTTCGTTAAAGTTTGATTTCGAGTATTAAGACACTTTTCGTAGACCATAGTGGCTTTAAATCCAATAATAGAAAACACTACGATACCCGCAAACATCGAAGTAAAGCAGTTAGTCAAAGACACCATAACGGCATCTCTGTAACAATTATTATTAACGGGGTTATACGATGAAAAAGCAATAAGGCCACCGAATGCTAAACCGAGTGAAAAGAAAATTTGTGTTCCAGCCTCCAACCAAACGACCGGATCTAAAATTATGTGCCACGAGGGAGCAAACAAATGTCGAATTCCATCACCTGCACCTTTTAGGGTAATACCTCTGAAGAAAAAAATTATTAGTACGATATATGGGAATATTGCAGTTACGTAGACGACTTTTCCGGAAGACGCGATGCCTTTGATCATGCAGAGATAGACTAGCACCCAGGATATCACCAACGCAAGACCAATTTTCCAATTGAAAACTTCTGGCGAGCTAATGTCTTCTGATATCATTAGAGTTGTTCGATACCAGAAGTATTGAGTTGGACTACTTACCTAAAACAGAAAAATGTATTTAAAATTATTAAAATTATAGAAATACACTTACAACACATTCGGGTTCGGGGGAATATGATCCATTTGGAAAATAAACATTTGGACATTCCGACCAGGGCAGCTGGGTTTGAAAACTTTGAGCAAAGTAAAATAAACACCATGCTATTATTGTATTGTAGTATAGAGCTACGTTGAATGAAACAACGGCGCTGCTAATACCGATACCTGAAACAAATCAATGATATATTCGCTGGAATACTGGAATATGTCTGATATATTATAATTTCAAAGGTTAACCTCTATAGTCTAATTGAATTAATCTGAATTCGAAACGATATTGTTTAGTTTTTCAGTGTATCGATTCATATTTAAATTTTCATATTTGTGTGGCAATAATTTAAACCCTCATTATAAATTTCTTCTCAATTTGTATGTAACTTTTTTTTTAGTAATAAATGGGATTTGTTATCAAACATATCAAAAAGTGACAATCAATAGTCGAATAGTCCATTGTCATCTATGTCGCTCCTTTAGTCCCAGGCATATAGCCCTCAACGTCTATATTAGAATCCATCTGAGAAGGTGATCAAAGTAGCTGCAATTGAACGTTGCTCTTTCTTGCAAATCAGCTGAACAAACTGCCGGTTTCCATGCATTTCTCGATTCTCGACAATTTGAGACCTTTAATGATAGCATTCGTGTGCGTAAAATATTTTTTGTGTTTTTAGTGACATTACAGCTATGAATTCCGGTAGTAACATAATTGAAAGGATAAGAAAATAAAACACTTATGATATTAAGTGAAATAATGTAAAAAGATTTGATCTGCATTCTATTCTTCTGCTAAATCAAGTGTTAGCAGTATCTTTTTCAAATGATATCTAATGCGATATATTAACTAAAACTTAATTTTTCGGAGACCAAATTAAACTCCCATTTTATTATAAAACATTTTCTTTTCAAATCGTTGGCTGGCGATTTTGCGTACGTACACGAGTCTGAAATTATAAGGGTTCCGTTTTCTCCTTCTAAGGCACGGAACCCCAAAAATTGAGATTATTTTATTAAATTTTTAGAGGAAAAGTGAAAATTTTTATAGACATACAGTAAGACCCCGCTTAATGTTGGTCCGTTTAGCGCTGTTTCAATTTAACGCTTTTTTAATGGAATAGTGGGATTGTCTGAAAATTGCACACACTATTGGGCATAAGTGAAACACCTAATTAACATGACAGATTATTCAGTTGTGGGTAAGGTGAAAATAACCTGCCATCTAAACACTTCTTAATAAATTAGTTTTCGATAAAATTTTGAAGCATTTTGCAAACAATTTTTCGCGATAGATCCAAGGACCCTTCGCTAACCTTTCACCCCAATAGTCACTAGCCACCACGGTGGTGTAAACAAGATGAAATGCCGAAATAAATTAAAACATTCTCTTGAAGTATGTATGTTTAAAACTGGGCTCATGCAAAAGAATAATTATACATTATTTTTATTAAAATAAAGGACGGCAAAATATAAAAATTAGGATCTACCAACGCCGCTTCATGATTAAATGTGGTAACGCCGGTAATGCATTATATCAACAATTAGTTACTTACCAGCTAAAAATGGTGACACTTGATTCCATACACCAATGGCGCCTTTCCTTAGCCTTTGACCTATAGCCAGTTCCAAATAAAAAATTGGAATCCCTTCTACTGCAAGCATTACAAAATAAGGTATTAAAAAAGCTCCACCGCCGTTTTTTTGCGCCAAATAGGGAAATCTCCAAACATTACCCAAACCGACAGCATACCCAATAGTAGCGAGCAAAAATGTCAGCTTGCTATCCCAGGTGTCTCTTTCGTCTTCTCCGCCTTCCGGTCGGAAAATCGCTTTACCATCTTGCGAACCCCTTTTGCTACTAGACGTGGATTTTGGCACTTTCGCGCTTGGACTGCTGTCTTCGAAAGCCATATTTGTTGCTCCGTAGGGACCGGTCGAGTTTCCATTTTCGACCACTAGACGACCACGCATCTCTCTAAGTTCCAAACGGTCTAGCGATCTCTGATGAGATGGATTCAGATCCCTGGAGCTTTGTCTTCTGACTAAATGCGCTGTGTTTGCCATGTTGGTGTTGTGTACTAGTGTGGCTTAAATCTAAATGTTATTGTCCTTAAAGGCTGTCATGTTTCTGAAAAGGAAAAAAAATCAGAATATTATAAAAGACAACGTAACATGAACGCATTAAGATATTTCAGAAACATTTAGGAATTTACATTAGACATTTCAACTTCAGTCTAAATGGGTTATAGAATTTTTAGATTAGATGTTAAATTTCTCGAAATTTTAGTTTCAAGTTCTTGAATTCTAAGATTTATATTTTTAATGGAATACTTCAAGGAAAATTCGAAATGTTTTACTTTAGGTAATTTCTCGAAACTTGCACCATTTTTTCAAACCATGTAATTAGAGTTAAATTGAAACATGAAAGTATATTTTCACTGCGACTTATGGTATATTGACAACACCAATTCTAACAAAGCTCTTATATAATTAAAGTTACTCAGTGACAACGTTACAGGTTCCACATCTATCGAATGCAAGTTTGTTATTACAAAATCAATATCTCTAATGCCTCGCTCTGACCAGAATGAGAAAGTAATGATGTGCTTAAATGAAAATTTTAGATTTTAGTCTTTTACACTTTTATTGATTACTTCAAAAACATTTAATGACGTAGAGGACATGATTTTTCTGTTGAAACTTTGTATTGGTAGATAATATTTTTGTTGCACCTAGAGTCACAAAGGATCGCAAGAAAATGCTGATTATAAATTTAAATTATTTCATCGAAGACATACGCAGGTAAATATTATAAATATAATGAATTCAGCATTTTATGTAATATGCAAAGAAAATTCCTCAGCAAATTACGTGTCCCAAAACTTTGGATAATCCAGCATACATATCATTGATGAAGGTAAGACATCTTAATACATCAAATCCTGAAGTTAATTGAATGTAGTAAGACCGAAAGAGAAGAATAATTTTGACTTTAGTATTCAAATAATAATTACAATTAATGTTGTTTCTAGTAATGTTTCGCAAATACAAAATTTTAGTTATTATCATGATCTTCTTTTTATTAAGATGCAATATTCTGAAAATAACTAAAAATATCGAGATACTAAATATATGTATAGTAGGTGTAGTAAATAAAAGAGTCCATCTAATTGTTTATAAAATATATTTTAAACTATATAATTGTAATTAATTAATTTATCCACTAAATCACCTTTTTTTTCATGTGTGAGTGTCGTTTTGTCCGAGGAGAAATAAACACTTATACGAGGGTAAATCAAATATAAACCGGAATCTGTTCTTAAAAATATATTGCTGCAAGATACATATATGAAAGTTATTGACTAATTTTGTTGTGCATTTTTCCCAACGGATCGGGAGTTTTTTAATGCCATCATCATAAAAAGAAGGGAGGTGTGTTTGCAGCCAATTGCGTAGAAATGTCTCAACAACAGCATCATCATGGAATAGCTCACTTCCTAAAGCTTCTTTTAGTTACTCAAACATATGATAGTCGCATGGTGACAAGTCGGGACTATAAGGAGAGTGTTCTAATGTTGTTAGATTGGCTAGGTGGGGACGGGCATTGTCGTGAAGCAAAATAACATTTCTGGCCAAAAATTCGCGCCTCTTTCGCCAATATGCACGTTTTGCTTCATCCAATAGCTGGCAGTAGTAGTCAGGATTAACCGTACGATGTTCATGCAGAAAATCGACGTGCACAACAGTGTTAATTTTGTCCGCAGTTACACTTATCCAGGGACGACGGGCAAGGGGTTCATTTTCAACTTGAATTCGTCGTCCCGAAATTTTTTTGTGCCATTCATATACTTGAATTTTCTTCAAACTATGCTTCTAGTCTATGCTTCTAGAATTTTGTCGGGCTTTACACCTTCAACGTCAAGAAATTTATTAATAATACACTGCGCCACGTGCTGATGAACCTCTTGCTCACTCAATGTATTTACAATCATATTTGATTTACCCGCGTATATCGCTTTAAGTAAACAGTTTAGTGTTTGGAGATGTTAAGAAATTCTGTCATTGGTATATTTTTCGAAAGCGGAAGCCTAACTCTCGACAAATATTCGAAAAGAAATAATTCTAAGTGTTTGGACATCGAACATTAATTTTGTAGATCCGTTTTTGATTTTATAATTTATGTTTCATTGTTTAAAGAGACTAAAAGTGTAAAATAGATGCAATTATTTTCATGTTCGTGTGTATTGAAATAATTATTGTAACATGAAACAATACATAAACCTTTATTTTATGTCATCATTGTTATCGCTCCGAAATGGTACTGTCTTATTTACGTCTGCATGAAAAGGGCGCTTTCTATGCCATAAGCAAACTGTGAATCGTGAAACAAAGTTCATTAGAACTAGGGTTACCACTCATCCCGTTTATACAGAACTCTATTTCATGGCTCTGTCCCGTATTACTATTGGTCCTGTTTGTGTCCCGTATTTTCGCAATTTAGTCTAAAGAGCATTTTGCAGCGGCAGTAGGTTTTATTTACTCAATTTTAAGTTATCGACAATTTATTTCGTTTTTAATAGTACTCTAATTATAGCCACCTTTCTCTATCCATACATAATTATATTAAATATTTTGTTCTTTGCACGTAAGCATTTTGAACTATGAACTGGCAAGTATTTCATATCTTCTTGCTAAATTATCTCTATATAAATCTGCCACTGTTAAAGTTAATTGAAACATACACACAGCTTAAAGTAAACCAAAATAAGTAATTACTAGCACAAAACAAAAGTTCTTTAATTTAATAAACAACTTTATGGGGAGGTTCCGCTTCCTTTATTTTCATCTGCTTTTAAATTACCGTAGAGGTTCAAACTGCAACAAAGCTGGAACAAAACGCTCAAAGACAGATTCACTCGTAAAATTCTATTCGTAACAAAATTTAACCTTTCATAAAATCAAAATATAATTCCTTCTTATTCATCATCATTTAACGCGCATAAAAGTATTCTGATAATTTTAAAAACTGTACTTAAAAAATATATCTTCTAGATGTTTTAATACCTCTTGACTAACTAACCATATAGTTAACTATTTAATGTAAATAGAATAAAACCTATAGTGCAATATGCAGGCCCCTAAACGTGTATAGTGGTAGTTCGGCTATCTGTGGGTAGCTATTCTAGTTGCCAACAATTGGGTTACCAACGCCTAGCAAGCGATCGCTATCTGGTAAAGCCCCAGACCCCCAAAACTTGATTCTAATGCACAGACCAATAGCCCGTGGGGGTTGCTAGACCATTATCGGGCGCCTCCCCAGGGGGCGAATAGGGAGATGCCTCCCAGATATGGGTAGTACCGGAGAAATGCAATACCTGGGGTGGACCAAAACTAGTAAACCATAGAGCACCAGCTAGGGTTTTACTGAATCAATACCATCGAATAATAATTCCCTAAGGAATTGATATTAGACAACCAAATACTGGATGCAAAGGCTATAACACTGCAATGGGGAAGGCAACGGGAAACCACTCCATCAATACTCTCTAGAATAGTCACCATGGTAGTCAATTATAGTTATGGTCTTACTGATTAGGGTCGGAACCCAAGATCCAGCAAGGGAGGGATATTCACACTTAGATTGCAGGGCTCTCTGGGTCGTCATCCAGCGAAACCCCTGCAACTCGAAAAGGATCACGGTTCTTCGACACCTAAAGATCGCTAGGTGGAATGTACAGAGTATGTACCTAAGTGGTAAAATACATAATATTATAGAAGAAATGAGTAGACTGGGGGTGGATATAATGGAAATCAGCGAGACTCGCTGGTTCAATTCAGGACAGTGCGAAGTACAGGAAGCGATGCCTCGCGACATAGGAATGGGCTCTGCAATTATAGTGGCACTACACATCAAACCGGCAGTCAGGTTCTTTAACCCCGTATCAGATAGGATGATGCTTCTGCAATTACAAGCAACGCCAGTGGACCTAAATATTATACAAATAAACGCACCAACTGCCGACAAGAAGAAGATTACCAAAAAGCATCAGCTGACTCTTATAATATGGCTATTTTAATGCCAAAATGGGAAATGACAAAGTGGCTAATGTCACAGGAGGTTACGGACTCGAAGAAGAAAACGAATAAGAAGATCGTCTGGTGTGCTTCTGCCAGCAGCATAACATGTTGCTGAGTAATACCTTTTTCAAGTTCCCTCCTCGGAGAATCTATACTTGGAAGTCTCCAGCGGACTCAACCGACAACATAGTAAGGAACCAGATTGATTACATTGCCGTACCAATCAGGTTCAAAAATTCGATAAAATCCGCAAAGACATATCCCGGATATGATGTTTCCTCAGATCATAACCCGGTTGTGTGCAGGCTTATGCTGAGACTAAAGTGTATAGAGAAAGAGGTCCTAAACAATCGAATAGAAGTACAGAAGCTACAGGATCCCGTATTTTAAAATCTGAGGTTGAATATGTCATTCTGTCTCTTAGGGATAACAAAGCGCCAGGTCCAGACAACATTCATGGTCAAATATTGAAGGTTTTGTCGTCCAAACCAGGCAGCGAATTTCTTAATACCATTACTGATATCTGCAACAACCTATAGAACACAGGACAGATCCCCGAAGTGTGGCTGCAATCAACTTTCGTTGCTGTACCTAAAAAGCACCACTTAATAAGTCTAGTTAATCATTTGACAAAAGCTGTTACTAAGGTTATTCATAGGAGAATATACACTAAATGTGAGACAAATATCAGCAAATCTCAATTTGGCCCTTGAAACGAGAGAAGCAATTTTTGACCTACGGGTACTCATCCAACGCTGTAGATATGTGAATAATGATGCGTATCTAGTTTTTATTGATTTCTTTAAGGCCTTTGACAATGTAAAGCACGAACAGCTACTGGCAATACTTCAAAGAGTGAGTATCAATGACAGGGACATCCGAATTGTGGCGAATCTTTACTTGGGTCAGCATGCAAGTATAAATAAGCGACCCTTTCACCGAAAATATAGAGATTAAAAAAGGTGTGAGGCAAGCTTGTATCTAATCTCTTCTTCTTTTTAATGTTTATTCCGAGGAAATATTCAGGAAGGCATTAGAGGATGCCACCAAGGGGATTAAAATAGATGGCGAATTAATTAATAACATAAGATACGCCGATGACACAGTAGTCATCGCTGGCAGTATTGAAGAGTTGCAGCGTCTCCTCGAAAGGGTAAAAAAAGCAAGCGAAGATCACGGATTGAGTCTTAATATAAATATAAAATCAAGGGGAAGTCATCAACCCGTCAGACAAATATTGCTAGACAATTAGTCAGTCGACCATGTAGACTCATATGCCTATCTCGGGACGACCATGAACACAAGATGGGATCAGGCCATGGAAATCAGAACTAGAGTTGAGAGAGCAAGAGCAGCACTTGATAACATGAAGAGTTTATTTGTAAATAAAGATCTGCCCCTCTCTCTCTCTCTCTAAAGATAAGACTGACCAGATGCTATATATTCTCAATCTTGCTGTAAGAAGTGGAGGCATGGACGCTGAGCAAGGTGTTGACGACGAAGCTGGAGGCTCTTGAGATGTGGCTGTATCGACGTATTCTCCGAATATCCTTGGTGGACTATATGACCAACGAAGAAATGCTACGCCGAATAGGGCATAATAAAGAAATTCCTCTCATAATTAAAATTATGAGGAACGATAGATATCGCCTCCTACAGTTAATAGTCCAGAGAAAAGTAGACGACAGAAGGGGCCCAGGCAGAGGAAGACATTCTTGACTACAAAACTTGCGCCAATGGTTTGGACTTACATCTATACAACTATTTAGATATTTAGAAGCGTCGCAAGCAAAATCAGAATTGCTATGATGACAATCAACATCCATAACGGATAAGGCACACAATAATGATGATGAGACCAATAGGTTTGAACATTTGTAAGATTCAGAATTTGTTGGTTTCGAAACTCTGAATCTGACAAATTTTCAAATCTAATGGTCTGTACTTTATAACACACGATATCCACCTAGTGCGGAATAGTAAGATATCTCAATAGTGACTGAAATAACGAAAAGGTTTAGGAAGCAATTCCTCCTCTTTTCAAAGCTCTACAAAATTAAAATATGGCGGGATATACGGGGTGTTTAATTTTTATTTTTTTAAATTAAAACCCGTATTTTTTATTTGATTTTCCGATTTCTTATGAAAAATAAAGGATCGCTGGAAAATAAGGTTTTTTGAATATCCCACATTTTTCAAGTTATTCAGATATTTGTTTAAAGAGGGCAATTTACCGGGTAGTGTAAAAAATTCTATTACGGCTACGGCATACATCACGAACAAATGATTTTTTCAGAAATAATTCACAAATAGCTGCTTAAATAAATTCTTTATTTAGGTTTTTAAAATATTATACCGGGTACTCTCAAAAAATAAGTTTGCTTTTAAAGAAGTTTGAATGGTCAAAACTAGCTTATTTTAAATAAAACATCCCTTATTTTTTTCATGTTTGAACATTTAATAAAAGTTGTAGATAATTAAGAGGCCGGTTTAATTACCCTAGAAAATAAGGGGTGTTCTGATTAAAACAAGCAAGTTTTAGCTATTCAAATTTCTCTAAAAGCGAATTAATTTTTTGGTCCCGCTGTATGAAATTTTAAGAACCTAAATAGTGGATTTAATTAAGCAGCTATTTGTAGATAATTTCTAAAGAAATCATTTGTCCATGATGTATGTCTTAGCCGTAATAGATGTTTTTTACACTACGAGGTAAATTACATCTTTTGCACAAACTTCGATAAATTTTTTTTACAACTACCCTTTATTTTACATAAGACATCAGAAAATCAAATTAAAAACATAGGAAAATCAAATGAAAAATGCAGCTTCTAATTTAATTTAGAAAAATGAACTTTATGGCTACATAGAGAAAAATAAACAGCCTGTATACTCCGTCATATTGTAACTTTGTAGATCTTAGAAAAAGAGAAGGAATTGCTTTTTAAAAGTTTTCTGTAACTTCAGTCACTACTGCAATATCTGACTATTCCGCTCTAGGTGGACACCCTGTATATTTTTTGTAAAATTTAATGAAAGTAATAAGGAATTAGTAGCTTTGCAGAATAATACTGTATACAGAAATGGTTTGGGGTATATCCCACCCTTTTTTAACTTTTAGGAGTTTTCAAGATGGCGGACATATATTTTTTTAATTTGGGGGTGTTCCTTAATTTTGTTATTTAGGACTTTATCTGAGAAGCTTAAGGACAACCTAAGGAACATGTTTAAAAAGCAATTAGCTTTCCAGTATGTATTTCCTTCTCCAACCCTAATTATCCCATACTAGAAGAAATTTTAAAATAAAAGTGTGAAAAGTCGCAAACGAGTACAAAAAACGAATATATTTTAAACTTCTCTTTCTTGTCGCCTTATACAATATATTCAATATTGGGCAACAAAATGAAACGAGGCTGCTTTGTCACCTCACTTTCCAAGCTACGCTCTACCTTCAATTTCGTTCTGGAGACGCGTTAAAATATTATTTAAACAAGGCACGTTCCTCCTTCAGAAATATGTCTAAATCAATTTGAAACCTTTCCATTGCAACAACTTTCGCTCGATGTATATTATTATATAAAAAAAAAGATTTAATATCTTTGCAGGCCTTCATATTTACAATATCGTATAATCCACAAAAGTCTTGCTTATTTCTGTAACTAAATTCCAAATAAAGGTGGTCCTGTTGTTAAGACTTTTTTCTCAATAAGCCTTTTTTGGGCTATGCTTTCAATAAAAAGCTTTAATACACAATTCTCTTGATGGTAGGAACCATTATCCAATACAAATAATAAATGTAACAATCATACTTCCATGACACGAGATTTCTTAAGAAAAAAGTTCTTGATTTTGGAAATGACTGTTCAAATAATTTAATCTTTGTTAAAGAATTAATATAGTTTATCAAGTCAAAATTAAACTTGAGAATCTAACTTTTGTTGCAGGTCGGATTTCTTTTAAGTACAATGTGTTCACTTCAATTTTCGAGAAAAATTAATTTAACGAAAAATTTTTTCTTTTAATTTCTTAGAATTTGTCAAAGCTGATAGATTAAGACAAATTTGTTACTGATTTTTTCGAAATATCTTTAACCAAAAGCAACCATCACTTCTGATATTTGATAGGCAGTGGAAGGTGGGTAAAGCACTAGAAACTATACAATATACTAGAAATATACAATAACCGAAATTTAATGTATTGTAGCAATTGCCATGGAAATAGAAGCTGCAAAAATTGCGCTAGGTCTTTTAACTGTCAATTTTGTGTTTAAATTCTTGCACTATGTTGAGTTAGCAAGATGCTTACTACCGAACATAACATTTTTATTTCCGAACGTTGTAACTGACTAACTGATCATATCAAAAACGCAATACTATGAGGACGTTTTTTGTGAAATTCATTTTTATATTTCGTATAAGATATGTTTGATAACTTTTAGATAAAAATACAGCAATGTTAAGTTCTAAAACAAACCTTAGACATTTTTTTTATTTGTTTTATTTATCAATTTTAGTATATGGTCGAATTTATTAAAAGAGGGAACTGTTGCAAGATTTAAAGATGCCAGAAATAATAAAGTTAAAAATGTTATAATTAATTAAAAAGCAACAGAATTAATTTAATTAAATTGGGTCATTCATTATCAATATATATAATATCTATTAATTTATACTTAAAAACGTAATTATTAACAGCAAATTTCTGATAGTGTGATACATCATTATATTCTTGCTGACAATATCAATAGACCCTCGTTTATAAATGAAACAAAACGAATATTGGTTTAAAACGCTGCAGTCAACGGTGGTTGACTTTCTAGTTTGAAAAAAAAAACAGAATTCACTGCGGTATTAATTCATCACTCTTGCTAATTGTTTAGCTAATACAAAAGAAAAAACTCGTATTATACCTTGCGAGCTTCCGGACGGCGGTTATGACGTCCTGACGGCGAGCGTCACACACACAAACTCACGCCGTAATTCGAATCAATACTGGCGCCGGCGCTTGGATCTTTTTAATGGTTGTTTTGGATACAAGGGTGATTTTCGAAGTCTACATTCATCCAGACGCCTACGCAAAGAGAAATGTTGCATACTAATATGCTGTTTTTAATTTGGAAGGAAGGTATTTGTTTTTACCCATCTGAGATATTGAAAAAAATTACCAACGTATTTCGAAAATACCAAAGAAATTATTACAAAATACAAAACGTATCCGTATTGAAAAACTTGTACACTGTATCCCGATTTCGATGTTTTTACCGTACTATTATTTCTATCACATGATCATAACAGAAATGTTATAACTTTACTTGTTTTAGCAAAATTGCAGAGAACTTAAATTTTTGGAGTTTGGAGTTTGTAGCTTCTTTCTGGTTTACTACATGGATTTCACAAAAATTATTCTTAATCTTTTTTTCTATAATGACCTAAATGATTTTTTATAGGACTATTGGGATTTTAATCTAAAGTACTATTTTTTTTAATGTAAAGCACAGCAAGCAATGATTTTAAATGAAAGAACCTCTTTTCGATAATATATATTATACCAGGGTAAATCAAATATGAACCGGAATTTCTATCATGTCTCCATGAAGGCATCGGTAGTATATGCATACTCTTAGAGATATTAGGTGAGGATATCACGTGACTCCCTACACTCAAGCGAATTCTGTTCTCGCAATTCATCAGTTTTAAATACAATGAGTGAGCAAGAGGTTCATCCGCACGTTACGCAGCGCATTATTATTAAATTTATTGCCATTGAAGGTGTAGAGCCCGTCAAAATTCTTCGTAGACTAGAAGCACAGTTTGGAGATACTTGTTTGAAGAAAACTCAAGTGTATGAATGGCACAACAATTTTGGGAAAGACGAACTCAAGTTGAAAATGAACCCCTTGCCCGTCGTCCTCGGACTGGTGTGACTGCGGACAAGATCAACGCTGTTGTGCACGTCTATTTTCTGAATGAATGTCGTACGGTTAATGCGGTCTACTACTGCCAGCTATTTAATGAAGCAAAACGTGCATATCGGCGGAAGCGGCGCGAATTTTCTTTCAGAAATGTTTTTTGCTACACGACAATGCTCGCTTCCACTCAGTCAATATGAAACATCAAATATTAGAGAAAATGTATTGCGCAACATTATAAGACCCTCCTTATAGTCCCAACTTATCACTAGGCGATTATCATATATTTGGGCCACTCAAAGAAGCTCTAGGAAGTGAGCGATTCCACGATGATGCTGCTCCCTTCTTTTTATGATGATGGCATTAAAAAACTCCCAATCCGTTGGGAAAAATGCATAACAAAATCAAAAGATTATGTTGAAAAATAGTTAATAACTTTCATAGATGTATCTTGTACCAATACATTTTTGAAAACAAATTCCGGTTCATATTTGATCTACCCTCGTATAAGTATTTATTTTTCCTGAGACAAAACGACTCATTTTAATTTCGACATTTTTCCAGTTTCAATTTTTTTTAATTCATAACTTAGTAATCCTTTTTCATTTTTTTGTTTAATTTTGACTTTTCGTGAACATGAATTTTTCACAAAATTTCGATTTCATTTCAAATTTTTTCAACATTTTTTATCAAAATTTCTATTTGTTCCAAAATTTCTACTTTTTTAAATTTCCGACTTTTTCAAAATTTCACCTTTTTTTAAAAGAATGTTGTTGAAATTTTTTTAAATAATTTTAATAGCTTTTTTAAATTTCCACTAATATTTCAAAATGTTGATTTTATTTGAAAACTTTATTTTTTTTTAAATTACGACATTTTTTGAAATGTCGATTTCTTTGAAACATTTTATTATAATTTCGGGTTTCTTTTAATATTTTTTTTAAATATCGACTTTTCCTAAATTTCCAAACATTTTTTCAAAATGTTTATTTGAAAATTTCCGATAAAAAAATTTTAATTATACAAAACTTTTGACTTCGGCTTTTTCTGCAAATCTTGACTTTTCTGATAATTTGGACTTTTCTTCGATATTGGACTTCAAAAATTTCGGATTTTGTTGAAAATTTCACTGATTTTTTTTGGAATTTTAGAATATTTTTCAAATGTTAACCTTTTTTGTTTTTTTTTAATTGTAACTTTTTTATAATTTTAACTTTCCATAAACTTTCACCTTTTTTTAAAAATTATCAATTCAAAATTTTAGACTTTATCAAAATTTGACCCTTTTTTTATATTTTAGTTTTTTCAAAATTTACGACTTTCTTTAAATTTTATTTTTTTTTTAAATAACAACTTCAAAAATTCGTCTAATTTTGAAATTTTCCACCTAATTTGAAACCTTAACATTTTTTTAAAGTTTTGTCTTATTTTTAAATTTTCATTTATTTTCAATATGCTGTTTTATTTCAACATATTAAAATTTCAGCTTTTTAGAGAGTTTCCATGTTTCAAAATATTGACATTTTTCAAAATTTCAACTGATTTCTAAGATTTCGATTTTGTTTGAAAATTTTTACCTTTTTTAAATGTAGACTTTTTCACGTTTTCAACTTTTTCAGATTTTCAACTTCTTTTTAATTCCCAGCATTTGAAAATTTTGACTTCAAATTTTCGATTTTTATTTCAAAATTTTACACATATGTTTGGAGAATTAACTTGAATGTTTATCTTTCTTGCACGAATACCTAATTATTTGACGGTTGTTGCGTCTAGGAAAAAAAAAATTCGATGGTAAAGACTTGTTTATAGAATTTCCGACAATACTACCCGTGTTTCTTATATATTCACAAAACCGTTGATTGAATAAAGTATAGATGGCGAAAGAAATAGACCAAAAGCGTACGCCATTTTGGACGCTAAGGAGCTCTGCTTCAAGACGCATCCACCAAAATCATTGGTGGACTTTGCGTCCACTTGATCTTATCCCTGGTCCTCTGTATCCTTTTGTTGAATCTTTTCACCAACAAAGGAACACGGTAAATGCAGGTTCCGACAGCCGTCAGTGATGAGCAGCTGGTGGGGGTAGTATTTTGAAATCGTTTGAACTCTTAAATAATGGCCTCCAGCACCAGGCAAAATAAAACTGAGTAGATGGCAAGTCTGGCATTAGCATTGTTGCTTGAATTAGCCAAAATGCTCTTGTTGGAATAAACAAATCGTTGTATTTTTCTTTAACTGAATTCAACTAAAGATTCTTAAAAGAATTTAAAACAAATTTAAGTATTAATTAAGACAATAAACCGGTGTAAAAAGATTATATGTATGCGTATTTCTTAAAATTGTTGATAAACTTTTTTGTAAATTAATTTAATTGCTATAATTAATTTAATCTCGGAATCTCGACTTTTTCCTTAAAATATTTATTTTATGTAAATTCTTTTTTTAAGTTTTTGTTGACTTTTTAATTAATTTATTTATAAAAATTATTACTTTTTCGAAATTATTTTTAATTGTTTAGACAGAATTTTTGGCATTTCAGCATTACATATTTTTTAAACCGGCATGAATTCTGTTTAAGGAAGAAGCCCTAAGTTTTGGACGTTGCGTATTATTTTTTTCTGACCTTAATATTAAAGACAGCTTTGATAATACCATAATACTGTTTTCTTAAAAGGTTAAGTTTGCTCACAAACTTATTAGTTACAGAGTTAAAATTTTTCATAAAATTTTGTTGTTAAGATTTAAATTTCGTTTTGTTTTTGATCTTCAAATTTCAATTTTGCCATAGAAAATTTGAGTTTATTAATTGAAGTGCATTTTTATGGAACTTTTGACTTCCATAGAAAACTAAAACTATGAAAAAAAATCTCTCATATTTTCCATTTTAATTGCCAAATTTTGCATACTTTTAAAGTTTTCAAATAGTGGATAAATAATTTAAATTAATATTTTTATGAAAATTCCGAGTTTAAATTTAACATTTCTAAGCCCGATTATTTTCTTATAAAGTTAAGGTTTTCCTTAACTTCGTCCCATATTGAATCTGTAAATTGCCAGGTAGGCCTGAGTGAAAAAATATGAATCAGTACAGCATCCCATCTGTTGCGAATTAGTCGGTCGGTATACGAGTGGAATGATTAAGACAACAGGCATAACCAGGTAAAATATCAACGGACAATTTAAGTAAAAAAGTAAAAAAGAAAAAATATAAAATGCTCACCATAAGTTTCAAGTTGAAGAGTAAAAAATATAACGCTCACGACTTTAAATACCGAAATTTCCAATTTTTTCTTGAAAGTTCGTTCGAAAATACAAGATTTCTACAAAGTCCTGATTTCGTGATTGAAATGGAAATATAAAGAGAAGAATAAACTTGTAAATTTACAATTCGAAATTTTAAGAAAAAGTTACGATTTTAAAAATAAAAAGAGATTTTCCGCACGTCTATAAAAAGTTGGAATTACTAGAATAATAAATATTTTGTTAAATAATGTCTCGAATTTTCCAATTTAAACGTGAGTTATTCGGAACAATTTAAAAAAAAATAAAATGTTGAATCGAAGGAAAAAAGGAGCAATTTCAACTTAAAAATTTGAAAACAGTTTTTTAATACATTTATTTTTTTTTACTTTAAATTCTAACTAAATTTGCAATTATTGTCATATCTCTTTTACCTAAAATGTTGACTTCAAATTGAAAATATTTAATTAATAACGAGTTGTGAATTAAAATAATAAATTTCGCAATTTTTTTTAAATTTGGAGTTCTTTCTTAAAAGTTTCTATATTCGTTTAGTAATTTCTAATTTTTCAAAAAATTTGGAAATTTTGAACAATATGTTCCAAGTTAAAGATGATAATTTGCCTTAAAAATTCGAAGTTAAAATATCTTAAGCTCTATAAAAAAAAATTGTTTGTCAAATTTTATAATTTAAGAAGTGTATTCATCGAAGTGAAACTTAAGAAACCCGGGTATAGAAATCAGTCAAATTGCCATCCCATGCATACCTACACACAGCGACCTTGGGCATATCAATGAGAGAAAACAATTATTGTTTGATTTGTGGTGTAGATCTTGGATTCTAATGCGCAGACCAATAGGTTTGAACATTTATTAGATTCGAAGTTTGGAAACCAAAGACCTGATTCGATCTTGTTAGATCTCGTCAGTTTGCTATATCCAATTCAAATGTTCCGACAAGAAAATACCAAAAAATTCACGGACGTCAAGCGTGTGACTCTTAGTACTACCACCTATTGGCCCATAGAGAAACTATGGCCAACAATGTCGTATGCAAAATAGATCTTGGATAAATGACCAAAACCGTAAAGAACTCTGTTTTCCCCTGCCAAAGAGTAATAGTTTTACTATTGACCACTAGGTACCAGCACTTCCTCAACAATGTTTTGGAGTATGCCATAGAGAAAGGTTAAGAGTGTCAACTCTGTGCTTTTTATTTTGAAAACGGCCATCCCACGCAGGGACCGGAACTATTGCCATAAAGTTAGGAACCTGTATCGACTGCAGCCACGTTGCAGTTACCCTGCATTACCGACTTATAAATTTAAATCCAAAATTAATTTTAAACTGTTTTGAAATGTCCATTCAGTTGGTTTGCACTACTGTTTTTAAAGATTAAACAAAAGTGACCAACATGAATGGAAATTTCAAAACAATTTCAAGTATGAGGTGTAAAAAAATAAACTGCCATTTTAACATTAAATATTTTTATTAAATATGTATATTCATACATGTATATAAGTTCATATTTAAATATTTGTAATAATTTTAAAATATATTTATCAGTTCAACTGCTTCAAGATTTCTCTAGAAGTTAAATATTGATACAGATGACTTATAATGTACTAAAATAAATCAAGTAAAGCTGCGAAAAGTTTTTCCACATAATTTCTGGTTGATTTTTGTTGAAAGTTTAACACCTTTTAGGGTACAATTTTCTTACTACGAGGGGGTCTGCCTGCCGAAACAAATCGATTTTTGTCTAAAAGATTGCAACATTTTAGTCGTTTTTGCATTTTGCTCACTACAAGAGGTCAGAAAAAACCTGAATTCCTTTTTTTTCAAATGAAATATCTTGAATCCCTTGGTTGAATATCTAATCATCAAAGACAAAAATAAGAAAAAAAGTAGCTTTTAATGTTAACGAGGTCCATGTATGCTCTATTTGCATGTTGACAAAGTCCATACCGACAATAAAATTTCTAACATTTTTTTAAATATCTGGAGGCATTTGTTCGGACAGTAATAAGATATTTTGGATACATTTATTAATCACCGTATTTTCACTGTAAAGTAGAAAGAAAGTATCATATATAATAGTCTCTGACATATTATTAAGCAAACGATCCGACAAATTCCTAGATATTTTACAAAAGGTTAGAAGTGAATTTTAGCATCATTAACTTTGTCAATGTGCAAACAGTGTATATTCGGATTAAATTAAATCTTATTTTTAAAGTGTTACCTTTTTCTTGTTTTTGCTTTTGGTAATCACAAACTGTTTATTGTTATAGTCGCCATTTCTGTAAACATTCCGGCAGCTTGAGATTCAGCAGTTTTTTTTCCGAAGTCGGGGATGTCATTCCGATTGATACTTCACTTCCATGAATTACCAAATAAATTTTTCTACTTAACAGTAATCCTCGCAGAGATCACTTACCTTATTTTCAACACTATTTAAAATTTTGCTCGAAGATGACTGATGTTCTCGTCCTTCATTCCATCCAAATCCAATGACCGTTAAATTTGTTTACGTTCTCAGGCGCCACCGCACACAAATGTAGGAACTATACACATATATTTAATTTACATATATATGTATAAATGGGCGGTAGTTCCGGTTACTGCGTGGGAGGGCGCTACAAACAGTATATTTGAATTTCATGCCAAAGTAGAACCCCCGTGGAGTATGCAAAGAAAAAAGTGGTGTACGCATTCTGTAAATGAATTTGGCTATCTATATATAATCAATCAACGACAAAACTCAAGATGTTTGCATTTAGTAACTGATTAATCACCGTTTTTTTTTCAAAATATTTCGCACTGTTCGCCATTTAAAATTAATTTTCTTCTAAAAGTCGATATCCCTATCGGAGATTTTGTAATTTAGAATAAAAATTTGTTGCATTACCTAAAGTAGATTGCCCCATAATGGGATGAATTGTCAGGATCATTAATACAACTAACACTTTTGTATGAAATCTTAACACCAATTTTCATATTTCCACCTTCAAAAATGCAAATTTTTATTCCCTATTTAACACATTGCGGAACGAATTTTCGAAATTCCTTTCTTAGTGCTCACCTCGTTACATAAGGAAATCATGTGACAAATTTCATGCTTCTAAACTGATCGGAATAGATTATGAGTTGTCTTTCAGTCAGTGTTTAGAGTTTTATTCGGTAGTTGAATGTCTTTTTGTTTTATCAACCAAAGCAACTTAAAGTTATTTGTAACCGAAATAATATTTGAAACAATCGGATATATCTGAAATAATTCCATATCCGTATCTGCAACCGAAACGATGTAACATTCCGAATATATCCGTATCCGTATCCAGATCCGAAATATATCCGTAACAACCCTAGTCCAGAGGTGTTAACTTTCTCTCTTCTTCTTAAAACAGTGTCCAAGATAATCATTAATTTGGAAAAAAATCAAAAATGATAAACAAATGATGTTTATGCATTATCTATGTTTTTAAGCTAATAATGACATGTTCCGAAAGTGCGTACAGTTCTTTGTTACGTGTTAAAAAAAATAGAATTTGTCATACGCCTAGTGCCTAGACCAGGGGTTCCCAAAGTGCGGCCCGCGGGCTAAATGTGTCCCGCAAAGCCTGTGAATGCGGCCCGCGATATCGATTATTAGTTTGTAATACTTATTGTTATAGTTGTAGCATATAGTCTTAGGAAATAATAAGAGTGATTTTACTTTCGTGTTAATAAATTGTGTGATTTTATAATAATTGTTGTTACAGTTAAGGATTTATATTATTATATATATATAATAATATATATAGATGGATTTCCGTTATTTTTTTTGTTTTAATATATATAAATATACAAGGTGATTCTAAAAGTAGTACCATAAATTAAGGATCGTATTCCAGAGCCCAAAATAATACTAAAACTTTATATAAACATATATCGTAAAACGCTTCGTTTCCGAGTTACAGGGTGTGGAAGGTTACTTCCTGATTATAGTTTTTCATTAATAGTTGCGAAACGTGAACAGATAATTGAATGAAATTTGGCACAGCTCAACATATCTTTTTGTGTCCTTACTAACAATTTAAGAATTTATTAACAGAACTTAACCAGTTGCGAGTATATCCAAAAGGGTGGTGCTTAAAACGCGCCTTATTTCTTTTTTTGTGCACTTTTGTAGCAATTTTTTAACAAAAGCATAAACTATAAACATTTTTACATTAAAAAGGTACTCCTGCCGAAACTCGACATTGTCAGCGGTTTTCGAGTAAAATGCATTTTTATATTTCGATACATTAAAAGTGCTTGCCAAAAAATATGGAATGTAACACATAGTTGGCATTGAAATGAAAGAAAATAAATAGCATTGACATTTCCATGTTTTCTTGTCATCGATGGCCACTATCAGCAATTTCTTTAAATAAAAGCTAACGTTTTTAAATTTGCTATTTATTAAATATTTACTAAGCATTTCTTGTACTGAAATATTAGTTAAAAATAATTTTTTTGTATAGTAGATTCTAGATAATTAGCAAATCACAGTTTTTCTTTTAGTTTAAAGCCAACTTAGTATCAGATTGAAGATTTTTGGGGCAGTGTTTTTTATGCATCGAGATATAAAAATAAATTTTACTCGAAAACCGCTGACAATGTCGAGTTTTAATAGGAGCACCTTTTTTAAGTAAAAAAGTTTGTAGTTTATATTTTTGTTACGAAACTGCGATAAAAATGCACACAAAATAAATAAGGCACATCTTATGCACTGCCTCCCTCGATATACCCACCACTGGTTAGGTTCTGTTAATTAATTTCTGGATTTTTTGAAAGAATACAAAAAGGTATGAAGTTGTGCCAAATTTCATGCAAATATTTCCACACGTTTCGCAAGTATTAAGTAAAAACTATAATCAGGAACTAGCTTTCCACACCCTGTAACTCGGAAACGAAGCATTTTGCGACACATGTTTATATAGACTTTTCGCCTTATTTTGGCCACTTAAATACGATTCCAAATTTATGGTACTACTTTTAGAATCACCTTGTATAATTAAAGATTTATATTTATATTAAATTTAGTATACTAATAAAAAAATAAGAAATAGTTTAATATATTTAAAACAAAAGAATCTTGATTATTGTTCTTATTTTATTCCGTTTTTTTTGGCCTGCCAAAAATTTCGGAAATATTCAATTGGCCCGCCTAAGAAAAACTTTGAGAACAACTGGCCTAGACCGACATTTCTAGGCCGATCTAGTATCTCCTTAACTAACAACTTCGACTAGATTAATGGTTTACAATACTTTGATATTGCCTCACTTTACTTATTGCTGCTCTGTATTATATCTTACTTGCCAAAATTTTGATAGATTACACAAATTACAAAATAAAGTAATGAGAATAATATTAAAATGCAATAGATACACTATTATTCAGACTATGCTAAATTTGTTGAACTGGATTAAGATTGAAAAGTATTATTTTGTCCAAACAATGATATTCATTCACAGAATTATGCATTACCGGAATATTTAAAAAATCAGTTAACTGTAGTAAATGAAATACAGCTCTATCCAACTAGGTCTGCCTTTAACTTGATTCCACCAACTCTAAAAAATGCCACAATGAATAGCTTGTTTTATAAAGGTAGCAATCAGTACAATCTTCTTACTCAAAATCTAATAGCATTAAAGTATTTGGAAAACATATGAGAGACCTTGTTAGACAGACATATAGCATATTTTGCACCAGCATCCTATAATGCCTTCAGGTCATACTTTGAACAGATTATTTGTAAGTTAGATGTTAAGTTTTAATGTGTCTTTTAAATTTTATTGTTATGTACAATGTTTTTTTAGAGTAATTATTTAATTATAAATTTGTAGACAATGAGCATGTAAAATTATTGTTTGATATAATTCAGTTCATAGGTAATGTATTAGATTATTTACTAAAAAAAAATTACTACTTACTCTTACATAAATTCTAAATCCTTCTTAAACTTTAGTAGGAATTTCGAGATACAAGAGATTTTAAAGTATGGCAAGGTAGGCAACTAAATATACACTTCGTCGTTAAATGTTTCCATAGAATTTAGTTTAGAATCGGCTAACCTCCTAAGTTCAGTTATTTAATGTATTAGAACCTTTCTTTTGAATAGTCTTTAAAATAATTATTTCTATTTATTAAACGGTAAAGTAGCGGTGTAAAAGTAAAGTGTGTGTAAAGTGGATTGTGACGAAATGACCACGACTGAACTAGAAAATCAAATTCAAAAGCACGTAGTAACCTTATGCAAACTGCTTCCGCTTCACGTCAACAGATGGCAACAAGCATTACAGGAATCTGTCAAGCCAATTCAAAATTTGGTAAATTTAGCGGAACAACTGCATCATATTCAGAAGTAGGTATTATTCTATTTCTCATTTTTGCGAATCAGTCACTAATTTTACTTTGCAGATGCCAATTAAAATATATGAATGACTTTGAACACGTCCACAATAATCTATCCTTTTTCGTAAATGACGCCTTGGAAGAAGAAATTCAATCAATAAAAAAAATTGTGTAAGTGCTTCCTTATATTTTTAACGCTATAAATTAAATGCTCGGTATTATATTTAAATACAATGTTCACATTTCTATTATTTTACTCTGATTCTCAGTAAAAATATGAAGTGCTCAGTAAAATATTTCATACTTTGTAAAAATACTGAGTGCTTAGAAAAATACCTAATGCTCAGTAAAAATACTAAGTGCTCAGTAAAATACTTAATACTCGGTTTAAAAAAATGTGCTCAGTAAAACACTGTAAGCTTAGTAAAAATCATAAACGCTTCGAGCTCCTTGTGAGTTATCGATACAAAATTTTTTCAGTTCTCCAAGACTTATGGGGGTAATTTTCTAGAAATTACAATTTCGGCGTTTGTGCTTTTTTCAGACAATTATAAATGACTAGCGTGGCCACAGTGGTTACCAAAGTATAATAACTAATGAGTTTTAACATGAACACAACATATGTATCAAATTAATTATTTTAAATAAATATATTAACCTTAAGCAATCAAAATATCCGTCCCCTGGCTTGTTATCGCAAAATTTCATCTTTAGGGCGCAATTATGAAAAAACTACAACAACAACTACAACAAATATTTAATTTTTTATTAATTTCCATAGTTGAAAGGATTTTAATTGACTTATTTAAAATAAAATAATTAATTGGAACTGGAAAAAAAAACTACATACTTGCGTTACTAGTCTTCAACTAATTAATTTAAGCCATCTATCAATTTTTGCATAGATACTATCTATGAAGAAGTACGTGAACTGTCAGTGTTTATATGGATTGGTTAGACTTTTATTAACTTGAACTGAAAATTATGCCGAAAACAATCGTTTCGTTTTGACCAAATTTTGAGTAGAATCAACAAAAAAAAAGTACTCTCCAGTAAAATTGTCTATCCCCTGGCAAGTGTTGTTTCAGGTAATAACGGAAATAATTTTATTTTACTTAGGGTAAGCATATTAGAAATATAAAACTGATTATCCATGTTCAAAATATCTAATAAATATTAGGAAACCTATTTTTATATATAACCTTAAAATTGTACGTTCCCTGTAAGAAAATATGACAGGGAACGGACTAACTTTGAGGAGATCGATTTTTTTTCTTTTATACGAGATTTTACACAGATGAAGACGATTTCCTATAACTCTTTTACAAGGTAATCTTTATTTGCTTTCAGTAGTTTGTATAATACAGAAAAATGGCACCGAAAAAATAAAAACTCAGCAAAAAGCAGCAATTACACAAAAAAGATTGAGAGAAAAAGATCGTTACCAACACTTGAAAAATGATGCAATTAAGCTTGCACAGCAAAAGAAACAATTGAGATGAAATATTGAAAAAAAAGAGAAAAGGGCCAAAAAAACTAAATTCCAATAGGGCGCCTTGAAAACAAAGGAAAATACGAAAAATTTGACGAAAGAATAAGAGATAACGGAAGAAAACAGAGAGCAGAATCGATAACAGTTAATAATTGTATGACAAAAATAGCTCCTTCGTGTTCAAACGTGTCACCTTTAAATGGTCTACTTCAACAATCTATAACAAGAATAACGAAAAAGGAAGCAGCAGGAAAAAGCCTTTCTTTGAACAGTGAAGAAAGTGTAATGCTGAAATTCTAAAAAAAAATACTACAATATCATTCCTTAAGGCGAAGATGAACGTCTGTAGACAAAAAATTCAACGTATTTTCAGAAATAAACAACTAACTCCAGAGATAAGACTTCTGTAAATGACTGAAAATCTCTTAACTAGAAAAGAAGTGGAGAAAAAAAGGACATTTGGTGAGATTATTGAGGAAAAATTAAAAGAAAATACTATGAACTTGAGTAGCCTCCACGAAAAACAAATAGTTAATTACTTCTTCGTGACGTTGTAAATAAGAACAAGTTGTGAAAGGTAAAAAAAATGTTATAAGTATAACAAGATGTGGGCCTTAAAAAGGAACATCACTCAACTTAAAAAGTCTACGAATCGCAACGGAAAGTTTGTAAAGGTATTTTTGGAAGATTATGTGCTATGAAAAAAGAATACACCGTAAAAGGTAAAATAAGAAAGCATATATGATATCTACCTAACAGCCTAAAAAATTGGCACCGAAAATTTTTGAAAGCTAAGAGAGTAAGAGAGTAATCATCAGCTATCCTTTCCGAGCTGACGAAAACAAAAACTTTAAATTCGTCTTACTTCCATTTGAACCCTCGCTTAGGCATGGTTTGAGTGGAATTTTACGAAAATGGGGCTTCAGGGTTGTTTATAGTTCTAACGGGGAATTAAATTCGCTTTTGAGTAGTTTGAAGGATGAAGTAGAGCAAACGGACAAGTCAGGTATTTACGAAATTTCCTGTAAAGATTATACTCAAAAATACGTCGGGCAGACTAGACGATCTTTTCAAATCCGACTGGCTCATTTGAGATACGGAAGAAGTGAGAGGTCGAGTGTAGCTTGACATGCTTTTGAATTAGATCATAGGATAGATGATAATATTAAACTGTTAAGAGTTGTACATAAGAATTTTATGTTTAATGTATGTGAAAGTTGAACCATCCATAAGGCTGAAGGCAACCTTATAAATGGTTGCGCTGGGTCTTTATGCCCCTCATCTCTGATAAAAATAGTTATGACTGATAGATAAGGAATTGCGACACGTGTATGATTAGGTGCGCATGCGCGTTCGAATGCGGTCGATCATTCAAGTTGTGAATATTCTTAGTATATAAGGGTTAATTATAAGATTAGGTGTTAGTACCTCTCTGAAGATGATAGCTTAGCTATCGAAAGACATTAAAGCATAATTTGTTAAGTTTTTTAATCTTTCTTGGTTTCAGAGGACAAGATTTGTATTTCAATTTTTGAAGATAAACAAGGACCAGTCCGTTTCACCAAAAAAAAAGCCACTCTTTGTTTTGCAAATTACGACCATTTTGTCTTGTCGCGCGATAAGTTTCTAAAAGAAACAAATGTTTATGCATTCACCTCGTATTATACAATTCATTTTTTTATTCCTTATATTATATTATAATGCAAAAATACTTGCGATTGAAACCTTTGAGGACATGCTAACATATTTATGTTACTTGAGAAGTACATGCCAAAACTGTTGCATTAAACTCTACCATATAAATTGAATGAACTAAATTTAACAACACCAACAAAATGTTCTGCAAGTAATGGGTATCTTCCAAAGAGAAAAACATAGTGGATCTAAAAAAACGCTTTTGGTTGTCAAAAGACATTAAATTTTCGGTTTCCTCAATAAAATAATTCTCATTATCTTTGCTAATCATCCTTAAGTCCATCGTGTTTATTATTACAACCGAAGTTTTTACTTGTTTTTATTAATATGTCCCCCCCTCCCTGAATATAATTTTTTTGAAAATTGCCTTTGAAATCTAAAATATCAATTTATTTAACTAGCCACTTTAAAGTAACATGCAATAAACCTTAGGCATCTTATTTAAATAAAATTTAAAAAAAAAGTCTTTTGTAAAAATCTTGTCAATAAATTGTAATTTCCAAAGAACTACCTTTGCAACCAGATCCATATTTGAATTTTCTTATTGACACCAAATAATTATCCAATTATTTTCTCTTTGCCAAGGGTAATGTTTTCTGGCTAGAATTTCCATAATCTTTGACTTTATATGTGAGTCAAAATCCAAATGATTTTTAATTTTAGATTTTACCTCACTGCTCACCTATATAAATATCGAGCATAAGTCACTGAGCAAAATCTTTATTTTACTGTGCAATATTGTATAAAATATTGGCATTTTCCTATGTTAAATACTGAATATTCAATGCTTTTTACTAAGCAATTCGTATTAGTTACTGAGTAAAGTGCGATATTATAATACCAAGCAGTTTAATACTACCCTGTTTCTAATATCACTTTACTAATTTTCATTTTCAGTGACTCCTTAAATCAGGCAAACCATGAACTGAAAAATAAGCTGACAGTTTTGGAAAGATCAACACTTGATCTGGATTGGGAAAGTGATAGTGAATTGATCAATGGAAATTGGATTCAACCATCTCTTAACTTATTATTACAAAATAGTTTCAAATTTTGGACTTTTTTTCAAAACCATATGAGATCTATTAGTGACCAGTTTAAATGTTTAGATACTCAAAGTGAAAAATCGGTAACTAGCTTTCAAGAATCATTTAAAGTGGACTTAGAAGATCCAGCAGTTAGATATTTAATAGCAATTACGCAATATATTATTAATCCAAAGATTGTAATTTGATACATTTGTATTTTACATATTAAACTAAATGAAGTACTGCTCTTGTATTTGAGAGTAAAACCCTGTCATTGAATGAAACAATATTTGAATTGTTGTGCAGCCAAGACATTTTGGGAGATTTGATAAAATGCATGTGAACTTATAAACTGCATTCGGACATTTGAGCAAAAACGTCTAATTTAAAGAAAAAAATATTAAAATTCAGCTTTCAAATCAAACAACATTTTGCAAAAACAACTTACATTAATAAACAGAAATTTCTCAATATATCAAATATATAAGCTTAAAAGTTTGATTTTCTTTTTTTTTTAGAAATTTCGAACTTTCTGAGAAGAAATTAAATATTTGAGTAATCAAAATTCGTAGTTTAAGCTTGAAATTTTCAATGTTTGAAGATGAAGTTTTAATTCAAATTTGAGATAAAATCGAAATTTATTTGCTCAAAGCCGCCAGGGTGAAAGTATGGAGTAAGTTACAGAAAAACTACTGCTGTGTAAAGTAGGTATATTGCAAATGCTTAGAAGACACGCTCATTGCAAATATTATTTTTAAAATATTTACAGAACATTTCACTTTAACGAGCAACCTAACACATCTTTCATATATTTTTTTAACACTTTCATTTGATGGTTCGGAAATAGTGATAACTGATTACATGTATTGCGCAAAACCACACTGAAAGTTGCTATTTGATGCTTTTTTTTTATTAGATAATCATAATGTTTTTGTATACACATTATAAACACATTTAGGTCGATGAATATTAACCATATTCTGGCAAAGTGCTATGTGCAAGCAAGCTTTTTGTTTATTTTTTGTAGGTGTAATTTGTCACCTGATCAATTTAGTCAAACCCACCAGTAATACTGCGTTTCCATGCGTTATATTGGTCTCCTTGTTATTTATCTGGTCAGGGTATATTTTGCTATTGATTGTTTTTTAATAATATCACTAACTATGTCACCATAAGTAAAACTTTATATGAAAGAGTTCATCGAACGGCGATTTTTTTTTCTTCTTCTTGCTGAGTGTCCTTCAAAACTGGGCCAGATTCTACAGCAAAAATTAATGGGGTTAATCGTAAACACTTAGTTTTTGGTTTAATTTTCGTCGAAGTTTTTTGAATAAGTAAAAACTCCTTTAAGCGCGTTGAGCGACGTTTGATAGGAATAAAACTTATGGTTTCCTTTCACCATCACGCTAATTTTCGTTACTAACATGCTCGAACGTTAACAATATTATTGTAGCTATGAATAAGATGCGTTATAGAATTCAAAAATTCGTAATCGGCGGCAAGGTTTGATCTCGCAACCCACCACGCAAGAAGCAATCATCTTATTCATTGCGCCATAGTGATACAACATATATTCGTATTCGCGAATATTCGTCTGTTTTTTAATATTAGTATTTACAAGAAATTACGCGAAAATATTTTGCAATGAAAGGGGAAATTATTTATGAAATAACAATACAACTGCTAAGGCAGGATCTATGGACCCATGGAGTGACAGCGCCAAGCTCTCGTAACTGGGAGGGCACAATGTGTTAGAGCGGGCACAATTGTGTCGAAAAAAAATGTATCCATACAATTTTTGTTATTTTGAAAGGCGAGGAACATGTTTTTATAATTAATTTAAAAAATCATGAAAAGTAATTTATTTTTACAAAACTATTAATAAGTAATTTACAATAACAAATAACACATTTGGTGAGTACCAATATACCTAGGGTTACCATATATCCCAGATATACGGGACTGTCACCAAATCTGCCTTTTAAAAATAATTGCGATTTCTAAAAATTTTGATTTTTTTTTTAAATTCTACCTACTTTTAAAAAATGTCCACGTTCGATCTGTTTTAAATACTTCGACTTATTTAAATATTTCGATTTTTTTAACTTACAAAATGATTTTTAAAGGGATTTGATTTATAAAAAATTTTTACTTTTTTTAAAAGATTATTTTGAAAAGTCGATTCTGAAAATTTGGACATCCTAAAATGTTCACACTTTTCAGACTCTTTTCACAATTTTGACTTATAGAAAGCTTTTACTTTTTCCGAATTTTGGGTTTTTATCGAAATTTGACTTTTTTGTAACTTTTGCCATAAAATTTAAAGTTATGATTTTCCGTCTTTTTTAAAAATTTGAATTTCTAACATTTTTAGTTTTTTTCAAAATTTTGCCTCTTCAATTTTTTTTTAAATTTCGACTTCCAAAATTACTACCTTTTCCAAAATTTTGTATTGAAAATTTGGACTTATTTTTTCAGAGGATCATTTTTTCTCTCCAAATTTAGACTTAAAAAAATCATTTTTTAAATCATTAGATTTCTAAAACTTTTTAATTTGACTTGAAATTTTCGATATTTTCCGAATTGTTATTCTTTGAAAAAGTCCATTTTACATTTTTTTCTAAACTGTCACTTTTTTAAAATTCAGTCATTTTTAAAAATTCGACTGTTAAAAAAATGCAGCTTTTTGATTGTCTCTTTTTTTTAACCTTTTGGGAAATTCCAGTTTATTTTATTATTTCCTCTTCTTTGAAATTTTCGGTGGAGGTTTTTTCAAAACTTCCAACTTTGATATTTTGATTTTAGAGCCAAACAAAACAAAAACGGGACAAATTTAAAATTGACCTAATGTTTTTTATTAAAAGTCTATTTTTATAAATCAAAAATTAATTCCGATTTAAACATCGAGTGTTGAATTATTGTAGCGAACTGTAGTTGTAAAATTTGTATTAGTAATTGGGTAGTGTTAGGAACTTTTTGGAAACATTTGTTAATGGGAGGCGGCCGCAAGAATGAATCATACGGCAGATAAACGTTCTAGATGTTTCGGCGAGCGTTAGCTCGATATGTACGGAGATCCGTTCTAGAAACCGGAACGGAATAAATACGCGGTCGTCTTTCCCTCAAGTCAGTCAGTCGGTTAGTTTGACTTATTTCGAAACACTACGAACATGATTCACTTAACTATCTAACTATCTGATTATCTTACTGTCAGTTAAGTAATCAGATAGTTGGCTAGTTTGATAGTTAAGTGAATCATAATCGTAGTGTTCCGAAATAAGTTTGAAATAAAGTGTTTACAATTTACGAAGATTTAATTTTCGACCCAGTAACACGCAACAACTGGTGTCAGATGCGGGACTAGTTTTGTGAATTGTGCTTTATTTCTCGGGGGAATTCGTGCGTGGTTCCAAAATATTGCGTTAGTGAATTATAGTGATAATTAAATTTAGACTTTATCACAGGCGTTATAAACTGAAAAATAGTTTATATGAGCCGCGTCAAGAAAAATGTTGAACATTCTATAAAGTTTCATGGAAACTGGATTAAAATCGGGCAAAATGGAATAGCAATTGCAAGCGATACTAGCAATCATGAAAGACAAAGAAGAAAGGGATGAAGAACGAAGTCGACAAGACCAAGAACGAAGACGACAAGACGAAGAACGATGACGACAGGAAAAAGAACAAGATGAAAAACGAAGACGACAAGAAAAAGAACAAGATGAAGAACGAAAACAACAAGATGAAGAATGAAGACGACAAGTATTGCGTAGTCTATAACAAATATAAATGTAACAGAAAAGATGGGAGTAGATATTGCAAAAATAAAAGATGAGATTGACGAAGTCAAAGAATTCAACAACAACTGCCATGAAGAAGTTGCTAAGTGGACAATTTACACAGCATGAATCCGAAAGTGTACCCGCTATTTCTTCCCAAAAGATGAAACCTTCGTCCCGTGATGGAAAAACATCCTTTCAGAACTACAGAAAATAGTTTGAAGCTGCTGCTGGGGCCAGTCAGTGAACGGAAGACGAAAAGGCGATCTCATTGGTAGTATCCCAGCGCGGCAAAGTTCTGGAACTACTTCGAGCTCTATCTGACCATGAACTAGATAACTATGAAGATTTAATTAGGGCTTTAGAGCTGAGATTTGGAGACCATCATTTGCAGCAAATCGCCCAGTCGCAACTACTAGTAAGGAAGCAGAAATGTGGTGAAACGATGGAAGAATTCGAGGCTGACGTAAAAAGACTGGCAAATGTCGCCTATCCAACAGCACCAACCGTCTTTCTGGAACTTTACACAGCTAGGATTTTCATAGAAGGAATAGGAGACCCAAAAGTCCAGAGAGTGACACGTTTCTCAAACTTCCGAACATAGAGGGAGGCACTGATTAGAGCTTTCGAGGTTGAAGCTGCTTACAAGGTTTCAGAACCAGGGACGTCACGGAAAATAAGGAAGGCCGACATCGAAGAGGCCGCGAATGACCCTGATCTTACGAACATCTTAAGCGCTAACAGGAAGGAAATGAACGCGAACATAAAAGTTAACATGAAAGGAATGAACGCGAACATAAGCACTTACATGAAGAAAATTGACGCGAGCATCCAAGAACTGCTGGGAGCTTTTAAAGGCAGATCCAGCAGAAGCATAACATGTTACAATTGCGGCAAACCGGGACACTTTAAGAAGGACTGCAGGTCAGCCCCAAGAAGTCGGCAAGCCCCACAGCAGGAAAACTAAAACCAGCCCGTAAGAAGGGGGATTCACTGGCTGGTGTCAAGCAATCAGCCACCAAAACTCTTTCCATCAAACAGATAAAAAGGACCATGGAAAATTTGGTAGTGAAAGCTAGCGTAGATGGAAGGAATGTACAGTGACCACAGGAGCCATGGTTACTTTAGCACGCAGGAGCATTCTACCATCACACCCGAAGGTACATAGCAAAGAATGCTCCTCAGAACAGTTACGAGAGATACTGCGCCAATTATAGGAGAGGCAGACGTGGTGATTGATCTGGAAAAACTACGGATTTTGCATCGGGTGTTGGTGGCAGATATCGAAGACGAGCTGATTCTGGGGATGGACGTAATCAGGCAACACTGCTTTACTTTCGACCCAGCAGAGAACATTTTAAGAATTGGAAATGAAGAGCTTGTCCTGACAACACCAAAGGATATTCCAAAGGAAGTAAGACTGTTTGCCTGCGAAACAGCTGTGGTGCAGGAAAGCAGTGAGAAGACGATTATGGCTGTGATGGAGGGAGATTTGGACTGCTGCGTTGGATTAGTGGAACCGACTTATGACATTTCCCAGAATTTACTAAAGGCGAGATCCGTGGTTAGAACATCTCAGAAGCTACCTCTGGAGTTGCCTACGTATTTCCAACAGCACGCTCAATCAAGAAGAGTAGTACTCTGGCAGTCTGTACCCCGGTAGCCACAATAAGCTCCTTGGGTGATAATTCTGCGCCAGTACAGGAAACGAAGATTGGGCAAGTCAAGTTGGACGTAGACTTGAAACACCTGTCCAAGGAAGAAGCAGTTTTGGTTAGATCAAAAATGGTAAGCCAAAATGGTAAATTTATATTTAAATTAACACTATTTACATTTTCGTGGATCACAGGTTGCATTCAATTGAACATCAAAATTTATTAAATAAATGAATTGAACTTAAATTATTTATTTTTTGACTAAAGTGGATTTGGCACAAAATGGTGTACAAATATAAAGGTTAAAAATAATAATTTATTCTGATATTAAAATGAATGTAAAAATTAAAAAAAAACACTGTTATATCATAGTTTTAAATTTTCACTTCTGTCGGCAGTCTCCAGAATTGTCCCATTTTTTTAATTTGGCTCTTTCTAAATATTTTGAGTTTTTTCTTTATTCATCTTTTTTTTTTCATTCCAAAAATTTTGCCAATTTTCTCAGAATTGGACAGTTTTTCAGTTTCTCGAAATTTCCATTCATTCTCAGAGTTCCTATTCTCTTCGAAATTTTCGGAAAACTGTGATAAAAGTTTGCAAACTTGGGGCTTGTTTTTGGAAATTCGTCTTTTTCTAGAAGCTAGTCAAGCAAGGAACTTTCCTTTTTGGTGGATCTTGCGCAGTCTCGCACTGCTCTTTTGAAGCTGCAAATAGGGTTTCTCGTATGGAAATAAATTATAGCACCTTAAAAATGTAGAGCATGCCTTTTTTGTATCTTATCTTATTATTACAATTATTATTCGAAACACACATCTGAAGCGTACAAAGCAAAAGAAATGAGGATATTGTGATAAAGTAACATTTACTGACGAAGCTTAGGCAACTTTTTAAACGTTTCCTCAACAATTATTGACCTAATCAACAGCACCATAAAATTTTTGAAATCCTAAATGTTAATTTGTCCGAAAAATGTAATATTCTGGAAAAGGGAGTTTGAGAAAATTGTCCACAGATACCGCTACATATAGTAATTTTGGGCGCAAAAGTGAAAATAACGATTTTACCAGTCGGCTCGTCCCGGATCTCTAAATGTAGTTTCACATTCAATTGGTAGCGCATTCAATATGGAAGGGATATCATTCGTACGCTGTATAGCGCGCGGTTCGGTTTGAAGCCGATTTAAAATGATTTAAAAATCATCAAGGTGCCCATTGATATTCGGTGATAATGAACGACACAAAAGAAGAAAAGATGAATGACGATCTCGATCTAGAGCAACCCATGCTGAATCCTTTCGTTCATCACCTGGAATTGAAGACCACCAACCAAAAAATTAAAGTGAGTTAGTTTTACGGCTATTTTATTTGATTAGTTGAAGGTGTCATTGTTATCAGTTTTGCGCTCGACATGCAATAATTGTAAGACAATTGTTATTTTTATTTTTGACAAAAAGGATGTCGATAACTTCTTCAATTTAAGAAAAATGTTAATGCAATAAAGTAAGTTGTTCCGGTTAATAAGGATTTTTTGACAATTAGAAAAGCACTGATATGCACATCGGATAAATGATTGATAGTCTAACTAAAAAAGAAAAAAAATATATTCTGTCGATCTTGAAATTTTTTAATTTTCCCGCGTCCGCTTAATATGTTAATTCGTAATTTGCACTATTCAATTTTTAAACACCTACTTATTTATTATATTATGAGTCACCCTAGTAGTATACTCGAGTAATATTCAATTAATTTTTACTGCTTTTTATCACAAAATTTACAATATAGTTATATAGCAATTTGGTCACATTTTAAACAATAACGGTAACAAAATGAAATATTTTGATCGTGGATCGTTAATACTTGGACGAAAGCCTTAACATATCTCTTGCATGTTTAAAAGGCGGACAAACATCAATTATTTTGTTGTATTTGACCCAAGAATTGAAGCCATACAATATGCAAATAAATTAATCTATTGAAGTTGCTGATATTGAAGTTTTATTAGTGCTTAAGCAAATAAATTATTAACCTAGTTTTACTTGAAACAATTTCTTGCAAAAATATGAAATACTAGCAAATTAAGTTCTGAATTTTTAGAACGAAAATTTAAAAGAATATTAGTGGCTATTCCAATGTCAAGAAAGTCAGATGTAATTACTTCAATGGTATGGCTAATAATTAACTATTGTTGTAAATAAACGGCAAACTATTTTAAAAAGGGAGTGAATGTCATTGGTGATATTTTTCACAAAATTAAAATTTCTTACTCGAATGGTAGTCAAGAGATTATTTTTTTCCTTATTAATTTGTTCATTTGAATGTTTAAAAAGCATGTTACCATAATATAAATCCTAATACTAAAATAATACGCAAGTGTGTTTATCTGCCTGTTCGTCCGTTTTACACGGCTCAATTACTAAAGCGATTTTGACAAACATTGGTATAGGCGTACTCTAACCCAATAAGGTGCAACTTTGCAAACCAATATAGATAGGAGATTTGCTACGAAGCAGCCAAACGTGTTCATATCAACGAATTTGAACAAAACATCAATCTGCACCTGCACGAACTCTTTAATAGTGCGTTTAGTTGATTACGTTAGTTTTATTACGTTATCCAAAGTAACCTTATAAATAAGAATGCATGCTTGATCGACAGCACCATATATCCTTATCTTACAACAATCTACTATAAAAGGTTTTTAATGAAAACCAGATACAAATTAAAACATGAAAACAAAACAAATTGATTTGTCAATTTAACAAACTTGAAAACTCTCTTTATGTCAACAGTTTTTCCGTTAAGTTGTAAAGGCAATTATTTATCTAATTCGGCAGACAGCAAATCTTTGATAGACCAAGTTCAAATGGAAACATTTTTTCACTTTGTCTGTTACCCTTTTATTTCAAAGTTTATTTTATATTTTCTCTAATTAGCTAAACCTTAGTGAAATTAGTTAACTATTCACAAAGGATCATAATAGTCTAACCTAGGGTTCCCAACCGTACTATAATACATGGTATTGTACTATATTTCGCATCAGCGTACTCTATACTGTTGAAGAAATATCGGGTGTTTTTTTTAGTTGGGAGGTTACCTTTATATGGAGTACCACTTATTATAAAGGCAAACTGACTTTTTCGATGGGGCTAATCGGAGCTAAACTACCTTTTAAAAATATTTTCAACTTCCTCCCACTTCCAGTTATACCGGGAGTAGACATCAACTTTCTTATTTTAAAGGGCAACCCCCAAGTGAGTAAGGTGAGTTTATGTATACATGTTTATTGCTACTTTTGATAGTTTTAAAGATATTTCAATTTCAACTCTGTATTTTTTTTATTATTTGCAGTAAAAAAATGAAATTTGGATTAAAGTCATGGAATTTTATGGAGACTATAATAACGTGATCGAGTTTTACATTTATTATACAGGGTGATGAAAATTTTATGATATTTATTGTTTTTCTTTTATTCTAAAAAACTCTGTTCTTTTAAATGGGAACTATGTGTGTTTTAATCTTTTTTCTATTCTGCACCGTTACAGAGATATAATTCAAAATAAAAAAGAAAAGTATATTTTTTTTAGTAGCAACTTGACAGTAAACAACGAAATTTTAAAAAAATAACATAACTACAAGGCCTAAAAATTTTAGGCTAAATAACATTTAAAAGATAATCCTACAAGACGAATTAGTTTTTGGTTAATTATTAGAACACTTATTGAAAATATTTATGGAGCCACGAATTTAAGTTTCCTAAAAATGGTTTGTTAAACAGACATCTCATTTTTGGAGTAATGAAAATCAACAACAAATGTTCAAGAAAATCCGTCCTTTAACTGTTATGATGTTAGATTAGAACTTAGAATTTGTAAACGCTTAATTTTATAATGAAAATCGAAATGGAAATTATTTAGTGATTTTTTTTAATCATAAATAAATTCCAATTTATTATGTGGTTAAAGTATACAGAAATATTTTGCAATGATATGTTGATGATGATGAGATATTGAGCCACATTTGGAAAATATACAAAGGTACTTTTGATTAATACTATGGAGCTCATAACGGTAAAATAGACGATGACTTTCTCGCCTACTTATTTGAGACTCAGTTTATTACAAACGATGGTCCGCACGAGTGGCCACCGTACCCCCAAGATAAAACACCACTAGAATTCTTCTACGGGGAACTGTTAAGGAGCAGGTTTTTGCAACGGCCACTGTATGACGAGCATATTGCTAGGAACAATCGGATGTGCTTAAAAAGGTTACTCAATTCGAAATCTTAAAATATGCCTTTAAATGTATTGAAACAGAAGAGCGTCATTGTTGTTCTTGATGTAAATTTGTTGCCAATTATTTTATTTTCCTATTACTTATTATGATTAATTCTTTAAGCTATTATTGCCTACAGCTAGATTCGTACTTAAACAAAAAAGAGATGTCTGATTCTTTTTATATTGAGATTTATGTAAAATACAACGGCGCAAAGTTTTGAAAAATAAGTAACGTAACTTTTTTCTTCTTTTTATGTGAAGAATCCAAAAATGATTAAAAAACATATATTTCCCATTTAAAAAAATAGAGTTTTTTTGAATAAAACAAAAACAATAAAGATCAAAAAATTTCCGTCACCCTGTATAATAAATGTTAAATCTGATAACGTTATTATAGTCTCCATAATATTTCATGACTTCAACCCAAATTTTATTTTTTTTACTGCAAATAATAAAAAAGATACAAAGAGTCAAAATAACCCTCTTTTCTGTCATTTTTTCTCGAAAAATTGAAATAGCTTTAAAACTATCAAATGTAGAAATAAACATGTATACATAAACCTACCTCATTTTTTTACCTAAAATCCTTTTGAAATAAGAAAGTTGATGTCTACTTCCGGTATAACCGGAAGTTGAAGATAATTTTAAAAGATAGTTTAGGCCCGATTAGCCCCATCGACAAAATCAGTTTGGCATATAAAGGTAACCTCCCAACTAAAAAAACACCCGATATATAGTAGCAAAAATACTATATTTTTACTTTTATTCTTAGAAACCAAATCCTCAACAGAAAATAATTTAATGTAAAAGAATGTTCCAGTATTCGTTAATTTGCCTTTCACGAACGCAATTGGTTATGCAAAAACCAAAAATGTAGAGAAGATTTAAGAAAATTAATATTGAATATGTTTTATACAGGCTGTTCTACAAATTTTATGCCAAATTTTGTCAGGTAATAGCTGAGTTAATTTCAAACATTTCTTCTTAAATGAACATAGGTCCGATCATTTATAAAAAACTTTTTGGTTGCATTCACTAAAACAATTTCTACCAGTCGAAGTATTGTAAGGGTACTTAGCTATTTGAATTTTTAAAGCTGGGGTTGCTACCCCTTAGGGGTGAAGCAGTTGGGGGTTGAAAATTGCATATCAAAATGGCAATTTAAAAGTACAATAAACGTGAGCATTTTTCTGAAATATGTTTCTTTGCAGTTTTATAGAATGTATCCGTTACTTTTGAGGAGCACTATATTTTTTTAAAATGCTTGTAACTTCTAAACAAAAACGAATCGGACCTATGTTCATTTAAGAAAAAATGTTTGAAATTAATCCAGCCATAACCTGACAAAGTGTGTCATGGAGCTTGTAGAACACTCTGTATAGTAGGCACTTTTTCCAGAAATCTGAAGTTTAATTCTTATATTTAAAAATTTTGATTTTTAAATTTAAACAAAAACGCCAAAAAATTTCTGGAGGAAAACTAAAATTTTATAATTAAAATTCGAAGAAAAATCGACAATTCTGTAGAAATTTCAGTAAAATACACAATTTGAGGCATTCTTTTAGAAATTTGAAATTTTAACTTCGGATTTTTAATTGTTTATTAAAATGTCGTATTTTTAGAAACACATATTAACTTATTCTTTCGAAAATTGGATTTTTTTCTCGAAACTTAAAGGTTAAATTAAAGGTATTAATTTAATCTTTACAATTTCAGAAAAAATATACATTTCGAAACGAAAGTTGAAATTTTATTAAAAAAATATTTATAAAATCCCGTTTCTGGAAAAATGAAAATTTTAAGAAAATTTCAAATATTTAAACATGAAGAACAAACTAGAAATTTCGAGAAAATGTTCAAGTTTTTCAGCAATTTTTACGTTTTTTTTAAATTCTGGATTTAAGATTTTAATTATTTACTTTTTTTACTTAAATCTCAAAATCGAATTTTTCGACTCAAATTTTCCATACTGTTTCTGAAACAAAATAAGATTTTCCAAAATTTAAATTCGACTTTTTGAAACTAAAATCTATTAGTCAGAGTTTCAGGAATAAATTAAGATATTGAGTAAAGTCCTTCTAAAACTTGAATGGAAATTTTGAGTTTAAGGGTGAAATTTTGAGATTAAACTTGAAATTCAAAAAAGTTCTGCAGTAAGAAAATAAATTTAGAGTTTAAATTTATGATTTCAAAAAAAAAAAGATCGAAATGTCTAATGAAAATTCCAGATTTTAAATTTGACTTCAAGACATTGTGGTTAAAATCCAAATTTCGAAAAAAATGGAAATGTAGAGATTAGAATTGAAGTTTCGAGATTCACATCTGGTAAATATCGGAAAACATTCGATTCTCTTTATATTTCGAAATACTGAGGTTTTTATATTGGATAAAGCTCAAAATTGCATAAATTTCTTTTCGAGAGCGCGAGATTTTTTGGAATTTCAATTTTTTCCCGAAACAGAAAATTTAATTAAAAATTTGAAATTTTTGATTTTTAATTTTCTGCTTAAAGTTTCAACATTTAACTACGATGTTAAATAATACAGGAGATTTTTTGAAAACAAACCACACCAAATATCTAGAGAACAAAAACGTTATGTGTAGAATGTAGGCAGCGTCAATTTTGGTTGTAAGGGGGACACTTAATTAGTGTAGTTTTAAACCTGCAGGTGCATCCTCTTGGCCGGGGCAGCAGCCTCCTCAAAAATCTTAAATGGAACAGGGGATTAGAAAGTTTATTGTTTGAAAAGTCCATTTAACCCCTTTTTGGCTATGTAGTAATTCACGATTAATTTTTAAGAAATCATCAAATTTGTAATAAAATTTGGAAGGTAAAAAGGTGAATCTTTTTCTGTTGCTGTTTTCTGTAATAAAAACTATTTCTTATGCATGACATTAACAATTATTCAGTTTTAGAGTAAATCTGGTAAAAATGGTGTACTCAGTTGTTGAAAAAGTTGAAATTATTTTTATTTATATCTCCCAAAACAAATGTACCGCCAGAGTCACGGCAAGGGTTTATAATGATAGACATCGAGATAAACGCACAAGCCACAAATACGTTAAAGAGCTTGTACAAAAATTCACAGACACGGGATCGGTAATAAATAACAAAGACATGGTGACCAAGTGGTAAATGAAATTACTCAAACTGAGGTAATAGGCCACTGTCAATCCCAATAACTCTTTGCTCCAGACTACTGAAGCTATGGGGCTGTCATGTTCATCAGTTCGTAAAGTGACAAAAATTCATAATTTCCACCCTTATAAAATGAAAATTTCCAAGGTAAAGATGTTTACGACAGACGAATAAAGTTTTGTGGGAGAAAGTCGAATTTAGTCACCAAACCCAATCTTTGTAAAAATATCTGCTTCAGTGATAAATACAGCTTTACTTTACATCGCTCTGTTAATAAACAAAATGTGCGTTACTGAAGCGATGATAACCCTCATTTTGTCAGAGAAGGTCATACTCAACTGAATGTTTGGGCAAGGATTCTTGGGGATGCTGTCACTGAGTTCATATTCATAAATGAAATACGTACTGGTGACATTTACTTGAACATGTTACAAAACATCATAGCTCCTTTAATAACAGTGGAAACAGAATCAGCAAGGTTTAGAAGAAAATCAAATGTTGGACGAAAATGAGTTCTTCTTTCAATAAGATGGAGCTCCACCACATTATGCCTTAAACGTTTGTAATTGGCTTAACAAACGATTGCCGAACCATTGGATTGGCAGACGTGGTGCAATTGAGTGTCCAGCACGATCACCAGACTTGACAAGTTTATATTTTTTTTCTCTGGGGCCACTTGAATTCAGTAATACACAAAACACAACCGGCTAATTTGGAGGACTTGCGACAAAGAATTGTTGATGGATGCAGGCGAATTACGCAAGAAACATTTCAAAAAGTGAGACGAGAATTTGAAAACTGGATCTACTACTGCCTAGATAAAACTGTGCTCATTCCGAGCATTTTCTGTAACATTCAACTGTTTTAAACTGTAGGATTTCTATTTTCATTCATGGTGTGCTTCTTTACTTATTAATCGACGTTTAACTGGTTACTTCAAGTTAAACCCTAAACAGTGATTCAAACATTAGTTTCATCAAAACATCTATCTCTTTGAAAAATACGAACGTGCATGAAAAACTAATCGTAGAAATAAAAAAACTACTACATAACCAAAAAGGGGTTAAATAGACCTTTCAAACAATAAACTTTTTAACCCCCTGTTCCATTTAAGATTTTTGAGGGGGCTGCCCCAGCAAAGAAGCTGCACCTGCAGGTCTAAAGCTACACTAATTAAGTGCCCCTCCCCCCCTTACAACCAAAATTGACTGATTTCGGTATTTTGTACATAACGTTTTCAAAAAATCACCCTGTATAGTAAATTATCACTGTCTTTTTCTTACTCTTTCCATAAAATGCTATATTTTTTTTAAGTCTACTATATATTTTTAGAGCTTATTTTTAAAAAATACTATATTCAGCCAAAAAAATGTTGCCAACCCTAGCCTAACCAAGCGCAAATCTTTATCCCATCTTATCAATCTATTCAATAAATCTCTAAGCACTGACTGCCAGACAACGCCCAGCCTAAACGGATCCAGAAGCATGAAATTCATATAGGTGTTTCCCCTAATACGTAGGTGAGCACTAAGAGAGGATTTTGCAAAATTCAGCCTCTAAGATACTAAAAATGGGCAATAACGGATAGATGATTTTTATGTAATGAATAATACACAAAAGTATAAGCTTGAGAGCTAACATCATTCAGCTCGTGTCTCCACACGAATTTATTCAAAGTTTTGCAGGTGATCAGGGCATATCTTGTTTTTTACAAATTTTTTTCTTTTAATTTCTAAACTTTAGATTTCAAACTCAAAATTATGGCTTTAATTTTGCACTTCCGATATTTAAATAAAAATGCGGCCTTTTTGAAATTTATAGTTTATAGTCAAAATTTTCTACACACAGTCGAAAATTTGAGACATTTTTTTTTGAAGTTGAAATTTTTAATTTACCGAAATTTTATTTACTGAAGTTTTAAAAAACAAATGAAAATTTCGACTTTAAAATTAAGATGTTAGATTTTAAGATTCTAGAAGAAAAAATCAAAACACCACAAAAAAGAACTGTTTTAGTTTTTTTCAAAAATTTCAATGTTTTACCAATTTTAAACTTCGAGTGGGGATTTCTAATGTTTTTTTTTAATTTCTGCTTTAAAAACGTAAAGTTGGGAATAATGTTGATTTTTAACGATAAAAGTTATAATTTTAAGAAACATTTTAAAAGTTTCTTTCACTTCTTATTTCTTAAAATGTCAAAATCCCGAAGTGAAAAAAATCGAAACAAGTTGAAAGAAATTTAAGAGATTTCTACTTTTTTCCTAAAATTTTGGAAAAGAGAACTTTTTCGAATTTTCGCCTGTTTTCCAAAATTGAAAACTTCTTTTTTAAAAAAAAGCACAATCGCAAGACTCTAAAAATTACTTTTACAAACCACTTTTTTTCAAACCGGCGCAAATTTGGATTTTCTTCTATTTTCTTAAAGTTGCAACTTTACAATAATTAAAAATTTAGATGAAAATGCCAGATAAAATATTGAAAAAAAAATTATACAATAAAAAATATTCTGGAAATTTAAAGTTAAAATTTCATATCTTAGGTTAAAATTTCTAGACTAAAGTCGAAATGCTGGGCTGAAGGTCAAAAAAACTTTTGAATTTCTATAAAATTCTTTCTCGAAATTTTTAGTTCAGAGGCAAAATTTGGAAATGTTGTTAAAATTTCGAAAATAAGCTTCAAATTGTTCAAAAATATGCTCCTCCAAATTTCTATTTAAACATTGTAATTTCTAAATTGGAGCTAAAATTTCGCTTTGGGGTCTTTTTTCAAACTTCAAACTTCTACTTAGATTTTAAACTCGAAAAAATCTTCCTATTTCGACTTTTTTTTTAACTTATCAGTTTAAACCTGAAAATACTCCTCATAAAATGCTAACCCTAAAATCGAAATTTAGTTAAGTCTCGAATTCACTTTACACATTTCGATCAAAATTTAAAAATTCTCAATTTAGAAAGTCAGATTCTTCAAATAATTGAAATTACAAAAATTCGATGTTTCGAGAAAAAGATCAACTTCAAAAAAAAATTTGAAAAAAGCGAAAATTTTCACAAAAAGTCGAAATTTTGAAAAAAGGTAGAAATTTTGAAAAAAAATCAAATTATGAAAAAAGCTATAACTTTGAAAAAAAATCAAAATTTTGATGATAAAAGATCGTAAAAATCTTCCCATTTTCACTTTTTTTTTAAATTCCCAGTTTAAACCTGAAAAATACTCCTTTTTAAAACGCTTAAAATCAAAATTTATTTAAGTTTCGAATTCATTTTACAAAATCTAATTCCTCAAAAAAATGAACATTTTTCAAAAAAACAAAAGTCCAGTTTACTACATAAAAGTCCAAACTTCGAGAAAAAGTTGAAATTTTTGAAAAAAATAGTAATTTTCAAGAAAGGTCAAAACTTCGAGAAATCGTCAAAGGTTTAAACAAAGGTGGAACTTTTAAAGAAAAAGGTGGAAGCTTTCAAAAATCAATATTTAATGTAAATTAAATTTATAGAAAAAATCAAAATTTTGAAAAAAGTCACAATTTTAATAAAAGATCAAATTGTTAATATTTTGAAAAAATACGCCAAAATTTTAAAGAAAGGCGAAATTGTGGAAGTGTTTAAATATAAAAAATAAGTTAATATTTATGTGGAAATTAAAAAAAAATGCAAAATTTGAAATTCGAAGTTTTGAAAATATAAAATCGAAGTGTTAAAAAAATAGACATATTCAAAAAAGCCAAGATTTTCAAAGAAAGTCGAAGTCGGACTTTAAAAAAATTGTCGTTTTCAGAGAGTCAAATTTTAGAAAAAAACAAAATTTTGAAAAAAAAGTCGAGTTTAAAAAATAAAACATTTCAAGAGAGTCAATGCTTTTAAAAGACGAAACTTTAAAAATATTCCAAATTTCAAATAGAATAGAAGTATTTTGAAAAAATCGAATTTAAAAACCATCAGTTTTGTAAAAATTGAAATACAAATCTTGTTCCCTGAAACCAAGAAAGATTAAAAAAACACAACCTTTGTTGTGTTTTTTAATCTTTCTTGGTTTCAGGGGACAATTGTATTTCAATTTTTGAAGATAACCAAGGACCAGGCCGTTTCACTAAATTAGCTTTGTAAAAATTTAAAATGTCAAGCCAAAATTTTCAAAAAAGTCAACATTTTCAAAAGTAAGGTTTAACTTTTGAAACAAGTCAAAATTTTCCAAAATCCAAAGTCAAAATATTTAAAATAACTTGAAATATTAAAAGGGAAATTTTCAAAAAAGTTGAAATATCCAATAAAAATCGAATTAAGTCAAAAAAAGTCGGAATTTTCAAAACGGATCAAAAAATCCTTTCTCTTCTTTCACATAGACAAAGGCGTGGGCATCATAGTATCCGCTGGTAATCCAATAATTTCTTTATAGTAGTAAACGTACTAGAAATAGGTGTATGAGCATGTTTTGTATAAAAGATAAGGTGGGTTAATTTATATATTGAAAATCGTAAAGTACACTTAATTTTAAACAAATTTACTTAATAAAATAACTACGTAAAGTCAACTTATATGGAGGCAATATTTAAAAAAAAGCTTTTCTTATTCTAATTAATTATTTAATCATTTTCGTTCATTTTTAATTAGCCTACCATAAGAAATTTATTTTTGGTATTTATTTTGCTCTAATGTGCTCTTTCGTTTGTAATACCTAAAAATTGTACCAACATTTTACCTATTTCATTTGAAAAACGGCCTAAAATAATATTATTAAATAAAATTATTACGTTTTAATTATTTCTTGTGTTTCTCGAATATTCAACTTTTTTCTCAAATTTTCTACTTTTAGCTCGAAATCTCTAAAGCAGGCACAAAATCTCGATATTATAGTCAACTAAGTCAATATTTGGAAAATAAAGTCGAAAATTAGAGAGGTTCCAAAGTCGAAAATTCAACTGTAAATTAAAAATTAAGTAAAATATAAAAAAAATATGAAATATAACATAAATTATTACATAGAAATTCTAGAAAAAACGCGAAATTAAACAAATTGTTGGGATTTTTGGGATTTTCTAGAAAAATAAACCTTTTTTTCTTATCTTAATTCTCTAATTTTTTTATTTTTTTCTTCCAATTTTTTCCTTAAATGTAGAATTTTGTCTTCAAAATGTTCGTAAAAAAAGTTTTAAAATGAATGAGATTTAGAATAGCAGTTTAAAATTATCCAAGCAAATAATTATATAAGTCATGTAATGCAAATTTTAACATCAAAAGGCAAAATTTGCCGTCACACCTTATAAACTTTCTTTACGTGACTTAGAAATTTTGTTTACAAGAGAAAGTAAAACTATATGACTGCTTTGTCTTCTTATTACACACTTAGATCGTATCTAATATGTGTGTAATACGACATATATATTTAGCCAGAGTTGCGGATTTCGGTTTAATTAAATTCTTGTAAACTGGAAGGAAAATTCTTAGCACAATAAACTCTTCCAATGTTTTGTTGATATTAAAGTGTTTATGTTTGTTTATTTTATTAGGTTGAACAGTGGGGTTATCACTTCGTCTGGAACAATTAACATAGTTATTTGTATTATGAATATTTTTTATTTATTCATTATTAAATTACATTGTGTTATAGTTATTTTCCTTCAAGACACAGTTCAACTATAAATTTTTATCTGAATCTTTCTTCGGAAGCCAGGGGTCAGTATACATACAATACAAAGTACTCATTCCTGAATTTATCTATGTTTGTCTTTAATCAACTTTGATGTAACAATTTTCAAATTCCATTCAAGAGACCTTTCACTTAAAAACCCAACTACAAAATTAACATCTAAACCATAAATTGCGCCTTCAGAAGTAATATCAAAACGGAAGGTATTATAAAAATCTGTAAAACATGTTTCATCTATGTGTGTCAGTTTAGTGTGTCATATATTCCTACTTTCGTTGCCGCCGTATTATGCGAAACCTTGCTAATGAACTTGGCAGCTTATTCGTTTTTTTGGTGTGTTCAAATAAATGTATAATTAAAAGTTGAAAGTAAATTATTTCGTGCAATACATTTATCAGCATCTTTGAGTATCATTAGAAAGCGTCATATTAAAGACAATAAAATTAGCTCGAGATTGGTTAGGTTCACCTGGAACGAATATGTAGATGCGCCCAGGATAATTGTTATTTCCTCTGTTAGAGAAATACAGCATGGCGAAGATTTAAATTAATAATCATTATTATACAATACTAGCGACTCATTGCAACCTGGTCTGCATCATGGCAGGGTGATGCTCAAACTTTAAACAAAATTCTTAATTGGCTTTATTTAAAACTTTAGTATTATAAGCATCAAAAAGATTTGTTCACGTTGAATCCCCATAATCTGCCAAACGATAGAAAGAAGGCTTGAGTCCGATTGGTGCAATTGGGGAAATGATCCCTTAGTCGAAACTCGGAACACCTTTGTAAATGCACGAAGTTTCTGTAAATAGGTTATTGACGAAGCAAAAAGTGATTTCGATCATAAATTGCGCCAGAAGCTTATCAAATGTCCCAAGGGTTCCAAGTCCTTTTGGGGATTTACAAAGTCGATTGGAAAGAATTTTACATCTTCAAATTTTCCACCTTTACTTGATGACAACAACAATATTGCGACTACTTCCAAGGAAAAGGCTGACCTGCTAGACTTAATGTTTGCTGAAAATTCCAACCGTGATTCTCGAAACACAGAACCTAAGGTTGGCACTTTGATGCCTGAAGTTTACATCGAAAGCTTCTAACCTTGATGGTATTCTCGCTATTGTTTTTAAGAATTGCACTCCAGAGTTGACTCCTGTACTAAGAAAATTGTTCACACCCTCTTATAACAAGACAGTCGGAGACAGCAAATTCCTGTGGGGTCCAGCTTGTTACAGTGAGGACTTCTGTCTTCGGGGACTCTTTTTTTCTATAGAACTTCCAAGCTATGGAACTCGTTACTCAACGGAAGTTTCCCCAAAAATGACAACCTATCCTTGTTTAAGAAGGCGGTTCATTGCCAGCTATCCTTGTTTCCGCATCCTACTCGCGGTGCTTTGAAGGCATAATAGGGCTATCGTTTGCGAGTGGATTGAACTTAAAAAAATGTTGAACAATTACTTTCAAGTATTAATGGTTGTGTATCACATCTGCACAGATGACGAATCATGGATCTATGCATATGAGCCTGAAACAAAACAGCCAGGACGAGCCAAACCAACAAAAGTTGTTCGCGAAAGAAGAACCATGTTGAAGCAAATGGTTGCCTGTTTCTTTTACTGGTCACGTAACGACAGTGCCCTTAGAGTAACATAGGATAGGTAATTTTAAATGCTACAAAACCATTTATTTACTAGAAGTCCTCAGTGAAATAAAGAAAACGAGCTAGCACCTTCAGACCATTCTTCATCATTACACATCGCATCAAACAAAGGAATCTTTGACCGGCCAGAACATCGAACATACAGCCCTGATTTGGCACTAATAGTCCCGTAATGTCACAACAGACAAGAATGGAAGCGAAATCTTTTATATATTAGAGAAATTAAGAAGATGACAGGAATAAATCAAGGAATTATTTGAAGATGAACGTGACATAGATCACGAGATGCATGAAGATATAACTGGACCACCAATTACCAGAGATGAAGTGGTGAAAGCCATACAAACAGCAAAGATCCGAAAAGCAATAGGTCCGGATAAAATACCAATTGAGATACTGAAAATCCTGGGAGGAAAAACAATAAACCTTTTGGTTGAATTATTTAACAAAATATATGATAGAGGAGGCATCCCATCTGATTGGTAGAGGTAGGCATTTATCCCGATCCCTAAGACTGCAAAGGCAAAGAATGCAATGATCATCGTACTACAAACCTAATGAGTCATGTTCTGAAATTGCTTCTAAAGATAAATCATCAGCGAATATACCCCTTGATTCCTTGATAGAAACACATATCGAAAACACTCAATTTGGATTCCGTGAAGGCCTGTAGGGAAGTTTGGCACTCAGGTTTTGACCCACAGATGTAGAAACGTGAATTGCAATGTGTTCATGTGCTTTATTGATGTCGAGAAGGCGTTTTGACAGGGTAAAACGTGAGAAAATGATGAAAATATTGAAAACAACAGAAACAGATGATAAAGACCTACGTTTCATCGCTAACCTTTTCTGGCACAAAAAGCAAATCTGAGAGTAGAAAACAATCAAAAGGGGAGTAAGGCAAGGTTGCATTCTGTCCCGCTTCTGTTTAACCTATACTTGGAGAAAATATTTGAAGAGGTCATAGGAAATACTAAAGAGGGGGTGAAAATAAACGGCATAACATTGAATAATCTGCAGACGACTCTCTACTTCTTGCACATAATGTGGAGGAACTTCAAGACTATCTTAATCAAGTAGTCACTTCAGCCAGTATGGCCGTACACTTAACACTAAAATGACCAAACTCAAGGCCGTGAGTAAGCAACAAAACCCACGAGCAGAACTCTGGATTGATCCAAATAAATTAGAAAGGGTACAGAAAATGAAGACTTTGGGACAGCTTCTCAACGAAAATTTGGACAACGCAATTGAAATAAAATCAAGAATTGAGCAAGCTAGGGCTGCCTTTGTAAGGATAAAAATGTAGACATGAGCTAATCATTGATCTTAGAATGAGAATGGTCAGATAATATGTCTTTTCTGTTCTCTTTTATGGAGTGGAATCATGGACCCTAACAGAGGACAGCTTGAAGCGGCTTAAAGCATTTAAAATGCGGTCATACAGACGCATCCTGAAAATAAGCTGGATGGTCCTAAACAGGATGAAGAAGCATAAAGCAGTAAATATTTGAAAGCTGTCTTATTTTGGCCATGTCATGAGACATCCGAAGGTATATGACATGTTGCATTTGATTATGCACGGAAAAATTGATGGCAGGTGTGGACAAGTAGACGAAGAACATCCTGGCTTATAAACCTAATGCAATGATTCGTACAGACAACAAGTCAGCTTTTCAGAACAGCTGTAAATAAAATAATGATAGCCAACATGATTGCCAACCTCCGTTAAACGCATAGAGCACACCAAGAAGAACAAGAAGAAGCCCCGTAATGAAAAAGAAATTACGTGATCAACAATTTTCGACATTCGAGGAAGCGGTTGGTCATTCAAAACGCATGTTTTGGAGTGACCTCAATGGCAGTGAAAAAAGTGCTTTGAAAATTAGTTGAAATGCATACCAAAATGTATGGAGAATATTTTGAACAACAATAAACCGATTTCGACATCAACATTTATTTTTTAGGCAACATTTGATTATTAGGCAACCTAACCCCCGTATTTCCACTTTTAGTATGAAACTTATTCGAGTATTAAAATTAAACCTTAAAACCATTTGTGTCATTAAAAATTATAATGAAAAATTGCCTTGTTCTTGAGCATATGATTATAGGTAGATGACACACATAGTTGTCCTTCGAATAAGTGGATTTTATAGCAAATCAGTAAGTTTGAACTGTATCAACTTCCATAAGTAATGTCTTATAGGGAAAAAATCTAACTCGTTTTTCAAATATTTAGACTTCAAGTATCGTCGCTCTTATATTCTGTCGTTGAAAAATCTCGATGATTAATTAAACATTTTACCAAAACGTAACATACATTACATCGCTGATTTCCGTTAGCTCAACCGTTAATATTCACAAAACATTGCCTATAAAATAGTCAGAAAAGAAAGCTATGTGTACCATGTACCGGAACAGAGATATTTAGCCAGAAGAGATCGTCATTGAAATTATTGAGAACGGCACTTGCTACACGATTAATGCAAGAGATGAAAGTTGCTATTGTCGAGCACCTAACTGTACCTTCGATTGTAAAATATACATCTCCAATTTATTTTCACTCCTTAAAACGAATTACTAAGCCTACGTTTAGATGGTGAACACCGATTAAAATCTTGACCTCCATTCTATCGATTTTATGCTAAAATCTAATTAGAGTTCATTGTATTCGTAATTTTATAGATCACAAATAAATTCTGCACTAGCAGCTACCATCCTCTTAACATTCTAATTTATGGAATTTCGCGTTGAGTTCGCATAAATTACGCAAGATAAATAAAAACATTCATTTCGACATTAACAACGTTTTTAAGTGCAAGGTTACACACAAAATTCATTCATATCGTTTTATTGTTGAATAAAATAATTATGCCAAATATAATCTTACATATTATTTACAATTATTTTTAATCAGACACGCTGACAATAATTATCAATACGGTTTGGATGTATTGCCCGTACATTTATTTAAATTAAAATTACACTTTTCATTTCGGATACCCCTCAATCGTGGTTCTTGAGAAACTAGTGTATTTTTAATTATTCTCTCAAAAGATGTCACCAATCAAAATGGTCAAATTTTTATGCAGTATTCAGGTTCGACTCAAAAGTTTTATTGAACAAAAAAAAACGTCGCAATTGCATTTATCTTACTTTTACAAGGCACTGATAACATGTAAAATTATACCCTAGAAAATATGTATAGCAAAATAAACCTTAATGGATTTAGTTAGAGGTTACAAGGTCTCAGAAATATCGCTCTATCGCTGATAAAATTGTAGCGATTTTAAATTGAAAATTCTCTAATTGTTGTATAATTGTTAATTAGCGGGGGAGGCCGATGACAGAGGTCCACCTTGACGCCATTTTTTTATGTTGTTATGTTGTTAACTAATTTCTGCAATTTTTAATAACCAGTTTTTAATGGCGGTGTTGTGATACAGGGCCCCCGCGTGTGCGTGTGCTGGTTATGTGGGGGGTTAATTAAGCGGGGCGGCAATGTCACTGATTGTTGATGCTCGGATTCCAGAATTTTTCCTCGGATAGGAACATTGCTTAAATTAAAATCTAAATTAATATGAAAATTTTAAGAAAAACACTTCACATTTACAAAGAAGCAACCACGAAATTTCGAGTCGAGTGTTTTGATTTATAACTCGTTATAAATTAAATATTTTCAGCCGAAATGTTAGGTAAAAGAAGAAGTAAAAATAACAATCTTAAAGCATATTTTTTTTTTAAAAAAGGCAAAATTTAGAATAAACTAAATTTATTAAAAATAAGTTGTCAATATTTCTAGATGACCTCTAAATTTCATCTATTGCTATCAATTTTGAAATCTCGAGTTTAACAAATAGTTCTAAAATGCCAGCAAATTTCCATTTTAGAAAAGAAAAGAGTTTGTTATTCGAATTTGACTTATAGATTTTGAAACCCAAAATTTTGGAGATTTTTGTTGCCATATTTATACCTATGTGTAACACATTTCAAAGTCTTTTTCCAAAAAGTTTGTGTTTTCTTCTGAATTCTAAGTTGGAACTTGAAACTTTTATTTGTTTCTAAAATCTTGACTAGTTTAAATTTTTTCTTTCGAACTTTCGACTTTGTTTCAAAAATTCTATTTCATTGTAAGGTTTTTTCTTTTGACTTAAACTTTTGGGGTTTTTTTAAGAACCTATTTTTAAACTTAAACATTTTGAGAAATTTTTATACAAAAGTTTTTTCTTGAAATATTCATTATTTTCGTAATAACGATTTTTTAAAGACAAGAGACAATTTCTGCTTTGGTTTACGAAATATTTTTCTCAATATTCCAGATTTTATCTTAAAATTTTATTCCTCTCTTTGCATTTCTACTTTAATTACAATAACTGGACTTCCTAGACATTTTGGACTTTCTAACAAAATTTCTAGAAAAAATATCAAAATTTTTATATTTAAAGCCGAGAGTTTTATATAAATTTTGTGTTTTTTTTTTCCTCTTTACCGTTCAACCCAACAATTCGTGCATGTTATTTGAATCTGTTAAAAATTTCCAAATTAAACTGGAAAATTTTAAATTCTTATTTCAATCACAATTTAAAGATTCTTCATTAAATAGAATTTCTAAAAAAAAAAGGAAAATTGAGGCTTTCTTATATAATTGTTTTTAAATCTGGTCTACCGGATTTCGGGTTTTAAAATTAGCCTTCTTTATTTTTCTGACAATTTTTTAACCATGACTTGTTGAAAATTTAAAATTTGAAAAGAAAAATCGAATATTTCAATTTAAAGTCGGATTTTAGTGGAACGGACTGGTCCTGGTACCCTTCAAAAATTGATGTACAAATCTTGTCCACTGAAACCAAGAAAGATTAAAACACACAACAATTGTTGCTCTAACGCGTTTCGATAGTCAAGCTATCGTCTTCTGAAAATGATAGCTTGGCTTCGGAAGATGCTAGCTTGGTTATCAAAACGTGTTAGAGCAACATTTGTGTTTTTTAATCTCTCTTGATTTCAGGGGACAATATTTGTATTTTGGTGAAACGGACTGGTCCTTGGTTATCCTCAAAAATTCAAGTACAAATATTGTCCCCTGAAACCAAGAAAGAATAAAAAAGACAACAAAGATTGCTCCAACGCATAGCCAAGCTATGATCTTCAGAGAGATGCTGATTTGTATTTCAATTTTTAAAGTCGAAATATAACTATTAAAATAAAAATTTCTATTGTAAAGCCGAAACCAAACACTTTTATTTGAGATTTGTCTACTACTTAAATTAAAACTTTTCGCAGATTTTTACTTTTCCAAAATCTTAAGCTTTATTTCAAACTTTTCAATTTATTCTAAAAGGCATTCCTTTTCTAGAAAGGTTTCACTTTTTCTGGGAAATTTTTAATTAAAAAAAAGTACATTACAATTGATTCTTAGTATACTTCCTTTTCACATTTCCTACTTCCAGTTTCAAAATTTGAGAATCTTTTTGTTAAATTTCGACTCATTTGTAGCAGGTTCTCATTTTTGATTTTTTTTGTGTAGAAATATACTTTTCCAATAAATTTCGACATTTCATAACAGATAATCTCGAGAAAAACTGTTAGTTTCTTTTTTGTTAAAGTTATTTAGAAGTTACGAATTTATTCTCTAGAAAAAATTATCTATTAATTTTGAATTTAAAGTTAAATGTTTAAAGACGAAATTTTCAAAAAATAAAAGTCAAAATTCAGAAGAAAGGAAATATCCTAATTTATAAAATACCTATTATCTGAAAGATTTTCAAAGAGTTTTTTTCGACTAGAATCGAAATTCGAAAGTTTTTCTCAAAATCTAGACTTAAAACAAGAAATTTATTTTTTATTTTTTCGAGATTTTGAAAAATACTTGGAATTTGGAAAAAAAATGTTGACATACCTATTTAGTTTAAGTCGAACTTCTAAGCAAAACTTTCGAAATTTCACTTTTTTTTTCTTTTCACCTTAAATTCGGAATTTTGCCTTCAATTTTTATATTTTATCTTTAATTCCAGAATTTTAACTGTAATTTTGAAATTATCTTGACTATAATTTAAAAAAAGTCTAAATATCCAGAAATATTTGAAATGTCTCCAAAAGGTGAAAAGTTTAAAGTTAAAGCTGATTGTGGAAAAAATTTAAAACTTCTAAAATAGGCCAACTTGGAAAATCTTATTTCATAAAATAACTTTTACTGATTGTGAGTATGGGATAATTAATTTCCATTAACATTTTTAAATTTTGATTGCGGTCTTCAAATCTGGACAATCTGGAAATTGTAAAGGAAAAGAATATCTACCTACAATTAAAATATCTGTCATGTTTTATTGGCTTTTTCTTCGCCAGTTCCTCCCTCCAGCTGGCGAAGATAAAGTCAATAAAACATGAATGAAAATAACACTACTTCGCAAATAAGATACAAACAATATTTTGAGATTGCAAGAAAAGTGAAATTTCAAATTAAAATTTTCTTAATATTTTTTATTTCTTTCTTGTGATTACAGTATCCCGCATTGAAAATTAGAAATTAATTACATGAAAAGAAAGGGAAACAAAATATTGTTCTGCCGAATCAAAAAAAGCCAATTTTAAAACCACCTAAATCTTAAATCTCGGAATTTCGATTTAATCTCAAAATGTCGTCTTCCATTTTAAAATTCTAATCAGGAAATACTCCGAATTCCAAAATAAAATAAAATTTTGAAAAAAAACAAAAATTCGATTTTAAAAATCTAATTGATTTTCATCTTTGAAGTCAAAGTTACGAGCTTGAAGTCGAAATGTTGAGGTTTTTTAAAGAAGAGATTTTAAGAAAAAAAGACGGGAAATTTTGGGCAAAATCAGTTTTGAAAGGAACCAAACATTTTTGAAATATAGATTTTTTTATGTTTATATTTTTTCTTTTCCCTTTCGACTTTGAGAATTGAAACAAAAACCAATAAAAATAAATGACATAAACACAACTTCGCAAAGAAGATACAGAGAATATCCATTTATAAATCTCAAAAATTTTAACAAAAAGCCTAGTATCGAAATTTTAACAAAAACACTCGACACTTAAAATTTTTTTGGAAATTCAGGTTTCTTGACTTTTTCAACTCAGAAATTCGACATTTTTTTCAAAATCAAGCCATCTTTGTGGTCTTCTCGCGCTGCGCTTGGTGGTCAATGTGTTATATGAATTCTGATTTTCTCAAACATTCCAGTATAAATTTCAAATTCTTTTTTCTCTTAATTTCCGGTCTTTATTGAAGATTCGTTTTTATTTTGGTTGAAATTTTGTGCTTTTAGTCGAATTTGAAGGAAATGTTATTTTAAAATGTGCACAAGTGTGGCACGACGGGTCCGTTGTGCTACGAATTCCTTTTCAAGCAATCCCATTTTTAGAAACAGACGTTAAAATTAAAAAGTATTGAAAAGGGGGAATATTAAAGGAATACAATCTCAACCGCACGTCTGCTTTTGAGTTATTTGGCCAGCAGCAAACAAGTTATAAAAAACTTCTAAAGCGATTCATACACTCCTCGACTAGCCTGTTTGTTAAATTTTTTTTTTGTTCCAGGCAGCAATTTTTACAGTGATATTACTACCTATACGAGTAGTGTGTATTTGCCTTTTCCTGATTGGTGCCTGGCTTGTAGCATGTATTGGTTTATACGGGTTGACTGAAGAAGATTTAAGAACGAAACCTTTGTCCGGATGGAGAAAGTAAGTGTTTAATACCAAACAACTAACCGCTTCATTGGCAAAAACTTTTTCGTCCTGTTAATGGTTTTTCACCACCTTTTTAACGCTTCCCCTTTTCTCCTTTCCTTTCGCTTCTGGAAGACAGATTCCTGTACTAACATAACAACTAACAAAACGTTGCTTTCTGGCAGCCACATAAAAGTAATATCAGCACAGCTTATAAGGTGGATGTTCGTAGTTGGTGGTTGGCATCTCAAAGTTAAAGGGAAACTTTGTGAGTCTCTGGAATCAAAAATTATCGCTTTAGCACCTCACTCATCTTTTATGGATAGTATAGCAATGGTGTATATGGGCGGACCTTCTATCGTCGCTAAGGGAGAAACAGCGTCGATACCATTTTTTGGAAGTATGTTTGCATGTAAAGCGCCAATAAATGCATGCCCGTTTATATCACAGATTACATGAACTGAGCAACTTCATAAATTTAGAAACAAGCTTTTTATACAGTATGAGGTGTACCTTATTACATTAATTTGGTCACTTGGCCACCAGACCTGTCATACGGTCCATGTACTCTTTATATTCTTCAGGTTCCGTTTAGCTTCATCATTTTTTTAATAGCAGATTGTAGTTACCTCACTTGGCACTTGACTGAAATATATAGTATATTTAAAGACTTGAATATGTTTTACAAATTTTATTAATATCTAACCGGTTCGCACTACTAGAGTGATGCCAGTCCATGTTGCTAAATTTTCCTTGGCTTCAATAATGAATTAGTCCTCCAAAATTGATCAGTTATTAATAAATAAATTAAAAAACATAATCAAGCCTTGGTTTTTTGCGTTACATTTCTTAATTTTTAATTTCACTTTCTTTTACCAAATCTAAACAGCAAGTAGTAGGCATGTTTAAATGTTTACTGTGCTTATTTTATTCTTAAAATGATTAACTGAATGTACTTACCCTATTAGCACGTCTCTCTACATATAGCGTAATTACAAGTTAACAAATTACGCAAGTTATTAAATATATGTTTTTTTTTAAGTTCGCAAAATATAACATACTTAGTGGTATAAAATTAGAAAAAAAAGTGTTCAACTTTTCTTCTCTTTAGCATTAAATGTCTTACTTCGATCGAATTTAATAACCTCTATGTATGTAGCACAACTTATTTATAATAAAATCAAATGAAAGTACGAGTGTATAAGTTTTTTAGTAAAAGACATTCTTTTATTTTGAACTGTACTACAAAATATTAGTTGACCTCATTCATATGTGCTGAAAGGGTAAAGATTGCTCGTAAAAATTCGAGGCGTAGAAGCTTAATTAATTAGATCTGTTCCACCTTTGAAATTTTACATTATTATTTATTATTATATATTATTATTTACCTAAACAATGCTGCTTTACTTTTAGCTTGACTATTATTTTGCTTGCTTATAATAAAACATTAACTGGTATTAATTGATATTAACTAAAATAACGCTTTTACTAACTACATAAAATGTGTAATTTTCAAAACAATCAGTTCATTACTTCTAAAAAATGGAAAAATTTTGATTACATCATGTCATACCCCACTTATTTTATTGCACCCACCAATCTTTTGATGTCAACACAAAAATCAGACAAAATAATTTTCCTTCATAGTACCCTCTTATTGGTCGGAAACGTTATGTTTATTAATTTTATTTAACATTTTTGCCACCCAGTTTGAAAATATTTGAATTTTTAGTAATGAAAGTTAATAATATTCTGAAACATTTTTTGAAATATAACTACACGTGATATCTAAATTTTTAAGACGTTACCTCATGATAGCTGACATAAAATAGGTTAGTTTATTTTACAAAGAATAGGAAAAAAATGAAATATAGAGGACCAAAATCAGACATAAAAAATATTTTAAATAAATTATGAAGATATAAAAATATTTCAAAGAATGTTTCACAATGTTGTCAACTTTCATTACTAAAAATGTAAATATTTTCAAACTGGGTCGCAGAAATCTTAAATAAAATTAATATACAAAGTAATTTTTTCCACAAAACGAGCTGGGGCTATTCTAAGAGAACTAGGGACAACTTCGACGCCTCGATTGGTTTAAACGTCATAAAAACGACACATACAGTCCTGAATTTAAATTCAAATTTCAAGCATAAAATTGAAATCTAAAGAAATCCAAGAGTTCAAGCTAAAATCAAAATTTACAGAGTTAAAGTGGACTTGGAGAAAAATGTCAAAGACTTATCAACAAGACTAACTTTTAAGAAAGAAAACGACATTTTGGAATAAAAAATTTTAAAAATGATAAAATTATTAAGTGACAAAAGTCACTATAAAGTGTGTTGGCGTTGAGTTCTTCGACATAATTAAATTTTCAAGATAAATTATGACAGTTCAATGTTGTTTTGTAATTTTAATATATTTTTTACGTATTGTCTTAGATATTTTTTGATAAAATCAGTGCTAAAAATAATGAGACATTTGAAGAAAACAAAAATACAAAGAATAGGTATGGCAGTGTAGATTATTATTATTTTTTAAGTTCAATCCACTCACAAAGGGCAACCCCATTATACCTTCAAAGCATCGCGAGTAGGATGCTCAAACAAGGTTAGATGGCGATTAACCGCCTTCTTAAAGAAGAAGAGGTTGTAATTTTTGGAGAAAATTCCGTTCGGTAACGAGTTCCATAGCTTGGAAGTTCTATAGAAAAAAGAGTCTCCGTAAAGAGAAGTCCCAACTGTGTTGGACCGCACAGAAACTTACTGTCTCTGACTGTCTTGTATGCCTCAAGAACCTTGCCCTTCGGAGGATCAATCCTATTAGTTCCTGCAAGCATCTCCCATGAACGTACTTGTTGAAAAAAGATAAATCACCAACCATCCGCCTGTGCTCTAGCGTTTCCAGAGAATCGGTCAAACTCTCGTCATCAATTAGGCCAATCGTTCTTCTTTAAAATTAATCCAAAAGAGCTAAAAGGTGCTTTAAGGCTGAACTCCAAATATGGGAACAGTATTCTAGTGTTGGCCTAACTTGAGCTTTGTATAGTGTGAGTAGCCGATGAGATTTGAAGTACTTTTTAGCTCTAAATAGAAAGCCTAGCTTCTGAGAGGCGGACATGATCGTCCCAAGAGATGTTAGTGCTCGCATTCACTCCTAGGATAGAACTGATTAAATCCCTTCAGGAGGATTTTACCGTCCATGAGTATGTTTGTGGCATTATGCCTTGATGTTTTCTTAGAGAAAACCGCGGCCTGAGTTTTTGAGGCGTTGAAGTCGACTAGATATTTCTTACCCCATTCCAGAATGATTTCGAGATCTCGATTAATCAGCTGTATCTGTTGTCCTCTTAGTTGATGTGAAGTAGCGACGGATAATGGTTTGTCGGAGAAAAGGGATGACACCAGTCTACTGCCATCTGCGCAGCTGTATATCGGATTGGAAGTTGAAGCTAAGAGATCGTTTATGTGTAACAGAAACGGAGTAGGAAACAGGACAGACCCCTGAGGCACCCCTGTATTAATGGCAAATGTCTCGGATGAGATGCCATCGACGACGACTTGAAGAGATATGTCAGTATGAAAACTGGATATCAAATGACAAAGTCCACGAGGAAGACCATAAGATGTCAATTTTGCGAGAAGAGATCGGTGCCAGACTCTGTCGAAGACCAATGGCAAAATCCTAGCCTCACCAGGTTTTTCCATAGCCGAGTTACAAATATGAGTAAATACCAGTAGATCACCAGTTGAGCGTTGTTGTCTGAAACCGTATTGCCTATCCGAGATGATTCTATTCTCCTCCAGATATTTGAGAATCTCGATGTTGATAACCTTTTCTATCATCACTTTATATATAACGGGCAACAAAGATATAGGGTGATAATTGTTAATCAGGTTCCTTTTTCCCTTTTTAGGGACAGGCTGCACCCTAGCAGATTTCCAGATTTTAGGGAATTACACCTTTGCTGTAAGAGAGTCTAAACAATTTGCTTAAGACAGGAGTCAACTCAGGAGCGCACTTCTTAAAAAAAATAGCGGGGATACCATCAAGGCTAGAAGCTTTCGATATGTCGAGATCAAGGAGAATCTTCCTGACTGTACGTTGTCCAAAAATAACTTGAGGCATCGAAGTGCCAACTTAAGGAAGAATATAAGGTTCTGTTTTGAGAATCAAAGTTGGAATTTTCAGTAAATATTAAGGTTAGCAGATCAGCCCTATCCTTGGAAGTAGTCGCAATATGGTTGTCGTCTTCCAGTAAAGGTGGAAAATTTGAAGATGTAAAATTCTTTTCAATCGACTTTGTAAATCCCCAAAAGGACCTAAAACCGTTCAGACATTTGATAAGCCTCTGGCGCATTTTACGATCGAGATCACTTTTTGCCTCGTCAATAACCTGTTTACAAAAATTTTGTGCATCTACAAAGGTGGTCCGAGTCTCGACTGAGGAATTATTTCGCCAACGAAGATATGCAAGATTTTTGGAGGAGACAGCCCGAGCACATTTTTTGCTGAACCAACATTTACTGGAGGCAGACTTCTTTTGGGGATGGGGAATTGAACATTCCATACCAACTAGGATAGTTTCATCGATGGATTCGGCGATTGAGGAAGGGTTGTCCGAGTTAAAGCAGACTTCTTACCATGGGAAAGATGCAAAGAAGTCTCTTGATTCTTCCCAGTTTTCAGAGTTAATGTGCCAAACCCTACGAGACTGTATCTGAGAAGGAGGTGGTATATGAAGCGAGAGGAAGGCTGCTACAAGCTTATGATCGGAATCCAAGCTGTGATGTCACAGTGATTTTATACGAATTTGTATAATTTCTAAGGAAAAGGTCGAGTAGATTAGGTTTATGGGTATCTACATCAGGAATTCTTGTGGGTTCCTCAACCAATTGCGATAGTCCAGAACTGATGGCGAAAGCCTCTGCCACCCTTCTCGCGTCGTCAGTTCGGGAAGAAAACCTTATCCAAGGGATGTTTTGTACGTTGAAGCCACCGAGAAGACAACCTCAAGGTTGGGATAATTCGTCTGTAGATGATCGAAAGTTGCAGAAAGATAAGAGAAGAGCTGTCTGCATGAGGGATCACTTGGAGGCAGATAAAGTGAACAAATGAATATTACTTCCCTTTTGGAGCAGATTATCAACCAAATCACATCATGATCAGTAGATTCCAGTGCTTCTTTTCGTTGACAGGACAGGTCGTTTCGCGTAAAAGCACAAATTCCCCTCTTGTGTCGAAACTTTGTATGTCGTAATTAGGGAAAAGAAAATGGACCGTAATGATGGATGGGGAGACTTGAATTTCTTTCAGACAGCACATGGAGCATTTCATTTTGAAGGTGTCGATGAGCCGAGTTTAGATTTGAGTTTAGCCCCCGAATGTTACAGAACTGAATTTGGATGCATTATTTGAAAGGGACTTGATTCAGATTAGCGAATATTGGGATTACTGGGCATTAACATCAAAGAAGTACACAAATATTTTTACCGGATGATGAATTCCGATCTTTGCGTTCTTTACCCAAAACACAAAATGCCGATTTACCAAACAATATAATTTACAGTATTGCTTACTTATCGATGGTTATGACGCTCAAAATTAATTTGAGAGATATTTTATAAACAGATGATAGTCTATTTTTTTCCATTATGTTTTTTTTACAATTATTTTGTTGTCCAATTGTCACATAAAGTTCAATGAAAATTATAGCTATTAGAAACATTTTCTAATTGTAAATCAGTCGAAAAATATCGATAATAATGTCATTAGTATCATTGGGATCACAATTTCACAGACAATCTAACTCTGATGAAAAACGTATGGGCAACAATCAAAAAAAATCGACAAAGTCATCATAATTCGAAAACAAAAGACTATCGAGCAATAACAAAAAACAAGAAAGATGTTATTTTAATAACCAAGATTGACCTGTCCGAGGATTGTTTTAAAAGTTCATCGATTTTCATTTTATCTGCATATAGTTCCACACTTTTCACTCACAGTATGTTTTATATATTGCTTCATTTTTATACATTTCACAACACTTAATTACTAATACTTTACTTTATACATCCTGTCAAATCTCAATATTCAGATTTTACATTCTACTGAAGTGAACAAATGCAGTCGCAGCTGAAAAATTCCTTCGTATCAACTTTTTTATGCACCCTAAATAAACAGAGATCGTGGAATATTTGTCAGATTTAGAGCTGTCAAATAAGAACCAATTTAGTATTTTAAGCTTCTATTAACCAACTTGAATCTGATAAATACTCCGGCTTTAAGTATACATTTTTTCCGAAAACAAATCTAGGTATTGAAGTACAATGGAGTATTTATTTTTTTTTACCTACCACTTTCTTACTCTATCATGTTTTCTAAGCATCCCATTATCGTTAACTTTAGGAAGCTTATTCCTATAATGTGCTTCATGGGACGAGGAGTCTATCTGGCAGCAGGTCTGCTAGTCGTTGTCAAAGGGAGAAGGGCAACTAGAAAAGAAGCTCCCATACTAACAATGGCTCCCCATTCTACATTTATAGACGGAAGTATCATTTTTGTCCTGGGTTTTCCATCAATAATCTGCAGAAGAGAAGATGCAAGTCCATACGTAGGCAGTAGGTTCATACTTTTTTTTATTTATATTACTTTTTTCATCTATCGTTATATTCACACTACTTAAAATTAAAAAGCGTTATTTTAGTGAAAATGCATTGAGCTTTATTGATAAGATCATTCTACATTATTAAACTTGCAGAATTGATCAATTATACACAACCCCTATATGTATGGAGAGATGATCCAGATTCAAGACAGAACACCATTAAAGAGATAATAGCGAGAGCTTCCTCCGATTTAGACTGGCCTCAAATTTTGATATTTCCGGAAGGAACCTGTACCAATAGGACTTGCTTGATAACTTTTAAATCTGGAGCTTTCTATCCCGGTCTTCCTGTTCAACCAGTGTGCATACGGTATCCAAATGAAATGGACACGGTTACGTGGACTTGGGAGGGTCCAAGCGCGTAAGTATTGTTTTAAATTTAGCGACGAAAATAAAAGAACAATTTAATTTTAGGTTAAAACTTATTTGGTTAACGTTAACCCAGCCTTACAACATTTGTGAAATTGAGTTTCTTCCAGTTTATTACCCAAGCGAAGCAGAAAGAAAAAATCCCAAGCTGTATGCTAACAACGTTAGGGCAGTGATGGCAAAGTAAATATTATCCCGTGTCACAGCTATAAATTTAAAAAAAATGTTTTAGAGCTCTTGGTGTGCCCGTCTTGGATTATTCATACGATGACTGCAAACTTATGACCAGAGCGAAACAAATGAATTTACCAAATAAGTCTTCAATTTTAGAAGTACAGAAGTTAAGACATAAACTGGGGTAAGAATTATTTTCATTTTGAATTTGCCATTACTATATTTATTTTTAGCTTGGATTCAATGAATGTAGAAGAAAAGTTAGTTGGCTCGAGTACAATTTGCAAGGACTGCAGTAAAATTTCTTATTCTGAATTTGTCAATTTATTAAACGTCGATCCTAACAATGCTCTAGCAAGACAATTGTTCAAACTTTATGATAAGGTAATTACTTCAAGATGTTTAAAAATTTATTGGCTTATTATGAGGGTAAATCAAATATGAAACGGAATTTCTATCACGTCGCTATGAGGGCATCGGGAGTGTGCGCATATTCTTAGACATGTTAGGTGGGGATATCACCTTCCTGCGCTCAAGTGAATTCTGTTCTTGCCGTTCGTCAGTTGTAAATACAATGAGTGAGCAAGACGTTCATCCGCACCTTGCGCAGCGCATTATTAAATTTCTTGCCGTTGAAGATATATGGACCGAAATTCTTCGCAGACTAGAAGCACACTTTGGGGATATTTGTTTGAAGAAAACTCAAGTGTATCAATGGCAAAAAAAATTTTGAAAGAATGAACTCAAGTTGAAAATGAACCTCAAACCCGTGGTCCTCGGACCAGTGTGACTGCGGATAAGATTAATGCTGTTCAACGCTTTTTGGAAGGTGATCGCCGTTTAACTGTTGATGAAATTGCAGCTCAGATAGGGATAAGCTTTGAGATTGCTCAATCCATCATTACAGATGAGCTGGGGTTTCGAAAAATTTCTGCAAGTTGGGTACCTCGTCTTTTGACTGAAGATCAGAAACGACAACATCTGGAGATTTGTCAGCACCATCTTGGACGTTTTCAACGTGAAGATGATGTTTTTGTGCAACGAATCATTACGTGTGATGAGACTTGGTCCACCATTACACCCCTGAATCTAAACAAGCAAGCATGGAGTGGAGAAAAGAGGGGGAAGGTGCACCCGCCAAGGCAAAAACTCGCCTCTCAGCTGGAAAGGTTCTTACAATAGTGTTTGGGATTTTAAAGAAATTGTGCACGTCGACTTTCTGCATGAACGTCGTACGGTTAATACTGCCAGCACTGCCAGCTATTGGATGAAGTAAAACGTGCATATCGGCGGAAGAGGCGCTATTTTTCGATGAGAAATGTAATTTTGCTTCAAGACAATAACTGCCCCCACTCAGCCAATCTGACATCAAAAATTAGAGGAAATACATTGGGCAACATTAGAACACCCTCCTTTTAATCCCAACTTATCACCATGCGATTACCATATCTTTGGGTTAGTGAAAGAATTTCTAGAAATTGAGCGATTCCAGATAATGCTGCTGTTGAAACGCGCCTCCCTTCTTATACGATGACGGCATTAAAAAACTGCATAACAAAATCAGGAGGTTATGCAGAAAAATAGATAATAACTTTTATTTATGTATCTTGTATTGTACCAATAAATTTTTAAAAACAAATTCCGGTTCACATTTGAATTACCCTCGTATTAGAAAGTTTACATGGCGCAGGCAAACTGCGAATTCCTGCAGATAGTTTAACAAGCCAAAATCATATACTGGGCATTCAATTATGATCAATCAATTTATTTTATTTTTTCAAAGTTTTGACTGAGTGGAAATTAGAATTATTTTAAAATCCTTAGATTTTTTCACCCCTGAATTTAGATTTTTTTCATTAAAATTTCGTATTAAAACTCCAAATATACTTAAAATTTTGAAAAAACTAATAAAATTTGTTAAAAATCTGAAAACTGATTTTAAAAAATTCTCAAATAATTTAAATCACAAAATGTTGACCTTAAATACAAATATACTTTGTCAGAAAAAATAATTTAGGGGCCGAAATTCTGACACACAGCAAGGTGACTGAACATTTGAGAATTGCCTTGTTTTTATCGAAACCAATAGCGTTCCGACAACATAAAAGTTTTGTTTCAGAATAATACAGGAGTCATAGACTTCCGGGAATATCTGCTCGGCGTGCTGGCCCTTTCCAACAACAGAACTCTACTGGAAACTGTAGAAGCTGCGTTCAAGGTAGTACCACAAAAAATATATTTATAAGTTATACTATTACATGACTTTTGGCAGATATACGATCAAAGCGATATGGGACAGCTATTTTCCAATGAAGCTGTCCAAGTTTTCTGCCATACATTAGCTCTCCAAAAAACAAGCGCATTAGACTTGTTCCACCACATAAGAAATCAATACAACACAGAATTTATCACATTTGGTGAGTTTAGATATTGATCGGAAAGTACTTCTGTGGTTACTTGTTAAATTTTAGGTCACTTCAAACGATATGCGAGAGATAAACAAGAATTTGCTTATCTCTATGGTGCTGGTAAAGAGCAGAAATTCTCCTCAAGGAATGGTGCAATGTGTCCCACGATACATGATGAGAAAAAACGGGACTGAAAACCTTATTTTTCTAAGCTAAATTTATTAACAAAATAGATTTCTTTAGATAATTTATCATTAAGTTATGACTAAACTCCTAGACAATTTTGTATATTCATGCCAGTCGATGGGAGTAAATATTAAAATGAAAAAAATTCCACCTAGGTGCCAACACTGTTACTCCTTCCAATGTTATGTTAGTTTTATTTTTAAAGATATATTATTTGTGTTCTAATTTATTATTATTATTATTTTATGTATATTTAATTATTGAATTTGAAAATAATATAGTTTTATAAAAGAAATGAGTCTTTTAATGTCATGTCCTGAGGCACACTCAAGATAAGGGGATATAGGCAATCTAAGCTTCACTGATCTCTCTCACTGACCTCTAAAGGTTGAAATCAATATTTTGAGGATTAGTTAAATGATTTCAAAGTCCTAATTTTAAGATGAAAATTCAAATTTTAAGAAATTTTCAGATGAAACACCTATGACACCATTCTGAGAAAATAAATCCAATTTTTTTTTAGTATTTTCTTCGAATATTTTAAAAGGTATTAAATTAAATTCAAATTTCTTTTTTACATATTGTTCTCCACTAAAATATATAACTTTGCCATAATTAAACCATATCGAAGCTCTTCAGATATGGATACCTTATATGTACACCACAGATTATCAACATTGCCATACTCTGCAAAAAAAAAGTTACCAATTTACTTGGAAATTTAGTATTCAGCTAAGTCTTCAACTGATTTCTGTAAAACAACATAAATTACTTTCGAATAACCAAAACACAACAGGTAATAGTTCTAATTTATTGGAAGAATCATTTGGATGAGGTTCACACACTTACTTAGATAAAAACAATAACAATTTACTGTACAGATGTTCCTATCAATACAACCATTCACTCTCACAAGTCTGCAAAACACAAACATAAAAAGTTCAATTTACACTGTCTTTTCAATGGAACTGCAACGACAAAGATAAAACATATTTGTTTTGCATGACACACACATCACATCATTGTAAATTTTTGTCCTCATTAATTTTCAATAACAAGTTATTAAAATACTACAAAAATGTCCGTTACCCGTTGTCGCTTTCGCAAAATGATGCCCAAAAGAGGCAATTTCCTACACCACTGTAACAAATTAAAAATACTGTGGCTAAAAACACTAAGCTGCAGATCGTACATGGTTTTCGCTCCAGGAAGAATCCTATGAGGTATAGCACCATAAACATAACATGGGTTTGGACCAGAGCTGGATTGGAAGGCTTTGGCATCAATAACACAGGTATTAGCCACTGAAGGCAGTACATAATTCATTTGTTGTTTCGTTGAACAGTCACATGGTTTAAATACTTTTTCGTCGATGGCTTTTTTCGCTACCACCAGAAACTTTTCTATTTTCTTCTCGAATTTTGTCTTATTTCCAAAAATGTATTGTGACACTTTTCAGCTGAGGAATTGTCAATCAAAACTTAGTCATTGAAACGTGCATCGAATCTACTTCAAAGACAACAGGACTAGGACATTACCAAAATCTACTGTAGCCTTAAAACGCGTTATGAACTACTCTTGAATCTATGATTTCACCAAGGTACTATAAAAACATGTAAGCTTCGATATAAAGGTTTTACTACAAGAAAGGTTATTGTAGTCTGTGGTGATACTTTGTGGCAGGCGTCGGACACTCTGTCAAAGGGAAACCTTGAAAACCTATAATTGACGAAATATTCATAAATTGTGTAATTTTTAGTTTTTATAACAGGGTGTGGCATGATTTTTTTTTAAATATTTATGGTTTATAGTTGACATTTGTGAAGTTAACCAAGTCTGCTTGTTTAGTTGACGCATTTTGTTTTATTTTATAATTGATTAAAATTTAAAGTCGAAATTCCCAAATAAAAGTTGAAACTTTAAACAGAGAAATAAAAATTGAAAATGTAATCTTCGGGTGCCTTGCATAAAACAAATTGAACTCGATTCAAGGTTGAACCTGGTTCAAATTAGGGATGATCGATATTCATCGATGGTGAATGAACATCGATGTTTGGTGGAAAAACATCGATGTTAAGTTTTCGATAATATTGACACATCGATGTTATGGGAATAAAATCGGAACATCGATATCGATACACTCCTAAGTCTATGACCAGGCCATCTAACGTGATTAGGTGTAACAAATGCTGCTGATTAATGTTGCTATTAGTACTATTTCACCTTCGCCAAATTTACACTAGATGTCGCTAATCGATGTAACCAAATTAAACGAAATAAAAAAATGTCAATTTCAAGCCATGATCAACTTTTTTTTTTATTTAAGAATAAAGTGGGAGCGAGTGTTAGTAGAACTTAATTTTTTTTTAGTAATGAAACTTCGAAAACGAAATAATAGGTATCGTAAATCTACTCTATATTGTACGCTATGTCTGTCCAGTAAACTCAAACTTTTGCAGTCATGTAACCCAACAATCTACCATGAATTTGCTTACTTCGCTTACTATGTGTATGCCTTATAATAAAATTGATTGTTTTTTTTACCTAAAACATCGATGTTTTCGGACATCGATATTTTTCTTTCGATATTCATCGTACATCGATACTTTTGAGCCGATGTTAATATTGATGTCAATATCGATGTTTTTCTAATATCGATCATCCCTAGTTCAAATTAGGGTTTCACTCTGATGGCTTGTTGCATAAAGCTAGTTCAAATTGCTGTTCAACTTGATCCTTTCATACTGGCCGTTCAAGTCGCGTTCAATACAAATATAACCTAATTAAAGTTTCATTCGATAGACAGAGGCGTGATAGAATTTGTTAGGTCTAATAATATTGGAGCGTTTTAAAATTGATCTTAATTTTGATATTCAAGACATGACGAATGATGAGCTGTTACAGCTTTACAGGGTGTGATAGAAGTAATTGGCGAATAAATATCCAAATTTTTTATCATAATTTTGCCGTAATTTATTAGGTGCGGCAACCTCGTTTTTATGTAGACAATTAGACGACCATCGATGACCTTTCGTTGAATGAATCACCGTTGCTTACTTCCGTTTTAAGTTTATGCGACAAAATTTTCAAGATTGCCCGTTAATTAATTTGCCAATTCAATCTATTGTCACAAAGTGCTAAAATTTTGTCACGAATTTTGTTTGCTCATGGGTCAATTAGGACAATCCCGAACATGGCGTCGTAGTGTTCTATGATAACCAGAAATAAGATCTATGGTCGTTGGGTAACTGAATGTCAGTTCAGAGTTGCCAAGAGTTCGGGAAAATCAGCACTTGGGCGAATATGATTTTTTAGTTTATACGTTCATATGTTACTCATTCATGGTAAAAATGTAAGACAACATATCTACATTTATGGATGTTCTAGAAATTTCATATGGTCAGGGATTTTCATCCGAATTGTGGGATTTTTAAGGAGATTGTTCGCGAATAATGTTTAGGTCATCTGGCAACACTGGATCAGTTTTATTTAAATGTCAGTCTTGTTATAATTTATGGCGCTAATAAGATGAAACCAAATAAAAGAGAAAATAGAAGAATTTACATGTTCTATTTATAAATGTAACTCTAACAGTAATAATAATTTGATAAAATCAGTTTTTTTTTTAATTTCCAACATACGGCAAACGGTAATATTCGAGTACATCCATTTTGTTTTATTAAAAAAACTGTTTTAATATACTCACATTTGCCAGTTTTATACAAAAAAAATAAACAAGTTGTTTCCTGTAGAAATTATTTTGCCGTCAGTCACAATCTGTGTTTAGTTTTGCTTTGTGTATTCTTTATACTTATCAGGTTATCGGTAATTACAAAATACACATTATTTAAAAAATACACGAGAACAAGTATTTTTGGACTATTTGTAAAGTAGTAAATTAGAATTTAAACGGTAAAAACTATTGAAATTAATAAACTTGATGGTTTTGTTTAATAAATTTAAATTTTCGCAGGCGCGTACAATCCTCAACATGGCTGACTCCATTGAAGGTCAACGATTTTAGCTACTTCAGGATCAAAGATACCGACACTTCTTGTCGCTACTGTATGCGTAAGCTGATATCTATATTTTTTGTAGCTTGTTCTCGAATGTTTTTTTTAACTGACTTTTTTACTTTTCCAATAAAATGTATGTAAACTCTACCGATGGATCTTAATTAATTGTCGATGCAATAACACACAATTTACTTAACACACGCTTTATTGGTCTCTTCTACATATGCTTTCGATATCTACTCGGCTCATTCTCGACTGCCTTCTTCCCCTTGCTCCTTCGCGTGGCTCGAGGTCACGGGTTTGTATCACATGTGGCACATTCTATGTGGGGAAGACAGTGGCGGGTTCCCTAATGCTAACATGTAACTTTATTGTGACAAAATAATTTTGACCATGAGATTGTTCGCTCATAGAAATTACTTTGTGTTTTATTTCATGGCAGCGTCTAGTTTAAACACAACGTTAATCAAACGAGACAATGTATACTTTTAATGTGATTTGACTCTAGCAGTAACTAGCAGTACTACCTTAAACAAAGTTATTAACTGAATATTCAGATGCAGTATCGACAGTACTACCTTAAAAAAAGTTATTAACTGAACATTCAGATGAAAAAAGAAATAAAATCGTAATAGCTGCACGAACAGTCCTCACTACTCTAGGACCTTGGCCGAGCCAATTCTATGGTCCACAAATGTCAACAGTTGATGTGCTTGCGCATACGAAATTTTACATCCTTTCTGTCAACGCTTTCGATACCGTGCTAACATACACGTGTTTCAAAGTAAAATTTTCGAAATAAAATGGATAAGCCAGTCGTTTTAGCCCGTGTTATTAAAGTTCTCGGCCGTACTGGATCCCAGGGCCAATGTACCCAAGTTAAAGTTGAATTTATCGGTGAGCAAAACCGACAAATCATCCGTAACGTAAAGGGGCCCGTAAGAGAAGGCGATATCCTCACCCTATTGGAATCCGAAAGAGAAGCCAGAAGATTACGTTAATTATTTTGTTATAATAGGTGGGTATTTGCATTATTTTTGTATATGTATCTGTTATAGTTTATATTTTTCGTTACAGAGGTTAGAATGGTTGGAAGAACATCAGTTTCCATCGAGTTTGTATGATATGTCGTAATATAAGGTTCTCTTTGATGGCTGAATTTTACTTTTAAATCCTTTCCTGCATTTTATGTTATTGTATGAACAATTTTTGATATTAATGTACATAATCCACAGGAGGCTGTAATAATCTAAAACTGTTCAACAGTACACTAGATTTTCAGTATTTTGAATTTAGTTTTGTTTCGGTTGTAATTATAAAAGTTTTTCCAAATAAATGTTAAAATTATCATCAATCTGTTTACAATAAATGGAGTATCCTGTTAAGTCTTGTAATCTTGCAAAGTTCGTTTTTATTCTGCTAAAAACTGATTTGAGAATTGATTCAAACTTCACTACTGTTGATTTTTATAAATTATCTTCTATATTTATTAAACTAACGTCTACACTTATGGACGATACGAAAATTGTTGACAAAACTTCGGAGGTAATTTAACTAAAATCGAGCCTCCATGTTTAGAAATTGGAAACGTCATTTTTGAGGTTATGTGTATCAACATTTAAAAAGCCGACACTTTCCTGCATGTAACTTAGAAGTAATACCTTAAATATTACATTCTTCGCGCTTGACATGGTTTTCAAGTGCCAAGCTGATAGTTTCCTAAAAGAGGTAAATATCACAAACTGAAGTAACAGTTTCTAAAATGTATTTCTTAGTTTACATCGAATGTGTTATCTTGCCAAAAAGCAAGCGTTGATCTATTAGTAAATGGCAAAAAATCTAAGATTGATGCGTTTGAAGTGATACTGGAGGATACCATCTTATTTCCAGAAGGGGGTGGTCAGGTAATAGGTCACATTTAATTGGTGCAATGCACTATACATAATTTTTGTGATAGCCATCCGATGAAGGGTTTTTAAATGACGTAAAAGTACTGCATGTGTACCGAAAAGGGGACAAAGCAATTCATTGTGTAGAAAAGCCATTTAATGTAGGTGATCCTGTTAAACAAGTCGTTAATTGGGAGAGGAGACTTGATCATATGCAACAGCATTCTGGTCAGCATTTGATTACAGCAATTTTTGAAAAGGAATTCGGCTTCCCTACCATTTCTTGGTGGTTGGGAGAGGAAACTTCATATATTGAATTAGGTATTTTAGCTTTATAAATACCTTGTGTAATAATATTTAATTGAACTAAATGGGTTCTTTATGTAGAAAAGTATTATCTAAGAAAAGGCAAAGGCTCGCCTACAGCAAGTTTATTATCTTCAGATACATGTATTTTCAAATCAGATTCATTAATGCGATAAACATTGTACCCATTTTTTGACCTTATTTTGCTTTTTGATACTTTAAAAATGTGCAACAGAGACATCTGAAATAAAGTTGAATTGTTGGATTATTCGAAAACACTTATTCAGTTAATTTGCTGATAACCTCGTAAATTTATTTTAGATACTCCATCAGTGTCCGAGGAAACTATTAGAAAAGCAGAAGAGAGCGTTAATAATTTGATACGAGAAGGTAGAAAGGTTACTGTTAAAGTTTATGATGAAAATACACCTCAGGAAGTATTTAAAGATGTAAGCATTTAAATATGTGCAGTATTCAATATTTTTACTCTTTAACAAATAGTCATATGCAAGAGTTGGTTGTTATTTAGGCTAGAAGTGTTCGAGGTTTGCCTGAAGATCATAAAGGTGATATACGGGTGATTGAGATAGAAGGCGTTGAAGGCAATATGTGTTGTGGAACACATGTGAATAATTTGATCCAATTACAAGTTATTAAATTACTCCACTGTGAAAAGGGCAAAAAAAAAGATAAATGCAACTTGCATTTCTTAGTTGGTAATCGTGTAATCAAACGACTGCAAAGTTGTCTGGAACGGGAACAGAAACTAGTCACACTGCTTAAGTAATTTTTAATAATTTCTGCAAATTTAAGCTTGGATTATGTTACATTTTAGAAATAATCCTTCCCAACATGTGGAGTTAGTGGATAAATTGCAGAAAAATTCAAAGACATTGTCCAAAAATTTAACCAATGCTCTTAAAGAATTAGCTTCCTTCGAAGCTAATGAGCTTAAAAGCGCAGATCCAAAACCAAAATACTTCTCTTTACACAAAAAAGAGGCTGGACCTGACTTTATGAATAACTTCATTCGAGAATTCGGATCCACCGAGGTGTTTCTTTTTCTTTCAACTGGTGACGACAAAGAAACAGGGAATATAATACTTTATGGTGATGAGAAAGCTATCAGCGAATTGGGACCGCAGTACGTTATGAAGGTGCTGTTTTTAGTTTCACCATAAATTTTATTTACAGGGTATGCAATTTACTTGAGGGCAAAGGCGCAGGAAAAGGTAATAAATTTCAAGCCAAAGTTAACAATATGTCAGCAAGAGGAAAAGCTGAGAAATTGATAGCAGAATATTATCATTAACGACCGAGTCTTGGGAACTTGTTTGTATTTTGTTTGAGTTAGTTCTTTTCAAATGTGCGCCTAGTGTGATTTGTTTGTAAGATTTTACACTGTGAGAAACATTTGTTATGAAATGTATTATTAACAATAATTATTGTTTATTTGCAACTTATTCCCCATTTTACTCTAGCTTAGTGTAGAAAATAGGAGAGTAGGTTAAAGAGTAATGCACATGTGCTTGTGGAACACAAAAAGAAATAGCAAGATCAGGCAAAAGGTTGCTACATTAAAGTACAATTCTGAAGCTTCAAAATTATACATGTATTTATTTCTCAACCTAAGCAAGCTTGCTGATATTCATAAAATAATAACAAAATACAAAAATGTTACGTTTATTTCTCAAAAAGGACAACACTTAGTAAAGTATATTTACAAATCTGTCCATAAACCTATTTCATATAATGAAACTATATTAACAATTAAAAATCACAACACAGGATACAAAATATTGTATTGTTTATTATAAATAGTAGTAACATTCATAAATATCAATGAAATTGTTCCTGTACAAAATGAATGATGTTAAAAAACAACAAATGAAATGATTATCAGTCACTCATCAATCACACTATTCAGATCCAGTTGATCTTTTAACTTTGCGTTGTCTTGGGCTCTGGGACTTTTGATATTTTGGTGATTTCTGCAACTTCTCTTTGTTCAGACTAGCCAATGTCTGCTTGGGCAACCATTCATAATCGACATTATTTGGGTTGTTTGTACCAGTTTCAACAGGGGCTGCTTTTCTGCTTGTGCGTTTCTTTCCCACAGAAAGAAGGGTATGATGACCAATAACCAACAATAGAATGACACCAGCCGCCAAAAATAAGTAAAGGAAGAACGTTTCTCCATCCAAACCTGTAAATATTAACAATGTGTTGAATTTCTATAAATTTCATGTCAAAAATTTGAATTTTTTATAAATTCCAATTATTCCCACAATTTTGTTATTTTATCCAATTCAATTTGAAATTGAAGTTTTAACTTCATTTTTTTAAGTTTGTATTTAACGTTGACTTTCTAAATTGGAGAATCTGAATTTTTTTATAATTTTGTCCTCGAAATTTTAATGTTTCCAAAATTTTGCAGTTTAAATTTGCAACTGTTACCCTTTTCCTCAAAAAAAGGCTTTAAAATCGAAAATTTCAATTATACACCAAAAATTACGACATTATGTAAAAATTTCTTGCTAAAATGAGAATTATTTTGAAAACCAAAACATGGCAAAACAAAACATTTTGATACTGAACACTAGTTGGCAGGGTAATTAGGAGCACTCAATATGCCACATTATTATTTAAATGCCTGATAAACACGATTATAATTTTGTTACTGCTTAAGATCATTCACCTAAACAAGCAATTTTAATATTGCATTGGATTTAACAAACTAACCTTCTTCCAATTCAATGATTTGTACTGTTTCGTTGTATACAGCCTCTTGGAAACCAGCTCCACTAGCATCACGATAGGCTAAATTGATGTTAAGTCCAAAAGGTCTGCCGGCGAATGCTTCAGCTGGGATAAAACTGTAGGCAACTGTGGCTTCTTGATTTGGTGAAACTTGTTTGTTGTACCTAATAGCTGAGAAGTTTTGAATGTAGAAGTTGAAATCCATGGGATATCTAAATGAAGCTTCTACAGTTTCGATGACAAAGTCTTGCTTTCCTTTGTTTCTGAAGCCTACTAAAAATTCAACAGGCACTCCTGCTGGTAATTCTGGAAAAACAAAGGTATTTGTTAACTTTCATACATTCTAGCTTACATCTAGGAAATCACACATTAAAAGTAGATAAGTATACTGAGAACATATTTTTTCATGCAATCAGTGAAAGTTTGTGTTGGCTTTAGAAATTAATATCCAAAAGGGTCAGATTTTGCAAAACGTTAGATACACAAACTTATAAACATATACAAAGTAAGAGTTTTACACATTTGTAAATATGCCAAAAGCTTAGTATTTTTGGAAACTATAGCAATTGTCGAATATTTACTATCACAGTCTACATTCATGAATGAACAGCTAGAACTACTCAACGCACAGAAACTGTGTATGGCAGTTTAGATAAAACGAAATATCCTTATCCTTGGCCTTATATAAGTGTGTGATCTGTGAAATGAGCTGGCAAGATAGGGGCCAAAGCCAAGTTTTTATTCTATCATAGTGGAATTTACAGATTTATTTGTTATATGAATTATTGAGTTATGTGCTATTCTAAATAGTCGTCTGCTGTACAAAACATAATTGGTCACCCCAACTATTTTAACATTTAAATATAAATATTGCAATTATGACATAACCTATAACACTGACAAGCCCTTCAGTTCCAAGTATAAAAAAATTAAAATATTTATAAAACAATGACTCTGTCAAATGTAATACACCACAAATAAAACTTCACATATGTTACAATTATAAACAAATGTCTACATACCTAATTGAGTTGCCCCAGTGTGATGTGGTTTTACAAATAGAAGGGTTGTATCAGCATCGGGGGATGTAGTCGATTTTTGCTCATCTTCTTCTTCTTCCGTACTAACAACTTCTTCAACATCTGCCTCCCCTTCAACATCCGCCTCGTCTTCTAGGGGATCTTCTTCAGCGGCATACGATAACATTCTGTTGCCTGTAATTACAATCGTCACATCATCGCCATTTCGTCCAAAAACGTACACCAAAAAATTACCCCCAAATTCGTTGAAATTAAAATCACCCTGCCACGTATATTAAAAAAAATATATTTTTTTGCCGACTTACCATTATCAAATGTGAAAATAATAGCCGGTAGAACCAACAAGGCCAAAAGGAAGAAATATTTCATTTTTGAGTATTTTTCAAGTCAACTAGTCCAAAGGATATATACGAAAGCGGTCGAAATACCAAATGATTAGAAAGTTGGCACTCAAACTCTATTTTCAATGCTCCAGCTTGTCCTACGTGGAAGTTTCGATACACATGGCATCCCCACTTTTTGTTTTTACGCTGACACTTCGTGACATCATAATATTTTTTTGATATCACAAACTCTATGAAATCACAGAATTATGGACATATTTAGTGACATCTATAAGTCAAGTTCCAAACCATGCATAAAGCTAGTTTCACGCGTAAACGCTTCTGTGTTTAATGTGTTGCCTGTATGTCAGGGGTTGTTTGGCAAAAATAAGCGGCTTAAATGTTTTCACCATTATCATTTTTTCAATTAAAATTTAATAAAATAATATTAAAAGTTAAATCACTTACTGCTAAAAAAAACGACATTTTCTGGCTCTCTATGAAGGGAGAGGAACAATTGGGCCCTTAGATCCCGTCCCTGTGTTTTTTGGGGGCCCGTTGCATCTGCAACCTGCATCATTGAATTAGACCTGGGGTCTCCTAACCTTCGAGCCTTATGTATATATTTAATACTTCTATATGGCCAGCTTCGCTTTTTAGGTGGGAAAGCTTTCTTTTTTTGCCAGGCTTCTCGCGTATGATGAGGTCGCGATGCGCATGCGTTTGATATTAGATGTGCACGTAAACATCCCAGTATCACCAATTAACATTCTGGTTTTTAATTCGCTCCTAGAACTTTTGACGCATGCTCAAAACCCACCAACAACTCACGTTCTGTCCTAGCTGGATTTACACAGATTAAGCCATTTATGCATATATGTAATACTTCTTCTTCCTTGTTTCTTATGGGAAAGACTTTTCTTTCTCGCTGACCTTCACACGCACTAATGAGTCGCAATGCGCAGGTGTTACAAATCATCTGTGCATGGTATATGTGTAATACTTCTATATGGCCAGTTCCTCGTTTCTTATGGGAAAGACTTCTCTCTCTCGCTGACCTTCACACGCATTAATGAGTCGCAAAGCGCAGGTGTTACAAATCATCTGTGCATGGCCAAAGTCAAATGTGTACGGCCAAACATAAACACCCGTTTAACCCGCGCGTAGCGATTGGTTCATTTCGTTCATTCATGCGCAGTACTCACCATTTATCCATGTTCCATCTTTATCGGATTTGGTCTGAACAAACTCGCGAAGAGAATAGGGGGCTGGCCATGTAGAAGTATTACATATATGGTGCATGGCCAAAGTCAGCTGTGCACGGCCAAACATAAACCCGTTTAACCCGCGCGTAGCGATTGATTCATTTCGTTCAATTCATGCGCAGTACTCGCCATTTATTCATGTTCAATCTTTATCGGATTTGGTCAGAACAAACTCGCGAAGAGAATAGGAAGCTGGCCATATAGAAGTATTACATATATGCATATATGTAATACTTCTATATGGCCAGTTCCTCGTTTTCTGGGGAAAAGATTTCTCTTTCTCGCTGACCTTCACACGCGGTGATGAGTCGCAATGCGCAGGTGTTACAAATCATCTGTGCATAGCCAAAGTCAGCTGTGCACGGCCAAACATAAACACCGGTTTAACTCGCGCGTAGCGATTCGTTCATTCGTTCATACATGCGCAGTATTCGGCAATCACCCATGTTCCATCTTTATCGGATTTGATCTGAATAAACTCGCGAAGAAAATAGGGAGCTGGCCATATAGAAGTATTACATATATGGATTAAGCTCACGATAATAATAAGGAGCTGGCCATATAGAACTATTACATATATGGCCCTATGGTCATACTGATTACTCCAGAAAGTCCCTAGTTGGTTTTAATTTTTCGGACATCTGGTGACTAAAAACGGAAATAGGTAGTATTCTCGACACTCTACCTGTACCCTAATAGATGGCACTTGTGGCACCATTGAAAAAACAGCTAGTTGTGCCCGATTAGTGGAACTTTTACCAGATTTATAGGATTTTTGGATTTTAGTAGAACATTTAGTAGTACAATTTGCTTAGTAGAAAAAATGTATATCATTTAATAAAATTTTTGTTAACAACCATAAGCCATTAGCTGCCGCGGACCGGATTTGATGGTTTGTGTTAGTGGTTTGTGTTGATGATACTGGCGGGCTTGCCCGCCGGCCTATTTGGAAACCCTTACAGCATTTGTGAAATGTTACTTTGACATCCTATTTATGCAAAGGTTAGATTTTTCTAAGGTAAAAGAAAACCTTTAGAAAATTATTTTCTTTAACGAACTGTCATTTAAATTAGTGATAGTGAGTTGCTTTAAGGTGTTCCAGTGATTTTGTATAAAATTAGTGGGGTTTTCCACAAGTAGATTTGTTATGGTTATGGCAGTAGTTCAAATGTATAAAAATCTTACAGTTGTCGTTGTCAACCACTAACAATCTATTTAAAACATATATGTTAAAAAACAAAAATGTTAACAGTCAACTTGATAACTTTTTCATTTGAACATCCGATACTTTATCATAAACCATAATATGCAAGAAGAATGCAACCTAGACTACAAATTCATGCAGCCCTCCAGGCGTGTATAGTGAATCATAGGTAGCTGAACTACCAACAGTTGAAACACTGCCACCTAGCGAAGCGGTTGCTCTCTAGGAGAGTTCCCAGAAGACAAGGATTCTATAATGCACAGACCAATAGGTTTGAACCATAGAGAAAGGTTAAGAGTGTCAACTCTGTGCTTATTTTGAAAACGGCCATCCCACGCAGGGACCGGAACTATTGCCATAAAATTAGGAACCTGTATTATCGACTGTAGCCACGTTGCAGTTACCCTGCATTACCGACTTATAAATTCAAATTTAAATCCAAAATTAATTTTAAACTGTTTTGAAATATCCATTCAGTTGGATTGCACTACTGTTTTTAAAGATTAAACAAAAGTGACCAACGTGAATGGAAATTTCAAAACAATTTCAAGTATGAGGTGTAAAAAAATAAACTGCCATTTTAACATTAAATATTTTTATTAAATATGTATATTCATACATGTATATAAGTTCATATTTAAAGATTTGTAATAATTTTAAAATATATTTATCAGTTCAACTGCTTCAAGATTTCTCTAAAAGTTAAATATTGATACAGATGACTTATAATATACTGGATAGTGAATTTAACTAAAATAAATCAAGTAAAGAAAAGTTTTTCCACATAATTTCTGGTTGATTTTTGTCGAAAGTTTCACACAGGGTACAATTTTCTTACTACGAGGGGGTGTGCCTGCCGAAACAGATCGATTTTTGTTTAAAAGATTGCAACATTTTAGTCGTTTTTGCATTTTGCTCACTACAGGAGGTCAGAAAAAATCTCAATTCTTTTTTTTTTTCAAATGAAATATCTTGAATCCCTTGGTTGAATATCTAATCATTAAAGACAAAAATAAGAAAAAAAGTAGCTTTTAATGTTAATGAGGTCCATGTATGCTCCATTTGCATGTTGACAAAGTCCATACTGACAATAAAATTTCTAACATTTTTTCAAATATCTGGAGGCATTTGTTGGGGCAGTAATGACAATAAGATATTTTGGATACATTTATTTATCACTGTATTTTCACTGTAAAGTAGTAATAATAATATTCTCATTAGAAAGAAAGTATTATATATAAGTCTCTGACATATTATTAAGCAAACGATCCGACAAATACCTACAGATATTTTACAAAACGTTTAGCATCATTAACTTTGTCAATGTGCAAACAGTGTATATTCGGCTTACATTAAATCTTATTGTTTAAAATGTTACCTTTTTCTTATTTTTGCTTTTGGTAATCACAAAACTGTTTATTGTTATAGTCGCTATTTCTATAAACATTCCGGCAGCTTGGGATTCAGCATTTTTTTTCCCGAAATCGAGAATGTCATTCCGATTGATACTTCACTTCCACAAATAAATAAAATTCTCTACTTACCAGTAATCTTCGCAGAGATCACTTACCTTATTTTCAACACTATCTAAAATTTTGCTCGAAGATGAATGATGTTCTCGTCTCGTCCTCCATTCCATCCAAATTCAATGACAGTTAAATTTGTTTACATTCTCAGGTGCCACCGCACACAAATTTAGGAACTATACGCATATATTTAATTTACATATATATGTATAAATGGACGATAGTTCCGGTCACTGCGTGGGAGGGCGCTACAAACAGTATATTTGAATTTCGTGCCAAAGTTGAACCCCCGTGGTTTGAACATTTATTAGATTCGAAGTTTGGAAACCAAATACCGGATCTAACAAGATCGAAACCGGTATTTGGTTTCCAAACTTCGAATCTAATAAATGTTCAAACCTATTGGTCTGTGCATTATAGGATAAACCATAATGTTTTTTTGAGTTTTTCCACTAAGTTACCTGATGAACCAAAATAACTTCAAGAATTATCGTTACCAGTGATCTTCTATAAATAGGTATATATCACTGTTCGCTATAAAACTCCATTTAATTTACTGTTTATTTTCATTACTTTAAATAATTATTTCAGGGAAAATATTTTTTTTCTGAAATCGTTCGAGAATGCTTTCTTTCTCGGCGCAATTTTAGGCCGTGATAGTATATTTTGTATCTAGTAGTAAAAGCAAGATGGCTAACGCCTCGGCCACAGTTACATCATCGCCTGGGAGTGTACACGTACATATTGCTTTTACTACTAAATACACAATATAATTGTGGGACATATCTTATGGATATATTCTATAGCAACGTATAATATCAATTAGTTGGTCAAAGTAAACTTGATTAAGATAAATATTTTAATACAGCCCCATGGAAATTTACGTATGGAACTCAGTTTACTTGAAAAGTAAACTTCACTTATTGCAACAAAGATGGCGGCACTTTAGTAGCCTATTATCAGAAAAAAGTCGACAACACTATCGATTTCGTGAAAAAGAAGTCATAATTTGTAAAGAACGTTTAAATGTCCTCAGAAGTCGTAATTTTGGAGAAAAAAAATGTATAAAACTGAAAAGTTTCAATAGGAAATTTTGAGAAATACAGTTAACATTTTGAAGAAAACTAAATTTACTAACGCAAATATTCTCAACAATTCAACTTTTTCATGATATTTTGTACTTTTGGGCGGAGTTTTCGGAAAAAAAGTTGAGATTTAGGATGAATATTTCTAAATTAATTCAGTAATTCTGAAAAATTTTTCATACGTTTCAAGATTTTTTGAGGTGAAAACTTCTTTAGGCGTGTTAAGCAACTAAAGATAGGGGACACACGCCTGATTTTGCATTAGAAAAAAACGCTACTTTGAACTACTGGTCTGTTGCTCTACCACTGCGCCACTCCGGACATTTAATGACATTTCTTAAAACCTTTCCGACACCCGGATAATGCGACCCCCGGATAGTCCGATATACGAATCCGGCATCGGGATAGTCCGATATTCGATACTTGATTAATCCGAAAAATTGGTACATTGAAAACATTTTTTAAAAATATCTTGAAATTTGTTTTATAGTTTTAAGTTTTCACTTCTGTTGACAGTCCCCATAATTGCCCAATTTTTTTTTAAATGTTGACTCAATTTCGAATTTTTATTTAAAGTTTTAAAATATCAACATTAATTCAATAAATTAGCAATCAACGATATCGAGTTTTACATCGAAATGTTTAGAAAAGTAATAATAATAGGGGCGAGGTGTTAAAACATGTTATGTAATTCGCAACTACGCATGCAAAAATAAATGTAATCAATAGGTTATCACAAATTCTATCATCAATCAATATTCTCAAATATGTTAATGAAAGTTTAAAACGTGAGCGATAATGACGTTCCATTCACTGAACTTATTAATATAGACTCGTGCATGCCTGTCATTATAAACTAATTTGCCACCAAAGGATAATTATCTTTGTTAATTTTTTGCTTGGATCCAATGAATAATTTCAATGTAAATCTCCGTATAATTGTACAATTAAATTGAACAGATCATATTTTAAACGGGAAAGAAAAAACGCACACCAGGTTAAAGAACGGCGTATATGCATGTGGATCTACTAGTCATAGTGCCTACTCATTTCAATGAAATAATTAAAATTTCAAATTATATCACTTATCAATGGCATCGTCCTCCTCCACTCTTAACAAACCAATCGTTATGAGACAAAATCACCAGTTTGTTCAACGTACTATTTAAATCCGGTTTCGTTTGAATTTGTTTTTAGTTGCGATTGCGATCGCCCTTGAATAGTCGCAGACGGCATCACGTAATGCAGTGACGTTTCATAAATAAGGGTCCGTTCGCTGTCATAATTAACATTGCACGTCATTTACAAATAAGTGTGCGAAATATAAAAGTGGACACTAAACTGGACATTTGAATTGGAAACTTAAAAATGCCAGAAGGGACGCAAGTAAACGGACATAAAAAGCAAGTGCGTGTTTGGTGCGATGGATGGTAAGTTTATAAACATAACCTTTAGGGGTTAGAAAATCGATTTTACTTTTTTTGCGTTTAAATAAGGAAAATTTTTCTTAAGGGTGTGTTTGCTTATTTCTTATTTGAGTATAATTTCTTTGTGTGTTGGTGTGCTTTGGAATCATTTTGTGTATTTAATTTGTTCTGTTAATATAAAACCGTTGAAAAATTGACCGGTTGTTTTTGCCCAAAAATGACATTGTATATTTTATTAAAATTAAAATGCTTAGTATGCATATGTAGGGCTTTTCTCTTAGAATTGTTCACCTAATAAAAACATGTTTGGGTACGTATTGACTGTCAGACTGAATGGGCTTTAGTTGCACCCTTTCCCCAGTGGCGTATTCTTAACTACAAGCAAGACCAGCCAGGGCACTTCAACCAACTTAATATAATTTTAAATCCTCCCGTTTTTTATATAGACTTTTAAAAATGGGGATAATTAAATTTAAAGGTCTCATTTTTATGGGCAGATAATAAACTCAATCATAAAAGTTATCAGAAAAAAAAATCCCTTTTCAAAAATGTACAGATTCAGTATGGCGCTTATTATAAGTAAAAATTGAGTTTTTTTTTTGAAAATTTCGAATTTCAAAACTTCTTAGCAAATTTTCAATATTTCTCTAAATTATGATTTTTTCCTGAAAATTCCGAGTTTAAATTCAAAAAGTTTAACTTTTTTAAAAAAACTTCGATTTTCGACTTGAAGTTTTTTATTTTTTTTTTTTTAATTTTTGCTTATAAATTCCTCGTTGGCAAATTTGCCACTCTTCCTAAAATTCCGCTTTTAAAAATGAGTTCAATATTTTTTTTCTTAATATTTGGACATTAATCTGTAATGTTTGTAAATGTCTATTATTATTTTTTGTAAGTCAAAACTTGCAAGTTTTATTCTTTTTCCGAAATTTCAGTTGTATCACATTTTCGATTTTTTTTCTCAAAACTTCGAGACTGGAGTTTTTTTTTTGTATTGCATTTCAAAACAATATTCTAAGTTTATACTTTTATTATATTTTTTGTTTTTTAAATTTTCGACGAAATATTTACCTATTTTAAGAAATTATTGTGGCTTAAAATTGGAATTTTGAAAAAATATAAAAAAAATATAACATAAATGAATAAATAAAATTTTGAGAAGTTACAATTTCTACTTTTTCTTAGAAAATCTAAATCTGGGAATTTTTACTTTTTTTTTTTTCGAAATTTTGGGTTAAACTTGACAATTTTTTCATGAATTTTGTTGTATCGTTAAAACCGTTTTTAATTATTCTTATCTTTTCTTAAAAAAGCGACGTTATTTTTGGACTCATCCCATAACTATAACTACAACATACGCACCATTTCTAAACAAAGATAGTAAGTGAAGCGAAATTTCAAATATATGATAAGGACCGTTTATAATTTATAACGATCTGAAAATAACAATTCGCCATAATATCGAAAGATAATGAATGAAATAAAAACTCCGTGTAATTGGCTTGAGTACATTCATACGTCATTGGGATAATAGTCCAGCGTGTAAAATCAGGTTTAAATGTCTGACATTTCCAATATAAGTTTCTGCAGTTTTTAGGTTTCTTCATTCTTTCGATTTGGATCCCAAATATTTTCGTATTTTATAAAATCCAGGATGCACCTTTTTGATAGATTGACTGCAGTGACGGCAGGGGCGGCCTTTGGGGGTGGCAAGCAGGGCAACCGCCCGGGGCCTCGCTCTTGTAGGGGGCCTCGCGCAATAGCACGAATTCTAATGTTCATTTGAATTTCGAGCCTTAACCGCGCATTATAAAATTGGACTCGCTGCTCCCTTGCGTGGTAGTTATCGCGCTGATATCTTTCTCATTCGCTCCAATGAATGTTCCTTTCCTTCTCTTTCACATTGTCGAAATTTCGTACCAGTGCCACAAGTGCTGCCAACTGCAAGGGCTAAACAAAATCTGATAGTACTCCATTTTCTTCGTGTTTACGATTCGGAGATTTCCCGTGTTTTATTTCAGCTGTCAACTATCGTCGGATTATGCTTTTATATTAGAGCAGTCGTCATCATTTCTAAATCCCTGATCCTTTTAAGACATTAATGCACCTTATTTACCATGATTAATAGTTTGTTATCTTTCTCTTTAAAAATTGAACGACAAAACTTGTCCCCTGAAGCCAAGAAGGATATTTTTGAAGATACCCAAGGACCGGTCCGTTCCACCAAAAAAAATCTTTGTGTTTATTAATTTTTCTTAGTTTCCAATAAACAATTGTAAAAGTCCAAATATATTTATTTATGACTTTGCATTTCTAGTCAAGCATCATCATTGAAATTCATAAGCGTAAGCAGGATTTAGTTCAGGGAGGGGCAAAAATCATTTTGAAAAATTGATAAAAAAAAGAAAACCTGCGTTCCGAGTATATGTATATTTTCATTTAACTACATGAACTGAGTAATTGAATTTTCAGATTAACTTAGAAATTTGGAAATAGAGTCGAACTTTGCGAAAACAGTCAGAAAATTGAATCTAAAATAAAAACCGATCCTTTCGGAAAACTTTAAAAACTATCCAAATTTCGAAGATTTCAAAAAATAACGATTTTAAAAAATACCGTCCAAATATCTAGAAAAAGGTTGAAATCTCTTAAAGAAAAGTGAACGTTTTCAAGAGAAATTTTAATTTTGAAAGAGACGAGGAAAAACGAATTTTGGGAAAAAGTTGAAATGTTTAGAAATTCGTGTTTAAAATAAAATTCTAACCTAATTTCAAAAATTGTTGAAAATTCGAAAAAACTATATATCTTTAAAGGTGGAATTTTGTGAAAAAAAAATGTAATGTTCAAAAAAAGTTGGAACTTTGAAAAAAAATTTTCACTGTAAACGGAACTTTTCAGAAGCATAAAACATCCCTATTTCTAGTAAGAGTCAAAATTTCCAGAATAAGAACTTTTGAGAAACATGAAAGTTTCGGAAACTTCAATTTGAAAAAAAATCAGAAAAAAAACGAATATTAAAAAAATGAAAGTTCAATTTTGAGAGAAAAATGTAGAATAAAGTCGTAATTTCCAAAGTGACCAATTTTTTTGAAAAAACCCTATTTTTTAGAAAACCGAAATTGAATAAAAACCCAACCTTTCAGAAGAACTCGAAATTTCTAAATATGCCAAAATATTTCCAAAGGCCAAATGTTGTGAAAAAATTTGCAATTTCCAAAAACGCTTTTCTCGAAATTTCAATAAAGAAATTACATGTACAAGAAATCTTTTTCTTGAAATAACCCAAAAATATTTTTCGCAACATTTTTAATTTTTGATAATATGCCGACCTAATTTAGAGAAAACAGACGTATTTCGAGAAAACTGAAATTTAAAGGAAAAGCCAATTTCGAGGAAAAAGTCCAGAAAGTTCCAAAAACTAAAACATGGCATTTTTTAATAAAATGATAAAATTTCCAATCAAATTAAAAAAAGTCAAAATTTAAAGAAAAGACAAATATTCAGAAAAGTGGCCTAATTTTGATAGAAAAAATGATTTCCGAAAGAAGAGCCCAAAAAGTGGAATTTTGAGAATAAAGTCAAAATTTCTGAAAAGACGAAATTAAACTAATTTTAAGAGAAATTCAAAATTTTTAGCAAAGTTGAATATCGAATTTTGATATAAAAATATCGGGAAAAAGGCAAATTTTAGGAAACCTCTTAAAAGTTCTAAAAAATCAAATTCGAAATGATCAAAATCTTCAGAAAAAGCCGATGTTAATAAAAATAAAGGAAATAAAAAAAACGAAATCGCTGAAAAGTAGTCGACATCTTTAGAAAAACTACCAAATGAAGCATCAAAGATCGAAATTTTCCAGACAAAATTCAAACTTAAAGAAAAAGTGCAACTTTGAAAATAGTCGTCCGTTTGTGGAAAAAACGAGTCTTGAAAAAAAAGTCAAAATTTTAAGAATGGTACGAATTTCCAGGAAAAATATTCAGTTTTCAGAGAACATACAGGATGGGATTTCAGGATAATTTTAAATTTGCGAAAAAAGGTGGATTTTGAGAAAAATATTAAAGTTTCGATTTTTCTAAATTTGTTTTGTTTTTGGAAACTTCGATTTTTTTCCCTTGAAAAACAAAAAAAAGATCGAAATTTTGAGAAAAAAGACAAAATTTAGTAAACACTCGAAATTCTTCAGGGAGAGTCAAATTTTGTCGAAATTTTGGAAAAAGGACAAATTTTGAGAAAAATGTAATTTCTAGATTTTTCTCTTGAGCGCTTGAATCAGAAGCAGACATGCGCTCTGTTCTGCCCTAAACTGAGTCAGAAAATGTCCAATATTGAAATAATCGTCGAAATTTTGAGAAACAAGTTGTATTTTCCCATTTGTCTTTTTACAAAATTTCTAAAAAAGTCATTATAAAAATTTCCAGATAAATATTGTTATCAAAAAAATCGATCAAGTTTGAAGCAAAAGGGTAAATCTTGATAAAAAAAAGTCGAAATTTTCAGAAAATCAAATTTTAAAGAGAACTCAAAGTTTCTGGAAAAAACTAATTTTGAGAAATGATAGAATTTCGAAAAATAAAACGATGAATTTTGAGATGAAAAATCGAAATTTTTAGTTAAGTTGGAAATAAATCGAATTTTAGGAATACATTTGAAATTTCCAAAGAAATTTATGAAAAAAGACGAATTTCGTGAAATAAGTCGAAATTTCGAGAAAATATCAATAGCTTAAAGAAGGACGACTTTTGTCGAATGGAATTTTTTTAGAGAAAGTCTCCTCGGTTCAATATAAATTTTCGTTAACCACACGAGCTGGGGGGGGGGGGGGGGAGGGCAAGCGCTCTAGGATTTTAAGTTTCGAGAAGATACTCGAGCAATCGAGTCATAAGACAAATTGTTATGATTAAAATGAAATGGAATTTTTTTTTAGATAAATTTAGAGTTTTTTTTCAAATTTTGACTACTTTCTTAAAAGTGTGAGTTAAAATTTAACATTTTTTTAATGTCGTGTTTCAATTCAATACTTCGAGGAAAACATTCAAATTTAGGGGGAACAATTGCACCGTTCTAGAAACTAAAATTTCGATTCAAAGATCAAAGTTAAAAAAAATAATTCTTTCGTAAATAAAAATTTCTCAAAATTTCAACTATTTCTAGCAATTATGAATAAAAGGTCTTTTAAACATTCGAATTTAGAGATTAAGACGTAAATAACAAAAGGCATAATTTTGAAAAAAGACTACTTTTATGTTTAAGTCGAAATTTTAGAAAAAAAAAAAATACAAAAATTGCAATTTAAGTATGATCTTTTAAGACAAATGTGAATATTTCGAAAAAAAGTCAAATCTCTCTTTACTATCTTTTATCAAAATTTTGAATTATTTTTAGACATTTTCAAGTTTTCCGAAAATTTGGAAAAGCCATTTCGAATTTATTTTTGAAATTTTATTATGTTCCGAAGAATCCAAGCTCAAATTTAAACTTTTAATTTTGTTAAGATAAAAATAGCCTAAATTTGAAGAGAAAACTATAAACATTTTTTGAAATGGTCAAATTTTGATTGAAAGGGAAAAACTAAAGATATTTCCATTTTTCTAGAAACTGAATTTTGAAGCAAATATTGAGGATTCTAAATTTTATCAAAATTCCGAGTTAACATTTCGAAATTCGCAAATTGATAAAAATGTTTCATAAACTGTTTAGTTTTTTTACAAAAGGTTTTTTCTCGAAATGTGGCGATTAAGTCAAAAACTCGATATACCGAAATTTTCTGATTAAAGTCAAATCTCGTAATCTCAAAATTTTGGCTTTCATTTCAAGGTTTGAATTTTTTCTTGAAATTTCGAATTTAAACTTAAAATTTGGACGTTTTTCTCGACATTTCGTGTTAGAACTGAATTTTTGTGAATGACTTAGTTTTTATTTAAAATTTGGATTTTTTCTCAAAATCCTGTTTAAATTTTAGAATTAAAAAATCGATAATATTTTTGTTTTAAGAGTTTTTATGTTCTTTCCAAAGTTTTCCATACAATTTTTCATTTAAAGTTGAAAATTATACTTTTTAAAATTCCACTTATAAATTTCCAGTTTTTCTGTTTGATTTTTTTTTTCAAAATTTCGTGTTTAAACTTAAAATCTGAAAATTAGATTCTTTAAAATAAATTTATTTCGAATAATTTTTAAAATTTTCGACCTTTGTCTCGAATTTTTCACGTTAAAGTTAATTTTTTTATTGTTTTCTGATTTCAAAATTGAAATTTTAACTTTTTTTTTAGAAATTTCGATTTTAGTCTGAAAATATGAATTTTCTAAATAAAATAAATTTAAAAAAATTCTTCATATTCACCGCAGGTCACATCAAAAGTTACTGCAAGCCATATGTGGATTGCGAGCGAGTTTAAGACGATTAACATAATAGGAAAAAATTGAAAATATAAAGCCAATATTTTGAGAAAAATGGTAAATTTGAATAAAATATTCGAAATTTATTTTACAAAAATTCCAAATAATTTTGATTGAAATGCTAGTGATAAATGTCGAAATATTTAAAAATAAACGTCAATATTTCTAGAAAAATTCAAAATTTTAAATTTAAAGCTGACATTTATCGACCAACATAAAAACAAGTTTCAATTCAAAATTTTAATAAAAAAAGTCGAAGTTAAGTTTCAAGGAAACTTGTGAACGATACAAGAATAATAATCGAGCGAAAATATTGGGTTGTAATTCGAGACTTTAAATGTAAAGTTGAAATTGAGGTGGCGAGGTTTTGTCAACTGTGGACATTTTTGATTCTGCACTGAACCGAAATAAACCGATATTTTCTTTTCGGTTCAGTTCCGGTTTTTGTTCCGACAGAAATAACGGTTTTTTTAAATTTCCGGTTTTCGGTTCAATTCCGGGTCGAAGCCCTAGTCGAAACAGTAGAAAGAAAAGATTAAAATTTTGGGGTTCAAAACCAGACAAAAATCAAAATTTCAAAAAAAAAAAACGAAATTTATCGAAGATTTCTAAAGAAACGTCAATATTTCAAAAAAAATTTCGATTTTAAACTTAAAATTTCGAAAAGAAAAACCATTCTGAAATTCAAGAGAAAATAAGAGATGTAAAGGCGAAAATTTAAACAAAATATCCAACATTTCAAGAAAATAAAAAGCTCTAGAAAAATATCGAAATATCTAAGTTATATAAAAATTTTCGGAAAAAAGTAAAAATTTCTAGTTGAAACAAAAAATTTAAAAAATCCATTCATTTGTGTTATTTATAACCGGGGTAATTCAAGAAAACATATTTTATTTTAATTTCTGCATTGGTACTTTTGCAATTTTAGGAAATAAACATTAGTAATTTCAACTTACATCTTGGTAAAAGAACCTAAATTTTAAGAAAAAATTAACATTTATATGAAAGATTTTGGAGTTTTAATTCTCGAAGTTTTGAAAAAAATAAATATTTCTATGTGATCAACAACTGCAACAAATCGAAATGTTTAGAAAAAGCCGAAATTACGCAAAGCAAAAAGTATAAAAAAGGCATTAAAAATAAAAAAAATGTACCTAAGCAAGTCATAGTTCCGATTTTCAAGTCGAAATTTCACACGTAAAAATATTTCCAAATTTCGAATTTAAAAGTCGAAACATTTTGGAATAAAATCAAAATTTTAAGTTTAGGATTGGAATTTAAAAAAATATAATTGATTTCTTGGTTTTTTTACTAAGGCATGGAACTGACAAAAATACTTTAAACTTCTAAGTTTAAAGTCTGAATTTTGTTTAAAGAAGTCAAAACTTTCCAGAACAGCTCGAAATTTCTAAAAATTAAAAAAAAATATACTCTTCAGAAAATAGAGAGCATAAAACAATGTACATATACATTAACAACGTGACAAATTATTTTTTCTTTCAAAACTAATTGCTTATTTCCCAGGGCCGCTGACTGAGGTAGTCTGCCACAAAATTTTGAGGTAGTCCGTCCCTGATTGACTGCTTGTAAAATTTTTTTTATCGATATATTGACCTGATTTTATTTTGAAAAATAACGCTGTTTCGGTGACCCCAATTGTTTTCCTTTGGTTACATGGGCAATTGTTATTAAACTTTACTTAAATATGTATACAAAGGACAAAAATATTTATCAGGCGGATTGTTTTCGTAGTTCATGCAAACAAGAGTATTTCAGTCAGTAGAAACAGTTACGTAGGGGGTCACTGCCGTGAGCTCCATGTAAAGTAGTGATGGGCGCAATTGAATAAAAATGATTTTTATAATCGAAATGTAGTGTGCTTACAATACTCAAGTACCTATTTTTTCAAATCATCGCAGTTTTATGTGTCTAAAGAAAAAAAGATCACTCATCGGTAAACCTATGGTTTAAAAAATTTCCGTCGACATCACTTTTCCTTTACTATTCACAAAACTCAACACGTTTGCAACGGTCGTCGGAAAATATCTCTCTATTAACCACTTTAAAATAGTTGAATTCACTTCCTTTTTAAAATGTGTTCCGCATCGTTCGCGATCTCACATTAACTTTCGTCTGCAATCCATTAGCGCTGCTTGTTGATTTTCATTCGAAAAAGCGAGATTTTGAGGAGCCTCAGGGCCGAAAGTATAATTTAATCACTTGCACGATTCTAGATACATGTTTTTCTTCTTTCCAAAGTACAAGACATGTCAAAACGGGCTTATAAAAAAAACATTTTTAGTATGCCAAATTTCAAAGACGGAATTGACAGGGAATTTTTCGACAGGCGCTTGTATACTGTATTCCAGTGGTTTCCAACCTTTTTGTACCTGCGCCCCCCTTTAAAAAAAAATTGTTGCGCCCCCTTAATTTTTCTAACAATCTAATTTCATAAATACTCAACTGATATTATAATTTATTTAATGGGCTACAAAACAATATACAATATATATATTTTGGTTTGTATTCGAAAAAGATATTTTGGAAGCAGCTGCATGCCCCCCTTGCAACAGTCTCGCGCCCCCCTAGGGGGGCGCGCCCCACAGGTTGGAAACCACTGCTGTATTCAGTTTTTATTCATATTTTTTTTAGTTTGCATGTTGTATTGCAAAAAATTGGATGATGAATATTTTTGCTTACGGACTCTGTATTTGTTTCTGTTAGGTTTTAGAATCGTATAAACTACAAACATTACTTTTCCATTAGCCTTCGCTTACATTTTTATTTCATAGTGACGTATAAAGAAGCCTTATCAGGCCGGAAATATAAATATTTTTGTTATAATCTGACACACTTTTAAAGGAAAAATTATGTTATTGAATAATGAAATGATAAAACCAGGCATTCCAGACAGCATCTAATTAGGTATAGACAGCAGCATTGTTATTTTATAAGTTTATGTTGCAACGATCGTTTACATATATTTATGTAAATTGATTTTCTACTTTTATGTATTATTATTCATTTTAATATGTTTATTACTAATATAGCTTTCATTAGGGTATCGAATTTTAAAAAGAATCATCGATAAAGAAATGATTAAGTTGGAATGTTTATTGATAAGGATTCATAGAATTTTTAAACTTTTTATCTACCTGTTTGTATAACATTTACTTGGGTACACTTATTCTATGAAAAGTAAGCAGTGCCCAAAATTCTGACAACGTCTAAATTTTATCTTTAATGTAAGGTTGTATTTGTAAATATCTCTTTGTTTAATCTTATTTCATAATATGTATAGGTCTTCGCTCTCGGTCTTAATCTCTGGTACTTACAACTATAAATTACATTAAGATTTCTGATAAACTGTGATAATAAATGTTTAACTTTATATTGCAGAATATGCAGTTGGTAATTTATATCACAATAGAAATAGTTTTCCACTTAATGCTATATTTGCAGCGTAATTACATAGTTTTAAAGTTAATAGATAAATGTAGAAAATGTTTACTTTTAACAAATCCAATTTATCATTTCAGACACAGATATAAGAATCAGAATTAGAATAATATTTTAAAATCCATGAGAGGCTTTACGCTTTACGCCATTCATAATTTTCTGGGTTAACCAAATCATTTTTTTTTCTATCCCAAGCGACACCTAGATTTAAATCATTTACTCATCATGTTAAATAACATTATTTTTAACGTAGTAAATGATTTTAATCTAGGTGTCGCTTGGGATGTACGAGAAATTATATTGCTTGCCTTTTTTGAGATGTTTTTAAAACATGTCGTAGCAAAATAATCTCTTTTTGGGATTGATTGTTTAAGAAAGATATAATTATCAGTTAATTTGTATTCTTTATTAGACTTTCTTAGATAGACCGTGTCCCCGTTCATAGAGTTTAATAGATCAGCCACACCTAATGTTTTTTTTTTTAATTTTCAGTTATGATATGGTCCATTTTGGGCATGCAAACTCCTTGAGACAGGCAAAAGCTCTAGGCGACTATTTAGTAGTAGGTGTCCACACAGATGAAGAAATCACAAGACATAAAGGACCTCCAGTTTTTAGTCAAGAGGAAAGATATAAAATGGTAAAAGCCATCAAGTGGGTAGATGAAGTTGTAGAAGCCGCCCCTTACGTCACAACTTTGGAAACATTAGACAAATACAACTGTGATTTCTGTGTCCACGGAGATGATATCACCATGACAGCCGATGGAGTTGACACATATCATGAGGTTAAAGAAGCTGGCAGATACAAGTGAGTGTCTTGACGTTTGTCAAATGTTTTTTTTTCATTTTGGATCCTTATTTACCACATGGGCTGAACAGTTTTTGGCCTGACCGAGAGGTCGCGGTACAAACAAAAAATCTCTATCCTTGTCTTAGAGTATTAACCTTAACTAGAATACTGTCAAAGTTTCAAGACATTTCATTCAATCGTTCTTAAGTTATTGGTCTCAAAGTGACTGCCTCTGCTATTTTTGTTTGCAATGGAAAAAAGTGAATTTCGTTCTTTGATAAAAGATTGTTTCCTGATGGGAAAAAACACCGGTGATGCAAAGCAATGACTTGATAGTGTTACGGCAAATCTGCCCGGTCAAGTACTGGTTTGCTGAATTTCGTCGTAGCCGTACCGACACAAATGATGCACCCCGTTCAGGAAGACCACAAAAAGCAGTAACGCCAGAAAATATCGCGAAAACATGACATTGTGTTGGGTGACCGTAAAATGAAATTGAGTGAATTAACATCTTTGGCATCTCAAAGGAATGCGTAGGTCATATCATTCACAAATTTTTACAAATGAAAAAGCTTTGCGCGCGATAGGTGCCGCATTTTTTGAACATCGATCAAAAAGATAAACGTGTTCGACTTTCAAAGGAAAATCTGGCACTGATCAAACGCAATAGAACGAGTTTATGCGCCGATTTGTGACAATGGATGAAATATGGATACATCTTACACACCTGAATTCAGTTGGCAGTCGCTGAATGGTTGTTGCCCGGTGAAAGTGGTCCAAAGCACCCGAAAACACAACAGTCGGCCGGCAAGGTTTTAGCAAGTATTTTTTGGGATTTACATAAGTTATTTTCATCGACTACCTTGAACATGGTAAAACAATCAATAAACAATATTACTGTGCGTTATTGGATTGTTTGGAGGTCGACATCAAAGCCAAGCGCCCTCATTTGTCGAAGAAAAAATTGCTCTTTCATCAAGACTACCCTCCGGCTCATTCAGCTTGCGATACGACCGAAAAATTGAAGGAAATGCGCTATGAACTATTTCTCCACCCACCGTATTCGACAGATTTGTCCCCCAGTGACTATTTCCTCTTTCCCCGACTCAAAAAGTGGTTTGCTGGAAAAATAGTTCACTCAAATGAGATCAAGATGGAAACAAACGCCTATTTTGAAGGCCTCGAAGTTTTACACTGTCGAACTGATATCGAAAAGTTAGAGGACCGTTACAACAAATGCATTACCCTTGATAGAGATTATGTCGAAAAATAAAGCCTTATTTTCATTCAAAAAAAAGTTCTTTCTTTGTTAGGCCAAAGCCTTTTCAGCCCATGTAATATTCGAAGCTTCCAAATTTCCTATCTTCATTTAAAATTTGTTATAAAAATTTTGCTTTTTTTAAACAAATGTAGTGTTTCTCGAAAACTCGACTCAATTTCCTTATTCAAAACAAAACTTGACTTTTCGACTTTCCGACTTTCAATTCAATTTCAATTCGAAATTTCTAGACGCACCTACATCGCTTGAGATTTATACGCGCGTAGGTACATGTAGGATGTATCAATATTGCCTACACACGGAGAGATTATTTTTATGTCATTTTGTTGTTTGACATGTCGACGATGAGCGACAGAGAAATTTGCCAGCAGTGGCGTGTATTTATGTAATAAAGAAAAAAAATCGATTAATTAAAGACGGCAACCACAAATAAAGATATGACTTATACAGTTTGATAAACTCTATTTAAAACTCTTTTGGATCATTTCTGTTATCAGCCATAGAATTGTTAAGTGTGCAGTAAGAAAACGAACAGCGAATGACAGAACAACACTGAAAACATCTCGTGTACGTTAAGATGTATTGCGTCCACACGTTGAAATATGTATGCGCGTCTATGTTCACGCGTTTAGGTTCGCGCGCCTATGTTCGCGTGAGCAAGAATTTACGCAGCGACTGGAATACGGTCTATGACAGACATTTTAGACAGATATTGACTACACACTGAAGAGATATGTATGCGCGTACAAATCTCAAGCTCAAAGTAAGAAAAAGGCAGGACATATGTTTTCAACTGTTTTCTTTGATTTATAACAAAAAATCCTAAGGGGAAATGGTGCCCATTTTGGAAACCAGTGATCTATAGAAATTTGAATTTTTGTTGCAGGGAAGTACAGAGGACGGCAGGTGTTTCCACGACAGATCTCGTTGGTCGTATGTTGCTATTGACCAGGAACCATTTTCGTCAAGGTCAGTATGAGTACAGCGTAGAGCACGAACACTCATCGACAATGGGTCAAGACTCCTCAGCCCGATCGCCTTACACGGGTTGCTCCCAATTTCTACCAACCACCCAGAAGATAATTCAGTTTTCTGACGGCAGAGCTCCTTCACCTAACGATAGAGTAGTTTACGTCGCAGGTGCCTTCGATCTTTTCCACGTCGGCCACTTGGACTTTTTGGAGAAAGCGCGTGCCCTTGGAGATTACCTTATTGTGGGTTTACATACGGATCCCGTTGTTAATAGGTAAATACTTTTTTAGAGTCTTTAGAATTATAACTAAATAATCATGCAGGCTTTTTTGCTTTCTTTATAATGGCAACAATAACAATTAGAGGTGTTCACACTGATTATATCGCCAATGTAGGCAAACATAGCTTGAAAACGTCGTCTGATAAACCAAATGCGTGCCAACGCCAATGTGTTATTTATTTCCTTATTTTCTTCAGGTATAAAGGATCAAATTACCCCATCATGAATCTTCACGAACGCGTCCTCAGCGTTCTCGCATGTCGATATGTTTCCGAAGTGGTCATAGGTGCACCCTATTCGGTCACCAAAGAATTGATGGACCATTTTCGGGTGCACGTGGTAGCACATGGGAGCACGCCTGTGGCATCGGACGAGGATGGTCGAGATCCCTTTTTTTGCCCCAAGCAAATGGGTAAATTCGTCACACTTAACTCCGGTAACGATATGACAACAGAGAAAATCGTGGAGAGGATAATTCGGAATCGATTGGAATTCGAAGCCAGAAATTTTAATAAAGAGAAAAAGGAAATGGCAATGTTAAAAGTGATATCTGCACAGAATGAGAAAGATGAAAGGAGAGATATACCCACAACGGCTTAACATGTATGTGATTTTTGAAATTAAGGGTTTTAATTGGATGGGTGAGGTCATTAGTCAACATTTTACTATATATACATACATATTCCATTATTAGGATGTTATCATTGTTTTATTATAATGAACTTGCCATGTGATTAGCGAAATCCGCCGTCCGGGTTCACACTTCTTTTGTTTTGTTGATTTTCTCCTACAGTTTGTATTGATTGGGACAATTCTTGTTTAATTTGGTTATATCCCACTTGAATCGCTTGAGTTGTTTTATATCATTTTTGATCATTGTCATTTCTTTGTATCTGGCCAAAATTATCTTTTTTTTAGTTGCACTATTTCATTTTTGATTACTATTTCTAAATGTAAAATCTTGAAGTTGTACCATTGACTTGGCGTTTTTCCACCTGACCTACTTGTTGGAGGTTGCTGCCCAAATTTTTTGTAAATTGTCTCTGCCTTAAAGTCTTATTCATATTTTTCTTTCTTTCCAGTTCTTCATAGATTCAACTTGGAAAATTGTAATTAAATATGATATTTTTTACATTATTCAATAGTTGTTTTACCAAGTTTTTCTGTAATAATTTTGGGATTGCATGCTCAGAGGATGTTGCTAAATCTTTATAAATTGAGCACATTTTGCTTATAATTTTTTTGGTAGAGATTTAATTTTTTTAAATATAATTTTAACCACTATTTAGGTATAAACTTGCATTTATATTAATGGTTACTGTTGGACTAAATGTTATTGAATCCTGTCTATAGATGCATCTTTAAGATTGTAGGTCTTTTGTATTTTGTTAAAACTTATCTTTTTTATGTTATGTTTGAGTACCAATGAAGTAAGCAAAAATTGCAATATTCTGGATTTATATGTATTGGTCTGTTTTATAGTTTTATCCCTTTACATCACATTCTCCTTTAAGTGGATTTGATGTTATTTTACCTTTCTAATATTTGATATTTTTAACCCTTGTTTTGGTGAATTTGTTTCGTATTTATTTTATAAATTATACCTAACAATAAATACAAAATGCAAAATTGATAATATCTGAGTATAATAGGCAAATGCCACTCACTCATCACAAAATCTCTGGAACTATTCCTACAAACATAAAATTTAGTATGAAGGTTGCATATATGACGTAGGCATCCATGAAGTAAGGATTTTGCGAAATTTAACTCCTAAGGGGGTGAACATGGGGATCAAATTTTACGTCTGATGAATCAGTCTTCGGGTTACATGCTTTCAACAAATAAAAGAAGTAGTTGTATTTAGTCTGTAGACCAGGGGTGGGCATGCATGAGATCAATAAGAGCTCCAGTCTGCGTTTTCACATTATTGTCAAGTAGGGTCGCCCAAAAAAAAAGGATATGATATGTAATTTTTTTATCTTGTATGACAATATAATTAATTTAATATGCTTTATAATGTTTACTAAAATTTATCCAAATTAAAAATTTTTATAAAGGTCACAGTCATGGTTTTTAAAAATCATGGTGGTAAAAGTTGATTTTTTGTCATTGTTGTTATCATCTGTGTTTAAAATCATAAGTATTCTGAAGTTTCAAGTAGATACATAAATTCTTAGAAGAATCTCAACATTTTTTAAAAATTTCCTGTAGAAATATCGACTTTGTACTCAGAATTTCATTTCTACTTTCTCTGCTGACATAATTGTAGAAGTTAAAGTTTTTTAAGGGTTTAAGAGTTGGGAGTTTTTCAAGAATTAGGAGTTTCAAGTCGAAAGTTCGAGTTTAGTTTTGACGATTAAGATTACGGAAAATCAAATGTTCATGATTCACCTGAAATTTGTAAAAAGTCCAAATTTTAACTTAAAATTTGCGACTTCTTTCACATTTAGTCTAATTTGGCATCTAGGCCTATCTCTTTTCTCTATCTGTCTTACCTTTCACCGGCGATGTATTTTGTATTTCTTTTAGTTTCCTCTTACTTATTCCATTTAGACCATTTAAAATAAACATATTTTGGTTTGCAGTATTTTTGAGATAAAAAACAAAGGGATAAAATTAGTTGTAGGCCATTTAAAACATGGCAATATGTGTGCTGTGTCTTGATGTAGTGTATTGTTTATTTTTTATATTTTAAATGTTGCCAAAGTCTATTGATGTTGATTTCTATCAATGTTGGCTGTGCAGTTGTGAAATACTCTTAAAATATTGCAATTCTAAATTTAAATGAATTTGAACGTTTAAGGATGAGTATTTAGAAATAACAATAGTGTATTATTTTGCTTAATATCTTGTAGGTTATTCTATTTCTGAATACCCCTCCTAGAATGCTAGTGCTAAAACAAAGCTTTATAATATACCAAATATCTTAGTACTAGTTATTATCAAAGTAAGTTAATTTTTAATTTTGCAGAAGCCAGTTATCTCCAGATTGGCATTTCCCATTATTATATGTTATTTTAAAGTGTCCACACACTAGATATCCATAGTGGATAATATTTTGATGTTTGTTCCCATTTGATTTTTTTGGGAATTATGTTTTTATGACTTGTATATTTTTATCTATTTATGTATAAATATGTGTATATCATGAACGGTGTAGCGTTGTATCTATAAAGTAGAAATAAATGTATTATATATTCGAAACTTTTTATTTACCTATAATCATCATCGTCAATTTAATTAAGCTCAATAAACTTTTTCCATTTTTAATAAATTACATGTTGCAATGCGACCCTCTATTCTTCTTCACATAGGCTGGGGAACACGGTGGCTGCAGTTCGGAGGAGGTGCATTTTAGGACAGATGCTTAAGGTTGACGTACATATACTGGGTCTTTTTTTTTTAGTTGGGAGGTTACCTTTATATGGAATATCACTTATTATAAAGGCAAACTGATTTTGTCGATGGGGCTAATCGGAGCTAAACTACCTTCCAAAAATATTTTCAACTTCCTCCCGCTTCCGGTTATACCGGAAGTAGGCATCAACTTTCTTATTTTAAATGACAACCCCCAAATTTTATACTTTATTTGAATTTTACGTAGAAAAATAAGGTAAGTTTATGTATACATGTTTATTGCTATATTTGATAGTTTTAAAGATATTTCAATTTTTCGAAAAAAAATGACAGAAAACAGGGTTATTTTAACTCTTTGTATCTTTTTTATTATTTGCAGTAAAAACATGAAATTTGGGTTGAAGTCATGAAATATTATGGAGACTATAATAACGTAATCAGGTTTTACAATTATTACACAGGGTGATGGAAATTTTATGATCTTTATTGTTTTGGTCCTATTCAAAAAAACTCTGTTTTTTTAAATGGGAATTATGCGTTTTTTAATCATTTTTGGATTCTTCACGTAAAAAGAAGAAAAAAGTTATATGACTAATTTCTTAAAATTCTGCACCGTTACAGAGATATAATTCAAAATAAAAAAGAAAAGTATATCTTTTTTTCTCTAGTAGCAACTTGGTAGAAAACAAAATTTTTAAAAATGAAACATAACAAGGCCTAAAAATTTTAAGCTAAATAACATTTAAAAGACAGATGTACAAGACGAATAAGTTTTTGACTAATTGTTAGAATACTTATTGAAAAATGTTTAGGGAGCCACGAATGTAAGTTTCGTAAAAATGGTTTGTTAAACAGCTTCTCATTTTTGGAGTAATGAAAATCAACAACAAATGTTCAAGAAAATTCATCCATTAATTGTTTTGCTGTTAAATTAGAATTCAGGATTTGTAAGCGTTAAATTTTATAATGAAAATCGAAATGGAAATTTTTTAGTGATTTTTTTTTACGACACTGCATGAAAAGCATATTGCTAGGAACAATCGGAAAACGTTACTCAATTCGAAATCTTAAAATATGCCTTTAAATGTATTAAAACCGAAGATCGTCCTTGTTGTTCTTGATGTGAATTTTTGGCAATTCTTTTTTTTTCTGTTACTTATAATGATTAATTCTTTAAGCTTTTATTGCCTACAGTTAATTTCCTACTTGAACAAAAAAGGCATGTTTGATTTTTTTTATTTTGAGATTTATGTAAAATACCTCTGCAACGGCACAAAATTTTAAAAAATAAGTAATATAACTTTTTTCTTCTTTTTATGTGAAGAATCCAAAAATGATTAAAAAACGTATAGTTCCCATTTAAAAAACCAGGGTTTTTTTGAATAAAACAAAAACAGCAAGGATTATAAAATTTCCATTACCCTGTATAATAAATGTAAAATCTGATTACGTTATTATAGTCTTTATAATATTCCGCGACTTCAACCCAAATTTCATGTGTTTACTGCAAATAATAAAAAAGATACAAAGAGTCAAAATAACCCTCTTTTCTGTCATTTTTTTTTCGAAAAATTGAAATATCTTTAAAACTATCAAAAGTAGCAATAAACATGTATACATAAACTCACCTTATTTTTTCACGTAAAATCTAAATAAAATATAAAATTTGGGGGTTGCTATTTAAAATAAGAAAGTTGATGTCTACTTCCGGTATAAGCGGTAGTGGGGGGAAGTTGAAAATATTTTTAGAAGATAGTTTAGCTCCGATTAGCCCCATCGACAAAATCAGTTTGCCTTTATAATAAGTAGTATTCCATATAAAGGTAACCTCGCAACTAAAAAAAAACACCCGGTATATTGTACCGTACAGAAAGGAAAACGACGCGAACCAAATATTCCTTTGAATTTCGTCGCAGTTCCCCTCCCACAAGCGTGCGTTCCGGCATTAAAAACAGTCAGTATAAAATGGCAACCTTGCTTCGCGTCGCTTCCTCTCCCGTATGGTACAACATATCTCCGTCAACATTTATGGAAAGAAAAAGTTTTATTTTGACCGGGAACGCTACGCTCTTTAAACATGTACAGGATGAGCGACACTGGATGTCTGAGCTATATTATAAGAAAAGAAAAAACGATATAATAAATCTGAAAAGAGGTTCTTGAATTGGATTGAGTAAGGTCCATTTTAAGCCATATTTGCATATTTTTCCATATTTGGAAACTGAAGTAATGACGTCATTTTAGGATAAGGTGTTGTATCTCTCTGAAGATGATAGCTTGGCTATCGAAACGCGTTAGAGCAATCTTTGTTGTGTTTTTTAATCTTTCTTGGTTTCAAGGGACAAGATTTGTATTTCAATTTATGATATAAAGCTTGTCCCACGATGATTTTACTAGGTGATAACTTGGTTAGTTTATAAGATAAAGACACAAATTGAATAAATGTTTAAATATCATCAATTAATCTAATAAAATCCGTCCTCAAAACTTTGGTGGTCGCTACCACCATAAAGAAACCATCTTCCTCCCCTTTTTTCAAATTGCCCCCCCTCAATTTTTTTTTAGCTAAAAGAGAATCTTCAGTTTATTCAGAATGCAGTTATATGTATTATCTTAGCATTCAAGTGACCTGGCACCGCTAAAAAAAAGAATAAGAGTTACTATAGCAGTAGGTTATTCCTGTCAGTATAAAATAAGATTGTAGCAAAGAACTAATGGTTTTATATTCACAAAAGCATGAGTTGGTGGAGAAATATAAATTTAATCGACAATGACTGTTATCAATCGTCAAGATCCCCGTTAAAGATTAAAATTTCTTCCTGTCCTCAGTTTTGGTTCGACAGCATTAAACACCGGGTCATTAGGTTACATAAATCGTCAAATAATATATATGCCTGTATTTAGAATAAACTAAGGATTTATTTTCAAAGAAAAGAAGTGATGGGTTCAATTTGAAAAAAAAAAAGATGGGGGGATGGTTTCTTCATTGTGGTAGCAACCGCCACAGTTTTGAAGATGCATTATAATGAATTAATTGATACCATTTAAATTTTTTTTAAATTCATCTTTCTATCTTTTCAACTAAACTGAGGTATCGCTTGTTAAGAACGTTTTGGAACAGCTTGCATATACACAATTATTTATTTATTTTTTTAGCAAAACCACGTCACTTAAATGATAAAATTCTACATACAGCTATATTCAGAATGAACTGAAGATTCATTCTTAGTGAAAAAAGTGGGGGGTGCGATTTGAAAAAAAGTGGGGCAACATGGTTTCTTTAGGAGGGCAGCAACCACCAAAGTTTTGACGGTGCATAATAATAGATTAAATGATCCCATTCAAACATTTTTTTGGTTCATGTCTATGTTATCACGGCTAATGGAGATATCCCTTGATAAGAACATCGTGGGACACTCTGTATAGATTATTACAAAAAGTCTTTTAACATGTATAATTACGCGATTTTTCTAGACTTATTAGAGCACTTTGACTTCTGGAGATATTTTTCACATACAAGTGGTCTTATGCAAAATAGTTCAAAGATTAATAATTGAAAAAGGAATATCCTTCTGGTAATTTTATCATTTTATCCAAACATCTGCTTTTACTTTGAAATTAAGATAAATAAACTAAGTATAGTTTAATAATTGTCCTGCGCCACAATAACAGGCAAAGGGGCTGTGTGGGTTATAAGAGTAATTGTTATTAAATTACATTGCTTGGAAATTTATGCTTCAAGCTTTTTCTTGTTATTATGATGAACTAAATTTCCATGTTATTGTTTTATTTTATTAGGTACATATTTATGTTTAAATTCTTTAGAAGTGTATTATAAACGTACCCATAGAAAAGGATAAATAGGCACGAAATTTTCTGAAAATAGCCCCATAAAGATGAAAAGGTAGGGTCATAGCATTTTACCTAAAATTTGGCATCTAGTGATTACATGGCAAGGAATTAGTTAATGGACGAAAGCAAATTTTTTAAAGATTTATTTCGCAGAAAAGTTTACATGAAATTTTGTACTGAAACAATGTTCCATTTAAATAAAAGTTTATAGGTAACGTACCTATTTTTAACCTAGTCTAAATGTAAATATAAACTAATTAAAGCCTGTTTAAACCAGTCCCAATTTAGGAATATAAGATTGGAAAGATCAGAATAGTAAAATTTTACCAACATCAAAAATGTTTATAAAATTTCACTTCAACTTTATATTCCACAAGCTAACGTTAAATATGTACAAAATAAATAAATAAATAGTGCTATGTCTATGAACTAAGTAATAAACGTTTTTTTCATTTTTTTGCTCCTTCATATTTTATCAATATATTTCAAATGGATTTACATTATTTCGACCATCCAATTAAATTCTTTTGATGGTTTGTTTGTTTGATGGTTTTTTTACTGAGTTGTGGGTCTACCTGTATAACTATGATCTGAATAATGTCTTGACTCCCTAACTAATTGATCTAAATTTTTCCCCGTATGTACAGCACCCACTAGAGCTGAGTGTAATTTAGTTGCCAACCAGCACATAATAAAAGCAGAAAGAAACAGAAGACAACCAAGAACAGCAGCAATCGCTAAGAAAGTATTGCAAGAACTTTCCATTGCGGCCGTCCTGTGATAAAATTCGCCAGGCATTAGAACTGTGTATTCCAAATTCTCTTTAATTTTTGTGAATTGGGTATCATTATGTTTGTGATACTGCTGAGTTAAAACTGTTGTCACTTCTTCCACGTCAGCATTCCTTCTTCTCCTCCTCCCATGTCCTGATGGTTCGAATAAGTCGAGGCAAAAATCCGGTTGACAGTCAACCGGATCCATGCATGCTTTAATTTGTGAATGAATCCATAACGTTGATCTTTCTTTCATTGTACTTAGGAGAAATGCCTCAAAATCTAAAAACACTTCGTTGTGCCTCTCACGGTAGCGAGCTGGTTGGTGGGGAATTATCGATGCGAAATCTCGATTTCTGCATCTGAAATCGAAACAAATAGAATAGAAAATAAATAGAATAAAACATTATAACTAGTCATATATGATTCAGAAAGGGTTTTGCAAAAGAATTTTGGAATTTATAACAAAGTTATTCGAAATTTCGGTAAGAAAGACATCTCGTACAGATTAAAATCTTGATTGAATCAATGAATTTTGAAAAAATAGAAATGTTCAGAAAATTTCAAAATTTAGGTCTCTAAATTTGTAGTAATTTTGAGAAAAATATCGAAACTTATTTTAAATTTTAAGCAGAAATTCGCATTTATAATATATATAATATTTTAGAAAAAAAAGTACTAAAAATACAAACCTGGATTTTTGGGAAAAAAAAAACTGAGAATTGATAAAATATTTTGGATGAATTTTGGAAAATAAAGTAGGGCTTCGAACTGAAAACCGAAAAAAACCTCCATTTTTGTCGGAACTAAACCTGAATCGAATCGATAAAAAATATTGTATATAAGGTTCCACAAAAACTTACGCTCCACTTCGATTTTAATTTTAAACTTAAAATTTCGAATTAGAACCTACAAGGTTTGCTTAATTATTATTATTATTCACTTTTATCTTCCAGGGCTTTTTTAAATTTTGCAATTATTTTTATTTTGTCCCCTAAAATATCAGCTTTAAACTCAAAATTTTGAATATTTATAAAAATCTTGATGTTTATTTTTCGACATTTCCACATTTATCATTAGGATTTAAATCAAACTTGGCGAAAATTTGTGTAAAATAAATAAGTATTTTCTTTAATTTTAACTTTTTCCTTAAACTTTCGGGCTTACATTTTAAATTTTGAATTATTTTATGTTTCTTTTGGAGTCTCGTCTTTAATTTTGAAATGTTCGCCTTTTTCTTTCTAAAGTATTTAAAATTTTTACATTTTTAAAAAACATTTCTAAAAATCATTTTTTTTGGAAATTCCAATTTTTTTTCAAAAAATTCCAATTTTACAGTTTCAGTTTCTAATATTTTTTCTGAAAGTTTGATTAGATATTCACAATTTCCACATTTTCTAAAAAAATATTGACTTTATTTTCAAAATCTCAGGTTAAATCAAAATCTTTGGTATAACTTTGGGTATTTTTTTTTTCAAAATTCCCGGCTCTTGGAATTTAGACTTTTGTCTCGAAGTTTCGAAATTGCTGGAAATATTTAATTTCTTGCTTCTCCTAAAATTTCGATTTTTAAATAACTTTATGCTCTGCTGCAACTTTATACTAAAGCAGTGGGGTGTTCCCCATGGAAGTTAGGGAAGCACAACCTTCTGTACAAAATGTAAATTTTTTTCCAAGATCCGAGTTTTTCTGGAAATTTCAACTTTTTTCCAAACTTCTGAGTTAAACTTAAAATTATTGTTTCTTTCCTTTAATTTCGACTTTTCCTTCAAAGTTTCGACTACAATCTGATAATATTTCTGTTTAAGTTATATTACTCAAAATTTCGATTTTTCTTCAACTTTTTTCTCGAAATTTTCACTTTGATTTCAGTTTTTCAATTTGTTTCTAAAAATCTCAAATTTAAATTCTAAAAATTTTTTACGATGCCGACTTTTTAAAATTTCCACTAAAATCTCAATATATTTCAAATTTGTTCTAGAAATTTGGAGTTTCAACGTCAGTACTTCAAGAAAAAAAGTAGAAATTCCCATTTAAAGTTGGGATTTTGAAACTGAGGTCAAAATTTTGGGAAAAGATTGAAACGATGGCATATGTTAGAGAACTTCTAATTAAAACTTCCAATTTTCTTCACGTTTATTTAAAAAGTCATTTTTATTCTGAAACGTTTGATTTTTCCTGAAGATTTTGACTTTAACTGTAAGTTTTTTCAGATTGTTTTAAATTTTACGTTTTCTTAAATATTTTATTTTTTTATCCTAAAAAATGTTGATCTTAAACATTTCCACCTTTTTCGCGTAACTTCTGGTTTAAACTCGAAATTTTCTCCCTTTCTCCTGGAATTTTGTTATTAGAAGTTGATTTTTTAATGTTTTCCTCAAAATATTAACTTTTTTCTCAAACGTTTTGGCTAATTTGTTTCAAAATTTCGTCTTTAAAAACTTGAATTACTTTTTTTTTCGAAAATTTATCGTTGATTCCGAAATTTTAATTTTTTCGTAAAAAATCTGAGTTTATAAGGTGAATTGCGTTTTTTGGAAAATTTTTCGAATTTTTAATAAACAATTTTATCCGAGGTGACCTCATAAACTGTGTTAGTCATCGACTTATTCCAAACGAATGCTTCTTATCTGAGACATTATTAATACAGTTATCAGATTCATAAATATTTGGACTGATTGTAGAAAAAAGTGTGTTTTTTTTCAATTATAACACGAGAACATTTGGATAAAATTTCAAATTCACACGAATAAAAATAATTTAATTTAGTCTATTGACTGTTAACGGAAGCCTAATTGTACGAGCCTGACTCCCTCTTATCTGAATTATTTATTTTGTATAAATTTTGAGTCTTGCATGAAGATTCCAATTTTTTATTTTTTTTATTTGTCGGAAAATAAAAAATGTTTTTTTTTTAGAAAAAGGAAAACAAAGTTAAAACTGAAAAATAAAATGTCTTAAATATTCGACTTTGGTTGCTAAATCTCGCTGACTAAATCCGTAAAATCAAATAGATTTCCCTTAAATTTTAAGCAAGGTCGGAATAGTTTTATATCAGGGGTTCGAACCGTTATTTTTTTCATTCCGGTTTTCGGTTTTCCTTCCAGCAAAAAAATTATATCGGTTCAGTACCGGTTTTCGTTCCGACAAAAATAACGGTTTTTCCGGTTTTGGATTCAGTTCTGGGTGACTCATTTTTTAATGTTTCAATAGTTTTTCGAATTAAAAATTGATTTTCAAGCATAATTTAGCAACTGTTATGTCTTTTTTTCTTTAATATTACAACATGTAACTGCTCAGATCTTGCCTAAAAAAAAGGAAAATATTTTTTATTTTTCAAGTTAAAAAAGCCCAAGCTGAAACCCTGAATTTTGGGTTCAATTTGAGTTCAAATTTCAAGAAAAACCTGAACTTTATAAAAACTAAATCGCACTTTCGGGTTTAGAAATTTTAAATTTAAATTATTCTTCATTAATCGGAAACATTATCATTATTAATTTTATTTAACATTTCTGCGTTAAATATTTTCAAACTGGGTTGCAGACATGTTAAATTTAAGTTTAAACTCGGAATTTTCATAAAAATCTTAAACTATATGCCCAAGAGTTACAAAGTTTTGAAATATACGAAATTTGGTGATTAAAATCGAAAATGTGAGAGATTTTTCTTTCATAATTTTGGTTTCCTAGCAAAGTTTTGACTGATTCGTTTTTTCTAACAGAACTGATTTTTACTGTTTTGATTTTGTTTTCTTGAACTTTGGATTAAAAGAACAATTTAAAAAATAAAAGAAAATGAAAAAGACCAAAAAATATAAAATGAAAAGTTTTAAATTGAGATTTTGATGAAGCAGTCAAATTTTCGACAAAAGAACTTCAAAATTTAACAGAAGAATTTTTAGAGTTTATACCTCAATATAGAAATATTAATCTTACGCACAAGTATTCAATTTTTTTTCTGAAAATGTTGCCGAAAACTTTAAAATTTCAAAAACAAGTAAAATTTTTCAGAATGTTTTGGTTAGTTTATTTACCTTCTTTCGATATTTTGACTTTTTTTTTTGAAGTTTCAAATTTAAACTTGTATGTATTATTTATTATTATTTTTTTATCTAAAATTTCGACTTTAAATAAAATTTAGTCTTTGCTTGACAAGTATAACCATTTTTATTGATATGTCGACTTTTATTCTTTAGTTCTGGACATTTTTCTCGAAATTTTGAGTCAAGATTCGGACTATAAGTTTAAGTTTGAAATTTTCGACTTTTACCTCGAAAACTCAAAATTTTAAGGACTTGTGAGATTAATTTTGAAAGATTGTTAATCATAAATTTAATTAGCTATTCCTCAAAATTTCGACTTTTTCCAAGGATGTTTATTTTTCTCTTTAAATTTAGATATTCTTTCGAGATTTTGAATTAAGATTGAAAATAAAAAATACCATAAAATATTCCAATTTGAATTAGCACTTTCCATTTTAAATCTAACTTCTGCTAATATTTTTAGGAAAAATTCGAAATGCTTAATTTAAATGTATATTTTAAGTGAGTAGTAAGTAAAAATAAAGAATCCACAAAAAATGCAATTTCAGTGATCTCTAAATTTTAATTTTCTACAGAAAAATTGAAATTTCAAGATCAACGACAAATTAAAAAAAAAATGCGAATTTCAATTTCAAAGACGAAATTGTAGGAAAAATTTCAGATGTAGCTAAAAAGTTCGTGAAGAGATTTAACATTTTGAGAATCGATTTTGGACACAAAAGTTCAAGAAGCAAACGGACGAACTTTCGAGTTTATACCGGAAGTTTCGCGAAAAACATTAATATTGTTACGGGCTTATCGGTTTGATGGATTACACGTGTGAATTACACTACTTTATTACCAAATTAACTCGACACACTTCAACTGAAATGTAACTCACACTTATTTACTAATTGCTAACCCACTAACTACACTGATTTACTGACTCGAGGGAAAGCTGAACGCCTTTTTATAGTTTTGGCCCCCGGCTTCTAGAACTTTTCGACAGATAAGGCTTATCGTTTGCCAAAATTTCTGGAACGCTTATCTGCCATTTGTTTCGTTATCGCGGTCGCTTTCCCCTTATCAGATCCTTCTAGAAACTTTTTTTATTTACTAAATTCTACAATTCTATTCTAAATCCTATTTCATCTATTTACATTGCGTTACACTGCCTCCCCCTTAGGAATGATCGTCCCGATCAGTTCCAATCAGTCAATTCGCCACTAAATTTGCATAGTCTGTTCAGGTGTACCACTTTCATTTTACTCCTGGAGCTACGCTGGATCCTGTATACCAAGTCGTTGATCCTCTTCAGCACTTTGTACGGCCCTTCCAAAGATGGCGTAAACTTTGGCGAAACTCCTTTCTTTCGCTGAGGGTCGTATAGCCATACTAATTCGCCCTCACTGAAACCACCATGATTGGCCTTCACGTCATACCTGGCCTTCATCCGGTCCGTCGCAAAGTTGATCTTCGTCCGCACCAGGGCATGCGTCTCCAATATCGCTTCCCTCAAGTCATCTACGAAACCCATCGTTTCCCTGGGGATCTCCCTTGGTGATCCAAACACCAAGTCACACGGAAGCCGCAGTTCCCTCCCGAAGATCACTTTTGCCGGAGTCTGACTTGTAGTTTCATGAGTTGCCGCACGATAGGCCATCAGAAACAGTGGTAGATGTCGATCCCAGTCTGTCTGATGTTTGGAAACGACCTTCGAAAGATGTTCCTCTAAGGTCCTGTTAAATCTCTCCACCATTCCGTCAGACTGTGGATGAAGAGGTGTTGTTCGAGTTTTCCTTATTCCAAGAAGACGACACACCTCTTAGAAAACCCCCGATTCAAAGTTCCTTCCCTGGTCCGTGTGTAGCTCCAAGGGAACATCAAATCGACAGATGAAGTTGTCCACAAGAACCCTCGCGACTGTGGTAGCTTCCTGGTTTGGGATGGCATAAGCTTCAGGCCATTTACTGAAATAATCCATGGTCACCAGGATGTACTTGTTGCCATCGTCTGAAGCTGGGAATGGTTCTGCCACATTGATTACAATTCTTTCGAATGGAGCTCCCGCATTGTATTGCATCAGGGCCCCTTTTGTTCTTGTACGAGGACCCTTGGATGCAGCGCAGGTGACACATTTCCGACACCACCGCTCGACGTCCTCCCGGCAGTTTACCCAATAGAATCGTTTTCGTACCTTCTCCAGGGTCTTGTTCATCCCTAGATGTCCACCAGAGGTCCCATTGTGCACCTCCCACAAGATCTGTGGAATCTTCTCCTGAGGCACCACCAACTGCAAGTTGACGCGCTTTCCATCCGCGCTTTCCCATGCTCTCTTCAGCACTCCGTCCTCTACCTAGAGAGATTTCCATTGGGCCCACAAAATCTTAAGAGTTGGACTTCTGTCGGAAACCTCTTGCCGTTCAGGTCTATCTCCAGCTTCTTTCTATTCCAATATGGGTCCGATATCAGCGTCGCTCTTCTGTAGCTCCCGAAGACCTTTAACAGTCCATTCGTCTTCTGGCTGAACAGACGTTACCCTTATATTCACCATGTCCTCATGGTCCTCAACTAGTTTGCAGTGTTTGCAATCCCCACAAGGTCTTCTGGACAAAGCGTCAGCGTTGTTATGCTGTCGTCCCGGTCGATGATGCACCTTGAAGTGATACTGCTGAAGCCAAAACATCTAGCCGTCTGCCCCTCTGCGTTCTTCATTCGAAGTAACCAAGAAAGTGCCGAATGGTCTGTTCTGATGAGGAATTCGTGCCCGTACAAATACTTGTGAAAGTGTTCCACGGCCTTCACTATCGCAAGTAGTTCCTTCCTGGTGGTGCAATAGTTCCTCTCCGGCTTCGTCAGGATCTTGCTGTAATATTCGATCACTCTTTCTTCACCGCCTTGAACTTGGGACAGCACAGCTCCAATGCCGACGTTGCTGGCATCTGTGTCTAACACAAACTTCCCATTCTGCTGAGGATAAGCCAAGATAGGGCTTGTGCACAAGGCGGACTTCAGTTTCCGGAAAGCGGTATTACAGTCGGGAGTCCAGACGTACGGCCTTCTTCCTTCCGTTAGTTGATGTAACGGCGCAGCGATGTTGGCGAAACCTTTCACAAATCTTCTCTAATAGGTACATAACCCCAGGAAACTCCTCAGTTCATGTTTATCTTTGGGTCTTGGCCAGTCACGGATTGCTTGAGTCTTGCTGATATTTGTTTCCACTCCTGCGGCTGATACAGTGTGACCCAAGAATTCTACTTTCCTTTGGAACAAAGAACACTTCTTCTGATTCAGCTTTAAGTTAGCTTATTTTAACCTGTCGAAGACTTCTTGAAGATTTTCCAGATGTTCTTTAAAGCTCTTGCGCATCACTCTAACGTCATCTAAGTAAACCAAGCGAGTTTTCCAAGTGAGTCCTCGAAGTACCAGTTCCATTAGACGTTCGAAAGTAGCCGGTGCGTTACATAGACCAAAAGGCATAACTGTGAACTGACATAATCTACTGCCATATGATGTCTTCTCCTTGTCGTCGGGGTCTATGCCCACTTGCCAATATCCACTTTTCAAGTCTAAAGTTGAAAACCAGGCAGACCCAGATAAGGTTGTTAAGGTGTCATTCAATCATTGGCAAGGGGTAGCTATCCTTGTTAGTGACCTCGTTTAATTTCCGGTAGTCGACACAGAATCTTGTTGACTCGTCCTTCTTCGTAACCAAGACTACAGGGGAAGACCATGGACTATTGGACTCCTCGATGACTCCATCCTTCATCATCTTCTTAACCAGTCCTGCGACTTCATATTGCTTGGCTACCGGTAATCTTCTTGGGGGTTGACGAATAGGTGTTGCATCGCCGGTGTTGATTTTGTGTCGGACTACGTCCGTCCTTCCTAGATTTTGGTCCCCATCTGTAAAAGCATCGTGGTTTTTCCGTAGAAATGATTTAGCCAGAGCTGCTTCTTCCTTGGATAGGTGCTTCAAGTCCACTTCAAACTTGACTTCCCCAATCTTCGTTTCCTGTACTGGTGCACATTTGTCATCCAAGGAGCTTATCGAGGCTACCGGGGTACAGACTGCCAGAGTACTACCCTTCTTGATTGAGCGCGCTGTTGGATACACGTTGGCAACTCTCACAGGTACCTTCTGAGATCTTTTAACCACGGATCTCGCCACTAGTAAATTCTTGGAAATGTCATAAGTCGGTTCCACTAATCCAACGCAGCAGCCCAAATCTCCTTCCATCACAGCCATAACCGTCTTCTCGCTGCTTCCCTGCACCACAGCTGTTTCGCAGGCAAACAGTTTTACCTCCTTTGGAGTGTCCTTTGGTGTAGTCAGGACAAGCTCTTCATTTCCTACCTTTAAAGTGTTCTTTTTATAGTTTTTATAGTTTTGGCCCCCGGCTTCTAGAACTTTTCGGCAGACAAGGCTTATCGTTTGCCGAAATTTCTGGAACGCTTATCTGCCATTTGTTTCGTTACCGCGGCCGCTTTCCCCTTATCAGATCCTTCTAGAAATTTTTTTTATTTACTGAATTCTACAATTCTATTCTAAATCCTATTTCATCTATTTACATTGCGTTACAATATTCTGACAACAATCTGAACAAATATTGCAATTTCGAGGCTAAAGTCGAAATCTTGGGGAAAAAACTAAAGTTTTCAGAATAAAAATTACATTTTAGCAACACAACAATACACAACACAACAAAATCATCGGAAGTTTAAATTAGATATGTTCTAAGATGTCACCATTTACTGTAAAAATGTCGACCCCAATTTCAAGATCCCAGCTTTAACTTGGAATATAATGTTGTATTTCCCCTGAAATTTGTAACATAAAAATTAAAGGTTAAATTTGAAATACCGAGATTTCAGCAAAAATTTTAAGAAAAAAATCATATCTGGGAATTTTAGGAAGTTTTAGGACGTCAGCAGTGTATAAAATCATAAGAATGTAAATTTGGAATTTCGAAAAAAATTGATGTTTTAAAAAAGATGAAATTTGAAAGAAAAAATTGAAGAAAAGAAATATTTAAAGTAATTTATAGATGAAAGTGAAAATTTCAAAGAAATGTTGAAAATTTTGAAAAAAAGATTGAAGTTAAAATTTCAAATTTTAATTTGGTTTGAAATTTTGAGAATAAAGTCAATATTTTTTAGAAAATGTGGAAATTGTTAGCTTCTAATCTAATTTTTAAACAGAAATGAGAGATTAAAAGTAAACTCATAATTTTGAAATCAAAGTTGCACGAATTTGTGTAAAATTTTAAAAAAGAAATTGAAATTTCTAAAAAAAATTCCAAACTTAAGGATAAAATACAAACTGTTTTAAGTACATAAATTCAACGAACCGAAATAAATCGATATTTTTTTTCGGTTTCACTCCGGTTTTCGTTCCGACGAAAATAACGGTTTTTTTCGGTTTTCGGTTTCCAGTTTTCGGTTCAGTTCCGATTTGAAGCCCTGTTTTATATTTTAGTGTCAATGAAAAAATATTTAACATTTTTTAAATTATGATAGAAATAAATTTTTAATGCAAATAGAAATTTTTTAAAATGTCAAATGAGTCACCCGGAGGTGAACCAAAACCCAAAACAAAAATATTATTTTTGTTGGAATAAAAACCAGAAATGAACAGATATCATTTTTTTCCGGAGTGAAAACAGAAACGAAAAAAATTAAGGTTAGGAGCCCTAAAATAAAGCCAACATTTTGATAAAAGTTCGAAATTTTGAGTTTTTACACAAACCAGAAAAAAATTGAAACCGAAATTTTAACACGAAAAGTTGAAATTTCCAATTATATTAATAACAATTTTCTTGAAATTTCGAACACTATTTTTTCACAACAATGAAACTCGGAATTATAAACATTAAAAAACAGAAGTGTTTATAAAAGAATCTCAAGTTTAAACTGAAAATTTGGAAAAAAAGGGATGAAGGTACAAATTAAAAAAAATTAAAATAGCCGAATCGAAATTTCAAGTTTAAAATAATTTGAAGACAAAAATTAGTCATTTTGAAAAAAAAGAATTGACAAAAAATACAAAAACAGTAACAAATTTCAATAAAAAAGCTTAATATTTCGGAACAATATTAAAGAAAATAAGCATTTGTTAAAAAAATCAAATTTGGAATTTAAAATCGAAATTTGAGGAACAAAGTAAAAATTGAAACTGAATTTAAAAAAAAAAGGAATCTACAATTAGGAAGTTATTAGATTTTCACATTTGGAGTCAAATTTAAACAAAAATCGTAGATTAAAAGAAAAATGTTGCCGGTCGGTAGAAGTGAATAGCGAAAAGTTGTTTTGAGCTTAGAAAAAAATTTGAGAAAATGTAAATACTGAACTCAGAATTTTAAGAAAAAAGTTGAAATTCCGAAAACATATTACTTTATAAAAAAATTCTAAACTATCGAATTTAAATTCGCAAGTTTCGAGGAAAAAATCCTATGAAAATAGTATTGTTGTTTTTTTGCTGAATCATTGATCTACGTATGTAAGTTTAGATTGTTTTAAAATGAGTCGCTCCTATACTAGACCTTGTGCACTAGTTTATACTATTAACGGATTTTTGAATAAAGTTGAACTAACAGAAATGATACGAAGTGAAATAGCGCCAACTTCCTTGCCATTCGATGTAAGTCATGTTCGGCCAGTTTTGCGTCCGTTAGTCTGCATTCTCCGGTACATATTGTATTCTTGCGACAACTCTACATTGTTAACAAGCGACTGCTTTTGTTATCTAACAGTAATTAACAATTATCTTTATGTTCGTTGTAATACAAGCGCTTATCTACGAAATTGTGGCGTACCTTTTTTAAAGAAGAGTTTTCATTGAGAACTTACCCGTCTTTAACGAGAGCGACGCTTCCAGACATATGAGGATCATCTGGGTCTGGGCTTACTGTTACTTCCATGAGTTTAACATATTTCCAAGCTGAGTCGGGATTAATTCGAGCTCTTAGCTGCAGTTTGGTGCCAATTGGAACAGCCTGATCAACAGGTAATTCACTACTGCTTGCATGCGATAAATTTGATATTCTGGCAGCGGGGGCTTCCTTATACAGCGCAACTTCGTACTCGAGACGGCCGGGTGTTTCTTCAACCACTCCGGATACTCTGGCTCCATGAGGACTGAAAAAAAACGACAAATTTTACTTTGAGAATGTTGTCGACAAAAATTCACCTAATTCTAAATTTGGAAAACATCTTCTTTTCTATAGATATTTTAGATAGATATTGACAATATTTTGTTTGGGTTTAAGGTTTGTTTTCTTTTAAAACATTACACATTTTTTTCCAAATTTCATTTTTCTTTGTGCAACGGATTGGTCCTTGGTTATCTTCAAAAATTGAAATACAAATCTTGTCCTCTGAAACCAAGAAATATTAAAAAACACAACAAAGGTTGCTCTAACGCGTTTCGGTAGCCAAGCTATCATCTTCAGAGAGATACTGCTAGAATGACAACCTTATTACATTTATCTGCCTTTACATAAGAACAATCTTTCCCTCGTAGTATCAGTATTTCTCTGAAGATGATAGCTTGGCAATAGCCATTTCAATAGAAACGCATTAGAGCAACCTTTGTTGTGTTTTTTAATCTTTCTTGGTTTCAGGGGACAATTTGTATTTAAATTTCAAAATTTCATGTATTTCTTAATTTTTTTGTAAATGTCTGCTCTGAAAAGTTCTACTTTCTTTTTTTTCTTGGACATTTTTCTAAATATTTGAAAAGTTTCGACTTATTTTAACCCTTGCTAAGACTCCCACTTTTTTTGAAAATTTCGACTTTTCTTTAAAATTTTACCTTTTTCGAAGTTGTGATTTTTTTTGAAAATTTTTCTAAATTTCAACATGGCCGAATGAATATTTAGTAAATTTAAAAAAATTCAATTTTTTTATTTAAACAATTCGTCCATTGAAAATTTAGACTTTTTTCAGAAGTTGGACCATTTTGAGGCATGCGCTTTGTTTTAATTGTGACATATTTTCAAAGATTCGATCTTTTTGAAAGTTGTGATTATTTTAAAATTTGCACTTTCTTTTTAAAATATTGATCTTTGTCCAATTTTCCACTTTTTTGAAAGTTTGAATCTTTTTTTAAATATTGACTCAAAACCTGAACTTTCTGGAAATATCGACTTTTTCAAAACTTTGGTTTTTTGTCAAGGTTTAGATTTTTATTTCAAAATTTTAACTTTCTGAACATTTAGTTTTTTTGAAGAAATCGACATCTTTTAGAAAATGTCGACTTGTTTGAAAATTTAGATTTTCTTTTCCACATTCTCTCAATAATATTACATTAAAGATTAGTTAGAGAAGAAGTGCTCTCATTTTGAACCCCTTTCTTCTCTAATTTCTGCTTCCGCCAGTGGATTGTATCCCAAAATGTGGGATATTTTGTCTCTGACTCTACGTGACTCAAAAGTCATGTAGGACTAGTGAAAATGTCCGTTGGCCTGTGTAATCAGTTGATTGACTATTAAATAATTAAAATATAAATCTAACTTTGCTTCTATGTACTTACAAACTGCCTGCGAATCCTGCAGCTTTATTTTCTATCACAGTGGGTTCAGGAGGTTTGCACATTATAATCAACTCTTGATCTGATTGCATTACTACACCTGGAAACTGCGGAAACCAAACTCTTACATGGACAAATCCCTGCAAAACAACAATTTTATTTAAATATTTGTGATTATATTGGTTTAGATAATGAAATTTTGAATTAAGCTCGAAATTTTATTTCAAACTTTGAGAAAATTTGAAATTTATTTAAAAAAAAACAGAAATTTTTGTATTTAAAATAGAACTTTTAGGGGTTAAACGCAATTATTTTTTCTCCAAATGAAAGTTTTAAGAAAAATTAAAATTTAGAAAAAAGGTGGAAATTCGTGAAAAAAATCGACCTTAAGCTTAAAATTTTTAACAAAAAGTAGAACTTTCGTAACTAAAATTAAAATGAAAAAATAAAGACACCTAGAAAAATTCGCAATTAAAGTCAAAAACAATTTTTTTATTTAAAAGGCGATCAGCGAAAAATTATCGTACATATCGCGGACGCTAGTAAAATTAAAGATGATTAAATTATCTAAAACACTTTTATGATAGAATCAGTGAAATAAAATTATTAAAGTCCATGGGACTTTTTAAAGGTAAGCAAAATTTGGAAACACTTTTGGCCAAAAATTCCTTATAATTACTCAGAAACTTCCAAAGCTAAAATAAGTCGAGCTTAAGATCTGAAAACTAGAAACTTGGAGCATTAATTTGCTTTTTTTATTTTTTTTAGGACTATTTTTGTTCGAGTTACAGCATTTTGAAAAACACTTCTTTAAGTGTTTTTCAAAATTTTTATTAAGGTTTTTAATATTCCTTAATTTCATTACCATGCTTAGGGTATAAACACAAAATTCAGCAAAAATCGAAACTCAATAATCAATATCTTAAATATTAAGAGAGAATATCAAAAAACATCAAGTTTCTAATATAAAGTCTATATTTTTGGAAAAAAAGTAAAAATGACGAATTCAAAATCAGAAGTAGAAATTTTAGCAAATTTTGATGTCCAAAATCAAAATTTCGAGTTCGAGATATGTATAAACCTTTCATAGAAAAAAATCAAAATGTTAAGTAGGAGTTTTAAATTAAGTCGGAGATAAAAAAAGTAATTAACCAAAATGTTAACTCAAAATTTTAGATAAACGATTCCAAATTTCGATATTACAGTCAACTGAAAATTTCAATGAAAATCGAAAATTCGAGGAACAGTCGTAATGTGCAGAAATTTTTTCAAAAGAAATTCGACATTTGGAAAAATTGAGGTTCAAAAATAAAGTAAAATTTTATAGAACGTCAAAATTTTGAGTTTGGAGTTGGAAAATATTTTTTTTAAACCTCATAATAATTAAAGTCGCAATTTTAGAAAAAAAATTTAGTAATGTCTAATTTTAAACTCAGAATTTGGAAAAAACCTAAATCCATAAAAGAAAATTTCTAGTTTAAACTCGTAATTTTAAAAAATGAAATTTCTAGATTATATTTAAAATCTGAAAAATAAATCAAAATCTATAGAAAACGCTAAAATCTCTAAAAAAAAGTCTGAATTAGCAAGGACAAATCCCGGAAGAATAGGGCGGATGGACGTTCTATAATGAATTACCTTTCTTCTTCTTATAAAATGAACACTGTTCTTTGAAAATATCAGCTAATTGTTTTGAAACATTTTTATAACTCCGCAATACGTTTAGTGAAATAGGTTTATTTTAAATGAAATATAATAAAGAGCAACGCTGTCCAACTTATTATAGCCCGCGGGCCATATTTTCTTCACCAAACATTTCGGGGGCCAAGAAGGTTGATAAATGAAAAGTCAGTATATGTTAATTAAAAAAATATTCTATTTATACTAAAAAGAATACTTTAAAATATTCGTAATATATTAATGAGAACATTGTGGCCGCAATTGTTTAGCAACAATATCTTCTATGTCCACATTAATATTTGTTGTAGCAAGTCTAATTATATCTTCAAGAGTGGAACCTTTCAAACTGTATCTATATTTTGACTTTATATATTTCATATCGGAGTATGCATGCTCGCAGATATATGTACTTCCGAACATTGATACAATTTGAAGTCCAAAATCTCTCGCTTTTATATTACACTCTTTCATTTCTTCATAGATATCTTTGCAAGATTCAAAATGAAATAAATTATTTTGCTCCAAATTAAACCTTAACAATTTTAATTTGTTTCTAAATCCAGTAACATATTTATAAAGGCAACACATATTTTGATCTTGTCCTTGCAATGATTTATTCAAAATATTTAAATAATTTGTAAAGTCGGTTAGGAGAGCAAGTGAATAAATAAAATTTTTATCAACTACTGCTGTCAAATTTTCATCGACGGCAATTTCTGTGAGAAAAAGATTAACTTCTTTTCGAAGTTTAAAAAATCTCCTTAAGCACTTTCCAGCACTTAACCAACGAACCACGGCCGACTCTATCTAACTTAAGACGGCCGTGAACGAACGTTACTATGTAAAAGCAGATCTCCATACTCAGTTTCCAATTCATCCAAAAATGTTTTAAATTTTCGGTGTGTAAGAGAACGCGAATTAAATTAGTAATTTTGCAAACCTTGTCCTTTACGTCTTTTAGTTGTAGGGATAAACCACATAATGCCTCCTAATGGTTAATACAGTGTAACATATGGCATGTTATTCTTTCTTTTTGCAAAAGTCCCGCGAGCCCAATATTTTTGCCCGTCATAGCTACAATAGCAGTGCACTTGTCAAATCCGCCATACTGCTCTACTGCATATTTTAATTGTTTTTAAATATATTCACCTTTTGTTGTTCCGTGTAATGATTGTAATTTTAAAAGTTCTTCTGAATAATTATAGTTTTCATTTACAGTTCTTATAAAGATAAGCATTTGACTTGTATCGGAAATGTCTGTGCTTTCATCCAATGCTACCGAAAAATAGCAGCAACTATTGATTAGGTTTTCTAATTTGTTAGTGACATGCTAATCTCGTTTACATGTCAGCTTACAGTCTGGTGAGAAAGTGATACTGTTTGAAATTTTCTTACCATGTCGTTGTCATTAAATGCTTGAGCCATTTTTATGGCACATTTTAAAATTAATTCTCCATCCAAAAATTGCTTCTTTGCCTTTACTATTTCTAAACAAACTTTAAATGATGCAGCTACAGATGCTTCTTGAAATTTTTATTCTTGATTAGAATAATTCGTTTGATGATCCAGCTGCTTTTTCATTTTTTTCACTAGTGGTATTTTCATGTCTCGCGTGTACGAATGATACTTTTTTCATGCACTTAAAGATAATGGCGCTTCAAGTTAAATTCTTTACACACAGCTATGATTTGTAAACATTCCAAACACTGTGCTTTACCACTCTTGTTCAGAATAAATAAATAATCTATCTCCCAGCGACCTTGAAATTCTCGATTTTCGAGGTCTATTTGTCTTTTATTAGTAGCACTCATATTCAATAATTATTTTAATAAATAAATAAATATGAAATTAAGTTAATAATATTATAACACAGTCACCCCTCAACAAATTCTAGACAAGACTGCACTCGCACGATTGCATGAATCAACCAAATAACGCAGGGTAGTCTGCGCATCACGTGCGGCAACCATAGATAAACAACAACAAATATAATATGTGGCGCCAACGTTAAGACAACCATCATCAGACGTTAAACAGATTGCTGCTGCATTCAGCCAGGTTAAGTGAAGTTACGCAAATTAAATAGTACCTACTTTAAATTCAAATTAGATTTAAATTTTCACATAGTAAAATAATTTTAATATTAATAATAATCTAGTAACATAAAATGTACTTGCGAGCGGTAAAAATAATTTGGCGGGCCGTATACGGCCCGCGGGCCGCCAGTTGGACAACCCTGATAAAGAGGATAAGTATATCTATATATTTTTATTCCAGCAAGGCTGAAATTTAATTGCGAACCGCTAAATTATATTTAAAAATACTTACATTTCTTTTTAATACCCCGCATCGGCTGAAGTCTGTTATCCTCAAATTATACCTCAATCCTGCGGGATCTGTTAAGTCTGGTCGAATTTGGCACACTGGGTCGACTTCTGGATCAACGCTTCTCTCATCGGCGAATAACGGATGTCCTTTAAATCCATCTGGCTTTCTTAATTTGGCTACTATCGTGTCTCTGTTACCTATACTATTTCCATTTGTATTTGCAAATGTACATTGAATTTCCGTAACTGAAACAAACCACTTTTTGTTACAAGGATAGATTGTCATAATACATATAAAATACAGTGAAATCTCTCATAATGGAGACTATTGAACGAACACCTATGGTAAAGGGCACCCATGTTAAACGGAAACCTTTTCATAATCCGGAATTGTATAATGGGTAGTTCTATATAAGTGCACTTTGAACGGACTTTCCTTTGGGCGGACACGAACATGGTATTTTTTTGTACAAAACGCGCCAAAATTATCTTTCAAACGGACACCATAAAATATTAATACATTCCGCAACGTTCAGGGGCGGCATTAGCCATTGCGAGGCTCCGGGCGGGTAGATCTTTGCGAGGCCGTTGCCTTTGTGAAATTAGTTTTAACATAAACGTAGTTAGAATAGGGCAGGGTAGGGTGCTTGCTCCGCCCCCCAATGGATCATGCAGTTAAACAAAAATTTATATTCAACTGAGAAGACTTTCTCTAAAAAAATTCCATTCGACAAAATTCGTCTTTCTTTAAGCTATTGACATTTTCTCGAAATTTCGACTTATTTCTCAAAAATCGTCTTTTTTCATAAATGTCTTTCGAAATTTCGATTTTTGATGCTTCATCTGGTAGTTTTTCTAAAAATGTCGACTGTTTTTCAGCGATTACGTTTTTTTCTAAATTCCTTTATTTTTATTAACGTCAGATTTTTCTAAAGATTTTGTTCTTTTAGAATTCGATTTTTCACAAATTTTGACAGGTTTCTTAAAATTTGCCTTTTTCTCTATATTTTTACATCAACATTCGATATTCAACTTCGCTAAAAATTTGACTTTTTTAAATTTGACCCCAGAAATTTGAACTTCATATTTCGCCTTATTTCCGAAATTTTGACTTTTATTTAAAAATGGGATGTTTTAGTGTCTGGAACTTCCTGGCCTTTTCATCGAAATTCGTCTATTTTTTCTAAATTAGATCGGTATATTATCGAAAATTAAAAAGGTTGAGAAAAATATTTGTGGGTAATTTAAAATAAAATTTCTTGTACTTTCAATTTCTTTATTGAAATTTGAATATTATGTCAAAATTAGAATAAAAAAAGTAAACATTTCGAGAAAAGTGTTTTTGGAAATTGCAAATTTTTCACAATACTTGACCTATGGGAATATTTTGGCACTTTTAGAATTTTCAGCATTTTATGGGTTCTTCCGAAAGTTTGGGTTTCTATTCAATTTTGGTTTTCTAAAAAATTTTCTCCCAAAATAAGGTTTTTTCTCAAAATTCGTCACTTTCGAAATTACCACTTTATTCTACTTTTTCCTCTCAAAATTAAACTTTCATTTTTTTAATATTCAGTTTTTTCTAATTTTTTTGTTTAACTTAACTTTCCCAAAATTTCATATTTCTCAAAATTTGTCTTATTCTGGAAATTTGGACTCGTACTTCAAATAGGGATGTTTTATGCTTCTGGAAATCTCCAGTTACAGTGAAAAATTTGTCTCAAAGTTCCAACTTTTTCTGAAAATTACCTCTTATTTTTACAAAACTTCATCTTTAAAAATATAATTTTTTTCGAGTTTTTAACATTTTTTGAGATTTTTCGAAAGGTTAGGATTTTATTTTAAACGCTATTTTCTAAATATTCCAACTTTTTACCAAAATTCGTTTTTTCCTCATCTCTCTTAAAATTAAAGTCTCTCTTGAAAATGTTCACTTTTTTTTTCAAGAGATTTTAACCTTTTTCTCGACATTTCGACAGTATTTTTCAGAAATCGTTATTTTACGAAGTCCTCGAAATTTCGATAGTTTTCGAAGTTTCCCGAAAGGTTCGGTTTTTATTTTAGATTCAATTTTCTGACTTTTTTCGCAAAGTTGGGCTCTATTTCCAAATTTCAAAGCTTATCTGAAAATTCGATTCCTCAGTTCATGTATTTAAACAAAAATATTCATAATCTCAACCGGAACGTTTACCGGTTTTCTTTTTTTGATCAATTTTTCAAAATGATTCTTTCCTTTGCCTGAACGAAATCCTGCCTACACCCATGAGTTTTAATGATGATGTTTGACAAGAAATGCAAAGTTATAAATAAATAAATTTAGTCTTTTAAAATTGTTTATTGGAAATTAAGAAAAATTAATAAACACAAAGATAACAATACAGGATATAATTCTTCCGTGTCAAAGAACTACCAAAAATGTTCGACGTTTCGCCCACCATAGTAGGGGGCTTTTTCAGGAACAAAGAAAGGAAACAATAAATGAAAAGAGAAACATCTTGTTTTGAGAGAATCCAAACCACCTCGTCTTTATAGTCTTCCCAAAATTCACAAACCCAATATTCCTTTTAGGCCTATTGTCAGCACGATAAATTCACTACCTACAATGTTTCGAAATATTTATCTAACATCCTCAAGTCATATACCGGAAACATATCATCACACGTCCTAAATTCTAAACACTTTGTCAAATTGTTGTCCGAATTAACCCTAGACCCCAACGACATACTGGTGAGTTTTGACGTCACTTCACTATTCACTAATGTTCCAGTTTCCGACTCCATGACGATAATTCGTTAATTACTTTTAGGCAATGAGAATGCAGATTCTCTAGTTGATTTAAGTGAAACTGTGCCTCACATCGACTTATTTTTCTTTCAATGGCAGCTTCTATAAACAAGTCTCCGGTACCCCAATGGGTTCCCCCTTATCCCCAGTCGTAGCAAATATTTTCATGGAATCTTTTGAAAACACTGCGTTGGAAACTGCGGATGTAAAACCCAACATTTAACTTCGTTATGTAGATGATACATTTATTGTATGACCACATTGCAAGGATTCACTAAGTTTATTTCTGGAACACCTAAACAGTTTACATTCTTCCATTAGCTTCACTATGGAAATCGAAAACAATGGTTCTCTTCCTTTTCTTGACGTCACCCGTTTACAAAACGGTCGCGTTTCTCATTCCGTTTGTCGAAAACCCACCCATACTAATCGTTATTTGCATGCAGTCCCATCATCACCCTTCCCAAAAACGTTCTGTTATAAATTCACTGGTTTCACGAGCTGTAGCAATTTCACAACCGAGAAATCTTTCAGACAAGTTGAACAAAATTCGTTTCAACCTCCGCAACAATGGTTACAAATCGCACGACATTGAAACTGTCATTAAACGACATCTTCACCCTACCCCTTGTCCTTTACAAAATTAAATAATTTCTTCTAAAACCTTTCTTCCTTCCGGAAAATTGTTGAGAAAGCACAACATTAAACCCATTTTTTCATCATTCTCAAAGATCCAACAGCTCCTCCCATCTCCCAAAGATAAAATTTCATCCTTTTGTTCTAATGGTGTGTACAGGGTTCTTTGTTCTTGTGGTTCAGTGTACATCGGAGAAACGGGGCGATCATTTAAGACGCGAATATCCGAGCACCAAAGATGTCTTAGGTCTGGTTTATTTTCGCAGTCAGCCATTGCCGAACATCAACATGAGACCGGACATAAGATTCTCTTTGGTAATACTTCAATTATATCCAATATTCCCAATTACTATATTAGGAAGATACGCGAAGCCATTGAAATCCAAAAATTCCCCAAAAACATCAACAGAGACGACGGTTACATGCTTTCCTCCATCTGGAAACCAACCATCGGAAATTTTCGGGAGTGATCGCGCAGTCGAATGGTATATAAAGTTTCCCTTTCTTTATTTCCTCTCAGAAGAGTTTCGCCTCTGGTATGGTGGACATATTCAGCTACGATGTTTTGAAATTGGCCTTTTCACTCTTTCATTTTTGCATATTCCCTTATATTTCTCTTTTTATTTATTGTTTTCTTTCTTTGTTCCTGAAGAAGCCCCCTACGATGGTGGGCGAAACGTGGAACACTTTTAGTAGATCTTTGACACGCTCCAATCCCGGAAGAAGTATATCCTGCACTGACTCTGGCCGTGGAATCCTTCGTTATCACAAAGATAAAAAATTATTAATCATGCCAAATTAAGGTGCACTAATGTCTTAAAAGAATCAGGGATTTAAAAATGATGACGACTGCTCTAATATAAAAGCATAAGTCGACGACAGTTGACAGGTGAAATGAAACACGGAAATTCCCCCGAATCGCAAACACGAAGAAAATGGAGTACTATCAGGTTTTGTTTAGCCCTTGCAGTTGGAAGCACTTGTGGCACTGGTACGAAATTTCGTCAATATGAAAGAGAAGAAAAGAAACATCTATTGGAACGAATGAGACACATATTAGCGCAATAACTACCACGCAAGAGAGCAGCGAGTAGAGTTTGTTGGCTTGATTTGGAATTAGATCGCCAGTGCAGTAAACGAAGTAAGCTTGAATTACAATCTTATGGATTTTACTTAGAATTAACTAATAACTTAAGTGAATATGCATTTGTAGAATGATGTGAATTGATGAGAAGAATGTTCTGCACAATCTATGAGGAGGTCAATTGAAAAATAATAATGAAAGCTTGAAAAACATCCTTTATAATAGAAAAATGGTTCATGAATTTTGGCGGAAAATTCAGCCCAAAATAATATTTCTCGGAACGCATGTTTTCATCCTCAAAGACGTAGGCTAGAAATTTTATGTAAATTGTTTTATCACTCGAACGGAACATTATTACCATTTCAAAGCATCTACAATGTAACTTTGTTTAGGAATCTATTAATAGAAGTGGAATGTTTCGATCGCATTCAAAATCTTACCAAAGCTATAAATGTTATGAGGTATTTTAAAAAAATAAAACTCTAAGAACAAAATCCAGGGTGTAAAATTTTCTGTACTAAAGGCAGTTATTAACTTGTGTACCTTCAAACGGACGAAGGCATGACGAACATCAGTTGCTGAAAAATATTTTTTAAAACGAGGCAATTGAAAGAAATCATAATTTTCTCAGCTAAATTCCAAGAATTTTGTTTCAAATGACGATAATGATACGCTTTAGTTAAGCCATTACGGTAGGTATTTCCATGGTGTTGCGCTCCTTTCTCTTATATTGGTATTATCGCCTTTTTTAGCATTTGGATGACACAGAAAAAGAGATTACATTGGACAGAAATATAGGCTCAGAATGCAAGAACGAACTGTTACGCAAGTGACCATCAGATGTACAACTCGTTAGATGATGGTTATTGTCTCATCCATCGGCTCATTACACTTAACGGATCCTTGTGAGCGCTTCACTTGTTTGCGAATCGTCAGTCAACGTCTACCTAATAACGAAAATTACATCCTTTAATCGCCTTTCTGTACTCTGTTTAAATAAATAAAACCAATATGGGCACGTGTTTCCAGTAATGAAGCAATAACTTATACTTGAACGGAGAAGTTTTCATTAATTATGCATTTCAAGAATTTGTGCAGATCTTACATTCGGTAAAAGAAATTATAAATGTTTTTATTTATTAAATTCTTTACGTTATTTTTTTCAGCATTCCTAAAATTGATTACAATAAGGCACTAAACTTTCTACATCTTTCTTGTGTATTTGGTGCATTTGATTTATTTTAGATGGTCTTTTATCTCTTCCTTCAAATTTCTTAATTATTTAGGCAATCAATAATTATTTAAAATTTGTGGAAGTTTTTGGTAATGTTAAGTTATATTTCCTTAATAAAAAATGGTGATTTGAATGATACTAATTTGGAACCTAAAGAAAGAAACATTTTTTTGTTAATGTTGGACGACTAGAATTTAATTTTTATTTATTTGATTTGACTGCTTACCTTCATAATCCTGCGCTCGAATGTAATTCTGAAACAAAAAATACATTTATATTAATGTCTTATCCAACTGAAGCAACAACAAGTGTTTGCCGATGAAGCAAGTTACATTAGATTAGTATTCTTTGTCTAGCTCCATATACAGGCCCTGCAATTAGTGTGTGAACGGGGAATAGATCCTAAGCGTGAAGAGATATCAAAATGAAATTTTATCCAGTGGCATACATCTCTAGGAAGTACATTTTAAAATTATTTTTATTTTATTGTACCAGTCATGTACATAGTGTTGATATAAACTTACCATTTTTAAATAGAATACCCTCTATATTTTTGCGTATTTTTATAGCCGTTTAAAAATGTAACAAGAGATTAGAGGTGTTATGAGGGATTGGATGGGTTGTTTTCCTAATAGAGGATCATAAATCCGGAGACAGAACTCCGATGCAGTCATTTGTAAACACACAGTATGACTTTAACCAATTTACGACATAAATAGTCATTGCAAAAATATACACTGTGTTCTATTAAAAAGAAAAGTAAGTTTATATCAATATCCTGTATATGATTAGTACATTAAAATGAAAATAATTTTAAAATGTGTTTCCTAAGAAGTACGCCAGTCTTAAAAGCTATCCTCCATCCACACACTAATGGCGACCCTGTAGAGCTGGAAATTAATAGAAACAAGTAGGAAACAAAACAGATCACTAGAGTACTTTTGCTTCAGAGAAGGTTCTATCGAAGACGACTTTAAGGATTCTTTTATTTAGAGAACTGTATTTCGAATAACAGAAACCATATGAATGTCCCTAAAAGACTAGTTTTCAAGAAGATACCGTTCCACTGTGTCTAAAGTTTTTCAACTATCAGGCCCTACAAAATAAGTTTTATCGCTGGATTCAGGAAGATGGCACAAGATAATACTACCTGGTTGATTTCTTCTTCTCTTTCTGCTTAACCATTAATGGATGTTTGCGACCACAGTTTCCATTACTTCTTCCTCTTTGGCTGTGTGAATCAATGATTGTGTATCGCATATACCTGTCCAGTGTCTCACGTTCCGCAATTTCCGACATTTTCTTCGTCCTACTCCTCTTTTACCTTGAATTTTGCCCTCGATAGTTAGATGGAGAATTCGATATTTATTGTTGCGCATAATGTTACCCAGTAAGGATTCTACGATATGTCCACATTTCGAATACTTCTAATTTGTTTACAGCCTTTATTTTTAGGGTTTAGCTTTCGGTACCGTAAGAGAAGTACTGACTAGGCATAGCACGTCAGAAATCTCAGGCAAAGACCAAGATCGAAGTCACTGCAAGTGAACACTTTTTAAAATTTCAAGAACCCCTCTCGGGCTTGCTCAATTCTTCTCTCAATTTCTTTGTCTGATGATCATTTCTCCTGAAGCCATGTTCCCAGGTATTTAAATCTTTCTACCCGTTCCGAAGGTTTTTCCTTATGTGGTAAGTTGGAGTTTCCAAAGGTATCTTTTTCTCTTGTGACAATCAGGAATTTAGTTTTCTTTGTGTTTATGTTTAGTCCCATGGCTATGGTCTCTTACTACATTGACTAGCTGTTGCAGATCATCCATATTATCCGCAACCAGAATTCTGTCGTCCGCATAGCGTACAATAGACATTGGCTCTGATTCCAATTTCCTTGCCCTCAAGCGACTCTTGAAAGATAGCTTAAGAATACAAATTAAATAAGAGTGGTGATAATATACACCCTTGCCGCACTTATCTACTGATGTATATTTGGTTTGTTAGGCCATTAGTTATTCTTACTCTTGCTGATTGGTGCCAATATATCTAAATCAAGTCTCCTGAGAAGCTGCATACGTTTGTGATGTTGAACTTTGTCAAAAGCTTTCTCGTACTCAATGAAGCATAGACATTCGTTTTTTCGCTGGCCATAACATTTAAGTATTAGGACTTTCGTTGCAGCTAGTGCTTCTCTTGTGCCCTTTTGGCATAAAACCATTTACTAGAAATGGTTATTGCGTAATCATAAATAACAGAACCAGGCCAAGTTTTTCAGTTATTTACTTTGAGGATCCATAAGTTCAAGATTTCTTTTTTCAGTTAAACCAATGATTTGGTTACTTAGCTTGTTACCTACGAGGATAAATCAAATATAAAACGAAATATGTTTTTAAAAATTTATTGGTATAAGATACATATATGAAAGTTATTAACTATTTTTCTACATAATCTCCTGATTTTTTTATGCATTTTTCCAAACAGATTAGGAGTTTTTTAATGCCATCGTCATAAAAAGAAGGGAGGATTGTTTGCAGCCAATAGCTCACAAATGTATCAACAGCAGCATCATTATGAAATCGCTCACCTCGTAGAGCTTCTTTCCGTAGCCCATACATGATAATCGCATGGTGATAAGTCCGGACTATAAGGATCGTGTTCTACTGTTAACCAATGTATTTCCTCCAATTTTTGATGTGACAGATTGGCTGAGTAGGGGCGAGCAATGTCGTGTAAGCAAAATCACATTCATCACCGAAAATTCATACCTCTTCCGCCGATATGTACGTTTGGCTTCATCCAATAGCTGGCAGCAGCAGGCATCATTAATCCGTACGACGTTCATGCCGAATATCGACGTGCACAACTAATTTAAAATCTGTAATCTTGTCCGCAGTCACATTGGTTCGAGGACGACGAGCATTTTCAACTTGAGTTCGTCCTTCCAAAAATTTTTTGTGCCATTCACACACTTTAGTTTTCTTCGAACAGGTATCCCCAAACTGTGCCTCTAGTCTACAAAGAATTTCGGCAAGCTTTACACCTTCAACGGCAAGACATTTAATAATAATGCGCTGCGCAACGTGCGGATGAACATCTGCTCACTCATTGAGTTTGCAACTGAGTAATGTGCCGTTTACACGGGATAGTAACTTGTGATAGCACTTGCGAGAGCGACTTGTGAGAATGATAAATTTATTGACCATACACGACTGTTTCTACCTCCAAATGTACGACTTGCACAACCCACTTGCAGGCACCTTTCAACAAATTGGAAATAAATCAAAACTTGCCTATAGCGCTCTCTACGGTTGTTTACACGTGCAAGTAATTATTGTGGCAAGCACTTGCGCAAGTTTTACGACTTGCCCTGAGTGCACTCTCAGATACTGTTTACACTACGCAAGTTCGCTGGAAGTACTCTCAGATATCGACTTGTGATAGTTTTACTTGCTCGTGTCAATGGCACATAACGGAGAGAACGGAATTCACTTGAGCGCAGGAAGTCACGTGATATTCCCACCTAACATTCTAAAAGTATGCGCACACTTCCGTCGCCCTCATGGCGACAATTCCGGTTCATATTTGATTTATCCTTGTATTTATTTTGATTCTTTCATAATCTATCTACATAAATTTTTTGCTGATAAATTCGAGCTCGAATGAAAACGGATCCTTCTGTATTTGATCATCGATATTACAGCAACCAATGATCGTATATTGAATTTTAAGGGCAGTCTTGACATTTCGAACAACTTTTCTGCAAGGTCCTTTTATTATTTTCTCAGTCTCATTAATTTAAAAAAGTATAACAAAGACTTTTTAATCTTATTTAGTAAATTTACCACTTATTTACTAATATTGTTAGGAAGGCTAAGGTTTCAGTTTTTTTAAAGCTTAATATGCCGTTATTAGCTCCGTAAAATTTTCAAATCGATTGATCAATGTTTTATAACTCAATTAAAGGAACACAGTACCAGTTTCCCTTTAATTTCAAAATTAAAATGTTCAATTTCTTCTCATAATGTTATCTTCAACCCAAAAATTTTCAAAAAAATATCTTATGGAAAATGTTCATAATTGTAAAAAATTAAATTCCATTTTTTTTTATTTTTTGACATATTCATTTGATTTTGTTTTGCATTTCTCTGATCGTGATTTAAAACCGATCAACTCAGTTGACTTACAAATTAAAAGGCTATATCGAAATGCGGTGTTGTTAATTAAACGGAGAGCATAACATAGAAACCCCGAATTAAATAAATCTTCTTCTACCTCACTGGGTTTTAATTTCCTCTAACTCGCAATCTGCTTCCAATTAGAGGTAATTCATGTAAAATGTTTAATTACGGAAGCTAGTGCGAGTGAATTGCAGTTCGCTTTATTTGTAGCGACATATTGCAACCAACACAATAAATTCCTTTTTGTTGAATTTTACTACATACTTTTACTGTTAATGAAGTTGAATCACTACCAATTCTTTGTATACGAAACAATTATTAAGGCATATAAACTATTGAATTACATTAACTGCTTCTTAATCAATTTTAGTATGCATCTTTTCAATTTTTAATTTAAAACTTTAAGAAAGTATAAGCATAGAATTGCACATCACGCCTGTTGCTCATGTTCGCCCTATTATCTGTAAATGTCAAAAAATAGGATTTTTCACATAAAAATGATCATATCTTGAGGAATTTTGCACCAAATCAATTGTAATATAGCTTTTTGTACACAGAAAAGCTTTTTCAAGAGAATGATACCATTTGCTATATTTTTAAATTGCAATTAACTAAGAAGTTAATTGCAATTTAAAAATATAGCAAATGGTATCATTTGCGCTAAGAAGCGCGCGTGTCCTGTGAGAAGGCCTGTTATTAACCTTAACTCCGGTTTGCTGAGATCGAGAAGTTCCTTCGTCTTGGTGTGCGAATATGTGATGAACTTTTTCGCATGGTTATGTCCTGAAATTAATTTCCCGTGGAATTCTTTTTGTTACCCTTTCCATTTGTGGACTTCATTTCTTATATGGCATTTTGCTATACCAAAGTAAGGTTCGGGTCCAGGAAATGGGGATGCTGCACCTTCTCTAGCTAGGCGATAGGCAATATCATTTTCTTCAATAACTATGTGTGCTGGCACCCACATCAAGGTTACCTTGTTGCGGGCAGCCAACTGTTTTAGTAGTTGTACACAGTCCCACACTAATATGGATTTGACAGTAAAGCTATTCAGAGCTTTAAGCACCGCTTGACCATCTGAACAGATATAGATCCTTGCTCCTCATAAGTCCTTCGATAGACATTCCCGGGTGCATAGTTCTATGGCAAGTACTTCTGACTGGAAGATTCAGGGAGTTTGTCCTAAGGCTTTTGTTAGCCTATATCTTGGGCCATATACGCCGACCCCAACTCTTTCTTCTGTTTTTGACCCATCCTTGTACCAGATAGGTGATACTTGCGGTAGTGTATATTCAGTTAAAAAATTCAGATTGAAATTTTAAAGAAAATTAATAAATAAACAAATAAAAAGTATAGATTTAATTTGGAATTTTGCAAAGAAACTCATTATTTCCAAAAAATGGTAGTTTATATGCAATAAATTGAAAAAAATTGGAATTTTTGGAAAAAGAATAGAGAAAGCATTGAAGTATGTTATAGAAAATTGTTCTTCTAAAAAGAGAAGATTTAGTCAAGCACAGTGGTGTGTTTATATATAGAAAAACTAATCAGCAAAAAGCAGCAAATGCAATTTTTTTCCACATTTTCATCTCAATTCACCTTAAATGAATAATTTAAATTCTTCTTTTGATTAAAATATATTGAAAAATATTATTCTTTTTTTTCAATATAACAATAAAAATCTACCAGTCCACTTATTTTACAATATCATGATGCCATTATACTACAAATTTCGACGTTAAAGCTAGAATTTTAATATTTGAGACGAAATTTCACCATCACATGTGGACTATCGCAATTAGTTGAGGAACGCATGTAGCTTATAGCAGCCTCTGGCTTGCTTCATATACCACCTCCTTCTCAGACACAGTCCCGTAGGGTTCGGCACTTTAACTCTGCTAACTGGAAAATATTAAGAGACTTCTTTGCGTCTTTCCCATGGCAAGAAGTCTGATTTAATTCAGACAACCCTTCCTTAGTCGCCCCACTCCCATAAGAAGTCTGCCTCCAGTAAATCTTGTTTGAGCAAAAAATGTGCTCGGGCTGTTTCCTGCAAAAATCACGCATATCGTCGTTGGCGAAATAGTCCCTCAGTCAAGACTCGGATCACATTTGTAGTTGCACGAAATTTTTGTAAACAGGTTATTGACCTGGCCAAACGTAATTTCGATTGTAAAATTCGCCAGACACTTATCAACTGTCCGAACGGTTCCAGCTCCTTTTGGGGATTTGCAAAGTCGGTTGGAAAGAATTTTATATCTTTGAATTTTCCAACTTTACTCGAAGAAAATAATAATACTGCGACTACTTCTAAGGAAAAGGCTGACATGCTAGCCTTAATGTTTGCTGAAAATTCCACCCTTGATTCTCCAAACGCAGAACCTCCTATTCTTCCTAAGGATGGCACTTCGATGCCTGAAGTTGTTTTCAGACAACGCACAATCAGGAAGATTCTTCTCGAGCCCGACACCTCGAAAGCTTCTGGCTTTGATGGTATCCCCGCTATTATTTCTAAGAAGTGGGCTCCAGAATTGAGTCCTGTTCTAAGCAAATTGTTCATACTCTTTTACAACAAATGTGTATTCTCTAACATCTGGAAATCTACTAGGGTACAGCCTGTCCTTAAAAAGGGAGAAAGAAATCTGTCTAACAACTATCGTCCTATATATTTGTTGCCCCTTATATTTAAAGTGATGGAAAATATTATCAACATCGAGATTCTCAAATATCTGTAGGAAAATAAAATCATCTCGAACAGGCAATACGATTTCAGACAACAAGGCTCAACTGGCCATCAACTGGCATTTACTTATATCTGTAACTTGACCGTGGAAAAACATGGTAAGGCTAGGATTGTGGCATTGGATATCTCAAAGGCCTTTGACAGAGTCTGGCATCGAGCTCTTCTCGCCAAATTAACATTTAATGGACAAACCATTTTCCGTCGCTGCTTCAGATCGGTTAAGGCAACAACAGATACAGATGATTAATCGGGATCTCGAAATCATTTTGGAACGGGGTAGAAAAAATCTGGTAGACTTCAACGCTTCAAAAAATCAGGCTGCGGTTTTGTCTAAGAAAATATTAAGGGATAATGCAACAAACATACTTATAGAGGGTAAAATCCTCCCGATGGGATCTAATCTGTCTATTCTAAGAATGAATGCGAGCAGCAACTTCTCTTGGGACGATCATGTCCGCGCCATTGCTAATTTCGCCTCTCAGAAGCTAGGCTATCTTTTTAGAACCAAAAAGTACTTTACATCTCTTCAGCTACTCACGTTATACAAAACTCAAGTTAGGCCAACAGTAGAATACTCTTCTCATGTTTGGAGTTCAGCCCCAAAGCACACTTTAGCTCTTTTGGATTCAATTCAAAGAAGAGCAATTTGCCTAATTGATGAAGAGAGTTTAACCGATTCTCACGAAACACTAGAGCACACGCTTAACGTGTCTCTTTTCTACAAGTTCTGTCATGGGAAATGCTGGCAGGACAACATTTTTGAGGCATACAAGACAGTCGGAGGCAGCAAATTCCCGTGCGGTTCAGCCTGACACAGTGAGAACTTCTGTCTACGGAGGCTCTTTTTCTATAGAACTTCCAAGCTATGGAAACGTTACCGAAAGGAATTTTCCTCAAAAATAACAACCTATCCTTGTTTAAGAAGGCGGTTCATCGCCATCTATCCTTGTTTCCGCATCCTACCCGCAGTGCGTTGAAGTCATAATGGGGTTGCCCTTTGCAAGTGGAGTGAACTTAAAAAAATTTCAAGAAAAAAGTCCGAAATTCAAGTATAAAATAATTTTAAGAAAAATCAAACTTTAGGATAAGCCAACTTTTTGAAAAAAAACGTCATAAATAAATTTAGTTCAAAATATTTAAATTTGCCATCTAAGAATTTCGGAAAGGAACAGAACGTCTCATAGTTTACAGAATTTTTCTTTAATTTGGATTTATTTTCGAATTTTTATTGTTTAAAGTTTAAAGTCAAAATTTCATTGAGTTTTCATTAAAATTTCGAGTTTGAAAATGGAAATTTTGGAAATAAGTAAGCACCGAATATTGCCATTTTCTGTAAATTTGTATAAAAGAAAATTGAAATTTCAATCATTTTCAACCATAACTAATACTAACTTTTTTAATCGTGATTAATGCAATTATAACAAAAAAAATGACTTTTGGTTTTACCAACTATTTTGACTTTCTTGGAAATGGCAAGTTTAAACTTGGAGCTTTATTTTTTTTCTAATTTCAGATTTAATTTAAAATTGTTCAAATTGAAATTTTTAGAAAAAAGCCAAAATTCCAAAATTCTAAAAATTATTTTCACAAATCGGATTTCGCAATTAGTTTTTAAAATTCCAATTTTAAGATGAAACATTTTCTTGTTCTTGAAATTTGGAATTTCAAGTTGACGAAATTTCATATTTACAGTTAAAATTTCGAGACTCAAGTAGAAATATAGGGATGAAAGTCAAAAAAATTCGAATTTATACAAAAATATTTTTTGAAATTTTCAGTGTAAGTTGAAATTTGGAATCTTCGAAATGTTGATATTAGATCATTTTAGTAACGCAACATTAGCGTGATGGTCACGCGCAATCATCCTCTATCAGAAATGGCTGAACACGTTTAAAGAAATTTACAAAGGTTTTAAAATGGCAGATCTAAAACTAAAGCAATACTTTAAAGTTTTAAAATAGTAAATAGTAATCATCTATGTTAGGAGCAGTGAGTATTTAATTAATGTAGTAGAAAAATTAATATAGCAGTAAAAATATTGCAAATTGAAAATTTAAATGGTGCTAGGTTTGAAAGTACCACGCAAACCCTGAATTAGTTAGTAGCCGTAATATTAAATAATACCTCCCAGCAAGTTGCCTGGCGGCACCTTCGTCTCGTTCTAATAAATTTTAACTCCTATTATTATACTATCTCATATCTTAACTGTTCGTGATTGCTGCTAAACAATAACTTATCTACTACACTGTATTTTCAGGGAAAAAAATGTGTCGACTGGGACAATATTTAATATACTCCAGCATTCTTTGCGCTCATTCAAGTATAAACGGACTCATAAATTATAGTTGATCATTATTTATTTTAAAAGATGCGCATTAGTGAACTTGAATGGCATACGATTGAAAGTAGATTATAAAAACATAGTTTGTTTTTGATATAAATTGGGCAATAAAGGGAAAAGAATTATTGTAATTTCCGGTCGTAAAACACACCACAAGAAGTTCTAAAAAACTTCGTAGAGGAAACATAGAATCATAACAGTATATTCTCAGGAACTGCCCGCAATGATTGCGCCTTTCATCAAAGTGGAATTACTAAATCTTGGTAGCTTCGATTTTAGAAAATTTTAATAGATTTATTTGGTGCATTTCATTTGAATTCGCCATCTTACCGTTGACAGCAATATAAGTTAAAGACAATTTTAGCGAATAATTCATTTGATATCATTTATTTTTCGCTTCAGCAGATGTTCTGCTTATGTTGTTTTACAGTTAATAATGGCATTCCAATAAAACGGTTCTATTCAACTATGTTCCATATCAATAGGCATAAGTGCGTTGCGAATGACACCAAAATGCATTCTGGAAATATTTGATTTAACTTCTATTTTACGCACGGTGTCATTTCCTTCATTTGTGTAGCTGAAGATTAAGCATTTGAGTATTGGGACAAATTTTATTGACTTATTCCTTTCTTTATTTATTCTATAACTTTTTCTTTTACAATGGGTTTTCCGGTTATCAGAAAAGCCATTAAGCAAAAGTTGGTGTTGCGAGGAGAGTCTTTCCGAATTAGCAGTTTTGAATTATTTTTTTTATCTTCACTAGAAAAACAAACTTTTCGACTTCAAATTTAAACTGTCGACCGGCTTTCTTAAATTCCGCCTAAAAATGTTTCCTAGAAAAAATACCAAATTCCGGGATTATACATTCCAAGTTTGAAGAAAAAATCGAAATATTGAATTAACAATCAAAATTTTGAAATCAAAGCTAACATTTTGAGTTATAGGGCAAACTACATTAAAATTGAAATTTCGAATACTAGCACCTTGCATAAATTGAGTAAAATATGTATGCTGTATATACGTTACATATGCCTATATAATTTTGAGTAACCTTGCTATCTCTTGCCCATTGTGAACTTAGTTTTGCAAACTTTAAACATTCAAAATATTTGTAAGTAAAGGTTAGAATCTAGTTAACTTTTTCTTTAGTAAGTGATTGAAAAAATTAACAAAAAATCGACCACGAAAATTCTAGCGATACTAAGAATTAAAATTCCGGGTTCAATCAACAAACGATTCAGAGTTTCAAATTCGTAAATTTGAAATAATTGGTTATCCAATGACTCCTATTCATACGTTTTCAGATAGGAAGAGGCATACAAAATGAGAATTTAAAGTAGAAATATCAACAGAATATTAATTTCTGTCAGAATGTTTAGATAAAATATAAATTTAAGGAGAACATTTTGCTTTCCGTTAAACCGTGAACTCAAGGCTGTGTAATACAGCCTTGAGTTCACGTGGCATTGATCTTTATGTGATCATGAGTTCACGTGACCTTGAGCACACATGATCTTGACCTCACATGACAATGAGTTCATGTGACGTTACAATTGCGACCTTGAACTCGACTCACCTTGGTATTACGCGACCTTGAACTCACATGACCTCGAGTTAACTTGCCATGAACACACGATACTTTGACCTAAGGTAATCCTAAACTCAGGTGACCTTAAGCTCATGTAACCCCACCCTCACGCTACCTTGACCGCACGTAACTTTGAGTTTATGTGAAATCGAACTTAGATGATTGAAAATCTATATGATCTCGAACGAACTCACTTGATCAGAAAAAGGCTTCTTCGAAACAAAGGTCGTAATTCCAATTTTCAAGAAAGTTGGGCTTTCAGGGGTTGGCAAACTTTTAAGCCCGAAGAGCCAGCCACAATAAAAAATCGATTTCGTGAATTTTAAAGGGCCACATTTTTTTTACATTTAATTTCAAATTTAAATCATAATAATATTCATTATTATTTATACCTATGTATTATTTATATTATTACTATGTTACAAAATATGGGACAAAAGAAGTTTTTGTTCTCAAAATCTAGACCTTTATTTCAAAATTTGCATTTTTCTCTCGAAATTTAGACTTTTTTAACTCTTCTCTATATTCGTCTTTTTTTGAATTATTTATTTTATTCCTAAAATAAGACTTTTTTATTTTTATTTTTTTAAATTCGTTTTTGTGAAATTTTCTATTTTCTTCTCAAAAATTCACCCTTTTTGAAATGTAGTCGATTTTTTAATAGAAAAGTAAACATTTTGAGAAATACTAATTTGGAAATTTTACGAAAAATAGTTTTTGAAGATTTCTCTATTTTCGAAATTTAGACCTATCCTCAAACTATCCTCGACTTGTTGAGCCGAAATTCGCTTTTTCTCGAAATTTCGCCTTTTAACTCAAAATTAGACATTTTATTGTGTTTTTAAAGGCTGCGATTTTTTCAAACGAAACTCATTATTTTCAAAATGTTTGATTTAATTTCAGATTTTGACTTTCTTCATAAAATTTGAGATTCTCTGAAAAATTTTGACATTTTTTTTATTGTTTAACACTTTTTTCGAAATTGGAAGTTTTATCAGAATCCTCTTTTCTTTCGAAATTATTTTGTCAATTTTTTCAAAATTTAAATTTTTTGAAAATTTATAATTTCTTAATTGTTCTCGAAATTGCTTTCTCTCTCTAGAAAATTGCAAATTTGTTATCAAACTTTCTGGCTTTTCTTAAAATTGTGATCTTTTCTTGAAACTTTTCTTAAAATTTGACTATTTTCTTCTTCCTCTGAAAAACTACGTCTTTTTTAAAATTCGACCATTTTCTGTAAGCTTTCAGTTCAATTTTACAATTTCTCTTTTTCGAAATTTTACAATTTTTCACAAATTTCAGCTTTTTAAATTTACTATGGAAGTTTGAATTTATTGTCGAAATTCGACGTTTTTTTTTTCATAAATCTTGCCTTTTTCGGAACTTTGTACATTGTTTTTTGAAATCTCTTCTTTTTTCTTAAAATTTGGTCATTTCTTAGAAATTTCAACTTTTTTTAGAACACCCATATCTCCTGTTTCTGTAAATTTAGATTATTCTTAAAAGGAAAATTTAACTTTTTTGCGAAATCCTAAGGTTGTGTAAAATTTGCAAATAAAAAAGTGAAATCACGAAGAGAATACTTTTTACAAATTTCCTATTTTTCTCGAATTTTCAAATATCGCACTAATTTTAGTAAAATTACGCCAAATTGTTAATGAAAAACAATTAAAAATGTCGAGAAACCTTAACTTTTCTCTCAAAATTTAAAGATTAAGTATGTCAAAATTTAAGTTAAAGGTAAAAATCCCTAGAAAAATATTTTTGACAATTTCAATTTTGTCATAAAATATAAGTTTTTTTGATATTTAGTAGAATTATAAAATAAATATCAGTCGCAAGATTTTTTGCAAACTGCGTTTTTTTTTGTCCACCAATTTTTCTTCATGAATGTTGTCTCCCTCTGAAGTAACTCCTGCTTACGTCCGTGAGAATTCCTACTTATATAGTTTGTATACTGCTCTGGACTTTCTGAGTTTCGTAATAGCAGGCGGAGATGGAAGACGTTCTGACATGTGTATTGCAGGGTCTGGACTTATTTTATGTGTACTCAGGTGCTGCGTGTCTGTCCGTGTCAGCTTTTATTATTTTTTTATTTTAACATTGGAAATGTTTATGTTGAGATATGGGGTGAAGTTTCGGGTTTTCGTTCAAGCTTGAGAGAACAAGGTGTCGGTCGGTCGGACATACTCGAATCGCCAGTCGAGCGCTCTCGGCGTCGAGAGGCCAGCATGAAACTATGGGAGAATGTTAAGTTTACAGTTCACCGCAGAGCACCATATTCGTTTAATCCAGTGACGTTTCATTGGATAAGGCTATCAGCTATGGATATTAAGAGTATGAAAAACAGCGAAAAGTGTAAGACATATTGAGAGCGTAAAAAACGTTTACGAGAGATTGAAAATAGAGAATCTAGTGAGTTAAGTACGAAAACACCGCTAACAAAAACTGATCACAATAGGCGGTATCGTGAGCATGTAAAGGTGCGCAAACTTAAAGGTTCTGAAGGTCCCAAGTCAGCGGCCCTTAATTGAGGGGTTATAATTCCATTATTATGCTGTAAACTCTTACCCTAAATCCAATTCACGTACTGTCTTGAATGACTCAGTAAACGAATGTGGTAAAATATCTGCACTTATAATTTTTAGGGCTCAAATAAATGTAAATTACTTTTACAATAAAGTTGACAAATTTTTGCTTGTAGATAAATATATTTTAATATTTCATTGTTTTCGCTTTGTACTAAAATATTTCTTTCAAGAGCCATGAGCATAGATGCCTTAATATTATTTTGATTTAAATTATTTCGTAGTCTATTTGGTTATACGAGTATATTTCAATTTAAAAAATAATCTTTCAGAAGAAATTTGGCTAATGGAAACTGTAAATTTAGAAAAGATAAACATTGCAGAAATAACCTTAAAAATAGAAAAAAGTCGAAAGAAAAATATTTGAATATTCAAGTTTTCACTCGAAATCTCAAGTCGAATACTTCGATATTAAGGTCGAAAATAAAAAAAAATAGCTAAGTAAGGCCAAAATTTTGAATTCAGAAAAGTTGCGAGAAAAATAGTAAAAAAAATAGACAATTTTAGGAAAATATTCCAGAATTTCAAAAAACTCATAATGTTCTAAAATTTCAAAACATATGTCAACATTTTGAGGTTAAAGATAAAATTTTGCAACTGAAAAAAATTAAAATATTTCATTTAAAGTCAAGATTTTAAATAAATGACTTGTGTTCTTAAAAAAAAGAGTCTTGATTAAATTTAAAACCTTAAAAATAAAAAATTAAAAACACAGAATTGCAAGTTTAATGTAAAAATTTAAAAAATTGGAAATTGTGGAAGAAATTATTAAATTTCGGAAAAGCCCAAAATTTGTGTTTATAATTATTTTGAAAGCATAAGCGGATAATTTTGTAAAGAAGAGTAAAATAGATTTCTAGACTGTTTTCTTTAGGTTAGAAAATTTTAACCTCTCCGGATAAATAAGACGTCAAAATGACCCTTGACGGAAAAAATAATGAATAAGAAATCGAATGCCGGGTTCGCTACGTTCTCTTCTAAAAAACTTAGAGCACACTTGATGACTTTTTCATTTAAACACCCGATAAAATTTTAACTGACATAAATTGAAATTTACTAATTCAATCAGATTCACTCTGTCATTATTAAACGGCTCGAGATAATTAAATACCATATCTGTTGCTAATTTAAAGCCCTCATCGCTTCCCATTTTTGTTTTTAAATTCATTTAAGTGGTCAGTTCATTACAACAAGCGTATTTTTGATATTAGGAAATTTCATTATCTTTGCGATTCTGTGGAAGGAGATTCAAGTGACGTTATTGAATCATTGTCATTATCAGCTAATTATTATTATTAATTAATTATGCAATAGAGTTGCTTGCAAGACCGCTTTAAAATAAAAGAACGGGTCACAACCGTCCTAAACATTTTTTAATTTACAAGAACCACACAACCCGGTCTAAGACAACCAATTAACTGTAATAAAGGTTTTAGAGCTTTCGGCAAAAAAGGGAATTAATTTTATTTATTATTCCCATAAGAGCGGAAAAATTAAACGATCATGCAAAGCGAAAATGGCAATCAGTACAACCAGTACAGATCTAGTTTTAATTAGAAATAGGTGCAGTAACTTTAAACAATGTCCAGCGTTGTTAAATCCAGAGTGTCAAGCGAACATCATTACTTCAGCATTAGTTAAAAAATTGTAATTTTCTTTAAAAGAGTTTAAATTAATGTACCATATGAATCAAATCACATCTAAACGAATTCACGTGTAATCTGGAATATGATAGACAAAATCACAGAACCCCAATTTTTAAGATTGATAAATTTGCCATTCAACTGCCCTCTAATGTTTTTTTATATGATCCTGATTTCAATGCGAAATAATCTAAATTGATTTATTAACTAAAGCAAGTTTATTTTGGGAGTAATTAGAAATTCTATTGAAATCAGAAAACATTAACTTTATTTTCAAGTAATCAAATTGGGTTGAATGTAGCTGGTCATTTAAAAGTCCATTCAAAAAAACAAAAGTATGACATGCAATTCAAAGACCATAAATTCTTGTCAGGAAGAACAATTACATGACTGGGGCAATAAATTTTAGGATCAAGAGGAAACTGAAAACAAAATACTTTTATCCCAAGAAGAAAAGGCCCCGAATAACACTTTCAAGACAATTACTACTTACGAGCACCCTGTGGTCTATTCCTTGTAACGTTGCCTTTCAAAAAAGAAAGAAGGCACATTCAGTATCAATAAAATGATTTTTAAACTTGGAAAAAATAGGGATGACAGAATATCTAAGAACCACTTGTCGGAATGACAAATTTCTGAAATGTACTACTTATCCAACCAGGGGGTTCAAACAAACTGTGAAGGGCCATAAAATTCATGTGGTGTAAAACACATCTGCAAACACTTTCAACACAGTCAGCCTTAACGACATTTTAATTAGTTATAAAAAAAATAAAAACTAAACGTAATACGTATTGTTCTAAATCAATACATATTTTATGTAATTATTATTATTTACTACTTCGAAGATACATAGATAATTGTCGTGGGGAATTTCAAGGGGTGTAGGATAACACAAGGGTCGACGTCACTAAGATTCTAGCCTTTAATCTAAATAAATAAAGGTTTCATATTTCAACACGATCGGTAAAGAGGTTATGACATAGAAATTAAATTATTTTTTATAACAACTTTGAAAGTCTGCAATTCGAAAAGTAAACATTTTTTATTATTATTTTTTTCCGTAATTCGTATTTATTTATCATTCCGAATCAACTGCCAAGCGTTGTCTTTGAAATTTGTAAATACCCTGTATAACCTTGTGTGTTAAATAAAGTGTTAATTATGTTCCTATTTGGTCATTTCCAATGTCTCCGTTGGTTGCAAGGATTGCGAAATCTGTGAATTTTTTTTAAGGAGTTTGAAGAGCCGCAATTGTCTCTTGAAAAATTTTAAGGAAAAGATAGATGTTTTTGTAAACTATTTGTTTACCTTAAATCTCACGTGACTTTGGAATCACGTGAATTTCTTCTTACGTGAATTTTAACATTGGCGACCTTGATCCTTAGCCTCACATGACCTTAAACGTATCATATGGTCTTGACCTTGCATCATTTTAATCTAGAATGATCTTAACCTGACTCCCATGCCTTAGCTTCACCTTGGTCTATCGTGATCTTGGATTCATGCAACTTTGTCTTTGTGGAGCTTTCAAATCCAGAAAGTAAAGAAGTTTCATTGTGAAGATTGAAATTATTATATGTATATTTGTTATTCTTATCATCCTGTCCTACTTCTTATCGAATTTAAGATGCCCTTTTCTATTTAAAAAAGTCAAAATGATCAATATTCCCAAACTCATATTATTTATGCACCAGTCTCCAAATAGGACATCATCAGTCCGGAACAGACGATATTAAAATAAGCTGAAATGCATAACAAAACAGAAGACTTATTTGATCCATATTAGTTCCGTCTTCATTGTAAATAATTAGAAAATATCAACGTTCCCTTTAGAAATAACGCCGACGTTTGAATGAATAACTTATTCGATCGAGCCACTACAACAGAGGATCATTAAATCGACGTAAAAAGTTGTCGCTCTTACTATTATCATAGTACATTGTGTTATTTTACTGTCGTACGGTATTCTAAAACATTTCTTTTCTTTGTAATCGCGTTCAACCGCAAATCCTTTATCGTGGAGCTAAAAAACCTCATTTTAATACCTTCATGGAGTCAAATAGAACTGCTTCTTGGAAATTTGAATATTATCGCAATAACGCCTACTTTGATGCGGATGCGGTTTGTTGTACTTGCTGTTTAAAGGACCATAAATAAATAATGAACAGAACTCTAATGAGTTGACATTTTTTTTCAAAATTTTCGCAATAACGGTTTATAGAAATCCTTGTTTATAATATAATAGAATTTATCCGTTTCTTCTATGTTTATGTGCAGGCCCTCGAGAGAACTTCCGGGCTCGAAGTTATGAGGCGGCGCCCCTTACATTTTAGGTATTGGAGACTAAGAACTTTGTTGTTGTTTTATTTACAAATGTCCGGGGCATACAATACTTTGTCAAGACTCTACGGAAGGTTGACTAGAGGAGGCAAAACTGTTTAAGAATTTCGTGACTAGAAAAACAAAGCAGGAGCACTATTCGGCAAAGAACTATATTTTGTGAACAAGCAACAGGGGGTTTTGAAAAAATAATAATTCAACATATCTAACTGTCACATAATGTGCTATTGTAGTGTTAAAATTGCTTTTAATATGCTAATGTTGTTATCAGAGAGCGATAAGGATAAGATATTAATAAAAGCTTTTGGAAAAAAAAAACAAATTGGAGCTAGAAAAATTGTTAAAGAATTTCCTATAAAAAATGGATGTAAAGGGTGTCCAAAAATATACGCAAGATTTGAATTTGTTGCCGTAATTTTTACAGTAACAGGGTTGGCAACACTGAAAAATAAACAAATTAACAGCATACAGTCTAGGGTTAGTAAATATCGAGCGTTACACGACAGAACAACGTGCTTTCATTCTTGAAGAATATTTCAAAAATAGTGAAAGTTTGGCGGCCACAGTTCGAACATTTCGTACAAAATATGGTCGGAATTTTGATTTGACTTCATCAACTGTGAAGAGAGTAATTAAAAAGTTCAGGAATATTGGATCTACTGGTGATGCTAAACATACTGGTCGTTCAAAAACAAGCCGTTCAGATGTCAATATCGAAGCAGTACGTGACAGTGTTGGTGAAAACTCAAGAACATCGTGTCGACGTGGACAAGAATTGAACGTTTCACGAAGCTCTCTACAGCGTATACTCACTGAAGATCTGCGTCTCCATGCCTACAAAGTTCTATTGACACAAGAACTGAAGCCTAATGACCATGCCCAGCGAAGAGAGTTTGTTGAATGGATTATCGAACATCAACAAGTGGACCCTGCTTTTTCGAAAAAAATCATCCTAAGCGACGAAGAACATTTTCACCTGGATGGCTTTGTTAATCGTCAAAATGGCCGCATTTGGGGTTTAAGAACCCACATGTGATTGTCGAAAAACAATTGCATCCACAACGTGTCACTGTTTGGTGTGGATTATGGGATGGAGGCATCATTGGACCAGACTTCTTTCAAAATGAGGCTGGTCAAGCAGTGACTGTTACTGGTACTCGATATCGCGACATGATAAGAGAGTTCTTTATCCCTCAATTGGATGATATTGATGTAGAGAACATGTGGCTTCAACAAGACGGTGCCACATGCCATGCAGCCCGTGAAACAATAAATTTACTGCATGAAACATTTCCTGGTCGTGTACTCTCACGTTTCACTGATCAGAATTGGCCTCCTAGATCATGCGATTTAACACCTTTGGATCTTTTTTATGGAGTTATTTGAAATCAAAGGTCTACGCCAACAAGCCCAACACAACCCGTGCTTTAAAGGAAGAAATTCAACGCTGCATTACTGAAATTGGGCCACATTTATGCACAATTGTGATGGAAAATTTCGACAAAAGAGTGCCGTATGTGCCAGCAAAGCCGTGGAGGTCATTTGCCCGATGCGTTATTTCATACATAACCCTGTCCTGTGTACTTTATAATTCATTAACAGAATCATAATTTCAAGGCAAATAAAAGTTTTTAATATTTAATTCAAATGTTGCGTATATTTTGGGACGCCCTTTATAAGGACTGTATCTCGTTTGCTAGAAAAATTAAACAAAATTATGGGGATTACCGGATAAAAAGAAGAAAGCGGATAATCAAAATCTGTAAGAATAGAAGGCAATAACGACATTGTACGACAAAATGTGCAACATTCAGTTAATTTGTTAGGCGCTGGTAAAAATCCACGAAATATTGAAAAGGAGTTTGCTACTTAAAGATCGTCTGTAAATTAGAACTGACGAAATTTCCAGTTAAATGTTGTTATTGTGCACGACTTCACTAAAATGGTCATAAAATCGATCGACTACAGCGGAGTATTTCAAAAAATAAAAAAAAATTACACCCAGAAAATGTAAATCTTTTTAATACATAACTCAGTTGTGTTTATGCAAATTCTTAGTTTTTTTTGCAAAATACCTAAAATGACAAATATATTTGAGACCCTCTGTATATAAATTTATTATAGCTGTAAGACTTTTGACTTGATTGCCTAAAAGCTTATACATTATTGTATTGTTGTTGAGAATTTGGTAAAAAACAAACCACTAATAAGAAAATAAATCAACCAAACAAAATTTGGACATTTTTTTTTGGCCCACCGTGTACATGAATAACAAATTAAAATATTGTCAACTTCTTTTTAAAGAAACCTTCTTGAAAATTTCACAATAATTGCCGTACCCCTCTTCTTAAACGAAATTCTGAGTTTGCAGATTATTATACATTTTTTGTTTCAAACTTTAACAAAGTTTTGCTGTTTTGCCTAATGGAATAAATTTAAAAATAGTTCAAAATGTTTCGCTGAAATAAACCGTAGTCCAATTAAGTCAAAACTCAAGCACGTAAATCATCTTAATGAAAGTTTTCCAGGCAGTTTTTACAAAAATCGAGTTAATTTCACGTTGGTGCAGTGTGAAAGGTATCGTTAGCTGTTGTCCATTAAATTAGAAATTACATATTAGATGCTGAATTGTTACGCCCACGTCGGCCTTCGGCGAAACAAGGAAATACACTGCAATGCTGTGATCTTCTTGCCGATTACCTTGGTACTAGACCGAGCTAATGAGATTAGTTGTAGATTTGTGCATACCTAACTGTAACAACTATCTATCTGGGATACCAGGATATCGATTCAGGCTATTGTTTTTAACTTTAAATCATGAAAAATTGTTCAGCAATTTGTCTAAATATCGGAAAGTAGAAATTAGAAGAGATTCGATAAAACGATCGCCCTGAATAAGAAAGAGTTCAAGAGACCTGGATTCTGTTCTTGGTTATAGAGGTTTTTCACTATGAATTCCTTCCTCATTTATGGATGTAAAGGATTCCTCCCACTTATATCACAGAGGTACAAGCAAATATAGGGAGTGGTTTTTACTTATTTATCTTTTTATATTTACTTGCTTTTGAGTAAAAAAAGATGGAAACATTTAAATATTCTTGTTTCTTTGGAATGGGCTCTGTTGCTGTATCCAAATTTTCGTTTGCCTGATCAGCTTCATGTCCACTGTAATTTCTTTTTGTAAACACAATTGTTGATTGTCATTTATCTTCCTGGTCTTCAGTAACAGGAAAATCATCGTAAACTTCTCCAAAGGCTTAAAAGATGTTCCTTATTTCTTGGGAAACAAGTTTGGGTCCATTCTTCCTTGCTAAAACTACTATGTCGACATTCTAAAAATAGAAAATATCTTCCTTAACGATTGACATTTGTTAACTGTTTTAACAGCCGTAGATGCACATTTTTTGATTGTTACAAGAGCTATATAAGCTATATATATCAACAATGATGTGAAATAAACAGTACAGCACAGACGTGTAAAACAACCTCTTGCAGAGATATTTGCTTCCTCACTTATAGAGGTATTCGGGGTTAAAATAAAGAACCTGGCAATTAATCTCACAGAGCTTTCTCACTTATCCAGCCCTGGCTTATCCAGGTTCTACTGCAGCATATAATAAGTCATATTGCGGAATGTAATTCTTTTTTAAAATTTATTATTATACTTATTTAATAAATATTTGCAACGTATTATCAATCAAATAAAATATTGAGTTGCATAGGACTGCCCCATGATTGTTTTTTTGACATTCTGCTTTAGTAATCCAATTCAGGGCAATCAGAAAGAAAAAAACCAAAAAAAAAAACCAGAAAGTTGAATACATAACATGAATAAATATGAAATAAGTGGTTACGGTTATCAATTACCTTACGCCCATTAATACCTTGAAGCAATAGAAAAGCAACGTAAAAGAGAAACAGAAGGAGAAGAATAAAATAGTTTCTTAATGAATATAAACTCCAAAACCGTTTTGTAAAAGTAATGAATCGCAAGTTCGCAGGTTATGAAAATGGGTTAGATTTGCATAATTTATCTATCGCTGAACAGAATGTAAAATGTTAATCGTTTAACGGCACGTGGTTAAAGATAATTCTCTAATAAACACACCAGCTCATTTTAATCTTATGCAATATATTATATCCGCTTGAGGACCATCAACCTACATTTCTGTCATCAGGCTAGTAAAAGTAACGAAGCGCCTTAAGGAAAATAGGATAACTTCCTTTTAACAAAAGATTTGTACGTATTCAACGAAGTAATCCCACGCTATTCTTTGTAGTCTTTCGTCTTTCCTGTTGGGACAAATTTATAAATTTTTTGTCTACTGATGCAACGCGAAGATAAGCGATGCGTATCTGCGTTTAACTTTCTTCGCTCTTCAATAAAAGCAAAACCTCGCTATTCTTCTTACCCATTTTAATTGATGCATTGTTACGTATTCATTGGCTACACTAATAATTACAAAATGAACATAGAGCCGCAGTCACAGTAGATATCGATTTCAATAGTTAATGAGCATGGAATTCAAAAGTGAGCGGAAATGCTTGTAAAAATTTAGCTTTTGTGTCTTTTGCTAAGATTCTTTGTTACGTCTTGCCATGTATAAAAGTAAATATACAGAATTGAAAAGAAGAACAGGAAGCAAACTTATGTACAATGTAACTTAAAAAGAGAAAAGAGACCAGCATCAGTACCAAATGATGCTGAATTGATTTGTGTCATCTTCGCTCTATTGAAAATTATACTAGAGTATTAGAGGAAGGAATTGCCAAGAAACAACTTTCCCGTAAACATCTGAAATACTTTAGTTGTGTTTGTGAGGGAAACAACTTCAGATTTTCAAAAATGACTTAAATGAGGCGTCATTCAAAAAGGTTTTCATGTGTAATGTCGCAGGCAAGATGCAAGATGCAGATTTAAGGAAAGTAAAAACTCGATTGACAGACATAATTTCCTTTAAACTTTTAAACATGGGCCATATACAAAGCAGCCTTAAAAAATATTCTTTCTAGTAAATTAAAATTAACTCAGGCTCTGCGAATGGATTATTTAACTATTTACTACCCATGGAACATTTCTTGCTGTAAACAATTTAAACCGTCTGACAAATATTTGTCAAAAACTTCCGAATTTGACGCCTTCGCTGCGGCATCTGCACTATTTTAGTGATTGTTATACTTCCTCTTAGGTGTAAATTTAGTGGAACGGCTACTAAATAGGCTTCATAAAACACAACATCGTTACTAAACGAATAATGTTACATTTTTAACTGACAACAATTCGAAAGATATAATATTTTCATATTGATAAATTCAAGATGTCGAAAAGTTGGATTTAAAAATTATTATCAACGCCTAGCAAGTGATCGCTCTTTGGGAAAGCCCAGAAGACTTGATTTTAATGTACAGACCAATAGGTTTGAAAATTTATCAAATTTAGAGTTTGAAAACCAACCATTTTCGAAACAACCCATTCGCTCTTTGGTTTCTAAACTCTGAATCTGCTAAATATTCAAACCTTGGTTTGTTTTAATTTTTCATTTGGGATTAATTACGCTACCGAATTAATCGAAGAATACAAAAAATGTAAAAGTTGCATCCCGATATTCTTTGGATCATTCAATTCAATTAGAATTAAACATTTTTTGTTCTATAATTAGCTCTTTAGTTGAACTCTTTAACGAACACAAGGATTTTCTTCATAAAATAACTAATTATTCGTTTTGTAAAATTTGCACTTAAATTAGTATACAGTTGACCTGCAAATCGCCAAATTAACCTTACATTTAGTAGAAAGTTTTTATAGGTCTCTTTATAAGCAATAAACAAGTGTCACATTTATTACATGCAAATTGTTGGAACATTAACTTACTGTTACATGGGGCGTTGTTAAGTTTGTAATTCCGAAATTGCATATGTTGTAGGCTTATATTGAAATGCGGTTTTTCATAAAAAGCCTAGGCATATAGTGAAATGCCGGCATTTCCTATAAAATATTATTATTTTATCATCTACTGAGGCTGTTCACGAGGTGCCGCATTTATTTAGATTTATGTTGCAACAATCGGTTTTACATAATAAGTCTCCTTTAAAATTGCCGCCATATAAGGGATGATATGCAAATATTATCGTTTATGATCTGATTTAGTATATTAGGAAATAAGGTAAAGATAAAAATATTTATTGGCAAAAAAAAAACAATATAACTTATTACAAAGATTAAGGCAACATTATTTATTGGGAAAGGGGATGGTTTAATGGCATCCAGAGTTGCAGATTTTGTTTGGTTGAAAATACATTGTCCCTTAAATAACGAGTTTGAGGAAATCGCTTTTCTAAACTTATCATATAAATATTTAAAATTGTTTATTTTATTTTATTCCAATATTCTGTAACATGTTTTCTGTGAGCCGTTTATTAGGTTTTCTTTACTAATATTTTTGGTAATGTGCTAGAAATAATTGTTTGAACTTTATAAGAGTCTAATTGCATTTTTACAATTACTAATAAAAGAAAATACCAAAACAAAAAAGAGAACAACCTACATATCATCCTTGACGTGGAAAAATCTTCTATGTGCTGAAATGTAAATTTTACAGAAGAGCAGAAAACCACATTTATTTGGAAGGGATTACGAAAAGAACCTATTTTCATAAAAAGGTGCACATATGAAATTTTTCGACTGCAGCCACGATAGGTTTTTCTGCTCTCCTTTAAAATTTACATTTCAGCACATAGAAGATTTTTCCATAGCAACAACGATATCTTTACCTAACCTTCAAATATTTATTTCATAAACTGCCAAGTAATCAATTCGGCAGATAGTGTAAAGGGCAGATTGATAACTCCGGTAAAAATGAATGAAGTGATAAAACTAGTATACAAGTTATAACATGTTTAGATAGGTCATTTTTTGCGAATACATACACGAAATTTAATACTGATATTTGAATTAGCATTGCTTTATCAGTCGTTTAAACCAGACAAATCGTTCTTTCGCTGTTAAAATGGAAAAAAGTGAATTTCGAGTGATGATAAAACATAATTTTTTCGCAAAAAAAAACCATCACGAAAACGAACACATCTCTTGATAAGTATTATGGTGAATCCTCTTCGTCCCTTAAGGCGATTCACAAGTGATTTACAGAGTTTCGTTGTGGCAGAACAAGCAAGGAAGACGCTCCTAGCTCAGGACGTCCAATTGAGGTAACCGCTCCAGAAATGATCACGAAAATCCACGATATCGTATTAGGAGGTCGACGAGTAAAGTTGAAAGAAATAACCATCTCCATATGAACAAGTTTCCACCATATTGCATGAAAATTGGCATGGTAAAAGCTTTCGGCAAGATATGTGCCTCGTTTATTGACAATTGACCAAAAAACGTGAAAGAATAACACTTTCCCAAGCTAATTTGCGGCTGTTTGAACGAAACCCAGATGATTTATCACTGGATTCATTTTTAAACACCAGAGACAAAACGACAATCCAAGCAGTGGGTGGAAGTTGGTGAGTGCTACGAAGAAGACCAAGGTGGTTTCATCAGCAGGCAAAATTATGGTTATGGGACGCACAAGATACAATCTTAATTGATTTCCTCCAAAAAAGGACGTCAATAAATGGAGAGTATTAAGCTATACCCTTGAACCAGTTAAATCAAGAAATTAAAGCAAAATGGCCTTATCTTATCAAGAAGAAAGTGCTGTTTCACCACGATAATGCTTCTTCCGCCATTGCAAAGGCCAAGCTGGTGGAGTTACACTACGAAATGCTTCCACATCCACCATATTTTCCTGACCTAGCTCCCAGTGATTTATTCCTTTTTTTCAAACATAAAAAAATGGACGAAATTTGGAACTGATATGAAGCTTATCTCTAAAACTAACGCATATTTTGAGGGCCTTTGAAAATATTACTGCAAAGAGGGGATCAAAAAACTCCAGCATCGTCTAACAAAGTGTATAGCTGTAAAAGGAAATCACGTTGAAAAATAAGGGACACTCATTCGAAAAAAGTAACTCTTTGTTTCATTTTTACCGAACCTATCAATCCATCCTTGTATTGACAACACTATATGACTAAATAAACTGGACATTTCATGAAAAGCCTTGGCGAATAAGGTAATAAGATTTTATATTAAATGCAGACATTTCATGATATGTCTAGGTTTTTCATGAAAAGCCTTATTTCACTATAAGTCTACGACACATAGGTTGACTAAGGAACTGCCTCGCCTTCGCCTAAGTAGATAATATCTAGACCAGACTGGACTGGAATGTAATCTGATTTATTGTATAAAATACCATCACTTCATAACTACACTTGCATGCTAAACAATTGGCCCATTGTAATCTTTTGAATTTAACTGTACTTTTTTTTTAGAAACTATTTAAATACATCAGGGGACAAGATTTGTATTTCAATTTTTGAAGAAACTATTTGATAGATCAAAAAATAATATATGCCGTTGGAAAGACAATTTGATGTAGTTTATTAAAATGTATCTGGGTTTTTTAGGCTTAACATGGTTAAATGAATACAAGAAATAAATTAACTTTTTTTAGTGCTAAAAGAAGTATGATTATTGAAACTTATTTGAGTTGTCTTTAATTTTTAATAATGGATGTGACCCTCTCTTGTCCTTATAACATCTCTCATGCGATTATGCATAAATCTAATTAAGTTTGCTACGAATTTTGGTGCGATATTAACCAACTATTTTTCTACTGCAACAATAAGCCCTGGGACTAAGGTTGAGGCACAAAGTTTTGCTCGACTTTTTAGTTTTAACTAGGGCCATAAATGTTCAATTGGATTAAGGTCAGGATTACATGCCGGCCAATCTGTAACCCGAAATCCGAGAGCTGCAATATACTCTTGCATGAATCTTGAAGTGTGCGGCCTTGCATTATAATGCATAAAAATAAATTAGTCCCGAATTTGGTCGATGTAAAGCTGCGTCCACACATAGCGAAGAGAACGAGAACAAGTGCCCGCAAACGCGAAAAGCATCGACGAGCGCGAACAAATATTGAAAACATAAACAAGCGCGAACGAACGGAGATGTTGTAATTTCCCAACGTTCGTCTATGTTCCATTCTATGTGCGATTTTCTTATTAACAACAGCTTACCTGTAACGACTAGCACTTTTTTCTAACTTCCTCAATGGTCCCGTTATAAGCATCTGCCAGGCTTAACCACGCATCCTTCTTTTTTTTTCCGAGATTTTATAGTAGGGATTATTAGTGTCCTGAAGCACAGATAAATTTTCAGCGTCATTAATAAATGATATAATAACACCACTGGGCCATTCCATGCTGCCATTATGATGTATAAATCAATATTAACCACCGTATAAGGTGTTTTTCATTATTTTGGATCAGCGCGGTAGTTGTTCTCCATCCACACTTAAGCAGAATGAATAAGCACAGACGAACGTTTTTCTTTGATATACCGACAGGCAGCGGTTCGCGTTGCCCACCGTTCATAGGTGTGTCTTCCTGTTCGTTCGCGCTCTCCGTCACGTCCACACCTAAAAAACTGTTCGCGCTCGCGGAACTTCTTTACGTTCGTTCGCTATATGTGGACGTTGCTTAAGGTAGCACATGAAATGCTAAAATCTGCTAGCATTTGTTAAGCCTCCTCTCATGTGAAGCTCCCCTACGAATCAAAGCAAGATCGGTGTGTGTTCCTATAAAAATTCTGTAGTCATGCAGAAACCACTTCCATAATCGGTACTCTCTTCAAAGCAGAATTCTGCAAATCGTTCTCCTGGTCTCCGGTACACTTTTCTTTTGCAGTTGCGCTTATAGAGGCACATCCTGGTCTCATCTAAGATTAGAACAGACTGCTACTGTTACGATGTTCAATTTAAATGATTCTGTCTAAAGGCGTGCTTAATGATGAGTTAGTTCTATATTATCTGGTAATTGCCACGGGCAGTTATGCTCTAATGTAACAAACAATACAAGTGATAATGTTTATCACATCACCGGCGAAATAACAAATCCAGCTTATTTTTTAGAGCAATAGGCAGAAAGCCAGTGGTCGAAGGAAGAAAGAGAAGAAGAAGAACAAGAAAAATAAAAAGAAAATGCGTCTGAATATGTTGAATCCGAAGATTGATAATTCGATTTTTAAATGAACAAAAATCTTTAATTCTTTTATAAATCACTTTATAATCTCTTCTTCACCGTTTAGATAGATCATGGATTAGAGCTACAGGAGATACCACGTAAAAAATGCGCCAAGTACTCCACCCCCAAGGTGGTGTAAAAAAAGAGTGCACATTAACGTTAAATCAAAGATTACAGACTTAAAAGTTGCTGTGACTTGCGAACGATTATATATAACATAACCAGCGGTATCAGAGATATTTGCGAAAATCTAATGTTCTTGACGTTTGACCTTGAATAAAAATTTTAGCACATGTGAGATGGATGGGGACTCTCAACATTTCATTTAAAATGAAATTTTCAGCTTTGTGAAAATTTTGTCTAGGTTGAACACCTATTTTGACTGGACTATGTACACTTTTCTAACATTAATTATATTATGGCCAAGACGCCATGTAGATAATATAGATAAAAGATGCTTCTAGCAGCAAATATACAATTTTCATATAAGGAAACCGAGCAATGTTTAGTTAATGTGAACCTGTTGTCAACGACAACATTTTATTCTTAAGCTACTACCAGTTGTTCAAGTTTTATGTTTTATCATTTGCAACATATAACACGCTGCTAAGTGCTGTACATATTTTAAGTCTAGAGGTCAAAAAAGTTGCTACATATACTGACAAAGTGACACGGTCAGCCGAGCTGGTTCGGAGACTGATATTTTCAGTAATTGGTGCAATTATTTTAATTTATCACACGAAAATAAAGTCTATACTCTGAAAGTTTTTACAAATAGGGTGCAAACACTGCACTGTTGTCGCGTACACTGTCTTTACGCGATAATTCATCACTTTGACTGCATGACAACATATTCCCGGCACGGGGATATTTACTTGCCTTATTGCATTTCTTATCTGCGTGACCATGCAGCGGTAAAACTCTTTTTACTTTTTAATTTTGTGCATAACAAAAAACGTTAATAATACATGACGGTCACAATTTGACTGATTCAAGGGTTTTGATGTGTTAAAATAGAAATATCGGCCGGGGATAAAAAGATTTAAAAGACACCATGTAGAAAGGAGGGTATGCCCAAAGCAAGTTATCCAAAAATTAATTCTTAACATTTGATAAAAGTCTAATGGTTCCTGAAATGTAATCTCCAATCTCATCAGGTGCACGGCTAGTCACTTATATTAACAAGATATGGTTGGCAAAAAGAGACCACAAACAAAATTAAAATATAAAACCCCCTTTTTATAATCAAATTAATAAAATAAACCTTATTATTATTAAAAAAAACTAAATCATTAATCACATACTAAAAATTACGAATAATCTGTTAGAATTGAATCTTTTTATACGAAAAATCGCAATAAAACTTAAAAATTATTTAATGTATTATCTGAGCCAGTCTAGATTAGCAAATAATTCAGATTACTGATATAAGGAAGTTTTTTCATTGGAAAGTAAAATATTTCACATGAAACAAATACCTTACACAAAAGATTGGTTACAAAAATTTATTTTAATTTTTCTCTATATTAAGTTTGATACGTCTTTTCACCTCCTTAGGGGCTAAATGTTTAAAATCGACCAACATATGTTTAATTATCTCTTTTATAAATTTTTTACAGAAGGGAAGGTTTTGTACTGTGGTGTACACTTATATGTTTTTTCTATATTAATTTCAATAACCTATTCACCCAAGTAAAGGTTAAATTTTTATATCGACCAACTTATATTAAGTTATTTCTTTTATATTTTCTTCCCAACAAAGTTTTGTGCCATAGAACATTTTTTGCCATAGCAACTTGGTATGCCTTTTTACCCTCTTGTGGGAACCAACCAAGCAATCATTTATTTTTTTGGAAATTCTTTAAACAGGAATTGAGGTTATAAGACGCTTTTTAAATTTTATTTCCTTCCAATTTTGATACCCTTTTCTATTCTCTTAGGGATTAAATTGTTAAAACCGACTAAATGCGTATTATTTTTTTGTTCATACTAGTTTACAGAATCCTTATACCAAATTTTGGATTATAAAACGCAATTGTAACTTATTTCCGGAATTATTTTGATAGCAATTGTCAGCTATTTATTACAGGATGAATTTCTAAAAACCCTCTCTTATATTTTTTTGCAAAAAGTTTTAAAAAATTTCAATAATCTGCGAGCGAAACTAATTTGATACTAGTGTCAGAGTTTCAAATATTTCAATTTCTTTTTAAAAAGTAAAATTCTGAGGGACAAGCATTATCAATATGCAGTGTGTCCAAAAAGTATGGAATTGTTATCTTTGGAAAATAGTTTTGATAAAACTTTAATGGTGGCGGACACTATGATAACGTTAACTTTTTTTCTCTTTGTAAGTCTTGTTGCTATGGAGACGTGTTCATCTTTTTTTAAACAGCAACTTAAATATTTTCTAACATTTGTTAATTTTTAATGAGCGAATCTAATTCAAATGTTCAAACTGATTTTCATCATTTTCTAGGCAATGAGCCAATCGGTCACAAAAATTTCTGAAAAAATTATTGAGTTTACTGTGATATGTTTTGAATAGCGTCAGTAATTAGAGCACTAAGGTCTTGCAAATCATTTGGCCTGTCTTTATTACTTTAGTTTTAAGGACCCCATCGAAAAATTCGAGAAGTTCCAAGTTCAGGACGCTCAATTGTTCCGTTCTTACTGTTGAATAGCGCGCACACTTCTATTTCGTTGCATTTCGAAACCATAAGAAATTCTACCCTTTACCTTTCACTTAAATTTATTGTTTATTTATTTTCTTAGAAATCGACAATTTATTGTCACTTGCAATTGAATATAACAATTTGGCACTTCATAATGTTCTTTTATCAGCGCACATCTAATAATATCTGGAAACTTTTACCACAACTTTTAAATTTTGAAAATACAATTATCGACCTTTTTAATATCTAACTCTATTAGCAAAATAGGTTACGATATTAGGAAACAAAAGTTGCATTCAAAAATGACAAAAATATATAAACTGCTATTTAAAAAAATGAATGCCTTCATAATGACAAGAGTTGCAAACATAAAAAAAGTTGATGTTACCATAGTATTCGTTATTAACAACCATTCAACTTTTATTAAGGTAATTTTTCTCTAAAACGTTGCAGGCAATCTTCCATACCTTTTGAACACACTGTATACTATTATTATTTATTTACCCCGTGTTAACAATAAAATAAACTATTTGAGATAATAAAACATTTTCTTCGAATTTACACAATACATTTTCTTGAGACTAAGACGAAATATAATCACTAAAAAAATAGTTTTTGGTATCATAAAGTTTTTGTATGAACAGAACACATAATTTGGTTGCATTCTAATGTGATCATAAATATTAATTTAATAAACATTTAATGTTAGTTACCCTATTCAGAACCAAAATCATAAAAATGAAAAATGTAGTCCGCTAATAATTTAAATCGCAGCTCTGAAGACTTAATATTTGTATTTGCCTTTGTGTATATTCAAAGATAAATTTAATTTAATATAAATAATAACCACATTGTCATAAAAATTTCAAATTTATTCAGTAAAACTATTAAAATATTTATTTATTAAAGTTGACAGATAATAATAATTAAATGTTTTATAAAGAACTTAAACATTTAACAAATTTAGTGGGTTCTTATTTACGATCACATGCGCAAGAAAAATAAACGTAGAATACATAAATATAAATATAAGTAAGATCCAGTGATTCGAAATTAAAAAAAAAACGGTTTTCGATTTTAATAAAAACAAAAATTATTCTTTGCAGAATGTGTAACTTGATCAATTTATATAATAAGTAAATTATAAATTGACAAAATGTGTAAACAATAAATAAGGATCAAACTTACCATATGTAAAAATATTAAACTAACTGCACTTATCCACAACTTATTTTTAATTTTCATGTTTCAACATTTATTTCAAGTCTTGATAAAAATTATATGTCGAAAAATAAAACGCACAATTAGCGCGCGAGTTTATTAATTTTGGCGGTCAAGACAATTGCATTTGATCGCGTAAGTCAAGTTCAAACATCAGCGCATCACACCTCAAGGCCGTTTCAATTGTCCGTCCACTACTGACCGGTAGTGAGCCTTTGGTGATGGTAGGAAGTCGAAGGAAACTATCGAAGATACTGGAGTTGAAGCAAGGCTGCTGTGGTTCCGCGTACTTGGTGCTGTTGTGTCATCGTTACGCCCCGCCACGCTACAAATCGCACGCGGTACTGTTAACCCATCATGGTACCACAACCACTCATGGTAGTACATCGTCAATTCCACTTAACCATCATTACACTGTATTTATTTACTTGTCGAGACGTATCTCGGTGAAGAGAACCTCTTACCTCATTTGCATACGTGTGGCCTACATTTTCCTTCATTCTTTTGTTGCCTTTGGCTCGTTTTTATCACTGAAGGGAAGTAGAGCACTGGTTGGTTCCTGGGAAGGCCTGATGATGCACTTTTCAACAAAGAGATTCATCATGGATTTTATATAGTTCTTTAAAACCATTCTTCAATAATAATATTAGTGTCATTATGCCAGAAAGTCGTCTAACCATTTCTTAATTACAATATTCATGCGAAAGAACTTCGTTATTAATGAACGAGCAGAAAGTTGTCATTGTTGAATGATATGAAAACAATTTAAAAGTGTTTAGTCATTCCCAAATCGTAGCTGGAAAAATAACATATTTTACTGCACTTAAATTTGCATGTTTTTTATAAGTATTGTACAGTCCTCTTACAAATAATCAACCTATTATGCTCTTGGGGTAGGAGTGTGATTGGCAAAGAATTCCAGAATTTGGAAGTTCTGTGCCACGTTGACTACACAATTTGCTGTCTCTGACTATCTTATACGCTTCAAGAAGCTGTCAGCTCTTCTGAAATCTCCCATGAAGTATTGTAAAAAAGAAGCAAATCATGAACCAACAGCGACAGTGTAAACAAAGGTTCGGTTAGTCTTATCATCAATTAGACGAAAATGTAATACTTTAAATTGAATACACAACTCCCAATGAATGTTTCGAGGCTAAATTTCGAACATGACAAAATATCCTCCAGTGTTAATCTAACCCGGGCTTTATATAGAGTGAGTAGTCGATGCAGCATGAAATACTTTTTAGCTTGAAAAATAAAACTCAGCTTTTGAGAGGCAGATTTGACAATGGCAAATACGCGGTCATTCCAAGAAAAATTGGTGTTTACATTCACTCACACCACCGAGGTATAATGCGAATTAAAATAGGTCATTTTGATATAAAATTTGAAGAATTTTAACATAAAATAAAACAAACCTAATTTTATGTAACCAGCTGTTAAGGTTCTTATTCTATGAGCAGTAATGAATGTCTCTTTTTTAGTGCATTATTTAATCGTCATTGATAAATAATTAATGATGATTCCATTAACAGCATCAACATTGTATGTAGCTTAAAAGATTAGATCGGAATATCTGCCAATCTAAAATAGAAATGAGTAATAATTACTAGCACATCATTAGATAAAATAGTTACAACATTTGCTGTTATTATTAAGAGTGTCTCACGCTCAACGTGTACTAGAATCGTACTGGAAACTACTTTGACTTAAACGTTTTTTATGTCACCTCTTCAAAAAAGATGATGTGGAAAAAATATTTGTTGTTTGGCACTATGCATTTTGTTTAAGGGCTTATTGCAAGAGTTTAATGACAAAATTGTCAGCTAAAAGTACGTATGACATTGTGCAATTTCTATTTCCATGACAATTATTAAAATACGATTCATCACCACCTATCTTTTTTTCCGCATCCTACTCCGCAGTGTTTCAAACGCAATAATAGGGTTACCCTTTGGAGTGGATTGTACTTGAAAAGAAAAAAAATGGGATTTATGTCTTAGGTTTTGTTTTGCCTTAGCCATCTCACATTATTAAACATTAAATTTAACAGTGTTGACTGTCCTTGAGAGCTTGACAGCTCATAACAGTGTCGTGACAAAGCAAAATAGTACGTGTGTCATGGATTCGCCACAATTGGTATATACAAATTACTTGAAAATGAGCACAACTCACTTTCTACGTAATTAAAAGAAAAACTTTTTCTTAAGTAGATTTTTCTTAAAAACGAAAGCAACTAGATTGCGTCCTACCATTTTACAACGTTGTTGCAAGTGTTTTATAAAAGTTATACTCTGATTTCTAAGTTTGATTATTTTCCAAACATTAATTTAACCTTACATTAATAAATCTCTAAACACTGACTGACAGACAACGCACAGCCTAGTGTGCAATTTAGATGGAATGGTAACTTCCGATAGCACTTGCGAGAGTGACTTGCGAGAGCGTTTACATTTGAGCAAATTTTTAAAAGAAAGTTCTCTCAGCAAGTGCTATATGGACTATTCAGACACTACTGTCTGCAAGTATTGCATGAGTGTTTACACAGTAGAGTGGATAGTGTACTCTAGAGTGCGGCAAGTAAACTATATTTCTTGGGAACCAAACCTCTTCAATCCACTGTTGACTGACAAAATATCCTATATTTGGATCCCCGTTCATTTATGTAAAGTCCCTTATTATGTTTAGTAAATATTTCAATGATTTCTATTGCATTAAAAGTTTTCCCAATTGTTGTTATGTCCTATAATCACACATTACACAAAAGGTGAATTGGTCTGTGCATTAGAATCCTTGTCGTCTGGGACTTTCCTAGCGAGCAACCGCTTCGTTGGGTGTTTGCGTTTCAACTGCTGGTAGTTTAGCTACCGATGATTCACTATACACGCCTAGAGAGCTGGAAGGTTCAATTTATTACATAAAAGTCAAAACTTCAAGACAAAGTTAAAGTTTTTGAAAAAAAATCGAAATTAAAAAAAAATTCAAAACTTCAAGAAATGGTCAAAAGTTTGAACAGGGGTAAATTTAAAAAAGGGAATTTTTGAAAAAGACAAATGTTTTCAAAAAACAATTTTTCAACATAACAGGTTCATAAAAAAGCAAAATTTAAGAAAAGTCAAAATTTTGAAAACAGATCAAAATTTTGTATTAAAATTTTCAAAATATTCTAAATTAAATTAAAATTTTAAAGAGAGGAGAAACTGTAAAAGAGTTGAAACTTACAAAAAAAGTTAAAACTTGAAAAAAGTGTAAACTAAATACAAAAAATGGGAAATTCGAATTTTTCAAAATATTAAATCGAAATGTTCAAGAAAGTCAAAATTTTCAGGAACAATCGAAGTCATATTTTTGAAAAAATTCCCATTTTAGAAAGGTAAAATTTTGGGGAAAAGCCGAAATTTAGGAAAAAAAATCTCGGATTTAAGGAAAACAATAATTTCAAGAAAGTTAATATTTTCAAAAGTCGAAATTTTAAAAAAATTCCAAGTTTTAAATGTTTTAAAATATTGATTTGCAAAAAAGTTAAAATTTCGCGTCAAAATTTTAAAAAAGGTAAAAATATACATTTTAAAGATATACATTTTCAATAACAAAATGAAAATTTTGGAAAAAGGTTAACATTTTCAAAAATAAGATCAATTATGTAAAAAAAGTGAAAATGTTCCAAAAAATTAAAACTTCGAGATAAAGACAAATTATTCCAATAAAGAAAATTTTTAATAAACAGAACTTATAAAAAAAGTTTCTAAAAAATCAAAAAACATACAAAAACAGCTAGAATTTTAAAGGAGATGGAATTTACAAAAAAGAAGTCAAAATTTCGGGGAAAAAGCCGACGGTTTGAAAAACGAGGGTATTTTAATATGTCGAAATGTCCAAATTTTCAATATAATTCGAAATTTTCGATAAAAATCGAATTTTTCAAAGAAGTCGGAGTTTTCAAAAATGGGAACTAAGAATCCATTTTCTTCTTTCACACAGACGAAGGCGCTGGTATCAGATGGCCAAAAAATTCTACCTGTAGCGTGATCAAATACCTATATAACAATTTTAAAATATAGCAAATGGTATTGCTTAGAGATGTAGCGAATGTTACTTTTCCGACTTTCGCGAATGAAAATCAACATTCGCGAATGCGAATGCCAAAGCGAATGTTGGCTTATTCACTGACGCTTAGAGAATTTTCAGTTTCTAAATATATTCTCTTAGAATTTTTATTTAAATGTTGAAATAACCTTGAAATCTACAGGAAATATTTTTCTCTAAATTTCGCTAAAATACTATTTTAAAAATTTTGAAATTTTTATCAAAATTTTTATGAAGCTTTAGAAAAATAGTCGAGTTCTTAGAAATAGTTAAATTTTGGATAAAAAACTCAATTTTAAGTAGAAATTTCTGGAAACAGATTGAAATTTCCGAACAATCAAAATGTTTATAAAATATTGAAAACTTTCAATACTTCCAATTTTGAGAGAAAAAAGTAGAATTTTTAGTATAAAGTCGTAATTTAGAAAAACACGAGGTATTATAAAAAAACTCAGTTTTGGGATAAAGTCAGAATTTTAAGAAAATCATATTTAATGTACAAATTTGATATTGTAACGCAATGTAAATAGATGTAATAGAATTTAGAATAGAATTGTATAATTTAGAAAATAAAAAAAATTTCTAGAAGGACCTCATAAGGGGAAAGCGGCCGCGATAACGAAACAAATGGCAGATAAGCGTTCCAGAAATTTCGGCAAACGATCAGCCTTATCTGCCGAAAAATTTTAGAAGCCGGGGGCCAAAACAATAAAAAGGCGGTCAGCTTTCCCTCGAGTCAGTCAGTTAGAAGTCAGTGTAGTTAGTGGGTTAGCAATTAGTAAATAAGTAGTGAGTTACTGTTCAGTTGAAGTGTGCCGAGTTAATTTGGTAATAAAGTGGTGTAATTCACACGTGTAATCAATCGAACCGATAAGCGCGTAACAATATTTTAAAGAACTTTAAAAATATCGCAATTTTAAGAAAAAGACTATTTCGAGGTACAAATGAAAAGTTCCGAAAACCCAAACAACATTTTAAAAAAATCAAAATTTCTAGAAAAATATGATTATTTTAAGAAAAAGATCAAAATTTCGAAAAATAGGTCAAAATTTTGTAAAAATTTGAAATTTTTCAGTCGAAATTTTGAGAAAAGGGCGAATTTTAAGAAAAAATTCAGAAAAAAGGTAAAATTTCAAAAAAAAAACTTCGAAATTTCTCAACCGAATATTTATTTTTCAATGACTGCCCGAGTGAAGGAGAAGCTTCTCCCCGTAGCCCAATGTGACGTCAGAAAATATCCGCTATTGAGATAAACAACTGGGAATTTGAATTTTCTAGAGTATTAGTCTTTTTACAAGAATTCAAAATTTCCAGATAAATATTATGCTACAAATTTCTACTTTTTCACCAAAAGATCTACCAAATTTTAATAAAAAGGTGAATTTTAATTAGCAAGTCGAAATTTGCAGAAGTTGAGTTCAAAAAAAAGTCGAAATTTTTAGAAAATTTTGAATTTTAAGAAATGATGGAATTTTGAGATGAAAATTCGAAAAAAGACGGATTTTGAGAAAAAGTTAAAATTTCGAGAAAATGTCAAAAATTCGAGGAAAGAACTCATTTCCAGAAAAAAATGATAATTTCTGAAAAAGATTTTCGTTCTGAGTTGAGAATATAAATTTTCGGTTGGCTGTAAGAACTAGGCGAGAGCAAGCGTCGCACCCTGCCCTAGTGTAGCTAGCTGGTAGGAAAAGAAAACAAAAAAATTTAAAAATACCCTTATTAGGTGGGACTAAATAAACTACTGCATTAGTTATTATGTTAATAAGTGTTATTAGTTACGTTACCCATGGATCCCCGACATTCATAATATGAATCCCTCAAGGGTCTATGGACCACAGTTTAAGAAACACTGTCTTAGCAGTTGCATTCTTATCTTCTTCTTCTTTTTAGAGATCTTGCGCTCTGTTAATTCTGGTTATGACTCTGTTGTAGTTTCTGGGATGTTGACTGCCAAATATCTTTCCATATTTTAGGTGGTCTTCCGGGGGACTGGTGCTATTGGTTTTCCTTCCAGTGCGATGCGTGGCAATCGATCTTCTCTCATTCTGTTTACGTGAGCGTACCATTGTCTCCATTGTATACCGTACTGCTCTCTAATCTGTGCGATTCTTACTCTGTTTCTTCTGGTCTTTCGCACTATAGTTCTTAAAGTTTTCATCTCCGATACTCTTAACATACTCTTGGTCTTGTTGGTTTCTTCTCGTGCTTCTATTCCGTATTTCATGATTGGTCTTATACAGGTTTTTTATATTTTGATCTTGCTGTCTGGGCGCATATGTTGATTGTTCCAAATGGTCTCTCGTGGGCAGCATGATATTGCAGATGCTTTGTTGATTTGGCTTCTAAAGTCGTTTACAGGAATCGTGTCCACTCGAGAGATTAAGACCGAGGTATTTAAATTGGGTAACTTGCTCTATGGGATGATTTTCAATGACAAGTTTACATCTGATGGGGTCTTTTGCGATGCTCATAATTTCAGTTTTATCAGTAGATATTACCATATTAAGTTGTTTGCTCATTTCATAGAATTTAAAACGCTGCCGCTGTTTCTGCGACAATTGCTGAGTCATCTGCATAAGATATCATGCTAATTCTATTTTTCTTCATCAGCAGTTGCATTGTTGGAGTTTTATTGCCAAATACATTCGCAGTATATTCGCAAAATTTCTTGCGAATGCGAATGCGGATGCGAATATTAAAAATGCATGCCAATATTCTCGACTGCGAATGTGAAGGCCAATATTCGTTACATCCGTAGATCTTTGCTTTATAGAAAGCTCTTTTCTATCGAAAATACCATATTGAAATTGATTTGGTGCAAAATTAACTGAGAGATATAATTTTATGGCAGGAAAGTCGAACTTTTCGCATTTGTTAATAACAGACCAAACCATAACAAACGGATGTAATGTGTAAAAGTATTTGACAGAATAGGATACTATCTATTTTACTTTGCCTAATCAATTACACGTGTTTACAAAGGAGAACCGTCAACACATCATAACATTTTTAATTAAAAAATGTTTAAGATTCATTATATATACATTTTAACATCCGATAAACCAAGTGCATAATAAATTAGTTAATAATTATATAAATTTCCATATATTCTTGTGAAAAAAATACATTATTATAAAATATTACGGTAAAAATCCAGTTGATTTTACACATTTGACTGTATGTTGCGTGCTGATTAGCAGTTTCAATAAGTTAATGGATATAAATGGAAATAATATGCATATGCAATTATTTACTAACAATAAAATTGCCAGAATCCATTTACATATCCTCGAGAGATTTGAATGTATTCTCATCGCCACACCGTGATTGACATTTTTTTAAAGTAATTTGTTACAAAATATATAAGTGAAAGCTCCCTATTCGCAGTTTCAAGTTTTCAATATTCGAAGGCACAACAATTGATACCCCTTATCAATATTAGCGAAAGCTACGGATAAGAATTTCGGTTTTTGAAGGATCAATTCGATATATAAGAGGGTATTTCTAGTATTTTCGGAAATGCCAAAATTTTGAAAATATTATTTTAGAGCTGCAGCAGTCAATTATGCCAAATTAAATATTGATGCGACTTTGGGAAGTCGAAAATTTTCTAACGAACGATCTACCCAAATCTCCCTCTAGTCTACTTCAATTACATTGGTTATAAAATGTGGTATGAGATCCCCACAAAATATCATAATTAGATGACTGGGATTAATTAGATTATATATCGTTTTAAAATACGGTGTGTCCGACTAGCTCACTATAAATACCATAATCATTATGCTACACCGAGGGGAGCTCAAAAATGCTAATTGTAAAATTGGCCTCTGCGGGGGATTAATGCATATGCATATCTTGCTTTGTCCAATAAACACACATACACACTTTTACGAAGTGACATCAAATTTACATGCATCTTAGGTTCTTTACTTAATAAATAGAAGAATAGAAATAGAAGAAGCCATAGGTATCAGACGCGTTAATGCCAACGCCCAAAGACAAACGAAACCATGGTTTGTACCGGAGGTTAAAGAACTGGCTTAGCAAAAACGGAAAGTATACCTACAGTATAAGAGCTTGCCATCACAAGAGACCTAGATAACAATGTTAAGACAAGAAACAAAGTAAACGCCAAAATAAAAAGTATTAAAAGAGAACATTTACCTGCGACATGGACAAAGACTTGTACGGTGATCAAAGAAAAATCTGAAAAATGTTAAAAAATAAAAAAACCAATAAACGAATTTGTACAGACAAAAAGCATAGCTCTGGAGAAATTAAAAGAATATTTTAAACAAATATACCAATCAGAAAAAAAGAAAATATGAGGAAAACCAAGCAATGACACCAACAATTCAAAATACACCGTTCACAATTGAAAAATTAACACAAGCACTAAAAAAATTGAAAAACCGTATAACCCTAGGCTACGACAATATCCCAAATGAACTACTGCAGTATGGAGTCCTAGAATTGACGCAACACCTAACGTGCCTATTTAACAAAATAATGGAAACATCAATGATGCTTAATGAATGGCACAACAGTATCACTATTCCCATATTTAAGAACGGTCAAAAAATGATCCCAGAGAATTACAGGAGAATCTCCTTTTATCAACAACAATGAAATTATTTACCAGCATAATAAAAAACAGACTTGAAGATTTTATAGAACTAAGATATGAACATCAGGGGTTCAGAAGAAACAGGTCTACTACGGACTCTGTCTTCATTATCCAACAAATTAAAGAACAAGCCATCGAATTTAACAAACCCGCATATGCCATCTTTATCGACTTAAAAATATCATTTGATAAAGTGCAATTAGATGATGTAATTAAAATATTAAAGGAACAGCAGACCCCACCAGAAATCATGAGGATAATACAGCAGCTTAGCAAGAAAAATACAACAAAGATACGAATAGGTAACAAAACATCTTCAGAAATGCCAACGCCTGAAGGCATTAGACAAGACGACAGTTTAAGTCCTTTCCATTTTAACCTAATGATGGATATGATAATTAAAGAAGTAGCAGATTTAAAAATAGGATATAAACTGGGTAACAGCACTATAAGCATAATCTGCTATGCGGACGACGCTACTGTTATAGTCGAGACAGAAAATGACTTACAAAGACCACTATTTGCTTTTTATAAAATAGCAAAAAGATTTAACATGTTTATATCCGTCGACAAAACAAAATGCATAACCTTCCCTAAGGAACCAATCAGATGTAAACTAGTAATTCAAGACAAACCTATAGAACAGATAATGCAACTCAAATACCTTGGAGTTAACATATCCGAATCACCAGAACCTAGGAAAGGACCTAACAAATCAAATCAATAAAGCGGCCACAACTTTCAGGCTGTCTACGTTACGTTATATAGAAAAAGAGGCATATGCGAATGAAAAGCAAAACTCGCATTTACAAAACATGTATAAGACCAGTACTAACCTATGGTATAGAAGCCAGAGCGGACACCAGGAAGACCCAGAATATGATGCGATTTTCTAAAATGAAGACTTTGAGAATAATAGCAAGCAAGACTCTCTAGGATCGAGTAAGAAACGATGACATTAGAAGAATACGTGTAGTCCAAAATATAGTAAGATCAGGGAAGAAGACTCTGGCATGAACACGTAAAACGAATGGACTCAAACAGAATAGTTCGCATTGCACTGAAAGGAAAACCGGAAGGACAGCGCCCCCCTGGAAGACCACCAAAAAGATGGCGAGACAGCTGGGACTCACTATCACAAGAACAACCATAGAATCCAGTTTGGGCTTCGCATCTAATAATATTGAAATTAACAATGCAGATACATTCCTTAGAATTGAGTTCCTAAATGGGAACCTGTGTTTCCGGAATTCATAATGGGTTCATACAGCCCAACCTAACTCAGTCAAAAGTGCGTCCCTATAGAACTACACCGTTTTAAAATAAGACAGTTTTTTCTACAACTTACGCTACAGATCTACAAGATGTAATTTTCATGACCACTATGGTATTATTGCTAACATTGAAATAATTTCTTAGACAGTTTTTTGAGATATTTAATATATATTTTTTTAATTTCAAATTTGTGTTATTTCCTCTTAAAGTTTTATAGACATTTCAAAAGATGTCGAAATTTTACCACAAAAATCGATAGAATATTCGGAAAGAAAAGACAGTTTCTATAAAAAGACGAACATTAAAAGACACCTCTTGTTGTAAGGTTTAAATTTAGAATTTTAAAATTTCAAAAAAAAGCTCAAAAAAGCTTAAAGGTTCTTTCTTGGCAATTCGACTGTAAAAACTTAATTTCGTTATTTTCTTTCCATTTATTAAGAAATTTAATTTTTAATTTTTAAGAAAAAAATCGATACTATCATATTAAAAATAATTCCCAAAAAATAAGTCAAAATTTTCGAAAACTATAAATTTTCAGTTAATTTTTAATAAATTATATTTTTCTATTAAACAAATGTTGCTTAAATTTTGTAAATACTTTTTAAATACAACCAGAGTTATTTAGTTAGTGTTACAGACATTTATGAGAATACGTTTTTGTAGCCCTGCCTTATAGAAACTTTCATAGTATTTTGTATACATTGTGTTTCCGCAAGTAACAATTCAATTTAATTACTTGAACAACAAATAACTACCGAAATCAGTTATCTTGCGTCAATAATTGATGGTGCGGTGGTTTAGATTTGGTACGTTTATTTTTCCCATGGACATTCTCAAAAACTTCATGGCCCACATTCTTAAATTGTTATAAATTGGAAGACCGATTCTATGTGATTTCAGTTAACAGTTGCTTTTTCTCCGGGTCATCATTATTCCATTTTCTGACGTTAGATAAATTGTTTTTTTAGCTTGCAATAAAACAATCACCTTTTTTTTCATGAAAATTAAATCGTTGTGAAAACAGCAATCAATTTCAATAAAAATAATTGTTCACGAAATATTAACGGTTCCTAGCTATTACTTTAATCGCAGCTTTATTTAGGTGAATTTAATCATCTGAAGCTGTTAAGAATCTATTAATAGCATTCTGAAAAAAATGCAAATTACCATCCTTGTTTAGAAACTGGAATATAAAACACACTCAGTTTATCATACCATCATTGTTGCTGAAGGAGATAATATTCTATAATAACGCAAACAGAAACAAACAGATATGTTCTGCACTTCTGACATCAATATCTATTGATTAACTGTGTTACGTTCCGATATACATATTGCTCTACTTAAAATTATTACCATCAGATTAGTCTGCGAATGTAATTACACATACATAGGTGCTTATCTTAATGATCCAATTAGGAAAAATTTCAGTCGAATGTCTAGATTATCTATAAGCGGAAGTTATAAAAAAAATATTACTTTGGTAAAATGTTTTTATAAAAACTATTTGTTGAAAAAACAGAAATTTGGATATACAGGATGTCCCTAAATTTCACCGACAACTCTTGACAGTAGATTCAGGACGATAAATAAATACGATTTATCGAAAAAGGTTTAATAAAAAGCTAGGGGGATTAGGAGTGCGTTATGAGATGAGACAGTAAGGTTACGATCAATGTTAAAAATTAATAAGAGAAACATTTCTAAAATATTAACCATGTTTTTTAAATTGAACATAACAATTCTTACAAAATCTTTGAGACATCAACTAAACGATGGATTATTAAAAAAAGACTTACCCATTCTAACTTTAGAGCTACAATCACTCGGAGTTCGTTGTTCGATGATAAATTACACTGCGAATCCAAATTTTTAAAACTTTTGATACTTTCTTTGAACTTCAAAAAAATGAATGGATAATAAGATCAGATATACAGAGATGGAAAAAAGTAAACTGTCAATGTAGAACGCTCAGAAAAATCCCTTCGTCGTTTCGTCTGCAGCTCCTCTAAACGTACTTTACAAATTGCCGGAGTGAGCCCGTTTCTTTATTTTATTTGTTTACCAATAAATCCAGTTATTATTTTGCCTCAGATGGCACAAAACGGTGATTAAGAAATTAAAAGGAAATGTAAATAAAATTGTTGTGTGTTAGTGCCAGAACAACACATCTAAGAGCGATGATTTATTATTGAAATTTTCACTGGCACTCATTGTAGCCAAAGAATATCTCATCTCTTCTCAGTATATTTCCGCTCCCCGTTGAATTGGTTTTGTCGGTGTAGAAGAATGCAAGGTCCGCCAGTTTATCCCCCGATACGCCCCCAATGTTAAATCTATTATATTCTTCCTATGGACAGTGTTCAACTTTCCTGATCTGTATATGACACAACAGATTTCTATAGTAAAATTATCAATTTTCACTTTTTGTGCCAGGGAAAAGAAACGCTTGAGTATTCTTGTAAGTAGCAGATACTTATCCTGAAGAGTTAAATGTTTGGGTTGATATGTTAGGAAATTCCGCAGTAGGGTCATTTTTCACCAACTGGTAACAGATGTTTAACATATTCCAAAACCAAATAACTCCGGCTGTTCAGGCATTGAACATTAATTAAAGAATGTATGGTTTTTAATTTTTTTAGTATTCCTGTTTTAGTTTTCGTAAGGACGGTTAATTAGTTTCTTACACGTTTAACGATCACTAATCTTTATAAAATTTCTGTTGAATTTTCCAGCAGGTAAACTAATCAAAGAAAACAAAAATTTAAATATGGGAATAATTGTTTAATTAAATAATTCATAAAAATATATTTGTCATTAGTCATTAGTTATCCGAAAAGATATTACCTTAGCCGCACGCGTAAGCAGGCATAATAATAATCTGATAAGCCTCTCTATTGAGCTATGAAATCGGTGGCATGTTCATGAAAGCTTTCAAAATTGAAAGTCCAAATACATATACATTTAAAAACCCTATTTTTACGCAAAATTTCGAGTTCTATTTCAAATTTTTAGTAAAAAAAGCCGAGATTTAGAGGATTTAATTCTAAATTTTAAGAATGGCGTTATATTTGCAGAACCTCTACATTCGAACTTTTTGGAAAAAGGTAATAAAATTTAAAAAAAAATCAAAATTTTAAAAACAAATTAACAAAACTACACTTTTTTCTAAATATTTGGAAGTTTTTTGGAAATTCTGGTCTTGTATATTTGAGATTTAAAATAAAATTTCGAGTTCTTTTGATAAATTTTGAATTTTTTTAAAAAATTTTACACTTTTTAATTTCGAATTTTAATTTGAAGTGTTTAGAAAAGTCTAAATTTAATGGGAACTGCAGTTCTGCAGTTCTGGAATAGAGAGTCTTATAGGCTTTAACACCTCTCAGCACTGCGACCCATCAGGATCTTTTGTGCGAACTCTATTTTTTTAATAACTGTCCAAGATGTTATGCTTCCTACATAGTCTGTCATCTTCTTAGGGGCTGATTCTCTTATTTCTTGGGGAGTCAGGGGTCTGCCTTTCAATAAATTTGAGCCTTTTTTAGATCTGAGCCATGCATTCGCATATCAGGTGTTCTGTTGTTTCTGTTGCTGCGTTACAGAATCTGCAGTTTTTATCATCCACTTTTCCCATCTTCTTAAAATAATACTTTAATGGAAAGTGAGGGAGTGTCCTGTGAAAAGTCCCATTCTTATTTTTAAGTCGTTCTTGTTCAGTTCAAGAAGCTACTCATACTTTCTTTTTGACTTAGTGATGGACTTTTTTGAATGTGTTAGGCCTGGAGTTTTTCTCCAGTATGACAGCCTTTGGTTTGTCTCCCAAGTATTTATTTAATTTTTTACGTGGGTTTTTTTAAGACCACAGTATGGTTTTGAGCCGAAGAGAGGTGTGATTGAAGGCCTCTTTTGCGAGTCTATCTGCCTCTTCTATGCCTTGATGCCCTGGAACTCACATCAAAGTTACTTTGTTGTTTGCAGCCATTTGCTTCAGGAATTGTTTGCATCCCTAAGCCATTTTTGACTCGGTTATGAACGACTAGAGTCTGTAATGCAGCCTGGCTAATCGAAACGATATAAACCTGTACGTTTCTGAGTCCTTTTTGGAGGCACTCTTTTGCGCAAAGTGTTATAGCAAGAAGTTCTGCTTGAAAAATTGTGGGAGTGTTTCCTACTGGTTGAGAGTCTTAAATTAGGACCCCATATTCTTAGTACCACTCCTGTTTGTATGGATCCGGCTGTGTACCAGACAGATGCGTTGTTTGCTAGCTTTAACTGTGTCTATTCCAGTTCTGCCGATCCTCGATAACCACTTCGTATGAAACAACAAAGTTCAGTTTTGTAGGCATTTGATATGTTGGTTTGGCAATGGATTCCAGTGGAATTTGCTCCCTAATCTGCACGTAGCCAACCAAGTCACCCGGTTTCAGTTTGTTTGATTGCAATAGTTTTGAAGCACTAAGCGTCCCCCCCTTTTTTACACAAATTTGGAGTCAGGCTTATCATTGCCTCTATTGCAGCTGTTGAACATGCCGCCATAGCTCCGGTTATTCTAATGCAAATTAACTGCTGCAATTTGTGTAATTTACTTTGCGCACAAATTTGTTTTGTTTTTGGCCACCATACTATTGAGGTATAGGTAACCATGGGGTTTACTACCGTTTGATATATCCAAAAGATCATTTTCGGTTTCAGCCCCCATGTCTTTTCTACAAATCTATGTCAGGTACATGCTGCCATTGTGGCTTTTGAAAGAGTTCTTTCCAAATGAGTGTTCCAATTTAGTTTTTGGTCTTGGAAGATCCCTAAGTACTTAACTTCATTGGAAAATTGTATGTGTAGTTTGTAGGTTTAGCTTCCTTCTTTTCCTCCTGGCAATGTCTTGTGTGGATTAACATTGAGTTCCTCTGCCTCATACCAGTTCCTTATGATCATTAGGGCTGTTTGCATTAATCTGAATACTTCAGCCTCATGCTTTTCCTTCACCGCTATGTCTAAATCATCTGCATAGCCTTGGACTATAAATCCCGCCCTACTCAATGTAATTCACACAAGATTATTCACTACAAGTGACCACAATAGAGGCGATAGAATTCCGCCTTGCGGACAGCATGGTAACCAAGTCAAAGGTTGTAGAAAAAGTCTAATTGCAACATTACGAATGAGTCGAAATTAAAACAAAATACTGAATTCATTAATAAACATTTCCCAAAATGTTAACTTTTTTAGAAATTATGCTTTTGAACAAGAAATGGAATATTTTAATTTTTAAACAAATTTCCTGTTCCTACTTGAAATTTTAGTATTTTATTTCGAAATTCTAGAAAGAAGTTAAAATTTAAAATTAATGTCTAAATTACTCCAAAAAAGTAATAATTTCTGGGTGTTTTGAAATTTTGAAAAAAAAACTGTAAACATTGCAAAGCAATTTTAAATTAGGAATTTTGGAAAAAATGTAAAGATTTCGACAAAAGTCAAATCTATTAAGGAAAACTATCAAAATTTTGACGAAATTTTGAAGTTTTGATAAAAATTTAGGGAATAAACGTCAAGGATTTTTTCTATGAAACTTTTATTGTTCCTTAAAGTTTCCCAGTTTAAAACTAAACTTTTTATTTTTTTTTATAAAAAATGATCTTAACGTCGATAAAAGAAAGTCAATATATATTAAAATGGCTAAATTTTAAGCCAAAATTTAAAAACTTTTATTAAAAATAATTTTTCTCAAAATTTCGATTTCAATCTTCCACTTTTTTAGATGTTTTGCATATCTGGACCAGAAATAGAATATTCAAAAATTCCAGCTTAAACTTGGAATTTTTAAAATCGAAAACATGAAGTTTTCATAAAATACTTTTCTCCTCGAAATGTTTTATTAGAATAAAACTTTTAAAATATAAATTTATATAAATTTCGTGATTAAAGTGGAAAAGTCGTGATTAAGTCAAAGTTTTTTAATTTAAATCGATATTTCGTGATTTAGGTCGAAATTTTAGTAATGTTAACCTTTTTTTTTCACTCTGGACTCGAAGTTTTCAGTAAAAAGTCGAATTTTCGCAATCAAAGTCGAAATATATCAATTTTAAATTTAATAGTGTAGTAAATAAATGAATGATGAATTCGATTTTGTCGCCACCTCGGAAGCGGAAATAGAGGGCGCGTCAAAAAAGACATCCATTTTCATTTGTTGATCATCATTAGTAAAGAGAATACGGTAAAAACGGGGGGAAAATAAATTGTTTCAGCAACAACCGCGGTTATTTTATTTACACGTCCCCCCCCCCCATAATATTTTTTAAAAAAATCGACATTAGAGAAAAAAATTCCAAACTCATAGGAAAACATTTTAAAAAAACCCGAAAAATTTAAAGATGCTTAAATTTTATGTAAATCTAAAAACTTAAAAGAAATGAAGCAATATTCAAGACAAAATTTCGAGAAGAAGGATTTCCTTTCATTTTAAATAAGCTAGGCAGATTTTAATTGTGGAATATCGAAAAAACAAAGCAATAGTCTTCTTTGGATGTTCAAGTTTCCCCATTTAAATGAGGCACTCCACGCCAATAAATAAATTATGTTTGTGTTCTTTATACGTGAAACAAATCGAACTGACAAAGAGGCCAATACTCTTTATTTCCTGTAAAATTTGTAAACTTAAGTTAGTTTAACCTTTTAAATACTGAAACGATATTTAACATTTCAAACTTAAGAGCTTAGATATGATAGGGCGGGCTATATAATTTTTCATTTTTTTCAATTATTTCTATCCAATATCTTAATTGAAGTAATTAACAATGGCAGCTGCTATTTATACCACAAAGGTGTTATCGCAATTAAATGAATTGTGTACCGTTTAAGGAGCAGTTTTGTGGTAAAGCTATCGTTTCATTCTATCGAAAATAATTGAGCTAATTGCTCACGCCCCAAGTCCCGTATCTATCATTGAATGTAATCAATCTCCTTACCGAAGGCTGCGCACAATTTCTGCACGAATTTAATGAACAACGGCGGAAGCGATCCATCGGAGCATGTTTCGCAAACTGTGCGTCACATAACTGAACATTTCCGCAATGCCACGCCGGTTAAGTCGGAAAATTTTTGCATGAAATTTCAATTACATGCAAAAACATGTAAATAACACGTAAGAGGATGCCACGAGCCGATGTGCCGTTGGATAGGTACAACAAGAGAATGATGGAGAAGAAGCAGATTTAAATAAAATCATGCATTTTAATTAAGTTTTTCTCTTATTAGTGAGAAATTGAAAAATTTATTTCTTCATGTAAGCTTTAAAAAATAACTTTAAGAAATAAGTATACTGTTATTTCCTACACCTACATGCCTTAAGTAACTCTTCAATATTTTACAGGAGCGGGCAAACCGCGGCTCGCGAGCCGCATAAGGCTTCTTCAACAGACAATTGCGAATCTTCGAATTCTTCTAAGAAAATCTATTTAATAAAACTTTAACACCGACTGACAGACAACGCACAGCCTGAACGGGTGGCTATACAATAATGAAATTTTGCACACGAATGTTATGTATAACGTAGGTGAGCACTAAGAAAAGATTTTACAAAATTCAACTAAAAATGGGCATTGAAACTCTAAAAAAGGTAGGCAATAAATAATACACACCACTGGATTTAAAGTTGGATGTACTTGTTAACCATATACTGAAGGTATGTGGTCTTGACTGTATGACATATTCTCGCCACTGCGCGGCGGTGTTTATTTTGCTTATCGCATTTTTTATCTGTGTGATCATACAGCGGTAAAACTGGAAAACAGTCTTTATTCTACTGCAGAACGAACAACGTTGATAATACATGACGTCGTTTTAAAAACAACTGGTTCAAGAGTAATGATGTATTAAAATAGAAATGTCGGCCGGGGAAGAAAAATATTCAAAGCACACGAGGTGAAAAGGAGGTTATGCGCTGAGCAAGTTACCAAAAAGTTAACCCCTTCACGTTTGACAAAAATCTAATGGTTTCTGAAATCGGGTACACGGCTAGTAAAATATTAAAAGTTAAAGCAGACAGACACGCAGCACATGAGCAACATACCATAAAGCAAGTGAATTGCAGACTCTGTAATACACATGTCAAACCCACTCCCATCTTCGCCTGCTAAGAAAGTCAAGAAATCCAGAGCAGTATAAAACAACTAATTTTAAGTAGGAATTCTCCAGGGGATAGGCAGGAGTTACTTTAGAAGTAGTCAATATTCATGAAGAAAAACTGGTGTCCAAAAAAAAAGACGTAGTTTGCAAGAAATATGGCCACGACATTTATTTTACAGTTCTACTAAATGTCCAAAATTTATTAAAAAAACTCAAATTTTATGAAAAATGTTAAAATTTGCATAAATACTTTTCTAGGAATTTTTACTTCTTGCTTAAATTTTTGACATACCTAATCATTAAATTTTGTGAAAAAAATTAAAGCTTCAAGAAATATTTTCTAGAAATCTTGATAGTTTTTTCTTAACATCCGGTGTCGGATTATCTGATGTCGGATTATCCGATGTCGAAAAGGTTTTAAGAAATGTCAATAAATGTTCGGAGAGGCGCAGTGGTAGAGCAATCGACTAGTAGTTCAAATAGCGTTTTTTGGTAACGCAAATATATGTATTACATATATGGTAAAACCAGGCGTTTGTCCCCTATCTTTAGTCTCTCAACGCGCCTAAAGAAGTTTTCACTTCAAGCAAAATTGAGCAGTTATGGGGACTGCCGACAGAAGTGAAAACTTAAAGCTAAGATATAACAGTGTTTCTTTTTTAATTTTCAAATTTTAATACCAAAAATAAAAATGTCATAATTTGTAAATTAAAATTGTTATTTCTGGTTTTTATATCTTTTACAGTCTTTGATCTTGTATATTTTGGGTTATTGCATATTAAAAAATCCTGTCACTCTATCTAAATTTTATATTTACAAAGCAACACTTTAATTTAAATTATCTCAATACTGCCAATAATGAGTTACTACAGTCTTCGTTGATTAAGTCGATATGCAATATATGTTGAATTAATTTTAAAAATTCAAATATATTAAAACAATTTTACCTTTATGTATCCATCAACAAGTGTTTCATAGGCAGCTTTCCAGGCCACTTGTATTTATAAAGAAATACTTCACTTATGTAGATAAAAAGGATACATTAAACTTTGGTCTTAAAAAAAAATAAAAAATCTTTAAGGGGTTAATAATTATTGATACCCCTTAAAACTCCATGTAATTTTGGGATATCTCTTTCTGGCTTCAACTAAACTGAGTAAATGCTTAAAACATTTTTTGTGCATTCTCAAAAACGTTCAGAACGCCCCCACAATTGCCTTCTTGAAGTTCCTAATTTATTAGATTTTAACTGCCTTCTCTATAATCTAGGTCTCGCTCACTAAACAGCTACTGTTGTATAATATGAAGCTGCTCATGGTTTCTTTGTAACTGTCACCTGTACGAGATTCCAATCTCAAAGGTAAATCAATTTCATAATATAACAAATAACCTCCAAAATGTTATTGCTTGTCTCGCTTATCTCGCACAGTGCATTTCGAATTGACGCCTGTCGACCTACCAGAATTTTCCCAGCGTTTTTTCCTTTTCTAATATAGGCGATTTTTGCTTACGGAGAGATTAGAAATAATAATAATCAAATTAAAACACAATTTAAACAATTATTCTATACATATTTTAGCATATTCAATTTAAATTCAGTGGTGCAGTGGTAGAGCAATCAATCGACTAGTAGTTCAAAGAACGTTTTTTGGTAACGCAATACCGATATTGTGTGATTACATATATGGCAATACCATCCATTTTTCCCCTTAGCACGCCTAAAGATGTTTCCACTTCAATAAAAAATCATAAAATATTGTCACATATATATTTACTATTAAATTTGTACGATACCCATTTAATAAAATCATACCTTGGTATTTTATTGCTCTTGTACTGTAAATTTGTATATTCTACAATTTGGATATAATTAGTTGGATGGACCCTAAAGGTTGCAGAGGATTAACTATCCCATCGAGATCTAAAGGTTTTAAACTAACTTGAAGTGATATTAAAAATACGTTAGTAAGTTCTGAAGGATAATATTAGGGTTCGTAATAAATAAAATTACATAGAATCACATAAGACTTTGATCCTCCAGGGATAAAATAATAATTAAAGACGAATTACGTCTCTTAACTTATGCTGTTGATGTTGTACTTATTGTAAGTACTTAGGTCCACTTTGTCCTGATTAAATATGAACAGTCTGAAAGTATTCTTTTAGTAAGCATGTAAATACTTCTTGATGACTAGTAAAGCAATTACCATTATTTTTTAAGTGAAAATTTCTTTAGGTGCGTAAAGCGACTAAAGATAGGGGACATGGCACAAATGCATGGTATTGCCATACAGTGTGGATAATCCAAATGAATTAAATTCCGTATCTCAGTTGTTCTACAAATTTATAAAAAATCTCAAAAGAAGTCAATTTTAGATTATAAAATGACATTCCTCCACCGTAAAAATTTTATTCCCAGATGCACCCCTCTTCCACTGACAGTTGCAACCCCTAAATTTTTAAACCAAAAGTAGGGGCTTGTTTTACCTCATTTGAAAGTTATTTTCATTCTCTATTTAAAATGTTATATTGCTATTGTTATTTTGAAAATTAACAGTAAAAAAAAATTAATTTCAATTTTCAGCAATAAAGTATAAATCTAACATTTTCATCTAATAAAATAAAAAACAAATTATACTTAATGTAGGAGATGTTTAAAATGGGCACCTCCAAACCTTGGCAGCATCCTAATTGTGAATAAAAATGTCTCCTGACATTATTCAACATCTCTGGTATCACCGACGCAATCGCAAGCTTGCTCGCTTGCTCCTAAGTCAGGTACGTCAGAAGTTTGGTTTTGTACACTATATTTTTCACATAACCCCATAAAACAAGTTCAAAGGCGTCAGGTGTGGTGATCGTAGTGTCCATTCTACCGTACCTTGTCTCCCTATTCACCGATTTGGAAATGCAAAATCGAGATATTGCAGGACATTGACTTGGTAGTGTCGTGGTGTTCCATCTTGTTGGAACCATATTACATTAGCTGGAACGTGTGAATGTTCTTGAGCTGGAAATGAGTTTACCAAAGCTGGTATAATGTTGTTTTAGAGCAATGCTAAATAATTATCTCCATTTAAATTTTCATCAATGAAAAATGTACCAATAACATGATGTTCAATAATCCCTGCCCAAACATTAACTTTTTCAGGGTTCTGTGTATGAAATTCTCTCATCCAGTGGGGATTTTCACTAGCCCAACAGCAACAGTTTTGATGATTTACATGACCGTGAGAAGTAAAAGTGGACTCATCAGAAAAATATGATTTCTGCTTGGATGACATTATTATCTAATCTTTGCATCATTTGGTCACAAAAATGAGTCCTTCTGTCAAAATCGTCTTCAACGAGCTCTTGTATATTTTTTTGCAGTACACAAATAATGGAGGAATGACTAACGTTCAGTGCTGCAGCTACTTGTCGACTTGAAGAATGTAGATCATCTTAAAACTCATTCATTATTTCCAATTTGGTATCATTAGTTAATGGATTGGATGGTTCTTTTTTGGCTTTCCTACATGTCAATGTTCGTGAAAATGCTTCTCCATTTTACTAATTGTATGTACCTTGGGATATAGAGGATCAGGAAAATTTTGTTGAAATAGACGAGCGACTTCGGCCCGTGATCTTGCTCTATCTCCATAACCGATCATTTGTAAAATTATTATTTTATTCATTTCTGTTAAATGACCCATACTAAATTTTCAAAATGTGCAATAAGATAACTGAAGCATGATACTGACCACTGTTTAATTCACTCACAGTTTTAGAAAGTAACTGGGATGTTTTCGACAAAAAGTACAATTGACTATGATAAGGTTGATGAGTTTTTACGTTTCCTTTTTTACAAAAACAAAAAAGGATATCAAATTGTCTTTGTTTCCATTATGATTATCGAGGACGAGCCGGACGAGCCGCTATATTAGTTATTATTATAGAAAATTTCATCTAGTTGATAAATTATTTTTTTTATTGTTTATTGTTTAAATAATTGTAGTAACCATGATATTTTTGATTATAGAACGAAAATACATTTTAAATAAGGTATACTAAGCCTATACTTCCAACTAAAAAATTCAGGGGTTGAGACAGTAACTTGAAGGGGGTTGCATCTAGGGATGACATTTTTGCGATGCAGGATGTCATATTATAATCTAAAATTGACCTGTCTCGGGATTTTTTTTCTCTCCATAAACAAAAGCTGACTATATCAGAAAAGAAAAAATGCTGGCAAATTACAGGCAGGCGTCAATTCGAAAGACGTATGCGACGTGATTAAAATCGGCGTAATAGCTAAGTTTCATACGACACCTGCGCATTGCGAACAACTCCAGACATTTAATCACGTTTTAACATTGGAAATGTTTATGTTGAGATATGGGGTGAAGTTTCGGGTTTTCGTTCAAGCTTGAGAGAACAAGGTGTCGGTCGGTCGGACATACTCGAATCGCCAGTCGAGCGCTCTCGGAGTCGAGAGGCCGGCATGAAAACTAAGGGAGAATGTTAAGTTTACAGTTCACTGCAGTGCACCATATTTGTTTAATCCAGTGACGTTTCATTGGATAAGGCTATCAGCTATGGATATTAAGAGCATGAAAAATAGCGAAAAGTGTAAGACATATTGAGAGCGTAAAAAACGTTTACGAGAGATTGAAAATAGAGAATCTAGAGAGTTAAGTACGAAAACACCGCTAACAAAAACTGAACACAGTAGGCGGTATTGTGAGCATGTAAAGATGCGCAAACTTAAAGGTTCTGAAGTTTACACGGGCTACCCAAGTCAGCGGCCCTTAACTGAGGGGTTATAATTCCATTATTATGCTGTAAACTCTTACCCTAAATCCAATTCACGTACTGTCTTGAAGTACTCAGTAAACGAATGTGGTAAAATATCTGCACCTATAATTTTTAGGGCTCAAATAAATGTAAATTACTTTTACAATAAAGTTGACAAATTTTTGCTTGTAGATTAAATATATTTTAATATTTCATTGTTTTCGCTTTGTACTAAAATATTTCTTTCAAGAGCCATGAGCATAGATGCCTTAATATTATTTTGATTTAAAATATTTCGTAGTCTATTTGGTTATACGAGTATATGTATTTCAATTTAAAAAATAATCTTTCAGAAGAAACTTGGCTAATGGAAACTGTAAATTTAGAAAAGATAAACATTGCAGAAATAACCTTAACAATAGAAGTCCAAAGAAAAATATTTGAATATTCAAGTTTTCACTCGAAATCTCAAGTCGAATACTTCGATATTAAGGTCGAAAATAAAAAAAAATAGCTAAATAAGGCCAAAATTTTGAATTCAGAAAAGTTGCGAGAAAAAGAGTAAAAAAAATAGACAATTTTAGGAAAATATTCCAGGATTTCAAAAAATTCATAATGTTCTAAAATTTCAAAACATATGTCAACATTTTGAGGTTAAAGATAAAATTTTGCAACTAAATCAAAATCATTTGAAAAAAATTAAAATATTTCATTTAAAGTCAAGATTTTAAATAAATAACTTGTGTTCTTAAAAAAAAGAGTCTTGATTAAATTTAAAACCTTAAAAATAAAAAATTAAAGTTTTAACACTGGTTGAAACCTTTATTGTAAGAGTAGAAAGTAAAGTTTGAATTTTGGGATTTTAAAATTTGAGGAAACCCTCCACTAATGATTTAATAAAAAAAGGGGATTTTAAATTTCGAAAAAAAAGTTGACATTACAAAATTTCGATAAAAAATCCTGAGTTTTCGAGTTTATATATTTATAATTTTAAGAATTGTTTAGCCTGAAGTCACAATTTCGAAAATAAGTCAAAATCTTTAGAAATATTTAGAATTTATTATTTAACATGAACATTTTAAACAAAACGTAAATATTCATTGACAGTTTAAGAAAAATAAATGACATTTTGAAAGGTTGGGGAATTTTATGAAAAAGTCATAATTCCAAGAAAATACTCTATATTTATTTTTTTTTAATGCAATATCTTGCGTTAGACTCGCAAGACTGATGTCCAAATTTTGAATCCGTTTAAAATCCGAAGTTGTAAGAAAAAATACAAGAATTGCAAGTTTAATGTAAAAATTTTAAAAATTGGAAATTGTGGAAGAAATTATTAAATTTCGGAAAAGCCCAAAATTTGTGTTTATAATTATTTTGAAAGCATAAGCGCATAATTTTGTAAAGAAGAGTAAAATAGATTTCTAGACTGTTTTCTTTAGGTTAGAAAATTTTAACCTCTCTGGATAAACAAGACGTCAAAATGACCCTTGACGGATCAACCAAAATATCAATAAGTAATCGAATGCCGGGTTCGCTACGTTCTTTTCTAAAAAACTTAGAGCACACTTGATGACTTTTTTATTTAAACACCCGATAAAATTTTAACTGACATAAATTGAAATTTACTAATTCAATCAGATTCACTCTGTCATTATTAAACGGCTCGAGATAATTAAATACCATATCTGTTGCTAATTTAAAGCCCTCATCGCTTCCCATTTTTGTTTTTAGATTCATTTAAGTGGTCATTTCATTACGACAAGCGTATTTTTGATATTAGGAAATTTCATTATCTTTGCGATTCTGTGGAAGGAGATTCAAGTGACGTTATTGAATCATTGTCATTATCAGCTAATTATTATTATTAATTAATTATGCAATAGAGTTGCTGCAAGACCGCTTTAAAATAAAAGAACGGGTCACAATCGCCCTAAACATTTTTTAATTTACAAGAACCACACAACCCGGTCTAAGACAACCAATTAACTGTAATAAAGGTTTTAGAGATTTCGGCAAAAAAGGGAGTTACTTTTATTTATTATTCCCATAAGAGCGGAAAAATTAAACGATCATGCAAAGCGAAAATGGCAATCAGTACAACCAGTACAGCTCTAGTTTTAATTAGAAATAGGTGCAGTAACTTTAAACAATGTCCAGCGTTGTTAAATCCAGAGTGTCAAGCGAACATCATTACTTCAGCATTAGTTAAAAAATTGTAATTTTTTTTAAAAGAATTTGAAGTAATGTACCATATGAATCAAATCACATCTAAACGAATTCACGTGTGATCTGGAATATGATAAACAAAATCACAGAACCTCACTTTTTAAGATTGATAAATTTGCCATCCTCCACCCTCTAATGTTTTTTTAGATGATCCTGATTTCAATGCGAAATAATCTAAATAGATTTATTAACTGAAACAAGTTTATTTTGGGAGTAATTAGAAATTCCATTGAAATCAGAAAAAATTAACCTCATTTTCAAGAAATCAAATTGGGTTGAATGCAGCTGGTCATTTAAAAGTCCATTCAAAAAAACAAAAGTATGACATGCAATTCAAAGACCATAAATTTTTGTCAGGAATTACATGACTGGGGCAATAAATTTTAGGATCAAGAGGAAACTGAAAACAAAATACTTTTATCCCAAGAAGAAAAGGCCAGGAATAACACTTTCAAGACAATTAATACTTACGAGCACCCTGTGATCTATTCATTGTAACGTTGCCTTTCAAAAAGGAAAGAAGGCACATTCAGTATCAATAAAATGATTCTTAAACTTGGAAAAAATAGGGATGACAGAATATCTAAGAGCCACTGACATGACAAATTTCTGAAATGTACTACTTATCCAACCAGGGGGTTCAAACAAACTGTGAAGGGCCATAAAATTCATATGGTGTAAGACACATCTGCAAACACTTTCAACACAGTCAGCCTTAACAACATTTTAATTAGTTATAAAAAAAAAAAAACTAAACATAATACGTATTGTTGTAAATCAATACATATTTTATGTAATTATTATTATTTACTACTTCGAAGATACATAGATAATTGTCGTGGGGAATTTCAAGGGGTGTTGGATAACACAAGGGTCGACGTCACTAAGATTCTAGCCTTTAATCTCAATAAATAAAGGTTTCATATTTCAATACGATCGGTAAAGAGGTTATGAAATAGTAATTAAATTATTTTTTATAACAACTTTGAAAGTCTGCAATTCGAAAAGTAAACATTTTTTTTGTTTTTTTCGTAATTCGTATTTATTTATCATTCCGAATTAACTGCCAAGCGTTGTCGTTGAAATTTGTAAATACCCTGTATAACCTTGTATGTTAAATAAAGTGTTAATTATGTTCCTATTTGGTCATTTCCAATGTCTCCGTTGGTTGCAAGGATTGCGAAATCTGTGAATTTTTTATTTATAAGTTTTATTAAATATTTTGATTTGAGTAATATTATAGCACTCACAGTAAATGTTTTGAATTTTGTGCTTTTTTGTGTACATTGAAACCATATTTTTTGAAATATCTTGAAATTTGCTACGAAAATATAAAATTTAGATAGCGTGACAGGTTATGCAGTAACTCAAAATAGGTAAGATTAAAGACTAGATCGTATACAAATACAAAAGATGTAAAAACTAGAAATAATAATTTTAATTTACACATTATAAAATTTTTATTTTTGGTATACAATATGAAAAAAAAACTTCTATATCCTAGTTTTAAGTTTTCACTTCTGTCGGCAGTCCCCATAAATGTCCAATTTTTTTTCTATAGAAAATAAAAATAATTGGATGTTTCATGTACAGGGTCATTCACCATATTTTAACCATAGGATTATCTCCGTTATTATTCAAGTAAGAAAAAAACTATAAATCTAAACGTACGTATTTTTCTAAATTTTGTAATGACGTTTTCAAAACAACAATTGAACATCACATTACGAATATATAATATAACCCTATGGTCATATTATGGTGAATGACCCTGTACAATAAAATCGAGTAAATTAAAATTTGATGTTTCACCTACAATATTGAAGTTAATGAGACACAGCTTGTAACTTGCAGACCACAAATACAAATAAATGTAATATGGAGTTCATTAAGTGTGATATTTATGTCTCTATAATCATAACAGGATTTCGCATAACCTCGGCAACTGTAACCAGTGCATGTGTTTATTAAACGCCATAATTGCCCGTTGTATAACTTTAATTTCCTGCTGTACAAAAACGTAAGCACCTCGAAATTTTAAGAGATACGAGTCGACGAAAAATTAGGCCGAAGTTTATACGTTTGTCTTGTGAATTTCTATGACTGTAATTATATAATTGTATATTAGGGACACATAACTCACGAATTCCAAGTGAATGTGTTAGTAGTACATGCTACGTAACTTTTTTTTACTGTGAATTAAATTTTAATACGAAAATAAAAACAAATAGAGAAACTTGAAACACCGTTATCTGGCAATAAAAGCGATGGGGTATAATTATTTGCAATTTTGTCAGTTAAAACTCGTGGAATACCAAATCTTCTGTTACTACTTCACTGATGTCACGTTTAGAAAATTGTCTTATGTACCTCAGGATTTAGGAAATAATGAAGAAGTCTTGAAAAGCTGTCGGAAAAGTCATGACGCATTTTTTATGATTTTCAAAGATCATTTGTTTATAAAAAGAATAAATTTAATCAATGATATATGTATTGTGCATTTTATTAAATTAGTTCCATAATTTCTTGTTCATAGAAGAATCTGTCTTTATCAGCGAAAAGCTGAGCAAAATGCCAATTTATTGCCTTATTTGAACAAAACTTTTTTCCAGACAAAGTGAACGAAATAAATAGAATGGCACAAGAACATGCGAGTTTGGTGGGTGTGTGGCAATACCTACATCCCAACTAGAGAATTCGATCCTGGTCTTTATTGCTAATCTCGGGATTTCGGGATTATGTTTGGTCAATCCCGGGATCCCGGGATTATTTCGGTATTGACAGTTACGAATAAAAGAGAAGAAAATTTTATAGAAGTTAGCTTTTTAATTAACAAATCAAAATTTAGACACAAATCAACGTAATCAAAATTTAGACAAAAATCAATGTATTTTCCTCACTCTTGTAACTAATCAAACCAACTAGATTTTTAAAATCTTTTACTGTTTATGTTATAATTAGAACCCGGAAGTTATGGCATTTGCCATTTGCGATTTTTAACATTTTTAAGGTTATTTTGCCATTCATTTGCCTTATGTTCAGAAAAAGAAAGACATAAAGATTTTAATTCCTTCAATTAAAATTTTATAATAATTATAATTCTCATAACTAATCTTTATTTGATTAATGAGTCTTTAATATCTGTTCCATTAACCACGGTGTAGGCAGAATTTGCTTCAGGGGGAGGCATTAATTATCTTGAAAGATTGATAAACAAAAAGACATAATTTGTAAAAACCTTTCGGTTGAGTATTTGTAACCTTTAACTACATTATATTTTCATTTAATTACATTAACTGGGGTTAGAAATTTCGAAAAATAGCTAAACAGATGGAAAAGCGATTTTGAAATAGAAATCAAAACTTTCCGAATATTTAAAAAAAATTCAATTAATTAATTGTAAAAACAAAAGTTCAAAATTTCGAAAAGTCGTATTTTGTAAGAAAAACAGCATTTGAAAAAAAAGCATTTTCCAATAATCAGAATTTTTACCTTATTCAAATTTTGACAATCTTGAAATTTACATCTTTACGTCTTTCTCAAAATTGTTAACTTTATATTAAAATTTCGATAAAATTATGGAAAAATAAACGAATTTTAAGGTGTTATATAGAGAAAAAAATTTAATTTCGAGTTCAAATTTCCATAAACATAATTCTGAAGTACAAGTCAAAATTTCGAAAATTAGACGAACTAACTAAGCTAAAACTCCCAAAAGTCAAATTTCAAGCAAATGTTCAGAAAAAGCTAAATACTAATAAAGATAATTTGAAGAAATAAACGATTTTTGAAAAATACAGTCGAAATTTAGAAAAAAAGGGTGTCATTTTCAAGAAGAAAACCAGTTTTAGGAAAAAAAATTAAAAGTCAAAATTAAACTAAGCAATTAATATTTCGGAAAGATCGAAAAACCTCAAAAATTCGGAAAATATCAAAATTTCTAAAAGCCAAATTTTGTGAAAATGAAGTTGTTATTTCATACAATATGCTTTCTCGGAAAAAAATCGAAATTTTAGAAACATCAAATTTTGAAATTACAATCTGAAATCTCGAGAATAATGCAAATCTTTATACACGAGCTGAAATTTCTATAAAGTCACATTTAAAAAGGTTAAACTTTTCAGAAAAAAAACATACATTAAGGAAAATGGCGAAATTTTGAAAAGGAGTGAATTTTGGAAGAAAATTCGAAAAAGTATAATTTTGAGAATAAGGTCGAAATTTATAGAAATACGTTTCTTTAGAAAAAGGCGAATTTCGGGAAAAAGACTTATTTTACGAGAAGATAGTTCGAGGAAAAACTAACTATGGAATTTGTGTTAAAAATTTGAATCTTATGAAATCAGTAAAAATTGCTGATAAGTCAAATTCGAAAAAAGTTTTAACCTTTAGAAGAAGCCCAATATTGAAAATATAACGGAATTTCGAGAAGAAATCGAAATACCAAAAAAAAGACAAAACTTCGAAAAAAGGTCACCTTTTTCAGAAAAAAATTATTAAAAGTAACATCGATTTAAGCCGAAAAAAGACGCATTTTGAAAAAAATAGTCGAAATTTTAAAGAAAAATCTAAAAAATCACAATTTCGAAGACGACAAATATAAAGAAAGAGAGAAATTTTGGGTTAAAACAAATCTAAGGGAAAAACTCAAAATTTTAAGGAAAAGACAAATTTCAAGGAAATACTAAGGTTTCTAAATCTGGAAAGAGATAAAAATCAAAATTTCACGAAGAAGGCAAAACAAATACTGAAAATTTCCAAAGTCAGGTTCTAAGAGCCCAGTGTTAATAAATACAACACAATTTCAAAAAAAAATCAACATTTCGAGGAAAAGCTCAACATTATAAGAAAAATACCTAAAATTGAAAAGAAATCCAGAATTTTTCACAAAAAGTCAAATTTTAATACAAAGAAGTCGAATTTTGCGAATAAAGTCAAAATTTGGAAAAAAAACCAATAATTAAAAAAAACTCGAAATTTGGGAAAAGACGACTTTTGACGAAAAAGTCGTTATTTTCAAAATAGAATTGAAATTTTTTAGAGAATATCTGATTTTAAGAAAATTTGAGAATAAATTTGAACTTTTCAAAAAAAGCAATTTTTGTCTTTACAGAACTTCCAAAAATTATTTTTCAAAATCTCATGATCAATTGTTTTCCAAATCTTTGTCTCTTTATCAAAATATCGACCAAATTAAAAAAAAAATCACATTTTGGTTAATAAGACGAAAGTTGCAGATTTTAGAATTATGAAAGGAGTCGAAATTTTCACAAAACAAATAAATTTTGAGAGATGGTGAAAATTTGAAAAAGAACTGACGAATTTAAAGAAAAAAATTCAAAATTTTGAGGAAAAAAGACGACAAGTTTTAGGAATACATTTGAAATTTGAAAAAACAAATTTTTGTAAAGAAGTCTAAATTTCGAGAAAACTGTCGAAATTTGAAGGCAAAATTAAGGAATCAGGAAAATATTCCGGAGAGCTAGATTCTAAAAAAATCAAAACTTACAGAAGAAGTCCGACTTAGGAGAAATAATCGAGCAAAAGTAAAGAATTTTAGAAAGAAATTGAAATTTTAATTTGAAAAAAGTCGAATTTTGCGAATAGAATTATAATTTTAGAAGAAAACGCGAATTTTGACAAAAGAAATTCTTTGGAGACAAAGGCGAATTCGGAAAAAAAATTTGCCTTTTTGACATAGAATGGAAATATCGCAGAGAAAACCAAATTTGAGAATAAAGTTTAAATTTTGTGAAAGAACATTTTCTCGCAGGTTATATTTTTTATACAAATTTAATATATTTCCAAAATTCGAAATCTGTAAATAAATATTTTTTAAAGATTTTTACTTTTATATCAAAAGGTCGACCAAGTTTGAAAAAAAAGCTAAATCTTAAGAAATCTGAGGAAGGTCGTATTTTAAGAAAAGTCGAAATTTTCAGAAAAATCTGAATTTTGAGAAACGACGAAATTTCGAACAAAAAACGACGAATTTTAAAATAAAGATTCGAAACTGAGAAAGTCAGATTTTTAAGGAAAAAAAATGGAATTTCAGGAATATATTGTTTTTTTAATTTTCTTGATTTCAATTTTTGAAGATAACCAAAGACCAGTCCGTTCCACAAAAAAATATACATGAAATTTAAAAAAAAACGAATTTGTTGGAAAAACTCGAAACCTCGAGGAAAAAACGAATTTTGAAATACAAAAATAACATTGCTATGAGAGATAGATCTTTTTCCATATACATATAAACCTATATTAATAAAAATTTATAAATGTCATTTTATACGTTTTTACTGCCATCTTCGCCCATTTTATTTGCAAGTTATGACGCCAAAACTTTATTTTTTTACTGCCACAACTTTTGGGCTATCGTTATAATTATTCTTTTTTAACATCTCTTTAAACTTACATGAATTGAAAAAACCTAACTATGGAAATAAACTTTGAAAATTAACAAAATTCCCTTTTAACATAAAATGATAACTTTCATATAACTCCTTACAGTAGCTAACAAAAAGCAAAAAGTATTCACATTTCTATTAAATATAAGGAAAACTAAGTTAATAGGAACATTCTAATTTGAATTAGGAAAATATGATCTGAGAAATAACAACATTTCCGTCACCAATCTTTTTAGTTCAAAATAAAAAAAAAGTTTTATTTTAAGCATGCATAGCAACCTCGGTGTGTTAATTTATGGTACTTGCTTGGAATAAAACTTTGTATTTTATATTAAAAAGATAAGCTATGTACAGTGTGATGTCGATCCCGAAAATTCCGGGATAAGAAAAATTTAATCCCGAAAATTTCGGTATTGAATAGTTGTCGGGATCCCGGGATCAAATCCTCTATACCCAACTAAGCTGAATAAATTTTTCGCGAATAATCTAAAAATGTGTGTAGCATCGAATTGTCGTAATAGAAAACAACTTCAATTAAAGAGTTTATATGTTTTACAAAAAAAAAAAATGTTATTCCAGTAGCACCTTCAGGACAAACAGTTATATGTCAACACTATATATCTCATCCACTGAAAAATAAATTTTATCTCTAATTAATTAATTCATTGAAAGTATTTATGTTTCATGTTTTGCGAATATCAAATGATATATTGGTGCGAAGCTTGTTACATTTATTTAATAAATTTAATGAGATATAATTAGAACCATTGGTGTCTAGTTCTTCCAGTGCATTGCACTAGTTTTTATAATCATTACTATTCATGACATTCCATGTAATATTTACCCACTGACAAGAAATATGTCACTGGGAAAATATAAATAGGTGGCTATTAAACACGTAACGGTATTTTTATTAGCACCCATATAGCCGTCTAGTCAAGTTTATGATTTTATCGTTCAGACGCGCATTTATTTAGTGAAGTATTAAAAAATTCTGACGCATCTCCGTAAACAAAGTTATTAACGTATGTGCGGTCATAAAAAACACGGAATAATTTCAAGATAGTAATTGGACCACCCTAGATGGCTCTCGGTATAATATAATGAACCGAACAATAAACTAATAAGTTTATAGGACGGCGCACTGCTAAATAAAAACAGTAATAAACTCGAGGTACAACCCCAGCTTTAGTGGTATAATGACTCTAATCATTTATTAGTATGGAATATAGAAGCACCGAAACGAGCTTATTTCCCATGCTTTCAAGAGTCATATTTATGTAGTATTTTTAATGGATTCAAAAAAACCTAAGGGACAATATAATCTAGTCTGTAACTCGTAATTTATTTCAAATCATCCCATACACTGCACTGACACACAATTATCGCTACTTACTCTTTTTTTAATATTTTTTATTGATGCATTAAGGATAATTCCCCCTTTTTATTTATTTGTTTTAAGTTTTAAACTTTAAAGTTTTTTATAACATATTCACAAGAGTTCCAAAATTTCCCAAACCTAGAACTCGTGTATTGTATATTTCCTCTTCACTTAACTGAGGGAGTTGTCTCTAAGTATCATAAAATACCTTATTTATAATTTTCAGCCCAGTGGTCTTAAAGATACAGCTCAAAATCTGTAAGAAATTGCCGTCCTCCGTGACCTCCCTTTCTAAAGATAAAATTTTGATTTTAATTATGTTAATAGATATTGAGTCTTAGATCATCAAAAAACTGCAGGTTTTTTCGATATTGAAATAATAGTTGTTGAGAAAAAATATTTTATTTAAAAGTAGATGATTGCATTCCAAGGTATTTTAACCTATGTAGTATTAATCTTTTTCAAATAAAAAACTTTTAATTAGTCAAAGAATATAATGCAGCTTTTTGTCCTTTACATTATTTCATTTAAATGAATATTGTCGGAGTTGATACAGGTTTATTTACACGCCACACAGTAATTACATCAGACTAACCATGCCAACTGGGAACCTAACAATTTCTTTATTTTTTAATTATGCCAAATAAATTGATAAGATTTCAATATTCATACATGAGTAAAATTTAATTTTTAATTGGTGTATTGGCTGTTCACTGTAGTAATTAGTACGGAACCCTATTGCGTGAGCATGATTCACTCTTGGCTGTCTTTTTTGGCACTAAAATACCTACACAACTTTGTATTATTTTAACAATAACTTCCTGACTCTTCGGAAGTGTACTGAAATTACAAAAAGTAAATAGTAATTTAATTAATTTATTATCAGACTCAGGATAATGAAGCAATGAATAGTAGAAATGAATTCCTTTATAAGTATGGTTTCACTCCTACTACTTTTCAAGAAATGACAGAAATTACATGTTTCATTTTAATTTTCTGATGATAATGATGAATTAAATTAGTAACGCATTATATTTTATAATGATTACTGCTTTTGAGTAAATTGTCACTTAGTTTAAGGGATAAGATAGGTGGAATGAGGGAAGAATCGAAAGTACTCGTAGAAAAAATTGATGATTTATTCTCAAGTTTTAATATTACCCTACGTTTGGTTATAGGATGCAGATGGTGAAGAAATGTCGAAGTATATGGTGTTTATTTGCATAAAGATGAGTTTTATAGCTTACGAGCCGGTTATTTAAATAATATAATGCGCAAAATTTCGGTAGCGGGCCTTGCAGTTGACGATGCATAAACATAATAAACGGGCGACCCAGATGCCTAGTACAAAAATGTTAAATTAACAGTACACTTATAATAAAGCTACTCCGTGAAAAACGAATTTCAAATGTTAAAATGATATTCATGCTTCGCTGATGTAAAGACCTAATTTGAAATGTTAATACATTTGGTTGAATTTTGTTGATGCATCTTTGAAATAGTACAGAATTTAAAAAAAATTCACAAAATTAAACAAATAACTACATACTGCGAAAGCCACTCACCTGCTACTGTCAAACAACAATTATTAAGAACAATAAATTGTGTCTGGCTCTTATCAAAATCCTGTTCCAAAGACGTTTTTTCATGTTCTTTCAACGTACAACGCTTTTTTCAAAAAAATAAATGAAATCTGCTAGTCTTATCAAGAAATTGTATTGGATAAATAAAAAAAGCAAAGAAAGAGACACTCAAAGGACTCATGGACATATAATTGACCAGTCACTTTATCAGGAAATAAAAATATAGATCAACACTAGGGTGGTCCTTATTAGGGTTTTTTTTAAATTTTTATGCTCCCAGCGGCTTTTTTTAAGTTTAATCCTCTCGCAAAGGGCAACCCCATTGTGCCTTCAAAGCACCGCGAGTAGGATGCGGAAACAAGAATAGATGTCGATGAACCGCCTTCTTAAACAAGGATAAGTTGTAATTTTTGAGGAAAATTCTGTTCGGTAATGAGTTCCATAGTTTGGAATTTCTATAAAAAAAAGAGTCTCTGTAGACAGAATTTCTCACTGTGTCAAATTGGACCGCATAGGAATTGGCTGTTTACGACTGTCTTGTATGCCTCAAAAATCTTGCCCATGGCGGGATCAATCCTATTTTGCGAGAATCTCCCATGATAGTACTTGTAGAAAAGAGACAAGTCACCAACCATCCGCCTGCGAATCGCTTTTCTTTGAATTGAATTCAAAAGAGCTAAAGTGTGCTTTGGGGCTGAACTCCAAACATGAGAACAGTATTCTAGTGTTGACCTAATTTGAGCTTTGTATAGTGTGAATAGCTGATGAGATGTGAAGTACTTTTTAACTATAAAAAAACCGTAGCTTCTGAGAGGCGCGCACATGATCGTCCCAAGTACTCGCATTCACTCCTAGGATAGACAGATTAGATCTCATCTAGAGGATTTTACCGCCCCTTTGTATGTTTGTTGCATTATCACTTGATGTTTTCCTAGAGAAAACCGCGGCTTTAGTTTTTGAAGCGTTGAAGTCTACCAGATTTTTCTTACTCCAATCCAGAATGATTTCGAGATCCTGATTAATCATCTGTATCTGCTGTTCCCTTAGCCGATCTGAAGCAGCGACGGATAATGGTTTGTCGGAGAAAAAAGATGACACCAGGCTACTATTATCTGCGCAACTGTAGATCGGATTAGAAGTTGAAGCTAAGAGATCGTTTATGTGTAACAGAAGCAGAGTAGGAGACAGGACAGACCCCTGAGGCACCCCTGCATTAATCGCAAATGTCTCGGATGAGATGCCATCGACGACGACCTGAAGAGATCTGTCCACGAGAAAATTGGATATCAAATGAGAAAGTCCAGGAGCAAGACCATAAGATGTTAATTTGACGAGAAGAGATCGGTGCCAGACTCTGTCAAAGGCCTTTGAGATATCCAATGTCACAATCATAGCCTCACCGTGTTTTTCCATAGCTAAGTAACAGATATGAGTAACATATGCTAGTAGATCTCCAGTTGAGCGTTGTTGTCTGAAACCGTATTTTCTGCCAGAGATGATTCTGTTCTCTTCCAGATATTTGAGAATCACGATGTTGATTTAACGGGCAACAAAGATATAGGGCGATAGTTGTTAGCCAGATTCCTTTTTCTCTTTTGAGGGACAGGCTACACCCTGGCAGAATTCCAGATGTTAGGCAATACACCTTTGTTGTAAGAGAGTATGAACAATTTGTTTAGGACAGGAGTCAACTCTAGAGCGCACTTGTTAAGATTAATAGCGGGGACGCCATTAAAGCCAGAAGCTTTTGTGGTGTCGAGCTCGAGAAGAATCTTCCTGATTGTGCATTGTCTGGAAACAACTTCAGGCATCGAAATGCCAACTTTAGAAAGAATAGGAGGTTCTGTGTTTCGTGAATCAAGGTTTGAATTTTCAGTAAACATTTCAGCCTTTTCTTTAGAAGTGGCTGCAATATTGTCATTGTCATCGAGTATAGGTGGAAAATTTGAAGATGTAAAATTCCTTCCAAATGAGAAAGATACCTTTTTCTTTAACCGAGATATCAGATCTTTAATTACTAATGGGACACACTGCATACTTGGTAGAACGATAATTTTATACATATAATTATATTTTAAACATTAATTAACATCTGAAGGCTTTTCATTTATGAATTTTTTGCATAAAAGTTGTTTTATAGAGCGCTTAAATTTTCTGCAAAAAACATTTTTTTATCAAAATAATGACTTTACATTTTCAGAGTAGTCAGCATTTCCAAAAAATTTTGAATTTTCAAGTTTAAATTTATAATTGGGAAATTTCGAATTTATATCTGAATTTGTTTGGAAATTTTGACTTCACTCTAAAATGATTATAAAAACATCTGGACTTTAAGGTTAATAACCCCGACATTTGACGAAAAAAGAAAACATTTCATGTTTCAACTTGGAACTTTGGGAAGTAAACATTTCGAAAAAAATTTTGATTTTAAGTGCAAATTTCTACGTTAAACCTGAATAATAGACTTTTTTTTCAAAATTTCGATTTCGAAACTCGAAAATCACACCAACTTCAAAATTATTAAAAGAAGTTTCGAAATCGAAAATAAAGTTTAATTTTTAGTACAAAGGTAAATATTGAACGGGAAATTGGAGGAAAATGATAAAAAATACAAGACGAATTTTTTTCAACGTTTGGACTTTTAAACTGGAAACTTCAAAATTTCTAGAAAATATATTAATCCGGAGAAAGATACTAAATGTGATAATTTTTTTTGAAGATATCTTTATTTTTTACCAGTACACGTCAAATTGTTATTTGATCTGGAAGGAACATACAAATAAGATGGGAAATTTGTAGTGCATTTGAATTAAATTTGAAAATTAAAAAAAAACCTTTGTAAACTAAATTTGTATGTTGGTTCGATAGGACATACAGGACAATATTATTGTGAATCATAATTTGCCGGAATTAAAATTGATTAACATCAAAATATCCTTATTTTGGTTTCGCATTATCTGTTTAACATAAATTGCCTTGTTCCATTTATTATTCTTTCGTATGAAATAGAAATACTTCTTTTGCATGATCATGAATTTATTATGATAAGCATAGTATCTGGATAAGCAGCATAGCAGGATTTATTTAAATAAGAGCTTTAAGCAGGTCTATCTTGGAATTACAATTATTCACCGTTGTCTATTCGATGGTTGTCAATTTTTATCGGTAATTATATGTAACATCTTCTTATTTGCATGTAACTTGTGAATGGATGAAAGATCGTATAATATCAAAATGTTATTTGGAGCAGAGCTATATCCCGTAATTTGCAATTATCTTTTGTAGTCAAGCAACTCACTGATTTACAATGTTTCTTGTAGCTTTATTATAGAGATTCGATTGAGCGGTGTACATATCAGCATATCACTTAATAGATCTCCTCGCTATAAATTGGAACATTAATTTTCTATCAGAAAGTTAAGGAGGGAACTGTTAACTGACTAGGTAGGATAGTATTCATATATTGCATGAGAGGAGAAAGGATGACTAGGATAACTATTAAGCCAATTAGTGGTTATGGATATTACGCTTAAAAATTTCGCTTGTCATAAAAATGTAGAGCAAATACGTGCCAGTTTATTTCAACAGTTAAAACGTGCAGAATAAATTCTACAATTTAGAGCTGTTGCAGTCAACTGCTCGCAGATTTAGTTAACTGTACTGTCTACATCTGTCTACTGTGTTATATAACTTACGATTTGTTTTTCAGTTCTTAATGAGTCGTAGGTGACTTGACGCACTGAATTCACAAGGTTAAATTATTGCGGTAGATCAATTAAAATAGATAGTATTAAGTCCGAGTGGACATCGCTACATATAAGAAGAACTTAAATGTTATCTCATGAGTTAATCTTTATGTGTGCTTTTTACTAAAGCCAACATCGCAAAACTTCTTCTTTTGGTAAAAGGGAGAAAACCATTTAATGTATAAATCGTTAAGCTCATTAAAAAGCCTGGGCTGATGTTTAAACTATTTAAAAAAAAATAAAAATAAAAGGATGCTTGTTTTATTACTGCCATACTACGTATCCAATAATTCCTTTTGAGGATTGGATTATCACCTCCACTTTGGATTTTATTACATAACTAGAATAGTCGCACTCCGCACTTTCTGCTCAGTAACGCTTCTGAATACGCCATTTCAAAATGTTTGGCCGAGCCAGTAGCGGCTGGTGCTAATAAAATTTGGGGGTTGCAAAGAGACATTTGCAAAAATGTGCCGAAACTGGAAATTTTAAATTAAGCTTGAGGAATTAAGAGATATTTAGGATTTTAAATTGATGTATCTTGTACATATACAGTATATTGCTAAAATTCCCCTTTTTTTATATTCGCAAAAAAACAGAAAGAAAAAGAAGAGAAATTGCATACGACAGACGATCTTTGGCAGCTGCAAATTTATCAATAAATTTTTACTGAAATCGAGTATTTCTTGGATTAAGTCCTTTCTTTGAAGACATCGTTAATGAGGACAATCTTTCCTGGCATAATGAATTTTTTTTAAAAGTATTTATTCTTTCCAGACTGGAGAAGCACCACTCTGCATCAGCAGAAGCCATTGGGATAGTTATCAGGATTTTTAAAAGATTTAGAGTTTCACTAAACTCACTGTTTTCTGAAATAATGTTATAGAGTATAAGTAAATCAAAAGCAGATTTACACTTTTCTTTTTCGTAGATTACAGTTAGTTCAGTGCTAAGTTTTTATAAATTAAAAAATGGATAGTGGTTTCTTTAAAATTGGTTAAACTTTTCAAAAAAAAACTAAGGTTGCTGCAATTAAATGGCCAGTAAAGCTAATTCGTTCTTTAGCTTAGCAGATAACAATGTCGCATAGGTACTTCTTTAGCTTCGCGAACTACTTCTGTTAAAACTTCACTTTTTACAAAACACCATCTGCACAATATTTAAGTCATGTATAGGTCATCCATGTCGCTTAATTTCCAGTTTTTTTTTTATACAGATCGGTTAGAGAATGGCTGCGCAATTAAACTTTGCACCGAATTCATTTTTATTTGTGTTTCAAGACTCGCAACATTGCATAACAGATTATAATAGAGTATCGATATTTGGTTTGCATCCACAAGTGCAACCTAATGCTTGCTTATGGGCAAGTATTTTAAGCGAACAAAATAAGAGTTAAGGCGCAGGTGCATATGTGTAAAGCAAAGTTTACAGTCTAGCCTGCAAACCTTGCAAACCATGGACCCAACAATGTCGTCAAACGCTTACCAATCGGCGGAATCCGCTATAGTCATTAGTATGTTTGGTTAATTTGGTAGCTATAAATCTGTTATCAATAAATAAAATAAACAACACAAAGAACAATTTACCTTCTTTTTTATCCCAGCGTTTTTTTGGAGGTTGTGCAAACCTGCAAACCTTAGCACTAGCCGCCACTGGGCCGAGCATTATAAATATTTATTTATTTTAACAAGCTAAATTAGCAGATTAACAATTCCTCTTAGTTAAAATGGTGTTTTCGTCGCCGGTGACTTATTTCATAAATATGCAGATCCTCAGGTTCGCAAGTAATGGCTCTTCAAGATTGTCTCAAAGAATAAAATAAAAATTGTAGATCAGTTCAACTCGAAATATTTAATTGAAAAATGAAATAAGGGGAAATATTTAACAGTGTCCGGGCAATTAAGAATTTTGGCGTAAAAATTTCATTGGAGAATTTTAAAATTTGGGTCACAAGTTTGGCTGCACCAAAAGTTGACCGTCAGTGTGTTTTTTTCATTACTTTTCCATTAATAAGTGAAGTTGTACTTCGTGAGAAATTTTATAGTGAACTAGCTGCATGAAAGAAATGAAAGGATTCGTGGGTCACCTTTTTGAAAATTTTGACTTTTTTGAAGAATTCAACTAATAAAAATTTCGACTTATTTCAAAAATTTAATTATTTTAAAATATCCATTTTTTTCAATCTCGACCTTTTCTGGTTTGACTCCCAAAATTTCAACTCTCTCTCTCTCTCGAAAATTGAAAATTTCGACTTTTTCCAGAGTTTAATTTTTTGAAAATTCTAAATTCTTTAAAATTCTACCTTATTTGGATAGATTTTGAATTTTTTTAAAAACCTCATACTTCTTTTATAATTTTTCTTTTTACTCTGAATTTTCTTTTTTGAAAATTTCAAATATTGTTGAAATTACCAGAAAAGTTGAAATTTAAAAAAATTCGAAATTATTGACTTTTCTGGTACTTTCGATTTTTTTTTAATATTTGCTTTTCGGAAATTTCAGATTTCTTTCAAACCTGTCACTGAAAATTTTTTATAATGTCTATTTTTTTGAAAAGCTGTATTTTTCAAATTTTAGATATAATTTCAAAATTTACTTTATTTATTAATTTTTTTCGAAAAATTCGACTTTTTCTTAAATTTCGACTCTTTTTAAGACTTTCGACTTCACACGTTTTCAACTATTTTCAGAATTTTTATTTTTTTTTTAATTTCGATTTTTTTTTTGAATTTTGACTTTTCCAAAAATTTGTAAATATTTTTAAAATTTCGATTTTTTTGAAAATTTTAACTTTTCAAGGTTTAGATTTTTTTCGAAAAATTTTTAAAAATTTCGACATTTTCTTCAGCTTTTCCATTCTTCGAAAAATTTAACTTTTTCTTAAATTTCGACTTTTGTTTACCCTTTGAGGTTTTGACCAACTTTTCCGAAAACTCCTAGTTTTTTGAAAATTTCGACCTTTCAAAGTTTAAATTTTTTTCTAAAGTTTAGCCTTTCTAAAATTTTGACTTTTTTGAGAATTTCAAAGTTTTCTAAAAAGTTCCACTTTTTAAAATTTTACTTTTTTAAAAATGTGAAATATTTGAAGGCTAAACCATTAAAAATTCAAATTTTTTAAATTTTCTTCTTTTTTTAAATTTCTCTGTTTTCAAAATTGGGATTTTTTAAAATTTGCATTAATTTTCAGAATTTCGACCTTTTGCAAACGTTTGATTTTTTTATTGAAAATTGAGCCTTTATTAAAATTTAAACTTTTATTTAAGAATTTTTGATTTTTTTTAGAACGCGTATTTTCGTTAGTGTCGAATTTTTCCTAAATTTTTGACTACTTTGCAGAATTTTGAATTTTTCTATTCTTTTAAATATTTTTTAAAAGTTTCATTGTTTTTTTATATTTCGACAATTTTTCAAAATTTAAATTTTTTGAAAAGAGCGAATTTTTTAAAAATTGTTCCATTGTTATCCTAAAAATTTAACAATTCAAAATTTTAGCTTTTTAAATAATTTTCGCTTTCATTCAATATTCAGACTTGGACAATTTTGACTTAATTTAAAATTTTTTGAAGATTTTGACATTTTTTTCATATTTTCTTTACTCAAAAGTTTTGAATCAGAAGATGCGATTTTTAAAAAAAAATGTTCGTGTTTTTTCAAAATTTCACCTTCCAAAATTGTGGCTTTGTAAAAAATTTCGATTTTTCTGATAATTTTGGCTTTTCTTCAGTAAATTGAGTTTTCTTTCTTTTTTTAAAAAGTGTTTTAAATCCCGACATTTTTTCAAAATTTTTACTGTATTTGAAATTTTAGATTACTATTCAAAATATTAACTTTTTTAAAAATTCAGGGTTTTTTGAAAATCTCTTGTTATTTTTTGAAATATTCAAATTTTTTAAATAATGTCAAAATATTATCATTGACTGTTTTTGAAGATCTTTAACACTTTTTAAAATTTGATTTCTTTTAGAAAATTTTGTATTTCCAAATTTTTGATTTTTTTCGAAATTCAAAACTTCCGAAAAAAATCAAAAATTTTAACTCTGAAATTCCAATTTTTTTGAAAATTTAAAATTTGGCCTTATTTTTAAATATTCATTTTGAACTAAAATTCCTTGTTTTTTAATTTCAGTATTCATAAATAATTCTTATATTTTTTAAAATTTTAACCAATTTTTAAAATTCCTTATTTTTTGAAAATTTTCACCTTTTTTAAATGTTGACTTTTTCAAATTTTCGACTTTCTTCTAAATTGTCACTCTTTTGGAAATTTCGGCTTCTAAATTTTCGATTTCAACATTATTTCGAAAATCGTTATTAGTTTTAATAATTTTACATGTATTCTTAGAAGAATATTCAAGTGTCTTTTCCTTAGACAAATATCGAATTATTTAAGGAGTTGCTCAAGCTTTTGACTATTTTGGAAGTTATGACATTTACATTTCTATTTTTTTAAATTTCTACTTTTTTTCTAAAATTTCTACTTTATTTGGAAGTTTCAACTTTTATGTGGTAAATTGGACTTTTTTTGAAATATTGAAAAATTCAATTTCTTTTGAAAATTTTTACTTTTTTGTAAAATTGGATTTTTTCAAAATTTCGACTTGATTTTTCGATCTTTTTTTGGGGTTTTTCTTTCTTTTTAATTTTAACCTTTTACCATCAGATTTCATTTTTTTTCTCAAATTTATGACTTTTTCAAAATTTAAAGTTTATTCAACATTTTGAGTTATTGTAAAAACTTTTTTTGGCTTCAATTTAAAAATTTGAATATCCACAAAAATATTTCTCTCAATTTTGAGTTCAAAAGGAAAGGAAATGATGGCGAAATGTCAAGAAGAGACTTATATATACAGGGTCCGCCATTAGTGCGTGGACGGAAGATAGCTCCTAAGCCTGCGAAGATATCAAAATGAAATTTTGTTCAGTGGGGTACATCTATAGGGAGCACATTTTAAAATTATTTTTATTTTATTGTACCAATCATATACAGTGTTGATATAAACTTACTTTTTTTAAATAGAACACCCAGTATATTTTTACATATTTGGATAGCCCTATAAAAATGCAGCAAAATAATATATAGTTTATGGAGGTTTGTTTGGTGGGTCCTTTTCCTAATAGAGGATCATAAATCCGGAAATGGTACTCCGATGCAGCCATTTGTAAACACTCAGTATGATGTAGTATTAACCAATGTTCGTCATAAACAGTCATTGATAGTCTTTAAGTTTCCATAAACCATTAAAATGTTGTTTTATATTCTTTAGATATACTGAGTAACGAAGGTTTGCAAATCCAAGAATTACCAAAAAAATTTTAAATAGAATGGCCTATTTTTATTACCTAACATGAAAAAAAGATAAAATTACCTTTCTAATAATACCGATTAGGTGGAGTTCCTTTTGATAGGTTTCATACAAATTAACTTTCAAATTAATTTTTTTCTAATTTTTAAGTTTTTGGTAAACACAACTAGGATTATTTGTAATTATTACTAATTAAATAAATAGTTGGTATTATTAACTTGTTAAACTAATTGTTAACATTCATAAATAATAATTGAAACTGAGCAGATATTTAACTGGCTGCCCGCAAAATAGACAATTAAAAATATATATTTTATAGGACGATTTACATAAAAACTTTCGGAAGTCTGAAGAGATATTAAAATGATGGGCACATTTTAAAATTATTTTCAATTTATTGCACTGATCATATACAGAGTGTTGACATAAACTTGTTTTTTTTTAAATAGAACGCCCTGCATATTTAAATAGTCCCATAAAAATGCAGCAAAATAATACCGGGTTTATGGGGGTTTTGATGGGTCATTTTCCTAGTAGAGGCTCCTAAATCCGAAAACAGGACTCCGATGCAGTCATTTGTAAACACTCTGTATGATGTAGCATTAACCAATTTGGGACATAAACAATCATTCATAGTCTTAAGTTTTCATAAACCATAAGAACATGGTCGCATATTCATTAGTTATACAGAGTAATCCAGGTTTGCAAATCTAATAATTACTAAAAAATTTTAAAAGAAAGGTTCATTGCATGAAAACTATCAAATGTAATCCCACATACTGTAGTATTGTTGGAAAGCTAATTTTATCTTCTTTTCATATTAGGTAATAAAAATAGGGCATTCCATTTAAAATTTTTTAGTAATTTTTGGATTTGCAAACCTCACTCACTCTGTACAAGTAAAAAACATAAGACAACATGTTTATGGTTTATGGATACTAAAAGACTATCAAGGATTGAATCAGAGTCCTGTCTCCGGATTTAGGATCCTCTATCAGGAAAACGACCCTTCAAAACCTCTATAAACCTTACATTATTTTTCTGCATTTTTATAGGGCTGTCCAAATATGTAAAAATATACAGGGTGTTCTATTTTTAAAAAAATTAAGTTTATATCGAAACTCTGTATATGATTGGTACAATGAAATGAAAATAATTTTAAAATGTGCTCCCTATAGAGGTACGCCACTGGGCAAAATTTCATTTTAATGTCTTCTCAGGTTTAGCAGCTATTCTCCGTCCACGCACTAATGGCGGATCCTGTATATAATAATAGCTCCCTTACAGCGCTTTTCAGCGCTATGGGAGATAATAGCACGTATGAGCTGCTATTGTTTTGACCGAACGGCATACGAGGAGGACAGTGTGGCCGGTACTGTGCTTCAGACTTCAAAATGTTTTTAAAAAAATGTTTAGCATTTCGATTTAAACATCGGAAGGACCAAATTAAAGCAATAATTTTGAGTTTAAAACTTAAATATCTAAAAGTCCATATTTAAAAAAGAACTCATGAAAAAATTTGGATAAATTCTTGTGTAGATTGGAGCTACATCCATAATAAGCTCTTAACGCGTTTAGACAACTTTAAATACAATCCCGTGTATATTTCATTACATAACTTTTTTTGGATTTTCAACAGTGAACTTTATAGAGTTCACTGATTTTCAATGTTCATTTTTAGACCCTTAGAAGGCAGTGGCGACTGGTGACTTTGACAGGGGGTGCGCAGATGCAAAAATATTAGTAGTTAAGAGTTTAGGGGACTCCAGTGCCATAGCCAGGTATTAAATTTAAGAGAAACAAAAGTGATACAAAAGGTGTGATATTTAATAGTATTTTTACGAATTAAATTTAATTAACATCTTATAACCTCCATAATATTTTTGGGTTATCATCTTTAAATTATTTTCATCGAGTACAAATAAAAACATTATCGACATTTCTGACCCCATTTAAAGTACTCTGTACGGTTGCACGTCGTTACGGCTCTGGGTTACCTTATTCAAATTGTTTGCTTTCATAGGAATAAAATTATATCACTTTTTCATGAAAACTGCATTTGAAAATAAAATATATTTTATTACAAAGTTCTAATTAAACTCTACAAAAACACAAAAAAAATATTTTGCTCTACGATCTTTTAAAGAAATAAAGTGTTCATTACTTTTTTTTCAAAATTGTTTAAATCCAAATTTACAAATTAATAATTAGACCATAGAATGGGTATTGCTATCTCTTTGTGAATAGCGGTACTATTGGCAGTTAGGCCTGTAAGTAGCACAATAAGCAATCGCAATCAGATCAGCTGTCACCTACACATTTAGCATCATAAACCTACATACTCCAAACTCTGACTCGTACTCACCATTTGGCAATAGCGCATAAGCGCGGAGCGGCGTACTCCGGGCTAGCTTTAAGGTGGTTTTCTGTAGTTTATTTCTCCGTATCCCGTGGAGGCCGTTGATAGGCATCGCACGGCAGCCAGGTTAGGTGCATAATTCTGCGCGCACCAACTTATTTAATTTCCTTATAATCTTTAATATAATGGAATCAAACGTTTGTGTACTTTCTTCCAAGTCACTTAAAAGTATTATTGGTATATCATTATTTTGTGTTTAAAAATGTGATAAATCCAAGTCTTTTACATTAAACAGGAAAGAATAGTTCACTCATTTAACGAGGAGCGCGCGCTCTTGCGCTCTTTAAGATCAGCCGCCACTGTTAGAAGGTGAATTTACAAAAATCCTGTCTTAGTGGTCACCTACGTTATACTTACAATTGAGTTGTGTACAGAGATTTATGAAATAGATGTATTTGAATAAGGTCTGTTTAAAAAAGTGCTTGTAAATTTGCAATAGGTATACCATTTATTATTTTTAAACTAAACCACATCAATTGAATACTCAATTGTGTAAGATTGATCCATGTTTTCATTAAGTTTTTCACGGAAGAATTTTGATATACGAAAGACGTCAGGTACTACTGCCCTGCTAAGTTGTTCGTTATTGTGTAATAAAAAATACGTAAGATTATTAAATTTTCTAGGAAGTTTGCAAGCGTCCAGAAATATATGCAAGACATTTTTTCGGATCATTTTGAGGAAAATTATAAGCAAATTGCTAAACATTTCGCTTTAATATGAACCATGTAATTAAAAGTATAAAAAAGTTGATACGAGCAACCGTTTCCAAGATATTTGCCTTTAAAGCTTGACGTGCCTTGGTTTTAAATTACTAAGATATTAAATTTTCGAAGTAGGCATGAAAAAAAAGTAATTCATAAGACAGCTTTGAAACTAATAAATATTACTTTGCTGATAATATTATTACCTAAATTTTGAAAATCTCAATAAAGAAAATCCAAAAAATTAAGAAGTAATTTATTTTCTAACATGTGAGATATAATCTCCGAGTCCGCACAAGAAAATTTTAATAGTCTGGGTGGTCAGAGCAGATATTTGGAGAAGAATTTCAATAAAGGACAGCTAGATTTTTAATTGTTTACAATCCCTTTACTGAAAAAAGTCATTTCCCACATACTTATTTTTGAAAATAAAATTTGGTTTGCTATTTTATTTAAATTTGCTTTAGAAATTTAAAAAAATAGGTGTAATAATAATGTCAGTAGAGTAATATTTGATATAAACTATTTTAGTCAGTCTTATTACTTTTATTTTGAAACCTACTGCGAAAAATTCACATTTACATAACTTAAAATAAACGTGCGGCAAACTTTGAAAGCAAATATCTTGAAAATTGCTTGTATCAATATTTAGAAAGTATATCTTTTTTACGAAAAAAATGTAGGTAAATAAAAATTTCTATTTAAAATAAGTGTACATGAAGGCACAAAAAAGTTATGATGCTTTAGAATAATACAAGGTAACGCAGGTGGCGCCCCCCTTCTTGACCAAAGAATGTGTGCAATGTGTTCATCAATTATGCGAAAAAATCACATTTTTTTTTAACTTTGACACCCTGTATCTGTTAATATTAACTTTTGGTATAAGGTGAATGTGGCCAAATCGCGTTATTTTTATGCGGAAAATCTACTCTTGCTCTATGTACCATTACTTATGGTCCGTATATTCTTATAAGAACTAAACTAGGTGCAGCAAAAGGATCATTCGTTTCTACTGCATCTCTTGCTTCCCATGCAAGATGTGTTACCCAGTAATCATTAATCCATCTGATAAATTTCAAAAAGCTGGAAAGTTCCTTATAAAACTTGAAATTTAGGAATTTTTCACTTTTCCTATGACATAAGATTATGTGAAGACAACTTAAGAATTTGCATCAAACATACTACATGTAAAAACAAATTTATTTAAAAGAAATCACAATACTTTAGCTTAAAAAATAATCAATGACACAATTAATTATTCTGCAATCATATCAATACTTAAATCTTCACCTAAATTACTAGGCGATGTTTCCATCTCCCCAATATCATTTGATTCACTGGAACATAAAAAAAAATAGTTAGTGTCCAATTACAGTGAAATCTTTCTAATGCGGTCTCCTTCGGGTTTGTCAAAATATGTCCACCTAATGGAGATGTCCGTTAATAAGTAACTGTAGGCAATTTGTGTTTAATTACTGATTATTTCAATTATCAGAAATGTTTGTGGTCGGCTCGAGCATAATCAACAAGTCCTGGTATTGATGTTAATAAATTTCGAATAAATCATTGGATTCTACGAGTTTTGGATTATTTTAAGTTAGCCTTTACCATAACACAAATATATTTATAATTTTGGTAACATTTTGAATGTGATCGAAAGATTCCAATTATGTTATTATGTAGATTCCTAACAAAAGTTAAATTATAAAGTGCTATAAGATTAGCATAAAATTTGGTCACAAAAAAGCCAATTGAGGGATCCCAACCTTTTTATGTTATGCGTTTTTCGAAAAGCCGAAATTTTAGAGAGATAAAATCTTCAAAAAGATTAAAACTTTGAATAAATTCGAAAAATTTGAGAAAAGTTTTAAAGGGGCGAAATATACATACGTAAAAATTAAAATTTCAAAAAAATCAACATTTTAAAAGAAATATCAATTTTGAAAAAAGTCAAATATCTAAGAATTAAAAAAGTTGAAATAGTGAAAAATAGTCAAAAATTTTAAAAAAGGTGAAATTTTTAAGTCTAAATTTTCAAAAAAAATTCCAAAACTTTAAAGATCGCCCATACCTTTAAAAGAAATCGAAATTTTAAAAAAGTAAATTTCGGACAGCATCGAAATTTTGGGAAAAGTTCAATAATTTTAAAAAGATCCAAATTTTGAAAACAACATAAAACCGTGATAATATTTTAACCTTACAAAAAGTTGCAATTTTTGAAATCAAACTTAAAAAAAATGTAGAAGTAGAATTTTTTTAATAATACCGAAATTTTGAAAAAAGGAGAAACTTTGAAATAACGAAATTTTGCAAAAAATCGAAATTTTGAACAAATTCAACCATTTTTACATTTAAAAAAAAGTCAGTGTATCTGAATAAACATTGGGCCCCCGCCCCCCTAGATGGAAAATCTTGTACTAATCTATTGTCTTTGGGGATGAACACAAGCATTTCCAAAAATAGCTGAAATGTTCTTTTTTCTAAACTCCATTTTCAGCACAAAATTCATTAACCACTTAGCCATTATAATGAATGTTTTCCAATCTTTCTTATTATTTTTCATGCGACATACAATTTATTGATGACATTTTTAAATGCTTGTTGTTAACTTATCAGAAGCAATGATATCTCTTTCTTTTTTTATCTCTTAATATTGTAACAAAAATGTAATTATAACATTTAGTTGGGAAGTTTCTAGAAAATTTGATAAGGAAAATCGGCCGCGATAATAAATCAAACGGCAGATAAGCGTTCCAGAAATTTCGGCAAATGGTAAGTCTTATCTGCTTGTTTTTTCTAGAACCCGAAGGGGAATCTATATAATGCGGTCACTTTTTCCTCAGTGAGAGAAGTTAGTAGTTAGAAGTCAATGAATAAGTTAGTTAATCAAACAGTGTTAGTGAATTACAATTGTAGTGTTCCGAGTTCAGTTTAGAAATAAAGTGGTTACAATTCACCAAGTGTCAATCATTCGAACCGATAACGCGCAACAATATTGAGAATATTTTTTAAAAACATTTTTACTTCCTCCAGATGTGGAAGTGAAGTTCCGAGCCTAAGCAACATTGCATATTTTATGGTATCTCTTTAAGAGAGAATTTTGGCACACTAAATACCAAAATAACGTGTCCGCGTCCACCCAAAGGAGAGTCCGCTCAACAAAGGTATACTTATATGGAACTTTTCTTTTTATAATTCCAGACTATGAAAAACTATCCGTTTAACAATGGTGTCTGTTCAATGGAATGTCTGTTATGCGAGATTTCACTGTATTTAAAAAATGAACACAATTATACCTATCCAAAGATGGTTCATTGCTGAACATTTCCGTTGGCACTGTAGGGGGTGCTCTTTCAGGTACTAGATCCATGAAACTCTGGGCCTTTAAATGCCGCTCAACTTCTTCAGGAGTCATATGACCATCTGACATAACATTGCAGGATGGGGAGTTTTGCATTTGAATATGCTGCAATCTTTAGAGTTAAAATGTGCTTGGGTAATTTATTTCAGTTTACCATTGATGGATGAACCTGCTTTGGTGCTCTGCTGGGTGCTGGACGCTTTTTCTTTGCTGGTGCTGTTTTACTGGTGCTCACGTAAGCATTCGAATGAAACGAACTATTCACATCAGTCTTTTTCCTGCAATATTTCCATGGTTAATAATGACAATGCGCTTTTTATTTAAATTTTAGCTTTCTTCTGAAACTCTTCACTTTAATCAGAACCGGAACATAACATGAATTTCGGTTTTAGCTGAAAACATAGTTTGTGCTGGTTCCTAGTAATAAGCGATATATAAAAGAATTGTGCTTAGGTAAGTCACCCTGTGTAGAAATGATTTTTGTTTTTAAAATATTTAATCCTAAAATTGCATGCTTTAGTTTTATATTTTGGTTATATTCTTACTTCTTGGGAGGTTCAATTTTTACAGAATCACCTTCATCAGATGATTCAGTTTCTTCCGACTCGCTGGTGGAGTTATCAACTTTTTCATGCAAGAGAAGTCTGTCAAGAAGAAAGTTTCTGTCTTTCGTAACACTTAAGAGTCTCTTCTGTGATAGTCTTAGAGCTTGTCGAAACGATTCGTTTTCCTGAAATATAAATGTGTATAACAGGAAGTTTCTTTGGAAGCAATACTACACACATATATGAGATTCTGTAGTTTTCTTTTGAGAAACTTATATTCCTTTTTAAATTTAGATTCTTCTTGGGCTTTCTCCTCTTCTTCCGCTGCAGCGGCGGCACTTGCCATCGATCGGCAATACCACCCTTCTAACATTATACTTTTTACTATATATAAATAATTCAGAAGTTTATGAAAGTGCAACAAATAGATGTGGTTAACCTACAGAAAAGGAATTTTCTTGTAACCCTAACAGACAAACGGAAATATAAGCACAACACTTGAAGCAATTTTTATAAAGCAATATTTAAATTTAATAAATATAAACAATAAATAAAAATCTCAAGTAAATTGTCGATAACTGAATAGCGAATAGCTCTTTTGCATTATTTTTTGATCTCGGATATTTAATAAACTTAACACTTAACCTCTTAAAATAGAGATGGATGCTGTCGATTCGATCTGCGAGACACCGATTAATGGATCCCTATAATTGCTATTTACATCAATTCTTTCTTAATCGGTAGCTCTCATACTGCTTCGCCCTAGACTCTTAATGGTTTTACCTTTCGAAAATATTAGATTGATGGATATTTAAGTAATTGATTTTTTCTGCATAAAGCCCATCTCTAACTTCTAACCTACAATGTCATGTTGACATTTAGACGTAATATTTTGACAGTAATGCAGTAAAATGTCACCGAATTTCATAACAAAACTCTTAAAACAATCGTAAAAGATGGCAAGATTTTAATATTATTCATTGGCTTGTTAAGCTTTCAAAAAAAAAAGCGTTCAGTTTCGCCAACCAAAGTGACAATGTCTGAAACTTCATTCGAATTCCTTTTGGGAAATTTTAATAAAACAAAGGATTTGGAAAAGTTGTATAAATTATTGGTTGCTATCAGAAGAGATTTGGATAATACGAAGAATAAGGGCAATATAAAGAAATTATGCGAATCTGGGCACCTCAAACCAGTTATTGCTTTACTGCAGTCGCCACATAAGAAATTGGTTGATGTATCATTAAGCATTTTAGGAAATGCATCCCTTGATGAATCTTGTGCCAGGGAGATGGTATGCTCTTAGTTTCTCCCTTTGAAATTTTCATTAAAGTAGGAAAAGGTTCTCATCAAGTTATACTTCTCCAATAATTATGCAAGAATTTATTTTAGTCAACTAAAAAAGTCCCCAAATTATATTTTGCTATACCAAAGAAATAAAAAGAAATTTGGTCATCATTCCCAAAGGTGACCCTTGTTGCATCCTTCTGTCACCCAACGCTCTCTACATTCAAATATGGAATGGGAATCTTTAATTTTTAAACGTCTTTTGTCTGATTCGAAATTTAATGATTTTTTTTAACAAATGAATGAAATAATTTGGGTCATTATTCATTTGTTTTAGGTGGCCCATCATAATATATTTTCATCCTTACATCAAGTTCTAAAAAAATATGGCAAAGATGACAGCATCAATGGAAGATCATACAGAATCATTGGCAATTTATCGCAACACAGGGATATGTGGGGAAGTATTCTTATTGAAAAGAAACCACAAATTGTTACATATATTGTTGAGTTTTTAAAGAACCTTGCTAATTCTGATAATGAAGATGATATAACTGAAGGGACTATAATAATGGCTGTTAGATGCCTGCGGTAAGTCTAGTTAAAAAAAAATTCCTAGTAGTATAAAAGCATCATTTTGTATTAATTGTTCTTAGTGGGCTGCTATTGACTATACTACTGTCAGGTATAAGTTATCAATTTTTCACACCATGTGACAGTTTGAATAGCAATAGCCTCCTGTCTCAGAATATTTTTATTTTTGTTATAGCTTACATTATGTTTTTATTCTAGGCTTTTGCTGAATAGCCAAACGCTAATGACATTGGTGAAAAAATTTACTGTTCTAAATGTCATAGGAATGTTGTTAATAAAATATGGTCAGAAATGGATTAAAGAGAAAAGTTATGAAGGATTGTTGAACAATATCATTAGACTTCTTCAGGAATATTCCAGATACAAGTACTACCCTTCCATTATGGAGGTACTACTTTTTTTTATATAATCTTTGATGCTATAAGTATAACTTGTAGATGAGAAAGACTGAATTAGGGGATTCTCTTATTTATCTAAGCAAAGTGTTAAGAATTGCACCAAGAAAAATAGTGAAAATCGTAATGAATTTTATCCGAATTTGTCAATTAAAATCAGATTTACCCCTTGCTGAAATTTTGGATGCACTTATGAACGCATTGGAAGAGGAAAATATTGTCAAGGGTTTAATTTTATTAAATAAACTCTAACATTTATAATTATTCCTTACTTTTTAGAACTCAAAGATGAATGTGTGGAGTACATCCAATGTGTATGTTACCTTCTATCGCATCCTTCAATAAGAAACACACCTCGATGTGCTAAAAGTATTCCATTGCTTATAAAACTTTTACATGACTTTGACAAACCAACAAATAACATTGTAAGATTTGAATTACCTAATGTATAAAGATAATATATTTTAGATTAATTTACAGTTGGAATGTTGTATATTGATAATCATAACACTTAACAAGTGCAAATATGATGTTCTGCTTATAACAGACCAATTGAAGTGCAATGTAATCGAAATTTTAATTCAAAAGTTATACTGGATATCAGGATCGTCAAAAACATTCAATCTAAAACATCGGGGTGAAAAGAAGCGTAAATATAAGTTCACAAATAGTATCCTATGCAGCAAAAGATTTGAAATGAGTTACGATGATTTGCGACAGCCCAAATCACCAGGTTCCAGTGATGAGGAAACTGATTTTCTATTTAGCAGGAGTGATCGCAGCCCGAGCCCTGCAAGTAGCAGCGATTCAGAAGCCAATATATCATGGCCTTCTCCCAGTTCAAGTCCAAGATCACTCGCTCTGCATGGTAAAATAATACTCCTTTTATTGATACTACAATTGGTACATACTAGAGACTTGCATGAGTAAGTCAAAAAGTAAACAGATTTTAATCACCGATTACTTTTCTGAAATATGTAATCAGGGAATTGGCATCATTGGCATCGTACAAAATATACTCATTTGTAACTGTTAAGTTTATATTATCAGTTTCATACTACATGTTATAAGTTGACATTTGTCGAAAATTTTGTACTTTCTATATTTTATATTTTAGACACGTAGTTTTAAGAATAAAAAATGGAAATTTCGAGAAAAAATCAAAAATTTGGAAAAAAGTTGAATCAAAAAAAATTTAAAACTGAAAAATGGTTAAATATTTGAACAACACCTTAAATAGTACATTATTTGTCTAAGGAAAAGAGACATGAATATGTTCTAATTCTAATTTCCAAAAAATATCAAAAATTTGGAAGCCAATTTCCAAAAAAGCGGTACTCTAAAAAATTTCAAAAAGTCAAAATTTTCATAAAATAAGAGATTTTAGAAAGCAGTTAACATTTTTAAAAATTTCAAAATTTACAACAAATGAAATTTTTGATGAAGTTGAATATTTGAAAATAATACCAATTTTTCAAAAAATTTCAAATTTATAAAAGAAGTCGAAATTTTGGAGTTAAAATTTCCAGTAAAAGTAAATATTTCGAAAAAAACTGAAAAGTTTGAAAAAAGTTGAAATTTTCAAAAAAAGTTAAAATTTGATAAATTCGAAGATTTTATAATTTTTTTTAAAACAATCGAAATTTTAAAAAATGTTAAGATTTTCTAAAAAATCAAAAAATGTTAAAATTTTGACATTTCAAAATATTCGAGTATTTTAAAAAATGATGACATTTTCAACAAAATTCTAAATTTTTGCCAAACAGTTAATATTTTGAGAAATAATCTAAAATTTTAAAAAGAGTCAAAATTTTAAAAAAGTATCGAGATTTAAACTTTTCAAAAAATCTAAATTTTCAAAAGGTCACTTTACTTACTTAAGAAAACATAAAATAATCAGGAAAGTCGCAATTTGAAAAAAAGTCAAAATTAAAAAAATAAGTCGAAATTCGAAAAAAATGTTAGTTTCCATTGAATCGAATTTAAATAAAGTCAATGAATATTGAATATTGAAGAAAAGCCGAAATTAACGGAAAGGTCGAAATTGTCAAAAGAAAACCAAATTTTGAGAAATCAATATTTGGAATAAGACGAAGTTTTCAATAGTTAAAATTTTGAAATAACAGTGAAACTTTTTTTAAAAACCCAAAATTTTCAACAAAAAAAATTTTGAAAAATGATGGAAATTTTTTAAAAAGTCAAAACAGTCACAATTTTGGAAAAAAAGTCGACATTTTGAAAAAAAAATGGAAAAATTCAAAATTTTGCTTAATTATCCAAAATTTCAAAAATAATTCGGCATTTTAAAAAAATGTGACGCGTCTCAAATAAAATTTCAAATCTAAAAAATGGGAAATTAAAAGAAATCGAGATTTTGCAAAAAGTCGAAAATTTGAAAAATAATTCAGATTTAAAAAGCAGTCAACATTTTTAAGGATCAAAATTATCAAAAATTAACAATTTTTAAAAAATTTCAAATTTTTAAAAAAATTTCAAATTTTTAAAAAATTTCAAATTTTGAAAAAAAGAAATTTTGAAAAAAGTCGACAATTTGAAAAACTGACATTTTGAAAGCAGTTTAGCTTTCAAAGATTCTACATTTTTAAAGCTTACGAATTTTCAACGAGTGGGAATTTTTGTCAAAATTTTTAAAAAAAGCCAAGGCTAAATTTTAAAATAAAACTGAAATCTTGAAAAATCGCAATTTTCAAAAAACTATAAATTTTTTGAAAAGATGGTTAAAACGTAAACAAACATGCAAAAATGCTGAAAAAATTTAGAAATTTTCAAAAAAAATTAAATTTTCGAAAAAATTCTAAACCTCGAAAAGTCAAGATTTAAAAAAATCAATATTTTTAAAAAAGTACAATTTTTCGAAAAAATTTGAACTTAAAAAAGTTTTAGATTTAGAAAAAAGTAAAAAATTTGATATAAGTCGAAAAAAAAGAGAAAAAGTCAAAAGTTTTTAAAGGATTCAAAATTTTGGCAAAAAGTCGAAATTTTTGAAAAAACATACAAATTTTGATAAACATCAATATTTTGAAATAAAAAAATAATAATAAAATTACCAGAAAAATCGAAAACTTTTTTTGCAAATTTATTTTCAAAAAGTTCAGATTAAAATTTGGAAAATGCCGACACTTTTGATAAAGTTGAATTTTTGAAACGTCAAACGTTTTTAAAAACCCAACATTCTGAAAAAGTCAAAATTTTAATAAAATAAAAAGTCGTAATTTTGAAATAACCATATTTTGAGAACAATTCAAACATTTGAAAAATTCGACATTATTTTCACAGTCAAAATGTTTAAAAAATTGAAATTTTGAAAGAAACGAAATTGCACAAGGTAAATTTTTCAAAAAGCCGAAATCGAAGGTTCGGAAGTGGAAATTTTCAGTAGTGTTTACAAAATAATTTTAGAGAATTTAAAAAAAAAACGAAATTTAAACAAGCGAAAATTTCAAACAAAAAATTTCGAAAAGAAATGAGAAGGGAGGGATCGGATAAAATTTTAACTAGTAAAATTATGAAATATAAAAAGAAATGATGATCTTGAATTACAATCAAAAGCGATCTATCCCAAGCAACATTGATTAGTATAATAAACGTTTATTAAATTAAAATTGCGTTTATTTTAACTTTAAAAAACGTTTATATACCATTCAGTGTTGCTTGGGATCTAGGTTGTTTTACTGGTTCAAAGAAGAAAGTTTAATCGGAATCTTAGAGCATTTTCGAACAAAATGTAAACATAAAAAATATATTTCAAAATTATGTGCCTTTCTATTTCTCCAAGGAATGCCGATTACATAATCAAACGCGATGCCGATTATTACTCATACTCCTCTCCTGATGTCACGATTACCACAATCGGCATCGTTGTACACGTCAAACGGTATTTGTACCTGTAATCGGACGATGCCGTACTCACTAGTTTTATTATTTAAGAATTTTTTGTTATAACTTTTTAAAGTTCTAAACTGGAAATTACAAAAATTGCAAAAGAGTGAAATAAAGTTCCCTCGAAATCATGAAATTAATATTTCAGAAAAAAGTCTGGATTTCGAAAGCAACAGACGAACATTTCGAGTTTTAAATTTTCCAATTTTGCTGAAATATAATTCAAATTTTTAATTCAAATTAATACAAAGTCAAAATTTATAAAACAAAAACTTTAGAAGAAACTTTAAAGAAATTCAAAACTGTCAAAAATTTCATAATTTCTGGAAAAAATGATATTTTAAAATAAAATATAAATTAACTGAGTAAAAGCTGAACATTTCAATTTAGATATTAATAAGAGTAATATAAACATAAAAAATTGTACAACATGAAAAGGCTGAAAAATTTAAAAATGTTTTCGAAATTTCGAACGCGGAAATACAAAATTTTGGAAAAAAGAAAGGCGGGATTTTGAGAATAAACTCGAAATTTTTCCTAAATTTCGAATTTTTTCTTACCCTGTATACGTTTATTTGAAGTTTATGGCAAGTTTTCTCTTCGTGCGATTTTTGACTTTTGCTTTTAACTATCGGTGATTTTTGTATATCTGTTTGTAGATTTTGCTGATTCAGATTCTGATGATTATTCTCCAGTATGCAGTGAAGCTGATCCCACTGATACACCCATAGCGGTAGAAAGTGATGATGAAGATCCTGCTTCCGTTAATTTTGATAAGTCTATTAATCCTCCAGAAGAATGTGAAGATGAAGAAGCAGTTGAAGTTGAAGGTCTGTCACGAATAGCGTAATAAATGTATTTTAAATTATGACTTTTTTCCAGAAGTAGTTTCAAGAGATTCTAGTATGACCATCAACCTTAAACAGAAACTGTTATCAGAAATTGCCAAACTGTTAAAGACATACATCACAATAAAACCTCCAGTTCCGCAGTTAGCAACACCAGAGCTCTTAACTGCTCTCATTAAGTGTTCAGGACATTTTGAATGGGCTTACTCCGATGTAGATACAATTGATTTAATTTGCAGAATTCTAGAGTATGTTTGAATAGTTTTATGATACTGACCACAATAATTTCTCATAATTTTCAGCTCGTATCAATATTTACTTCCATTAATGCAGACAGATTTCATACCTATGTTGTATACGTTGACTGAAGCGCAACATGGTTTATGGTGTATTAAATGTAAATTATTTCAACAAATTGGCAACACCATTTTAAAAAAGTTAAGCACCCTAGCAGAGTCTGGTGCTGGAAAAGGAGATATTGCTCACCATTTGTTAAAAGGAAGTAATGCTGTCAAAAAGCAGATGGTTTTGGTTGTTCCATATATTGTTAGGTATTAAAATGTGTTATTAACCACAAATATTTATGTATAGAGTATTTGGTGCACGAACCGTCAATATTTTTGGGTTGATGGGAGTCATTTACAAAATTTTTGTCCCAAATGATCCAGGTTCTGAATGTTGAAGTTCTTTTTTTTCTGGGGAAGTTTCCAATTGTACTTTAAAATCGAAATTTTATGTTTAATCTCGATCTCGTTTTATAAATTTAAAATTTAAGTTTGTGTTGAAGTTTCAACTGAGCCTAGTTGGTTGATTTTGTAATGAAACTCATTTGTTTGACTGAAATTGGCTACTCGGTCTCTGATATACTAAATATACTGAATACTAAAATACAGAAAACTGCATTTTGTTTTGGGACTGTAAATTAACAAAATTTTCTTTGCAGTATTTTTAGAAATCTAGTTGAAAATCTGTTGTGAATTAATATGTATTTGTTGTGTAGTTTTGATTTTAAACCAAGATTATTCCGTGTGTTGAAGAAAGAAGATTGAAATTAGTAAAATTAAAATAAGTTTTATATTGCAGGAACAGATCGACCTTGGGAAAACTCATGATACAATGCGGTGGTCTTAACTGTCTGTTAAAACTTCTAGAAGCGGATTCGGAAATGCAAAAAAGGAGCATCAAAGTTATCTGCGCTATGGCTTCCACAAAACTGGCTATTTCTAATCCGAAGCAGTACACAAATCTGCAACGACCGAAAATCGTCGCAGACAAATACAAATTCTCCGACTGTTCCGATAATAAAGTTACTTTCAGATTGGACGATGGCTCAACACTGGCAGCTGATAGAGATTTTTTGAGTAGGAAATCTGATTTCTTCAACACATTGCTGAACGGTAGTTTTAAAGAATCTTCTGAAGCAGAAATCGGACTTCATCATGCGAGCAACAAGGCACTTCGTTGTTTATTTCATTTGCTTCAGTATGATATTGATAAGAGTGAAACTGTGGAAATTGAGTTAGATTTGGCGACGCTTTTGGATATTATTTTGTTGAGTGATAGATATCTGATGATTGATTTGTGTGTTTTTCTTACCGATTGTGTTCAGCAATTTAAAATTGCCGCAGATACCGTGCCAACTATATATAACTGGTCTTTGGAATCGCAAACTAATTTGTTAAGGGTAGAATGTGTTGCTTATGCATTGGTTGGAGAAATAACGGACAGAGAAAGATTTAGAATGTTCGAGAATCTTTTCAGCTTGGGTTATTCGAAAGAACTTGTAGATGATATCCAAAAACTTTTGGTGCGTTATTTGTCTTTGAATAATGAAAATAAAAATAAGGAGACTGCCTGGTATGAGCTGTGATTAAAGAATTATTACCAAATGTCTTATAATAGATTAGATTTCTGTATAAATAAATATATTAAGCAACTAAATGATATTTGGATTTGATTGAATGGATTTTTATTCATAAAAACTAGAAACATGTATATTGTTTATTCTTTAAAATATAAATAACATGACTAATGTGACCTGGGACTTTCCTATTTGTAGGTAGTTTGTCCTGATGTTCATAAGCACAGTTTGGGATACACAAATTTTCTAATGTCAGCAAGAGTATGCAAACATTTAGGACTTGCCTGCCCCTTCCTCCCAAAAAGCTAGTTAACCTCCCTAACATTATTTAAATATCATTCACACATTTACAGACTTACTTAAAACCACATAGTACATAGCATACAGTATGTCCTCCCCAGTGGCGGCTGGTCTTAAAGAGCGCGAGAGCGCGCGCTCCTTGTGAAATGAGCGATCTATTCTTTTCTATTTAATGTAAAAGATTTGAATTTATCTCATTTTTAAGCACAAAGTAATGATATACTAATTAACTAATACTTGTGAGTGACTTGAAATAAAGTACGCAAACGTTTTATTCCATTATATTATATATTATGAGGAAATTGAAATACGTTGGTGCGCGTAGAATTATGCACCTAGCGTGATTGTCGTATGATGCCTATCAACGGCCTCCAAAAGATTCGGAGAAATAAACTACAGATACACCGCGTTAAAGCTAGCCCGGGGAACGCTGCACCCCGCTTATGCGCTATTGTCAAATGGTGAGTACCAGACAGAGTTTGGAGTGTGTATTTACGGTTTATGATGCTAGATGCGTAGGTGCCGGCTGATCTGATTGCGATTACTAATTCTGCCGTTTACAGGCCTAACTGCTAATAGTACCACTATTCACAAAGAAATAGCAGTACCCATTCTAGGGTCTAATTATTAATTTGTTGATTTCGTTCTAATTATAGGGAAAATAGTCCCTGAATAAACACCCACTACTAATGATGACATTGACAGTACGTGTAAAAATTTGAGGTGCATGTTTTTCAGTTTCAGTATTTTCCTTTAGATTTAAAATTTAATTCTGTGCTTAAAATGAACAGTATCAGTTTTTTATTAAAAAAAGATTTTAGTAAACTTCCACTGGAAGAAAAAGTAAAAATAAAAGAACTAGGTAGGCCTTTGCCAATGTTAAAACTAAAACAGAAGTGTGAAAAAAATCTGAAAAAAGAGCGTTTTCACGGCACTTTTCTACGAATACCTATAAGAAGAATAACTGGATATGTGGTTGCGAGATGACGAATTTGCTGTACTGTTTTTCGTGTGTGTTATTTTACAATCCATCGGGGTCTTCACCGTCAGATTTAAGTTGGGCTAGAACCAGAATAAAAGATTTAACTCATCTTTCAGTCAGAATTAAAAAACATGAGGGATCGCATAATCACGTCGATGCATCTTTTGCTAATCGTTTAAGATTAGTGCGCTTGAAAATGCCAGTTCTGCTGGCGAAATACGTATCGCGTAATTATTTATTTAATTACCGATGTGGTAAAGGGGTGAAACCTTCTTTGGACATATTAATGCTTGCTCAGCGGTCCCTTTACTTGGAAAAGTCAATATTATAGCTGAACTTAATTCTGCTCATAGGCAACATGTAATGGAACATAATGAGAAAGTTAGAAAAAATCGTTATATTTTGAAACGAGTTATTTCCTGCATAAAATTTTGCAGCGCATTCGAATTAGCACTTAGAGGTCATGATGAAAGTGAACAATCAAAAAATCGTGGAATATTTAGGGAACTTGTCGATTTTTCCGCTGAATTAGATGTAACCCTTCAAGAACATTTAAAAACTGCAACCGTTTTTCAGAGAACATCAAAAACCATACAAAATGAAATATTAGATTCTATACTGGTTTGCAGAGATGAAATCAGTAAACAAATTAGAGATTCAGAATTTCTGTATGTTCAATGTGACGAAACTACAGACGTAACTAATTGGTGTATTGACATTTAGATATGTACGTAATAGTACAATTTGTGAGAACTTTTGGGGATTTAAAAGACTTAAAGATAAATATGCCAAAGGCATAACAGAATGTATCGAAGAAGAACTGGACCCTTTAATTTTGCAAACACCTCGCAAATTAATTGCACAAACTTACGATGGTGCAAATGTTATGAGTGGCTCTATAAATGGAGTGCAGACTCAAATTAAATCGAAATATCCTTATGCCCATTATGTTCAATGTTATGCTCACCAGCTTAATCTTATAATGCAGAAAGCAGCATCGTGTATTTTTTAATAACCTATCGGCGCTATTCCTACTTTTTTTTTTCAAATTCGTCTAATCGATGTGATGTCTTAGAAGAAATTGTCAAACAGAGATTGCCCAATGTTGCAGGCTCTCGGTGGAATTTTAATATTAGAATAATAAATACTGTGTCTGAAAACCGGGAAGAGCTAATGAAGTATTTGAAAAAATAGAAGAACGATGTACAAATGGTGTAACTTTAAATGAAGCTTCCGGCTTCAGACGAGCTTCAGAAGGCACAGAATTTATATTTTAGTTGACGTTGTTTCACAAAATTCTTCCACACGTCGACGTTCTTTTTAATCAAATTCAGTCGAGAAATAAAGAAAGTATACAGCTGCAAAAAGACAGTTAATTTTGAAAACACCATTTCTACCATTAGAAATGAAACAGAAAACATTGAGAAATGCGTCAATACAAACTTTCCAACTAGAAGAAGGAAAAGAAGTGATGATCATTTACAAAAAAGTGTGTATTCCAAAGAAACCTGCGACGTAATCATAACACAAATGATGGGGTGATTTTCGTACCGTTGGACACATTCTAGTGCTGAACTATTTAACAATCAACTATTTAAAACATTTGCAGCTACTTTCCCAGTTAGTATTTTCGAAGCTGTGACTTCTGCTTATTCACACGTATCTGCGTCTCCATTGAAAACAGAACTGACAGTTATTTATTCAAGACCGGATTATGTTGATATTATTGGTGCCGTTAATTTATTGTCATTTATGTCAGAAAATAATTTAACTGAAACATTTTCTGAAACAGTAAAATTATTAAATATAATTTTAACAACACCAATGACAACTGCAGAATCAGAAGCTGTTTTTCGACGCTTAAAAGAATTAAAGTTTCTTACGCAATACTATGAACAATGATCGTTTAAATGCATTAGCAATGATGTCTATTAACAAAAATATGGTGCAGGAGATAGACAAATTTGATGAAAAAGTAATAAAACATTTTATTTCTTTAAAAGGTCGTAGAGCGGATTTTATTTATAAAAAATATTGTTTTTGTGTTTTTGTATAGTTTAATTACAACTTTGTAATAAAATACATTTTATCTTCCAATGTAGTTTTCATTAAAAAATAATATAATTTTATTCCTATGAAAGCAAATAAATTTAATTAAGTAACGTAAAGCGGTAGCGAGGTGCAACCGTACAGAGTGCTTTAAAGAGGCTCAGAAATGTCGACAATGTTTTTTTTTGTACTCAATGAATATAATTTAGAGATGATAGCCCGAAAATATTTTGGAGGTTATAAGATGGTAATTAAATTTAATTCGTAAAAATACTATTAAATATCACACCCTGTGTATCACTTTTGTTTCTCCTAAATTTAATACCTTGCTGCGACATCGGAGTCACCTAAACTCTTAACTATTAATATTTTTTGCATCTGCGCACCCACTGTTAAAAAGTCACCAGCCGCCACTGGTCCTACCCCACAGTGGGTCGAAAAAACTTTGAAAGTTATTAAACTTATCTAAAAATAACTGGTGATTACAGAAAAAATATTGAAAAAATTATGGTGACTGGGGGTTGAAATTCCAACTAACTTGAAAAAATAGTTCGCAGATAATTCAATCTACAAGTAATGCAAGAGTAGTAAAAAAAATATGTTTTCTTAAAATAGAGAGGTTTTAAAGGGGTTGAAATGATACGAGTTAAATTGAATCAGTTGTTAACTCCTAAAGTAGCAATTTTTCTTATCTGCATCATTATGTTTAAACCGTTATGACAGCGCAGCTTGGCGCGGCCAAAAATTGTAGAATATCGAAGTCCATACTTCATCCAATAATAAAAAAATACGACAAAACTCAAGTTTGCTAAAGTAAATACAAAACAAAAATGTAAATTTTGCTGATCTTACCGCACGGATGCACAGTGGGACAGAAATCTAAACATCTGGCCAAAATGCTAAAGTAGAAAGATTGCAGAAAATAACTGTAAAGGCAAGCGCAGATTAGGGGTGATAACACAGCAGCGCATCGGAATGCAATAATCCGCCAGGACCAATTACGTTCTTAGAAGGTAACGCACACTCGGAGACTAAAAAGACTGAACTAGGAATGCAACGATATATCGGTCGACCGATAATATCGAAGCAAAAATATCGATATTATAATCTCGTCGATATGATATCGATATTGCCCGATAGTCGATAACAATTGTCCAATCGTCGTCAATGATAGAAATAGGGAGATCGAGGACCTTTTTTTTAGGTCACCAAAAATAATTTGCCCAAAATACGTAGAAATTTCTAACACTGGAGCCTGTTTATAAATTTTTTTTTTTCATTTCCAAAATATCGATTATCAATAAAAAAATATTCAATATTATCGATCAGTGGCGGCTGGTGCTAAGGTTTGCAGGTTTGCACAACCGCCAAAAAAAACTAACGCTGGGATAAAAACAAAATAATGTTTGTTCATTGTCATAATAAATAACGCATTTACCATTGTCAAACAACTAAACATTCTACCGACTGTAGCAAATTCCCCTGATTCGTTCCTGTTTGATAGATATTATCAGAGGCTATACTTAGTTTCTCTATGGATATTATGTTATTTGGTTTGCAGGGTTTGCACGCTAGATTGCAACCTTTGTGTTACATGTACGCATCTGCGGGTTAGCTAATATTTTGGTTGGTTTGAGAACGCGCCCATAAGCAGCATTAGGTTGTACGTAGCATTGCAAACCATAATGTAATGACCAAGAATACCCGACTTAAATCAAAAAGTTATCGATAAAATTGCAAGTGATAAATATCGTCGTATGGACTTCCCCTTATAATAAGTTAGTTTTTGTCGTTAATAAATAAAACGAACACTTTAACAGTAAATATAATTTCGGTCTATTTTTTTGTAGGTATTTCTTTGCAACCTCCAATTTCTTTAGCACTAGCCGCCACTGTTATCGATATTTGTCTGCTCTAAAAATTTATATCAATATTACAATTAACTTGCATCCCTAGACTGAACGGTACAGAGTAACCAGTGAAGGCAGTTAAAAGCCTGGCGAGAGCCCAGCTCGCGCTTTTATTTCTTAACACTTAACAGACCTTTGCGAAGACAACATCGGGTTTATTTTTTAGCAAATAGGCATTAAATTTGGGAAAATGTATTGTGGAACACTGTCGGAACATATTAGTGAAAGAAAATTGAGAGTTTCATTCTTTGGGTAGGTAAAAATAAAACATAAATATTCAGTTATTTGCGTGCGCGAGTCACCGTCTCACTGCAATCATCACATATTTGCAGCACCGGCTTAACAATATTGCGCACACACATCGCGTATTGAAAGTTTCATCTAAATCGTTAGAACCGTCACGCGGAAGAATACCGAGTTCCCTCTTCCCCGTATTTTACATTCAACAGTTCTCATGCTACGAGATTGAAACGTTCAGTCTTTTAGTCTCTGCGCACAGTACTGGCGGTAAGGTGGAAAGATTCAACCCTTCTTAGTTTTGGCCACCAATTGCTCAACTGGTATGAGGAGGTATATCTCTGTTAAGGATAAAGGTATCAATTTTTAGAAAGAGTCAAAATTTCTACTTGAAAGTCAAAGTGTAATTCCAAATTTTAACCCGAAATATTGAGATTCAACTCAAAATGACTAGAAAATAAAATTGTTGTCCATTAGTATTGGCTTTATATTACAGTTGGAATTTTATAAAAAAGTTAACCGGAATTGAAATTTTAGTGATAACAGTACAAATTTCGAGGAAAAAGTTGTATGAATATTTCTTGAAAAAGTTAAAATTTTGTAAAAAAGTCTCAATTTATAAAACATTTTAGAATTTAAGTAAGTTATAAATTTCAGTATAAGTCATATATCAAAAAATAATAAAGTAAACATTGAAATGCAAACTGGAAATTTTTGAGAATTTCGAGATGAGGGCAAAATTTTGAAGAAAAAAGAATTGCAAATAAAGCACGCTTTCCTAGAAGATATTTTATATTTATTATAAAGATTAAACATAAATGATAAAAATAAAATATAATATATATTATATAATTTGTTTCACAATGTAAGCAGGTTGAACCAATAATAATTACAACAGTAATAACTATGCTGTTGCAAGATTGATCATTATTAATTCATTGCACTTTAACTTACAAGTAATACACACGTCCTTAAACAGTTCCGCAGCTAGAATGGACAAAAATCGTCATCATTGGTTCAACCTGCGCACATTGTGAGACTAAACATAAAATTAAGTATAAAAAGTAACAATACAAAATAAAAATAGTGCCATGTTTATAGTATTATTAAATTCTAGCGATGAGGGAGCATCGCAAAAAATCATTTTGCTTGTGGAGTGCGCCTGGAAACAATGTACCTGAACTTTCTATAAATACGGTCGAACTTTTATAACTCGAACTTCAATAATTCGAATTTTTGTTAACTCGAACAAAATTCGTTGGCATCAGCATATTGCTTGAAAATTTTACTTGATAGTTCGAATAAAATGATTGGCACCATATTTGATAAATCCAAGTTTGTGACGCCAAACCAAGGGAAAACCCCTATTTGTGTCAGCGCGGTGCAATCAGATGAGGTGGTATGCTGGTAAGCTGCCTGTCGGTGTTTTTTGCTGCTTCTGATAGGTTGACACTTTAATTGTTATTGATTATGGAAACAAAACGAATATTAAAAACATTACCCATTGAAGATAAATTCAGACATAAAAGAGATAGAAGACGCTTTACAAAAAAGAAGTTGTAGCTAGAAAGGACGGTGTTGCTCCAAATACAGTTGTCTAAAAAAAACAAGCAATCAATTATTGTCACTGTTGAAGGCGGTACTACATGTGGGCCTACAAAACGATTAGGAAACCCAACTTATACAGGTGTAGACATTGGTTTAAAGGAGTCAAAACTTGCCTATATCCGGAGGGTCAATCAAAGAAAAAGCGTTGGGACTAGTAAACAATTGGGACAAGAAACTTAAGACATGCCTTCAAATGATTTGATAAAAAATTCTTCAAACTTTTGTGTTTTTTTAAAGACAAATACAAAGTGATTCACTTTATAACGGTTTAAATAACATGGAAGCTTTTTTTAAAAATATAATTAAAAAATTCTTCCGCCAATCACAAATTATCAAATATTTTACATTCACGTAAAATATTAGTCTATTATGTATATTAACAAATTAAATAATACAAATTTTATTCAATTATAGACATAGTTACATAGTAGGGTAGGTCGATGTTCTAATTTTAAATGGCTTGTACTGCCAATAGTACAGTTTGAAATAAGAAAGGTGTTTTTAATTTTTTTTTATTTCGACGATTAAAGTTGGAACACCCATGCGCTAGAAAAGATTTTGTAATGGTATATTATGCACGTACATAAAATGTTTTTAAAATTGGAATATGTTGAGCTCCCACTCCCCAGTACTTTGCGACAAAAATCATCGTGCGTCCGCAACACCTACGGACACGCAGAAGAGGTAATATTGTTCAGAGCTATATACTCCACAAAGAAATTATAACACCCAGTTAAGATTAAAATGTTATTGAAATAATTTTTTCTTATTACGAAAGCAACAAATTATTACAATTTCATAGCTTCTACTTGGTCTGCAGCTTTTCTACAATTGCGATGCGTCTAAAAATATTACTTATTGTCTGCTACTGGGCTAAATTATAATCGAGAGATTCGTTTTAAGTACCATCCACTCGCGAAGGGCATTGTGCCCCTTGGAGCAGTGCGAGTAAGGAGGTGGAAATGAAGATAGATGGCAAAAACTGCCGACTTAAACAAAGATAAGTTGTAATTATTGGAGAAGATTTTGCTTGGCAAGAAAAAAATTTCGAGTTGAAAGTTCTGTAGAAAAAAATTCTCCCTGAATAAAAGTTCTTACTATGCCAAGTTGGATTGCACATGAATTTCGTGTTTCGGATTGTCTTGTATGCATCAAGATGTTACCCTTGTGAAGATCACAGCCATAGTTCTTAAGAACATCTTCCATAAAAGTACTAATAAAAAAAATCACCAACGATCCATTTGTGCTTGAGTGTCTGGAGAGATTTGGTTAGGCTTTTATCACCAATTGAATCCAAAAGAGTCAATGAGAATATCAGGGCTTAATTTCAAACACAAGAACAGTTCTCGTCGTTCGCGTTGGTTTAACTTGAGCTTTGTAAGGAACGAACAGCTGATTTGTTGTGAATTATTTTTTAGCTTGAAAAGGAAAGCACAGCTTTTGAGGCACTTAATGGATTTGCGCTTGCGTTTGCTCCTAGGATAGACAAATTAGATTTCAGAGGGAAGATTTTACTGTCCATGAGAACGTTTGATGCGTTATTCCTTGACGTTTTCTTAGAAAAAAACAAAGTCCTAAGTTTTTAAAGCATTGAGGTCAACCAGATTTGTCTTTCTCCATTCCAAAACGATTTTGAGATTACCTGAAGCAACGACGGATAATGTTAAACGAAAAGGATGATATTAGGCTATCATCACCTCGGCAGTTATACATCTTAGGACAGATCCATGGGTTATGTCTGCATTAACCGCAAGGTTTGGTTTAGACGAACCAATTTTTTTTTCTAATCGTCCCAATTTACTGTTACCTCCTAATGCTGAAGTACAAGTAGATAAGAAAAAGATTGTGACCATGAATGAAATATTAGTATTGTTTTTGGTGATGAGACTGGGTTTTGTTTAGTGATGTAAGATGAAAGGGAACGTGTCACAAGGCATCGTGAAAAAACCTCATTTTTTCAAAATATATTTTGTTCGTGGCTATTGAACCATTAGTGGTCCTATCGCAGAGGAACTCACTGCAGGAAATTTGAAGAGGGTGGGGGCTGGTGAATATCTAAATATGTTAATAATTAATTCCTGGCCAATAAACGATTTCAAAGCATTTCCTAACACAGGAAATTTAGAATTGATAATTTTTTTAAATATTGTTAAAATTAAATAATATTTTAGGTCTGAAAACTGTGTATCAATATGCAACTTTTCTCTCTACAGGGCTCTTAAAAAAAAAAGTTAAAAATCGATCCACCCTACTACACACATACTGGGTGAGAATTTGAAAAGTACCAATCGGGAATATCTCCTAGACAAAAAATGCTATCACTAGGAATTGAAATACATATCGAGAAATTGAAGGGGGAACCAATATGAAGTACTTTTTGAGTCACTTTACCACACCCCTTAGGGGGTAGACATCCTAATTTATTTTTTTAATACAAACCTATATTGTGCGGCACATCGCTGGAAAGCTCGTTGATTTCTCTTTACAATCTTATAGCAAAATATTAAATCTATTAGTTTTTTAGTTATTGGTGTTTAAAATAAGCAAGCTAGTAATTTTAACTACCTCTTACACAAAAAATGTTGTCATAAAAATCTCAAATACACATCAGCGAAATAAAATCATGTGTTTTTTGACTGACTCTTCCCTTGAAGTTCACCTCCCCCATTAATTTTTCTTAAAAAAAAATCTCCGTTGGAAAGGTTTTTTATTCAATTTTACAGACGTAGAGAAGCAGATAAACCTTTCCAACCAACGAGGTATCACACGTGGTGGTTTTCATTTTAAATAAATAAATAAATAACACGTTTAATTCCAACGGGTACACACCCAATTACAGGAAATATTTAAATTATCAAAATACAAAAGTAAATGAAATTATAATTATAAGGTACAGAACATCAATGTATGTATATGTATCATAAATTATATTCGGCTTTCCAAATATGTGCTGATTATAGTTTTTAATTGAACATAATTAATACCACAATAATTCGAAATACTATTGAATACATTACACATGTTATATGTATATTGCTGATCTGCGCATAATGTTAGTACGGCAATTTGGACAATAAAAACAATTATTTCCACGAAAATGTTGCCGGGAAACCAAAAAACAAATCTTATTAATCAAAGAAAGTCAATATTATTATGCAGTAGGTTATATAAAAACGTTAATACAATACAATTTCTCCATAAAGAATTCATGTTAAACATATCTAGGAAAATTCTGGTGTCAATACCTCTATCAGGGACCTTGGGATTTGAAAAACATAAATTTTAGAAATTTTCTTTGAGTCGACTCAATAAGCCCTACATTATTTTGGTAAATAGAATACCATATCAAAGTTGCATATTCTAACTTAGATTTAATATACCGAAAAATACAGTACTTGCAAACTTATTATATTTGAAAAACAATTCCAGTTTTGCCTAAAAAAACCAAGTAACTTGTGAGCTGATTTAGTGGTATGATAGATATGGCTCGAAAAGCTAAGTTTGTCGTCAAATACAACTCCAAGATCTTTCAGTTCAGAGCATCTTTCTGGGTGTAATTATTGATATTATAATCGAATAATATATAATTTTGTTTGTAAGTAAAAGTTACTATTTTGCATTTTGATATATTTAATTTTGAGAAATTACTGTTGCACTAGATTAAAATTCTATTTAGTTGTTCTTGCAAGTAAAAGCGATCGCTAATATTAGTAACGTTATTGTAGATTTTCAGATCGTCTGCAAATAGCAGATAGTCGCATTCAATGCCGTGGAACTCCGGAAGTTGTTTTATATCTGTGAGATTTGTGGCTTCCATATTCGACAAATTGTTTTCTGGAAGACAGATAGGATGTGAACAGTAGTATTAAATCCTCAGTGAAACCAAAACTCTTTAACTTGGACAGTAGTAAATAATGGTCTATTTGATCAAAAGCTTTCTGCATATCTGTGTAAACTACATCCATCTGTCGTCCTAGATCCAAATTGTCGCATATAAAATCACTTATGGTTGCTAAATTTGTGACTGCCGATCTTTTTAACATAAAACCATGTTGATTTGGTGATATTACTAGACTGACATGGGTGTAAGTGTTATTGTATAAAATCATTTCAAATACCTTAGCAAAATTACATAAAATAGCTACAGCTCTATAATTTTTGATCATCGATGCATCTCCTGATTTTAGGATCGGACAGATTCTAGTAATTTTCCATATATCTGAAAATTTAGTTGTTTTTATAATAAGATTATACAAAATACATAGCGGAAATGCGAACACGTTAGCACAGTCTTCAATCACTACGTTAGGAATGTTACCTATGCCAGCGGTCATCTTATTTTTTAATTTTTTTATTGATTGCATCTTGTGTTATTCGTAATAAGTTGATTTTACTGGATGAAAATGAAAACTTTATTAATATTTTCTGGATTAGACTTTATGTAAACACTAGCAAAGTATTTTGCGAAACCATCCACTACTGCTTGTGGTGAGTCGATAGTTTCGTTATCAATAATCATACTTCTAGGAACTCGAGAGCGACTCCTTTTTAATTGCAAAATGACGAAAATTTAGTTGGATTACGTGTAATTTTATCTTCCGCTATTGAAATGTAATTTTGGTAAGCAGAATTAATTTGCCGGTTAACTGCTGCCCTTGGAGTTTTATACTGATTAAGGTAATGATCATTTTTAATTTTTTTAAAATTCTTATATGCAACTTCTTTCTCAATCGCAGATTGTTCTTAATTTTTGTAGTAAACCAGGGTGGAAAAGTGCGATTCCTTCTTCTGTATTTTGGCACACATTCATCCATCATTTCGTATTATATTGTATAAAAAGCTTCACATGCGTCATTAACATCTATGTAGGATTGCAGTTGTGACCAGTCAGTGTGGTATATTTGATTGTATAATTGAGAAAAATTAGCTCTCTGTACGAGTTGTATACAACTGAAAGTTTATAATTAATGAAGAATGATGAACATCTTCTGCAACAAATGGTAATTCATCTCTACTAACCTCACAACTGAAATTTCCAACGATCAAATGTAACATTCTGCCGTTTGATTTCAATACCATATTATATTGCTTCATATCAAGGAATGCCATAAAATGTTTTATTGATCTAACTTTAGTATCACCTAGATCAGTGTGTATCTATTTATATCGAATTCACCACAAATTAATATTTTACAATTTTTTTGAAGAATCGTTAAGTTTTCAAAAGCATCAAAAAAATAGTTCATAAATTGCCGTTACAAATAAAACAGTATTATTAACAATTACCTCGCATCCAATGATATCTATACTAGGTAGCACATCAACAATATCACTTAAGTCGAGTTTAGTAACATTAAAGTTGCTTTTAACTGCAATCATCACCGCACCTCCTATGTGATGTCCAGTAGCTTTAAGATTACGATCAGTTCTAAATACTAAATAAGAATAAGGTAGTACTTCTTGGCTGCTAATGGTCTTCAGAAAGTCCAGTCTCTGTTATAAACTTAGAGTCGTATTCAACTATTGCCGCAACATTAAAAAAGTTTTGTACTTTCGTTCTAAGTTCGTTTTTTAGAAGAATTAGTATCGGCCGCTAGCCCCAAGACGAGAGGGGGGTGAGTAAAAAAAACCGCATTCTTTTGTTTTCACGATGTGTATTTCAAACCTTTGTGACAAAATGTTTTGTCTAAGAGAATTAAAGTTCTTAATTTTCAAAAGTGTTGCTTATTTTAAACATCAATATCTCAAACACTAATCCTACTATTTAAGATTTTGCCAGCAGACTGTAAAGAGAAAGCAGTGACTGGGGTAGCTACCCCCTAAGGGGTCAGGCAAAATGAGACAAAAGGTACTTCATTTTGGTTCCCCCTTCAATCCACCGATATGTATCTCTTGACAGTAATTTTTGTCTAAGAGATATTCCCTATTGCTACTTTTTAATTTGTCACTCTGTATGTAATTTTTAGAATACATTTTCAATAACTCGTTGTTTACATAACTGGACTATTTTTTTGGCATGTCACGATTCGATCCATCAAAGTTCGATTGTGTATTATCTATTAATATAATTACCTAGAGGGTATAAACTGCAATTTAGCTTTCTGATGCAATAGCGAATCAGTACTCGGAGTTTGTTGTAACTTCCTAGTTATATTGCTTGCACTCACATTGATAAACGATTCCCAATAGTCACTTGGAAAATTTATCAGTTGCTTCATTAGCTAAAAAGCATAATTCAGTATTGAACCATGTTAATAAAATTTAATTGTACACGTTGTTCAATGAGAAATTTTATTTAAAATCTTTGTTATTTGATATTTATAATTTGAAATTAGGTGAAATATGCAAGTTTTTAATCAGCTTCATAAGTTTTAACGTAACTTGTAACAAAGTATATGCCAGCTAATTTATAAAAGGCACTATATGCAATTGTAATTGAAAAACTGGCCCTGACTTGTATTTCATTTTCCCTCTTTAACTGGTTAGGGTTGATATTATCGGATGAATACCCAACGATTGTTGGTCCAAATATTTTGGCCAAATTCATTACAGACATATGACAGGCTGGAGATCGGGATACCCTGCAATGTTAACATTATAACTGGTTTCCGTAGATATTGGACCCTGGAAAGAAATAACTTACTTTTTCAGATGCACCATCATGTAAGCTAGTGTATCCCTGTTGGGCTGGCTGTGGTAAATCAAATATGGCCTGATATAGACCTGGTATCATACCCCGAAGATCCGAACACTGAACGGCGTTAATGAAATCTTTCCATGAGGCATATGTAACCAACGGTTCATTAAATGACCTCAAAAAATTCTTTACAACTCCTTAAATTACATGTATATCCACGCCGCTTAAAGCTGGAGCACACTTTCCTTTAAGAAATTTTTCCTACAACAACAAATATTACCAACCATATCTACTACAGTTATTTGCATAGTTTAAAAACCTTGACATCTCTTTCAGAGCCTGGTATTCGATATATGCCCGATTCCTTGAGGCCTTTCAGTTCAATTTTACTGACACAGTGAATTATCAGCGCAGACACCATCGGAGGTGTTGACAGTGTGTAATCTTTAATGAAGCCCTAGAAGTAATACAGTTATACATAATTATATTTTTTATAGAGGTCTCGTAATTACTGTTGCACTTCTCGAGTTTGGTATACAAGGAAGGGGAAGTACTTTACACTTTATACATGTGGCAGTGGTAAATCCAATCCGTTTAGAGCAAACTTCACAAATTTCGGGCACAACCATCGTTTTATCATTAAGGGATTGTGGTCTAAGGTCATTGTTGCGCTTTACACTTTTATATGGACTATTTAAATTCCATGACTGGCATTTCAAATTCATTGGTGGAGCGGTTGGAGCCGTTTCTGATTTATTCTAGAAAATATATTTATTCATGATTCATAACATTTTTTAAATAGGAATAATAATTATAATACATGGTACAAACTATAAAAATTTCACTCCAACTGCTTTTGCTTTCAGAGAATGGACATCAGTAACTAATTTGGCCGTTAAATATTTATAAGCTGTATAAAGCGTTTATTGAAATTATGCATTCATCAGTGTAGATTGTGGTAAATCTAAAAATTCGCCAATTTACATGGTTTTCAATATCTGATTTTTCTAATGTCAGAAAATTAAAAAAAAACATCTTATCATCAAGTAAGAATTATTTTTCAAGAAATATACTTTGTAATTGGTAGAACTTTATAAAAAAATGTCAATCATTTTATAAATAAACAAACAAAATTTCCAGTGTAAAACTCGCAACTCTAAACAAACAGAAAATTTCGAAGGAAATATCTGATTAAAACTTCAAAATTTCTTGAAAAAAAAAAGTAAACATTTCAGGATAGTTTTTAATAATTCGATTTTGTTTTGGAATTTTTTTTTGAACGAAACATTAAAATTTTAAGAAAAAATCACAGAAAAAATGTCGAGCGTTTCTTTTGTTTAATTGCGTTTCCCGCTTTTACCCATATGTGGCGAATATTGTAGGTTACAAATACAATATGCGAAATGGATTGCTTTGGATTCACCTAATTATTAACAAACTGAAACTGTACATATTGTAACGAAATGTAATTATGAAATTTAGAATTTAAGGAAATTTTCTAGAAAGATCTGATAAGGAAAAGTGGCCGCGATAATGAAACAAATGGCAGATAAGTGTTCCAGAATTTCGACAAACGATAATCCTTATCTGCTGGATTTTTCTAGAACCCGGAAGCGAGAACTATATAAGGCGGTCGCCTTTCCCTCGAATCAGTCAGTCGAAAGACAGTGTAGTTAGTTAGTGAGTTACTAGTTAGAAGTCAATGAATAAGTTGGTGAATTGCAATTGTAGTGTTTCGAGTTCAGTTTTACAATCCATGTGGTAATCATTCGAACCGATAGCGCGCAACAATATATTGTACAAATAAGTTCGTAACAGAGAATAAAGTGAACACTCTCTTGTAGCATGGGTAAAGTAAATTTCTACTGATATTATTATTAGGGTAAAAACTCTATAAAGTTGATCTAATATAAAAACTTTCTGATTATGGTCATAAGGGAGAAACCCTCTAAAGTTGATCATGCCATAAATGACCTCTGAAACTAATTATAGGGTTAAAACTATGATCAGAAGAGAAACACCCCCTAAAGTTGCTCATGCCATAAGTGTCCTCTGATACTGATTATAGGGTCAACCAGTGGCGGCTGGTCTTAAAGAGCGCAAGAGCGCGCGCTCCTCGCGATCTATTCTTTTCTACTTAATGTAAAAGTCTTGGATTTATCACATTTTTAAACACAAAATCATGATATACTAATTAACTAATAACACTTCTGAGTGATTTGGAATAAAGTACGCAAACTTTTATTCCATTATATTATATACTATAAGGAAATTGAAATAAGTTGGTGCGCGCGTGGCTGCCATGCGATGCCTATCAACGGCCTCCACGGGAAACGAAGAAATAATCTACAGAACACCGCGCTAAAGCTAACCCGCGGTGCGGTACGCCGCTTTGCTGAAGCGATGTTGCCAAATGGTGAGTACAAGTCAGAGTTTGAAGTGTGTATTTACGGTTTATGATGCTAAATGCGTAGGTGCCGGCTGATTTGATTGCGATTGCTAATTGTGCCGCTTACAGGCCTAACTGCCAATAGTACGGCTATTCACAAAGAGATAGCAGTACCCATTCTAGGGTCTAATTATTAATTTGTAAATTTGGATTTAAACAATTTTGCTGAGAAAGTAATGAACACTTTATTTCTTTAAAAGATCCTAGAGCGGATTTTGTTTAAAAAAATATTTTTTTTGTGTTATTGTAGAGTGTAATTAGAACTTTGTAATAAAATATATTTTATCTTCAAATGCAGTTTTCATGAAAAAGTGATATAATTTTATTCCTATGAAAGCAAACAATTTTAATTAAGTAATCTAGAACCGTAACCAGCTGCAACCGCACAGAGTACTTTAAGTGGCTCAGAAATGTCGATAATGATTTTTTTTTTGTACTCGATGAAAATAATTTAGAGATGATAACCCAAAAATATGTTGGAGACTATAAGATGTTAATTAAATTTAATTCGTAAAAATACTTTTAAATATCACAACTTTTGTATCACTTTTGTTTCTCTTAAATTTAATACCTTACTATGGCACTGGAGTCACCTAAACTCTTAACTACTAATATTTTTGCACAGGGCATCGAACCTCTATTTTTTTCGTTCCGGGTTTTTCGCTCCGGGAAAAAATCATATCGGTTCCGTTCCGGTTTTCGTTCCGACAAAAATAGCGGTTTTTTTCGGTTTTCGGTTCAGTTCCAGTCGACTCATTTTTTAATTTTTTAAAATTTTTCATTTAAATTGATTTTTTAACATAATTTAGGAAATGTTCTTCCTCTTTTTTAAATATTACAGCATATAACTACTGTGGTAGTGCTTATAATTTAAAGGAAATAATTCTCGATTTTTCGAATTTAAAAAAATTACCTGATACTCGTGCATTCGCCTAGGTGAAAAAAAAAGAAAGGACTTTTTGGTTATATACTTTTTGAAAGTTTCGACTTTTCGAATAATTCAGTTTCTATTGAAAATTTTGACTTATTTCGAAAATTTCGACAATAAAAACCCACTTTTTCACAAAGTCAATCTTTTCTGATTCGACTTCCAAATTTTTAAAATTTCAACTTGATTTCAAAAATTTCGACTTTTTTCAAAATTTTGATTTTTTGAATATTCCAAATTCCTCAAAATTCTGTCTTATTTGGTTAGTTTTGATTTTTTTGAACATTTTACTTTTATAACTTTCGTTGTTAAAAATTTTATTTTTTGAAAATTACAATTTTTTTTTAATATTTGGAATTGACCTCGAAGTTGTCTGACCTTATTTTTGTAAATATCAAAAATTTTCTCGAAATCTCGAAATTTCATTTTTTTTGCAAATATAATTAATTTTAAATTCGATTTTTTCAAAACATTTCAATTATTTTTAAAAATTTGAATTTTTTCAAAGTTTTAACTTTTTGCAAATATCGACTCGAATGTTTGTTTTTTTATTCAACTTTTTTCAATTTTCACTTTTTCGCAAGATACTGACTTTCTAAAAATGATTACTCTTTCTAAAAAGTCTGCCTTCGATTTTAATTGAAAATTGTTAAACATTTTTCGACTTCCTTAAAGCATTTCGTCTTTACATTTTGAAAACTTTCAATTTCAAATGTTCCTTTTTTTAGCTTCCACTTTTTCAAATATTTATTTATTTTATTAATCGCTAGACTTTTTCAGTTTGACCTTTCTCAAAGATTTTAATTTATTTTCCAAATTCTGAATTTTTTGAAAATCTTTACACATAATTTCAATCTTTTCTCCAAATTGTTATTTTTTTAAAATTTTAATTTTTTTCTGTAAATTTAAGGATGTTAAAAAATTGACTTTTAAAAACTTCTACCCTGTTTTTTTTTTAATTTTTGATTATGGTCAAACTTTTGACAAATTCTCAAAGCTTTGATCTTTTTTTGAAAACTGAGATTTTTTTAAAAAATTTCGACTTTTTCTTGAAGTTTCGGCTTTTATGTAGTAAACTGAACTTTTATTTGAAAAATTAGATTTTCCTTTAATTTTTGTTTCTTGAAAACTTAAATTTCTTCTCAAATTTCCGACATTTTTAATATTTTCAAACCTTTTCCAAAATTTAGACTTTTTTGAAAACTTTGACCTTTTATCATCGAAATTTCGACTTTTTCTCGAAGCTATAACTTTTTCAGAATGTGATTTTTTTTTGGAAAACTTCCTCTTTTTTTCAAAAGTTTGGATTTTTTATAAAATGATTATGTTGAAACATTTACTTTCAAAACATTTACCTTTTTTTAAAAATTTCCAATTTGGCTTAAAGTTTTTACTATTTCTCGAAGTTTTAACTTCTTTTTTTGATAATTCCGACTTTTTCCCGAAAATTTTCACTTTTTTCAAAATTGCAAATTTTTGAAATATTTGAATTTTTTTAGGATTTTAATCTTTTTTGAAAACTGTTACCTTTTATCATCAAAATTGAGACTTTTTTCGAAATTAAATACAGCTTCATCCAAAATTTGAAGTTTTTTCAAAATATCCATTTTTTTTCAAAAGTTTGAGTTTTTGTGATAACTTTAACATTTTTTCAAAATTCGCCTGCTCCAGAAATTGTTTACTTTTGGTGAAGAATCTAATTTTCCAAATTACCAATTTTTAAATTTTGAACGAATTCTACAAAAGGAATTCAAGATTTAACTAAATTTCAATTTTAAAGCTGCCTAAATTCAAAACAATCTAAACAAAAATCGCAGCTTCGAGGCGGAAATCAAAATTTTAAGAAAAAAGTGCAATATAGCGTAAACAAAACCAGATAAAAATTGGAAGTTTAAACTGGACATTTTTTAACATATTATCGTTCCAAGTTTACCCTTAAAATTTCGACTTCATTTCAAGATCCCGGCTTTAAATTGGAATATAAATGTTGTAATTTTCTCTTGAAATTTTGACTAAAATTCCCAATTTCTAGGAAAAATTAGAAATAAAAGATTTTATCACAAATTTTGAGATTTTGGGAAGTTTTATGAAGTCGGTATGATAAAAAAACATTAGAATTTGAAATTTCGAGAAAAAAATTGCCATATTTAAATTAAAGTGAAATTTGAAGGAAAAAATTCAAGGCAACTCGGAATTTTTATTAATAACTTCAAAAAACAAGGGTATTATATTATTAAAGGGAAAATCTAAGTTTGAGGAAAAAAAAACAAAATTTGAGTGTTTGTTCTGAAGAAAAAGTTGGAATTTTCGGAAAAATTCAAATTTGCAAATAAAATTGCCAGGAAACTGGGCTTCAATGAAAAAGACTTCACGGCTTGAGTCGATATTTACAAGAGCACATAAAATTTGTATTTTAAACTTGAAATTTTAGGAAAAATAAAGAAATATTTTGAGAAAATGGTCCAAATTTCAAAACAGAACCAACAATTTTGAAAAAAGAATATTCAAATTATACAACTTAAAATTCAATTTGGCTTGAAATTTTCAGAATAAAATCAACATTTTTTTAGAAAGAGTGGAAATTGTAGGTTTCTAATTGAGCCTTCAAAAAAATGTTCTTTAAAGTAAACTCATAATTTTGATATCAAAGTTGCATGAGTTTGTGTAAAATTTTGAAAAGGAAATTTCTAAAAAATCTCAAACTTTAAAAATTATTTTAAGAACATACAAGTTCAACGAACCAAAATAAATCGTTATTTTTTTCCGGTTCTGTTCCGGTTTTCGTTCCTACAAAAATAACGGTTTTTTTTCGGTTTCTGGTTTTCGATTCAGTTCCGGTTCGAAGCCCTGTTTTTGCATTTACGCACCCCCTGTCAAAAAGTCACCAGCCGCCACTGGGATCAACACCCTCTAAAGCTGATTTACTACAGTATTTTCTAATACTAGTTATAGGGTTAATACCCTCTAAAGTTTATCATGCGACAGTATCCTCCGTTGACTATACATATAAATGGACGGAGTATTCAATGTGTTAGAAGAGTATTAACTTGTAATTGTGGAATAAGGATGAACTTTGAAAAAGAACAAGTTAGAAAGAGTACGTTTTGCCATCGGAATCGAGTAAATCACAAACCACTAACAATAAAGTGTTAGTGGTTTGTGGAGTAAATGGTCATGTTCAGAACTAACAAATTATGCTTATAATATTGAATTTGTCGTCTTTCTTGTCGCTTATGTGTCATTTGTGTCGTATTGGCTTTTCTTTTCCCTTTTATGCGTTCTACTTTTGATAAGTTTCCTGTTTTGTTTGGTAACAGTTAATCAATTTAGATAATTTATTAGGTTTCAATGATTTCGGTAGGAAGTTCGCTACTAATAAGTATTTCGTCCTGTTGGTGTCTTGATAATGAGATTAATCTTACTTTAGGTTAATGTGTTCCGCCGAAATCCCTTAGAGAAAAGAGGGGTTTCAACATTTCATTTATGAAAACACAAAAGTTAGCTATTCACCTTCATAAAATAGAAAGTTATTTATGATTTTTTGTAGAAAAACGATTATCAATAAAGATGCAAATTCAAACATATTAATCTGTCACATCCGTTATCGAAGGGAAGGCTCTATGAGATAGTAAAATTATTTTCAGTATCTGGGACATTGGGACAATAATTAGTTTTTTAATATCTAGAACTTAATAACTAGATGTGCCTATTCTGTTTTCCATGTAGAGGTTCTTATAGGAATAACTAAGGAGCCAAGAATTATTGTCACCTTAAATGTATCATCTTTGCCCTCAAATGTAAGGGTCCACTTCTTGAAATTATGACAACATGTTGAATATAAAATTCATTTCTAATTGTAAGTTTTTTCTCAGTAACATATTATTTTTCCTATATTTCTGTTTTATTTCAACTTATATATTTTTTTTATTTCTCTATATTTGTACATAATTAATCCTTTTGTAATATTTTACAGATCAGTTTATTTAAATAGTCATAAAAATACTTTATGCAGCGGTTAGACATTTATATTAGAGCCTAAAATAATGGATGTATAAATATTTTTCAGACAATTCATTAATATAAAACATACTTTAAGAGATTTAGCGACAATGTCATACTTTAAAGCATGCGCAAATGGTCGATCCCGATGGCTCGCCGATAGTCTGTTTCTCTTTACCCGGCCATTATTTGGACCGAATGCTCCATCCATTTATTTATATTATCTAAGGTATCCTCTGATACTACTTATAAGGTTAACACCTTCTAAAGCTGATCATACGACAGTATGCTCTGAAGTTGATTCTGAGGTAAACACCTCCCGGAGCTAATGTAAGGGTAAACACCCTCTCACGATTACATCCAAAGTACTTCCTTTCTCTCATATCTCTACACAAACACCTTCTACCTTTAAAACTGGGTAAACACCCTTATTAGTGGTATCCATCCTCCCCTTACAGACACCCCTGACCTCACAGCAATTCTCATCTCATTATCTTTATTTTTCTATATTGCGTCAACCCTTACGCAATCTAAAGCTTCTCAATGAGGTCACTGTCCAAACAGACCACACCTTTTATGCATACATATTCACGTCTAATATTTGCGTACTATATGCCGTTCCGGTTCCGGCAACCTGGGAGAGTTGTAGTGGAAGCGCGGGCACGAGGGATAAAGGAGTCGAGGAAGAAGAGTTGGTTGGTAGAAATGAATGTGGACACATCACAAATAGTATATGCGGTGTTAATGTTATAATTTAAATAAAGGACTACTTGTATAAGAGTGTGTGATAATCCTTCCCCCAAAGACTACATCAGAAGTGATTCAGGACCATGCCCAAAACAAAGAACCGGGTCTACAGCAACAGCTCGTCCTCGAGTTCTTCAAGCAATAATTCGTCTTTAACCTCTGAAAGACATTTTCGTCGGCAATCTTACCAACGAAACCGTAAGCCCCAATCTAAACAACCAAAATTATATACACCGGACACAGATTCCCTTGCCACTGCCACAACTGTAAGTACACTATCTTTTTCTAATGCATATCCACATAAAAATGTTGGCATAGTCACAATTATTCCGGAATTCAGCCCACTGCACTCACAGATTTCAGATTGGATTGAAATTGTAGAACATAATTCTAAAACTCATAATTCGGACGATAATTTTGTGGTTTATCAAGAATTAAATAAACTCATTGGTACAGCTCAAACTTGGTACACCAGCTACATCGAAAGTGAACCCAATTGGTCCCAGTTTTTATGGCAGCAATGGAAACGGTTTTGTTGAAAACCTTGCAAAGCACAAGAAACGTCTACAACATTTTTATGGATATCGCACATCAAAAACCTAAAGTTGATTCTTTTTTGTAGGAGTTTCATTTTCATCATTTGGCCAAAATTAATAAATTACTTGCAAATTTTACCGACGAGGATAAGGATTCATTAATTCTCGGTGCTTTTAACGACGAAAATCTTAAATTCGCTGCTGAAGCATCGCGAATAAAAGACCCTAATATCCTAGCGGCATTTTTGAAGAATATAATCTATAAAGGAGACCGCGAAGTTATTACTCCTACGAACGCAACACGTGGTAGTGACTCAACGTTGGCGGCGCGTCACTTGCCACACAATCAAACGAAACTTAAAACGAAGATTTGTAGTTGTTGCACAAACGATTTATACGTATCTAATGTATGACATCATCATCCTTGGTACCTTGTCCTACGTGCCCTATTCAATGACACCTTAAACATATGATATCCCAAAAACTTGCTTCACACTACCTAGCACGTTTCTGACGTAATGCCATTATAGTCTCGTTACTGATTTTTAGCATGGTGTGTAGTTCATGACGAGCGAGGACGCTCGTCTTGTCAGGATGGTCGAGTGCCGTCCCAGTTCCGGCAACGTGGTTGGGATCCGGTCAATCACAAGTATGCGAGTATGCCCGGGGAGGCTCGGGAGAGTTGAGGCGGAAGCGCGGGCACGAGGAAAAAAGAAGTCGAGGAAGGAGAGTTGGTTGGTAGAAACGAATGTGGACACATCACAAAGAGTATATGCGGTGTTAATGTTATAATTTAAATAAAGGACTACTTGTGTTAAGACTGTGTGTATCTTGTTGAGTTCCTGTACTAGCTGGACACGATACGGATGAAACTTATTTTTACGCAAGATTCGTGAAACCAAGGTTTGACTTATTTGTAATTCCGTGCTTATTTTTCTGGTACTTAAATGCGGATCTTGGACAACAGCAGCCGCTAACAAAACTTGGTTTTCTTCATGCGTCGTTGGTTTTCTACGCTCCTTTTTCTCGTATTTCGTACTAAAACTTCGCTCAAACCTCTCTCTCAATTTAGCGAATGCCGCTGAATTTAGATATCTCCGATCGGCAAAGCGTTGGGCATAAATTCTTGAGGCAAGAAATGGATTTCTGTCAGCACTGCCCAAGGCATAAACCATATCGACCAATTCTTCTTGAGAAAACATTGTCTTTCAGTACTAATACCAAGACCTCGCGACAACAATGAGATAAACTATCAGTTATTGCCAGACAAACGAGACGAAACAAAACCGCGACATCCAGGGCTAACGCGATAATACGAAATTAATTAAAATTTTTACAAAATTCTAAATTTCTCAAAAATTATTGGACGGAGGTGGCAATACCTGGTACCAAAAAATAGGTAATTTAATTTCGCATCCGATAAGATAATCCATTTGAAAAAATTAGGTTATGCATGTTTGAACAACTGAAGAATTGAGTCGACGGATGTGAAGAAATTTAAAAAATCTTGCTAACAGCAAAGACGTAAACAAATACTCCATTTCTTCCTGAATCCAAAACCGTATGCCACACAACTCTGAGTCATTGCGTTTGGAAAATATCGTTAATGGCGTCAAGCTCCGAAATCGTCAAATTTAACCAAAAAAATTAAATTACGGGAAAACGGTTCAACTAAGGGCCTATGTCGTCTTAATAAATTCATATTCATTTTTAACAAAAATGTAAAAATACATAGGGTGTTCTATTTAAAATAAGAAAGTTGTGTTCATTTTCGGTGCAACCGGAAGGCCGCCATATTTAGCAATAATTTAAGGTTGTGAAAAACTTTATTTTGAACAACTTTTATTCAAAACATTTTTCGATATTTTGAACGATACGCCTACCAATGACCGATTCCCGCTTAGTGACTTACCCTGTATAATATAATTAAATACACTTATTATTGGATAACAATAAAAAATTTACCCTAAATTGTCTTCTTTCAATGCAAGCAACACCAGTACTTCTTCTCTCTACACATCCGATGATGTGTACATTTTTTTTGTGTATGATAGAGTATTGTTTGTTGTTTTTCGTTTTCGATATTGAAAATATGACGCATATGATGCGATTAAATTCTCCTCGCTTGCGGATTCCTTCACGAATTTCGTGACGAATTTTGCGTTACGGATCCATTGCGACTAAATCGCATTAGTTTGGGGGAGGCTGAAATGGCTAAGGCCTACCGCTGACATGCAACTTTTAGTCGGCCGACTGTTTAGTTGTCAAATTGTGAACAACATTTTCTTATGGAACCGCGCATATGCAACTGAATAGTCGGCCCATGAAAAAGTTTGTGGCTGGTTACAAACTCGAAGCAACTTTTCGGTTGTACAACTGCATTGTAACGTACTGATTGAGATCTGTTCGCGCTGACTGGCAACTAAGCAGTTGCCTGAATATCCTGAAATTAGCTTATTATGGTCTTTCTTCAGGGGGAACAGTATCAATCCATTATGAATTCTGATATGTAGGTAATAATAAGTAGGTAATAAAAGTTTATCAAAGTACTCATCCTATAATGGTTTTAAAAAATGTAGGTTAGGTATGTTTTTAGTTCTTCATATAATTTATAAAATTGGCCTTTTAACAAGCTTGACTTATGATTTATGTTTTGTTTTTCGCGCATCTTTGAGTCGGCCGACCATTTAAGAATGATTGGGCAGTCAAATAGTCGGTCGACTAAAAATTGCATGTCGGCGTTAGGCTTAAATTATCTAAAAGATATGAAACCATCTTACATAATTATACTTAAAAACACTTTCACGAAAATTCATATAAGACAATAAGTTAACTACATATTTACCAAATTGTCTCTTTCCTTAACGACCTTCTGGCATTCCCTTTTAGAAGAATCAAAGAGATATCTTGCTTTTACCAAGTTCCTTTCCAGTTCTGAGTATTTCTTATCCTTTTCTTCTGAACACTCTTGGAAACGCTTCGACGCTGCCGCAGCAGCCGTGTACATTTCGTAAAGGATTTTAGTCTGTTCGATGAACCAGCAGAATGTACCCTCTAAATCATCCTTCAGTAATATGTCGATTGATCTCATCAGTCGTCGAACTGGTCTAAAATCGATAACCCATTTTCCGACGAATTCGAGTGGTAATCTCTATGATCAAAAAGACTGTCTTCACTGTCTGACCTTTTTGAAGAAACTGAGATTCGAGGTGGTTTAAACTGTTTATCGCACATGATTTATTTCAACTGTACAAACAAACAGTTAAAAACAATTTCATAAAATTCGTTTATATTCGAAAAAGAAAAATAACTAATTAACTGATACGCTGGATTGGAAAATTCGTACATTAATAATGTGTTAGAAAAGATAATTTGACTTACCAGTTTCTTATCTTACCACAGTTTATTTAATGGACAAAAAATTATCAGTGGCGTGGTGTGCATTTTATAAATGGGGAAGCTGGTCAGAAAAGAAACAGCAAATACGCCGTAGGCAAAATTTATTTTTTAATATAACTGCTTTATTTAATATTACGGGAAATCTTCTACTTCAATTTGAAAATTTATCAATTGCATCATCATAAAATTTTTGTTGTCTGGAAATATTTTGAACCGTCATCGGCAAATTGGAAAGTCTTTCTTGTCCAGTAAAATTTCTAATAAAATTTTTAATTGGTTTTAAGGCTGAAAAACTGCGTTGTGTAGTAGCACTTGTGGCGAGAATAGTAAAAGATAACACACTACTTAAGAATCTCGAGAAAAGTCAACAGTTTTGTACAGATTTTCAGAGGTCAGCTTGCTACTAAAATTGAATTTATTTTTACCTACACTATTTGCGGGGCGTATGAATAAAATAACCGCGTATTTTCTGAAACCACTTTATTTTCCCTCCGTTCTTACTGTTGCCTTTACAAAGGGTGATCGACGAGAGAGCTTTTTTTTTAGGCACCCTCTACCTCCGCTTCCGAGGTGGCGACAAAGCCAAATTCAAATTTACTTACAACTACAATTTTGAAAAAAGATAATCAGGATAATCAGAAAATCCATGTTTAGTTTATAAATTATTTTCCTTTGCAAACAGAAGGCATACCAACAAATTAAAAGAGATTTTGTATTATAGATTTTTTGTAGTTTTTGGGTTAAAAATGTCTAATATGTAATTTACACCGTTTTATTAAATTTGGTATTGCAAGAGTTTATCTAGCTTTCGACAGACGTGCCCACTCTAGCCCCCCCTTGGTGCCGTAACTGCAGAAAGGTGAAACTGGGCTAGTTTACGCCAACTTTCAATGTGAGAGCAGTAACTGGTCTTGTCTTTTGGTAGTAAGGACAGATTCCTAGCGTAGAACCGGTAGAACCTAAGCAATTGCCATAATTTCTCTAGATACACTTTGTTAGTGATTTGATGATGAGAAGAGGAGTATTAGTTGTGAAGTTTACCGTGGCATTAAACCAGGTTGCATAACAAATATCAGATTAGGTAATATGTCGGCTTTCCACAACAGGATTATTATACCGAAGAGTAAATTCAACTTGCTTCTGTATGAAGAATATATTATTATTTAAATAAAGTTTATTTTATAATATTTTATAGTTTTATGTTCCCTTAAGTTTGATACACTAATGGAATAACATTTAAATTGGGGCTATTAATAATAATTAATAAGGTAACTAAATATCATTCTCCTTCCCACCAATGCATATTCGCTTGATTTTGTATCATAGCTTCCTTCTCTGCTTCTTCTCTTATATATTCGTCGATAATACTCAGTTCAAAGTCGATATCTTCAGGTGTCATAGTTCTTCTTCTAGCAGCAGAAGCTTTAAATACGTTATTCAGAATTTCAAAATTCGGATCGTTCATGAATGTATTTACTCGGCTAGTGCTTTTTACAACATCTGAATAACTTGGACTAACTGGAACGTTTCTAAAAACTTCGCACGAAGAACTCGGTGGGGAAAATACTTTACCACCCCTTGGTTTTCGAGACCTAGCAACTTCGCTATACGTCGGGATTCTTTCACCTCTATCAATTTTTGGTCTTCCCCTTTTACGCCTAGGCCTTGCTACTGCTGTTGGTGTTGGAGGAGCGGACTGCACAGTTGGAGAAATTTCACCTGGAACATTAAAGCTTTGTCCGAAATTCGGTAAAGCAACTTCGCCAACAGGGGAATTTAGATATGGATCGTAGTTGAAAGAACTGTAGGTTTCTGGATTTGTTTTTATATCATAGTGTGGCATCTTTCTGACTACTTTGTTGAGATTCATATTTGGAAACTGAACGTCGTACTCTTCTGAATCTTCTATGACGATTGGATAGCTAGTTGTTGTCCCTGTCGGAAAATTGCAGTCTTCGGGTGTTTTTGCCAAAAATGTGCTAAGTATGGGGTAATTTTTCGAATCGTTTAAATCTTCACATTTCCAGATGTTACTAGCTGTTTGTTCTACAAGCTTCTTGTAATTATTTATCTCCAAATCTAACTGATCGCAGCAATCAGTTTGTGTTTCCTGGTCTCTAAATTCTCTTTTGATTATTTCTTGTGTTTCGTAATTAGGCAAGAGAACCGCCGACATTTTTGAAGGTGTTACATAACGGGAAACGTTAACATTTACTAAAATAAGAGAAGATTGTGGCATGTCTGGTATTGTAACAACCATATATTTTTTTCTTTCTTCCTCATTTCGCAGTTTTAAATTTTGCTTATATCTTTTTAGTTCTTCGAGATACATACCATAGAAATCGATGTAAAATGGGCTCGGAGAGAACATGACTGTGTAGTGTGGGTCATAATTTTGGCAAGTGTAGGCATAGCTGAAAAATTACTCCATTTTAGTACAATTGTCAGAATCTTTGGTTATAAATGCACCCCCCATTTATCTTTTGAAACTTTTAAATTCAAAATTTGTTGTATATACCATATTTCGAAAGCTAAATGGGGGTGCATTTATAACCAAAGACCCTGTACATAATATAGTATCCTAAAACTTATTAAGGTATTTGAACAAACAAAAACTTTGTCTAAATAAAGGATTTAAATTCATGGAATCTTAATCCAACCTGCAACGTGTAACAGTCTGGATCTGGATTTTAGATGGGTTACCTAAAATTAGGCTAGCACTTAGGTCACTCTTTTTGGGTCCATTGTGCTTCATGTGATTAAGATGTCCTTGGACTTTCATTCAGCTACTCAATTTTATTGAGAAACTGAAGAAAGTCCCTTGGAGGCACCTTTGTTAAACTGGCGACACTAGAAGTTCCCAGTGTGGATCGTCTGATTGAAGTTACTGCTGAGCGCTGCATCAGACAATGAATCAAGTGCTCGACACTTTCAACTTCTTCTAAACATTCCTTACACCTTGAGTAACAGTATTAAGGTAGTAAAAACTCACATTGGAAGAGTTTTTTAAGTAAAGTTCTGTAACGCAGTCAATTTTTAATTTTAGAACTTCTTTTCATCATTCACCATTTTTTTTTATTTTGTCAAGTTAATATTACGAGGAATGCGAGCTGTATTAAAAGAAAGGTATCCAAGGTATAAAAGTAGAATTTAGATTTGAATTTTATGCTTTATATTAATCATAAATATCGTAAAATACACAATACTGCCAGAGATATTTATAAGATATATTTAGCTATATTTTTATTTATTTATTCAATAATTATTGGCCTGCCGAATTCTGATCATTCGCATCTGTAGCTAAATAATTAGGATTAATTTTGAGAGTTTCAATAATCTTGAAATATTGAAATAGTGCTCTCCTCCTTTGGAAAACGGTGTTCCAATGATTAAAACTTCTAATAATAATTTGTCATTAACATTACTCTTGCGTTGCAAAGCAAGTGGTGTTAAAGCGCCAAATTTTACATCATTTTGACTCTATTATCATGTTTTTGTTGTAAAAAGTGTTCTAAAAATGCTGATTGGATTAGTATATTTTTGTTAGCCAAAACAATAATATGAATATTTAGAAGTATCTAATTACCTAGGCTAATTTAGTTCAAAACATTGCTCATTATGCTCAATGGGTCAAATTTTGTATCCTAACAAATGTAAGTATCATATATGTAATCGGTCAATTGACTTGCTTCTGCTCTAAAAGTCGCTCACCTTGCAGACACGTTCAGCTGAAATTTTTTGTTCATAATCTTGTCATGTACCAAATTCATATGAATATTTATGGAATATCCGATTGGGTCGTTAATACATTCTACGTTTACTTTGTAATCCTAAAATAAAAGTGACTTCAACATATATATTAATAAAAATCTTAAACTGATGGCATTTAAATCATTTTACTCACCAAAGGTCTAACAGGACCATGGGTCTTTGGGAAAAAAATCAACTCCCCATTTGGATCGTTTATAGGTTGCAAATCAATCCAATGGTTTGCATTCCTTATATGTCTACATGGCACCCCGAAACGGCCACAAACGCAAAGGCATGACCCATGCGTCGTTACAAAATACACCCAATACCCAGTGTTTAGAATGAAAGCAGTCAAAAATATTTGATCGAAAACATCAAATATCTAGAATGAATCACTTCAATTGCTTACATTAAAAAGCCCCAAAGTATTACCTTAGAAGCTGTATAGTAGTGCAAATCACTGTTGCAAACATTGAAAGCAACGTCTAGGCTCTCTTCGACAACCCTGCACACCCTGTTGTAGTGTGTTGTCAATAAATCGGAAGCGCCAGTCGAACTCTTGAGTTTGCTTGATTGCATTTTCCTTTACAATCGCATAAGAGCTCTATTGGCGATGAATTATCGTGGAATGTCTCCCAGGAATTGTGATTATAGACAAAATAGGTTTCGATAACTCCAAAGAACGCACCTGACTAATTGGTTATCGTTCAATTGTTTATATTTAACGTCATATCGTTGGCTTCTGTCTTCTATTGTTGTTTGAATGTTATTATAAGTATCAATTTTATAAGTCGTGATAGAGTCAAAAAATTGTGCATAATTTATGTCAGACGTTGTTCTGATACCGATGTGAAAATAACTCTATTGTCTTTTTTATCTGAAAAGCATGCTTCTTCCTAACAATTTTGCAAGCTGGAACCTTGTTAAACACACGGTTTTAAATACTGCTAGCCTACAACTGAACGCATTTATTGAGATTTTACTGCAAATATTAAGATAGCAGTAGACAATGCAATTTAAAGCATTTTTTCCTCTAATTCAAGAAATATATTGTAGATTTGTGAGAGGTAGCTTGGTTTTAATTGCCTTTCTTCCGTTCAGTCACAATATATTCTTACTTCTTTTGTATCCGTGTGGTGTGAGGACCCACCGTACGCGTCCCAGGTGGCGGATAGGGAAAGGGTCATACGATGATCGTAAGTGAGCATGATCAGCGTAGGCTATAGGGCTCATTGGATATAAAAACCTAATTGGCAGCCAAAAAACCACGCCGCGGACCAACCTCTCCTGGCCAAGCTGTTATGTCGGGCCTAATGGCCTGCACCAGGGTAAACGGCGCCGAAGGACTTATTAAGAACTTCCGTAATACCGTGTTTCATTGCTGTTTGTGGTCATGTCTCGCAGGCAATGGGATGTGGGAATCTGGGCTTAACCGTCCGGTTCAAGTGGTGAGATCACAATAAAAATCTCCCGATTCCCACGGTATTGTGTGCGCCAAAGGGATGCAAGGTCACGAGGAAGCCTGATCGCTAGCGACTAACCTCAAGGCACCAGGCGCACCTCGTTGTAACCCATGCCGTCCGTGCGTATTAGGGGCACTGCACACGGGGACCTTTATTTCCTCTATACTCGTGGGACCAAAATGAAAACCGAAAGAACCCAAGAAACAACAACAAAAGAGGAAGGGAGCTTGGAAAAGAGGGACCCAACCAAAAAACTTTCAGGCGCAGCTAGAAGGAAGCTCAAAAAAGAGCGACGACTTCAACTGCAAGAAGCCGGAAAACCCGTTGAAAAACGGAGTGAAAAGAGGGAACAAACCCAGAGAACAGCAACCGGGACCCAGCAGTAGTAACCAACCGGGACCCAGCACTGGAAACCAACCGGGACATAGCACTAGGGACCAACCGAGACTCAGCACTAGGGACCAACCGGGACCCAGCAGCAGATCCACAACTACAACTGAAGGGACAACTACTGAGGCCGGAGGCTCAAAACGCTACCGCTCAGAAAACAGCACACGTTCAAGGCCGACACAGCCGAAAAAGAAGAGCAAAACGTCAAGGACTACTGCATCCTACGCGTAGGCTGTGAAGGATATTCGCCTAGCCATACTACCAGAAGAATATCCAGGAACGACCATTAGCGAAGAGCAAGGGGACCTCATCAAGGAGACTCTAATCAACGAATTGGGAAAAATTATTCTAGAACCACCTCCAAGGTTCTCCCGAGTGAATTATAGAGGGGGCTTTTTTGCGGCTTCCTGCGCTGACCAGGTCACTAAGGAATGGTTGGAGAGGACTCTCGCGGGAAACACTACCTTGGTCAACACGAAACTTAACATCATGGATGCAAAGGACGTACCAAAACCAACAAGAGTCATGGAGTGAATTCCGGAACCAAAAATGGAACCAAAAACTCCTCAAGATGCCAGCATACCAAAATCCTAGACTACATACAGACACATGGACTGTGTTGGACAGAAAACCCAACAGCAAAGGGCAACAACTAATTCTCCTCATGGACGAAAGTTCATGGAACAAAATTCAGGAACTGCAATGCAGACCCTACTTCAACCTTTCTCAGGCGATCTTTAGGTTGATGGGAAGGAAGAAACCAGGGGAGCAAGAGAAACCTGAAGAGATGGAGATTGATGAAGAAGGAGCTGAACAGGAATCTACAGCATCAACCTCGACAGGGGAAACCCCCCAAAATTAAGGTAGGTGAATTCAAAGTACCACAGAAAAATCTACACCACTGCAAGGCAGCTGCATCTGCCCTACAGAGATATGTACGTATGAACAAAATAGATATTGTACTGAACCATGGATTTCTAGGGGCCAGATCAGAGGACTGCGGATGGGAGGTGGTTGGGCTTTAATCAGCCCGTCATCAGACCATCCACGAGCTTGCATACTAACAAAGAGAGGAATTCCAGTACTACCTCTATGGAAACTCAGTACAAGGGACCTAGTGGTAGTAAAGATGACAACAAACATGGAAGGACAAAACCGAGACCTTGTGATGGGATCAGCCTACCTTTCATATGACCAACCAGGACAACCACCCACAATGGAGATAAGAACACTGGTGCAGAAATGCGCGGAAGAAAACACACAATTAGTGCTCTGTTGTAATTCCAACGCGCACCACATTGTCTGGGGGAGCACAGGAACAAAGAGGAGAGGTGAGTCACTTTTAGAGTTCATTATTTGCAATAATCTATAAGTAGCAAATCGGGGCACAGAACCGACCTTTCTCAATCAAAACAGAAAAGAGGTAATAGATATAACAGTCGACACACAAAACGCGTGCAATCTAATAAGTGACTGGAAAGCCTTAAATGAACCATCACTCTCGGACCATAGGTACATAAGTTTCGTGATAGCTCTGCCACAGGGGGGGGGGGCTGAGTCGTACAGAAATCCTAGAACCTGTAATTGGGACAACTATCAAGTGAGACTGAAACAGGGACTGGAATACTTTCCGATTAGGCCAAAAACCCCGTAGATATTAAAATGATGTGCGATGTAATCAACACCGCCATCAAAACTGCCTGCGAAGAAAATTGCCCAATGAAGACGAGGAAGGTCAAGCGGGAGACCGTATGGTGGAATCTCGAACTTTCTCGTCTAAGGGCAGAAACACGTAAGAAATTTAACCGGGCAAAAAGGACCGGACGTTGAGAGGAATATAAAACCTCAATACGAGAATATGTAAGTGCCATCAAAAAGGCAAAAGAAAATTCCTGGAGGAAGTACTGTGAGAGGATCGAAAAATCCCCAGAATGTGCTAGACTCCAGAAGGCATTGCAAAAGAACAACCAGAATATACTGGGATCTTTGCAAACACAACAGGGAGAATACACGCATTCCGAGGAGGGGACCCTGAGGGTTTTACTTCAGGCGCACTTCCCGGGGTGCTCAATCCTCCCTGCACAACAAGACAGCCAAGACACCGATGTACCGTAAAATCGGGGATCAAGTCAAAGCTGGAGAATAGCAAATAAACTATTTAACATAACCAGAATTAATGGGCGATAAACAGTTTCAAGTATATAAATCACCAGGCCCAGACGGAGTATTACCAATAATGTTACAGCAAGGAGTTGAAGCACTAGCGTCACCCTTGTGCACAATATTCAGGGCAGGATACGTGCCTCAGAACTGGAGAAGGACGAGAGTGGCTTTTATACCCAAACCGGGGAGAAATTCGTACGCCCAGGCAAAGTCTTTCAGGCCAATCAGTTTGACATCATTCATGCTGAAGACAACGGAAAAGCTTGTCGATAGGCATATTAGAGACAATGCGATGAGGTGTTTTCCCTTGCAGAGACATCAATACGTCTATCAAGCAGGTAAATCTTGCAACCTGAGTCTGCATGAACTCACAAGCAGGATTGAGGAAGCCCTCATAAGCAAGGACATTGCCTTGGGAGCCTTCTTAGACATTGAAGGTGCGTTTGACAATACGTCATACGCATCTATCAAAAGAGCTGTAGAAAGGCATGGAGTCGATCCGGCGGTAACTCGCTGGATAGACTTTATGCTCCAAAGCAGGAGAATAACAACATCACTAGGCAACATATCGATAGCGGTATCTGCAGCCCGAGGCTGTCCGTAGGGTGGGGTATTGTCACCGCTTCTGTGGAGCCTTGTGGTAAATGATCTGCTAAAGGCACTAGAACTGGAAGGATTTCATGCCCAAGGATACTCAGATGACCTAACCTTATTAACTAGAGGTAAATTTCCAGGGCCCGTATCAGCATTAATGCAACGGGCACTAAATATTACAGAAAGGTGGTATTCAGCAGAGGGACTAACAGTGAACCCTGCGAAAACCACGAAAGTCGCATTAGCTAAAAAAGGAATCCTGACTTAAGGAGGCCTAGTTTAGGAGGACAAGAAATTTCGCTGAGTAAGGAAGTTAAATATTTGGGACTTACATTAGATACCAAACTTAGCTACGGTGCTCACGTGAAAAAAGTTACTGCCAAAGCTACTAAGGCCCTATAGGCCTGTAGAGGCATGATAGGAAAACAATGGGGACTCAGACCAGCGATGGTCCATTGGATATATTCCAAGGTTGTAGTTCCCATAGTTACATACGGTTCTTTAATCTGGTAGCATAAAGCCAGAAAAAAAGGAAAGTGTTATCAGACTAAGCAAGGTACAAAGGTTAGCTTGCTTAGTAATAACAGGGGCGATGCAAACAACGCCCACTGCAGCCATGGAAGTACTACTAGGTCTGCCTCCACTTTATCTGGTGGCGGAGGCGGAGTCCCTGTTAGCAGCCTACAGGCTAAAAACAAACGGGTATGGAATGGAATCACCTAGATCAACATCCCATACAGAAATATTCAAGCGGATCAGTGCGAACCATACGCTAAGTATGTCATCGGACAGAACAAAGAGCATCCCCAATTTTCACAGACCCTACCAGGTAGTAATGCCGGAAAGGGGAGTTCAGTTAGTAGAACCAAAAAGAGAGAATGGATCAATCTGGTTCACAGATGGATCCAAAACAAAGATAAGTACTGGTGCGGGAATAACCAGCAAGGAACCACAGGGAATGAATTGTACATAAACCTGAAATCTTTGGCAACCGTATTTCAGGCAGAAGTTACTGCAATTGCAGCCTGTGCTGAAGCAATGATCAAGAGGATAAGAGAATCGTGATCTACAGCGACAGCCAAGCAACAACAACAACAAGCTGAGAGCTTATGAAATAAGCTCTAGTACAGTCAAAGATTGTGTTGATAAGCTAAAAAACTTGGCACAGCACAATACAGTTATACTCCGATGAGTTGAGGCCCATCGGGGAATTGAAGGAAATGAAAGAGCATACCTTCTAGCCAAAAGGGGAGCCGAGTTTCCTCTAGTAGGGCCGCAGCTTATTTGTTCGCTTGCCTACAAAGCGGCAGAAGAGGTAATACAGGAACTCCTAAGAAAAGAACGCAGCACTCACTGGAGGGGTGTCAACGTTCTGATGCAATCGCGGAAGTTCATTGACGGACCATCAGAAAAGAGAGCTAGAGAACTATTACAGTTAAGCAAAAATCAGCTCAGGTGGACAGTTGGACTATTTACGGGACACTGTGCCCTGATGAAACATCTTACAACAATTGGCGTAAAAGAAAATTCTATTGTAGAATGTGTGGAGAGGAGGAAGAGACTCCTTTACACATATTATGTGAATGTCCGGCTCTAGCAAGGGATAAACATTCGAGCTTTGGGAATGCTCTGACTGAACTAAAGACAATAGTGGAGACACCCATAAAGGAGGTTCTGTAATTTTTCAAAAGAACGGGCCTATTATGAGATAATCGTGGGGGGGGGATGACCGACCCCATAGTAATAATAATAATAAATACTTCTTTTGTAATAATAAGATCTGATCTAACCCCATTCCAGGGTCACAGATTTTCCATAAGTGTTATTATAAGATATGCTTCTCGTCCGAGAAGTTGCAGAACCTCCAATTTTGCCCGTTTTCTTGAGGTGACATCTCAAGGGGCAATAACCAATAAGAAGGCCATTGATAAGCCTCAAGTCTTTCTTGCCTAGATCAGCTTTCTTATCTTTTCCGGCGACTAATTAATCTTTTTCCTGAAACAGTTTTCCAGAACATGCTCATTTGGCCTTTTTCCAAATGTGTACTTTCGAATTTCGTTGAGACATGGCTCATTTCCTTCAATTTTACTTAATTAATAAAAACATCTATCGTAGAGAACTACTCTGGCAGTCCGAGTGTATTAGACAAGGGCTCGGCGGGCCAGTCCGTCACTAAATTTGTCAATCTACTGTATTGTCTAAGAACATATCTTAGTTTTTATATTTTGGGTGGGAGCCTAAGTCCTCAAAGTTTTCTCTTTGAATACTCATTAACTCATTAAGTATCTCTATTAAAATCAAGAAAACGTCCAACTTTCAACCCGAACAAGAAATACAAGGGTAAATCGAATATGAACCGGAATTTGTTTTTAAAAATTTATTGATACAAAATACATGTATGAAAGTTATTAACTATTTTTCTACATAGTCTCCACATTTTGTTATACATTTTTTCCAACGAATTGGGATTTTTTGAATGCCATCATCATAAAAAGAAGGGAGGCGCGTTTTCAGCCAACTGCGCACAAATATCTCAATAGCAGCATCGTCATGGAATTGCACACCTCCTAGAGCTACTTTCAGTGGCCCAAACATATGATAATCGTATGGTGATAAGTCGAGACTATAAGGAGGATGTTCTAATGTTGCCTAACGCATTTTCTCTAAGTTTTGATGTGTCAGATTGGCCGAGAGGGGGCGGGCATTGTAGTGAAGCAAAATCACATTTCTGACCTACAATTCGTGCCTCTTCCGCCAATTGCACGTTTTGCTTCATCCAATAGCTGACAGTAGTAGGCAGCATTAACTGTACGACGTTCATGTAGAAAATCGACGTGCACAACTAATTTAAAATCTTTAATCTTGTCTGCAGTCACACTGGTCTGAGGATGACGGGCATGGGGTTCATTTTCAACTTCCAAAAATTTGTTGTGCCATTCATACACTTAAGTTTTCTTCTTGAAGGTAGACAAATAACCTGCAGAAACTGCTTTGGTTCATTTCTTGTAATATTAGGATGGTAAATCAAATACAATCGGAATTTCTATCATGTCGCCATGATGGCGTTGGGAGTGTGCGCACTCTGGATATCACGTGAGGGATATCACGTGACTTCCTGCGCTCAAGTGAATTCCGTTCTCGCCGTACGTCAGTTGTAAATACAATGAGTAAGCAAGAGGTTCATCCGCACGTTGCGCAGCGCATTATTATTAAATTTCTTGCCGCTGAAGGCGTAAAGCCCGCCGAAATTCTTTGTAGACTAGAAGCACAGTTTGAGGATAATTGTTTGAAGAAAACTCAAGTGTATGAGTGGCACAACAAAATTTTGGAAGGACCAACGCCTGTTGAGAATGAATCCCATGCGGTCGTCCTCGGACCAGTGTGACTGCGGACGTTCGGTTATTGCTGCCTACTACGGCCAGCTATTGGATGAAGCAAAACGTGCATATCGGCGTAAGAGGCGCAAAATTTTGGTTAGAAATGTGATTTTGCTTCACGACAATGCCTGACACCACTCAGCCAATCTGACACATCAAAAATGAGAGTAAATGCATTAGCACATTAGAACACCCTCCTTATAGTCCCGACTTATCACTATGCGATTATCATATGTTTGGGCCATTGAAAGAAGCTCTAGGAGGTGAGTGATTCCATGATGATGATGATGATGCTGTTGAGACATTTGTGCGCAATTGCAAATAGGCCTCCCTTCTTTCTATGATGATGGCATTAAAATACTCCCAATCCGTTGGGAAAAATGCATAATAAAATCACGAGATTATGTAGAGAAATGATTAATAACTTTCATATATGTATCTTGTACCAATAAATTTTAAAAAACAAATGCCGGTTCATATTGGATTTACCCTCGTATAGTGATGTTTTCATAGGCATACTTAAAACAGCGCAAGGTAGGGAATTTTCTCTCCCCTAGCTTAAGCACTCATTTGAAAATTTATTTTTAATTGGGGGAACTTTCTCCAAACATTTACATTTTTTTCTTCGAAATTCTGCCTCTCAAAATTTCGACATTATTTGACGATTTTTTCTCATAATTGATTTTTTTCCACAGAATTTGTGCTTTTTTTGGACATTCGAAATTATTGTTAAAATTTGACTTCTTTTATCAAAATCTGAATTTCTCAAAATTTTAAATTTTTATTTTAAAATTTTTTGTTTCTTTTTTTTTGTGAAATATCCGCATTTATCGAAATTCCAGTTTTTTGAAAATTTCGCTTTTTTAAAATCCTAGATTCTATAAATTTGGATTTGTTTCTCAAGATGTGCCTTTTATTCAAAATTTGACAAATTTTTTGATAGAAAAGTAAAAATGTTGAAATAATTTTTGGAAATTTTGAATTTTTGTCACAAGGCAAAAATTACAAGAAAATTTTCTTTAAAAAATTCAACCATTTTCTAAATCTAACTTACTGAAAATTCCAACCGGTTTCTTAAAATTTTTATCTTTATCCCAATACTGAACAGGATCGTCTTCCAGTCAAGAGAAATGAAATATTCAGCAGGGAAATCTCGACTTTTTGATCGAAATTTCAATCTTTTTCTTGTACATTTAATCTTTTCCTTGAAATTTCGATTTTATCCTCGAAATTTCGAATTTCTTTACATAACTTGTTTTTGTTTGTGGAAATTTAGATTTTTCCTCCAAATTCGTTTTTTTTGGAAATTTCGAAATTTTCTTCAATCTGTCTATTTTAAAATTTGACTTTATCTTAAAGACCGATCCTTTATGTTAATCGACATCTCAACTTTTTCCGGAATTTCGTTTATTCCTCAAAACTTAAATTGTTTTGAAGATCATAACGACTTATTCCTAAATTTAACTATTTTTCCAAAATTTTACTTTCTGTGCTACATTTCAATTTTAATTCTTGGATTTTTGGATTTTTCGTCAAAATGCGTCTTTTCGAGTATTTTTTTCATAATCCTTCTTTTCTTTATTAATTTCTACTTTATATCTGCAAAAATTCAAATTTTCCCAAAATGTGATTTTCTCTGCATTTTTTCGAAATTTCAAATTTTTTCCATTATTTTCCTAAACGATGATTTTTACTCAACATTTCTACCGCTTAGGATTTGACTTTAGTATTTTTTTCTTAAAGTGTGACTTTCTCAAAATTTTCATGTTTATCTCGAAATCAAATATTTAAAATTTAAGGAATGATGAGTTTTTCTTCGAAAATTCGTTTTTTTTCTAACTTTGGATTTTTTTCGTGAAATTTCAATTCTTCTTTCAAAATTTGAGAATTTTCAGGATTTGAATTTTCAAGGAAATTCATATTTTTCTTGCAATTTTGACAGTATTGTTAAAATCTGTGTTGAATTTTCGGTATGAAATTTTAAAATTAGATTTTTTTATGTTCTTGGAAATCTGAATTTTCTCGGATTTTAATAATTTTAAAAAATATTTGCGTTTAAAATTAACCATCTGAAAAATTTTGAATCTTTCTCAATTTTCAAGTTTTTCTGAAAATTTTGACTGGATTTTTAGTTTGGCTTTTTTTGAAAATTTTAATTTTTATCACACATTTCAATGTTCAATATTTTTAGAAATGTCACCCTTTTCATCGATATTCATTTTTTTTTCTAAATTTTTCCCTTTTTCTCTGAAAATTCCTTAAATTTTCCTCGACATGGCGGCCTTAGAGACTGCGAGGCTCCGGGCGTGTAGGTTCTTTGCGAAGCCCTTGCCTTTGTGAAATTAGTTTCAATGATGATGCTTGACGAGAAAGGCAAAGTTATAAATAAATAAATGAATGTGCATTGATGTCTTAAAAGATTCAGGGATTCAGAAATGATCTTTGTGGCCTTTTCTAAGACTAAAATCGTTAATTAAAAACGTCATTTTCAGTTGAAATAACAGCAAGAGCTGAAAGCCTATCTTGTGTCTTTTTCACACATTAAAATAGTTAATAAAATTACAAGCAGTTTTTTTATTGATTCAGTCTTAACTGTCGGAATTATAATTTTATTTACCTTAGATCTAATACATCATTTATTTAAAGAGAAATATTATGCAATGTAAACGGCTGCTCTAATATAAAAGCTTAAACCGATGACAGATGACAGATGAAATGAAACACGGGAATTCCCTGAATCGTAAAGATGAAGAAAATGGAGTACTATCAGGTTTTGTTTAGCCCTTGCAGTTGGCAGCACTTGTGGCACTGGTATGAAATTTCGTCAATCTGAAAGAGAAGGAAAAAAATCATTGGCGTGAAAGAGACAGATATCAGTGGGATAACTACCACACAAGGGGGCAGCCAGTCGAGTTTTATAATGCCTGGCGTAAGGCGCGAAATTCAAATGAACATTAGAATTAATACTGTTGCACGAATGCGCGAGGCCCTTGCAAGCGCGAGGCCCTTGCAAGAGCGAGGCCCCGGGCGGTTGCCCTGCTCGCCATCTCCAAAGGCCGCCCCTGTATTATCAACATTCTATGTACCTACACTTTTTAAGTTAAATTTTGTTATTGGTCAATATGTATTTACATGTAATAATAATTTATAAATTTGTGTCAGACTTTAACTACCGATTTCTCAGTATCTGTTTTTGAGAGTTGGTTCTATTTGCAAAAAATCGTCCAATTTATAAAAATAAAACTCTTCAATTTCGAGATTAATATCGAAATTAAAAAACCAAAAATATAAAAGTCAATTAATTTAAAGTTTTCCACAAAGGAAGGAAAGTTTGGAATTTTGAAGACTACTGATGAGGCTGCTTAGCCGAAAGCCATTCCAGTATCAACATTCCGGCCCCGTTATGAAGAATGAAGGAATCATTTCCAGTAGTGTGGAAGCTAACTTGAATTTGTAGAAGACGATGAGAAACTGAGATTTCAATTGAAGAAAAATCGGTCCAGGAAGTTTTTATCTTTTAAAGGGATCAGAACATTGCCAAAAGATTTCAATTTTAGGAAAAAAATCATTTACACATTAAAATTTTTGTAGTTACTGGTTTAAGTTGCTGTAAAAATATTTATCTATCTTAATAGGCGACAAAGGCACACACATAATTGTAATACTCCGTGAAAAGCATTTTGTTTTTATTTTAGCACGTATTTCAATAGCGTCCTTAGCTGATATATACCTAAAAAAAGTGTTTAAAATAAGCGGTAATAAATTTTTAATATGTAATTAAAAATAATATGAGAAATACAAAGACAATGAAAAGAACGGTTTAAAGTATGTATATGCATAATATAATAATTATAATTATATTTTATGTTACATTATTTAGTTTTACAAGTCATTGAAGTTGACTCATTCCTGTAAAATAAAAATGTGCTAATTCATTACTATCACTCGGAAGCCTAATCAAATATTCTTTAGGTCACACATTTTTACCATCAATATCAGGAAACCAAAAAATGAATCATTTAACCAATACTTCCTAAAGAACACCCAAATTTCGATCTGAAATAACGGTGACGAAAAAAACCAGTTCCTTCGCACACTAGATAACATATCTTTGGCGGTATTATAATTTTCATCATTTGTAAGCCAGTTGCCTGCAAGGTGTCGGAGAGAAGTGTTGATTGGGAATTTTCATTATAATTATCAGTGATCATGGCTCCTATAATATATGGAATAGACGTAAGTCCTGCTGTAAGATCCACTTTAATTACTCTAGAGGCTCTCGGCACACAATACGAAATGAAGGAAATAAATTTAGCTGCTGGGGAACATCTATCAGAAGAATATTTGGCGGTACGTACGATTGTGTTTTTTTTTAGTTATGATTTTAAGATAGCTGGTCGCTTTTTGCCATCGGGTTTCGTTTTTATTGTGATTTACATATTTGAATCCAAAAAAGTATTATTTACATATGTGTAGTTATACTTACTTGAATCATTATCATGATCAATTGACTATTTGTCATGTAACCCCTTTTATTAATTCTCTTTCTATAATAATCATCATATCGTTAACGATGTGCGCATAGGCGTAGGTAGAATAGGGAGTGGTTTATGTCGCAAACTAAAAATTCTTATGTATTCAACTGTAGAACTTTTTCTAAATATTTTTTCTCTTTCAAAATTTATCCATTCCTTGAAACATTTTTTCTCAAATTTTGTATTTTTCCACAAAATTTGTCTTTTTCTTTCAAAATTTCGCACTTATTCATAAAATTGAACTTCTTTTATAAAATGTGACTTTTTTTCTGAAATTTTGTCGCTTCTCGAAATTCGACTTTACCTGAAAAATTGGACTTTCTTAAATCTGAAAATTTCAGCTTCTTTATTAAAATCTGCTTTTTCATAGAAATTTGGTCGACTTCTGATAAAAAAGTAGAGGAATAGGTCCGAATATGGGCCCTGCCTTTAATATGCGCCCCCATTAAATCATGCTAGTTTACTGAGTGGCATCTTTGAGCAAATGCTTAAAACATATCTAATTGAAGGCTAAAAATATTCGATACGACATTCAGTTTTTGTTTTGCATTGATGATGATGGTTTATAACAAAATTTTTATTTTTGAAAATTTAAGTATTTTGTTAAGGTAAGATGTAACTAGAATATTTATTAGGTTTAAAACTGAATATGATTACAAGTGTTGACAAAATGGCTAATGCTTATGTAAAGCCTTATTATTTTTTTTACTGAAACAATGATTTTACCGAAAAATTCCAATTTATTCTTGAGATATTAAAGAAAAACTGTTTTTGGGGGTTATTTTTAAGGGAGGGGAGTTCACCACCTAAATCCCAAATTTAGCATCTAAAAAAATTGTTGATACATTATTTTGATGAAATATCAACATATATAAAGTTAAAGGTGACAAAATAAATGTTTTGATTCGCAATCTAACAATGATCAAATCCAAGCGCCATAAAAATGAGGGTGTTACGTTATTTCACTGTTAATGCAAAATATATATCAGAATAATCATTATAAGAATAAAATTGAAAACATATGTATGTTGTGATTTATTTTCCATATCACTATACAGAAAAAAATTAACTCAAGGGATAAATACCCCTTTCAATGATTTTTTTTTTGCATAACCCCGAGACAATTTTATTTTTTGGTTTTCTTATTACAATTTCCAAATTTAATGAAATTCAGTTATTTAAAAGTTGATATATAAGAAAAAAAATCAAACTCACCCCCTTAAAAATTACGGGTTGCAACTTTTTGGTATAAGCAATATGTTTTTAGAAGCTCACTTTTATGAGAAATGGTATAACTTTGTTTCATCAAAAAATTCTGATTTATTCTTGAGTTATTAAAGAAAAACTGTTTTTTGGGGTTACCTTTAAGGTGTGATTTCACCACTTAAATCGCTGAGTTAGCATCTAAAAATAATACGGTTCAAATTTTTGTGTGTGCTATAAGATATAACAAAATGAAAAAAATCGGTGGGGTATACCTTGGGTACTTTCTTTGTAAGATATTACGCTGTTTCTCAAAATTTAGCTCTTCTTCTCAAAATTTCGATCATTTTCTCGTAATTTTGTCTTTTTCTCGTAGTTTCAACTATATTTTTCAAATGTCCGACTCTTTTTCTTAATATTTAACTTTCTCTGGAAAATTTGGAATTTTTTATTCATTTCTAAGTTTCCTTAAACTTTCACTTTTTTTCTAAATTCTGTTATTTTTCAGAATATTGAGCTTTTTCTGAAAAATTTGGTATTTTAGAATCTGTTATTTAGAAATTACGACTGGTTTCCTAAAATTTACCTTTTTTACGAAATTTCGATTTTTCGAATCGATATTTTTTAATGTTTTTAGAAAATTTGCCTTTTTCCAGTAAATTTTACTTTTTTCTTAAAATTTTTACTTTTTTTCTTAAAATACGCTTTTTCCTAAAATTCGTATTTTCCTCAAAATTTGTCTTTTTCAATATTTGGATTTTTTCAAAATTTTGTATTTTGGAATTCGGTTTTAAAAATTGTTTAATTATTTCAAAATTCTGAATATGTCTTTTCCAACAAATTTCTACAAAATGAAATGTTTTATGTCCACTTTTTTAATAAAAGTTTTAGGAAAAATATTTTTGAAGGTTTCGAAAAAAAGATTTCTTGCAAATTTAACTTCTCCATTAAGTTTTAGATATTTGAAAATTTTTCTTTCTCAAAAGTCGACTTTTCCTGAAAACTGCTTTTTTCCACAAATTTAGACCTTTGAAAATTTTGATCCCTTTCGAATTTCGAAAATTTTTCGAGTTTTTGAGGAAGGTTAGGTTTTTATTTTTAATTTGATTTATTGAAAATTACGATTTTTCCAAAAATTTTTTTCTCGAAATTCGTATTTTTCGAAATACCTTATTCTCAAAATTCTAATTTTTTTCTTAAAATTCGACTTTCTTTCGAAAATTTAGAATGTTTTCCAGAAAATCCGGTTTTTTTCTTAAATTTGCTGGGTATTTTGGTAATTTCAAGTTGTTCGAAATTAATCTTATTCTCTTAATTTTGATTTTTATCTCAAATCTCGATATTTCCTGCTTTTGGATATTTTCATCTAAAATTGGATTTTTCTCGAAATTTTGAAAAAAAGATTTCTTTTAAAATTCAAGAATATAACAATATTTAAATAAAGTAAATATTCTGAGAAAAATGTTTTTGAAAGTTGGATTTTTTTCTCTAAATTGGATGTACTATTTTTTTTATAAAAATCGGCTTTTGGAAATTTTTTCTTTTTATGAATTTTCGACATTTCTTGAAGTTTTCGAAAGGTTTTTTCTTAAAGTTTGGCCCATTTTCGAAATTTGAATTTAAATCTGAAAATTCGATCTCTCTAGTTCATGTAATTTTTAAGTGAATACATACATTATTCGACCGGAAAGTTTTCTTTTTTTCCACATGAATTTTCGAGAAAGATTGTTCCCCCTCGTTAAAGGAAATCCCTTCTACATCCGTAGATATACGTCTTTTGTCGGAGGATACATAAAGCCTGATTATACGACCATTGCAAAACTGAATAGATTTCTATCTGATATAAAAATAATAATAAGATAATAATGTCTTAATTTTGTATAAAAGTTTATTAAACAAGAGTGCCGATTTGTATGTAATTTTTATAGCTTCGTAATATTTGTACATACTTGAGGGTAAATATTTCGGGAAATATAAAAAGATTTTATCGACTATCAAGTCTGATAATATATCTAAAAATTCGAAATATATACATATTAGTGGTTGCATGAAATTATACAAGTGCAGTTAGTTAATTGCATCTGAGGTGATTAAAATATCGGTAGTTATGGTACCTGTAATATATGGTTCGGATTACAGTCCAGCTGTAAGAGCTGTACTAATGACAGTAAACTCAATGAATTTGGACGTGGAAATTGTAGAGATCAATATGGCACAGGGAGAACATCTTCTTCCTAATTTCTTAAAGGTATTATTTGCATCTATTCATTTCATTTGTTAAGGATTACTTCATAAGCTTAGACTTGTGAAAGAATGAATGTTTAAACTTGGTATTCATACTCATTAGAAACAAATCAACCGGGAAAAAATCCGAAACAAAGAAATATAGAAGGGCAAACGAAAATTTTCAGCCATTGGTTGTTGCATTTTTTAGTAATCGATTGTAAATCCGATTTAAAGAATTCTAGTTTTGGCTACAAATATTTCAAGTTCAACTTACAATTCAAAGTTCACGAGTTAAAATTAAAGTAGATGAACTATAGGTGTAATTGTAGACATTTCGAAAAAATATTTTAGACTTACAGAAAAAGGTACTCATTTTGCAAAAAAATTGAAATTTCTTTAAAACATTTTTACAAAAAAATCAAAATTTCAAGAGCTTTTTTTTTCAGTGAATAATCGAAATTTCCTGAACAAGTTGAAAATGCCGAGGAAATGAAAAATCAAGAAATAAGGCGAAATTTTGCATAAAAACTCAGGAAAAGTCCCAATTTAAAAAAAAATAACATTTGCAATTTCGCGATGAAATTGTTTATTTCAAAAAATCATAAAACTTTTATAAAATCAATTTTAGAGAAAGCTACAGTTACGAGAATAAACTGGAAACTAATAACTAAAGAAATACTGAAGCCACGTGAAGAAGTCGAAAAAAACCCAAATTTCGACTTTTTTTCAAGATTTCAGTTAGTTTTGCAGTAATTGCTGTGAAATGTTAGCTTTTTTTAATTTTTTTTCTCAACATTTTGAATTGTTTTAGAAATTTTGAAATTTCTCTAAAAAAAGAAATTTTATCGAAACATTTTGATTCGAAAAGAGCTTTTTCTTAATTTTTCGACTTTTTCCCACTTTAAGATTTTCTTAAACAATTTACTTAAAAATTTTGTATTTCAATTTTAAATTTTATCCGAAATATTTTCTACAAAAATTTCGACATTTTTATCGATGTTTCAATTTTTTTAGCCACTTTTAATTTTTCTAGTAAAGAATTTTTTTTCAGTATTTTTCTTTTTTTCTGCCAAATTTTATCCTAGGATATTTCGATTTTTTTCCAAACTTTTTATATCCAGACATGTATTTTTCAACCCCCCATTCCTTTACCCCTAAGAGCTAGCAACCCCAACTTTAAAAATTCAAATAGCAAAGAAGTACGCATTGTATACTGAGTGAGTTCAACAAAAAAATAAAAAACAAAGGTTTTTTAAAATCGGTTGATAAATAACGGAGATATATGTCAAAATGTTAGCATATTAGCAATTTTCTGCATCACATATTTGCTTCCCAGTTAACGTCAACCTAGGCGCACGGGACGAGTTTGCATCAAAATCTCAGCATCCTGATACAAATCTATCGTGCGAATTTTCTTTTCTTTTACCAAACGTTCGAGATGAAAAAAATAAGACACGTTATCCAAATTTCAAAATTCTCCAAGATACCGTCCTATAAATTTTGAAATTTTTCTAAATATTTTGACTTTTTCCTAGAAATTTCAAAAAAATTATAAAATGGAAGTCTTCAAATTATTCTCGTGTTTTTGGATTGTTTCGCAATATTTCGAAATTTTGAATATATTTCGAATTTTTTCTCAAAATTTCGGCCTCTTTATCCAAAATAAAAAATAATGTTCAAAGTTTTTTGACATTTAAATTTCGACTTATCCCACAGAGTTTCGATTTTTCTCTAAAACGGAAATGTTGAGTTTTAATTATTTCTCTAAAAAACATTTTATAGAAATTGAGTTTTTTCATGGAAATGAGTTTTCTTAAAATTTTTACGTACTCTAGAAAAATATCACAGATATATTTAATTTTTTGTCAAAACGGTTTTATTCAAAACAAAAAAATGGGCAGTTATGAGGACTACTGAGAGAAGTGAAAACTTAAAACTATGATGTAACGGTTTTTTAAAATTTTTAGATTAATTTTAGTATATAAAATTGGTAGTTATAAATTAAAATTATTAGTTCTAGTTTTTACATATTTTATATTTCTATGCGGTATGTCTTTTTTATCGTGCCTTTGTCTGTTGACTGTGTAATATTATGTGAACGAGATTTCTGTTTTAATCTCGTATACCGCATAATCAAATTGAAAAACAATTTAAATAATGCATAGTATTCACACTTTTCATGTAGTTAATTTAACTTTTAGATATTAGGTAGCCAAGCGAGTCAAACTTTTGATTCAACAAGAAAGTATGGCGCAATGAATAGAACGATTGATTTTTTGGGTGATGGGTGGCGAGTTCAAACCTCGCTATCGACCACGTGTTTTTTAAATCTGTTACGCATCTTACTTATAGCTAAATAATACTGTTAATGTCGGAGAATGTTGGTAACGAGAATTAGCATGGTGGTAACGTAAAACCATGGGTTTTCCCTCTATCAAAAGTCTCTCAAAATCGCCTAAAGAAGTTGCACTTTAAGAATAATTATGGAAATTTTGAAGCTTTTTCACATTAATATTGATCTGTAAGTATCAAATTTATCGTAATACAAATTACAATGCATATGGTTTGTATTGATTTTAGTCGTTGATATTGAATGAACGTGTTGGCAGATACATTGAGCTGCTGTAAATGTATCCACGCTTGTAGACATTTGGTAAACATGTTTTCAGACTTATCGCATTTTCTAAAAATCATAATAGCTTTTGTCCCTTTTTAGATAATTAAGTGAACAACATAACAATATTTTGTGATTTTATAAGGTTTTAGTTATTTATAAATCAGAAATGTTCTTTATTGTAGTTTATTTTCTTTGCTTTTTTAGTCATCTGTTTACTTTTTCACAAAATTGATCTTCGGTTGCCATTAATAAGTTAATGTTGACGAAAATATTTGCGTTACTTGCAGGTGTATTTTATTATTATAAATTGAAACTTTTAGGAAAGTACACCAATAGTGAAGTATAATTTTGTCACTTCTTCTATTTCAGATTAGTAAGTTATCGGTTGTTCTCACTCTTGATATACATCACATCATACAGGATGACAATTTGAAAAGTAGCAGTAGGGAATGTCTTTTAGACAATAATTACTATCATATAGATCTAAAATATATATCGGGGGATTGGAGGGAGAACCAAAATGAAGTACTTTTGACTTATCTTGCCTCACCCCTTAGGGGTAGCTACCCAACTAAAGCCGAGATATTCAATGTCAAAATTCCAATTTTCAACTGTAAGATAGAGACGAAAGACCGTTTATTGAAGCCAAACTTTTCTATATATTTTAATAAAAAATTAATATGCAGGTTGAACCAAATTTGATTTCCACTACAAGGATCTTGTAAACCATTAGAGATACAAGGAAGTTTAAATGCGCAAAGTAGTGCAGAATTTAATGCTTAACAATATTCCGCTAAGAAAACAATTGAATTTTAATTAGTCTTGATTTTTTTTAGAAAAAAACTGAAAATCGATATTTTTACAAATCAGCTGTAATTTGTTTATTTGAAGTTGAAGTGGCCGTTTGGCGCTTACGCAGCGAAGATCTAACGTTACAAAAAGTTTTTGCTACGGTTACTGCCAGTAAACTACCTTAAATTCTGTAGAAAGAATAAGAGAGACGATTAATTGTTTTCATGGTTGTACTTTGTAAAGATGACATCCTTCCTAAGCGACATAAAAATTTTCATTGTTACTCTAGGAATATTGAATTCATTTAACATGAAGAGCATTTTATCCTGCCCGTCATGCCCAGCGCATCTGTGATATTCCAGTAGTACAGCAAAATATTCTTCCATGGGTCTTATTGAGATAAATATTAGGTGCATTGTCTTACTAGATGCTCAATATTGCCAATAGTGAAACATCATAATTTTTCATAGAATGATACTTATTTATCTTTTTTCCTACATTTCTGTTGCAACTAATTTACCGCTACCGATTTTTATGAGTAACTTTTATATATTTAACTTCAATAATTATTCTTGATCTTACCTCTAAAAGTATTGCTCACAAAAATCTAAAATAGTCCTGAACATTTAGAATAAGGTGTATATTGTACGATTCTTATCAAAATTTTACTACGTTAGTTTTTTTTTTGGTTTGATTTTGCATTTTGCTTACGACATATTCATTTTTTTTTCAGCACATTTTAACTTTTGCAGTTTCCCAATGTAAATTATGTACTTTACATATGCTGCTATTTTATAAAGTTATATAGTTATAAAATATATATCGAAAATACCATAGGCTCCATTTCAAACAGATTAGTTTTATGATGTAAACGGTTAATTAGTTTTCGTAAGAGCGTGTTTGCGTTTTCACTTTTGGAAATAAAACTCAGTTCTTAATTGGTTTTAATTTTATTTATAAAATTTCGCTGGAATTCCATACGTTGTGCATAAGTTATCATATATTGTTGGCTATAAGAAAATCATTTGTTATTTCTTATAAACACTTAGCATATCTTGCATGAGCATTACTTCTGTAAAAATAGTGAAAGTGCTGTATTATAGGTCAAAATAAATTGCTACTAAACTAGAACTAATAGATCAATGGATAATGTTGTACAACAATAATGAAATACGCTATGGAAATCCTTTGTCCTTTATCTTAGGTAAGAGTGGTTATCGAACATGAAAAAATTGTAACAATTTTTCAAATTAATAAAATCTAGTTTAAATTAACTATTTGCAGTAAAGAAAAAAGACAAGGTATCCCATAAAATAACTGGTAATTTCAAGTTTTAAGTTTAAAATTCAGAGACCATACAGTTTAAACGTCAAAAGTTAAGGTTTAACTTTAACCTTGGAATTATAAATTTCTTTTTAAAATGGAATTATAAATTTCTTTTTAAAATTTCGAGTTTGAAAGTTATTAAGATTTCGAAATTCCAAGAAAAGTCATAATTTTCAAAAAAAAGTAAAAATTTCCAAGTCACTGTAAAAGTTTGGGGAAAAAAGTGGATTTTTCGATTTCAAACTTTTAAGCAATTGTTTTCTTTTAAGTTCTATTCGCTGATGATTTTAATAACTTGGAGGATTTTTTCTGGAACATTTTAAGGGTATAAAAAGTTTAAAATCGAAACTTTTAACCAACATTTTTTTTAATTTCTATATTATGAAGTCAAATTTTCCAAAAAGTCAAATTTTTGTCAAAACTTTTTTCCGTTTTTAGATAAATCCTCAACATACTGTGCCAACACTAAAGGACGGGGATTATATAGTCTGGGATAGTCATGTCATAAACGCCTATTTAGTTGGAAAATACGGTCAAGATGATTCCCTTTACCCAAAAGATTTGGAAAAGAAATGTATGGTTGATCAAAGAATGCATTTCGATAACAGGGTTCTTTATCCAAGATTGAGTGCCATAGTGGTAAGTGGGAGTTTTATTTTATGACATAAGTAATATTTTAGCTTCAAAAATTACGTCGTTTGTTTAAAAAATACTGGAAATTCTAAAATATTGGCAAAAAGTTCAGTCATTATTAAACGTTAATAATTTTTATTGACTTTTTCTTCGCCAGTTGCTTCTTCCACAAATTCAGATTTCCATATACCTTTTGTTGAGGATTGGCAAGCTCTTAAGATCAAACGCAGTCGTTTCTTGGGGCAATTTTTATGAGATTGCCGGTCCTTAAGGTAACTGAAAATCTGGATTTGTGGAAGAAGCAACTGGCCAATAAAAAATGAATGACATTAGCACAACTTCGTAAAGAAGATACAGAGAATAGCATTATTAAATGTTGGTAAATTTCTGATCTGAACTTATGTAAAATCTGCAGGAAATATTTTACTGGAAAATGAATATTTTCTGATAAGAAAATAATGCATATGTATTTCTTTTATTTAACTTTTTTAAAACCAAGAAACTAGTGTACCACATTCAACATTTCAGGGGCCTATCTTTAGAGGTTTGAGCAGAACAGTTCCCAAAGACAAAGCAGATCATATGGTAGAAGCATACAATCTATTGGAATCTCTGCTGCGAGGAAAAACATATGCCATTGGCGAACAAGTGACTATAGCAGATTTTAGTTTCATTACAACCCTCACTAGTGCAAATATTGTTGTTCCAATAGCCTCGAATCGGTTTCCAAACATTTGGGAATACATGAACAACGTACAAGCTCTGCCATGCTACAGTGCAAATTTGCAAGGCCTTAATAAATTCGCAAGTTTCATTAAGAGTAAATTAGCTTAACATTTATTAATTTTGGGTATATTATGTAATTTAAGAATGTGTATAATTTTGCTAAAATAAATTCTAATGTTTTGAGAAGCTTATTTTCTCAAGTTTCCTGTTTCCTTATGTTCCAATATTTATGTCAGGTAGCATATGTTCCAACTATTAGTAGTTATGAATATTGAAGAATTCCACAAAGTAAAGATTAGAAATATCAAGCATATGTTCTGTTACACTCTAGATTTACGCAAAATAGTAAAAAGAAAGAAGTTTTTGTACAGCAACATTGCTCAAAGAACTTGTCTGAAAATTTTAGTAGGTAAAATGTGTTTTGAATTTAGAATTTTCTCCACATAACACCCCATGTAATATTAACTAAATTCGTGATTTATATCTTAACAATAAATATCTGTATGTATTTTGTCTCTAACGATCGCTGACAGATATGTGCCATAAAATATTGATTAATACGCACTATAAATACATGCTATAAAGATTCTACCCTCCCATGAACACGAAAATCATAATTTAACGAGTTTCTACAAAATAATTATAACGTCGTCGTAAGCTTTAATTAAAATAACGTTTCTTGCCACTTTATAAGCAACGACGGCCTTAGGCCTTCATGGTAGAGCGAGATTGTCTCTTTTGATCGACGAACGCTTTCATGTCACATAAATTGTATTCAGTGCCGGTTCAACTAGATTTGGCGCCCCTAATCGTTTTTGACGACAAAAAAATATATCTACTACTAACGCCTTCTTTTAGCTTTTCTACAATGTTTTTTTCAGCAGTTAACTCTTTCTGCAAAAATTTTCGCATTGGCCAGTTTACCTTATCATTCATCTGTTGAGTAGTCACAAACAATTTGTTACGATTAGCAGCGCCTTGTTTAGGAGGGTTTAGGTTTTGATTTGCTTCTCATTTAAAAGGTCGAATACATTTTTATTTACTTTTACTCAATACTCTTAAATGCTTGTCCAGTGCTACGTATCATACAGAAAAACAAAGTATGGATGATTTATTGTAAACAAATTTTTTTCGTTGCCTTAAAAAGTTATAATTATGTATAATTTATTTCTATATGGGACCATATCCTTTTCTTATCCTTTTTTAATAAAGAAAACGTAATGAGTAGAGACCAGATTTTAGGTTAAACCTATGAACCTACCTCTTCACCTTTTTTGGCGTTTTTCATGTGTTATTACCTAAATTTTAATTTTGCTTGTTTTTTTGTATGATTTTGACCTATTTTCAAAAAGATTCGTGCTTATTTATCCTTTTATATGGATTTTTCCCAGTACATTTACACTTCTGACAAATTTAAGCAGAAATGTGTACATTTAATAAAATAAAGCAATAAAAAATAAATTTAAACCATCATAACAATAATAATAAGAAGCTTAAAGCATAACTGCCAAGAAAAGCAATTTAACAATTAGTTTTATGATCTACCCAGTCCCCTTTAAGTTTTGCCTTCTACTGTGACGCAGGATAATTGATCCATGTTGCCTGTCTGTATTAATTTAATTTCTGAATAAAAACAGATGTGGGGGTAAAATGGTAAAATTTTTCGAAGGATATTCCTTTTCTAAAATTTATCTTTGAACGGTTTCCTGTAAAGTGCTCTTGAGTGCGAAAAATATCTCTAGAAAGTGCTCTAATTAAACATATAGTTTTTTTATTTTTGTTTCAAATTTCGATTAAAATTCGTAATTTTATATTTTATTTCAAATTTAAAGTTGCCCCAGAACATTTGGAATTTGGATGTTCTTTCTAAATTCTGGAAATTTAGATGTTTATTTTAAATTCGGGTTCTCTCTCAGCCGGCTACAGCTTCAATTCTTACGTTTTTTGTTTGGGCAATCTTAAAATTTCAATATTTTTTTTGGAATTATTGTTACCATCTACATTTGTAATGTCGAAACGCATTTGAATCTTCATAATTTCGAAAAAAGTTTTTGCTATAAATTTATTTTTTTTGGTTTTAAGTTTAATCTCAAAATTTCGATCTTCTTTCTAAAATTTAAGTCTGAATCAGTTTTTCTGTTTATTTCTATATTTTTACATTTTTTTTCTCAAAATTCAGAGCTTAAAATTTTGATTCTTACTTTAAACCCACAAATATTTTCTTAAAACTTTTATTCCTTTTAGAAACCTAGAAATTTCGCGAACATTTTTGTGAAATGTGTCATACCCTCGTTGCCATAATTCTGGAAACTTCATAAAATTGTTTTTCTAGCAACATTCGTGCCTTAGCCTTGACCTATGCGATTTATCAACACGTTTGTATCCTATAGTTTCTTATCTTATTGCTTGGATTTTGGCGTGATACTAGTATTTTCAGCCTTGACCATAGATTTTCTATTTGATTTAGATTCGGACTATTTCCAGGCCAAGGTAGAACAGTATCGTCGTGGTTTCTAAACCATTCCAAGGATGTCTTGGCCGTAGGGCAGGGTGCTCCATCCTGCTGGAGGGTACATTGCTGAGTGTCAGTAGTATCACCTTCAAATAAATCTTTGATCGACGGCAGCAGTTTGACTTGCAATCTTTCTACTTGATATTTCTTTGCATTAATCTGACCCTTTATAACTGCCATCACTCAACTCATAGAAACCACACCATGACGCTCACATGGTGCTTCATAGTGAGCGTAGTATATTGGGGTAAAAGGTCTTCTGCCGGTCGGTGGCAAACAAATTTCACTTCATCGCTCCCAAGAAATTTTGTGTGGTGTGTAATAGGTCAATCGATCCGTTTTTGCCTCTGTTTTTTGTTCAGGTATGGTTTCTTTGTAGAAGTTCTTGCTCGTAACCCATTTTCACACAACTATTTTCTGATAGTGCGCTCTGATATTTGTTTGATTTGACAATAGCATTAATGTCTTTTACTGATCTGTGACGATCTTCCAAAGACATCAGACGGCATATTCTGCGCTCATTGTATTGAGTAGGTTTCGGCTTTCTGTCAGATCTTCTTGCTGATTTTGTCGTTCCATACTTTCATTACACCTAATTTTGTGGCGCCAGCACCTAACTTGTTTGCTACCTCTTGGTATGTATAACCTTCTTCACGAAGGGTAATTGCTGTGGCGCTCTTTCCTGGTGACCAGTAAGCACATTTTGACCATTTTCTTTAAAATATCCCTTACTAACAACCTAACTTGACAACATCTACTCAAAGTTGCTAATAACCTCTGGCAGTCTCATGCAACTTTAATAAATTCTTTATATTAGACATAATATAAATCACACCGCTCTTGTTTGAATGTCTAGCAAAACTTTGACGCAATCTTTAGTTACCATGTTTGCCACTAGAGAAATCTCAAATTTTCGGTGACTCGTTTACATCCGCTTTCATAATTTTTTAAATGCTTACTTACTAATATGCGGGGGTAAATCTAATATGAAACGGAATTGGTTTTTAAAAATTTATTGGTACAAAATACATATATGAAAGTTATTAACTATTTTTCTACATAACCTCCGTATTTTGCTATGCATTTTTCCCGACGAATTGGGAGCTTTTAATGCCATCATCATAAAAAGAAGGGAGGCTTGTTTGCAGCCAATTGCACACAAATGTCTCAACAGCAGCATCTTCATGGAATTGCTCACCTCCTAGAGCTACGTTCAGTGGCCCAAACATATGATAATCGCATGGTGATAAGTCGGGACTATAAGGAGGATATTCTGATGTTGCCCAATGCATTTCCTCTAATTTTTGATGTGTCAGATTGGCTGAGTAGGGGCGGACATTGTCTTGAAGCAAAATCACATTTCTGATCGAAAATTCGCGCCTCTTCCGCCGATATGCACGTTTTGCTTACTTCATCCAATCTGAGCTGCAATTTCACCAACAGTTAAAAGGCGATCACCTTCCAAAAGGCATTGAACGGCGTTAATCTTGTCGATAGTCGCACTGGTCCGAGGACGACGGGCATGGGATTCATTTTCAACTTGAGTTCGTCTTTCCAAAATTTTTTTGTGTCATTCATACACTTAAGTTTTCTTCAAACTGTGCTTCTAGTCTACGAAGAATTTCGGAGGGCTTTACATCTTCAACGGCAAAAAAGTTAATATTAATGCACTGCGCAACGTGCGGATGAAAATCTTGCTCACTCATTGTATTTACAACTGACGAACAGCGAGAATGGAATTCGCTTGAGCGCAGAAATTCGCGTGATATCCCCATCTAACATGTCTAAGAGTACGCGCACACTGCCGATGCCCTCATGGCGACGGATAGAAATTCCGGTTCATATTTGATTTATCCTCGTAATAGCAAGAAATGCATGAATTAGCAAATAGAAACAAGACATTGTAAGATACAAATATAATTGCGTTGATAAATCACATAAATCATAGCCAAAAGACAAATGTTGCTGGAAAAACAATAATTTTGTGAAAATTTGCAAAATTTTGGCCACTAATGTATATTAAAATTCTGACCTTAATCTTGGATTTTTTGACTTTGTAATTTTAATTCGAAATGTCCAAAATAGTCTACATTTGGAGCGAACAAAGTCGGCTTTAAAAAAGTTTCATTACGAGTAACTTTATATTGAGAAAAAAAGACTGAATTTATTAATTAATAATTCTGAAATTATTAACTTTCTTAGAAATTTTAAAGTTCCGGACCAAACGTGAAATATATTAATTCTTAACAAATTTACCTCTGCGAACCCGAAATTTTCAGTTATTTAAATTCGAAATTTTGGAAATAATTTGACATTTTTGGAAAAAAAAGTTCGGAGTCAAAATTTTTGGAAAAAAGAAAAACTATAAAAATTTCAAGTTAAATTTAAATCAGGAATTTTAGAAAAAATCTCTACCTTCGAAAAGATGAAATCTATTAACAAATACGAAGAACATTCAACATGTTGTCTTGAAGCAAAATTCAGAAAAGAAACTTTGGTATTTCTTAAAACCTTTACTGTTTTCTCAAAATGGCCAGGGGGATTTTTTTTTAAAATGACATGCCGAAACAAAGAGTCAAAATATTTTCAAGCCAATGCTAATGTGATCAATTTTAAAGAAAAAATACTTAAGTTCTTAAACCAATTTGTTTTAAAATTGATTTAATTTAAAGTTGAAATTCAATAACTAGGATGGAAATTTCAATAATTTGTTCGAAGTTTTCCTTCAAAGACGAAATTTTGAGAAAAAAATCAAACTTTTGGAATCATAATCGAAATATGAAAAAAATTAACTTCATAAAAAAAATTTCGACATTTTTTATTATAAATTTAAAATTTTACGAAAAAATAATAATTTCGAATTAAACTGATTGATTAAAATTATTAAAAAAATCCTGATTTTTCCAATATAAAAATGCCCATATTTTATGTAAAACCCGAAATCTATCAAAGGATTGACATTTTAGACAACATTTATAAAAGAATCAATATTTCAGACAAAATTATAGAAAAAATTCCTAGAAAAAAAATCTCCTCTTAAAATTATGGCTTACAAGAAATTTTGGTTTTTTAGTAAAAATCGAATTTAAAATTTTATTTAAATAGCGAATTTAAACTTTAAACTTTTAAACTCGAAAATTGTAAAAATATTAGTACAAAAGCCAAGTTTTTCCCGAGATTTTGTGTTTAATCTTGAAAGATCTCTTATATAAATTTCTCGTTTTCCTTAAAATTTAAATTTTTCTCAAAATGCGGAGTTTAAGCTTGAAATTTTTAACCAGTAAAATTCGACATTTTTTGATAAATTTTAAAACGTAATATCGAATAAAAAAGAAGACATAAATTATTTTATAAAATTCAAAAAATCAAGCTTAACCTTGAAATGTTGGATTTCTTCTCAAATTTTTTCGCATTTTAGATTTTATTCTCAAAATTTTGACTTTTTTAGAAAATGTAAAATTCAAAGTAAATCTCAGATTTAGAAGTCAAAATTTCGGAAAAAATTCGTAAAAATTTCAAGATTTTTGTTAAAAATTGTAGAATGAATTCAAAATTTTAAGAGTTTCTTTTGAATATCCTGATTATAACTTAAATTTTATTTTTTTTTCTAAAAATTTCAAGTGAAAATTTCTTAACTTTAACGATTTCTTAAGATTTTGGCATTAATCGCAAACTCTCTACTTTTTTTCCCAAAATTTTCGAAATCCAATTATTTTGGCCTTTTAATGTCAACAGTTTTACTTTAATCATGAAATTTTGACTTTTGTCTCGAGATACATGTTTTATTCTCTACTTGACAACTCATGATTTTAAAATCAAAAATCTAATAAAAACAAAAATAATTTTTTCATTGTAGATTCCCTTAAAGCGTCCTTTACTAAAAATTCAGGCTTCTAGTTTAGCTTCTTCTAGAAATATTCATTTATTTTGAAATTTCAATCTAAAATGTCGTCTTTTTTATTGAGATTTCAAGACTATTTAGAGATTATTGGTTTTTGTCGAATTTTCTTTTTTCTCATAATGCCAAACTCAATATTTAATATTTTTGTTTCAATTATTACTTTAAAGTCATATTTTCACCTCAGGGATTTGGTTTTTTTTGCTTCGACATTTTCAGTTTAAGCTTGAGATTGTGTTATGAATTCTTCGGTTTGGTTTTGATTTTTTTTAACGACTTTCTTTTCATAATTTTTATTTTAACTTTTGTAACAAATTTCGATTGTACACTTCAAAGTTCAAGAAAATTTGTATCCTAATATAAGCTTTTCAATTTTCTGGTCAACATTTCTACTTAAATTTTCATTTTTTTAGCTGTTCGCTTAAAAATTGCGTTCTTTGGTGGAATTTATGGTCTTGTATTTTTGAAACTTCGTTCGTTTTATAATCTTTTAGTTATTTCGAAATTTGGACTTTTTTTCCTAATTCAAAATTTGCGCTTTAAATTGTTCTTGTTTCGAGTAGTTCTTGATGTAAATTTTAAACTTTTTTTAAAGATTTCTGACTATGTTTTTATCAGAAAGAAATAATTTGAGCGACAAAATTTTATTGGACACGCAGGCTGCTGAATATTAGATAAAGCCTCTGGCAAGATTCATGTAAATGGTGAAAGCAACAGCTCGTTACCAAATGATGTAATTTGGAGATTGAAATTTTGTACATTAGTGTCTGTCGATGTAGAGAAACACTTTAAATTACGAGTAATTATTCTGGTGAAAACGCATAAATTTTACAGTGGAAAATATCGAAAGACATTTAATTTGGAAATAAAATAATGTTTAAAAGGGTCAGTATGTAAATGTTTTTCTTGTTAATTGTGGTTTTGTCCTCTTAATACCTTTTTTTTAGAGTATTTTACTTTGTAACTGTTTGTTTTTGCTCAATTTAATATTTTGCTTACCTTTTTACCTTATTTCATTCTGTCTAAAATCCGGTCTCTAGTAATGAGTAAAAACTGGATTATATGCACCATAAAAGCTTAAAATATGCATGCAAATATGCACAAAAGTGTCAAAATATGCAACTTAAAATAATAATTAACAGCATTATTAAATGAAATCAAGCTTTTTAAAAAAATGAAGGAATCTCAAAAAAAGAAGATTTTTGAATGAAAATAGCAAAAAGTAGAGTTTGGGATTAAAGCCGAATTTTGGGAAAACACCCATTTTAGGAAAAGATATCGAAATTTCGAGAAAAAAGATAAATTTCGACAAGAAAGTCTAGATTTCCAGAAACGTTAGGAACTTGGTCAAAACTTCTAGACATTGAGATTCTAAAATATCAAAATTTTAAGAAAGATAAACCTAAAATAATGGAATTTCAATAGCAAGGTGACACTTCAATAAAAACGGTCGAAATTTCGACAGCCGACGGTCCAAATTTTCCAATGAAAGTCAATTCATAGAAAAAGTCGAATATTTCAATAAAATGGAAATTTGGAACAAAAGAAACGAATCGAAAGTTCCGAAAAAGGCGTATTTCGATTAAAAAGACGAAACTTTAAGAAAACAACAGAAATTTCCCACAGAAAGTTAAATTTAGAAAAAAATAATGAAATTTTGAGAATAGTGTCCATGAAAAAGACGAATTTTCAACAGAAAATAAAAATTTTGGGAAAAAGACGAACTTCGAAAAAAGTTCAGATTTGTAGGACCATATAGGTTAAAATTTCGAAAAGACGATTTTAAGAAAAATGTTGAAATTTCGAGAAAAAGACGAATTTCGAGAAACAAATCTAAATTTCCAAAATCAAATTTAAAAAAAGGAAATTTGGAATTAAAGATCGAAATTTCAAACAAAAGACCAATTTTGAAGAAAGAGTCCATTTCCAGAAATATTAAATACTGAATTTTGAAATAAGCATGAAAATTTTAACAAAAAGGCATATTTTAAGCAAATAGTCAAAATATCTAAAAGTCTTGATTTTAGCAGGTAGAAAATTTCAAAAGAATCTAATGTTAATAAAAATAACAGGTTCTCGAGAAAAATCTTGAAATTGAGAAAACAAATTTGGAACAAATTTTAAGAAAAAAGTAAAGTTTTGTGAATAAAAGCGAAATTTAAAAAAGACGAATTTTAAAAAGAAAAAAATCAAAATTTCGGGAAAAAAGACGAATTTCAGGAAAAAAATAAAATTTTGCATAAAGAGTCAAGTTTTTAGAATAGACGTTAATAAAAAAACAAAAGAATTTAAAAAAAATCTTAAATATTGAGAAAAAGATGAATTGTAAAGATACAGTTTAAATTTCTAAAAACATAAATGAACTATGAAAAAAATTCGAGTAAAAGTTATTACGAGGAAAAGATCGAAATTTTAAGGAAAAATTTTAGTAAAACTTCAAAATATCTGTCATCAATTTTGTTAAATTTTCAAAAAAAATTGCCAATTTTGAGAAAAACTCAAAATTTTCCGGTTGAATATTTATTTTTTCTTGACTGCTTAAGTCAGAGGGAGACAAGTGCCTCATTATGACGTCAGAAAATATCCAATATTGAGATGAATGACAACATTTTGAGAAACAAGCTGGAATTTTTAGAAAATTGGATTTACCAAGAAACATTTCTTGAATTTTTGTCTTCAGAAAAATTCAGAATTTCAAAAAATTTTTTTTTTCAATTTCTACTTTTTTATCAAAAGATTGTCCAAATTTTTAGAAAATGGCAAATTTTAATAAACATTTCGAAATTTGTAGAAATTCGGATTTAAGAAAAATCCATATAAGTCGAATTTTGAAAAATGGAAATTTTGATGAAAAAAACGAAAAATGTTGAGATAAAAATTTGAAATTTTAAAATGATTAGATTTCACTAAAAAAGGAATCCAATTTTAATAATAAATTTAAATTCCAAAATACTAATTTTGCGAAAAAAAGAAGAATTTTGAGTAAAAGGTCAATATTTTGATTAAATTTCAAGGAAATGACGAACTTTAAAGAAAAAGGGCAAAGCCTGTTTGGTTGACTATAAATTTTAGATCGACTGCTTTAACCAAGGATAATAAATACCCCACCCAGCGCCTATGCAAATGTTATTGTATTATTTATTATATTATTAACTCTTTGTTCTGTAGAAAGGAACCACAGCATTTGGAAGCATTATACGTATGTACGTACCTATACCTACCCAACTCGTTCATGTGATTGTTTCTTTGCTTGCTAGGTACTAAAGTGAGGTTTGGTCTTTTTTTTTCAGCAAATATTATAATTCTTCTGAATTATATGCTAAAGGCCAATATTTTAAAATTTATAGCTTGATTCCGTTCTGCAAAAATCACAAAAGACGCCGCATTTCAGAGTGAGAGCAATTTTTCAAAATTTACTAATCTTCCGCTGGCCTACGTTAAGCAATGAGAAGTTCATTTAGCCAATTTTATTCGCTAGCTGAATAGATTTAGTTTTACCCATCGAAAAATATTATATATATATATATATATATATATATATATATATATATATATATATATACTATATAGCAAAAATATGCACATCGTTAGATTTTAAGTGAAATATGCATTAACTGGTAAAAATGGATTGAATGTGCATTTGCATAGGCAAATATGCATATGCATTTAATCCGGTCTTTAGTAATGAGGAAGAACAAATGTTGTGGTCTCTAATTTACTAACCCAAAGGTTACCCTAAAAGGTTAGAAAGGCTACTGTGTAAGGTAATTTTAGCACGTTCGCACTGTTTTATTACAGAACATTTAATTGACATTACTCTAATATTTCTGTCAATAATTTAAATTCATTCAGAATTTTTAAAAATGAAAGCATAAATTGATAGTGTTTTATATCAAAGGCGTTGTATTTCAATTTTTTTTAGTAATTCAGAGTATACAAATTTTTACTACTTTAGAAATGAGAGAAACATGTGAAAATACCTAAAAAAGAATAGATTTAGAAGAAGATAAATATATTATCAGATTTATAAACTTCGCTTTGGCTTTGTGCAAATGTTGCAAATCAGCTCACAAACAAAGGTTTCCCTAGAGGCAACATATTTTCGTCTATTTGTATTATCCTGTTTCATAAAATCATAAAAAGTTTAGTAATTTGTTACCATCAAGAAGTTGGAATTTAGGATCGATCACTTTGTGGCAAGTTAATTGGAAATTGCGATGATAGTCGACGCGAAGTTGCCCATCAGGATCGGGAAGAACAGGGCACAGGACAGTGGCCCGACCCGGCAAAAGGAATGATCAACAGTTGGTACGCGGGCATTTTATTGATTTCTTGCCAGGAACACGGTAAGCGGCGTGAATCGAAGAGGAATGCATGCAGTAGTGTAAAATGTTCTAGCACAGCGCCTCCGATACGCCGCTCCCGACGGTTCGTTAACATTTTGTTTTACAATAAGTTAGAGATCACAGTAAATAGCGTTATGTATTTGAAGGACACCTAACCATGCATGGACGAACTCAAGTCTAGTTGCTCTCGGCGGTGAATGAATGATTCATTCTAATAAAATAATCGCACGTTAGTGAGAAAGCTGGAATTAAGTAGCGCGATATTGACGCTTTTTCGAAATGTCGATGATACTGTATTACAATGACATGAGTCCCGGCTGTAGGGCAGTCCTTCTGACGGCAAAAGCCATCGGTGTCGAATTTGAGTTGAAAGAAGTGGGTGTTTACACAAACAAAGCACAATTACCGGAGCAATTGCTAGAGGTAAACTTTTAAATTACTGCCTAAGTTACGTTTTTCCTTTGTTTATTTTTATATTTGAAGATTATTTTTCTTAAAGATTGCTGCTATTTTATTGTTCTTCTTAACATCCCAAATGAATATATTTTTTTGATAACAACTACAAAAAAATGACGCACTGAAATAAATTATGGAGAGACAACTTAAAATTTCTGTTTTCAAAGGCGTCATTCAAAATATTTGACGCTTTAAGTACGTTTCTAATAACTATGGACTTGACTATGAAAATTCACATGGATGCATCAATTTTATTCACCTTAACCGCAATAAATCTGAGCTAAAATGAAGGCTTCTATGTTACATATATTCGTACTTTTTTCCTTAGATGGACATTCGTCGCGTTTTCTCTATCTACGATTTTTCAAACGCAAATATTTTGAGACTATATGCTACGTTTTTCTATTTGTTAGAGACAGTTCACCAATTTGGACTGACTTTAACTTCTGACATTTCTCCATTTCTTGCAAATGTCTTAAAATAAAGAAAATTATCGTTATTCGTTCAAATGATAAAGCGTTCTTCTTCAAAGTAGCTGCTAGTTGAAAATAGAAATCTACTTTAATAATAAATGATAATGAATTAAAACAAAATATTTTATGTACGTATTCCGGAAACTATGGAAAACACTTGTTACATATGCTACGAATGATAGGAGAAAGTCAAACTGTAATTGGAAGAAACAATAATATGCTATTCCTTGTGTTCATATGTAGGGTAGTTTATAGCAAATTACAAAATGCAATATTTCCCGACTATTTGCACTATTGTCAAATCACGCGTCTGACACGATTTCCGCAATAGAACTAATAATATCTCGAGTAATTTTGCAATAAATCAACCGCAATATTTTTTAAAAAATTTTACTACCTCATAATTTCAGCATGTATTTCCATCAGTTAGTCTATGTGAATGAATGTGATTATTAGGCAAGGATGGCGTTAGACATTCACGCGTCCCGGGCAAAATATTATTTAGCGCCCTTTAGTTCTTACGGTGCGTTTACACTAGATACTTTATTCTGTACATTGCTCTCTGAGATCAAGTGTAAACTATCCTGAGTGAAGCTGTCCGAGACTCTCAGCCTTGTAAATAAGTCTCGGATAGTTTTTCATCCCGAGAGAAGCTATCCGAGATTCTGAGGCTTGTAAATAAATCTCGGATAATTAACTTCTCTCAGGACAGGTAACACTTATGTCAGAGAGAAATTACGGAATAAAGTGTATAGTATAAACCCACCCATATAATTAACTAGATTTATGTAGTTGTGAACAAAATCAATCTTTGAGCAGTGGTGTTCCCCATTAAAGCTGCTATAAAATTATTTTTCACTTTTTTCTCTTTCTCCGACTTTCTCTATCGTTTCAAGGAAAATTTCTCCAGCTGTATAGAAGAAATCGAAAAGAGAAAAAGTAGAAGAAGTTTAAAACAACATTGTTCTGCCTAAAACACAAATTTCGATGTTTTTTACATAGGTAGCATTTTGAAATATTAATTACTTTTCTGAAGTCTGAATTCAGATTTTAATTTTTTTGCCAGAAAAAAGTTTTCCCAAAAAGTTCAAATTTTGAGTCAAAGTGAAAACTTTGAAAAAATAAAATAAAATTTTTTGAAGAAAATGTCAACTCTAATTTCGAAAATTCGACTTTTTTTAGAAAGTTTGAAGTTCATTGCAAACAGTCTAATATTAAGCGTTTTAGAGAAGTTCAAACAAAGTTTCTAAGTTCGCTAAATTTTAAGTTTTCGTGGAATTGTTGACCCTAAAATTTTTTTAAAAATCTGAATTTTTATCGAATTTTAGATTTTTATACTGTAATTAGGAAATTTAAGCTTAAATTTTTAAAATACGAAAATTGTAGTATTCTTTTTAAAAATAGTAACATTAACAAAGAAATTCCAAAATCGATTAATCAAAATTTCGACTTTTTGGACTTTTCGATTTTAATCTCCAACATTTTTTTTTTAATTTTTAGCAACATCTTGAGTTTCAAAATCAAAACTTTTAGAAACAATTCGAATTTGAAATAGAAAGTTTAATGTAAACATCAAAGATTCGAGCTCAAATTCCAAACTACTCGAAACTACGAGATTTTTACCTAGAAAGTGTTTCCACTCTGGTCTAAACATTTTGATTCTAATCACGAAATTTTGGTTTTTAATTAGAAATTACGATATTTAAGGCGTAATTAGATAATTAGAGAAACATTTTTTTAAACATCAAACTTTCTTCTCGAAATTTTATCTTGATTTCTAAATTTTGGCTTAATTTCGACTTTAAACTACAAATCTCGAGACACAAGCCTTTTTTTGCCTTTAATCCTCAGGTTTTAAATTCTATATTTTGAACTTAAAGGTAAGTTAATTTTAAGCTACTAGAATAATTTTCTCTCTCTCTCTCTAACTACAAAATTTTTCTTCCCTTTTCTGAAACTTCAACTTTAAACCCAATTTTTTTTATTTTAAAGTGTTTATTTTCAGACAATAATAATAAGAACCTCCAAGTAAAAACTCCCAATTCTGAAAAAAAGTGGTAATTTGGAGCAGGTTAAAATTTTTAGTAACTTAATTGTATTTTCAGAATAAATACAAACAAACTTTAACTCAAATTTTTGGGGGTAAAAAAAACAAACATTTTTATAAATCTTGTGTAACAAACTGATCATGTCAGACGTTAGACCAAGATTTCCGGTCATATGAGGACAAGGATCAAGGCCTCCTGTGACGAAATTTGCGTGATTCTAAAGTCACGTGAGTCTAAAGTCACTTAGATTCAAGGTAAACAAATATTTTATAAAAATATCTACCTTTTTTTTAAAATTTTAATAGTATTCGTTGAATTAACTAAGGTCTTAAAATTCGAAAGATTATTTTTTTCAAAAACTGTAATTTCAACTTTTGCTTCGAAACTTCTTTAATTTCTGGATGTCAAAAGTCACGAAGGTCACGTGAGGACAACGATCAAGGTCGTCTGTGGTCAAAATCACAAATTTACCTGAATTGAAGGTCACTGGAATTAAAGACCACAGGAGTTCAAGATTACGTGAGCTTTAGATCACGTGAATACAAGATCACGTAAACTCAAAGCTGCATGATCTCAGTTACTTGGGTTCAAAGTCACATAGGCTTAAAATCACTCAAGGACATGTTAGCTCGAGGTCATGTTAGTTCAAGGTCACGTGAGTTTAAGGTTACGTAGAATCAAGATCGCATTAGGGATCACATGAGCTCAAGGCACCTGAGTTCAGGATTATGTTATCTCAAGTTTACCTGACCTCAAGGTTACGTTAGCTCAAGATCGAGTATGTTTAGTTCACGTGAGTTGAAGGTTGCATTTGAGTTCAAGGTCATGCTAACTTAAGATCGAGCGAGTTCAACTTCACTTGATGCAAGGTCATGAGAGCTTAAAGTCACCCGAGCTAAAAGTCACATAAGTTCAACATTATACAAGCTTAAGATCACGTAAGCTTCAAGCCTCGTGATCTCAGAGTCACTGGGTTCAAAGTCTCGTGAGTTAAAGGTCATGCGTGATCGAGGTCGTGTTAGGGCGGGATTACGTGAGATAACGGTCATCTGAGTTCAGGATTATATTAATTTAAAATCACGTGAGTTCAAGGTCAGCTAGCTCAGTCACATGAGTTCAACGTTATGTGATCTCAATGTCATGTGACTCAAGGTCACCTAAGCTCAAGGTCACATAATCTCAATGTTACATGAACTCAAGGTCGTGCAAAAACAATATAGCGTGAGACAAAATGTTCTCTTAAAATTAAGTTCTATTTCGACGGAAATTAATGTTCTCTGAATATTTTTACTTGATTTAAAATTCTCATTTGCCTCTTCTTATATGAAAACGTTTGAGCGCAGTCATTTGGTAGCTCAATGATTTAAAATTTACAAATTCGGTACTGATTTTTTCTTAAACTGAAAATTTAATTCTTTTATAAGTTCTTTTTTAATATGAGAAACTGTTAATTAGTGTTCGTTAGGTTTTACGTGGTTGATATTTTGATTATTTTTTCAAAAACTTTCTAAGGAAAAGTTAAATTCTAACATCTTCTAGGTATTCTGAATATCTAAAATTTGCAAGACGAAGTTCACATTGGGCAAAAAATAGCAAAGTTACTCTAAGACTAATTATGTACCGCATTCGAATTTTACTCTTTTTTTTAATTTCAAATTTTATCCGCAATTTAATTTTTTACAAGGACCTTGAGTTCTTCTCCAACTCTGATAGTCCAACTTTTTTCTTGAAATGACAAACTGTAATGGTATATTATTCCAAATAGTAGCTATGTTGTAGTTTGTTTTTTTTGTGGCATCACTTAGTATTATTTAAAAATAAATTGCCTACTTTCAATATATTATTTTATTTTCTTTCCTCGCTGTATGTTTTCATGAATTTCATACATGTTTGAATTCGCTCCACTGAAGCTGGCGAGTTCAATTAACATTAGGATTTTCATTTTGTCATGTCAGAACTAGTAATATCGTGCAAATTATTCCACCCTTTGAAACCTTTCCATGTTTAATTTCGAGCGAACCGTTGGCGACATAATTGGCTTATTTTGTACCTCATTTACGGCAAATTGAGTTGAAATTTTTAGTTACAAATAAAAGTTTCATTCGCCTGGAGCACAGCTAATAAAGAGCATTAAAAGTATCGTAAATTGTTCGTAAACGACTAAGGGAACACGGGATATAGCTTTAATGTCAGAAATGCCTCGAGAAATACTTCCTTGCGAATTAATTTATTCCCAAGTAAAATAAATCCGAACAAACGGTAATTAAGAGATTTATCTTTAAATAAGACGAAGATTAAAGCTATTTTGTACTAATAAAACTTTAGGTAATTCGGTAGTTGTTAGTTTGTAAAATTACTTGTATCGCGTATACAAAACTTTGTCCTGTTTATCATGTTTACGTATGTTCTTTGCTTGGTCAGTATCTTAAAAAAATTCACAGATTTCGTATTCCCTGCAACCAACGGAGACATTGGAAATGATAACACCATATATAAGACCTAATTAACCGTTTTTTATACATACACAAAAGATTATATAAGATTAGTTAATTAATACGTCGTTGGAAAGGGTTTTTATTCCTCTTTACAGACGTGGAGAAGCTGAGAAACCTTTCCAACGGGGTATCACAGAGGGTGGTTTTTATTTAGAAGAATTAATAGGCTTGGCTAGCCCCTAGGATGAGAGGGGTGGAAGAGTGAGTCAAAAAACACATTCTTTGGTTTCGTCGATGTGTATTTAAAACCTTTATGACAACATCTTTTGCCTAAAAGATAATCAAAATTATTAGTTTTCAAAAATGTTGCTTACTGTAAACATCGATATTTCGAAAACTAATCGTACGATTTAAGATTTTGCTGTAAGACTGTGAAGAGAAAGCAATGAGCTTTCCAATAATTTGCAAAACAAGGTAGTATAATATTTAAAAAAAATAAATTGGGGGTGAGGTAATTTGGTTCAAAAAGTACATTATTTTAGTTTCCCCTCCGATCCCCTATAGTATTTCAGATATTCTTGATAGTAATTTTTGTCTAAGAGATATTCCCGATTGCTACTTTTCAAATTATCACCCTGTATGTAATCACATATATCGCTATTGCGTTAACAAAAATCGCTTCTCTGAACTAATAAAATCGATTGCTCTACCACTGCGTCACCGAATTTAAATTGAATATGCGAAAATGTGCCTACATTAGAAAAGAAAATACGCTGGCAAAATTCTGGACAGCCGACAGGCGTCAATGCGAAATGCGCCTTGCGAGATAAGCGAGACAACAACAATAAAGACAAGAACGAACCTATAATATAACGTCTCTACTCATCTCCCTGCTTGTGTCTTATTTCTTTTTACCTACCACCAACTCATTAATGTTTTTGTTTACATTTTTGAGATGCAAATTTTGGAGTTTATATTTCAAAATTGCTTTATCTTTGAGTTTGGAATGTCGTACAGGTGACAATTACAAAGAACCGATCTAGATAGACTTTAGTGAGTTTACAGAGAGATTACAGAGAAGGTAATTGAAATCTAATGAATTAGGAACTTCAAAAAGGCAATTTGGGCTGTTGTGAACGTTTTTAAGAATGGACGAAATATGTTTTGAACATTACTCAGTTTAATTGAAGCCTAAAATTACATGGAGTTTCAAGGAGAATTAGAAACAGCTGTAAGATTTTTTTATCCTTTTTTTATGATCGAAGTTTAATGTACCTTTTTTATGTTGCTGAGTGAACTATTCCTTTATTCATACAAGTTGCGTGAAAAGCTGCGTGTGAAGCACTTATTGATGGATACATAAATGTAATTAATATGTTTGAATTTTTAAACTCAAGTTATTCTACATATTTACATCGACTCATCCAATGAACACTGTAGTAACGCATTATTGGCAATATTGAAATAATTTAAAATAAAGTGTTTGCATAATCACGAAAAATCAGTACATTGAAAACATATATTTTTGAAATCTCTTGAAATTTGCTATGCAAATATAAAATTTAGATAGTGTGACAAGTTTGTTAATATGCAGTAACTTAAAATAGACAAGATCAAAGACTATATCGTATAAAAATATAAAATACATAAAAACTAGAAATAATAATGTTAATTTACAAAATATGAAATTTTTATTTTTGATATTACAATTTGAAAATTAAAAAAAAAACACTCTTACATCATAGTCGTAAGTTTTCACTTTTGTTGGCAGTCCCCATAACTGCCCAATTTTTTTAAAGATAATGGTTTACTAAAGCCATCTGCCTAAAAAATAATAACAGCCTTCCAGGCGAGCTTCCAAGTACATTTTCATGATATTTTCCAGATATTACAAAAACTATTATTAGGGCTCACCTCTTGATCATATCACCATAATCAACTATTTTGAGTCCACTGCCGGACGCAGGCCTCTCGTAAATCATTTCATTTCCTCCGGTCCTGAGCACTTTGCATCCAATCGAGCTGGATAAGCTTAATCTCTTCCGACCATCTTGTTCGATTACGATATGCATCGTGTCTAGGTCTCCATTCTAGGATTTCCTTGGTTCATCTTCCATCTTTAATTGTGGCAACATGGTCTGCCCAGTTCCATTTCAGTGTTGTAATTCTTTCGACTGAGTCTGTAACACCGGTTCTTTCCCTAAACTTTCAAATTCGAAAATTCAAGAAATATATTATTTAAATTTTGAAATGTTTTCACAAAACTTATACTTTTTTCTTAAACTTCTTTTAAGCTTAAATTTTTTACTTTATTCCTAAACTTTCGACTTTGAAACCAACCTGGATTTTTTTGAAACTTTCAGGTCTTCAGTTATGATTTTTACAAAATGTAAAAATCTCAAATTTAAAATGGGTTTGCCCTCGTAACTCTAAAATTTCCATTTTAATCTCGAAATTTCCAATTTAGTCGCGAATTACTAAAATTTTTCTCTAAATTGGCGTTGATTCTAATGTGTATTACAACGTAAATAATTTACTATATAAAGTGCAAAATTGTAACATCTGCCAATATAAATTCGAATAGTGGGTAAATCCACCAATGAGAAAATGTTTAAAGGATCAACAATCTAAAAATTCGGGGTGACTCACTTTTTCATTTTTGGGGGACACAATTTCCAAGAGAACGATCGTTGGACGGTGAACGACGGCGGCAAGTCAAAATAGAAGGTTTGTTTCTCCTCTTTGGGAACTTTATGGAACGACCCTTTAAAACTAAGTAGGTACTAAAAATTAGTGAAATTTCACAAAAAAATTTCCCCGATTTTAAAGTCAAAGTATTGAAAAAAAAATATATGTTTAAAAAAATTTAAACAAAGTGGAAGTGGTGATCCACAATCACCAAGGAATTGTAATTGATAAGTAAACTGGTGCATTTTTTCATTACTTTTTCTTTTTCTGAATGCATATTCTTAAAATAGTGAGCATATATTTGCGCTAGTAGTTATTTCGCAAATGTAAATTGCCTGCATTGCTGTGTCTAAATTAAGATAGGAATAAATGTATATTATCATTAGTTGCGAATGTTGACAAATAAAAACATAAGTGCGTGAAGTATTTATAAATTTAGTGACGCAATCCCGACGGAATGCTAATTGTTTCGTACCACTTAAATAGATAATCTTAGCCATCTTTTTGCGTCCGAAATATATCAACCAACGCTCCAACGAGTTATTCAATTTAATTCTTATTTCTTTTTTGCCACATAGTTTCTAATTTAAATACAACCTCAGGATATCAACAAAAGAGCGGTGAAAAATAATGACATTTTCGAAGGTTTCCTTCGCCTGCGTCTTGAAAAAATTTCAAATATTCAACTCTTTAATTTTGAAGCCGGTAAATGAATTATAGATCTCCTTTCGAGAGTAAAATGAAATTTGCGGTATGGAAGGCGGAACTTCTAAAGAATTATCAATATAATTCTCGGAAATTTCCGACTCTTAGAATAAACTGCAATTAGCGTGCAGTACATTTAACTAGCGGAATTGTGTCATTCGCAATCGATCGAGTTAGGACAAGAAATGCATTACGTAAATAAGAATTAAGTAATAGTTTCGAAAACACTTTATGGATTTTCTTTTAAATATTGTATAATGACATGATTTCTGAATTCTGAGTTATGTTTACGAACCTTTAGTATTTTTTCTTTTTTATTTCTAAAGAAGTATCCTGCGAAGATCTGTAAGTTTTTATTAATTAAATTCTTTGCTTTTTTACGTAGTATCTTATTCGGAGATAAGTTTTTTTCTCTGAAAACGATGTATTTCCGGAAGATAAAAAAACAAAGACAGGAAAAAATGTATTTAATATTTTTATTTCACACTTTTAAATTATCTAAACCGTTAATGAGAAAGGTATTTCATTTTAAAAATATATTTTATGCAGAACAATCTTGTATGACTAATATTATTTTTTTTCAGATAAATCCCCAACAGATAATTCCTCTTCTAGTAGATGGAGACTACATAATATGGGATAGTCATGTCATAATAACCTACTTAATGTTTACATACAGTGCCGATGACAGCCTTTATCCAAAAGATCCCCAAAAACGCGGGCTAGTTGACCAAAGGTTATATTTTGATTCTGGAACATTGTATCCTAGGGTGAATATTATAATGGTAGGAAGATGAGTTTGATAAAAAGTATTTGCATTGAAAATATTAAAAATGTTTATTTTAGCATTCTATCGTAGCTGAAAATGAAAAAGAAATCTCAACGGACAAAATAAGTGCAATTACTGAAGCATATAGATTTTTAGACATATTTTTAAAAAATAAGACTTACCTTATTGGAGATTGTTTGACAGTAGCTGACTTCTGTTGCGTTTCAACAGTGAGTACAGCGACCATTATTACCCCTATATCTACTGAGAAGTATCCGAATTTATCAACGTGGTACCGCACCTGCAAGAATTTGTCTTACTACGAGGAAACGAATGGTGTTGGACTCAATAAATTAGATGCATTAGTTGAATTAAAACTAGGGAGACCTCGAACCAAAGAATTATGCGAATAACGACTCTTCAACTTATTACCTGCTCTTATGTTAACCCGGTGATATTTTTACAAATTTTTAAATTATTTATTCTGCTAGAGTTAAATGTCTATTATTACAGAACGGTATGTAACAGATTTAAATAAAATCTAAATGTATTTGCCTGTCCACTATATCTAGTGTTTTATTGTCACCTTTTCATCTATTTTCTGCTGAAACTGAAAAAAAAAGGTTCCCTTTATTTGAAAATTTCTGAATTTCAGTGGCCTCGGATATCGTAATAATGGGGAATATTAGAAATAACTAATGATACTTTTTGAAAAGAAATCTTACGTTAGACCTTAATTCCTTTTATATGAAATCTAGCTACCTGCCCCGGCTTTACCCGGGTAAACAATATCTAGCCTACAATTTGATTTGACCTACTTGTATAAAATGCGATAAGTAAATTGTAATTTTATTAATATTTTTCAGTATAGCATATTTTTGTAATACTTCGTAATAGGTTCAAAATTTAGAGATTTACAGCCCCACGTGAAATTATAAAAATTTTTACTAAAGAGTTCTACTTTTAAACAAATCTCTTACCATGTAATTTACTTTTAAAATATCAAAGTAATTAACAGAAAATCTAGATTCAACCTATGTTTTCTACTTTTTTGCTTTTCTCAAAAGTCGCTTTTTTTTGTATATTGAAAACTTATTTTCAAAATTTGACTTTTTGCTCAAAATTTGGCCTTCTTTGGGAAATCTTGACTATTTTCTAAACTTCAATTTATCCTTTAAAAGGTTTCTATTTTTCCTTCAAAATTTACCTATACTTCCGAAGTATCAGGCTTTTTGGAAATGTGTACCTTTTTCAATTCGATTTTCTGGAAATTTAGATTTGTCGGTCAAAAATTTGCATTTTGCTAAAAATATATTCGATCTTTTAACAAGGAAATAAAAAACCAAAAAAAAAATCAAACAATAATTTGAAAATTTTAAGAAAACTATTTTAAGGTTGTTTCCTCTTTTACGCAACATTGGTGTTTTTTTTTCAAAATTTAGATCTGTTCCCAATTTTTTTTTTTCATAAATGACTTTATTCGACTCCTTAAATTGTTACTTTTCCTGGAAATTTTTTTCTTTTTCTTGAAATTTTGCCCTTATTTTCAAAATTCAATTTTTCCGAATTTCGCCCTTTTTCTTTAATATCGATTTTTTTCTGAAAATTTGACTTTATTATTTAATTTGAACTTCCTGCAAATTTTATTTGCTTTCCAAAAAATTCGGTTCGGTTTCATGTTTTTGCAAATTTTTGACTTTTTTCCAGAAATTTATCTTTTTCTCCCAAGTTTGGCTTTATTCTCGAAACTTAATTCTTTAAATTTGACTAATTGGGAAATTATAATTTCCATCCGTATAAAATGCAAATTCTTCAAACACTTTTTGATGGCGATTTTGACAAAAGGATTAAATTTTTCGAAACAATGACAGATTTCATAAATGGTAACCAAAATATTTTAAACAACATTTGCTTCAGTGATGAGTGTGTTTTTTCTTAATGGGCAAATTAACAAACAGAATTGCCGATACTGGAGCGATGAAAATCCACGACTCTTTAGGGAAGATAATTCTAATTCACAGTATCAAGAAAAAAATAACGCATGGGCTGGTATACTTGGAAATGCAGTTGTTAGACCTATAATCATTGAGGGTGTTTAAACCTGAGTTTTAGTTTTTATCTATTTTCCCTTTTTTTCGTGTTTGTAGGCGAAGCACACCTCTTACAGGAAAAAAAAATTAAAACACATTTTTACGCGATAAAATCGCACATTGCACAACCTAATCATTCAAAACTTCTGGATAATTTCTCCTCGCAGTGCAATTCATCGTTGCCTCTCTAAATGTTTAAAATATTTTCGTGCAAAGCCCCAAACCTATACTCCTTTTATGGGCGATCTTCCCGCATTTAGAATTTCTTAGGTCAAACCATTTTCGCAAGTTTCACTTAATTATGCCGGACCATTCAAAATCGCAATGGGGAAGCATCGAGGTGCAAAGACTTTCAAAGCGTAGGTTTGCCTCTTCGTCTGCTGCGCTACAAAAGCAATTCATTTAGAATTGTCATCAGATTTGACAACAGACGCTTTTCTTGCCAGTTTTCGGCCATTTCTGGCGCGTAGAGGTAGATTATCTGATATTTATTCTGATCAAGGCACAAACTTTATAGGAGCAAATAACCAACTTTTGATCTTGGGGGAGGCTGCTGCGGCTAAGCTTTCCATAAATTGGCACTTTAACCTTCCTGGTTTACCACATTTCAATGGCTTAAGTGAAGCTGGGGTTAAGTCCATTAAAACATGTTTTTGTCGTGTCATAGGGAAGCAGGTTATGACATACGAGGAGTTTTATACATTTCTAACTCAAACTGAGTCACTTTTAAATTCACGCCCTCTTTCACCCATAAGTGAAGATCCCAACTATCTTGTGCCCTTAACCCCGGGTCACTTTTTAACGACAGAATCTTTGTCTAGTCTTCCTGAACCTGATATATCACATGTAACATTGAATCGTTTAACTCGCTGGCAAATGTTGCAGAGAATGCACTATGATTTTTGGAAACGGTGGAACCAAGAATATTTGCATACACTGCAACAACGATGCAAGTGGACCAAATCTTTGCCTTACATTAGACAAGATATGTTAGTAATTATAAAAAATGAGCAGAATCTCCGATGCAATGGGCACTCGGATGAGTAACGAAACTCCATCCTGGAGAAGACGGCGTAGTTGTCACTTTGAAAACTCAAAGCGGAACTTTGCAACGTCCTGTTGTAAAGATCTGTGCTTTACCGGGACAATAATTTTTCTTTCAATTTTCAATTTTTTATGAATTTAATTTTATTTATTTTTTTTTAAATCACTGGGAAAAACTAACTTGTTTTTTTGTTAGTTTTTATCTATTTTCCCTTTTTTTCGTGTTTGTACGGAGAAGCACGCCTTTTACAGGAAAAAAATTTAAAACACATTTTTACGCGATAAAATCGCATATATTCGGAAGAGAGAGTTGCCCAGTATCCGAGCACTGTGACGGTCGGTCGTGAACGGCCATTTTAAACGACTTTTCGGGTTTATGGCTGTGTCTTCTCAATTTGGGGCCTACTCCATGCTGTGGAAACTCGAGAGCGCTCTCTGACGACAACTCAACCACCCGGGGTAAGTCCATAAGCTATCAAAACTGTAATGTGCGGTAACGTTTCTTTTTCAATATTTCTTCAATAATACAGTTCACTTTCAACCAAATTCTGTAGACGAACAGAGGGAAACCTAACTAGTGAGCGCTGCTTAAATTTTCTTGATGATATAACAGACCTCTTAATAACAGATAATTTAGAAAATCAAGTTAATGAGTCTGGTGATGTTGTTTTGCAAGAATATCTTCTTTGCTTTGAGCAAGATGGAGGTTCACCACATCTCTTCCTTCCGGTTAGGCAACGCTTAGATAACAGGTATCGTGTCAAATTAATTGGTACAATAGGAGAGATCGAATGGCCACCACGATCACCCGATTTAACTCCTCTAGATTTTCTGTGACGATACCTTAAATCGATTATTTATAAAACACAGTCTCGAGATTTGAAAGAATTGAAGGAAAGCATTACAACTGCGTATAGAGAAATTGAAGTACAAGTTTTTCAGAGCTTTAGGGAGGCATTCGAAAGCAGACTATATCCTTATTTAATTAAATAATTTTTTTTTACCAACTTGTTTATACTTCATTACAAATACTTTTATTACCTAGCTTGTTTAGGATTTTTTCTGGATTTTTCGAGAACTATTAAACAAAAATGTTAAGTATGTGGTATATTTAAAAAGGCAATTCAACGACCTTTCAAATGAGGTATCGCTCAACCCCCTTTCCCATTTAAGATTTTAGGGGTTGACTCCGCCCGATCTCAAGGTTTGATGTAATTTCATTAAAAATTAGTTGAAAAGATGTCCACCTTGAAAATAAAATTGACGTCTTTTACCCTAATTCCATATTTTATAAAACATTTGAAATATTAAAGTAAGTTTTCAAATTGACACAGTGTATATTATATTCAATCAACGCTACAATGCGTCTCTGCAAATAAAGGATAATGTAATACTAATACTAGTAAGATTTCATATAGGCACTAAATATTCAATCAACAATACATATAGGACAAAGATATATTTTTTACATTTTTGGAATTTCTGGTCGATGGTCAGAGATAGCAGTGTAGGTACAATGTATCATATTGTAGTTATAAGTTGACAATTGTTCACTGACAATTGACAGATCGGTTTGACGTTTAAATATTTTGATAACAAGGCGTATTGTCGTTTCTTCGAATTTAGTTTGCAATTATTTCAATGCACACGTTTTCCCATTTACCACCAGCACAAGATGTGTAGCACTTTTTTAGCGAATTTAATTTTTCTAACTTTTGTTCTTAATGTCATTGGTAAGTAATGCCCAAATTAACTACTAGGGTAGTGGTTTTAATTTGCTTTTCTCGTTTTCAGTACCGATTTATTGCGATGACTATCAGTTGATTTTGACGCACAATGGACCGATCGTTAGGGGTGGCACTGTAGATTTTACAGCCACTCTTTACAAGGGTGACTCTTTGGCTTCTGGATCATTTGAATATATCTGGAACGACATAGCTATTCCAGAACATCAGAGAGATGTATATTTACATGCTGTTTCCCAGACTTAATTACTGACAACTTGCATTTTGCAGATATCCTCAAAAAGCCCTATAGATAAATGGAGTGTGACATATAATGAAACTTATCCACCTGGTTTATATGTAATGCAAGTATTAGTAAAGAAATGTTACATCATTAATATATATTGTCCAGATATTACATCTGCCAGAGTTTTATTTGAAATTACTGGTAAGTACATACTTGTTTATTTTAACCATAAATTACTTTCATTTATCTTACAGCAACCTTAAATGGGGGACTTCTGTTAAAACAAAATTCGACAATTAGAGATAAATATGTTTCAAGTGCTGATCTTGTTCACCATTCAATAGAATTAAAACCTTCAGATGCTAACTATATAGCACCTGCCCCTACAAAACTAACCTACTGGTTTGTAGATTGCATGTACTATGGAGTCAGTAATAATAATTCTTTTATAATACAATACCCTAAGCCTGAAACAGAGTACACAATTGAGGCTTTAATGATGGTTGATTTTACCCCATTACCTCCGCCTACTACAACAGTTAAACCCACAACTACCACAGCCAAACCAAATATCACGACAACTGTGCCAACCACGATTAAACCTACAACTACCAGTAAAACAACATCAATTCCATCAACGACCAAAGGTACTACAGTTACACCATTATCTACCACTAAATCTGTTAAACAAATTCGCTCAAATATTATAAAAAGAAATACCAATAGTATTATGGATATTCCAAAACATGACAATATGCAAAATATACCTAAGCAGAATATTACTCAACTGATTAATGGCACAGTGGTTCCCTATAATGGGTCATTTCCATATGTTTGTAATGGAAGTCGAGTTGCTATGGATTATAAGAAGATTTATGGGTACTTTAAAAAGAAAATACAAGTAAAAAGTAAGTTGGTTATTAATCAATCACTAGTCTATAAGAATGAAAAGTAATAGTTTAATTACATATTTTCAGTGCCTGTATCAAAGGTGAATATCACTGGTAACAATTGGCTACAACATGGTGAAGTGCTTTTGCTGACTGTTAAGTGTTTGGGGTCCCAAAATTTACGATATTGTGTGGATTTTAAACCTGGAAGATACAATATTACTGGAAATGAAACATGTCCTATTTATTACGATTTGGAAAGTTGTAATTTTGGAATCTCTAGATATTTGTCAGAATCTGTTCATACAGTGGTAGTCATCATAGAGAATGAAGTCAGCAAATCTATAACGCCTGTGACTGTCACAGTTTATAAAGGTAAACGGTATTTCTTTTCCATTTTTTCACCGGAGAAATCTGAGTTTTAAAAATTGCAATTTCATAAACCTAAATATTCCAATGTAAGATTGAAATGTTCAAATTTATAATATTTCTCTTAGATGAAGTTGATGTCATTTGTAATCATCCTTGAAACTTAATAACTATATTTTATTTATAGTTAAAAAACAAGCCCAGTTGTCAGTTATAGTGGTTCCAGTTGCCTTTACCTTAATAGCTGTCGTTTTAATAATATTTGGAGTTGCGTATTATTTGCAAAATCGATCAAGGTTTGTATTCCACCACTTTAGACTTAAAATCATGCTACATGGGATTTTTACAGGTATATAATCGAAGTTGCTGATTTTAATTTCGGTGAACAGTATAGCGATATGGAATATAAGACTTTTAAGGAAAGATTAAGGGATTCTGTTGCCAACGCCCTTACAAGAGCCCCACTTTCCGAAAATTCTGATCCACCTGTGTGGCCACCAGGAAAGAAATATGGCAGTATGACATAAGTTAGGAACACAACATGATGTAAGTTAGCATCGCAACATGCTGTGAGGGATAATAGTGATACTAATTAATACTATTGAATACTTATTATATAAGCTTATTAACTTAGTCTTTCTGATAAAATTACTTTTTTAAGTATATTTTAGCCTATCACATATTATGTCAGTAGTTTAAAAGTGGGCCCATGCAGAAATAAATCAGTTTATTCTTGGATTAAGGCGTGAACATATTTCTATTGGTTAATTACGAAAATTAGATGTTGCATGATGATTAGATTTGATCCTCCATGAAATGAATTATGTCAACTCAGTCGAGGCTTGCTTTATCACTTTTACACTGCTGATAAGTATATCAAAATTAAGTGAATTTAAGACTGCAGATACGTTATTAGTTAGAGCCAAATATTACATCAGTTAGGGCGCAAAATGGAAGTGGGTTTAGTATTTCCACTTGAAGCTGGGGAAATTTATATTACAGAAATGTTATCAATATTTTACATTGATTTTTTTTTTATTTTCCAAGCTTATCATTTTGTTTTATAAAGTATGAGATTATAAAGAGATTCGATAATAAAATTGGGGCATTTATGTTATATCGAAATTGTGATATATATTTAAGAGAATATTGGGAAAAGTTTTATGTGTTTTAATTTTTAAAGAATTAATTCTAATTATTTGTGTATACCAATGTATCATTTATTTAAATAAACTATTTAGAAACCATGTGAGTTATTGTTACACCCTATGGCAGGTGTTCTTGCCATTTTCAATAGATGTTATCAAATTTGGAAAAGCTGATCATAGCTTCCCAAGAGAAGGACATATTTCTGATCTATGGTAACAGTAATCAATTACAAGGGCAAAGTTAAGGCAAGTTCTGATTACGTACAGTAAGAAATATACTGTTGCTTCGGGCTAAGATTGCCATTAATTCACGAATTGGCAGTGTCATCATCAGGCTAGCCAACTGAATTAATATTTTTGGTGGAATGGACTGGACCTTGGTTATCTTCAAAAATTGAAATACAAATCTTGTACCCTCAAACCAAGAAAGATTAAAAAACATAACAAAGGTTGCTCTAACGCGTTTCTATAGCCAAGCTATCAAGATGATAGGCTCTCTGTATAATTTTCTGAACACAATACTACCAAAATAAGAGATTTTTAAAGGATCAAACATTTTTTTGGTCCCATTTTATTTTTCAACTTAGAAGGCCTTGACTCATTCTAAGTGGACCACGTTAACGCTATAAAAATCAACTCGCGTGAAAAAAGGAGTATTCCATTCTTTTATCACATGATAGCGGTAACAAAAATGGTTTGTATATCATAACTTCATTTTCCTAAATGGCACCATAATGGTACTGTGGTACCACGAAACTGTATAATTAATGGCGAATCTATCCATCTCCTTTTTGCTGAGAAATTAAGTTACATCCAAAAAGAATTCAAAATATTCTGTTTCAATTTATTTGAAGATTTATTCAATGGGAACATAAGATAGCTGTGGAAAACAAATTTTAAAAAATTGACGCTTTCTAAGATTTCTTAATTTAATTTTTTGCAGCGGAAATGTGGTCGGTTAGAATTAATTAGGATGAATCATCACCGTCTAGGTTGAAAAATAAAGTGGGACCAAAATAATTCTGATCCTATAAAAAGCATCTATCTGATATGTGTATTGTATTAAAAAAATTGTGCAGAATCAAAAATTGTAATAATATACAGGCTGTTCTCTTTAAAAATCAAAAATTTTTATCAGTTTTGGCGAAAGTGACAGTAGTTTTAGTAGTTTTTGTGTCAAAATTTGACATCGAGTGTAGCAAGTTTGAAAATTTTAGCTTCTTAAATCAAGAAATAATGGAGCATGTACCATGCTTCTGTTACACCCGATATAAATATTAAATTATCGGCGTGCGCGAGTCACCGTTTCACTGCAATCACATATTTGCAGCACTGACTTAACAATATTGTGCACACGCGTTGCGTATTGAAAGTTTAGTATGAATCGTTAGAATCTTTACGCGGCAAGTTTAATATTTACAAATTTGACTTAATCTGGCAGAGTCAAGAGTAGACGGATATCTGTTCTTTCTTCTCCGCATTTTGCATTCAACGTTTCTCATGATACGAAATTAAAGCGGCCAGTCTGTTTCGTCTGTGTTCGACAGCATAAAATCTTGGGCGCTGTTTACTACGGATGTCGATTCCTTTTTAAAATAATCGATTTTTGGATCGATTCGAATTGTGAGCAAAAGTATAGATTCCCGATAAAATTGGGTGCAGAAAGATTGATTTCCGATTAATCGCCTTGTTGGTGAAATTTTTAAACATTTCTAATAAAAGAAAAAATGAATGATAATGATGAATTGTCGTAGTTTAATTTTGAAAGTTTTTTTCTTCTTAAATACTAATATTTATATTTTAATTATTTATTCCAAATTTTGTTTGTTTGTTTTTGTTTTTTATTTATGCATTTTTGGTTTTTTACGAAGATGTAGAAAGGGTATTCATCTATAAAAATATATTTGGAAATATGAAGTTTAAACTGGAAATTACGAGATTAAACTGGAAATTTCAAATTTATTTTCCAAATTTCGACTCTTTTTGAGGAAATTTCTTAGATAAAGTCGCTTTAATCTCGAAATTTCAACTTTTTTTTCACGAAATTTCAAGATAAGTAGAAATTTCTTATTCTATGGTTAAGTTAGGCAGATGACAGTTAAGCCTAAGTTGGAATTTGAGAAAAAAGTCGAAATTTGAGAAAAAATCGAAATTTTGACCCTATAAGCTCGAAATTCTGACAAAAAAGTCGAAATTTGAGGAAAAAGTCGAAATTTGTAAAAAAAAGTCGAAATTTTGAGTTTAAAGTCGAAATTTCGATGTTAATGTCAAAATTTCGAGAAAAAAGTCAAAATTTGAGAAAAACGTCGAAATTTGAGAAAAACGTCGAAATTTGAGAAAAACGTCGAAATTTGAGAAAAACGTCGAAATTTGATAAAAGGTGGAGATTTCGAAAAAAAAGTTAAAATCTTGAAAAAAAAGTCGAAATTTCGAAAATAAAGTCGAAACTGTGACTTTAAAGTTGAAATTTCCAGAAAAACGCGATATTTCGATATTAAGGTCAAAATTTCGAGAAAAAAGTTAAAATTTGAGAAAAAAAAACGAGATTTCGCAAGAAAAAAGTCGAAATTTTGAGGAAAAAACCGAAATTTCTAGCTTAAAATCGAAGTTTGGGAAAAAAGTCGAAATTTCTAAAAATAACATTTTTTTAATCGATGTCCTTTCTATGCCTTTGTAACATTTCGAAAAAGTTGAAATTTTAGAGCAAAATCGAAATAATCTCCAGAAAAAAGTCGAATTTTGAGAAAAAACGTCGAAATGTTGAGTTTAAAGTCGAAATTTCGAGAAAAGTGTCGAAATTTCGATATTAAGGTCAAAATTCTGGGAAAAAGTCGAAGTTTGCGAAAAACGTTGAAATTTCGAGAAAAAGTCGAAATTTGATAAAAAGTGGAAATTTCGAAAAAAGAGTCGAAATTTTGAAAAAAAAAGTTGAAATTTCGAAAATAATGTCGAAATTTAGACTTTAAAGCCGAAATTTTCAGAAAAATGTCGATATTTCGATATTAAGGTGAAAATTTCGAGAAAAAAGTTGAAATTTGAGAGAAAAACGAAATTTCGCGAAAAAAGTCGAAATTTCAAGAAAAAAGTCGAAATTTTAGGAAAAAAGTCGAAATTTGAATAAAAAGTCAACATTTCGAGAAAAAAGTCGAAATTTCGAGCTTAAAATCGAATTTTGAGAAAAAAAGTCGAAATTTCTAAAAATAATATTTTTTTAAATCGATTTCCTTTCTGCGCCTTGTAACATTTCGAAAAAGTTCAAATTTTCAGAAAAAAGTCGAACTTTTTAAAATATTTTTTTTTTATATATGTCCTTTCTACGCCTTGGTAACATTTCGTTAAATTTTGATTTAAAAATTGAAATTTCTACTTTTTTCTGGAAATTTCGACTCTAAATTCCAAATTTCGACTTATTTTCGAAATTTTGATTCTAAGGTCGAAGTTTTGACTTTAATCTCGGGATTTAGAGGAGGAAAAGTCAACATTCCGTTATAATTTTTTTTCAAATTAGTGTTCTTTCTACGCTCTTGTAATTTTTACTTAAAAAAATTAAATAAACTTTTTTGAATTTATATCTGTAATAGTCCAAATATTCTAAAATTACCTCGAGTAAATTAGCCGCATGTGATCAAATAATAAGCCAAAAAATTATAGTTATCCACTAATTGAAGGGAATTATATGATATTCGGAAAGTTTAATCGTAAGTCGATCATGACATTGATGCTTTTTGTCGATGATATAACTAAAAAATGGTCAGACAGTATTTTCTATCACCCAATTACTTTTCCTGGCATTTAAAACAGTTACAATTTATGAGATTGCTGCACTCCGATTCAAAGCGAAAAAAATGTCGTGCAATTGCTGTAGTAACTTCGAAGTTAAATTATTTAATGTTTTGTGGTTATCTTCATTTGGGCACAATTATTTGCATTATTTCCGGAAAATTGCACTTCAAGGAGGCATTATTCGCTTCTGGAATTGGGATATTGCAATCGGTGGCGAATTGCAGGATATGCTATTGGTTTTGGTATCACCAATCCTTTCTGAATATTATTAAAAGAATTCAAAGTAAAAATTCTTCCTTTATAAATTTCCCGGTTTTTGGCCAGTCAGAGTAAGTAATTTATGTGAAAAATAAACCTAATTATTGCACTTCTATGTTTTAGATTTTTTGAAAAATATCAACAAATTATTACAATTTCGATGAATTACATATGTTGCGTTTTTATATTTGGAATGTATACCACAGTAATTTTAAATTTATCTCTTGCATATAGCGTGGTATTTTTTATTGATCTTGAAGCAAAATTCGACATTTCCAAGAATACGACCCTGCATTTTAGACCGTTACCTTATTTGGTATTTTTTCCTTTTGACATTTCTATCGAAGGTTACTACTGGGTGGCGTACTGTTTTGTGACATTTTCAGTAACGTACCTTATGACGTATTTTATGCGTAAGTATATGGATTAATTAATTACTTTTAGTCAAGTGAATACCCCGAAAATGGCGCGAAAAATATTTACTGCAATATCAAAAACATGTGATATCAATTTTCAATGTAGTACTTCTAATCATTTTCACGGCAGTTTTCGACTAAAGAAAAGTTAATCTTTTGATCCCATGTACCGTGCATCCCATTTTCGATAGTTTTGCCTCATTACTAATATTTTCAGAGATAGAAAATTGGGGTTTTCACGAACCTAGACCAGTTTTGTGAGATAAATTACCTGCTCAGGACAAAAATGCTGTATTTTGTATCTATCTGTTTTACCACAATTTTTAAAAGTTAAACATTTTCGAAAATATTAAGCTGTTTCTAGCTCCTTTCCGATTAACTGCAAAAATTTGATTAAAAATGTTCTGAACGCAATTTTTTACTCTTTCTTATTGGTAAATGTAACACACAAATCCAGGTTTAGTGCATTACAAGTTGATAGAAAAATCAAGTTCCAAATTTTTTGAAATCCCTCTATAAATATCCCGTAATAACTCGAAGTTACGCGATAGGTGAAAACGACGAAAATCGCTTAAGTCGAATTCGCGTAAGTATTTTTACATATGAAGAAGCTAAGCTAAACAGGAGTGTATACATATATAAAAGAAAAATGTTTTATGAAAATTTTTATTGTTCTACACACAAATGAATGAATTACATTATTACATAGATCAAAGTTATGTTTATTAATTTGATTTAACATTTCTTCGGCCCAGTTTGGAAATATCTAACTTTTTATTGTTTGTTGACAATATTCTAAAACAGTTTCTGAAATATGATTACGTGATATTTAAATTTATTTAAAATGTCACCTCATGACAGTTGACAAAATAAGAGGTTAGTTTATTTTACATAGAATAGGAAAAATGAAAAATAGAAGACCAAAATTAGATATGAAAAAATTTTGTTTTTTTGATATAAATTATGAAAATATAAAAATATAAAAAAGCACTGGACATCGATGTTTCTCTCTCATTTGAGCTCGCCAGCAGTGCATAACATAGAAAGCGAACAATGAGGAAGAAATTCTTAAAAATAAAAATTTTAAAAAATATAATTTTTTTTTTAATAAATCAAAATTACCTAAAAATGTAGAGTATTTTATAAAGTCTAACAAACTTTTCTGGCGAGACAATGATTCTTTTCTTTTCCCGCAGTTTAATCCACGCGCAAACGGTAACCCGGAAACAAGGATAGATGGCGATGAACCGCCTTCTTAAACAAGGATAGGTTGTAATTTTTGGGGAAAATTCCTTTCGGTAACAAGTTCCATAACTTGGAAGTTCTATAAAAAAAAGACTCTCCGTAGACAAAAGTCCTCACTGTGTCAAGCTGGACCGCACAGGAATTTGCTGTCTCTGACTGTTTAGTATGCCTCAAGAATCTTGCCCTTGGGGGGATCAATCCTATTAGTTCCTGCGAGCATTTTCCATGATAGTACTTGTTTAAAAGAGACAAGTCACCAATCATACGCCTGTGCCCTAGTGTGTTCTAGTGTTTCGAGAGAATCGGTCAGACTCTCGTCATCAACTAGGCGAATCGTTCTTCTTTGAATTGAATCCAACAGAGCTAAAAAGTGTGTTTTGGGGCTGAACTCCAAACATGAGAACAGTATTCTAGTGTTGGCCTAACTTGAGCTTTGTATAGTGTTAATAGCTGATGAGATGTGAAGTACTTTTTAGTTCTAAAAAGAAAGCCTAGCTTCTGAGAGACGGATTTGGCAATGGCGCGCACATGATCGTCCCAAGAGAAGTTAATGCTTGCATTCACTACTAAGATAGATAGATTAGATCCCATGGTAAGAACTCGATGTTTTCTTAGAGAAAACCTCGGCCTGAGTTTTTGAAGCGTTGAAGTCGACCAAATTATTCTTACCCCCATTCTAGAATAATCCCGAGATCCCGATTAATCGTCTGTATCTGCTGTTCCCTTAGTCGATCTGAAGCAGCGATAGATAATGGTTTGTCGGAGAAAAAAGATGACACAAGGTTATTATCATCTGCGTAGCTGTATATAGGATTGGAAGTTGAAGCTAAGGGATCGTTTATGTGTAACAGAAATAGAGTAGGAGACAGAACAGACCCCTGAGGCACCCCTGCGTTAATCGCAAATGTCTCGGATGAGATGCCATCGACGACGACCTGAAGAGATCTGTCAGCGAGAAAATTGGATATCAAATGGCAGAATCCAGGAGGAAGATCATAAGATGTTAATTTGGCGAGAAGAGATCGGTGCCAGACTCAGCCTTTGAGATATCCAATGCCACAATCCTAGCCTCACCATGTTTTTCCATAGCTGAGTTACAGATATGAGTAACATATGCCACAAGATCGCCAGTGGAACGTTGTTGTCTAAAACCGTATTGCCTGTCGGAGATGATTCTATTTTCCTCCAGATATTTGAGAATCTCGATGTTGATAACCTTTTCCATCACTTTAGATATAACGGGCAACAAAGATATAGGGCGATAGTTGTTAGCCAGATTCCTTTTTCCCTTTTTAGGGACAGGCTGCAGCCTAGCAGATTTCCAGATGTTAGGGAATACACCTTTGTTGTAAGAGAGTGTGAATAATTTGCTTAGGATAGGAGTCAACTCTGGGGCGCACTTCTTAAGTACAATAGCGGGAATACCATCAAGGCCAGAAGCTTTTAAGGTGTCGAGCTTAAGGAAAATCTTCCAGATTGTGCGTTGTCTGAAAACAACTTCAAGCATCGAAGTGCCAACCTTAGGAAGAATAGGAGATTCTGCGTTTCGAGAATCAAGATTGGAATTTTCGGCAAACATTAAGGCTAACATGTCAGCCTTTTCTTTGGAGGTAGTAGCAATATTGCTATTTTTATCGAGTAAAGATGGAAAATTTGAAGATGTAAAATTCTTTCCAATCAACTTTGCATATCCCCAAAAGGACCTGGAAGCGTTCGTAGAGTTGATAAGCCTCTGGCGCATTTTACTATCGAAATCACCTTTTGCCTCGTCAATAACCTGTTTACAAGAATTTGGTGCATCTACATATATAGTCCGAGTTTCGACTAAGGGATTATTTCGCCAACGACGATATACGCGATTTTTGCAGGAGACAGCCCGAGCACATTTTTTACTAAACCAAGATTTACTGGAGGCAGACTTCTTTTGGGAGTGGGGAATTGAGCATTCCATACCAATTAGGATAGTTTCCATGATAGATTCGACGACTAAGGAAGGGTTGTCTGAGTTAAAGCAGACTTCATGCCATGGGAAAGACGCAAAGAAGTCTCTTAATTCTTCCCAGTTTGCAGAGTTAAAGTGCCAAACCCCACGGGACTGCGTCTGGGAAGGAGGTAGTATATGAAGCGAGCGATAGGCTGCTGCCACAGAGATTTTATACGAATTTGGTGAATTTGTAAGGAAAAGGTCGAGTAGATTAGGTTGAAGGGTATCTACATCAGGAATTCTTGTGGGTTCCTCAACTAATTGCGATAATCCACAAGTGATGGCGAAAACCTCTGCCACCCTTCCCGCATCGTCAGTTCGGGAAGAAAACTTCAACCAGGGGATGTTGTGTACGTTGAAGTCATCCAGAAAGACAACCTTAGCGTTTGGATAATTCATCTGTAGCTGATCAAAAGTTACGGAGAGATAAGAGAAGAGCTGTCTGTATGAGGGATCGTTTGGAGATAAATAAAGTGAACAGATGAATATTACTTCGCTTTTGAAGCAGATTTTCAGTCAAATCACATCATGATCAGCAGATTCCAGTGCTTCTTCTAGTTGACAGAACAGGTCGCTTCGCGTAAAAGCACAAATTCCTCTCTTGTGTCGAAATTTTGTGTGCAAGTCGTAGTTAGGACAAAGCAAATGGACTGTATTGATGGATGGAGAGACTTGGGTTTCTGTCAGAGACAGCACATGGGGTCTTTCATTTTGAAGGTGTTGGTGAACCGAGTTTAGATTTGAGTTTAGACCCCGAATGTTACAGAACTGAATTTTAAATGATTTGTTTAAAAGAAACTTGGCCCGTGGTACATTTAAGTTTTCTGTCGATTTTGGATTCCCTCGTACACCCTCCACCCGGACATCCGAACGGGAGGGTAGTTTACGTCCGGAATTTTTTGCACGAAGAGAATCCATCATCTTGTTTTTAATAATTAGAAGATAAAATCGGAGTAGATGAAAAAAGGAAATAAGGAAAAGGACAGGATGAGGAAAGAAGAATAGCAGGAACCGACTCACGTGTCAGAGACGGAAACATGATGTAAGCATCATTTCACCGCCTCCTAGTGATACGTGGGGTGGTACTACCTCGGACAACTGAATGTTTCAGTCTACCAATCACCAAAAGGGGAAGACTCTTTCATTCAAAATCATTGCCTATGGTTTCTATTAAAGAAAGTTGAATTTTGGGTTATAACTCAAAAACGAAAAATTCAATTAAAAAATTCACAGATTTCGCAATCCTTGCAACCAACGGAGACATTGGAAATGATAACACCATATAGGAAACATAATTAACTCTTATTAAACACACAAGATTATACAAAGGATCCGCAAATTTCACAGACAACGCTTGATGATAAATCCGGAAAAAAGTTTGATAAACCATTTCTAATTTTGGAATTTATAAACTTTCAAAGTTGTCATTAAAAAAATAACTTTGAAATCTCTTTACCAATCGTGTTATAATTTAAAACTATTATTTATTTCTAATATTACGGCTTACCGCTTTCTAGAATATTAGCAAAAGCGACATACTGGGTGATAGTTTTCTCCACCTACCTTCCTATGTTACCTATCAGAGCTATTTTTACCATGTCGTATTTTTTAAAAACAAAAAAATGTCTCTTAAAAAATTGTCTACAGGTAACCATTCTTAAGAAAAAATGCCTATTTAAAATGTTTGTGTTTAATGGGCGATCGAAACAAAACGCTGCTTATGTTTTCATACCATCAAGTAATGTTTTATAGTCATTTGCTATAATTGGAGGCATCTTTTTCATTTTAACATTAACTAATTTTGCTAGTTTGTTGGGAAATCGATTCGAATCTCTTGTTGATGTCCGTCGTCATAATTTATTTTTATTCCAATTAAAGTCTGAATTGTTTTGTTGAATATATTCCGAATATTGGGCCACCAATCTGAACTGCATATTTAAATTTAGCCCATGAAATTCCGATTTTCGAAATTCGGATAAAGCCGGAAATCATTTAAATGCGTTTATTTGATGCTAAATATGAGTAACCTGAGCTTGTAACACCTAAAAACGGCGAAAATTTTGCATACTTTACAAGTTTCCAGTAATAACTCTCAACCAGCATTTTTTTTACGGAAAAAATATTATTACAAGAATTGTAGAATATTTTAAATTCTGGTTGGTATGGGTACCTGAAACTTGAAATTTGGTGCTATGGTTCAGCAGCAATTAATGGTCAAAAAAGAACATCTTTTGCCTTTTAAAAGAAATTTATATTAATTTATTATTTATAATCATTCAACGTAACTTTGAAACTGCTATTCTAACTTAAAGAACTTAACTTAACTTAAGAAAAAAAAGATGAAGAGCATTTAATTGTGCATTTAGAGAGTATCAAAATATTCACATAGGTTATTTTACGTACACATATCACCGTTAATTCAAAATGATTACTTATTTTATTAGTCATTTCATGTTTTCCATTTTGCATTCCCTATATGGTTGGTATTTAAATTACATTCATCTTCATTGTAAATCAGATTTAAATGCAATTATCTAGTTAAATAATTTAATTTAAAAACATTTTTTTATTTCTAATAAAATTCTAAGAACAAAGAAAAATAGTAAAATTAAATTCATACCATTTTATAAGCTTACGCCTTTCTGTCTTGAAATCATCGACTTCTTAGCATTCACGTATTTCACCTACCGAGAAAGATTATCAAAAACGTAGACATTTTTTTTAATTTCGACCACGTTTGAAGGGATCATGGCAGCGTAAGTTTTTAAAGCTAAAGTCACTAGTGTAGGTGGTATGGTGTGATAGATTAAAACATACATGAAGTTGACAAAAAAAAATAGGAAACCGCCTCTGTCTCAATTATTAGCTTAAGCTGGTTCATTGGTGATGTAGATGGAAAACAGGCAATTTCTAATTTAGCGAATTGTTCTCTTAACAATATTATATTTGAATTCGGTGGCATGCCGGCAAAGAATACTGAAATGTTTTTGCTTTAGTTGGTGCAGCAAGCTAAGGTTAAAAACCCAAAGAGTTTTACTTTTCTTGGTGCGTTCATAAGAGAACTTAAAAGAATGATTTAATTGCATATATTACTTAATATACATTAGTGTCTTTGCTTTAAAAACTTGAACTGCCTTGACTCTCTCAAAAATGGATTCGCTTCTAGAACCTCAACAACCGAAGTTTCCTTTGGCAAAAGAATACTAAGGTGATAGTGCATCCGCTTAAAGCCTGTATAATAGGATGCTCGCCTTTACCATTGCTGGGTACTTGAAGTTTCTGTGAGTTGGGAGAATTAAGTACATGTTGATTGGGTTAAAAAAAAAATCGGGAGAAGACAATTCGGGCGTCTAATAACAATCATTTCATTAACAGATCTACGTCTTATCCAACTATTGGGGTATGCTATAGAAAGGTACTTGTTAATGATTATGTTTTAATATTCTTTCTCTGTAGGAGGACTGGATAAATGCCAAGAATTTGATGATTTTTAGGAAATAAATGAATCTTCTTCTTTTGATGCCTATCCGTTCCGAATGTTGGCGATCATTCTGGCTATTGTAATTTTGTTGACGGCTGGTTTAGAGATCTGGATAGTTGTTAACGAAAGTTATGTTCTCAAGTTCTTTATCCAAGAAATTCTTCTGCGGCCTGGACTTCATTTGCGTGGTATTTTTCCCTGTAGTATTTGCTGTAGTAAACCATATCTTCGTTCATTCCTCATTACGTGGCCCAGGTATTCTAACTTGTGAATTTTTATGATATTTGTTATTTATGTGAATTTATGCATTCTGCGAAGAACTTCTTTGTTGTTCACGTGATCCACCCAAAAGTTCGATAAGATTCTGCAATAGAGCCACATTCCGAATGCCTCTATTTTTTTCGCGATGGTTTCAGTTAGAGTCCAGGATTCTGTACCATGAAGCAAGACATTTAAAAAATGCTGCCATTTTAATGAATACAGCTCTGGCCTTTTCAATACGACATTTTATATCTTGTGAGTGATCCCATTGGTCATTCAGTAAACATCCCAGGTATGTATATTTGCTGACTCGATTAATGCGTTGACTGTTGGATTTCATCAAATCTTCATGAGGTATATTGTTTTTGCTGATAACCATATATTTGGTTTTGTTTAGATTTACCTCAAGCCCATACTTTTGACTAACCTCTATCACCCTTGTCATTTCTTCTTGTAAGTATTCTAGATTGTCTGAAGTAATTACTGTATCATACGCATATCTTAAATTATTTAGGCGTCTTCTATTTACCAGTGTTCCTGCATTAATTGTTTCGAGGGCTTCTTTAAATATATGCTCAGAATAGATATTAAATAATAAAGGCGATAAAACACGTTCCTGTCATACTCCCCGCCATATCTTTATTGGCTCAGATTTGTCTCCATTCACATTTATAAAGGAGGTTTAGTTCCAATATAGATATGCGATGATTGTTAATTCTCCGTCATCGATCTCCGCTTGTTCTAATATTTACATAAGTTTATAGCCCGGTCGGCGAAGCTTTTTTTTTGTACAACATAATCCAACAACGATTTTAGGATTGCAATCAATTAGTTGGTTAATTTTGAGAACAAATTCAAGTTGGCGCGGTGCGGGGGCGGTGCGTTGGCCGCCATTTTGATAAACGCGTTTATGTAATTATCTCGATAATGGTTGGTCCTATTCAAAAAGTACAAGAGATCATATTTGTAGAAAAATATATGACTTAGCTTTTTTAATGATAATATGTTTGTGTAGGATAAATATTTTGAAAGTTACTAGGTTGAATTGTTTTCTCTTTTTAGTTTTTGCTTGATAATTCGTAAACAAATAACAGTACATTGTTAATAGTTATTATTAAAGTTGTAGAGCATAAAAAAATTACAAGGAACCTATAAACATAAAAAGGTTTATTTTGGCTGTTACTCTAAAAAGAGTAACAGCGTTGAGGTGTTAATTTTTTAGTTTTTGTTTAGTAAAATTAGTAAGCGGCTTACAAGAATAATTCATAACAGTAACTATTAAAATTGTAAGACTTAGAAAATCTACATTTTTTTTAAAAATAAGTTTTTCTAAAATTTGTAATGTCATAGTTTTAGAGCAATGAAAATGTATAGGTAGTGAGCAATTTCAACTTATTTCCCCACCACCTTAGAGGTAAAGTTCAGGGCGCGTTTTTTTAACGTGGTATTTCCAGAAAGTCTAATCCACAGTAAAAATGCAAAATGAAAAACTATTTTAAGAGTTTTTTGATGGTCCAGGTTTACTGATATCTATTACTCCTTCAAAGTCACTGTCTATATGTTCTACTATTTCATTCAAGATTAGATTAATGTGATGAAACTGATTTTTCTACAATTCATTGAAAATACAATTTTATATTGCCTCATCAAATTAGCGTTTGGTGGTTAAAAGCACCTTTGGCATAAATACACATTTCATTTCTAGAGTAGTTCTTTACTGTGTTACATATTTTAAGGTGGTGGCGAAATTCGTAAGTTAAAATTTATCAAGACCGTTCAATTTTCCTGGCGTTATAACTCACAAACTATTAACTTTAGAAAATTAAAATATATACAAAATTTGTAGAGAATTTTACGTTCTATAACTTTGATTGTAACTGTTACCAACAAATGCTAACCGTTTTGAAACTATTAAGAAAAAACTGAAAAGTAAAAACTTGTCATTACATTAATTAATTTATTTTATAGGAAAATATGGACTCCTGTATTTTCTTTATAGGACCAACCACTCTCGAGATATTTACTAAAACGCGTTTATAAAAATGGTGGCTGACGCACAGCCCCCCGCGCCGCGCCAACTTGAACATATACTCAAAATTGACCAACTAATAGATTGCAATAATAAAATCGCTGTTGGATTAGTTTGTGTTTTTCACCTCTATAGCGATTTCCTCGCCGACTGGGCTATTATGGTGTTGCACTCAATCAAGAAATGGATACATTCATTAAACTTTGTTCTTCTAATTCACCAATGTCTTCGGTTTTTTGACGTTTGCAAGGAATAAAAAGTTGTTATTAAGTTAAAAAAATTATAGGCCATGGCGGTCCATTTAATGGCCATGTAATATATAATATAATATATTAATGTTTTCTATGAATTCAACTTGGCGTCTCATAATGTTACACACTTTGTCACTTTTCATTTTTAATTTTCGACCAATTTTTAAAAATATTGCACCGTTGTATTTGCGATGGAAAGGGCTTTAAAATGATGTATTACAAGTATGGCAGTTTCATTTGAAATTTTAAAGCGGGGCTTGATAGAGGTTAGGGGGATGAACATATCAAGTTGTCTTGATCGTCAAAATGGTGTCCTCAAGAACATAAATCGACAGGTTTCATCGAATTCTAAAATATTTCTCGGATTTCAAATTATAAGGGGGCTAATTTTCCGTTGGGAGATCCCGTATAACACTACAATCTAAATTCTTCATATCTGTATTAGATAGATAAGTAATTGTATTCACTAATTACTTTCCAGCGTTTTTCTTCAGTTCAGAATTATTTTGCAATTTTCAGCAAAGTAATAAGATCCGCGGCCTTTACAAGTTTCATATTTCTGTGGCAACAGTTAATACAATACAATATAAAACTTTTACTTATGAAATCATGGTCCGTTATTCCTTAAATTCCCTTTAAGAGACGATATCGGACATAACATGGGATGGGAGCAGATGGGACCCATATGACGTAACGTGCCCAACACCAAGCGAATTTGTAAATTTTAAATTCTTATATATTACGACACATTGCCGTTAGTAGGGCCTTTCTTGGTCTATCTTTACCGAGATGCTGTTTAGTTACTCTAGCTCACTCGATTCGATCACTCTATCTCTCTCGGGACATTTTGTCTTTTGTCCTTTTGCCCTTGAACGAAAAGTCAAGACTTCGGCATCAGTATCAGAACATAAACATTTCCAATGTTAAAAATCATTTGCACCATTAAATTTTATGTGAAAAACTGCGTTAAGAACATTTTTAATCAAATTTTTGTAGTTAACCGAAAAAAAAAACTGCCAACAGTCTAAGATTTTAGAACATTTCAATTTTTAAAAATAGTGCTAAAACGGGTAAAGATACAACATTTTTGTGGTGACCAGGTGATTTATCTCACAAAATTGGTCTAGCTTTGTGAAAACCCCAATCCTCTATCTCTGCTAGAAATAGTATTATTAGAGCAAAACCATCGAAAATGGATGCACAGGCATTCATGCACCACATAAATCGCTTTTTGAATACTCTGAGATTTATTTTCACCTAATCAAGGGCTAGCTATAATGGCGGGAGGATCTTTTAGTGGTCTGCAATTTGAGTCCCATTCTCTATTGAAGTTTTGGAGATTGTTCACTTCATTCTTCTCCGACTACCAAACACGTGTGCGTTATTCATAATTCATAAACTATATTTAACAATAAATACAAAGAAATAAATACGAACATTTCAGGAATATTCATAGAGGTTATTAATTATGAATATCGGACAGTTCCATGTACTTACAGAGGGTTTAAATGTCCCCGTTATCGCAACCTAAAATAAGCATGCTCACATGCATTATTTATTAAATTTATACTCTAAACTTAACCAATAATAATTTTAAAAAAATAACTAAAGACATGTCACACCGAAGGCGCTTTTAATGCATGTAACGAAGGAACCCATAGTACAAGAAAGTTATCTCGATACTAATGACCTTTGTGACTTTAGATATCATGCAAAACTTGGTTGTAATTCTCAGCAATAACAACTTTAATAAAGCGAAAATTTTCCGCCTAAGATGCAGTCGAAAGTCAGTTACAAATCACTCAATGGGGTTTATATCTGTTGAGTATTTATTTTACTGACTAACGGCTATCATTTGGACATGTTTTCAGCGACTGTGCCCTACTAATAGGCTAAGGAAGGCTGAACCGGTTTATGATTGTTGCTTGTAAATATTTTAGACTGTAGCCCAATCGACTGTTTCATTACAAAACATTTAATCAACGTCTTAAATCTGAAAATCGATTTTGAAATGTGTAAGATATTTCATAATAAAGCATGCAGATGTCGATGTGATCAATGTTAGATATTAAATCACAACCCAAAATTTGTTTAAACTTTTCTCAAATAATTTTCGTTAATTGTATTATCTGCAGGGCCGGACCTAAACTTGATAAGGCTCTAAGTTATTTGAGATATGAAGCCAGTACTGCCAAGCAAATATTTTTATTGCTTTGTCGGGAACTTTTTAGTGGGCAAAAAAACACACTGCCTCGAGAATTTCTGCTTTTCCTTAACGTAAAAAAAAGGTTCCTCACGCGAAGCAATTACTGCGTACTTATATAACTTCCTTTTATCAACAATTTTATCAATCGACGACTAAAAAACAAATCCGCAACCCTATTTTTCCCTACAACTTCTTCTGAGCATCACTGCATGTCCAAATTGATTTACCGCCCCCCCACATGGTAGGAGCCCTATAGCTTATACGTAAATCCAGCACGTGTTTGGCTCAGTCACTCGTAATTATACTGTCTATTCAGGGCATCGTCCGACGGTAATAATACATGTCCTAAGTACATGATGTTTTATTTTAATTATATAAATCCATAAATATTTTAACAGATGCGTTCGAATTAAACGGGTATCGCCGTTACATTAAAAATTAATGCCGAATTCCTGAAAAAATTCAGAGAATCACGTACTGAAAAACTCTCTATATTTCGAATAGTTTGGCAATTTGGTCAGTGAAGTTAAAGATGTATTTATGGAAACATCTTCTTTCTGATGACTATTTTTCGTGGCATCTTCGTCGGTTAAGAAATTTTAGTCTAATACCCCCCAAGAAGAAGTCAACATCGGCATATCAAGTTTATTTTACTGGGCATTATTTATTTATTTGTGCTTATCTACCAGTGGGCGGCATTATTTTTATTTGCTCATATTCTACCAACTTAAAACAAATTTTATTCCCGTTAGGCATAGTGATTTTACAAACTGTGTTCAATTTGCGAATCTTGTTTTGGTTTTTTACGATGTCGAAGTTCATGAAAATTGTAAAAAATATAAACAGACAATCTTTTAATTTTTTGAAGTGTAATATGTTGAATCTGACGAATAAGAATTCTGATCACATGAAGCCTGTTTCTACTTACCTGGAGGAATATAGGAAACGCGTCATGAATAAGTTAAACAACATTTGCTGCGCTATAATATTGGGAACATATTTTGCTGTGTTTTTGAACTTGTTTAGTGCTTTTGTGTCTATTTTTTTCATGGAGTCTGAATCAAGCTTTGACGCTTCTACAAATCGTACCGTTCATCATCGCTCTTTGCCATATTTGATATATTTTCCTTGCGATATGTCATCAGAAGCATATTATTGGTTTGCTTATGTCTACGAGATATATGCTATAACCTATGTGGTCATGAGTTTTATTCGTAAGTAATTGTTACTACTTTTTTAAGTTTTTATTGTAAGTTTCCATGTCACAAAATGTTTGACACGTCTACTAGCGCCTTCGTTGCTTGAGCACCTCCATTCCCTCCATGCGCATATTACATACCTGGGACAAGTGTAGCATGTTTGAACATTTAATCTTTCCGAATATAGAAAAAATTGAAGATGTTCCATAAATTTTTTACATTGGATATACATACATACATACATACATATAGTTATTTAGCTCTAGAGCAGGGTTTCTTAATTTTTAAGTAATTGTGGACTAAACTTCCAAATTTTCAGAAAACTTACGAACCCTCTTTTAATATTGTTGACCATCATCTCAACTCAAATCTTCCTTTTCAAGTCCGCTACATTTTTAAAGACTAAAAAATTTCATCATAGGCGCCATGTATCCCTTACACTCACACTATGGATCTCCATAGGTTCCTTCGATCCCAGGTTAAGAAACCATTGACTAGAGGAATAACAATATTAAACAAGTAAAGCAAATTAATTCCTATCGCAAGTTTTTCATTGCAGATATCGATTTTTTATGCATCAACACCTTAATCATTTTAAGAGGTCAAATAATTGTGGTGAAAAAAGCGCTTCTCTCTATTGATCATTGTTGCACGGAAAGAGCAGATAAGACCTATTACAAGATCGACACTTTGTTAATAAAATGTATAAACGAGCTACAGGACATACTAAAGTAAATAACTAATTGTTTATTACTGTCTAGGTATTATATAAAGTGGGCATTTTTGCAGAATAGCTCAAGATTTACAAGAACTGTACCATATTCAGTTAACTTATCAGTATCTAGCCATTAGCCTTATCCTATGTTGTGAGATACCAGTTATCGGTTTGGTAAGTATATAAGATATTTACGTTCAAAAAACTTTGATAGGTCTTTTTGAAGGTTAAAACCAAAATGGAGCTTATTTCTTTTTTAACTCTTTGCTGCACCATTATCGTGGAACCTTTAATTTGCTGTTACGTATCACAGAGTTTAACTGAAGAGGTAAGTTTTTGCCTCATTTAATCCATAATGAAGTAAAGCAAATTTAAGCATGTAGAATTTTTAGTTTCAGTCTGTGGTAAATACATTCTATCAGTTGGACTGGATCAACTACAATCCAAAATTGCGTTTTTACCTTATATTTTCAATGGCAAGACTGAATAAGCCAGTGGTGTTTAAGTTAGGTAGATGTATTCCGCTAAATCTACAATTATTCACTTGGGTGAGCTATCACTTTACTTTCAGTTCATGGTTTACATGACTTTAGTTTTATTTTAGATTTTAAGAACTTCCTATTCACTCTACACTTTGGTGAACGAGGCTGAAAAGCGACTTGCAGCATCCAGTATTTAAAGTTTAAAGCTAAAATATTCTTTATTTGATCTTTAGTTGAAAAATGTAATAAAACTTCATAATTTAAGTATCTGGAGTTATTGGAAAATAGTAGTCATTGTGGTTAATTGTTTATTTACATTTTATTTATTATAATAATTTGAATATACAAAGTCGAATTTTCTTTAGTTCTCTTGTTCCGGTCGTAGAAGTACATGGTAGGAATTCGGTGCAACATGTCATAAAAATAATCGTAGAAGAAGTTTGGTTCTACTTAAAGTTGCCATGCGTGTCATTATGCGCCATTGTCGTCTCTCTTACTGCTTAGTAATAGTCATAGCCCCCTTTTGCAGCGATATGGGAGAATATGCAGGTACAGCTGCTACTACTAAGGCTCAACGCCATTCGAGGAAGGCAGTGTGGCTAGATCTACGCTTCAGGCGACTATGTTTATCCTCGAGTTATACCCAATTACTCATTGCACCATAAAGGCCGAGTCGACCTTGAGGACCAGAGAGTTTTTTAAAAACGGTTAGTGGATGCAACCACCAGCGGGAATAGAACCCAGCTCTCTTAGATATAGTAGCCCAGCGATGTACCACTGACAAGGAAAGTACCCGAGGTGTACCCCACCGATTTTTTTCATTTTGTGATATGTTATAGTACATAATAAAATATTGGACAAGTATTTTTTTTAGATGCTAACTTGGCGATTTAAGTGGTGAAACTACCCTATAAAGTTAACCTCAAAAAACAGTTTTTCTTTAATAACTCAAGAATTAATTAAAATTTTTTGATCAAACAAACGCTCCGTTATTTCTCATAAAAAAGTGCTCCTAAATACATATTGGTTATCTTAAAAAGTTGCAACCCCTAATTTTTATGGGGGTGAGTTTCATTTTTTTTTCTTATATATCAACTTTTGAACAACTGAATTTTATCAAATATAACAATTTTATTAAGAAAACTAAAAAATAAAATTGACCTATCTCGGGGTTTTGCAAAAAAATCATTGAAGGGGGTGATTTATCTTTCTACAAAAAATGACTCTAGGGGTAAATCACCCTTTCCAATGCTTTTTTTTTGTAAAATCCCGAGACAGGTCAATTTTATTTTTTAAGTTTCTTAATGATATTGCCAAATTCCATAAAATTCAAAGATTTAAAAGTTGGTATAAAAAAAAAATTAAACCCACCCCTATACAAATTAGGAGTTGCAACCCTTTGGCATAACTGATACCTTTTTAGAAGCACATTCTTATGGAAAATAACGTAACAATGGTTTTACCGAAAAATTCCAATTTATTCTTGAGATATTAAAAAAAAACTGTTTTTTGGGGTTAACTTTAAGGGGTGGTTTCACCACTTAAATCGCCGAGTTAGCATCTAAAAATTTATACGTTTCCAATATTTTGTTATGTACTATATCATATCACAAAATGAAAAAAATCGGTGGGGTACACCTCGGGTACTTTCCTTTTACTTTCCCCTTATCTTACTACTTATTTCGTATTATTTGTCCCCATATCTAACAGAAGTTATATTTTTTGCTATTTCAGCTTAAAAAGTGAATATAAATGAACCATACTAAAAATTTTAAAATTATGTGAAAGAAGAAAGTGAAATAAACTAAAATATAATGTAATAATAGCAGAGTACAGTTTTCCTAGTGAACATGGAGAACCGCCGCTGGTTGCATTAAATTGTTTATCAGTATCAACTTTCCTAATATCGCAATTGAATTACTCTAAGGAACTTTGATAAACTCCAATTTTCAACGTTAACAACTTGCCTTATAAATTTAAAATCGACATTACCCACATTTATTTTAAAATGGCTCTATTGAAGGCTATAGGTTCCGACGACTATTTTACCTGGCATTATAGACATCTAAAGATTTTGGGGATGCTTCCACCCGAACACGGAAAATTTAAATGGCTTTACATAGTTTACAGCATTACACTTTTTTTAACTTTACCAATTTTGCTGACTTTATCGGAGGGAGCGATGGTGTACTTGATGAGAAACCAATTTAAAGAGGAAGTGTTGACGTTGGCCGCCTTTATTTTACATGTCAATGCGGATATCAGAATTATTTATTGGATGTTTAGTTACCGAAAATTCATTCATGTCGCTGAGAGGATTGAAAGAAAATCGTTCATATTTGATAATTTTGGAAGCACGACGACGCTAAGGGATCATGCAGATAAAATTTTTAAAAGTTACGATGAATTTTCAAAATGTTGGTTACATTTTGGTTTCACAACACAGAAGAATGAAAAATTCGGGTATTCAATGTTCTAATATGTATATCAGTAACTAATATAATACTGGAAATAATGTGATTAATAATTTTAGATCCGAGGCACAAACAATGGCAGTGACTTACATGAATAAAATTAGAAGAATTTGTTGCTTATTAGTTTTAAGCTGTAATGGTGTTATAATAATTAATTTAATTGCTGCGTACGGTGGTAGTCTATTTATGCCAACGCAGTGTAAATTTTCAGTAACTTTAAATAAAACTGTAGAATTCAGACCCCTCCCTTATTTGATGTATTTTCCATTTGACATTTCCTTCGAGGGTTACTATTGGTTTTCATATTTCTATGCCATAATATCTATAGGTTACCTTATAGGGACATTCTTGGGTAAGTATGACATTTCAGTAAAAAATGTATAATTTTTCTTAACATATGTTTTCAGAACTCGATGCTTTCATGGCTAACTTAGTTCTATTACTGACGGGGCAAATTGCAGTGATCAAAAAAATGTTACTATTTTTGGATAAGCAAAAACCGTTGCCATCAGCTAGACTAGATAATTTCAACAGGAAGATTAAGATTGTTAAATGCATCCAGGAGTTGCAAGAAGTGCTGGAGTAATGTTTTTGAATGACACCATTTATTATTTATTAAACTATTCATTTTCAGACTTACTTTTCAAGTGAAAGAACTATGTGAGTCTGTATTATCTTTCCATTGCACGTGTTTAATGGTAATTCTTTGTACCCTTATAACTGTGATAAGTTTGGTAAGAAAAAGTCTACTAATTTCGTATTGACACACGTAATAGCAATCATTAAAATTTAAAACTTTGGACCTTTAGAATCTATTTTTCATAAAGTTCAAATGCTTCAGACATCACTCGCATTTTAGGTGAATACCCCAATGGAACTATTATTTGTCGGCACGTATAGTTGTTGTGCTATTATGGAAACACTTACGTGGTCTATTATCTCTCAAAATTTAACCGAAGAAGTAATATTGTAATACATATGTTTGAGACAACAATAATTATTACGGAGTTTTTTTAGTTTGCCTCTGTCGTTAGTACCTTATATGAGATGAATTGGCTGGAGTATGATAAGCAATTGAGGAACATTATTTTGTTTACTATGGCCAGATTCAACAAGAATGTAAACATTTATCTCTGGAGATTTATTCCAATGCATTTGCCGTTCAATCTCCAGGTATGCAATCAAAGAATCATAATTTGGCAATATATATCTTTCCCGATTTTTCAGATGTGGCGAGCTGAATACTCCTTATATACGTTCATAACAAGATATCATCGTTAGAGCTAATTATTGAGTGCCTCAAAAATAAAGAATTCTTAAGATCAATTTTTGGCTTATATTAGTTCATCGCGATTTATTGTATCCTAAGATTTAATTTGCACTAAGTGTACTAGATGATATGTGTATTAGTTGATATAAAACGGAAAGTGTTAAATTATATTATATCAAAATAAAATATTAATGCTCTCTACTCTCCTCTTATATTCTGCATCACCAGGCAGCAAAATTCAATAGCTACTAGCTGATACCAGCAATTTCGTTTGTCTCAGAAAAGAAAGGATTCTTGGGTCACCTATTTCTAGCTTCACTTCTTTTCCAAGTTCTTAGAGAGTTGACTTAAGTATCACCTAGCGCTTAGGGATAGAGGACTAAATAAAGCAAGGGATATGTGACAAAAATGTTTCTTATAACTTTCTAATTATTTTAATTATTTAAAAGCGTGAAAAAAATAAATATATAAATTTAAAGTTACAATGTTTAGAATGTTTATGTCAAATTTTAATTCAACAGAAATAAGTTAATATTTGTTGAAAAAGTAAATGACGAATTAAACTGAATATTTTGAAGATATCGACTTTTAATCTAGAAATTTAGATTTTTTCTAGAAATTTAAATATTGTGATTAAATAATTCAAACGTTCGAGTTTTTATCGAAATTTTGGGCTTAAATAAAATGCATAAATTAAAAAATATTATTTCCACCAAACTTTCTTAAAGTTTCCCATTAAATCACTAAATTTAAGCTCTTATATCAAATCAAAATTCAAGCTTGAACTTCTTAAGTTCGAAAATTTTTCCCGTCAAAAAAATATTCTCTAACTTAAGAGCATTTCCTAAAATGTCCACTATTGATGGTAACCTACAAGATGCAACTTAAAAAATCTGGAGATTTTGCGCTTGGGGCAGTGTGGAGTAATATGTCGCATATAACATGTAGAGAATGTTTGGATAACATTCTAAGCAATCGATGGGGTAATACTAGCTTTAACTTTGGAGAGTTAGGAAGTTAAGATGCTTTACAGTAATCATCGTTTTGCCAATCTAATAAGCTCGAATATCGAAGGAATATACCAAATAAATAATGCAAATGATGTATTAAGTTGACATGTAATGAATGTTGTTAACCTTTTCATTGGGAATTCAATTCCGTCCTACGAGCTTGACTAGTAGAACTCATATTAATCCTTAATATTCTAATAACTAGTAAAAATTAATTATTAAGTTTTCGTGATAATTCGATACCAAATTACAGTACGAATCAAGTTGCGTGCCTATTTGGTTCAGTTGCTCTTTAATCATCATGAACTATTCGATATACATTATGAAGAAACTTTTTGTGTTGTATTCAATTTATGCAAAATATAGTGGCAAATACTTAAGCTTTCATTTGAAAATACTTAAATTTGTGGGGCTTTTTCCACCAAATGGTTCAATAAATAAATATTGCTATATAACCATTTCCGTGCTGCAAATAGTTTCTGGTGGGGGATGTTTAGTGATGTTAGAGATTATGCAGTGGTATAAAAATCATGAAGATTTCAGGCGATCTTTACTGGTTGTTGCTGTTTTTTATCTACACTTACTTGAGCTTGGACGTATTTTCATGTGGTTTTTTAAATATGAGAAATTTTCACATGTAGTAGAAATTATTGAAAGAAAAAGTTTCAATTTTACTTCTCGACACTATGTCCTTGATAATGACAATTATAATGAAATGTCACGGAAGCAACATTATAGTTACGAAAGGTTGCGAAAAATTTGGAGAATGTCTTCATATATCAACGATCTTAAATATAATGAAACTGAAGATTATCGTAAACGTGTTGTAATCATAGCAAATCTTATCTCTTTCGGAACTTTAATCGGTGGAATAATTATAATTTTTTTTAATGTAGTTCTTCCGTATGGTAACTCGATATTAATAGCTTATTTAAAATTAGGTAAACATGAATCAAACAAAACGATTCCTTGGGAGCTGCCTTACGATATGTATATACCATTTGGCATTACCTTAGATAATTTTAAAAGCTTTTGTTTTGCCCTTGCTTACCAGTTTTATGCAATGCTATCATTAACTATCGTGTTTCTTCGTAAGTATTCCATTTGGATGGTTATTGACTAGTTTAAATTATTGTAAGTATATCTTACAGAAATCGATATTATCGTTTTAAACACTATGACTCTTATCTTAAGTCAGATTCTTGTATTGCGAAAAGCAATTCGAAATATTGATGCAGCTACTTCTAACTTGGAAAGAAAAATAAAAATAATAAAATGTGTCACTGAAATTCAACAAATAACAAGGTGAGTTCTAAATATTTTGGACGATAAATTGTGTAAACAATAATTCGAAAATGTCAATTTATATTATGTCAATTTTTATGTATAGTACGGGTTTAAAACGTGCGGCGACGTTGTCCGGTGTCTAGATTCCATTGTTTTCGACCTTCCCATTGTCCTTGTTTTAAGGGTGCGTTTAGATTAGGTACTTTATTTCGTACATTTCTGTCTGACATAAGTGTCAACTATCGTGAGAGAAGCTATCTGAGACTATCTACACAGCTGAGAGTTTTTCTCATGGTGCGTTTAGATTAGTCACTTTATTCCGTACATTTCTCTCTGACATAAGTGTCAATTATCCTGAGAGAAGCTGTCCCAGACTAATCTATACAGCCGGGAGAAGATAGCTTCTCTCAGGATAATTGACCCTTATGTCAGAGAGGAATATTCAAAATAAAGTGTCTAGTTTAAACGCACTGTCAGGATAGTTGACATTTATGTCAGAGAAAAAATATATATTGTCGTATCATTGAAAATTAAGTGTCCTTAAAACTAAATCTTTATTGATAATTATTAACCTCATAATATTTAGCAGCTGCATAATTACTTAGTAGCACATAATAGGTTAGTTACAACTATAATACGTTAGTTACCTATCATAATAACCCAAATACAAATTTCATTGTAAAAGTTTGTTGATTTTTTTTATGTCATCGTTGTCAATGATACAATAAAGCTTTGAATACAACGCGATTATTAGCCATTTAAACAAGCTCGATTATTATAAATCGCATATTAATCTCGTTACATTAATAGCTATTATTCAGAGAGAAATGCACGCAAAAAAGTGTCTAGTCTAAAGGCACCCATAAGATCCGATCACTTATGGCTTTCCTAATTTCACATATCCATTTTTTTTTTCTTTTCGGTCTGCCTCTTCTTCTTTATCTGTGGCACATCTTTGTCTGTTTTGACGGTCCTGTTGGTCTCATTGTTTGAAGACGGCCATACCAAATTAGTTGTTTTCTTTTAATATCTTTCACAACCGTGTCCGTTATTCCAATTTGTTGACGAATTTTTTTCATTTCTAACTCTCTGCAATCTCGATGTTCTAGTTGATCTTCTCAATGCGTCCATTTCTGTAGCTTTTATTCTTTTCTTGTTTCGTTCAGTTTTCAGATCCATATATTAAATTGCTCTTAATTATTGTGTTATAGATTTTGAATTTTTGTGTTCTTGTTAGGTTTTTGCTCCATGATAGTCCATTCAAACATCCTATTATTTTTCTTGCTTTTGTTAATCTTGTTTTTATTTCTTTTTCATCTGTGTCACTTGTACCAAATGTTATGCCTAAATAAATATAATCTTCGCAAGCCTTTATTTCGCCTGTGTCGTCAATTTCTAAATTACCTATTCCATCTTCTACATATAATTACTTAGTTTTTTCCATATTGATGTCTAATCCCTAGATTTCATACGTTTCTTTTAGTTTGCGGGTCATGTATTGCATATTTTCTTTGTCACCTGCGATTATATCTTGGTCGTCTGCAAATTATAAATTGTCGTCGAGTCCAGAGATATTCCCATCCCAAAACATTTTCTTTTCCATTGCATTAAGGCATATTTAATGTATATTTTAAATAAAGTTGCTGATATAGAGCATTCTTTTCGTAACCTCTTTATCAAATAACACGGTCTGGATATATTGTTTCCCAATTTGATTCGAGATGTCGATTGATGATTATCTAATTTTTTTAAAGCATTTATCAGGGCTTGGTTAAACTTGTATTTTGAAGGCCTTAATTAAGCCTATAAAGAGGATATGTGCTGACAGATTAACAGAACTTGCCTTTTCAGTTATTTATTTCATGCAAAACACATTATCTGCGCATAATCTAGCGGCTCTAAATCCAGATTGCTCCTCCTCTTCACCAAGTTTGTTCTCTATCAAACTTCTCAAAATTCTTCCATATAATCTACTAATCGTGCTTGTAACTGAAATATCTCTGTAGTTGGAACATATGCCGTTTTTTCCTTTTTTATGTGTTGAAGATATATAGGCTACTTTTTACAGTTGCGGCACCTCTTTTCCGTTGATACATCTGTTGAAAATTATAGTGAACAAACTGAATAATTTCATTGTTTCGTTCTTAAGTAATCCTGCATACACCCCTTCTGGTCCACAAGATCTTGCACCTTTTAATTAATTTTCTTGTATTTTCTTTAACTATTTTCTCATCTATCGTTATGTTTTCTCCTAATACATTAACTGGGGTTTCTATTTCATAATATTGCGGTTTTCGATTCTGTAATAATTCTTCATAATGTTGTGCTTATTTTTTTATTTTTGACTGATTAGATTAATACTTGTATTCTCTCTTCCTGTTGACTTTACGTTTTTAATAAATCTCCAAACCTTCCTACACTTTCTCCCGCCTATATGTGATTGTATTTCTTTATTTTATGTTCCACTGAAATACAAATCTTGCCCCCTGAAACCAAGAAAGATTAAAAAACATAAGAAAAATTGGTCTAACGCAGTATCGCAGTATCTCTCTGAAGGTGATAGCTTGGGTATCGAAAAGAGTTAGAACAACCTTTGTTGTTTTTTTTTTAATTTTTCTTGGTTTCAGGGGACAAGATTTGTATTTTAATTTTTGAAGATAACCAACCAAGGTTCCACCTTTCGTTTTTTGTTTTATTTGTCTTTTTTTTTAGTCTCCCTTTTTATTTTGTTGTAAACATCCCGGTCTTCTTGCGATTACGATTTAGTGACAATCCATTTCATATCTGCTTTCTTTTTAAGAGTAGCCATTTCTTCTATTTCATTTGTCCACCATATTTTGCTATTTTTTGGAATTCTTTTAAGTTTTAAATATTTTATTGTATCTACTTGATATCTCCTCCTGTAATGGTTCTGCATTATTAACTTATTCAAACATGACATTGACAAGTGAGTAATACAGAGTATTTGGCGCATGGCGCATGGTGGACCCAGGTCCTAAATATTATAGTTACTGAGAAATTAATTTTTTAAAGTTTTTCTTCAAATTACCCAAAATCTCCCATTGAAGTCCTTAAAACTATTTTGTTTATAGTTGTGTAAGCGTAGAATTTTTTACTTTCTTCTGCAATAAATTTTTGTCTAAAATAGGTTATTAACCCTAGAGTAGGCGCGCGCGTTATTAACCCTAGAGTAACACGATGAGGCGCGCGCGGTCTCAGAGACCGCATCTATTAATAATGTTATTTATTAACCTTTTTTGGTTCTATCATGAAATATAGTATCTTAGTATATTTGTTAATAAAATTAAATTACAAATCATGCACTGCTTTAACCTACAAACAAAAAATTTAGCCAAATACAAAGGCCAAATTATTGTACGAAATACGGAACTAAATTTCCAATAATAAGGGTTGGGGTCCAAGAATAGGTTTCATTTGGACCAAAATTGTTTAGAATTATCCTCTACAGCCTTATTTCCAAGCAAAAGTCAATTTATATCAGGAACTATAATGACAAAACAATTTAACATGCGTGGGAGCGCGCGGTATCACATAATGCAAATAGCTATAACTTACAAAAATGGACATATAATAAATCGGTTGATTAACCATTACATTTGTGATGCTATAAAACTCAGCTAAACCAAAAATGAGCATTATTGGCAAACTAATTATTGAAATATAAAATAATAAATATAAGTGCGGTCTGAGAGACCGCGCGCGCCCATCGGCGGGTTAATTCATGAAACTGTCAACAAAAATTTTAGTAACACGACAACAAATGCTTAAAATAGGTTAAAAATAATAATTTTTTTTAAAATCCGAATTTATTTAAAAATAACTAACAGCAAATGAGAGATTTGCTTTTATTTAAAAACTTCTATAATTTATACTATTTCTAATGGTATGCTACATGTTATAGAAATCATTCATTAAGTGGTGAAAATTAGGAATACAAATCTGCAAATACTTATCATGTAATGTAATAATAATAGTGACTGCGATTGCAGTGAACCGATTAGAATACTGTTGCAATGAGTTTTTCTAAGGATGTAAAATAATTTGTCTATTAAAATTATTGGAACTAAATTAGTGGCTTATTTGAAAGTTAAATAATGAAAATAGAAAGGTTTTAAAATAGTTAATACCTTTATTGTACACGCAAGACCTAAAAAGAGAATTAATTTTTTCTTACATATTTTCTTCAAATTGAGCTCCTTTATTTCTTATATAGGCAGCATGCTTTTCTCTAATTCGCACCGTTGTTGTTTGGAGAAGAATTTCTTGTCGCATTCTTCCAAACGCCAAATTAATCATGTCGACCAAAATTTCTCTCGTAGGCACCTCTGTTGCGTACACTAGTTCTTCTTTACGTTCTCAAATATAGCAATCGGGATATGTCACGTCCAGGTACCGTGCTGGCCAAGGAATAGGACTTTTCCTAACCATGCACTGAAAAATGTATTGTCCAAGTATCATCTCACTGTTTGTATCCCTAATTTTTACCAATTATTGAATGATTTGTTAGCACATGTGGCATATCATTAAAAAAGCCATAAATTAGAGACATTTTTAAACCAAATTGTAGCTTTAGAGCTGCTGTTAGTTTTCTTTTAAATAAATTTACAATTTAAACATGTTTACTATTTTTAATTCATTTTAGGAATGTGTAGGCTTGTAACTAAAATTCATGGGGACGGTGGCGTCAAATTGTAATTTATTTTAAACAAGAATTTATTTCAGAATAAATAAAAAAAATCGTCAAAATAGTTCTGGGAATTTGAATAGAAGATTTTAAATAATTTTAAGGGTACGTTTAGATTAGACGCTTTGTTCCATATATTTGTCTCTGACATAAGTGTCAACTATCCTGAGACAAGCTATTCGAGACTTTTTTACACAGCTGAGAAGAGATAGCTTCTTTCAGGATCGTTGACACTCTCAGAAAGAAAATATATTTTATGTCAAAGAGAAATCTAAGGAATAAAGTGTCTAGTATCAACGCATCCTAAGAAACACCTTAAAAAATTGATTCTGTAGACCTGGGTTACTGGGAACAAAAATCTTGTAAATTACCCCACAAATTCACTAAATTATTTTGATGGTCTATGTGCCAAACATCCTCTATATAAACAGTTTTATGTAGATAGTAGCGAAGCAGGGGAAATGAAAAAAAAACTTTTATTATCGTTATGTTTTGATTTACACTAAGAGTTTGACTAAATAATAAGACTTTAAGTGTTTAATAATCAACGTTTCAGTTCAAAACATATTTATCTTGTATCAAGAATTAGTAGTAAAACTTACAAAAGACATATTTGGGTGGCATTACCCCAGACAATGGGTAATATCGCTCATGTAAAGGGATAATGACGTTCAAGGCGGATTGTTTAAATGAAATATAGAGGTTAGTAAAATATTAAAGAGATCGACTTTAAATAACCAAATTAAAGTCTACAATCACAATTACGCATAAATTATTTTTACTAAAAGTAATAGGTACGAGTAATCATTAGGATTTAATCTTAATCATACAAATCATAGATTAAGAAAAGGATCCTACACAGCGTTCAGAGCATGTGGCATGAGGTCAGTCTTGTATGTAGTACAGTGATACCATATTTCGTTATTTCATCCAAAGCTTTGGTAAGTACAGTAATACCTCGCTTAACACTGGCCCATTTAACGCTGTTTCCGTTTAAAGCTTGTTTATTGGAATAGTGGGATTCCCTGAAAATCGTACTCAGCATTGGGCTTCCCCGAAATTCAAAGTACATACAACATATTGTGCATACATAAGTTTTTCTTGGATTGAGGTTACGAAAAAATGTTTAAAAGGTGCGTGGAAAAATATTGGGTCAAATCTAAACGAGGACGCTAGAGATCTGTTGTTGATATGAAAGAAATAGTCGAATTAGCAAAACAAACAGGGTTAGAAAGATCTCAAAGACATTTTAATGATGAGTTTAAGAAAATAGTGGATCAAGAAGACCACAAGAAAGTAGTGATTCTGAAGAAGAGCAAAAAACTTTCAACGTCATTTCTAAAAACCAACCAGTTTAGTCAAATGATGAGCTAATTTATTGAAAATGGAGTTGAAATGCATGATGGGGTGCAACAAATGACTTTTCCACCTATTGACAACTTGTTACAGAGCGCAAAAAAATACAAATAACATTGGCCACCTTCTTGATAAAGAAGCAAAAAATTGGAAATGCAGAAATCTCTGAATGATCTCAAACCTAAATGGTGACTTACTTTTTATTAAACACGTTTTCTCCTAACCCCATTATTTGCAATGGGAGATGACTTCGTTTAACGCTATTTAGTATAACACTACTTTGGTGGAATGTAACCCCCTTGTTAAACGGGGTTTTAGTGCATTACACTTGTTATAGTTTTCATTGTCCACGTCAACTTTATAACTACTGTAAAGATCTTGATTTTCTTCATGTTCGGTCTCAGAAGAACTTCCTTGCAGAAATTTACATTTGTAAAATTTCCCTTTCATATTTTTATAATTTACTGTACCTTTGTTATTTTTTATATTATTTATGTAATTTTTTCTAGTAATTTTTTTACTTTCCTTTCATTTTCTTTCCCTTGTAAAACACCTTTCTCGCAGATCTTATTCCTTTTAAGCAACTTTGGTGGTGATCTTTTGACCATTTCTGGATATATCTGTTAAGAAAATGTAAAACATCACTTAAGGGTCACTTGAGCGTATTACTCCAAACGACCGTTTGGTGTTAAAGTTGAAATACAAAAACATGTAGTTAAAATTGTTTTAAAGTGTTTACGTCATTGTTAAATAAGATGCGGTCATACCTAAAATATTAGTAGCAATAGTAAATAATTACTAAAATTATGCATTTATCGCTAAAAACTAAGTGGCAAAAATTAGATGAGGAAAGAAGCTAACAAACAGATGCAATTTACATATTTCGAGTGGATTGAAATTTGATATCGGTGAATCCTTAGGCATCAAACCTCTGGCCTTTTAACCTCCATGACCTTTTTCTAGGTGTCGTTTTTATTAAGTAATTAAGGTAAGAGGCATTACCCGATAAACTCCAATTCCCCTACTTCCCCTATATTATTTCCCTGATTTTGTTTCTTAGTGTTACCTGTAAGGAAAGACTTGAAGATTGAAAAGCATAGATGTTTTTGTTATTTGTTTTATACTACCAGTATCTGCAGTCTGCAAGTCAGCCTTCACATAACTTAGGTACTACGGATTGTTTAAATTTTTCAGTGTAATTTCGATCAGGTAAAATATGGAAACTGCTCTTTCACCTGTTAAGACCAGTTGTTGGACTTGTTTTTTATATATTCACCTTTTTGTCGCATCGAAAAACGACATTTTTAAAATTTGATAATTTTACACAAAGTATAACTTAAGACTAAATACCATCTGCCCCTTGCATCATCTATGGTAATGAGAATGGTATTATTAAAAATGCACAATTATCCAAATTTCCAGTAACTATTTTAGACTTAAATACCATTCCATTTTGAAATTAAATTAGTAGCACGTGTTCTCCTAACATCTCATAAATTAAATGTTTACTGGAATCGATCAATAATAATTTGTCCCAATCATCTGCCGGGTTTGTTCTTCAATTACTTGAGGTAAATTACTATCGTATATATGCGAATAAAGCAGATTACAATGCAACTTTTGGGACTTTATTCATAGGTGGCATCAGAATGCTATCGAGACCTGTCTTCACAAACTCTCCAATTCAATACAAAAATTGTACGTATTTATGTATTATTTGATTTATCTTTAAGAGTTGCAATCAAAAACTTTACTGATATGAACAAAGTCAAATTATAGAGGGTGTTAGCGTTAAATTTGGCCAAACTTTACAGACATATCTATGGAGGAAAACAATTGGGATTTGTTGTAAAACAACCTTTCATTCAAAGCTGAATAATGGAATTAAAGCGTGTTATATAGTAGGTGCTACGTCCCATTAGTACGCATGGGTCAGATATCTATGTTAAGGAAAAAAAAACATTTAATTTTTTGCAACGTTGCGGAACTGCCTCAGCTCTACAATTTGTTTAATATTCTGAATTACGTCTCTCCAGGCATTACTTTTTATATGCCTATTTTCAAAAATTACATTTTGATTTATAAAATTTTAGGGCTACAAAATTCATCGATGAAATATTCCATTTGCATTTCTTATTGCAATATATGTTTGCTATGATGATATATTGCTGTTTGGTAGTTGCTATTGAAGAGGTACCAATATTATTAAATAAGTATTTTACGAATTTTTCAGTAACGTGTAATCTTTTAGGTGACAACAACTAAAGAGTGGATTAAATTAGCGACTCTGTTTGTTACTGTAGCAACTGAACCTTTGATTTTCTGTTGGATCTGTCAAACAGTAACAGAGGAGGTAAGTTCCTTATACTTTATTCATAAAAAGACTTTAAACTCAAATTGTAGACTTTATGCAAAAAGGCAAATTTAATAATAATAAGTATCAAAATTGTTATTATAATTTTAAAATTTTCAATTTTAGTTACAGGAACTCGTGAATACCTTTTACGAATTAAACTGGTTTAATTACCCAACTGATGTAAGAAAACTTCTCATATTTTCAATGGCTAGACTAAACAAACCTGTGATTATAACGGCTGGAAAAGTATTTCCGCTAAATTTGGGCTTCTTTATTTGGGTAAGAATCTCTATTAGAGAAATAGGAGAAATACATGTTTTATATGATTTCAGCTGATTAAAAATACATATTCTTTGTACACAATTACATGGAAAGTGGAAGAGATGTTAGAATAAACGAATCACGCTGTTATGTTTGCACAATATCTATTCTACCTATACCTCATATTTTTAGATGTCGTGTGCTATTAAAGCATAGTACTTTTAGTCAATGATTTACTGCATTTCGTTGGTTAATGACTGTTATTTAATAAAATTTTAGTAATACGATAATCAGCATTTTGTATTATTTTCAAATTTATCTTTAGATATACTTTAAATTGTGTTTTCGTATTCTAGCAATATATCATTGCCATACCCTGGGTAATCATGAATATAAAAGAAAATAGTTTGACGTTTGTAGATTACGTTTTTTAAGAATGCAAATACGAAAGTTAATTCATTTAGTCGCATCATAAATATTAGATGTCTGAATGTTTTCCTTTGCTAAAGTTTCTATTTCCCTCTCCGGAAAGACGAAGTTTCTTGTGTTAAAAGCAACGGAAATTATGCGCAAGACCCAATTTATCTTGCAGGTAATTTTTGATTTTCACAGGAAAATCATATTTTCCCGAAGCGCTAGAGGAGTTCCTTTAGGAAATAATCAGAGTTTTAACAATGTCTAGGGAGCTTAAAACTGATTGCAAGTTTATGTGCAAAGTAAAATGTACTACAAGTAATGAAAATAAAAAAAAAAATTACTTCTATGATTAGACTTATCTTTCCATTTTTATACTTTTATAAACTTTTTATATCTGATGAAGATGGCTGCCAAATATTAATTTATATTGATTACTATGGTTACATTCTCAAACGAATTTAGGAACTATGATGATGATAATTCCGGAACCTGAGTGGCACGACGCTGTGACCTCCATTTTTTGAGGGGAGGGGAACAATATTTTTATAGTTTGGCACAATTGCTTCCAAAAAAAAGGTACCCATACAATTTTTGTTATTTTGAAAAGTGATAAAGATGTGTTTATAAATTAATTTAAAAAATCATCAGAAGTAATTTATTAATACAAAGTTATATAAACAACTAAAATATTTTGTGAGCACCAATACAGATATTTTTAACTTCTAAGTATATTACGTGCAAGTAGATGAATGAACTGCATTATAAATCGGAGAACCATTTTATGACGACAAATACATTTTAAATACTTATACAGGAGAAACAAGAATAACGTTTACACGATTTTAAACGGTTAAACATCAGTTTTCTTTTAACCGAGTAAAGCTGACGGGAGCCTATGTCAAATAATGTTGTTATACAGGATTAGCGATTATAATTTGAAAACCCAAAAAAGGTATTCCGGTTAAATTTTACACATACAACTTCTGAATAATCTTTCGAAACGTCTGTTCTTACATTTGGGAAGATAACCGAGATAGTGTCGGAATTCCAGTCTGTGGGTACCGACTAAAACACCTGCTTCTTCGGGCCGGGCTCTTGGCCCCCAATCCTTTTGTCGAAACAATACATTAGCACTGGAGCACTAATGTAAGCTGTTTTGCCTGAAACAAACAAACCACAAAAATTTTCCTAATGGAAGTCGATCGCTGCTATAGCCTAGAGAACCATCCTCGGTCTCCTGATTTTAGTTGGGATTTTTGGGTCGTAATCCATTGCCTATCGAACTAGTTCGTTGGGATGCGTTTCCACTCTCAACATTGCACTAAAATTTACCTCCCTGCGGAAATCTCTTATTTTAGTTAGGTCTATTTCTCTATGAAGTTGATCATTTTTAGCAAATCATGGAGCATCCATGGCTTGTCTTAGAAAGACGTTTTGGAACACCTAAAGTTTCTTTATGTCGTTATCGGTAGCCTGTGACCAATCTACAGATGCGTAGGTCATCGATGGTCTTATCATTGATGTGTACAGCAAAACTTTAGGGTATTTCTACCAACATTGCTAGCAGCAGTCCCTTTAGCATTCAGGCCTTGGACAATGCATAATCGATGTGAGCTTGAAATGTCAGTATTTTGTCAAATATTACTCCTTAGATATTTTGTCTGAAGTCTCCAGTCGACGTTTTGCCCATGGACATGAATATGATCACATGGTTGGAGTCTTCTTCTGGTGAAGAAAACTGCTTGGGTCTTGTTTGCGTTGACCTTAATTTTCCATTTACCAAAGTATTCTAGGAGTTCATCTATAGGTGTCTGTTGTCGTCTGGTGACCAATTCTGGATTTAGAGAATTTGCCAATAACGTTGTGTCGTCTGCATAGGTTGCTAATGTTGTGTGGTCGGTTCTTGGAATCTCTGCAGTGAACAGACAGTATAGGAGCGGTGAGAAGGCAGAACCTATACTGGATACACAGTTTCTTCGCTCTAAATGAGCGCTGGTGCAGGAACGAGCTTACCATTTGAACCATCGTTAGAGGTGTCCCGAAGGGATGCATCTTGTAGACTAATCCTTGATGCCAAACTGTATCAAAGGCCTTGGAGATATTAAAGAAAATTGCTCCTACTACCTGATTCTAGTTCATGTTGTATGTGATTTTTTTCAACCACTCGCAGCAACTGATTCGAGGTAGAGTGCATTGGTTGAAACCCGAATTGTTCCTTAGGAATGATGTCGCGATCACTGATGATGTTCTGCAGACGTTTCTTCAAAATCCTCCCTGGCCACCTTACCCAAGTTGGATAAGAGAATTATTGGTCTGTAATTTTGGGGAAAATCCCCCGCCTTACCTAGCTTAGGAATGAAGATAACCTTTGCAGACTTCTACCTTGTAGGAAAATACCGATTTTTGAACATTGAATTTACTATGTCTCGAAAGTATCTGACAGTTTGGTCTGGAAGATTCTTCAGAGCTTGGTTCGGAATTCCGCCTGGACCTGGTGTCTTCTTGACGTTTAGCTTTTGCAGAAAGCTTTCGAGTTCCTCTGTGTCAGTTGGTCTGATGACGTCTTCTACGTCTCCTGAATTTTTTGTTCCACTCTTTCTACGAATTGTAGGTTCACTCCCTCAAGAGTAACCTCGCAGTCTCTTTCAATAGTCTCAGTGAATGCTGAGACCTTATCCTGATCTCAGTAAGTCATTCCTGGAGGTCCGTGAATCGGAGGAATGGGTTTTCTATCCCCTCTTATAACTTTAGGCTGTTTGCCAGAGGTCAGAGGAATTTTCGAGGTTACAGCTTCTTAGGTGTTTCTGAAACTTAGAAATCTTGTGCTCTTTAAGTTCATACCTGAGCTCGTGGATGAGTCTGTTGACTTTCGCCTTATTTGCTTGCAAATTTGCCCGTCTTGCCCTCTTCCTGGTACGATCATTTCTCCTCACCAAGTGAGTGCCAGAATGGAATCTGTTATGGTGTTTTCGAGTCTTTCCACCGCCGAGTTGATGTGATCTTTTGTGATGATCTCTCCAGGCTTTTTTCCACTTTGTTGCTAGACACTCCCTGAACATTGTCCAGTCTGTTTTCTTGCAGGTCTCGGGAGGCTTGTGTTTGTGATCATCTCCGATGGTCATCAACCCTTGGTTGTGGTCCGAGCTGAACTCACTCACTGATGTCAACTCAACAGTGCATTGAACATTCTTCATCAGTGCTACATCCAGGATATCTGGTACTCCTATGGTGTAGTGATGAAGGGCTGGTTCTGCTGGAGCCATTATATCGATTCCGTTCTGTGTAATGAACCTTTGAAGTGTGTCCCACTCGATGTTTTTGGCAAGAAGATCTCTGGCTACAATAACATTGTTATTGTTTATTTCGGAGATGCGTGCCAAATCTGTCTCTGTGAGAGTGTTGGATTTAGAATAACAAGACAGCAGCGTCAGAGGTCCCTGCGCCATTTGTACTATATTCCTGTTTCTTCCAGCCTGTCCAACTCCGGTATGCCTGTAGCAAAGTGGATTAAGCTTCTACTTGCATAGATAGCCATACCTCTTCCTGGGCCTATTTCTCTGTCTCTGCGATGAAGAACATCACCTTGGAATTTGGGATCCTTGATGGTGCTCCTCAACTTGGTTTGGCTGAGCATAAGCACGTCCAAGTCATTTTCCTTTGCGAAAACCTCCAGTTCGTGCTTGTTGCCTACGGCTCCGTTGCCGTCCTGAAAACTGTCTTGATTTGCTGTCGACGAGCACTACTTGGTTAGTTTTTCCGAAGTTTTTTTGCGTTGTCTCCTTCTTGGAGCTTCCTGCAACTATTGAAGCACAGGATTTAGTGTTTCCACTTACCTTAGCGCTGGCAGCTTCTGGTTTCGATGAAACCTTTGCAGTTGCATCTGTCGTCTTACCCTAAAATTGGAGTGTTTACTCCATGAGCATTAATTTTTTTTTTTCATTTATACGTAACAATGGGTAAATCTGTTATAAAATTTGGTTGGGTATTGGGTGCGCGCTGCACCAGGGAGGGGGATTGCCGATCCTGCCTCCCCTAGTACTGTCACTGCTTTGTTTCCCCATAAGAGCATTATGTACTGGTATTGCTGCCTTCCATCTTTGTACCGCTCTTATGGTTCACCTACATTGGGAATAAATGTAGAACGCGGTTGTTAACTCAATTTCGTGGATTAGCTAGGGACAAATTATAAAGCTGTTAAGATATTACATACTTATATATTAACAATTTTTATTGTAAAGAATAAATAATATTTAAGGCAAATATTCATACTAATTGCAAGTACGACTGAAAAAAAATAAACAAAAATTATGAAATGTATTGTACTAATGTAAAATGTGATCTTTTATTTATTGGTGGTTTTAATGTACTAATGGATAAAAGTTGATTTATTATTACCATAAACAAAATAATACATAAAACACGTGGCTAAAAGTTTCATTTGTAAGGTTCTATTTTGAAAAGACATTCCGTCTTGCCATTTACAGGCTTCTAAATGCTATTGATGGTTATACTTTGTCATTAAGAGCCGCGGGGAAAACAATAAAAGCGGCATCATCGTGCCCAAGTCCCTTTTAGGTACTATTTAAATTTTCATGGCGTGCAAATCATCTAATAAGGTATCATAAAGCCCGCATTATTTCGATGAAACTGTCGCTCTCCTGCTGCAGCATTATCGTAGCAGGTGCGCAAAAACTAATAAAAACGGATAATGCGATGAAAGTATAAGTAGAAGGGAGAATGCATCGTTTGCAAAAACAACCACAATTGAAATAAGGGAGAGTTGCGACCCACTAAAAATATCAAAAATGAAATCCGTTGTTAAATATGAATCTATTGATAAAATCTCTCTCCTTGCAAAAATTATTTATTTACAGGGAAATTCACTACAATTTTAGTGGTAAAATTAAAATATCCGCTTTCTTTTTGTACTGTCGACTTTAATTTGAAAATGGGAATTTTTCAAAAAATGTTGAGTTGAACTTCTACATAAAATTTCCGCATTAAACTCGAAATTTGAACTTTCTTTATGCAGTTTGGTTCTGAAATGAAAGTATTCAAAATTTTGAGCTGACAGAGCAGATCAAAATATCAAGAAAGTCCTTACACGGTGTATCTGAAATATGTTCTGACGAATCTACATTCTCGTGAAGGTGAATTTCAAAGACGGTTTTTATTAAATAAGTTAAAAAGAATTCGGATTGAAATTATAAAATTCGGTCAGTTTAAAAACTTTTTATGACCAACAGTGTTCATAACCCACAATTTAATTAGGCACATAATACATTGGATGATTGAGGGTAAATTCAACACTAACACTCAAATAAATCGAAAAAATAGACAACTTGAGTATTGCTGTTAATATTCTACAGGTGTATTTAGAGAAATTAAATGTTTTTGAGCTACACTAAAAATTCCAGATTTTTCATAAAAAAAAACAACCTTACAACCAAATAATGTTTAGTATACTTCGAAATGATGTAATCCAGCAGTCTGCGCATTAAACATTAATTTTATGGATTTTTTAAAAGGACGAATAATTTTATTTTTGATTTTCTGTTATTACTAAGCCTTTCGAATACCTGGTTAAAATTAATGGTTATATGAATGAAACACCCTAATTCATCTCATAAAATGAATCTAACATCTATAATGGGCTTTTTATCCAGTGTGGAACAGCCCAATGGAATAAATTCAATATCTCAGTTATTGTACATGAAAAATCCCGAAACAAGTCAATTTAAGACTATAAGATGATATCCTGCGTCGCAAAAATTTCATCCCTAGATACAACCCCCTTTGAATTACCGTTTCAACCCCTAAATTTTTTAATTGGAAGTAGGGGCCTGGTATACCTCATTTAGAAGGTCTTTTTTTCTCTATTTAAAAATGCTATGGAAGCTACATTTATTTAAAAAATAAATATTAAAACAATACTTTATCAACTAGATGAAATTTTCTGCAAATATAACTATTATCGGCTCGTCCGGTTCGTCCTCGATAAACATAAAGCGGCCAAAAACAACCCGATACCGGATACCCTTTTTTAATTTTGTAAAAAGGAAACGTAATAACTTATCAACCCTATCATAGTCAATTGTATTTTTTGTCGAAAACATCCCAGTAACTTTCTAAAACTGTGCGAGAATTAAACAGTGGTCAATATCGTGCTTCAGTTATCTCTTTACACATTTTGAAAATTTAATATGGGTCATTTAACAGAAATGGATAAAATAATAATTTTACAAATGATCGGTTATGGAGATAGAGCTAGATCACAGGTCTAAGTCCCTCGTCTATTTCGACAAAAATTTCCTGATTTGCGGTCTATATCCTAAGGTACAATTAGTAAAATCGAGAAGTATTTTCACGAACATGGACATGTACGAAAATTAAAAAAAGAACCCTCCAATGCATTAACTAATAATACCAAATTGGAAATAATGAATGAGTTTCAAGAAAATCCACATTTTTCAAGTCGACAAGTAGCTGCAGCACTGATAGTTATCATTTCTCGATTATTCTTGTTCTGAAAGAAAACAAAATGCATCCTTATAAACTGACACCATGTCCAGAGCTCAGTGATGACAATTTTGATAGAGGCACTCATTTTTGCGACCAAATGATGCAACGATTAAATAATTATGTCATCCAAATAGAAAACATTGTTTTCTGATGAGTCAACTTTACTCTTCACCATCATGCAAATCGTCAAAATTGTCGCTATTGGGCTAGTAAAAATCCCCACTGGATGAGAGAATTACGTACACATAACCTTGAAAAAGTTAATGTTTGGGCAGGGATTATTGGGATCATGTCATTGGTTCATTTTTCATTGATGGAAATTTAAATGGAGATAATTATTTAGCATTGCTCCGAAACAACATTGTACCAGCTTTGGTAAACTTATACCCAACTTAAGAAAATCCACACGTTCTAGCTAATGTAATATGGTTCCAGCAAGATGGAGACCTGCAGACTACTAAGTCAATGTCCGGCAATATCTCGATTGAGATGAATGGCCACCACGACCACCAAACCTGACGCCTTTGGACTTTATTTATAGGGTTATAACACTTCCGATTGCGTCGTATACACCAGAGATATTGAATAATGTCGGGGGACATTTTTATTAACGATTAGGATGCTGCCAAGATGTTGCAGGTACCCAGTTTGAACATCTCCTACGTTAAATATGGTTTGTTTTGTATTTTATTAAATGAAAATATTAGATTTATATTTTTTATTGAACATTGAAATTAATATCTTTTTACTGTTAATTTTTGAAATAAATATGGCAATCATGACATTTTGAAATATATAATGAAAAGACCTTGCAACTGTCTCGAAGAGAGATGCACCTAGGGGTGAAATTTTTACGGTGGAGGATGTCATTTTATAATCTAAAATTGACGTTCTCGAGATTTTTTTTCCACACTGCATATTTGAAAAGGAAGAGTGTTTCATCTTAACGAAAACGGAACATAAATGAATGACATAAAGACAACTATGACATGTGAGGATTTCTTAAGCTTTCGAACCAAATAAATATCTCTAAATCACCTTATATATAAGCTATTTCTGCCCAAACGATTTCTAAATGTCTTGCATGAAAAACTCCTGCTGACATATCCGGTTGCCTGTCGGTTTATTCCGTCGGGAATCCTTTACATCGCTCCTATTTATTCGTTCGTGAAAGTTTAGGGTTTGGTTTTCACTGTCTTTTATTAATTCCGAGCAGTTTAGCAAAAAGTTTAAGGTTTCGATGTTTTTATTAGGCGATAATAGCAAAAGACCGTCGTCTAAATATGCTATTTGAACAAATTATTAATGTTTTCTAGCCCGAATTTGTAAAATGATATGAATATAGAAAGAATCGCGATTAATGCGTATATTCTAATTCAGATAAATATGGATAAGAGTAGGGTGTGAGCCTTTAGATAAGTTAATAATATGTTGCCTCTATTTCAGGGGTTGTTTGGCAGAAATAATTAAACTAAATATTTTCTATATTGTTTTTATTAGCATTAGTAACAATTTAATAATTTTTAGCAGAAATCGACATAAAATACAAAAGAATCTCTTTTAAAACAACCGACAACAGATCAAAATATTTAATGACATTTAGGTTAGGATTTTAAGAACACAGAACATCATTAAGGAAGGTTACAGCGTTACCACACGATCTTCTTCTTCTCCTTCTTTTTCTTTTTCTTTTATTTAGGTCTAAACCTGTTTTTCTTCACGAATTTCATGGTGTTTCTATTGGGATAGATACTCAGCTTTCTATCCATCTTTTTTTAGCCGTTCTTGGATCTCTATTTCCTACTGGTTTTCCGTCACGTTCTATTCTTATTAATCTATTTTCATCTGCTCTTTAAACGAGTTCATTTCAATTTTTTCGTCTTTTTTTTCACAAATTTCATTATGTCTATTATGTTACATTGATCCCTTATTGCTGTGTTTCTAATAAAATCTCTTCTTGTTTTTCCTATTATAGTTCTCAAGGTAGTCATTTTGGTTGTTCGTAGCAGTTGTTTTGTTCTGTTTATATCAGCTCATGTCTCTGCTGCATAAGTTATTGTTGGTCTGTAGATCTTCACTGTGCTTTTCGTTTTGAGATATTTGTTCTTTCATGTTACATCCCTTAGGCATCCAGATATTCGGGCTCCTTTCAAAGCTTGGTGTCTTACTTGTTTATAGTTGTCCCTTGTGCTTGGTATTTCTGCACCCAGATATGTTATACTCATTATTTGTTCTATTCTTTTTTAATCTACTACCAGTTTGTACCTTATTGGATCTTTTGACACTAATAATGAATTAATTTTTCAGTGGAGATTGACATATCGTTGGTCTTTGCAGTTGCTTTGAATCGGTGTACAAGCCTTTGTAAGTTATCTTCGGTATCTGCGATTAATACCGCGTCGTCTGCATAACATAAAATCTTTAAATTCTGTTTACCCATTCTATATCCCTCCATAGTTTGAACACTATCAATTAGTTTGTCCATTATCAAATTAAAGATCATTGGGCTAAGTAAATCCTCTTGTCAAATTCCAGTCTTCGTTCGTATTTCCTTGGTCTGGCCTTTTCCTGCTTGCACTCTGGTTGTCGTGTTTGTATATAGGTCCTGGATTATTTGGATCAACTATGGTGAGATGTCTTTTTCTTGGAATATTGTGATCGCGTCTTTTGGTTTTATCCCACCGACCATGTCTAAATATTACTAGTTCTTGTTGTTGCCTCTCTACAAAATTAGAGATTCAATGCCTACTCTAATACAGATTTTTCTGAAATGGACTATAAAAGCGCTGATCAAAAGTGAATTGGAAGTTATTTTTTCACAACCGACAACCGGATTTTGTAAATATTATTGCTACCCACATTGACTATCATTTGACAGAAAATCATTTACATTTCCAACCCTTACTTCGTGGAATTCTTTAATATTCATAACTATTAAACTTTATTAACGAATAAAAAGCAACAGATATTAAAAATTCCACATAACGAGATCTATGGATCACAGACTTCTACCAATATTTTCTCTAATTCGAATTCTCATCCAAAGCTTCAATTAGAGGTGTATTCAGAAGATCTAGCTGCCTCTTCAAAACTATTTCGATTGTAAATATTAATGAATTTCCACGACTTCCAAGAAATTAAGTTTTTGGTATTATTGCAAATATATAATACTTCTATGTAAACATTACACTCAGCCATTCAATTTATAAATACCAGATGTACCAAGTCGTGGAGTTTTTTCTTTTGCATTAAAAATTGTGTTATTTAAAGTATTAAATAATTTAAAGCTAGGTGTCACTTGGGATGCATTATATTACTTATCTTTTTTGAGATAGGGTAAATCTTGGGAAGGTGGCCATAGAGGAGAGATGGCCCAGGGCACTAATTGTCCTTATTGTTTTGCGTTGGGCGTTTAAATTAATATTACGTAAATTACTCGTGTCGAAGAGCAACTCGCAAATCATTTCTATTGTAAAGTGCTATAAAAGGTAAGTTATTTTAATAATATTTTTTGTCACATGCAAATATTCTTGTTGATTATTTTCAATCTTTTGAGTTCTAGATAATTGATGATTGTAAATAAGTTGGCAAGTATTTCTTATAATAGTGAAAATTAAATACATAGGATCTGAAATACTGATATGGCCATCTTACCTCTATAAAAAAAAGGGATGGGTTATTTTTTTCTAGGAGTGATGGCCATAATAGCGAAAGTTGTATTTGTTTCAGATTCTAAACATTTACAAAAAAAGTTCTTTAGAGAGGAAAACGAGTTGAAAGATGCTTTGAACATGGTTAAAAATAATGAAATAACCATACGTGATGCCGCAAAAAGTTTTAATATACCGAGAAAAACATTAGAATGGCAGTCGACATTAAGGAATAAAGAAGCAAAGTTTTGTCTTAAAAAGGCCAATGGAGAAATGATTTTTCTTTTATGAAAGAAATTTTTTGTTTCTAAAACAAATTACATGGCTTTTTTATACTAACTTGAAATATAAACTTGATTATTTTGCTCTAAAATTATTTTTTTTTGTTCACCCTATTATGGCCCACTCTTCTAGATATACTTAGAAGAGATGACCCACAGACCAAAATTTATTTTTTGGTTTCAGTGATAAATCTTTATTAAAAGAGCAATTATTTCATTAAAGATGTTAACTATTTAGTGTACTACACTTAAATACACATTTACATAAAATCGTACTCAATTATTTAAGAAGATATAGGGCACTGAAAAAACTATGGCCGTCTTCCCTAGATTCACCCTATAACCGCCGACGATGCTAAAAAGCGAAAACAGGTCCGGTCATAGCAAATATTTGTAGAAACATCGTGGAATTTTTAATATCTCTTGTTGTATTTATCGTTAATAAAGTTTAATAGTTATGAATACTGAAACTGACATAAAATTTTATTTTTTGAATTTGTGTATTCTTGTTAAAAAATCACCAGCCGCCATTGGGTTTTACTAACAATTTTAGTTTATTTCGATTTCGGACAACTGATTACTGGTTCAAAAATTGACGCAAAATTTATTAACAATCAATGTTATTTTGTCAACAAATCAAAATACTAAAACCACAAGTTTAAGATGTTAAAAATTGCCTGAGGGAAAACAAGCCAGTGTCGGTATCCATTCATATTATAATAAATGCAAAAATGAGCTTGATCCTGTGTTGGTTCATGTAAATTAGTAAGCTTGAAAATTTTAGTTCTGTTGTTGTGGTGAAAGTCTGAAAGCTTTTTCTGGATTTGTGAAAACAACCACGTTTTCATTTCTACTATGTGACAACTATAACTTATCAAATTGCGTACCTTTCAAATTTTTTGATAAGAACCGATCTTTTAGCTATAGACAATAAATCTGGCCAGGCATAATGTTTAGTCAAGAATGCTAAAGGTGGCATATTTTAGCACTGTATCTCATGCATATTAGACATCAAAGCCCTTTGAGCATTTACTTTTAATTAAAGATGGGATTAATCCCACAAAGTTTATAATGTGGCACATGAGAGGGTGTCATTTCATACAAAAGTTTAATGTAAAGAGAGGCACTCTTCATTAGAATAATGAGATAAGGAAAACGTCGCAACCGACATAATTTATTCAAGACATTAAGAAATTGTGAGGCAGAAGGACAGACATCACGGAATTGTATAATTAGAGGGTAATTACTGATGTAGTGGCAAGGGACTTCAACGCCGGTGGGATGGATGGGCATCTCAGATGTGATGCAAAACTTGGTCCTCCGAACGGTAATCTTGTGCCGCCAGCACTTGCCGCAATTATACCCGAAATTATTGGACTAAATAGAAGCCATCAGCGTAATGCAATTCGTGCCAATTCGATTTCGTGTCGATCAGCCGTCTGGAAGGTAGATATGAATTTCCGAAGCGACAGAAAATCCAACCCCAATTCCGCAACCAAAACCAACCTAAAATCAAAGTGTTTCATTAATACCACCCTCTAAAAATGGAAATATTTTTATTATAATCACACAAGACGAACTGAATTGATGATAGTTATATATTCTTAGGAAATATTTTTTTCTGATTGAAAGAGTATTTCTTACATACCTAATACCTAACTGTATAATATGTTTTGATGCAAACTTCCATGTGTAAGTAATAAAATAGATCTTAGGTGTAAATAAAAAGAAAAGTGTGATAGAGTAATACTTGTTGCAATTTCATTTTCCAAGTGTTACAAATGTAATATTGTTTACGACTCTGAAATCAACAAATGATTGTATTCCCGTAACAGAGCAACCGTTTGTATTCACGAAGGTAATAAATAACTTGACGCGACCAGGACAACAGGAACAAAAACGCTGTGTAATAAACTGTTATTGTAAATAAGTTGACAAAAGTGCACTAGCGGGCTTGAGGCACGGAAAAGAGTACTTGAAAGCTCACAGCGATATTTTCCGTGCCGTAACTTTCCATTCTACGGTAGTATATAACAGGTGCACTTTATTGGCTTTCCACCAGAGAGATTTGACGAGCGTCGTCAACACTCATCGTTCACGGAACAAATCTCAAAGAGCCCTTGCACTACGCTGACACTTATCTACCGCTCTATGATGCAAAAATCACTCCCTGAAAGAAAATTTAGCTTCTAAAGTGCTGAATTACGCGGTCTCCCGGAATTTATAAGCAGGACACTTTGATAAAATTATAACTTGTTCAAGTCCAAAAAACTGAAAAGATCTGGTGGAAGAAAGAGTTAAATACATACATGTTAGCTAGGCAAATTGAAATATTGTCTCTTATTTTGTAAGACTGTTCGGGTTTGCGACATTTTATTTTTCACATTATGCCCGCAAACTGTTCTGGATGAGGTTTTGATGGAAACGAGAATAAATACGCGAAATAGAATATTGAGGTAATAAAAAGTTTCATATGAAATTTCGCAGGTACACAAAGCCCAACCGAAGTTGCATTTTATTTCGTAATTTAGGAACAATTTCCTAAAGTATTCGCCGGAAAATGTCTTCGGCTTTAAAGCCTCTTCTGTGAAAATCCATTTTACCAGAATCAATTTTAATAATAAATCTCATTTCATATTTATGTCTTGGACTACGTATAGTCCAAAACGATCTAGTAATAATTCTAAATCGGAATAAAATATAACTAGCAGATACAATTTCGTATGTGCAGATTTCAAATATGGGAAAATTTCTAGAGTTATACTTATTAGAAATCGCTTCTTCATGAATAAAGAACTTCAAAAGACTGTTGGGACGTATACCTGTCTCGCTTGCGCCAAGTTATTTGAAGAGGAGTTCTAATATGGAAAATTTCTCAATTGATTTGGCGTTTGTGAGGAGAGATAATATTTGCAACTTCTTGGGAGTTGAATTTCGAAAAATTCTTACAAGATGCCCATGACGTATAAAGAACATATTTGCCAAATTTTAGATTTGTAAGTTTAACAGCTTCGGAGATTTGGTGATAAGTGAATGGTATTTCCCTTTTGTACAGATGCATAGATTTTTGAATATCGTCGTTGCCGTGGAAAAATCTGCTATGTGTTGAAATGTAAATTTTAAAGGAGAGCAGAAAACTATGTCGTGGCTGCAGTGGAATTTTTTTTATGAAAATGGGTTCTTTTCCTAATCCGGTGGGGATTTCATGTCTCTTCCCTTCCAAATAAATATGTTTTTTTGCTCTCCTGTAAAATTTACATTTCAACACATAGAAGATTTTTCCATGGCAACGACGACATACTAATACATTTTTGTTAAACATGCTTATACGCTTTGAATATTAACAGAATTAATAACAGTAGAAATTCTCAATTTATTTTGCTTTTGTCTTCATAGTTAATCAAAAAATCTATTTAAATTATGATTCTAAACTCGTAGAATCTAATGAAAATTAGAATATGATCTTCAATTTTGTATCTTAGGTTGCATTTATTGCGTTGTAAGCTACCCTAACCAAATGCAACTGTTGGCTAACAGGGTGAGAAGTTTCCAACTTGTCAAACTACCCTCACTTTAATTACATCATAACGTGCATACTTGGCCCAATGAGCTTTTTATTGCATTGTTTCTGTGGGACAAATGGCATTTACTATCTCCAGGCAAATATTCAGCCAGCTTAAATTAATGCCTTGGGACCGGGTATCGATTAAATGACATAGAGAGTTAATACAATTAAATATTATTTTCTAATTTTCAGGCTCCATATCGAACGAAACACTTCTAGATATTGAGAATTATATATCATTAACAGAGCAAAAACTATTTTTAGTGTTCCAGATAATACTTATTTGCTAAAAAATCATGACCAATATTTAATATTAAGGAATTAATTAATCGATTAAAATAGTTTCATTAGCTGCCTAGTATTATTAATACACGAGTTCTCTCATTTGTTAAATGGGCAGTTATGTACTTGATTATAATACTTGCAAGTTAACCTGGCAATGTTATTGGGCAAAATTATACCAGGGATTTAATGGTTAATTGATTGGAGCTCTTGATATGCAAATATACCATACGCCGAATTACACATAACATTGCTGCAGTAAATATTTTTAGATTTAGAAATAATTCAACATTTTGCAAATTGCCCTTACAAATATAATAAACACCATTCGTTGTCGGATTGATAACATATTATGCTTTGCGTAAAACACCAACATTTGTCATTAAGCCCAGGAGAAATTAAGATAAAAAAAGCAAAGAATAAGAAATATGCAGTACTTAAGTTCGTCTACATTTAAGATCAATTATTTCAGATGAGCGTTACATTACTAAAATCACTAATGGAAAATTAAAGAGTTTCAGGATGTATCAACTTGTCCGTCTACCGCATTCAACATCCTCGTCACGAATCGTCAAAAATCTGGTCATTGACAAATATTTTAGATCTCTCTCAGTAATATACAGACTGTCCCAGTATACCGTGGAAGTGGAGCTCTTTTGCCGCCAACATTAAAAGCAATATTACCATTAAATGGCAAATATTATTTCTATATTTTTGATATTAATGAAAATTTTGCGAATAAAATCAAATTCGACGTAATTTTGAAATTTCTATTTTAATCACTTCTAATTAAAGCTTGACATTTCGAAGTTTAATAAAAATGTTGATCTTCAATTTTTCGATTTTATTCTCGAGTTTAAATGTAGAATTTTAAGAGGAATATAAATATTTTCGAAGTTACACTAGAGGTGTGAAAAAAGGCTTGAACTTGAAAAACTTGGCATTTCCAAAGATCTTCGACATTTTAATTTTAATGCAAAAAGTTTGAAATTTTTAAATTAAGATTTTCGAAAGGAAAACACATTTCAAAATAACTGGAAAATTTAAAAAAACAAATATTTGGTGATCTTATTGAAATTAAGAATTTAAAGTGGATGCTATAAATTTCGGGCACAGTATAGATATTAGCTTACGCATACAGTAGCGACAAATTGCTAAAATATTGTCACGAATTTTGTTTGCTCATGCGTCAATTTGCACAATCCCGAACATGGCGTCGCAGTGTTCTATGATTACCAGAAATAAGATCTATGGTCGTTGGGTAACTGAATGTTAGTTGAGAGTTGCCACGTGTTCGGAAAATCAGCACTTGAGCGAATATGATTTTTTATTTTACGTTCATATGTTATTCATTCATGATAAAAACGTAAAACAATTTATCTACATTTATGGATGTTCTAGAAATTTGATATGGTCAGGGATTTTCATCCGAATTGTGGGATTTTTAAGGAGATTGTTCGCGAATAATGTTTAGGTTATCTGGCAACACTGGATCAGTTTTATTGAAATGTCAGTCTTGTTATAATTCATTGCGCTAATAAGATGAAACCAAATAAAAGAGAAAAGAGGAGAATTTACACGTTCTATTTATAAATGTAACTCTAACAGCAATAATGATTTGATAAAATCAGCTTCTTTTTAATTTCCAAAACACGGCACCCAATTTGTTTTATTAAAAAAAACTGTTTTATTATACTCGCATTTGCCAGTGTTATACAAAAAAATAAATAAGTTGTTTCCTGTAGAAATTATTTTGCCGTCAGTCACAATCTATGTTTAGTTTTTCTTTGTGTATTCTTTATACTTATCAGGTTATCAGTAATTACAAAATACACATTATTTAAAAAATACACGAAAACTAGTATTTTTGGACTATTTGTAAAGTAGTAAATTAGAATTTAAACGCTAAAAACTATTGAAATTAATAAACTTGATGGTTTTGTTTAATAAATAAATTTAAATTTTCGCGGCCGTGCACAATCCACAACATGACTGATTCCATTGAAGGTCAACGATTTTAGCTACTTCAATATCAAAGGTACCGACACTTTTGTCACTACTGTATGCGTAAGCTAATATCTATACTGTGTTTCGGGGTTAATGTGGCAGTCTTGAAATTTTAATTTTTTCTTCCATATTGTGGCTATGACCTTAAAGAAAGTATCAAGAATCAAGAAAAATTATCAAACTTCGATATAAAAATCTAAATTTCGAAAAGTTCTCGAAATTTTGAGTTTGTAATCGAAATATCTCAAGCTTAACCTTGTATTATCTCTCGAGCGAAGTTTAAAACTTCGAGATTAACTAAACATTTTGAGGTGAAAATTAAAGTTAAAAGTTTTTTTTAGTAAAATTAGAGCGTCTAAGTGTCTGTCTGCCTGTCCGACGACTGACCTTTTGTCCGGGCTCATCTCGGAAACTACTAAATCAATTTTAATAAAGCTTTTACTAAAATGTAGAGTATTTTTAGGCGTACCTTTTAAGCTATTTTTATTTTAATAAAATTCAAGCTTTCGTTGCGAGGGTCCGTTAGTAAAATTATAAAGTTGCAGTTTTTTCCAATTTGTCAATTTAATCATGAAATTTTGAGGTAAACTATTGACGTTTTAGAACATCTTGTAATTTAGATTTAATCTTGAACTAAAACTTACAGTTGTAAGAGAAATGTTAAATTTTTTTATGTGTAAAAGAGAAAGGGCCATTTGCAAGTACATTTCATGGTACTTTTACTGCACTATTACAGAGTTTGTTTAAAGATTCAGTGTTGTTTACAATATCTTTTTTGTTTTCTTTTTTGAAGAGTATTTCAATCTAAAGAAACATATCCCCGATAACTGTTCTTGTATCACGGTCACTTTGTAACTAAACGTCCACATTGCGATGCCCATAAAATGCATCCCCGTTGTAATGAAGCAGACAAAGGGTTCAATTATCCTCTACCATAAAATGTAATAGGAAAGAATTAATCTCGATCTAGTTTACTATTACTCAAGATCAGCTTCCAGCGCTAGCGTTTACTGCACCAGTTCTTATTACACTTATCTCCCTTTCTAGGCTTTGCTATCCCAGTGGACGCACAAACGCGTACTAAATTAGATTTAAACGAAGTCACTTATCAGATTTCATTCGGCATCATTTTACCGCCATGTAATTTATATGGAACAAAAAAATATCTGTAGTAAATCTCCATGAATTAGCTACTTGCTGTATTTCAGTAAAAGCTAATGACCTTTTCCTGAAAGACAGACGCATGACTATGGATTATGAACTCATAGCTCCTTGTGCAAGAAAATTTTTAGGGTCCCTTAGTTTGTAAATATAAATACTTTTTGCAGAAACGTTACCAGCAATTTTCTTCAGAGTGGGGTGAGATCTCAAAGAACGAAAAACAGTATCCACATTGCATTTAGAAACTGTCCATAAATGATGTAATACTGCTTTTGGTCATATTAATCCTCCTTCTCTCATCGCAACTGATAGTAATCCTAGACTGAATCCTCGGCCCCTTTTATACCATTGCTAAGACAAACATCGATTCGAGGAAGAGTCTAAATTTATAAGAGAAAAAATTCAGTTTGAATTCGAAATTTTAAGGAAAAAAAAATACAAATTTTGAGACTAAAATCATTATTTCGCTAATAGCTTTGAAATTTATAACAAAAATTTCTCTAAACTTAGAGAACAAGGACGATACAAGGGTAAATCAAATATGAACCGGAATTTGTTTTTAAAAATTTATTGGTACAAGATACATATATGAAAGTTATTAACTATTTTTCTACATAATCTCTTGATTTTGTTATGCATTTTTCCCAAGGGATTGGGAGTTTTTTAATGCCATCATCATAAAAAGAAGGGAGGTGCGTTTGCAGCCAATTGTGCACAAATCTCTCAATAGTAGCAGCATCGTTATGGAGTCGCTCACCTCCTAGAACTTCTTTCAGTGGCCCAAACATATGATAATCGCATGGTGATAAGTCGGGACTATAAGGAGTGTGTTCTAATGCTGCCCAATGCATTTCCTCTAATTTTTGATGTGTCAGATTGGCTGAGTGGGGACGGGCATTGTCGTGAAGCAAAATCACATTTGTGAGCGAAAATTTGTGCCTCTTCCGCCGATATGCACGTTTTGCTTCAGTCAATAGGTGGCAGTAGAAGGCAGCATTAACCGTCGACGTTCATGCAGAAAATCAACGCGCACAACAGCATTAATTTTGTCCGGACTCACACTGGTCCCAGGACGACGGGTATGCGGTTCATTTTCAACTTAAGTTCGTCCTTTAAAAAAAATTTTATGCCATACATGCACTTGAGTTTCCTTCAACCAAGTATCCCCAAACTGTGTTTCTAGTCTACGAAGAATTTTAGCTGGCTGTATACCTTCAATGGCAAAAAATTTAATGATAATGTTCTGCGTAACGTGCAGATGAACCTCTTGCTCTCTTATTGTATTTACAACTGACGAATGGCGAGAACGGAATTCGCTTGAACGCAGGAAGTCACGTGATATCCCCACATAACATATCTAAGAGTATGCTCACACTCCCGACGCCCTCATGGCGACATGATAGAAATTTCTGTTCATATATGATTTACCCTCGTATTTCGAGATTTCGAGATTAAAGTCGCGTTTCATGTCACTTAACTCCCGTCATCTAACCATCCAGGGTTTGTGATAGAAATGTTGAAATATAACCCCGAAATGGTTCATATTTAGAACTTTATCATATACCCTTGTTAGTTTCTCAGTTTAGTATTTTCGGTTTCAATCGCCTTCTACGTGCTTTTCAGTCTAGGTTATTGAAGGTACCCATACGTTTGACTAGCCTGGAGCGCTAGGCAGTGATATCTGGTACAATTTGGTGTTTGATATTCGACCCAGCCCATCTTTCTTTTGTGAGGCAAAATTATTTCTCACTTTTTAATACCTTAACTACATAATTATATACTAGGGAAATTTCCTGTAACATCTCCATCTATCACTAAGAGGAACTCGAAGATCTGTCATCCAATAGCTTAAACCATGAAATAAAGTCGTATATAATAACACATTGTTACAATTTTTATCTTAGCCAACGACAAAATGCGATTATTAAGTAAGTGAAACTTCAAAATTTCTGCCATTGCCTTAACTCGTAAAATTTGTGAGAAATTATACAAAATTTAGTGTCTGCTGCTTTAATCCCCCGCACATCTTGAAGCATAAAATGCAAGTTTTATTACGACGATGACAGTTGTAATATCTTTGATGAAGAATATTAAATAGCATAGCGATTGCTTTGCCCAAATAAAATAATAAATGTCGAAATTACCTTTTTACTGTAGAAAGTCTGTCATAGATTTCAATATCATTATGAACTGGGTTAAAATCATTTCGTGCTGCTTCATAAAACTTTTCACACCTACATAAATTTATGGCGCCTACAAATGAAACTTAAAGCTACTGTTGAAATTTGTTGCACAGGCAACGCCTTTTTTGATTAATTTATGTCCTTAAATGCAATTCTCCTTCTAACGTAGTTGAAATGTTATAAAGTTTATAACGTTCATCGTATTTCACATTTTAATATTTTTTTATAACGATGGGATAAGTTTTTCTGGTGATGACAGACCATAAATTCAGTTTAAATGTTCGATATAGTTTTGCTTTATTTTTACTTTTGTGGTGTACTTTTTGCAGTCATACATATTCAATATTTAAGCTACAAGCTCCACGAATAAGTCGATCACCATTGTTGTATTACCTTTGCGTTGAAATGTTGCATTCAAGGTATTTATATTGCCGCAAATATCAGGGTACTAGCTTAAAACAAAATTAATAATACAAACAATTCTATGGGGCTGCTTGCACAAATAATATCAACTGATATTTAATTTTCAAGAGAAAACTTCCACGGTAACAACTTCTTTTCTATCTTTCAAAGTCCACTGTATCCTTGTTATTGTTGCTGTAGTTGTTTGCTTACTGAGTTACCGTGCTCTCCTATCCAAAAAAAAAAAATCTTTTTGAGGCATTTTCAATTGGAAGTTGGAAGAATTTCGTCTCTTCTGATGTGGTGGACATAGAGAGTTACCATGCTTTGATGCTGGCATAATTACATTGTTTTTTTTATGTCTTGTATATTTTTCGTAATTTCTTGTATTTCTCTTTTTGTTCCTGAACAAACTCCTACGATGATGGGCAAAACGCCAAACACTTTTTAATGGCATTTCTTTGACACTCTCCGACCCCGGAAGAATTATATCTTTTATTGGCTCTGGCCGTGGAAGCCTTAGTAGGTAAGCGATAACAACAAAATGGTGAACATTTCATGACTTCTTTTTTGCAAAACCACACACAAAAGCTTTTCAAGGTTGGGTTGTCTTGCTGTAGCTTGTGTCCCATTACGAAATACCACAGAATAAATCTAAGCAACGGTTACTTTCTAAACACTTTGCACAAACATTCATAGGATGCGGCCTTCACGAGGATGTCCCGCGGCAAAAAAACAATTCGCTGCTCGCACGACCACCGAGCATACTCTCGACTTCCACAAATTCCAACGGGTGAGTGATACAGCTGGAATGCGTTAAAAATATAAAATGGACATAAAAATCTTACCGTTATCCGATAATGTTAGTTATTTATGTTAATAGTTGAGTAATTGCAGTTGCAGCAATTAATAATCAATTTTTAATGTGTAATATTATTCTACGGAATTAGGGAGGATATATGTGTGATATTAATGCTGAAATAAATGGCGATGGGATTTGCATTATATTGAAAATGCCTTTGTAATGAAATGAACATTTATTTTTATTAATATATCTCAACGTCATTAAATATTATTCTAATATATATTCTAAACGACAATTAGTTCATAGTTTTCTGCCTTTACTGATTGTTGCATCCATAATACCAGTTTTATGTTTGATTTCAGATATGTTCGGGGAATTTCAGGACACAGAGAAAATTATGAAGTTCGAGCCCTTTAGTTCTTTCTCCAGATCCTCGGTAAGGTTGAATGGAGGGACAAACAATTTTATGGGCTCAATAAATAGGAAATAGCGCGATCCACTACTATAATTTTCTTTTTGACGACTCAAAAAAACTTCACTTCACAATTTTAATTGTGATGATCAACAGTTCTGAAATCCACGAATAAGCTATCGAAACAAAATGGTAATTTTCCCTCTATCAACGGGGTTATTTGATTTAATGGTACTCATCGAGCTTTCATTGGCCTTGATGTATTGTTAGATTTTTTTTAAATACTTTTCCATAGAATAAGCTTAGATCCTTGAACTAGAAATTTTGCAAAATATTTAACCATTTAATTTGAAGTTAGTCTTTCAAATTTTTTTTGGAAAGAAATTAAAAATTTAAGTTTGGAGAAAAACGTCGATATTCGCATTTGTTCATCTTTGGTATCAGCAATGATTTTATATTTCATTGACCCACTGAATTACAATAGTGGATAGACATGAAAAAACTATAGCTGACAAACGGCGGCTGTAATGTTGGAAGCATTTTTTTGTTTCAATGGCTAAAAACGCAAAAACAATTTGAAGGTAATCGATCTTTAGAGGTTACCCCAGATTTGGCATAAAAAAATTTCATATATTATACGGAGGTTTGTGAATTTCGTCCGATTGGGAAACGGCAGCATAGGTTTCGTGTTGTTAGCATTATCAACTGTTGGAAAAGGAGAAACGGTGGAATTTTAGCGTGCGATCACGCAGCGGGAAGAGGACACATAAAAATCTAACCGCGTTCAATATTTCTTAGTTATATCTTGCGGGTGTCTGGCTATCACATTCCTTCGCCATTTAAGCGTTTTTCCAGGATGTTGCCGTACCATTTTTCCCCTTTACAACATTCGGTTATCTGCTTGTCTTGTATATTTGCTGCGTTTCGTTTGTCCCTCCTGAACTGGTCGCTTATGTGGAAATTCAATTCGAGTGTTTTTCTGTAGAATATATTTATAACAGCATTTAGGATAGCTCAAATATGTTTTTTACGGAAATCACTATTTTTTAAGGTATCATTTTTAAAGAAATTTGGTGATGATGAAGCACCACTAACAGTATGTTCGATGTCATTTTAATGCTCAGTAATGGTCGACTGTAAAAATAAACCATTAAGACATTTGCTTGAGTAGTCTCGTCTTGAATGAACGTCATGTTTGCTTCATGTAGAGTGCAGTAGAAGAACAAGCAACCATACAACACTGGAACAAAATACTGAGGTTTTATTTTCAGAAGATTGTAGCCATACTTGGATCTTTCAAGACTATGCTGTATTTCCTCAATAAATTTCCTATTCGATCAGTGACTTTTAAAACATATACGGAAGAAATGCTTTACTTATAGATGAAATAATTTTGATTGGTGTGGAATGAAGACAATGAGTGATAAAGTAGAAAGAGAGAAACTAAGTATTATGAATTATGATAGAAATTATAATATAGTTATAATAAGAATATTTGTTTCAAGAGTTCACGCCGAGAAGTTGTCGTCGTAATAAATGCATCTTTCTGAGATCTCTTCAATAAAGTCTCTTAATTAAGTGGTGCTAAGTTTAACATACGAGCCCCAACAGATACAGGCTGGTCCGCTAACTATGGCGGAAACTTTAAGGAACAATCGATTATCAAAAAATAATGTGACTTTTTTATTATAAACAATGCCTCTTAAATGTACCGATTTTAAGGTACAGAATGTTAAACTCTTCATTTTATAAACGATTTTATTTTATATCTCTCAAATCAACAGTAATTTTTAAAAAACATTTGGTGACATAAAATATCTCGTAAAGGGCTAATATTGTTTCATTACAAAAGTTCACTAACATCTCCAGTGGCATAGAACTGGGGCATAGTGACCCTTTTTTCTATCAGAACTTCTGCGCCACTGGTCGTAAATACTAATTTAATAATCTCTTGTATGTTATAATGTTTTTTGCTCAAAAAGTGTATCTTGTGATTTTTTCCTTAGATGAACTATTTTTGAATTAATAGCATGTAAAATTATTACTGTTCTTTTTTTAATAACAATATTGTTATTCACATTATTCCTATCATTAACAATTTAGGTTAATATTAATTTTAATGTGTGCATTTTACTATTAATTTTTGACTTAAAAAAAACATTTCAATAGTAATTGCACGTAATGCGGTTCATCTACCTCGACTATTAATAGTAGGAAGACTTGATTAAGTGTGTGATTAAGTTTTTTATTGGAACGTAAAAAGAGACATTAGATTAAGACAAAAACTTATCTGTTAATTGCAGGTACAAGTTCTTGTAATTGAGTCTTTTTTTAGTGAGTTTTTTGATAATTTGTGTTGTATTACTGTTATTGTTTTCTTTATTGTTGTGAATACCGCAGAGGTTATCCAAATGGAAGAATTCCAAATGCTCGTGTCTTCATTGGAACACATCAAAATTTTCGTAACTTTGGTCTACGTGTTCAGAATGAACAAATTGGAACCTGTGGAAATAATCGGAATCGTATTCTTCGTATTTTTAATAATAACCCGAAGCTGAGCTCACGCAGGGCAGCTCAGCAATTACGATTATCCAAGTCATAAATATTACGAACATTACGAAATGACCACAGATATGCATTTCACCTACGACCCGTTCAAGATTTACATACTGGGGATGCTGAAAAGCGATTCTGGTTTGGCCAGCGGCTTTTAAATTCGACGGAAGAAAATCCCGACTTTTTGATCAAAATTCTGTGGACAGATGAATCTGCATTTAATAGACGTGGAATAACGAAATACCATAACATCCATTTTTGGGCACACGAAAATCCTCGAGAAATTTTACCACGATCATTTCAAAATGAATTCAACGTAAATGTTTGGCTGGGAATTTTGACAATAATGTTTGTGGTCCACATTTTCTACCTCGAAGGTTAAGCTCGGAACTATTTCTTGACTTTCTCACTAATAACCTATATGACTATATCGACGATTTACACTTTAACCTAATGCATGAAAGCTGGATACAACTGGATAAAGCTCCCCCCCATTTTGGAATAGCTGTAAGAGATTGGTTTAATACAGAGACTAAATAGACTGAACGTTTCAATGTTGTCTCATGCGTACAGTTGAGGCTAAAATCCGGGGAAGTGGGGAGGTGCATCCCACTACTCTTTGATATGGTCGGATTAAGTAAAATTTATAAATACGAAACCTGCCGCGTAACGGTTCTAGAGATTTAGATGAAACTTTAGAATTAGGGGCTTTTGGACCAATAGGATATATTTTATAAGTGCTTTTTGGTAAAAGTTAAAGAGAATTATTTTCAAAGACATCTTGGTTTAATAGTAAAATAATTTTCTTTCAATACGCGACGCCTGTGTACAATATTGTTAAGCCGGTGCTGTAAACACGTCATGATTGCAGTGAAATGGCGACGCGCGCACGCCGATAATTGAATATTTATATATTTTATTTTTACCTACCCAAAGAATGAAACTCTTGATTTTTCTTCACTAATGTGTTCACTGAGGTTTCAACAATGATCCACAATACACTTCCCCATATTTGCAGCCCATTTTCTTAAAAAAAAACCGATGTTATCTTCGCAAAGGTCTGTCAAATAATAAGAGGGTATTGCGAGCTAGATGGAGCTAGGCTTTCGCCAGGCTTTCGACTGGCTTCACTGCTTACCGTGTTAGGTTCAGTCTATTTAGTCTCTGGTTTAATACTAATTATTCGTAACGTTGGATTGGCCGGTTAGGGAGGAATGAGATTAATCATGACATGATTAATGGTATTGGGCCAGTGGCCTGCCACCCAGGTCACCAGATCTTAATCCACTGGACTTTTAGGTCTGGGGAAATTTCAAAGACAAAGTTTATGCTACTCCATTTTTAACAAGGAATGACTTAGTGTTAAGGATTCAGCAGGCCTGTAATGACATGTGGCAAAATTACATAAATTATCCGCTGCAGTAAATTCGTTAATTCGTCGGTGTCGAAAATGCGCAGAAGTAAGTGGAACGCATTTCGAACAATTACTTTTTTAAAGTTATTGACCAAATTTTTTTCTTGTTGTTACTTTTTTTGCGGATCTGGCCTATTGGGGATACCTCAAAAGAAAGCTCGCCATAATACTCTACCCTATGGTGGTATGAAAATCAGTAGGTGAGGAAATTAAATTTGTCGTTATCTCTTGTGATGTTTTTTTTTTTCCTAATTTTAACTCAGAAATAAGTAGTAAAATGCACACATTAACATTAACATAAATTGTTAATGCTATTTATAACGTTAATAATATCATTGTTATTAAAAAGGAACATTTATATTTTTACATGCTATTAACTCGAAAATAGTTCATCTAACAAAACAATTGCCAAATACACTTTTTGTGCGAAAATCATTATAAAATACAAAAAATTATTGAATTAGTATCTAAGACCAGTGACGTAGAAGTTGTGATAGAAAAAAGAGTCACTATACCTCAGATCTACGCCGCTGGAGATGTTAGTAAACTTTTATAATAAGGCGATATTAGCCCGTTACGAGATATTTTATGTCACCAAATATTTTTTAAATAGTACTGTTCATTTGATAAATATAAAATAAAATCCTTTAAAAAATGAAGAGTGTAACATCCTGTATCTCAAAAACGGTACGTTTAAGAGACATTGTTTATATAACAAAGTCACATTATTTTTTGATAATATATTATTCCTTAAAGTTTCCGCCATAGTTAGCGGACCACCCTGTATATAGGAACAAAATAGAATACGTAGAATTTGACCTCTAATTTAATGTTTTTTTCAAAAATTTTAATGGTAAATCCGAATAAGCAATGGTTTAAGTGATAAATAATCAGAAAACATAATTACTATTTCTTAATGTGTGAATGAAAATGTCTGAAAACAAGTAACAACTAAATAATGAGACAGTATAAAGTAACTGCCAAAAATTAAACAAGTTAAGCTAAGCCGACTGCCAAAACAATATAGCTGGGAATGTCAAGAAATATTAATATAATATAATAATATTAATATTAACTTTTGGTATAATGTAAATGCAGCTAAATAGCATTATTTTTATACGAAAAATCCACTCTTGCTCTATATACCATTATCAGAGACTAACCATTCCTTATGATTCAGCCTGTATAGTTGTTAGGGCTCGTGTACAACCCATTTCTGATACAGATATTACAGATACAGATACTCCTCGCGACATTACAGTTTCCTAGAAAAATAAAATTGTACGAAAAGGGATATAAAAATGTATGGATCAATTTATAGCAGAATCACAACCATAACGGTAGCCACAGACTCTAAGCCGCTATATCAAAGTAGGGTTATATCGAAACAACCTTGTATAAATATATATATACTACTTTGTTTAAGGGTTACTCGATTACTAGTACGTGAAGAGATTCTTTTTTTCAATTTGGGTAATATACCGGATTTTTCACGACATACGACACGAAGATTATGCCCACGCTACTTAATTTTTAAAATGTTTTGCTTTGGGGATGAATAGCGATCCATTGGCGCTACATTTTAAAATTAGTTTCATAATGTACAGGATGCCTCAAAAACACAAAACATATCATATTTGCGGACTGTGAAACTAATTTTAAAATGTACCACTAAAAGGCTCCTATCCATACCCACAACAAAACTTTTTTACCATTATGTAATGTAGGCATAATCTTCTGTGTCGTATGTCGTGAATAACAAGATATATGTTTTCAATTCTAACAAACTACATATATTAACTCAGTAGCCAATGTTTCCAGGAATATTTTTGGTTTTTTAATTTTAATTTAAGAATTGCATTTTTATGGTTTCTTTATAAAATTTTTCCACAGGGTAAGATAACCATTAAAATTTCACAAAAACACTGAAAATTTCTACTGAAAGCATATTGTAATGATGATAATGATTCCATGATTTCATTCTATAAATAATGTCCATGTTAAAGAACGTTAATTTTTCGGGTTAATGTTTTCGATTTTAATATGAAAATTATCTCTTTTTGTTTTCTTAATGTACTTAATTTTATATAATGAGCTCGCTCGAAAATCAAAAGTTTCTTTTAATTCATATGCATTTTCCCAAGACTTATCATCAACCTTGCTTTGAATAACCATGTTGCGTTATTGTCAAATTCGCCACTCAAAAGTTGATTTTCCCTCTTCGAGCTAAACAATATTTCATAACCCATCAGCTACCCACTCTCTATATCAAAAGCTCAAATTAGACCAACAATCGGTTCTCAGGAGCTCAGTTCCTAAATACATTTTACACATTGGTTCTTATGGATTCCATCGAAAGAAGGGCGATTCGTCTAATTAGCGACCAGATTTTGAGTCCCTCCAGACACTGTAGCCCAGCCAGGTTCCTCTGATCTCCTCAAGAACAACATTCCTATGACAAGACAGCCCAAGCAGCAAATTATTATGCAGTCTAGCTTTTCAAAGTAAGAACTCCTATCTGTAGAGATTCTTTTTTCTATAGAATTTTTAAACGCAGGAACTCATTGCCGAAGAGAGTTTCCTTACAGAATAACAACATTTTGCACATAAAACAGTAGCTCCTTGACGCCGAATTTCTTTTTCATCTCCTACTCACAATGGTCATAAGTGGATCATAAGCCTAAGAATAAAAAAGCCAACGTTCGCACTTCACGTCTGTCAATCCACGTCTTACCCCGAACGCTCTGATCTTCCCTTGTTTGGTTCAAATACTATCTAAAATGATCCTTGTGTCAGATCAATTGACACTATATTGAGAGGTGCTCCATTTTGCTTATTTAGTTACTGAATACTGTAAATACCTAGCTTCAAAAACCAATCCAATATTTTTTGGAGAATTTGAAATCGTTAAAATAGATCTTTGTGAAAGCAATTATTGAAACTGGGTTATCGCGAATTTGCCACAGCACTAAAATTTTAGTAAATGTTTTTACGATCTTTGAATCTAACATTTCAGTATATTGGCATATCGATTCCAGAAGCCGCACCAGTTATAATGGCTTGGCTTTTAACCCCCAGGTAATGGACAGTAATACGCCTGCATTGAATAGGTTTGTCTAGTCGATCTATTGCAACGCTTTGAGGTCCTGCAGACCGTTGATATGAGCTCAACCGTACCAATAGCGATTTATGTCTATTTGTTATTTGTCCGCAAAACCATCAAATTGTGTGCCTTTGTTTGCAACGTAATTTCTTGCAAATTTCAACCCATTTTGCGTTTCATTACGCAAAGTGTTTTGCGCTTATTTTCAACATTTGGTATACGTAAGGAATCTATTAGAAGTCTGAATCCGGAATTCATATTAAATCGTGCATAACCCCAATTACCTTAGTCAAAAAATGTTTTTCTACAACTTAATTACACACAAGAGCACTGTAGAAACGCTTTCACAATATATGCGAGAAAAGAGAAATTGGAAAAACAAAAGATCCTATTTGTTACAGGGTGCGAATCGTAGTCCCTCAGTGGTAACACACTTTACTAATTTGTGCGGTAGGAGTCGGAGGTTCAAAAAGTAAATTAATAATTTGTTGCAAGTTATATTTATTATTACCGGGAAGAAACACGCCAGCTATAAAAATCTGGGAAGAAGAAGTGTGCCAAGTGGTTTTAAATCACTATTATTCATTGTAATAAATAATAAAAAATCATCAAAAGAAATACCAAAAGCTCGATTGCTATACTATAGAAAATAGAAAGCGCTTTCAAACTGGATGCTAAACAGCAGCACAGTAAGGCTGCGTTTAGATTAGACACTTTATTTCGTACATTTCTCTATAAGTATCACCTATCCTGAGAAAAGCTATCTGATACTTATCTACACAGCTGGGGGGAGGTAGCTTCTCACTCATCCAATCGCCTACTTTTTTGCCTAGTTTCAACTTTCTTTGACTAAAACTTCTAAATGCCATTCACAAATCCTGAAAATAAAGTTAAAGGAGGAGGAACGAAAACTCTAAATTATGTCTTTGGTTGACGTACTTCAAAACAGAAAATAAATTCAAAACCGAAAAATGTTCTACCTGGTTTAAAATTATATTCTTTTTGTAATGGAGTCTGAGTTAATACAACTTTCATGAAAGCGACAGTTGAAAAAAAATCCATCTCAAATTAAACCATAATGGTAATCATAGTTCCTTGTTCGTGTGGTATATCAGTCGAATATGCTCTTTTTAATGGATATTTCGACCCAGATTAATTTAGCAACATTAAATTAAGCTTGTAGAACTTATGACACTTTTTCTCATTACAAATATGATTGATAATACCTTGTCTTTATATTCAATTTCTTCACCGAAATTGGTTTATTCGAGTTAACAGCATAATTTGTAACCAATATGAACCAGTTCACAAACTTTCGTGGGTTTTAATCATCGATTGAAACGCTTTCGAGTGAAACAACCTTTTATATAAAAAGCGCAATTTAGAGATAAACGTCTAAAATTACTTCTGAATGTAAATTCGTTTCCAATACGGGGTTATTGCAAAAAAGACGCCGAAGGGAGCGAGTCGGGGAAAAATGCTTCGCCTTAATGTTTAGATATTCCGCAGAGAAAATGCATTTGCATGGAAAGTTGTTTACAAACAAATCAGTGGAAAGTCTGGAGTCAATCTCTGTATCAAAGCATTTGACCGAGGGTTCAAATAAAATCCCGCTGCAGTCTTTTAGTCTAGTTTGCCTCAGACGAATGCAGTAGATATTTTATATCTTCTTTTGCCCTTTTGATTCCTCGGGTGACTTCCAATTTTAAATTTCAAAGCTTCGACTTTCATTAAGGTAAATATGTATAAGTGGAGCTTTAGCTAATAGAGGAGAACACTTGATGCAATCTCAAAAGACGTTACATCCATCTATGACCTTCCGCGGTTTGAATATGTCCATCCGGCAGAATTAAACTTTCGCAAATTAATACATACAGTGCAGTTTTTTTAAAACTAAACTTAGCCTATCTCTTATTTGTAATGACACACTAGCACTTCCAATTGCAAAGTTGTAGGAAATAACTTGACTAAGAAAAATGTGCAAAGAAGGTTTCACCCCTTTATCACATCGGCAATTAAATAAATAATTACGCGATACGTATTTCGCCAGCAGAACTGGCATTTTCAAGCGTACTAATCTAAAAAGATTAGCAAAAAATGCATCGATGTCATTTGCATTGAGATTCAAATCGATACAGTATCGATTAGAAGTACTACTCTGTCATTTCAGATAAAAAATGTCGGCCTATATCAGGTTTAAAAAAAATTACATACATTAAAATGCAACAGCTTTCAAAAAACACAATGACAGCATAATTATCACAGCTCCTTTTAAACAACACAATTTTGTTTTAATTTTCAATGCTTACTATTGTTATGTTAGCTTCTTTTAGTTTCTGCCGATTGTAGTTTATTTTAGTTCTTTTGCTGATTGTTCGAAAACGGCTGCTTCAAATAAAAAATTAGACGGAATAATTTTTCTTTACAATTTCAGGATCTATCAATCTATGTTAGAAAAATGCGACGTTCCCATTAAAAAAAATTGTTTTAGTATCTATCTATGTGGCAACATAGAAATATATTGATACATTTTTCTTAGTCAAGTTATTACCTACAGCTTTGCAATTACAAGTACTACTACTCTTTCATTTGACATAAAAAAGTTAGTAAAGCTTAAAAAAATACCCTATATATAGGAAAAACTGTATAATATTTAAAATGTTTTATGGTATTAAGCAAATTTTGGTGTAAGTTCTGTGTAAACAAGTTAATGTGTATAATGTTTGTTTAAAAGAACAAAGATACTATAATACATATAAAAATTTTAAAATGCAGTGCATCTATATTAATAAAATTGAAGCCCGTAAGTGTCTGTCTGTCTGCCTATCGACTGATCTTTTGTCCCACTAACTCGATTTTAATGAAATTTTTTCTGAAATGTATAGTATTTTAAGGAATGTCTTTTGAGCTACTTTTCATTTCTAAAAACTCAACTGTGCTAACAAGTTTATTTGAGGTTATAACACAGAACATATAAAAGGGAACCAATAAACAATGTTTATATTTATAGCTGATATAATATTTCGAACCACCTACAATTCTAGCGGGTATTAGAAGAAGGTGTGCAAACAATAATTAAATATATTATTCTATTAAAATCAAATTAGAAATAATTTTATTTTGAAATACGACGTTACTCGACCTTGCGCAGGCAAAAGTCTCGGGGGTCAATTAGTGTACAGGATTTTCCATTTTCGGCACTTTTCGGGAGTATTGGATTTATTATTCAAGTTAGAGAGTTTAGTGGCGCAGTCACTTTTTTTCTAAAAATTTCTATTTTTTTGAGATTAACTAAAGTTAATTTTTAATAGAAACCCTATATATTATTTCTTATGCTCATTAAGCCTAATTTGAGTTTTTAAAGAATATATAGTTATTTAGATTTATTTTAAAAAACAAGTAGAAAATTCAATATTGTAACGTGCGTTATAGGTTCGAAATGATTGTTAAACACTTGCTGAATAACATCCACTTTATTACTAATTACTAATTACTAAACTCGGAACACTACAACTAAATAATGAACTCACTTATTGACGTCTAACTACTAACTCACTAACTACACTGTCTAACTGACTGACTGACTCGAGGGAAAGGCGACCGCGTTATATAGTTTTGGCTCCCGGATTCTAGAAAAATCCCGCAGATAAGGCTTATTGTTTGTCGAAATTTATGGAACGCTTATCTGCCGTTTGCTTCGTTATCGCGGCCGCTTTGCCCTTATCAGATCTTTCTAGAAAATTTTTTTACGTACTAAATTCTATAATTTACATTTCGTTACAATATTTTTATAATTTATACTTTATTTATAGCAGAGGACTATGACCAATTTATTGGAAACAAATGCCAAATTTATAATTATTTAAAAAAATCAACCCTTCACAAGTTATTTAATGTTTTTAAATGCATCATGTACCGTTAATCGTGGTTTGAGCTTTTATCGGAGTGTGCCAAAAACACGGCCTTTTCTCATAAAAATGATGATATCTTGGGTAATTTTGCACCAAATCAGTAGTAATATAGCTTTTTGGATAGAAGAGAGCTTTCTATACTCCAAGGGTGGCCAACCAAGATGAGCTTGCGAGCCAATTTAGAAATGCATTTTAACTCCGCTTTTTCTATTCGTTTGACTAGAAATGTTGAGTAGGACTGCAAAAATGTTCAAGGCAGGCCGCATGCGGGTCACGGTTTGGCCACCCCTGCTTAAGACGATATATTATATACTATATTTTTAAATTGCGATTAACTCCAAAATTTGTGATTGAAAAACTATGTCAGTCTGTGTGTAAGTATGTTATCACTAGAGCTTGGATTTATGCTTTTAGCATAAAGAAAATGTAAAAACATGTTTTGCTAATTTTTTGATGTTGTGGAATATTTCAGAAATTTTTAAAATAAATGCGTATTTGACAGGATGAAGAAAGCACAAAATAATTAACTGGGTAATATCTAAAAATGTCCATTTAAATGCTGTTTGATTGGTGAAGTACAAACCCCCCTTCTAGGAAAACCTTACTTCAAACTACTGAACACCCCGCAAGGTAGAATTCAGTTGATTTTCGACATGCAAGATGCCAAGACAAGCAAAGTCAGTGAACGCTAACTTGAACCATTTTGTTTAAATGTTTCCAACATTTAGTACGGATGAAAATATACTCTTTTGTACAGCATATGAAATTAAAGTTGGTGTCCATAAACTTTCACAAGTGAAACAATATCTGGAAGCAGCAAGGTATCTAAGATTGAAAAGCAAAGAAAAACCAAAGCAAATTCTTTTTTGAGTTCCGGTAACCTTTTATAATTAATTTATGTTTTAACATATTTGGTTAATGTGCGTGTCTCTGTTTTTGGTAGTTAATATAGAAGCTAACATTTTGCCATTTTATAAATAATTATCTTCAGCGTTTATAGGGGTCGATATACCGTTATTGGATAATGAAAACTTTCGAGCAATTTTACCAAATTTGGCAAACACCAAAATATCTCAAACTATTCCATCTTCTTCAACTTTACGAAAAAAATGTATCCCATAATTGTATCAAAATACTTTACAAAATATTCATGAAGAATGAGGACAAGTATTTGTGGGTTTCATTGGATGAAACTTCTTTTATTTTTGTTAAATATGGAAGTATTAATCAATGTTAATCATTCCACTATTTCGGCATTTTTTCACAATTCCCTGCAGATTTTGTGGAAAAGTGGCATCGAATACGACAAAATCTTGCATGTGTGCACTGATGCTGCACCGTTCATGAAGAAGGCAATGGGCGCACTTTCTGTGTTATTTCCAAAAATAATTCATACGACTTGCTTTGCCCATGGTTTATTAGGAGCCCGAAGTTAATACCTTGATTTTGCAGGAAAAAGTTTTTCTTAAAAAGCAGCAAAGTTATTTTAGAAGAAAAGTATTAGATTCAAACATTAGACTTCCACCATCACCAATTGTTACACGGTGGGGGACATGGTTAAAGACAGTACAATGCTACACTATTGTTACGTGCGTTATCGGTTCGAATTGATTACACTTATCGAATAAGACCCACTTTATTACTGAACTCAACTTTGATCACCACAATTGACAATTAACTCACTACTTATTTACTAATTGCTAACCCACTAACTACACTGACTTCTAACTGACTGACTCGAGGGAAAGCTGACCGCCTTTTTATAGTTTTGGCCGCCGGCTTCCAGAATTTTCGGCAGATAAGGCTTATCGAATGCCGAAATTTCTGGAACGCTTATCTGGCGTTTGTTTCGTTATCGCGGCTGCTTTCCCCTTATCAGAACCTTCTAGAAACTTTTTTTATTTACTAAATTCTACAATTCTATTCTAAATCCTATTTCATCTATTTACATTGCGTTACACTATTAATTTTGAAGTTTTTAACGAAATAGTGAATTAGTTTGATCCAGAAGAAACTCAATCCATACAATAATGCCAACGTATACTAGAGGAACCTGGTCCACGTGAGAAGCTCATTTTTGTAACTTCTGTTTCATAAGTGGAATCACCCAATTGGAAAATAGAGGTCTCCCGCTTAGCATCACTACTTCAGTAATTGAAGATATACAGAACAAAATTTCAAACATAAAGCAAAAAGCTTTTATTAATAAATTAACTGACATATTTAAAAAAAATGAAGGATATGCCACCTTAAAAAATATAATGTTATCCTGGAGACAGGAAAGCAATTGGATACTGTATCAATGAGAATTATGTAATGGCGGATATACTAAAGTACAAGTACGCACCTGCAACTTCCCGCGAAGTTGAGAGATGCTTTTCGGAGTATAAACAGATATTAAGAGATAACCAAAAATCTTATTTTTTTGAAAACCTTAAACAGTGGTGCATTATAAAATGCAATTTATATTAGATTTATTTACTTTATATGTGTATAGTTTTATTTTGTGGATTATTTTTTATAAATTTATATGTAGTAATATAATGCGAATTAAGAAAATGCCATTTTAAACTGAATTTGCCTTAATTTTTCAATTTTTAAGGGAATATTTTAACAGTATATAATGCCATTTTTATGACATAAAAGCATCATAATTAAAATGTTTGTTAGATCATAAAATTCAAGCCCTAGTTATTACATTACAGGTCGCAAATCTTTACCGATTTTTTCCATTCTCGTATCTAATGAGTTGGAATTTCTTGAAATAGAACCATATTGATTTTGGAAATGATCATGATGCTCAAATAGTTTAAATTTTATTAAAGAAAAAGGTAGTTTATTAGAGATAAATCAAACTTGGGAATCTCAAATCCTCATAACTTTTATACATATTTCACGACAAGTTCCCCTTAAGTATAATGTAAAAGGCTAAGATGTAATTCACTTTCGTTTTAGAGAAAAATGAAATGAACCAAAAGTTTTTTCTTTTTACTTCATAGAAATTCTAATCTATACATATCAATGAAAAAAAATGCCACTCAACAATAATGGAATAAATGAAACTTCGCAAAGAAGATACAGACAATATCTAATTTTAGGATATTGGATATAATATGATTTTTGTTTTATATTCATGTGTTCATTCATTCATAAATAAAATATAATAAATATATAAAAGACAAATTATTTAGATTTATGCATATTCGAGAAAAAATTTAATCGGGTCGATGATTTTCATTAAAATTGTGGGATTTCTACCGAGATTGTTCGTGACTGATTTTTCGGACATCTGACAACGCTGGGTTAGTTTTATTATGAAACTAATAAGATGAAACCATTTAAGGCAGGAAAATTTACACGTTCTTCTTATAAATGTAACTGTAATAGTAATAAAAATCTTATAAAAACTGTTTTTTAGACTCCGAAAAGACAGCAAATGGTAAAATTTTGACCACAATTAAGTACATCCATTTTGCACCTATTAATCAAGCTGTATTCTTTATGTCAGTAAGGACAAAATATATATTATTTAAAAAATATATGACGACAGGTATTTTTTGGGCTCTTAATAAAGTAAGTAAGTTGGAATTGAAATGGCAAACACCATCGAAATTAATATACTGAATAGTTCTGTTCAATAACAAAATATAAATTTTCGCGCGGGCGTACTATCTCCATCATGGCCGACTGCATTGAAGGTCAACGATTTGAGCTACTTCAAGATGACGCCTGTATGTGTAAGCTAATACTTATACTGTGACTTGAATCAGTCAAATTTTGGTTAAAACGACGTCATGTATTATGAACGTTTTTCGCTCTTTCACCAGCATAAAGACTCCCAGTTTTATGGTCTGCATGGCCACACAGAAGAAATGCGATAAGGCAAAGTAAATACCGCTGTGTCGGGAATATATGGTCATGCAATCAAGGTGATGAGTTAACGCCATATACTTAAGGTTAACGTGTACAGGCAAATTTAAATACAGTTGTGTATTATTTATTGCCTACCTTTTTAAAATTTTCAGTGCCCATTTTAGGCTCTTAGAAACTGAATTTTCAAAAATCGTTTCTTAGTGCTCACCTACGTTATATAAAACCTTTGTGTGCAAAACTTCGTTCTTGTAGAGCCACCCGTTTAAGTTGTGCCTTGTATGTCAGTCACTGTTAGAGTATGATTAAATAGATGTATGTGAGACCTAACTATATCATTAAACTTTTTGTAAGGTAAAACTCGAGCCAAGCAACAGATAGAAAATTTTCTTTGTAAAATTAAAGCAAGAAATCTTCCACCAACAAATATTTTCCAATGAATATTTTGTCAATTAGGCATCTTCTGTCAATCAAGCGAAAACGTACAATTCTAATGAGATTAGAGCCCTCGTTATTTACCTTATTTTCGAAATCAAAGCGGGTAATCCAATATATTTTTCCATATCCGTCGTCGCCAGTTTTAATTACTTTTAGCTGAAATTTCGTTTGGCGTAATTTCTAGCGGGAACTTTCATAATTAGGTTATATTTTTACCGATAATCTAATTTCAGTAAAACATTCGTTACTACCGCTGTTCGGATTAAAAGCAGAAGTCCTTTTCGTTTTATTTTTGCGCCATGAAGTACAGAGTGCAGTCGTCATATTATATTTTTGATTACGGGATTTGCAGGGTTTTATTTGAGAGAATCCATGAAGTTGGCTGGTTTTCCATCACAAGCGGATTATGGCGTTTCGCAAGGACTTACATTTTGATTTATTATGTTCGATGTGTTTCAGTCTATCTGCTGTAAGTTCGTTAACTGAGACAAATGGTCCAATTCCACCTCATCGAACGTCTTGCCTAAAAAACATGCGAGGGAAAGATTCACTTATTTAAATAAACGTAACATGAAATTCCCCTTTTTTATTTTTATTATTTACCCTTTTTTCTAAAACTAGATTCCTAAATCTGCAAGCGTAAGCTGAAAAGTAATGCCCACATACTTGTAGAACACGAAACAACCATATAGCACAAAAAGTACGTTGAATCATAGTTTCTAAGTTTTAAAATCATATATTTATTTTTCAACATAGTTGCCATTAAGGCTAACATATTTCTCCTAACGTATAACAAGTATTTTTCATTCAGCCACTGAAAATTCAGGATTTGACAGCTGCCTTCGCCGCATCATCCGAGGTGTAATGGAGGGGAAAAAAAATAAAAATCACAAGATGCAGAGTGAGTGATAGTTACTAACTAGACATTTTTCGACGATCATTAAATTGAATTTTGCGAATCTATAAGGGAAGCAGATCACCTGGAAATTTCGCCAACCACATACTCTTTCGTTTATTTAATTGTTATAATTTTTATTTTACTTTTAGTCAGACAAGTTGATTAACAAAGTATAAAAAGTAAAATAAATGTAATTATTTTCATATTGGTTTCAACTTTATGGAAATACAAAGAAATAAAAATAATTATTTAAAGATGTTTTACCCAATAGTTGTTAATATTCATTCTGTTAAGGCTATCGTATCATTGGAGTTGGTGAATGGGTAATAACGTGGTAAGTGCTTGGAGGATTATGAAGTCATAAAAGGCTTAGAAGATTCATAAAAGATCTTAAAAGAGACGCCCCGTAGGTGCAACGCATGTTCGCATTTTTAAATATCCACAACTGTTTTATTGAAATTCTTTCCGTTTATTTATTTAAGTATAAAGATATAAATTTTAATGGACATAGGCATAATAGATTAATAAAATATTCCAAGGGTACACAACAGAATCTATCTGTCTATTTATTGATTAAAAATTGGCTTAAACGGTTCTAAAAGGAGGAATTCTCTAATTCTGGATAAAAGTTTTCATATCAATGGGAAAAATAATATAACAGCCCTTAGTCCTTTACATTGGATTTCAATTAATAAATTTAAATTTCTCCTTAAATAGTATAATTAATGAGATGTCTTTTTTACGTCAAACCTTAAACAGTGTGGTTATGCTGGGATAAATTTCAGTAATCATATTATTTATTTGATTCGTCTTATACTTTAATTGGAAACAACCAACAAAATGAACAAAATTCTTTCGCTTGAAGAGAATTAAGGGAAACATTTCCAAAGCCAGGTTAAAATTTAATTAAATAATCCTATTAAAATAAAATAAACTTCCACGGCATTCCGCCTAATTGGAATTTGCCGCATCTCAGAACTAAAGTATCTTGAAACCCCCAGAAATTTTAATTTAAACATTAAACTATTAGCATGAAATTAAATTACAGTTTTTGGGACAGTTATTGGTAATTATCCTATTCTTAATTTTGACTTAAACGTGTTATTACTTGATTTTGTCAAATAATATGGGAATCTTAGAAATATTTTAAATATGCATTAGGTGCATGGTTCTTTATTTCATAAGTTGATGATTAAAAAAAAATCGGAATAATTGTTTATATACATGTGTATTAAAAAGCAACCATTACTAGAAGGCAACGTTTAAAATTATTTGCGGGATAGCGGAGAAATAAGTGCAAAAGATTCTTGTATGCCACATACTGGGTTTCGTTACCTCTGTGGTAAACCCACTTAGGCAATTTCAAATAAAGAAGGCGATACCAAAACTTATTTATATTCTTAAATAAAGAATTATTAGACTTTTCAACAAAAAAAAATACGTTACCCACGTCTTTCAGTGTCTTAACAGATGAAGTATCATGTCAAACAAATCACTAGCAGATACTTAAAAATTGATTTGGTTCGTAATTTATTCCTCTTTTTTTTGCATCGTACTGTGTAGTATTCTTGATGTCAAACCATAAATGACATAACTGGCATTTTTACTTTTATTCAATAAACAAGCGTCTCATCCATATTAATGATGTATCTCTTTGGAATCGCTGCACGTGAGTATCTCTCACGTTATGTTTTCTTAGTTATGTAACTAGAGCCATTATTACATACATAAAATGTATAATGCTGTGGGTAATTAGCTCAAAACTGTATTAATGATGCAGATTACTTGCAAGTATCAAGTGTGTACACATTTTTCAAATTCCATCAAACACTCCTTTCATCAGACTGAAAAAAACTGTTAGGTAAACAGCTTCCGAAATTTTACACTGTAGATGTCTATTAGATCACATTTTATGAATTTCATATAATTCAAGCAAACATAAAGTGGTTTAACAGGACATATTTTAATAGCAAACAACAAACACGTAAAGCAAATATAAACTTTTAATTAAATTGATAATCACGCACATATATGTAGTTTCTAGGCTATTCTAAAATTAAAGAGAAAGGATTGTACATTCGACACACCCTTTTATATGAGATTCGATTTCTGGAGATAAAGCTATATGCAATTGTCTAATAACGCGTTACACACCTTCATAGTAAACTTTATGGTAATTTGGGGTCATTGGATTTTAATATATCCCTCAGTGTTTATCAAAAGGAGTTGGCCAAAGCTATTTTAAATTATTAAACATATAGAGCAACTATTTAATGTAATATGTTCTCTAAAAATGCATTGAGATGAAATTTGTTTAACATTATTTTGCAGCTAATTAATTGATAATCCTGACCACTAACATTGTTACAGAATTAACCATAAGTTGTATAGCTATACATATTGTTGCGCGTTAAAGGTTCGAAAATTAATACTTCGTGAATTGTAACCACTTTATTTCCAAACAGATTCCGGAACACTACAATTATAGTTCACTTAACTAACTGACCAACTGTCTAATTAGTGTTCATTTCCTTCATGTTAGCCCTTATGATGTTCGCGAAATTTGAGTCATTCGCGGCCTTTTCGATGTCGGCTTTCCTTATTTTCCGTGACGCCCCTGGCTCTAAAATCTTGTAAGCAGCTTCAACCTCCAAAACTCTAATCAGTGCCTCCCTCGATGTTTAGAAATTTGACAAGCGTATCACTCTCTGGACTTCTGAGTCTCTTATTCCTTCTATGAAAATTCTAGCTGTGTGAAGTTCCAGAAAGTCGGTTGGTGCTGTTGGATAGGCGACATACGCCAGTCTTTTTACGTCAGCCTTGAATTCTTGCAGCGTTTTGCGACTTGCTCCAAATCTTAGCTCTAAAGCACTAACTAAATCTTCATAGTTAGCCAGTTCATGGTCAGATAGAGCTCGGAATGGTTCCAGAGCTTTTTCGCGCAGGGATACCACAAATGAGGTCGCCTTTTTTTCTTCTGTCTATCTTCGAACTGTTTTCTATAGGTCTGGAAGGATGTTTGTCTACATAGGTCGGAGGTTCCAATTTTTGGGAAGAAATAGCAGGTATACTTTCCAATTCATGTTGTGCGAATTGTCCACTTAGCAACTTCTTTATGGCATTTTCGATGTCGTTGATCTTCTTCTGTGCTGTATTGTCCAAATCAAGAAGCTTGTTATTAAATTCTTCTTTGACTTTTCCCATTTCTCTTTTCGTTCCTGTGATTTCTACTTTTACTCCCCAATTTCTCCTTTGACTTCGCCAATCTGTTCTTTCATTTTAGCAACGTCTACTTCCATTTTCTCTGTTATATTTGCTAATGGACTACGCAATTCTCGTCGTCTTTTTTCTTCATCTTGTTCTTTTTCTTGTTGCGTCTTCGTTCCTCATATTGTTCTTTTTCTCGTCATCTTCGTTCTAAATCTTGTTCTTTTTCTCGTCGTCTTCGTTCTTCATTTTGTTTTTTTTTCTTGACGTCTTCGTTCTTCATCTTGTTTTTTTTCTGGTTGTCTTCGTTCTTCATCTTGTTCTCTTTCTTGTCGTCTTCGTTCTTCATCTTGTTGTCTTAGTTCTTCATCCCATTTTTCTATGTCTTTCAACATTGCTAATATCGCTTGCAATTGTTTTTCCATTTTGGTCGATTTTAATCTTGTTTCCATGAAACGTTAAAAAATGTTCAAAATTTTTCTTGACGCTCCCCGCATAAACTATTTTTGAATTTATAACCTCCCCGATAAAGTCTAAATTTAATTATCAGTACGATTCACTAACGCAATATTTCGGAACTTCGCACGAATTCCTCCGAGAAATAAACACAATCCACAAAACTAATCCCACTTCTGACACCAGTTCTTGCGCGTTGTCGGTTCGAAAATTAATACTTCGTGAATTGTAACTACTATATTTCCTAACTGATTCCGGAACACTACAATTAAAATTCACTTAACTAACTGACCAACTGGCTAATTAACTCATTAATACTTTAACTAACTGTGTGAGGGAAAAAGCACAGCGTACAGATAAGATTATGGCTTGCGGAAATTTCTGGAGTGCTTATCTGCCGTTTGATTCATTATGGCGGCCGTTTTCCATTATCAAATATTTCTACAGAGTTACAAAATCACTAATACACATTCTATAGCTATATTTTTTTGCAATACTTTCACCCCCTTAGGAGTGATAGTCCTGATGGAAGCGAGTGTATGAGATCTTATGTGTTACAGACTGGGAATAGTGTCCCCAGTGGTAATCCATTTTGCTCTTTTGAGCGATAACTAAAAGGTACGAGGCAAATTACAAGATTCGAAAAAGGTAAGTTAAAAATGTATCTAAAAATCAATAGCTTTCTGCTGGAAAAGAATAGGACTGGCTCCATTTTGGATCATAAATTTGGAATTCAAACTCATAGATTGTACAGACATTCAAATGAAATGTTTTTTTTAATAAATAATTGTCTGCTGTACCCTGTTTAAAAAAAAACAGAAATTATTTAAGAGATTGATGGTGTATTTCAACTACTATTAAAAAAGGACACAACATATCAGTCCAACTAAAAAGGGTTTGAAGATGTTCCTTGCAAAAGAAGAAAGAATGGCGAAATAGTTTCATTTAAATAATATGAACAAAATTAACTACAAACTACTATATTCGCTGCATGTACGTTTTAGTTAATAGACACTGACTGATTTTGCCGCATTTCTTAACAATGTTTATCCAAACACGAGATGATTCCCAATGCAGCGTAAGAAACAATTTGCCGCTTAGCAGATTGAATGTAAATATGGTGTTGATGCATTGGGCATTTGGCAGCCGTATTCCTATCAAACACGGCAATTTTCCATGCACATCCACATCTAGTCAGTCTAGCTGAAACGTTCGATTCGCAAATTCACAAGTCGAGCTCAAAGAGCGGTAACGGTCGGTTGGATGCAACTTGGTAGACGTTGATTAGAATTTATTGGCTTCCGAACATCGTATGTTTCTCATTCCGGGACCGACCTCGCAACCTATTGGCTATCGATGTGCACTTTTTACCAGATGAAACAGTAAATCTAAATCTGAGGATGAACCTTTGAATAAAGATGGGGGGTTTCTTGGGTATTAGTCGATTTACTTTGCGAAAGAACCGAAAAAATAATTGATTTACTGCCTATTGGAAGTACCGATGAATGAGCCTGTCCGAATCGTTTTCCCATTATTACCGTTTAGAGCTAGGCGGTAATCATTACAAAATGTAATGCATTACATTACATTTTTCAAAAAAGGAATTGTAGTTGCATTACATGCCTCATTTAAACGAATTAATTACAAGGACCCATTACTTCTTTTAAATTACGTTGTAATAAAAGAATTAGATGCCTAAAAGTAATTTTAATTTCAAGAAGTAGTTGCGTTCCTTTCTGTAGTTCCATTACAATAATGAATGTTAGTTATTCTTGTTATTCTAAATAAGAATACATTTTTAAAATCAGCTATATACTCAACTACACCATTTTGCATTATGATACAAGAATAGCCATGATGGAAGTTTAGTATTAGCACTTCACCAGTAGGAAATGTCTAGTAATGCGGCACCAAATTCAATGAGTCCTACCTTAATATTTGACAGGTCAAAACACATAAACAAAAGCTTAATATGCAAATAAATACTGTCGACTGTGCACATGACTTAGTTGTTATAAATGTGTTTCGTTAAAGATCGGGTTTTCTATGTACGTTTAAATTTTTGCTGGAAAGTGCTCTTCTAAATGCTGACTTATTTTCGAAGCTTTTTAGCTTAACGCACCTAAAGAAGTTTTCACTTTAAAAAAATAGGTGGTCGTGGGGATTGCCGACAGAAGTGAAAACTTAAAACTAGGAAATAACTCAAAATTCTGAGAAAAATTCCAAATTTGGAAAAGAATAAAAATGAACTTTTTAAATTAGACTAGGAGTCAAATGTGAAAGTTCGAGGATAAGTCGAAATTTTGAATTTTTGAGTTTAAAGTTTCATAAATCATAATTATTTGACGTTATAAATCTAATGTCGAGTGCTGTAGTTGGAATTGGATCATTTTAATTTATGTAAATTGTTACACATAATAACATTGACAAATATTTTACATATTTTACAGCTTATTAATTATATTATATAGTTCTACAAAGTAAAGTCTACAGAACATTTACCATCGTAATGTCGACCATTTACATGTTCAAGTAGGATTTTGTTACTTATATAAATAATGCAATACATTTATTTAGTGCAAAAATGTTTCAGAAGACAAGTAAACTTACGCACACATTTTTGTATTATAAAATGTTTTAAGTAATTGGAGTACCCCATATATAAGTATTTTATTGGTAGCACAAAGCTATGGCACAATGTACTTCTGTTATAAAAGGCAGATGTAGAACACAATTTTATTGTTACGCTTATTAAAGAAGTTGTCTATTAACCTTATTGCAACTAATTCGAATATACATTCCGAGGAAAAGATATCTCTCCAAACGTTAATAAAGTATACGCGGTTGACGGGATCTCTATCAGTATCAAGTTAAGAGATTGCAAAATATTGCAAGAAACATACCAATGATTTGCAAATTCTCATTACTTATTAAGCAAACCAGTAGAGCATAACGTACACAAAAACATTTATTTGCAAATTGAGGACATCTCGTCGTTTTAAGAGGAGCGAAGTGACATAATCGAAAGAACGTATAGTTAAAAGACAACGGTGAGGACGGAATGCTGCTTAAATGGTCTGCTTTATATCTGTGTTCCCCACGAATTTACTACCATTTTAGACTGCTCTACCGCTATTTTATCGCTCAAATAATATTTTGTTTAAAATTTATTTCCGCGCCCGAGAGAAGCATTCCTAGTGCTTTGTTTGCTAAATATATAAATTTAAAGAAAATTTCCTGAGCGGAAAATCAATGCTTGTTTTAGGAACATTCTTGGCAAATACTTGCGCTAAAGGCTTCGCCCAAGATATTTTAACAAAGACAGTTAGGTATTTGAGTAAAGATTTAAGTTTATCCGCTTTTCAACTTCATGTTCAATTTCCCACAGTTGAAAAAAATGTAGCATTCAATTTATTTCGGAATTTATAATTTGGAGGAGTTTGTTGTTTTTTTGTAGGTCAAAAAATCATTTGAAATATGTTTCGGAAACTGCATTTAGAATAACTGCATAAAAAAATCACAAAATTTTTTTTTTAAGTTGAATCCACTCGCAAAGGGCAACCCCATCATGCTTTCAAAGCACTGCGAATAAGATGTGGAAACAAGAATAGATGGCGATGAACCGCCTTCCTAAACAAGGATAGGTTGTAATTTTTTGGGAAAATTTCTTTCGGTAACAAGTTCCATAGTTTGGAAATTCTAGAGAAAAAAGAGTCTTCGTAGACAGAAGTTCTCACTGGGTCAAACTGGACCGCACAGGAATTTGCTGTCTCCGACTGTCTTGTATGCCTCAAAAACCTTGCCCTTGAAGGGGTCAATCCTATTAGCTCCTGCGGGCATCTCCCATGATACTATTTGTAGAAAAGAGATAAGTCACCAACCGTCCGCCTGTGCTCTAGTGTTTCGAGAGAATCGGTCAAACTCTCGTTATGAATAAGGCGAATCGCTCTTCTTTGAATTAAATCCAAAAGAGCTACGGTGTGCTTTGGCGCTAAACTCCAAACATGAGGAGAGTATTCTAGTGTTGGCTTAACTTGAACTTTGTATAGTGTGAGTAGCTGATGAGATGTTAAGTACTTTTTAGCTCTAAAGAGAAAGCCTAGCTTCTGAGAGGGGGACTTGGCAATGGCGCGCACATGATCGTCCCAAGAAAAGTTAGTGCTCGCATTCCCTCCTAGGTTAGATACATTAGATCCCATCGGGAGGATTTTACTGTCCATTAGTATGTTTGTTGCATTATTCTTTGACGTTTTCTTAGAGAAAACTGCGGCCTGAGTTCTTGAAGCAATGAAGTCGACCAGATTTTTCTTACCCCATTCCAAAATGATTTCGAGTTCCCTTAATTGATCTGAAGCATCAACGGGGAATTGTTTGTCGAAAACAAAAACAACGATGACACCAGGCTCCTATCATCTGCGTAGCTGTATATCGGATTGGAAGTTGAAGCTAAGAAATCGTTTATGTGTAACAGAAACAGAGTAGAAGACAGGATAGACCTCCTGAGGCACCCCTGTATTAATGGCAAATGTCTCGCCTGTAGATCGCCAGTTGAGCGTTGTTGTCTGGAACCATATTGCCTGTCTGAGATGATCTATTCTCTTTCAGATATTTGAGAATCTCGATGTTAATAACCTTTTCCATCACTTCAGATATAACGGGCAACAAAGATATAGGGCGATAGTTTTTAGCCACATTCCTTTTTTGCAATAGGCTGCACCCTAGCAAATTTCCAGCTGTTAGGGAATACGGAATACACCTTTGTTGTAAGAAAGTGTGAACAATTTGCTTAGGACAGGAGTCAACTCTGGAGCGTACTTCTTAAGAACAATAGCGGGAAAACCATCAAGCCCAGACGCTTTCGAGGTGTTAAGCTTGAGGAGAATTTTCCTGATTGTGCGTTATCTGAAAACAACTTCAGGCATCGACGTGCCATCCTTAGGAAGAATAGGAGGTTCTGCGTTTCAGAATCAAGGTTGGAATTTTCAGCAAACATTAAGACTAGCGGGTCAGCCTTTTCCTTGGAAGTAGTCGCAATATTGTTATTGTCATCGAGTAAAGGTGGAAAATTTTAAGATGTAAAATTCTTTCCAGTCGACTTTGCGAATTCCCAACAGGACCTAGAACCGTTCGTATAGTTGATAAGCCTCTGGCGCATTTTACGATCAAAATCATTTTGTGTCTCGTCAATAACCTGTTTACAAAACTTTCGTGCATCTACAAAGGTGGTCCGAGGCTCGACTGAGGGATTATTTCGCCAACGACGATATGCGCGATTTTTGCAGGAGACAGGCCGAGTACATTTTTTGCTGAACCAAGATTTACTGGAGGCAGACTTCTTTTGGTACACACAGGGCGATTCGCATAGGACTACTACCTTCACGAGCCCGAAAGTCATGAGTGAGGAGGATAATAAATTTTATCATCTATATAGTTTGACTTCGCTTTTTGCCTTAATATGTATTAATGTGTACCAACGTGTATCTATCATTGTTTATAGAAGTCTCATTTATCCAGAAAATTGATTTGGTGCTAAATTACCCGAGATATAATGGAAAGTCGAGTTTTCTCATTTGTTGATAACATAACAGGACCATAAGATAAAAAAAAAGATACAAGAAAATAATAGGGAAAAGTATTATACGTAATTTATATTCTGGTTTAAAACATATGTAAAGCTTTCCAATGAGCCAAAAATTTAGGAGTCATCTTACTCAATTTATCTCTTTTTCTTCTTTTACTAGTAAAAACATTTACAAGTTTTAAAATGGATTGATTTTAACTGAATAGCAAATAATGATTACCTGATAATGTTGTTTTGTTTAAAGCAAAGTTTCTAATCTGCGGGCGGGATATCAAGTAATTTGTTTTTGTTGCTATGGTTACATGTAACAATTAAGATATTTATTTAAAGCCTCGTGTTTTAAAATTGAATCTACTTTAAAGATTTTCATGAACATTAGGGGTTTTTCTATAATCTTGTTAGAGAAAATAAAGTCTACAACACGTTTGGAATGGCATATTACACACTTGCGAAACACAAATCCTCGCCTGCGGCTTGTTCTTAGAGTCGCTAGAATATCCAATCAATATGGTATAACTTAGAAACATCCATTTTATGAAAATAAAATAATAGTGGAAAAAGAAAATATTACTAATGAAATTTAGCTTATTACCAAAATTTCAATCACCAATAACATCTGACTTGTAACCTTGTAACTGAATACACAAAATATGAAAACATTTTGTTTCAAAGGAAGGTTTTGTTTAAGTCTTCTGTCTTCTGGCATACCCCAAGCAATGTTGCGAAAGTTAAACTATGAAGATAAAATTATAAAGAAAAATAACTGTTACTGATGAAATTTCGTTTTTCATTAAAATTTTTATCACCAAATGATTATTAAGATTTATAGATTTTTCCTCAATACATAAGATGAAGACGATTTGCTATTTAGTTTCAGATGAAACTCCTGAATTAGTTTCTAGAGTCTCTAAAAATGTACCACAGGAAGACAAAACTTCAGTGGAAAAACAAAATATTAGAGGAGAAGGTGGTAATATGGAACCCCACTTTACTACGAATCTTGCAATTGCATTTATATGTAATTGTTAAAATTAAGTAAACTTTATGCTTAAAAATGCAAAACAACCAACATCTGCTGTGCTGATAGTTTCGCATCAAGTTGGCAAAGTCTCAATGTTTATGTTTAAAACATTTTACATTTCGAAATGTTTTGTACCAAAATTTTTCTCAATCCAGCTGCAAATAGGTTCTGAAGATTTCAATAGTTGCATGTAGGTTTTGTTTTTATCATTTTGTCAATAAAATATCCACATCCACTTTAAAAATCTAACTTTATTTTATTTAAACCACGCAGTGGTGTTAATGTATGGAACCCCATGCTAATGTTAACAACTGGGTTCCATATCATTCAAATGTAATGTGTTTGATTTTAAATAAGGATACGTTCGTAAAAAAAAGAGCAGACCAAAAAATAATGGAGATACAAGCTTATCCAAAGAAAGTGACAGCAGCGTGATTTTTGACTCATCTAGAAGTCCAGAAGAATTTTTTGGGATAAAAACCAACTCAAAAGATGAGGCAGTCTGCCTTTTTTTAAACAAATTCAAGTGGAAATTGCACTTTTCCATCTGTTGATTTATTTTCTGGAAATGAATTTTCTTTTTCATTTTTTTTAAACGATTAATTAGAAAACCTGTTGACGTTTGTTTTTTGTCGATATTACAAAAAGTAAAAACAAAAACAAAATATGGTTCCGTATTACCATCTTCTCCTCTACTGATGAACTTTCATTTTTCATTGAAATTTTGACCACGTAATGATTATCAAGATGGATAGATTGTGTCCGAGTACATAAGATTATGATGGCTATTTGCTATTTAGTCTCAAATGAAGCTTCCGATTAGTTTCTAAATTTTCTAGCATGACCACTCTATAAGGTACAGTTTAGAAAAATGTATCATATGAAGATAAAAAGAAAACATTAACGATAAATATTCCTATTTCATTGAAATTCTAACTACCAAATGATTATTAAGATGTTATTGGTTGTAGCCGTATAGGTAAGGTTATAAAGGTGACATGCTATTCAGTTTCAAAGAAAGTTTCTGATTAGTTTTAAGGAAAACCATTCGATTGAGGACAATTTAGAAAAATGTTCGATATGAAGATAAAATAAGGGTAGGAAAAAGAAAATATTACTGACGAGCTTTCCTTTTTCATGGACATTTTAACCACTAAAAGGTGAGCATTAAGAATAATCGGTTTTGACTGAATGCAAAAGATTACGACGAAGATATTCTATTTAGTTCAGACGAAGCATTTGGTCACTTCTTAGAACCTGTAGCATATTCAATCGATTTGGTACAACTTTCCAAGTTGTAAAATGAAATATTACCAATGAGTTAAGTTTCTCTCTGAAATTTTAATCTCCAAGAGCAGCTGTGAATATTTAAGATAAACAGACTTAAATAAATATTCAAAATCTTGACAACATATTATTTATTTATGATGACTAAAGGTAGTCTCGCACCCCTTGCGACGTACCTAGTTTGCCTTATGGATAATCCGCCATTACTTTTTACATTGTAGCACCTATAAAAATATTTTAATTTTCCAAATATCCTACCCTTTTAGCATATTTTGTTTCGATTGATTACTTTTCAAGAAATGTCATAAGTTTTTTAACAGTTTAACTCATCTTCAAGAAGTGCATCAACCAAATGCTAACGTGACAAGTAAAGGCGATTAAAAGGCCGACATTTGAATTTCACCTTAAGTGCGCTTATTTGATTTGTTATTACCTTCGAAGTGCATATCGCAACGGTAAAATTGCATGTTTATGACGGTTAACCTTCTCCGATCGGTATTGTTCGATTTCCTGTAATTCTCTTTCTTTCAGATCACTGTAATAATATCTCACCACCTAATGGATGAAATCGCTCTTATATCAGCTTACTCATGAATAAATACAGCGGAAGAGTGCCTTGGCTTTGTAAGGGCGAAACATCGCTGGAAGCATCTACATTTAAAATCTGTAGGGTGATTAATATTCCTTATCTTTAAGTGTGGCACTCTAACTTTTTCGTATCAGGTTTTCGAAATTGAGTTATTTGTTTACAAAATGTTTCCTGATTTGGTATGAGATATTCAATGACTCCATTTCCACCATGCTCGACTAAGAGCTAAAATAAAATTTTTGCGATTTTATACTAGTAAGATTATTTGACATTATGTTTCCGGAGAATGTACCTAAAGCACAGCAGATTGAGGTAAATGATTTCACACCAAAGAAGTTAAGATAGATTAGTTTGGTTGCTTAATTTCTTGCTGCTTCTCTATGTGCAAAACTACCCTAAAAGGTACTCTGAGGGTGAAATGAGGTATCTTTGTCGAAATAATATTGTCATTTGGATGTGGATTAAAATAATCAAGATATTCCTTAAAATAAATAGTTTCCATGGAATTTTTAACCCAGTTACGGTTTGGTTTAATGTAAATACTTCGCATAATAATTGCTTTAATCTTAACATTAATTAATTAATATTTTATTTAAGTAAGCTTACAAAATATTTTAATGCTTTTAGTTTTAAAATTACAGACGACAGAATTTACAGACTTTTCATCAGTTTCCTAAATAGTTATTACTTATCTTGCACATAGTCTGATGTTGACAACGAAATGAGATATGTGCAATGTGCATTTATCCGTGCCTAGAGTGACTTAAGTTATAAAATGGCGCAGAGTCATAAAAAAGTATAAAGAATTGATGAAGAAACAAACCAAGTACTGGTCGAAGAAGTAGGTGAAAAGTAGTCCCACAAGAAATTTCCGAAAATAACGAAAAAGAAAGAGTTTTGGAGATGAAGTTGAAAATGAGGGTGATCATTACACCAATTAAAAATAAAAAGATCGGCACTGCATGATCTATTGTGACTATTTTAATAAGCAGGTCATGTAAATTCAGACTAAGTCGCGGTTAATAGCTAGCATCTAATAATAAAAAGACACCGCATCTGTTTTGATAAAACTGAAGTCTGGGCTATTTCATCCCTCTAACTATTTAGGCTCTACTATCCACAATTTGAAAATTTTAAATAGCAACTTTATATTTATTCCACATCGTTGACTAATCGCAGTTCAGTAATTATTGTTGACTTTTTCAAAAATACCTATTTTTGGTATTACCTTTCAAAACCCAACAAAGTATCTAGAAAATATTCTGATAATTACTTACTTTTATTATTGGACCAGAGAGGACGAAATGAAAATGGATGGAAATGAACTGCCACAAGTTGTAATTATCTGCTTGACACGAGTTTTCAAATTCTATGCGAAAAAGAGTCTTCATAGATAGAAGATCTCACTGTACCAAGTTGGGCATACAACTATCTGGTATGCCTTAGAAACGTTACTCTTGTGAACTATTGTTCTTGTAAATATTTTCCATGAAATAACTTCAAGAGAAAAAAGTCGCTAACCCGGCGCCTGTGCTCCATTATCGAACACATTAGCTTGACTTCGACTAAAAAAAGCATCACAGATTTATTTGTCAAAAACGAAGTCATGTTGCAATATTGGGCCTTCGGCAAAGTCTATACTGGACTCTTATCGTCAAAATAATATCTTATGCACTTTCATCGCAACTCCTATATGATATTCAGTTTTTTACATGACAGAATATTTCAGGTTGTTACTAATGACATCTGGTCTGAGACATTTGTGATTAATGCAAGGATGCCTTCTCCAAAAAAAAAAACCAAGGAACAATGCAACCAACATTCCATTCATATTGATTGGCATTTACTTCGCCAGTTGCTTCTTTCACAAAACCAGATTTCAGTTACTTCGACTTCTGAAAGAAGCGACTGGCGAGGAAAATGCCAATTAATGTAAACGGAATTAATCGAACTTCGTAAAGAAGATATGAGAATCGCGCAACCAACATTCTCATGGTATGGTAAAATCCTGCCGATGGAATCTAGTCTCTCGGTCCTAGGAATAAATGCAAGCAATGCAATGTAACTTACCCAGCGTTTGTTGAAATGACTATGTTCGCGCCATTTTCAGATTCTACTCTCATAAAGTGGGCTTTATTTTTCGTGCTAAAAAATACTTCACATTACATCATTACTTACTTTCTATAAAACCCAAGTTGGACCAACAACAAAATAATGCTTTGGAGTTCAGTATCCAGAGCATACCAAGCATCGGTTCTTCTGGAATCAATTCAACGAAAAACAATTTTTTGAACTTAATGATAAAACTTTGACAGGAATACTCCAGACATTGGGACACAGGCGCCTGGTTAGCGACTTTTTTCTCTACAAATTATTTCATGGAAAATAGTTTTGATCCCCACAAGAGTAACATTTCTAAGGCATACCAGATAGTCTTATGCCCAACTTGGTACAGTGAGAACTTCTATCTATGAAGACTCTTTTTCCAATAGAACTTGGAAACTCGTGTCAAGCGGATAATTACAACTCGTGGTAATTCATTTCCATTTATTTTCATTTAATCCTCTCTGGTCCAGTAATAAAACTAAGTAATTATCATAATATTTTCTAGATACTTTGTTGAGTTTTAAAGTGTAATACCAAAAATAAGTATTTTTGAAAAAGTCAACAATAATTACTGAACTGCGATTAGTCAACGATGTGGCATAAATATAAGGTTGCTCTTTAAAATTTTTAAATTGTAGATAGTAGAGCTTAAATGGTTAGAGGGGTGAAATAGCCCAGCCTTCAGTATTATCAAAACAGATGTGGTGTCTTTTTATTATTAGATGCTAGCTATTAACCGCGACTTAGTCTGCAAAATTAGATCAATAAGCTTTAACAACGTGGCAGAAAAATTGTATAGAATTAAAGACAGTTTTTCAAACTAAATTGACAAATCGATCGTTTTGTTTTAAAGTTTTAAGTTGTCTCTAGTTTTGATTAAAAACCAGTTTCTGTAAGACAGCATGATGTGGTATTGTCGGTCAAAATACTTTCTCATTTATAAAAACATTAAACTTAGTCAGCTGTACTCAGATTTTAAGTGTTCGTGCAGATTGCTGAATGCTGCTTAGTTTAAATTTATTAATACGTAATATGTTTAGCTGCCCCGCGAGTCTCTGGCTATATATTGGAAAGCTCTATTGCATTAGATGACGCTAGCAGATCATTCTATTAAAAGAATACTACGTGTAAGGATGTGCCTTATCATTAGATGATGCTGTCATGGTTATCAGATCATTTATTTACATCAAAAATGGGGAAAGGCTATTTGCTCTTTATGGATGTAATATTAGTTTGGGAGTACCTGGGACACTTTTCCGAGATAAAATATATCCGATTAAGCATCCCGCCTTGACAAGTACTTCTATAGCAATTTTCGTCAAAATCGCCTCAGTAATATAGCCGTGAAAAGCGGACACACAACGATAAACGCACTTTCGCATTTAAGTTAGGATTATTGTTTTATTTTCTGGAATGTCACTTATTGAAACACCTACTGATCACTAGAGACCGGATTTTAGGTACAATTAAATAAAATAAAAAGGTGAGAAAAATATGAAATTAGGCAAAAACAAACAGCTACAAAAGGCTTTAAAAAGGAAAAATACGCTAAAAAAAGGCTTTAAAAGGTCAAAACCAAAATTAACAAGATAGAAAATGACTGACCATTTTGAATGTTACTTTTTCCCCAGCTACGAATTAAATGTCTCTCAATATATTCCATTGTAAAATGTGTGCGCCTCCATGGCAATAAATCCGCATAATTTAAAAAGTTTATCTCTACATCGACAGACAATGTCCAAATCACGAGCCCTGTAGCCTATGAATTGAACCCAGAGACTAAATAGACTGAACGTTTCAATGTTGTCTCATGCGTACAGTTGAAGCTAAAATCCGGGGAAGTGGGGAGGTGCATTCCACTACTCTTTGAAATGGTCGGATTAAGTAAAATTTATAAATACGAAACTTGCCGCGTAACGGTTCTAACGATTTAGATGAAACTTTAGAATTAGGGGCTTTTGGACCAATAGGATAATTTTTATAAGTGCTTTTTGGTAAAAGTTCAGGAGAACTATTTTCAAAGACATCTTGGTTTAATAGTAAAATAATTTTCTTTCAATACGCGACGCCTGTGTACAATATTGTTAAGCCGGTGCTGTAAGCACGTCATGATTGCAGTGAAATGGCGACGCGCGCACGCCGATAATTGAATATTTATATATTTTATTTTTACCTACCTAAAGAATGAAACTCTTGATTTTCCTTCACTAATGTGTTCACTGAGGTTTCAACAATGATCCACAATACACTTCCCCATATTTACAGCCCATTTTCTTTAAAAAAAATCGATGTTATCTTCGCAAAGGTCTGTCAAATAATAAGAGGGCATTGCGAGCTAGATGGAGCTAGGCTTTCGCCAGGCTTCCAACTGGCTTCACTGCTTACCGTGTTAGGTTCAGTCTATTTAGTTTCTGATTGAACCACTAAGAAAATTTTTTTAAATATATATTTAAAAGAAAGTTAACTAACACTAAAACAAAAAGAAACAAATTAACAGTAGTAATACTTAACTGCTTTACATATTATAAATAAAATGCTCCTATTTTACAACTGTATTAAATTTTAAACAAAACTATATAAAAACAGATATTATGATCTTGTCTCATATAAATTGAACCACGATTATTTGGAATTTTTCGTCACTGTGTACAGTCTTCCTTTTGCTTTTAATGTGCTAATATACGTTTAGGTAGTGTCTCCACCAGTGATTTGAAAAATTCAGATTCAAATTATTACCAGATTTTATGCAACTTATCAATTTTGTACGTATGAGACTGGTTCTTAATTGATTTTTCATTTCATGCTACAATGTTTCTGTTGGCGACAGGTCTCGACTATTAGACGGCAATTCTAATAATGGTATATTTTGTGTATTAAAAAAATTGTTAACTATCTGGATGACAAAATATATTGCCGGTTTCCATTTGCTAGCATCGGAATGGATGGGAATCGGTTATTTTGTAGAATTTCTATATATGTATTTACTATCATTAATCGTTTTATCTATCACAAAAAGTCGTCCCACCCTTTGAGAGGACATACAACCCCACACCATGACTAAAACAGGAAATTTAACCTCACGCTTTAATGTATTTGGATGATGCCCCTCTCTTTTTTTTTTCTTAAAACTCGATCTCGATTCATCACTCCAAATTATTTTATCCCAGTTATTGGCAGACCATGTGGAGGGCTCGTTAGCCCACTTCATCATAGTCTTCTTTTGCTTTGTTGAAAGAAGTGGCTTTTATTTTGCCTAAATATTTTTATTTGACAAAATTTTATATTTGAAAATTTATAGTTTTACATACCTTTTAATTCGTATTTAAGTCTTTTTATATTTCGCAGACATGTATCCTTGGATACAAATTCTCCAATGGTTTCACTCCATTGTACAACCAATTCTCTAGATGATATCCTTCTGTCTTTTTTAATTAATTTATCCAATTCACGTTGATCCTAAAGAGTGATTTTCGACCTTTTGCCACTTTTTTTTATAGGTTATTACATGTCTAACAGTTTTATATCGGTAAATTATATTGCGCACTGTACACTTAGGTATTCCCAATAATTTTCAAATATTCCAACCAGAGTTACCATTATTGTGGGCAGTTATAATGACCTTACGAAGGTCTGCAGAAATAAGTTTTCCAAGCACCATAATAAATAAATGTATAGCTTTATCTAAGGTCTATTTTATTTAAATTGTGTAATGTTAGCAACTACGACGAACAAACATTGAGTTTAAAACTTATTTTCATGCAAGCTTATTTTGATTGCAATTTTTAATAAGGTGGTGCAATAAATTTGCGACAAGCACAACTGCAGCTTTTATTTTTCAAGCGAAAATTAATATTAAAATTCAACAGCATAATAATGGCAGTAAGATATGTTTATAGCAACATGTCCTACTTTATACAGAGCGATTAAATTTTCCACTGAAATTGAAGAAAATATTGTACATCGATAGAAACAAAAAATTAGTTTGGTTGGTTCAATTCTTCTGCGACGGGGCTCGTACATCATTCTCATTCCGTAACGAGGTATTGCCTTCACCAGCATTAGTGTGAATGTACTCAAAGTCTTTAATTTCTTCAAAAGATGGAAATTTTGAATACTACATACATTTTTTAATACTACCTATTTTGGGGAGAGAAAAATAATACAGCAAATTATGTCTACGATAAAAATCATAAACAACGTACTTTTTAGTAGTTTTTTCTCCTTCAGGGGGAATTTTCTCCTCCAGGTATTTTTACAATAAAAAAATTACGAAAATATTGAGGCTACCTAATTAGTCTAGAGTCCTAATAAAAATGTTTACACATTTTTTAAAAAAGTTTGCCTGATAGATTGTTTTTATTTATTATTATTTTATTTTATTGAAGCTAACACAATGTTTGTTTGTGAAAAAAATGTTTGTTATGATATAATTTATAATTTAACTTGTTACAGAAAGTTTTTGAACATTTATAATTAAACAATTTTTCTCCAGTTGACTTGAACATATGTGGTTAATTAGAGCACTTTGTCTTGTTAGAGGCATTTGTCACACAAGTGCACTTTACACAAGAGGGTTCAAAGATAAATTTTAGAAAATAAATATCCTTCGGGTTTTTTCATTTTGTCCCAACATCTGCTTTTACTTAGAAATTAAGATAAATATATGCAACCTAGATTAATTGTCCTCTGTCACAATAGCAGGCAAAACTTAAAAGGGTCTGGGTGGGTCATAAGAGTAATTAAATTATATGTCATTAACGTTATTTTATCAAGTATATATTTCTGCTTAACTTCTCCAGAAGTGTAAGTATACTTGAAAAACCCCATAGAAGGTTAAATATGCACGAATTTTTTTCCAAAATATGTTCAAATTATGTATAAAAAGGAAAAAAAAACTGAAATAAAAAAAAACGCCAAAAAGGTGAAAAAGTAGGATCATAGGATTTTACATAAAATCCGGTCTCTACTGAACACATTGTATAACGTATAGCTTCTAACATTTAGTTAAAAATTGTTTCAAAGGCTGTAGATAAAATCATTTGTCTGTGTGACTAACAAGGAACACATTTTTTAACACACGGTAAAATCTATCGATTTCCGTTAAATTGTTTCATGTCTTCTGCAAACACATTAACTTGGGACAAATTTGACTTTAATATATACTAAAGTACATAATAATTTAAGACAGGGCAGCTAATGTTGGTCCAAAAAACTTTCGGCAGTAGTGTTTTGTTCCTCAGAGTGTGTCACCGTTTCCGACGGAAACTCTAGAACAGATTTATAGGCGCTTTGGGAGTTTTGAGCCCTGCTCCTGCCTCTCCTGTGACAAAACTAAAGCCGTATCGCCTTGCACACCTATTCTATCTACTCTCGGTGCGAAACTAATCTAACCAGTAGCGCATCCTTCTTATCTGATGGCCTACCTTTATATTTATGTATGTTCTTTCTTGTTTCAAACATCGGAGCTACTAAAGAGAAATGCCCCAATTAAGTAGAACGCAGCACCAACCATCTATTAGTTGGATGATACTTTTTTCTAATTATTAATTTTAATTACATACATAGATTCTAAATTTCTGAGAAATATATGCATCATGGCTGCATAATCAAGAAAATTGATTTGTTTCTCTTTAGTAACAAAATAGCTGAACTTAGTTTTTAAAATCTCTCAGGTTTCCTTCTTTAGTATCGTCGACGGCTTATATCCATTTGTTTGTATTTCGATGGGCGCTTGATATTCTTTACTATGAATTTGATTTCTTATTCTAAGGGAACTTTGGTTTTTGTGCTTCCTTCATGATGATGTATGTATGTTAGATAAATTATATTTATATATTTTTTGTAAGTAACTATGTTTAATAATTAATAAACCCATAGCATGAAATAAGTAAGCTAATGGTTTTTAAAGTTAAATAATTTTTTTAAAGGAAACTTTTGCTAGACGAAAAAAAGTTAAGGGAGCATTTTTACCAAAAAATGAAAGTTGTTAATGAAATTGGTACTTGCTTTGGAAAAAACCAATGGCGTAGCATTTTGTCGTTAGGTATATTCAAGGACATGTTAGCGCGGACGCCACTGATGCAAGTAGAGCAAATATTTTTTCTACAGAAAATGCGCTTTTATGTCTAGCTAGTAACTGCCAAAATTCAAAAAAATATTTCAAGCGGTTTCAATGTAATTAAAGAAAAATCAAATTTCTTCTTAATTTTCAACACCCTGTATCTTAAAAATAAAGCGGTCCAGACCTATATTGATATAAAGTTTTTTTCTTAAAATCATTCAAAGATTATACTCCTTCAATATTAGCATCTTATTCGAAAACACGCTGTATGATAACACAAATACATTGCTATCCTGACGGTCGCCAGACTTTTGAATTCGTTTTCGCCAGCTCTCCTATTTTACGTTTGCCTTATCTGATACTGTTTCAATCAGAGATTCAACTCCATTGCGAATGCCGAGTAAAGATTAGTTCAGACAGGAAAGGTTGCTGCTTTTCACGAACGATGTTCTAGCCAGTGAGTTGGAAAATAGATGGACTTAGAAGGTTTAACCCTGTCCGTTTTTATAGTTGGCAATTACATTTTCATTCATAGAGTATCCTTTAACAATATATGTCAACAGGAAGCTTTAAATGCGGTAAACGTAAAGTGTTAAAAAGATTATCTTGCATTTTTTCCATTTATAGAGTTCTTGTTGTCGTTTTCGTAACATGATATCGCTACCCGGTCTTTGGTAAAACCAAAAGAGAATACCCCTTCACCGGTAAAATTTAATAATCTAATTAATTTCCAGCATTCAATCTTTGAAACCGTTACTCTGCAGAATCACATAATATTTCTAACATATAAAATATATATGAACAAGAAAATAGTTAAAATAATTCCACTGGAATTAGATAAATATTAAAATTACCGCTTTCCCTAGATTTGGCTAATTAGTAGCATCGTCAACAGGGAACAGTTATATTGTAATTATTTTCTTGTTTTATATGTATGTTTTTACGCTACAAACTTAATTACATTGTCATTCGCGTCGTTTTATTGCTACTGATTGCAATACAGTAACGTCTATTCACGGTTAACTTGATCATAAAGATATGATTTGCTAAATGACCTACATAATTAAAAACTTATTTTATTTGTAATGTAAATTTCGTTTATATAGAGCTTTTGATAACAAAAAAGTGAAATAGGAATTCCAAAAATTAAAAATCTAAAACGTTTACAAATTTATGGAGCAGTCAACGAAAACTAAAACAGAAATTAAAAAAAGAAATAACGACGCATCAACAAAGTAAATATTGAGTGCTAAAGCACCCAGATGATTTATTTTTGAAATCTATTAAATATTTTCGACAGCTGGATTGTGTTTTATGAGAAGGATCAAATTTTCTGACAAAGCCCAAACATTTAATTTCTCACAGGAATATTCAAGTACTAATTTTTCTGCAAATTTTGAAAGCTGTGGTGCCTAAGAAAAAAAAAGACAAGTTATTTAAAAAAATGCGGTTTGTATTAAAAATTTGTAATTCTTCATGGGGGACTCTTATTGATCGGAAACATTATGTTTATTAATTTTATTTAACATTTCTGCAACCCAAAAATTTCCAAACTGGGTCGCAAAAATGTTAAATAAAATTAATAATCAAAAATTTGTAACTTCTTAGAATAGGCGCAACATAGAAATAATGATAGAACTCTCTGTTTTAGTTGAGTGATGTCGCACCAAGAAAAAAGTGTGAGTACTTACACGTAATTGGTTTTTTAAAGCGATTCCTATTATTTTCTGCCTTGAAGAAGAACTTTAAGATGGAAATAATAATTAAAATGCCTTCATGGGTAACGTCATGCTTTGGTGCTTGCAAAATATAGACTACAGCTTTGAATGATTGTTAATATAGTTATAATTATCCAAGTAGTCAAAAAATCTCAAATCAAAATTACATATTTAACATAAACTGGAAATAATGGGACACTACTTTAGCTTTATTTAACGCAACACATATTACAATAATTAAAATGCTTTCTTCGGTTTTGGTTTATTTTACATACATTTCTCTAGTTACTTAGTTTTAAAATAAATAGATTTCTTGCTTCTTATTTGCTTGTTACTTGTCGGTATTTCAGAGGTTGTTTTTGTTTTCATTAATTACGATGAAAGCTGACTATTTTCATAGTATCCTTAGGCAGAGAACTATTAATTAATTAAAAAGTTGATAGAAATATTTCAACTCAGTGTTATTGAATGAGGAAAATTTCAACCTAATTACAAAAACACATTTCCAAATGAAATCTAGATCAGACTTTTTAAATTAATTAAAAATATAACCCAAATATTTAATTTCCATTCTCTGCGGGAGATTTTTTATATATAGAGGGTGAAAGCAGCTAAAAGTCTGCCTTTCTAAGAGTTTTATGTAACTTATACAAATGGGATTGTTTGAAGACAGTCTGCTTGATAGGCGAATTCGCTGGATACGCTATTGCGACTCGCTTATTGGTGTGCCTTTGCAGTTACCATTATTTATCCTCTCAGTTCAAACCTACTTCATTCCTTTCTTTTATCTAATTGAAAAAATCCAATTTGCTAAAATGTGGCCTGGCAAAAATGTGTGCATTCGGAGAGCCTTAGAGGATGAAATATTAGGTATTATTGCGATATACCTTGAAACGTTTTAGCATAAAACGTCACCGTCCTAAAAACTGCATAAAAATGTAATAGGAATAATAGAAATGTTTATAATTTGAAATGAAGATTAGTATCAAGACTGATTGTTAAGAGATATCCACAATTTCCCAAGCATTTTTGAAAATTCAATCACAAAGCTGGTTAAATCTATTCCATTACCGACGCTATTAATGTGTTCTTATTTTTATAAAGGTGTTCTGTGGAATTTGGTTTTGTTAATAACTTTTCTACGAGCCCTAAGAACTATTATATTGGGACAAACCAAAATACACCTATAATTCAGTTATTTGACAGTAGACCTTTGTCGATATTTTAATTAAATTTGATGCTTTCATCAATTAATTAATAATAAATGAATGTCCTACAAAACACAAAACCCTGATCTTGTCATTAATAATTAACATAAAAGATGCTTATTTTCTGTGACAACTAAATACTGGGACATTGTTCGAATTTATAATTTCAAGTGGAGTATTATCGTTCTTAAATTTTAGGACTAATCGAATTCGATTGGGCATTACATTGACTAATGATTTACATGGCCCAAGGATAAATACATTTAAAAATGTGTTGCATTTAGGTTTTAAGTTCTGATAATATCCGTTGAGGGTTGTTTCTTAATACTTGTTTCATAGTACTTCAATGCGTCAAGGTTAGAACTACTGGAGTTACTTAAAGTTACATTTAGGTTGTGATATTCAAACTACTTTTTGTGGCTTTGATCTTACGCCTCACTGTCCTGAAATATGTAATTCTCGTCAATATTTTTTAGGATTCACAGTGTCTTCAGTAGAGGCCAGATTTTAGATAAAACCCTTGATCGCACCTTTTCACCTTTTTTGGCGTTTTTCATGCGTTCATCGACAGATATGATGTCAAATTTAGATTCGTTTCTAAAAATTACTTGGGACTAGTCTTCTACCGACCAAGACAATTTACATGTTGCTCATGTTAGCCTGATTTGCTTTGGTTTTGCCATCACATAACTTTAGGCCACATTGACGTATTAACTTGCGACAAGATCCCCTTAATAAATTCGGTTCAATTTCATGATTTCATTCAACCGTAACTTCATTTACAGTTTTACAGTGTTTCTTCGGCCCTTACTTACTCTCATTTATATCAAAAATTAGTTTTGGACGACTCGGACTTTTCCCTCTTATTTTTAGGATACTGTTGGTTTTTTCATAATATTTAATCACATTCCACGCTGTAGGTTTAGGAATATAAAATTCATCTCCTACTTCATGCATAGTTATACAGCATCAATAATTTTTAAGAAGTAATTCTTGAATTTTTGAATATAAATAGTATACTTTACTCAACATAAGAAATCAATTGCAGAATAAACCGAAATTTCTCGACATCGCCAGCTGCATTGTTTTAGCAATCTGCTTAGCTTAACTTGTCTAATTATTGACAGTTACTTTATACTGTCCCATTACTTAGTTGTTACTTAATATTTTTATCACTTTTACATGTCATGAGGTTTTTCTTTAAACATATGTATTTTTTTATTTAGAAAAAACTGAAAATAACTATATTTAAAAATCAGATGTAACTTGATTATTTAAAGTCCGATTGGAAAAATTGAAAAACTATAAATAGTTGTTTTTTAAGGCCTTTTCATTGATGTACGTTAATTTTTTCTCAATGTGACTGTTTCCGAGAAAATTATACCAACTTTACTATTTCTTATGGACGCCACATTAAATTTAATCATTTTTGCTTAGAAGGAATTTTTCGAAATTCAGTGTCTAAAAGAGCTAACAAAAAAATCTTAAAAATACGCTCCTACTTCTGTCAATGTGACAGCTACCTAGATGCCATCAGAGAGCAGGGAGCAAATTTTGACAGTGTCGTGACAGTTGTATGCTGTTTGCAGTTTTTGAATTACTTTTATCTCTTTTGTTGTTTAAATACTTTGGATTATCGTTTATACTAGTATCAATGAACGGAAAACTGTTGAGGTAAATTGTGATTCCCATTATTAGAGACGGGTGTTGCCTCTGTAGAAACTTGATTTTGTCAAGAGCTTTTTTACTTTGTACTTTTGTTCTAATCTCCATATATGGTCAGGAATATTTTCCTTTCACCCCTTTATCGCGCTGTTCTGTTTAAGAATTTTTGCACCTCACTTGTTTATTATTGCTCTTTTTCCTCTTCTGAGATTCAGACCTTCCGCGTCTGTCTTGCGTTGCAGATTTTACCTATCTAGTTGTACCGGCAGCGTATTGGATTTGCCTCTGGACTACAGAACCAGGCAAGATATAAGCGTTCCAATTGGTTGGTTCTGACATCATGATCATGCACGCAAACTCGTTTGAGTAAAATACAATTGACAGTTGAGACAACACATTACTATTCATATACGTATTATTTTATTAATAATATTTTAGTTTTGTTATTGAGGTTTTTTATTTGTTTAGGCAGTAATTATTTGCATGTCGGACTCAACTTTCGGATTGTTAGTTTAAACAGATGTTATTGGAAAACATTTTAAATAGGACTTTGTAAACTTTTCGTTTGTTAAATGTACCAGATTCAAAAAACTGACGCCTATTAATGCATAATTTAAAAGAAGTGTGTGATTTACAAATTAATATACCTAACAGTGGATTGTGTGTATTTATATTATACAATAAAAACACGAATTGGATTATTAAAAGTGGTCTTTACAATCCTCATACGTTTTTATTTTATAGTTGTGAACACTTCTTTAGGTGCTTTGAGTCACTTTGATAGGGGAAAAACTAATGGTTTGCGTTACCATCGCGCTAATTCTCGTAGGCGACACGTTCTGATGTTTACAGTTTATTTACATAGTAAGTTTTCTAAAAGCATACCCTCTTTTTTTAGCTTTATTTTTGACAAATTCAAAATATTAAAAAGCTGTATTGATTTCAATTTTCTATAAAATGAATTTACCTAATTTGATTCATTTTTCTGCCGAATAAATAACATTTTTCATTTACCCTATCATACCAGAAGTTTTATGATGCAGACGCATCATATGAAAAGTATGAAAATTAAAATTAAATTTTATAAAGAGATATTGAAGCTACAATTTCTTCCAATAAGATAACTACTACACAACGCAGGCATCAAAACTGCAATATTTACATTCAACTAGGAATTAAGTACGGTCGAGAATATGTAAAAAATGGGCGTAAATTAAACACCCAATCATGACGTCAAAACCTACCAATTGGAACGCTTGTTTCTTGCCCGGTTCTGTAGTCCAGAGGCAAATCCAATACGCGTACCGGTAGTTGCTCTTTTGCCTCTCTTGAAATTTAGACCTTCTCTGTCTGCCTCTCATGTGTTGTAGATTTTGCATATCTGCCTGTATTCGTGCCGTTTTCTCTCTTTCTCGAAATGTCCTCTTAATAAGCGTGTGGAATGACTTATTTTTCTTTCGCCCACTAGCCATTTGACCATGCCTTTGGGAAAACCACACTAAAACCCGAGGTTAGTAGACTACATTATCATCTTAAAACCATCCTAGGCCTTTTGAATCTTGGGTAATCTTACGGCGCATAATCCACTCTTCCTTGAGTAGTCAATTTGAATGTATTTCTGCTCTATCAAACTCTCTTCTTGCGGCTTTTCTTACCGCTTCTTTTATAGTTTCGATTTGTAGATCTTCGTGAATTTTTCTGTTGGTTACAAACCAGGGGGCGTTGACTGTCATCCTTAGCATTGTGTTCTGTAATGATTGTAATACATTCATGTTAGAATTTGCTGCAGCATGCTGCACAATACGTCATTATAGGTTATATAGTTGCTTTATAAATTAGTTGTTTATTTTTCAGACTGAGACGGCTTTTTCTGCACAGTAGCGAATAAATTCTTGTTCTTGCCTTCATTGCTTTCTTCTTAGCGTGTTCCATATGTTTCCTAAATGTTAGTTTTTTATCCAAGATTATTCCTAGATATTTTGCCTCTTCTGTCCGCGGAATGTCTTTATTGAAAATATTTAAATTTCCCTCTGGCTGTGTCCTTTTTCATGTATGTGGCTGTACTTTTGTCCCCATTAATTTCAGTATGTCATTTTTCAAACCATTCCTCCATTTGATGAAGTGTTTCTTGCAATCTTTTAACTATTATTTCCTGTCTTCTGTGCTTTGCTAGAATCGATGTATCATCCGCATACAGCGCCTTCTTCACTTCGTTTGGCTTGGGAATGTCATGCATGTATATGTTGAATAGAATGGGGCCTAGAAGCGGGCGTTGTGAAACCCCAGCTCTTATTCTTCTTTCTTCTGTTACTATTCCATCCAGTTTTACTTAAAATTTCCTGTTCTCCAAATAAGATTGCACGATTCTTGTTAATTTGGGATTGATATTCGCTCTATGCATTTTATATAATAGTCCTTTGTGCCAGACTTTGTCACAGGTCTTGGCAGACCAACCCCGTGGACTGTTTATTGTTAAATCCTTTAACAACTTCTTCGACTAACTTCAACGCCTGTTGTGTGCTGCTGTGTTCCGGCCAAATTGTTCTTCCGGTATTACCTCTAATCCTTCCAATTCTTCTTGCATCTTGAGCATATTATTTTTTCTGCCGCTATTTTAATACAGTACCGTGCGTCTCATTTAAAATGAACACAAACGAATATTTTCGTAATTATTTGATATCCAAAATTGGACTTTGGCACAATTGTGGCTCTATTTATAAGACGTTTACATTTCAAAGCAATTAACTTAAATTTAGCTAATAATTTAAGACAACGGCAGCCCACAAATCCAAAAAAATCGAAAATTTAAACCTGGAATGACTTATTTTTAGGTAAGTTTAAACTTTAAATTTTTAGTTCAAAACCTAAATTTGCAAATATGAGATTTAAGTTTCAAAGATAACACATTAAAATTCGAATAAAAAGCAAGATTTTTCAAAAAATTTTTCACAATTTTAAAAATAAAGTTGGAATTTCTAATCTTTTATTGTGAACTGAAAGCCAAAAAAATTTTGAGAAAAATATATAAATTACATAAAAATTAAAGTTGAAATTCTGGTTGTCAAAAATAATTTTTTATAGTGGAGCTAGAAAATGGAAAAAAATTAGGATTTATACAAAAATATGCCAGAAAAACAAAAAGATTTCTGAAAAATTCGAAACTAGATTAAATCGTCAACAGTTTGACGATTAGATTTGGAATAAGTAAACGGCAGATTAGTTTCTCAATTTAGAAATAAAAGTCAAAAATTTTAAAAAACGACGTAATGAAACAGTTAAATTTTGGATCCTAAAGTAGAAATAATAAGAAAAAAAATGATATAAAATATAAACTTTTAAGTTCGTTGGAAAAAAAAATAGAAATACTACCAAAATATGAAAAATCCTAAATATTATTTTTAATAGTAATTTCAAGTGTCTTTTAGAACATTATGGGCAAATATTCTAGAAATGCTGGGTTTTCCCAAAGTTTCCAATTTAAACTTTAAATTTAAAATTTATGATTTTTGTTAACATTTTGATTTCAAATTCGAGTTTTTAATTAAAGGCCGAAACTTTTCTCTTAAAAACGGAATATCGGAAAAAAATTGCAACATTGAAATTTTTTTCACTAAACGTATTCTTTTAAAATTTAGTCTTTTTAGCTAAAAATTCAACTCTAAAATGAAATTTAACCTTTTTTCCACAATTTGGTGTTGGAATCTTAATAAAAAAGTCCAAACTTCCAAAGAAACTCGAAACTAATGAATTTTATTTTTAGTACCAAAAATTTAAGATAAAAAAGCAAAAACTGGCAACTTCATGAATACAGTAACAATTTGGAAGAAATTAAATATTAAATAAATACTCGAAATTTCTATTCTAAAGATATAAAATAGAAATTTCTCGAAATCGTTGAGGTTTTAGGAAAAACTTAAATACTTTAAAATTACAAGAAAAAAGTTAAATACCTCGAAACTAAAAAAAATCAAAATTTTAAGGCGCAATTTAAAAAAAGAGTAAAATTTCAAAAAAAATATGTTTTTTAATTTTCGAATTTTTATTCTAACTTTTTAATTTTAACTTAAAAGTATAATTTTTCATTCTTACAGTCTCAAATCTAAGAAAACAGTCAGAGGAGAAAGTTTAAAATGTCCAGATTAAAACCAGAATATCGCGAAAAGGTAATTATTCACCTAATTCCGCGGAAGAAATTGCGGCGTTAATTAGTTCTCTTATAAATTTAAGTTGTAAGAAAATCTGATTTTATTTGGATTCTGTATTGCAATAAAAATGTTAATCAGTATATGACTAAAAGCAATAAGATAACAAGATAATTCTTATTGGACTAAATCTAAAGATATATCGGACAGCTGAACTTGTATTAAGCTCATCATTTGTCCCATTGAAAGTTCCGCATTGCTTTCCATTAGATATGTCAATATTTTACGGTTTAAAATCATTGAAAATGTAATCTGCATCCGACAGCCTTACTTACTACAGATTGAACACTTTTTTAAGTAAATGGAGAACACCACCAATTCAAAAAAAAAATTCTGAAGTGAAGGTGGCAGAAATCTGGAAAACAGAAACAGGAAAGCGCAGAAACTTAGTTTATGTTGCCATAGTTTGCATCTTTTTGAATATTCCTTTACGTTCGTGTGCGGAATCATTTCTACATTTGAATTACTGTGTGAAAAGACTTACAGGACCTTTCAGTTTGATTAAATTTTAAACTTTTGCTTCATTTTTGAAGGAAATTTTTGATCCGCAATCGAAACTTTCTAGTGAAAGATTTACTGCCTTTTAGTTTAATCAGTCGACTGAATGAAAATTTTTGATCCGTGTTTAATACCCTATTAATTTTTTTTATTATGATGAACATTCAATTTAGAATCATATTTGTTCTGTAAAAACTCTGCCATGATGAAAGTAAATAAACTTGATTAAGAAACTGTTACAGATATGCAGTTAACAGTACTCGGCTTTAATGTATTCAAATCTTATTTTCAGAAATTTAACGGCCGTGATCATTCAAACAGATTTAGGAACCCAATTAATTGATTATTTCCGTTAACATGTATGATATTATGCAGAGGTTAATAACATTCGAAAACCAGTTTCGATATCCATGTATGTACCGTAATTATTTATAAATAATTCTAATAACAAACAAACTTCTCGGGTGTGTAACCTTGCCCGAGTGCATGCATATGAGGCCTAAAATTAAAGAGATTTCTTAATTAAAAACACTAGTTAGCATATTTCTACATAGGTATTATCAAATTGCACTAAGATAAATGACTTCATATGATTTGTGATATTTAATTTTGAATCATAAAATTATACAGCAACTATGAAATATTTACGACACACGAACGGAAATATCAACTCTTGGTGAAATGTAACATGAAATTAAATTTAATTTGTAGACATATAGATTCCTAGATAATATTTTTGTTCTATTTTCCCAGCAGTAAAGTACAAGAAACAAGAAGTATAATGATACGTTTATACAATAGTATGGGTGTACAATAGTTCCAGAGATGCCTGCTACATATTTTTTACATGTAAACAAAATTCAACTGGAAAATAGATCCTGTAATGTTTTGTTTTCTAATCTTATTTTTGCACACGTATCACACTACAAGACTCGTCGAGAGAATTCCAGAACCTAGGGGCAATTATTAGGTCCAGACCCCTTGCATTCTATGAATTGGGCGCGCGGGCCTTTGAAGTACTCTGATCAAGTAAAACGACATAAAATTAAAAATAAGATAATCTATCCAATTCATAATTTTCATTTTGACTAATAATAAAAATGAAAATAATCGATATTTTTGTTAAAAATTTTGACTTTTTTTGGTATTTAGATTTTTAGTTAGTTAAAAAGTTCCGATTTCAAAATTGAAACATTTAGAAAATTTTACCTTTTTAAAAATAATTTAGCCTTTACTACAATTTTTTTTGAAAATTTCAATTTTTTAAAAAACAAGAAAATAAATTAAAATATTGGCTTTTATTAAGAATTTCGATTTATGTATTTCAAAATATTGACCTTTCCGAAGAATTCGATTTTTATTGGAAACTTATGACTTCTTGAAAAATGTCAGCTAATTGTGAAAAGTTCGATGTTGTCAACATTTTAAAATATCCACTTCCTTTTCCATATTTCCACCTTTCTTTTCCAAAGTTGTGTTTAAACTTTGAACATCTCGAATGCCAAAATTTCGGCTTTTTTTCAAAATTTTAACTTAGTTCTGGAAATTTCGACTATTTCCGTTTATTGGAAATGGGGTGTGTATGAACTATTTAGTTCAGTGAAACACCACACTTTAATTATCCAGACTTTATTTATTCAAGAGGTCTCGGAAGGTGTGTGTTGTCGCGGCGAAATTATAATCTCAACTTCATAGTCGAAAAGGAATCTTTTCGTAATATTTCCAAATACATCTGGTCTATTTCATGATACACTGCTAATATACATGTCAACGTTAATCCCTTAAAACCTATATTCAGAAAAGGGACTGACCAACGTACTTAGAATTAATCATCCACCTAAAAGTGTTCCAAATAAGTTGAAGTACCCGTATCAGATTTCAGTTCGTAAAAGATACAAAGAAACCCATAAAGTAATCGAGGGTGTCTAATATTTTACTTTAAAATAAGTACAGATAGATTTTTGCTCTCACGTTTTGAACGTGATTTCCAACACCGTTCTTTTCCAAATTTGGACTTTTTAAAATTCAGATTATTAAAGAAAATTAGATTATTTTTCAAATATTTTGACCTTATCCTGCAGTTTTAAATTTTTGAAAGGGTTCGACTTTTTTTAGAATCTTGAATTGTTTTTGCAAATTTTGACCTTTTTTAAGATTCCCCTTCTCATTAAAAATTTATATATCTCTTTTAAAGTTTTCATTAAAAATTTTAACTTTTTTGTAAATTTAACTTTTAAAAAATTTTAATTATTTTTACATATTTGAAATTTTTTTTTTTATTTAAGATTTTGACTTTCTGAAAAGGACGACATTATTGAAAACTCTGACTTTTCGATTTTTATTAAACATTTCAAATTTTTTAAATATTTCGACTTATTTTTAAAATTTCAAATTTTCCAATTTCTTTTCAACATTTCCACATTTTCGAAAATTTTATTTATTTATATTTTGGAAATTTAAGCTTTTTCGTAATTTTACCTCTTCAAAATTGTGTACTTTTTATAAAAATTTTACCTTTTGTGATAATTGGTACTCTTTCTGGAAATTTCGATTTTTCAAATTTTGACACAAAACTTCGAACTTTTCCCAAAATTTGGATTCTTTCAAAGTTTCTTCTATTTTGCAAATTCAATTGTTCTAAAATATTCTTTTTAAACCTACATTTTTGCAAAATTTCCACCTTTTTTTTAATTATGGTCTTTGTTCATAAATTTTTGGCTATTTCTTAAATTTTGACTTTTTTGAAAAATTCGAATCTATTTTTTTACTTTTATATAAATTTGAAAACTGAACATATACGAATCATCAAAGATAGAAAACATTAATGAAGTAATAGTGAAACTAAAAAAGAATGAAAGTCTCGCAAATGACGATATGAATGTTAAATTGTATAAATATGGAGAAGAAATATCGACCAAATGGATTCATCAGTTACTAACGCAAATCTGAAGTCAGGAAGGACTACCTTACGAATGGAAAAATGGAAAGAAGCTATTATACTACCAATACATAAGAAAGGGGAAAGGTATAGCACTTCTACATGCCTCAAGGAAAAGCTAAACAAAAAAATAGGGGCAAAAATTGGCGAATACCACTGTGGATTTAAAATAGGCTAATCAGTTACAGATGAACCATTTACTCTCAAGGAATTGCGAGAGGAAAGCCATGAATATTAAAAAAAACAGTCATATCATTTTTCTAGATTTCAAACAAGCGAATGATCGAGTAAAAAAGTAAAAGTATTTAACCCAACTCACAGTATTTAATACACCTAGAAGTAACTAGAAAATTATTTAATCTGATCAAGCTGACCTTAGAAGGAACTAAAAATATAGTCAGAGTCGAATATAAAGTGTCACAAAAGTCGATAGTAAAAGAAGGGATCAGATAATCCGACCCGCTATCATCAGCTCCTTTCACTTGCGCACTGAAATACGCCATAAGGAAACCTGGAATAAACAGAAACGGGCTATTATATCACAAAATATCAGTGTCTTGCTTTCGCCGATGACTTGGTGTTAATAACCAGAAGCAAGTAAACATTACAAGAGATCCTAACAAGGATGTAAAAAGCGGTAAAAAATGGCACTAGAGATTAACTAGAAGAAAACAAAGTATATATGACTTGGACTCAATAACCTTTTAAGGAGAACGAGGAATTAAGAATTGATACAGCGGAAGAAGGACATATAAATTTAAGGAAGTAGAGAAATTCATGTCTCCAGGTACCGAAAAACAAGAAAACCAGATTCTAAAGCAGAAATTCGGAAGAAATTAATTTTAGGTAATCAATATTTATATGGTTTGAAAAATTGTTGTATATGATTATAATATTCTTATTATATATTACAATATTTTTGAATATTTATCCAGAAATCTCAAAATTAAGTTCTACAAAACAATTATACATATGAGTGTAAAGTCCGGACCCTGGAAAGGAAGATTCTGCGGAAAATATATGAAGGAAAAAAGGTACAGAACATCTAAGAATGAAGAAATAAAGAATTACAGGATATACACAAAATGATCATTTAAATTGTCCCCCTTTCCACTTTAATAATTAAAGTTTACAAAAGTTATACAAAATACTGTAAGTTATTTGTAGAGTATATTTATCTATAATGTATATGTATATAGAGGCTATTGCAGAAGTGAGTGACAGATGACAGTTATATTTTTTAAAAAGAACAACCTGTTTATTCATAACTGTTAAATTTTATTAACGATAAAAACGCAACAGAAATTAAAAATTCGACAATGTTTCGATAAATATTTGCTAACATTGGACCAGGTTTCGCATTACTGCATCGTCGGCGGTCATACCAGCAATTTGTTTAGCCGTTAGTTGTTATGCTAACAAGCTCCATGGATCACAGACTCCTACGAATATTCCGTCTAATCCAAATTCTCGTCCAAAGCTTCAATTAGAGGTGTGTTCAGAAGATCAAGCTGCTCGTTCATAAGTGTAAATTAACTGGATTTTAAATATTTTTGAATTGCTATGGCTTCCAAGAAATTAATTTTTTAGTGTTATTACAAATATATAGTATTTCTACTGTATTCGCGCATGTAAGTTTGTGCTGTGTTTCTAATAGATGCTTTGCAAAATTTGATCTTTCTGGATGTTGATTTCTGAAGGCAGGAAGATGTTTGCTGTAGTTAATGTGAAAATTACGTGATGTTTGACCTATGTACACAGCATTACACTTAGAGCAATTCAATTTATAAATTCCAGATTTACCAAGTAGTGGATTTTTTTCTTTTGCATTAAAAATCATGTTACCTAACGAATTATATGATTTAAAGCTAGGTGTCGCTTGGGATGTATAAGAAATTATATTACATATCTTTTTCGAGATGTTTCCAAAATAGGTAATAGCAAAATAGTCTGTTTTTGTGTTTGGTTGTTTAGGAAAAATGGAATTAATAGCTAATGTGTGTTCTTTTTTAGATATTAATCTATTTATTGGGTTTTCAGAATATTCATTGCTATAAGCCATTTGTTTAATAATTTTAATTTCTCGATTAATATTTTTTTCATTCATTGGTACCATATAAGCTCTAATTATTATCTATTCATATGGTGTTAGCAAATATTTATCGAAAAATTGTGGAATTTTTTATTTCTGTTGCGTTAACAAAGTTTAATAATTATGAATATTAAAGAATTCCACGATGTAAGAGTTGGAAATGTCAACCCTGTATATTGTTAACTTTTTAGAATATTACACTTAATTTTTATAAAAGTTTGCAAAATTAATTGTTTTTCCCTTTCTGAACGAGGCATCTTTATTGAAAAGTGTTTATTTACCAAATATATCGGGTGTAACGGGATCATGGTACACCGACTTTTTTTCTGTATTTATTAAGGTAAAATTTTCAAACTAACTACTCTTGATGTACTTATAAAATGCCAAATTTAAACATAAAAATGGCATTCCTACTGCTGTCGCTTTCGGTAAAACTGATACCAATTTTTGATTTTTAAGTAGAACACCCTGTATATTATTACATTTTTGGAAGCTGCACAAATTTTTAAATACAATCCACCTATAAAAAGTGATTTTTAAAGGATCGAAAAATTTTTTGGTCCGATTTTATTTTTCAATCTAGAAGGTTATGACTCATTCAAACGCTAAAGGCCCACATTAACGCTAAAAAAGTCAAAGCACGTGAAAAAAGAAATATTTCATTCTTTTGTCACGTGATAAAATTAACATAAATGGTTTTTATGTCACAACTTTATTTTCTTAAATGACACCATACTGGTTCTGTGGTACCACCAAAAAGTATAATTAGTAGCGAAACTAACCATAATTGCATTTTTCTACGAAATGAATAGAACTGAAATTACAGCCAAAAGAATTTAAAATATTCGATTTCAATTTATTTGAAGATTTATTTAATAAGAACATAAGATAGCTGTCGAAAACAAATTTAGAAAAAGGACACTTACTTAGTTTTCCTAATTTAATTTTTTTGCAGCGCTAATGTGGTCAGTTGCCGTTAATTAGGAGGAGTCATCACCTTCTAGGCTGAAAAATAAAATGGGACCAAAAATATGTTAGTTTCTTTAAAAATTACCCATTTTATGTGTATTGTATCCAGAAAATTGTTCAGATTCTAAAAATGTAAAAATATATAGGGTGTACCATTTAAAAATCAAAAGTTGGTATTAGTTTTAGCAAAAGGGACATCAGTAGCAATGTCAATTTTATGTCAAAATTTAACATTTCGTAAATACATCAAGTGTAGCAACTTTGAAAATTATATCTTTGTAAATAAATAAAAAATAGGGGGTGTACTATGATCCTGTTACACCCGATATGGTAGAACTATCACTAAACTCCAATTATCAAAGTTTTTATTTCTTCCTGACCGCCTAATTCAGAAGAAGATGGAATCTAGAATAATTATTGTTGAATATTTAAATGCTAATTACTCGAAAACTGTTATATTTAGTTATAGCACATGTTGTAGAAAAATATTCAGAATTCAGAAGATTCCCAAAAATGAACAATATACAGAGTTCTATTAAAAAAAAAACTTCCGTCTGTCACTCATTTCAGGTGATTATGTTACATTCATCCGTAGGTTTGACGGTCGTGTTGTCATTGTTTTCAAGCCCCTAATGCATTCATAATGAGTTTTAAGAGCTAGGCGAATAACGCCATTGAAAGCTTGTATTTACTTTCCTGTTCATGATGTGAGGTTTAGTTGGATTCCGATGTTTTCCTGATTTTGTCGTTAGTGGTTCCATATACTGAGAGAATAAGTCCCGGATTTGCCGCCCTTTTTGACTAATAGTTACAGTTATACTTCGGTGCAGATTAATTCCGAGACGAAACTGACAAGTATTTGTAAATTTTATCTCTGCGCTAGATACATGGTTTCTACAGCCGAATCACTGTTTATCTTTCTATTGTTGGGATATTTTCTTTTGTTCAATGTTCAATATAAATTTTATTATCTCGCGGGAACTTCTTCAGATTATGCAATAGATGTAATTAAGGAAATAATTGATTAATTTTTTCCCAAAATTCCTGCTAGAACTTCACATGCAGTATACTTTCTTCCCAAAAAGAGTTGTTGCCTGAAATATCGAGATAAAAATTGAAATTTTAAGAGTAAAAAGAAAAAAAATATTTTCAATTTAAATTTCGACTTAAAATTCGATATTGAAAAAAAATAGACATTTCAAGTTTCAAGTTTTTATGTTGAATACACTCGCAAAGGTTATGCCTTCAAAGCACCGAGAGTAGGATGCAGAAACAAGGATAGATGGCGATGAACCGCTTTCTTAAACAAGGATAGGTTGTAATTTTTGAAGATAATTCCGTTCGGTAACGAGTTAGCTTGGAAGTTCTGTAGAAAAAAGAGTCTCCGTAGGCAGAAGTCCTCACTGTGTCAAGCTGGACCGCGCAGGGAATTTGCAATCTACTTCCCAATTTTTTTTAGTTTAGGTAAGATTTGGAGATTATAGTTGAAATTTTAAGATGTCAAAAATTTCGAAATTAATTCAAAATTTGATTCAAAAATATAAATTTGGGAGCGTTCCACGATTTTCCCATTTTTTTTTCTTTCAAAACAACTCTCAAGGTGTATACTTTTGGTTCTGCCAACAATTTTATCCTTATTATTTCGATTAGCAACAGATTTCAAGAAATTTGGTATTTGTTTTTTTTTCTGCTGGCTTATATTATATAATTTTGCACGTCATTATTTTTTTTAATTTCAATAACCACTCCACCCTTTAAATTTCACCTTTTGGAAATTTGGGGAATTTATGAGATTAGTAAATAAATTTGTTAAACATGGAATAAAATTTTTGACGTAATGAATAAGTTCAAAGTCTTTGAAAGACTAACAAATAATTTTCTTCGATGTTTGCTCTTAAAACGAGATAACAAGAAAAACTTTACACATATCAGTCCAGAAAGGCAAATAACAAAGTACGCGACACAAGTGTATGAACTAAAGTTATCCCAAAAAGTCGGAAATGTGTCTACGAGAAATAAGCAAACATATTTGTCGGACGAAAGCGCGATATGGGATGCAATGCGCGAGAGGAGCGAGTCTCTCTAGCTCTAGCTGCACCGCATCGCTATTAGAAAGTGTCAGCGTAGCCGGCAAAGTATAAAGTAAGCGGCGCCGGCACCAGTCTTTCGCGAACCCACGAAGCGTTTCGGATATCACATCGACTTCCGGTTACACCGGCACGGCATCGAAAGCACGCGCACAAGTTTTTGGTGTCTTGGTGCCGAGTCGCTTCTTTATTTTTTAAGTGATTTATTGGTACGTTGCCTTTCCCATTTTGCATTCCGTCCCATTTTCCGTAAGTAATCTGATATCTGTGATGGGATATTGATGGGAATATATCGCACTTAAGTGTTTTTTATGTTAAAAAAAGTTTGGACAAAGTTTGCTTTTTTCTTTATTACGTGCCGGGATGCATCGTACATCACGTCAGTTGGGCCCTAATGTGGCGTTTGTTCCAGTTTTGTACAATATATACATGATTGATTGTTTCGTTAGAACGTAAAATTGTTTGGACCAACTTTTTCTAAAGGTTACAGTTCTCGTTTAAACCGATTCACTCGGATTAGGAACATTTCTTTTGTGACATCAATTACAACTCAAAAAAATTTCCCAAGTCGCATGATAATATCTGAAGACTAAATAAGGGAAGTATGCATCTAATTCAGTGTTTCACAATCGGTGTGTCGCTGACGATTTTCAGGTGTGTCGCCAAAATATTAAACTTGAAAACATTACTTGAAAATATCCAAAATCAAAATATTAAATTTTTAGTAGGAAACCACATAAAGTAATCCTTTTTCTTAGTAATTAGAATTTGTTAAATGATCAGAATGATGACTTTTTTTGGGTCATCAAAATTTAGTAGAATCCGAATAATCGTTAAAATTGTTTGGGCGGTCCAAAAAGTAACAACTTTTTAGTCGTCTAAACATTCTTGGGCATCAAGAAAAATGTTGAAATTTAAAGGAGACGACTCTGGAGGTAAGAATCAAAAGTTCCAAAAACCCAAGGGAAATTTCGAGAAAACGATCAACACTTTGAGAAAAAGATCGAAATTTCGAGTAAAAGACGAAATTTTGTAAAAATTCTTCATTTCCCAGAGGGAGTCAGATTTTGTCGAAATTTCGAAAGAAGGGAGCCCCGCCGTGGCGGTAGAAAATGTCCAAATATTAAGATAAACCTCCCAAGTTGGAACTTCCAAAACGTTTGATTCAAAAAAACAGTTGAAGTTTACTCTAATTTTGGTCTTTTTGTAAAAAATCGACATTTCCAAAAAATATATTTCAAAATTTTCGGATAATATTTTCAAAATTTTTACTTTTTTATCAAAAGATTGATCAAATTTCGTAGACAAAGGCATTTTGATAAATAAGTTGAAACTTGCAGAAAAATCGAATTTTCAGAAATAGAGAAATTTCGAAAAATAAAACGATAAAGCTTTAAGAAAAAACTCGAAATTTTGAAAAGGTTAGATTTTAAAAAAAGCAGACAAAGGAATATAAGTTCTAAATTTCTAAAAAAAAAACAAAAAAGTAAAAAATTCCAGAAGATGTCTAAATTTCAAGGAGAGGACGAATTTTGAAGAAAAAAATGAAAATTCCTGGAAAAAAAGCAATTAAACAACAATCTACATTTTGGTAAAATTGAGATTGATGGTCAAACAGTGGATATACAGTTATTATTGTTATTATTAAATATATTTATATCTTATGATTTCATAAAAAATACTTTCATAAAGAAGAAAACTTTAAGCATTTATAAGGAATCTGGTATATTTATTTATTGTTAAAGCTGCAGGAGTTGTTATTCAAAATTTACATAAATGCAGAATGACGCGTCTTAGTTATATTTAGTTGTAATATTCCAAATATAATTATTTGTTGTTAATGAATATTAGCGAACAGGTTTTATCAACCTTGAAATCTTACCATTAGCTTGAGTCATTAATGAATTCTTGGAACGTATAAATTGCACAGTGTATTGCAGAAAAGTGAAGAGTTTTGCAGGTTTTGATCAGATTTAAATTTTATTAATGGATGCGTTGATCATGTTAAAGTATCGCATTACTGAATGAAACTAGCATTCTATCCAGGTGGAGGCAAAAATCTTGAAATCATGGTATTTATTTTATTATTTAGCTTTCATGTATAATTTTAAGAGACCATTACAATCTAAAGTGGACAGCTAATTTATTTTTAATTGAATGATCCCCGCGACCTTATCCCCGCTAGGTCCAATAATGTCATATTTCACAACAGGTTGGCTGTTTAAATTTGCGTCTCCCCTACAGTTCTAAACTAAAAGTTAATTTTCCATTTTTCTCATTTCAAAAATAGCTAACTTCAAAGCAAATTTTATCCCATATTTAACATTCTTAGGGGATTAATTTTCAAAAATCTATTCTCTGTACTTTATCTGCATTATATAAGTTTCTATACTGAAACTTCGCAAATTTTCATAACATTTTTTGCTTTATAGAGTTTGCACTTTCTTTCTTAAAATTCAAAATATTAGAATTTATTTTTTAAACTTACACTACTACTATTCACTATTCAAAAATTTGGATTATTTTCGTTTAAACTTAGGTTTCGATTTTTGTCTTTTACACTCGATGTTTTTTTCTCCTAATTTTAGAACAGTTTTTTTGATTCGTTTTTTTAAATTCAATCATCTGAAGAGTCGAGACGTCGAGATTCTTATTTTTTTAATTCAATATTTTTCGGTTAAAATTTCGATTCTTATAGCCATTCTGATTTTTATCTTTGAAAGCACCTTTCTTAAAAACTTTAAGTTAATAATTTTATTTTGAGATAACGTATTTTTTAAATTTAATTTTATTTTACACTTCAACTTCTTTCTCGAAATTTACACTTTTTCTTTAAACCTCAGTGATAATAACATTCAAAATTTGAACTCTGCTTTCGTAAGTTTGAAGACTAAGGTTAATTTAAGAATTAGTATTTCACGTCAAATAATCTAAAAGAAATTAATTATTAAAATGTTGCTTTTCCATGCATTCGTCAGAAATTGTGTCTTATTGTCTGGCAGTGAAATATACTTTTAGATAAATCGCGTTTTCTTATAACCGTAAGTACACTTGTTAAGGCTGATTAACATGAGAAATACCAGTTGCTGGTAAAAAGTTGCCTTTTATTTATTTGTGGACGGTTCGTTATAAATCTAGTTCTTTGAGAGCTTATTATAACTGACAAAAGTAATCTCCAGAAAGAAGATTAACAACATATGAGACGTTGCAAGACAGCATAACATTTAATTATATAATTATTTAATAAATTTGTTAAAAAACAAGGCACCTAACCAATCAGTAAATAAATTAAAATATCATTTTTTGATGAGTAACTTATCTCTGTACAAAAATAATTATTCATTTTTTATGTTATGCAGTTACTCAAAATGTCCGCTTTTATATCAAAGTTTCGAAGGTATTTTTTTTAATTTTGAGTTAAATTTAAGAGACAGTGTTTTATAAATTCAAATTCTTTTAGAAATTTAAATCTTTTTCTCAAAATTTATTTTTATAAATTGGAAATTCCACTCGAAATTTCCACTTTTTCTACCGTACAGATACATACACAGACCGTGATAGTCTGTAAGTTGGAATAAATTCAGTAAATCAAAGAGAGTTTTTTTTCGGAAATATGCTCGGACATGTCGATTAATATTTTAATTTGAGCTCTTTTTAATGTAGGAAAATTTTATACAGAATATTCCAAATTTAAGATATGACGTCATCGATAATTTTTTTAAATGGCAACCCTACTTTTTTCTTCACTATTCTTAAAGGATATATAAAGTTACATATGCGTACTAAATTTCAGTTTTTTATTTCCTGTCATTTAAAAGATATTTAACAAATATTAACTAATTTGAAAAATCTAGGAATCTGATTCAACCCAATAACCTTTCTTCAATAAACCTTCAAAATGTTGTCCATTTACTAACTGAAAATAACCTAAACGGAACTGAAACTCGTTTTGAACATTTCTAATTACTTCGGGGGAAATTAGTCTACACTGCTGTCTTATTCGTTCTTTCAACTCCTCAATATTTGTAGGTTTGGTCTTAAAAACTTTGCTCTTTAAATACTCTCATAAGAAAAAGTCCATAGGTGTTAAGTCCAGAGACCTGGATGGTCATTCAAAAGGTCCGTTTTTACTAATCCATCTGCCTAGAAATACATCCAGATACTCACGGACAGGTATTTCAAAGTGAAGAGTTGCACCGTCTTGTTGAAACCAGATGTTTCTATTCGGGACATCAGCTTCGACCGGATCAGAAAACAAAATAACTAAATCAGGGATTAGCTCCCCCTTCAAGAATTCTAAATATCCTGTCCCATTCAGATTTCCTTGGAAGAAAATTAATCCTAAAACTCGATCACCAACAATCCGCGCCGAAATATTGACTTTCTCTGGATGTTGGGTGTGGCCTTCCCCCATTCAGTGTGGGCTGTTATCTGCCCAGTAACCACAATTTTGACGATTTAGCTCACCATTTAACATAAACGCTATTTATCTGAAAACAGGATATTTTCTATGCTTAGAACATTTCTGCCTAGTAGATCCATCATTTGTTCGCAAAACTGAAGTTTTCGATCCTTTTCGATTCTTGGCTTTTCCAATGGTTCGATATTTTGTAAAATTTTGCTATTTAAAAATTCTAACTTTTTTCAAAATTCCTACTTTTTTGAAATGTTTCGAGTTTTTTTCAAAGGCTCATCTTTTCAAAATTTCGATTTGTTTCAAATATTTTATTTATTTTTTTTTGAAAATGTGTACACTTTGTAAATTTACAACTTATTAAAAAAAGATTTTGGTTATTCTTGCGGTAAGTTTAGAGTAAATACTTTATACGTATACATATTTCTCTCTGAGATAAGGGTTAACCATCCTGAGAGAAGCTATATTCGAAACATAGCTTCTCTTAGGATATATGTTATTTCAGAGAGAAATGTACGGAATAATCTAGTATAAACGTAAAGTTAAGAATTTCGATTTTTATTTTAAGGTATTTTAAAAAATGTTGACTTTTTACAAGTTTTAAGTTGTGTTTTAGACTGTGAAATTTGATTTTTCTTAATTTACGACTATTCTTTGAATTTTCCTGAAAATAACGGGACTTCTTATAATTTTAAAATTATTTTTAAAATTTCTGCTATTTCAAAATTATGTTATTTTTTTTCACAATTTTCTCAATTGTAAATCCTGAATTTTTTGAAAATCTCAACATTTTTAAATATTTCGACTTTAAAAATGTTCTACCTTTTACAAACTTTTAAAATATTTTTCAAAATTTTGACTCTAAAATTTCAAATTTTCTATAACCTTCGACTTTTCTTCTTCTTTTCCAAAGATTTGTAATTTTTTAAAAGCTTCGTCTTATTTTTAAATTTTCAATTTATTTGAAAATATCATTTTTTTTAATTTTTATATCTTTTAAATTTCAACTTTTTAGAAATCCGACTATTTTTCAAAATGTCAGCATTTTTCTTAATTTCGACTATTTTTTTAGCTATGGACATTTTTTAAAAATTTTGAATTCAAATTTTCTACCTTTTTCCAATTTTGATCTTTTCTTAAACATTCACACCTTTTTGAAATTTTCGATTTTTCCATTTTTCGATTAATTTTTAACTTCGAAATATCGACGTTTTTTTTTTAAGTTTAATCCGCTCATGAAGGGTAACCCCTTTAGAGCACTGCTAACAGCGAACAGAAATAAAGATAAATGGCGATGGATTGCCCTTTAAAATGGGGATAAATTGCAATTGTTGGGAAAAGTTTTCAAAAATTGTGACTATTTTTCAAAATTTTCCATGTTTACTTAAGTGTTTTTTTGCTCACCAGCTGTTCTCAAATTTTTTTGGTGACGGAACCCTTTTAAAAAACAAAATTTTTAACGAAGCCCTAAACCCTAAATTAAAATCAAAAACAGTTATATGGGTATTATTTATAAATAATAGCCTCCTCTTTAATACATGTATCCGTTTTATTATGACTGCCGGCGGAGCCCTACCGGAGGCTTTGTGGAGCACCGGGGTTCCTCGGAGCACACTTTGAGAAACACCGGCTTAGACCAACATCAAATTATTTAAGGGTTGTTGCATTTACGAAGAAAAATGATTCGTCTGTAAACAGCACTTGATTAACAAAATTTCGTCAGCATTACCTGTTTCCCTTATAAATTCGTCAAACTCGATTCGTATACATATAACAATTTTTTATGGTCCGAATCTCGAGTGTTGGCCTCTTTATAATAGATGCCCTTTCATTTCAAAATATTCTACACTATTCACAACTTAACATTAACTTCCTTCTGCAATTCGCTGTCGGGTTTTCTCTTGTTAAATCTTGTTACCGATTCATATCAGAGATATGAATGACTCTTCTGAAGTACGTAAAATCATTTTGCATTCCTTGCACGATATAGATTAGGTGGATACGTTTAACCTTTATGATGTATTACTTTACCTCACGAACTTCGCATTTAATATGAAGGTCGCTTTTCTTATAAAACATTAAATATTGCCAAATATTTGGTAATTTTTTATTTCACAAAAATAAAGAAACAGATTTGGCTATTGTATTTCCCAATAATTGAAACATTTCTTTTTTCTTGACATACCATCCCATTGTGATAATTAAATAACAAAAAAATTCACACACAAGCTATAATTGACTCACTCTACAAATCAATAAGTGAACAAGGTTTTTGCTTTATACCGATGTGCGTTTTAGTAATTACAAAAGAAGAGATAATTAAGTATTGATTTTAGGTATATGATATTTGAATTCTCGTGAGTATCGTAATTTAAGTCTCTTGAGTAATCTTCGAATAATAATGCTTCGGCAGTTTGCGTCGTCATTGTTAAAATTTCCCTGAAGGTTTTCTAAAATGTCATAACTCACATGCCAATTACAGCTATAATTTCGTTTAATTACACGTCTGCTTCAAAGACCAAATCAGTGTTAACTGCCCATTTTTCTTTGTAATCCAATTAAATATTTCGTTGTGAAACATGGATCATGGATGCCTCGATGTAGTAAGGCGTTTGTGCACATAATTAATTCTAACAAAAGTAATTCTAAGATATATTTGGTTAAAATGCTGAAGCAAAACGCCAACGTATCTGGATATCTTTAATTGTAAGGGTTATTTATTAGTAATAATTAATAATGGCTAGATTCTGTGTAACATTCTAGACTTTAAGTAATTTGGGTATTAGATGCAACGAACATTATACTGTCTTTATAATTTTTTTATAATCAGAATTCCTGTAATGATATTATCATATTTTACCTATATTACATTGTTCTACAAAGTAGAATTATACGAGGCATATCCAGAAAGTAAGTTCCGTTGGCGCCCAGCAAACATTGAACAACGGCGGAGCATTGGCCAGTATTGGCTGAATGCAGGATTGCCAGTATTGGCAATCCTGTAATTGTCATTACCGATTGAGTGCAAGGTTTATTACTGGCTGAATGAAGGATTGCTAGTACATCACGGATTGAATGCAGGATTGCCAGTACCGAAAAAAGCTGGAGAACCTGTAATGCTTCATTAATGGTTGAATGCAGGATTGCCAGTACCGGCAAAAGTTGGCGAACCTCTGGTTCATTGCTAGTTGAATGAAGGATTTCCATTTTTGTCTAGTATTAGTGGTGGTTTTAATATTAATGTAAATATTAATATTAAATAAATATAATAAAATATCCATGAATTGAGTTTTGCCCTAGGGAGTAAAAGATTCACTTTACTCCCGTTTTTGAGGGAGTAAAATCGCTTATTATATAAGGGTTGTGAAAAAAATTTATTTTATTTTACATTTTCGTATATTTTCTACTGCCAAAGATGTCGTAATATTGGTAAATCAATACTCAACGTCTCTTCTTGGAAATAAGACCCAAGTGTAATTAGGAGTAAAATCCAGTAGGACATTTTTACTGAAAAGAGAGATACACAGTGAAATTGTATTAGAATTACCGTGTTTGATTATGCAGCTGCAACTTACAAATAAGTAAGTAAATCTATGCATTATTATATTTTCGGGATATTTTTACTACAGTTCTTAATACTTTGATATTTTTTTCATTAATTTTTATATTACATCCAACCAACCATGTCTTGTCGTTTTCGAGATACCCATACTGGCTTTCATTATCTTGGATACAGTATATACCTTTGTGAATTTATTTGTACGACCTATAAGAGTTGTAATTTGTATATTGTAAATTGAATTTTATAATTATATAATACATATATGTTTAAAAAGGTCCACCACTACGTGTGATTTCGAAAATAAAGTTGCCCTGGACGGCGCGCGCTTGTTCAGCGCCGCAACTCTTCACTATATCAGTACTGGCCGCCGATGTTCTTACCATAATGAAATGAATTTTCTTGTTGTTCATAGGGTATTTAATCGGCGCCAGAAACCTGCATCGGCACAGCACTTATTAAAAAGTGCTCAGACGTCACTAACTTTCTAGTGCAGACTAAGTGATGATAGCAAGTACTTATTCAGCGCTGGCAAAACTGCGCTAAACTGGTACTGGTATGATTCTCTTTTGTATGCTGAGCCTGCACAGGTTGCCAGCTCTGAGCCAGTACCGCTGCGCCGCTAGCCAATGTAGGGCTAATGCTGGACCATTGCAGAAATGTTTGCTGGGCGTATACAATAAAATCAACTAATAACTTTAAAATTATCTTTATTGCCATACATTATTTTTCAACATAATGTCTATCAATGGAAATGCACTTTTCATAGCAGGGCACCAGCTTTTGTATTCCATTATTATAAAATGACGCCGCCTGTGTTGCAAACCACGTGTTAACGGCTGTTTTGACTTCGTCATCATCGTGATAATGCTGTCCATCAAGACACCTTTTAAGATCAAGGAACAAATAAATGTCACTTGGTGCCAGATCGGGGCTGTAGGGTGGATGAGCAGTTTGCTCCCAACGAAACTCTCCAATAAGTTCTTGTGTTATAGAAGCAGTATGCCGTCGCGCGTTGTCGTGAAGCCCCGACACCCCGACTAAACATACCTCATCTTTTGTTCTGGATAGCACGTCGTAATTTTTTTAATACCTAACAATAAACATTTGCGTTAACTATTGTACCTTGAGGTAAAAAATTAACAAGCAGTATACTTTTTCTGTCCCAAAAAACTGTGTACATGATCTTCCGTGAAGATATGGTCTGTTTGAACTTCACTCTGGTGGGAGAAGACATGTGTCTCCATTCCATAGATTGCTGCTTTGTTTCAGGAGTCATGTGTGAAACCCATGTCTCGTCACCTGTGACTATGCAGTCCAAAAAAATCATCGCCATACTGCTGTACTGATATCGTGTCAGAAAGACCTGTGCACATGCCACTTGTTTCCTTTTGTGTTCTTTTGTGAGCACCGCGAACACAACTTTCGCAAATGGAGCCTATCCGACACAATTTCATAGAGCACTTGTGGGAAAAGTACGTAAAGTGACAAAATAGTGAACCGTCTGTTTTCACGAATTTTGTTTTCGACCGATTGCACCAAATCATCGGTAACGACAGACGCGGTTCATCATAAACCTTTTCGTGTCTCTCATTGAAATTTCTGACCCATCTTCGTACCATGGAGTTACTCATGGTATTTTCACCATATACCTCACACAATTTCTTGTATTTAGAAAACGTAATTCGCAGTCCGCGGTACCTTCGATTTTTTTAAACGTTATAAACACTCACAAAATCGAACACGCAGTATTCAGCGATATGCAAATTACGTCTAATTGTTGTTATTGGATGTCAACATTCAGTGCGCATGTCCAAAGGCACGACTGCCTTATTTTCAAACAAAACTTACTTTCTGGATATGCCTAGTATTTCTACTTGAATAAATTTAAATCACACTACATCACATTTACATTCTTCGTCCAAACAATGGCGCATGGCGCATTTGCAGATATTAGCAGGAACTAATGGATATGACGCCATCAAGAGCAACATGTTTAAAAAATACAAGTCGGTTGGGAACAGCAAATTTCCATGGAATCCAGTTTGATAGAGCGAGAAATTTTATATGTGGAGACTTTTTCTGTAGAATTTCTAAATTCAGGAATTTTTTACCAAGCAGAATTCTCCCAGAAAATTACAATTTATCCAGTAACCATTTTTTCATCCTTGACACTTTACAGCACAAAAGCAAAATGTTCATTTCTGCAATCTATATACTTTGTACTTATTTTATTTTGCGTTGTACCTCGACGTTCCATTGTGCGGAACCATTCCAAAATACGATAACAGAGGCTCTCTCAGCCCCTGACCACAAATTAAGTAACAATCAGAAGCTTAACTCTCGCCTTATCTGTGGTTGATGCCGGCAGCCGGTAACCTCGAATTGAGTAAAAAACAGCTTTTTACTTAGGCGTACCGCACATTATTTCAATTATTGTGTTTTGATAACATTGAAATAACTGTAGGAATTCTTTTCAAGAATTATATCCTTAATCCTACACCAACATTGGTAGAACGACTAGAACGAAATACGAAATACTTTAATCCTAAAGAAAAGGGTCCAAAAGTTGGATGTATAACCGGACTCGATTGCTTTAAAATCTCGGGCCTTGCTGTGTCTACTGCACTGGTACTTTCGACGTAGATGACTTGAAGGTCACGGGACTCAAACGGTCACGTGATGAGAGTAGCGTTCTGGTTGTTATTTATTTTGTGCCCTGATATCGTATAGTTGGTTATTATCTGTGAAGAAATTATCCAATAATTTTTTTTCATAACATCAACCTTAATTGATTCAGTATTAAAGGTGTACTATGCGAAAAAATAGTAATAAAAAAAAATAAATCAACAGTGGTCTAGCCTAAATTAGTTGCTGACTTCCAAATGGAAAAATAACTCGTCTCGCAGCAGAACCAGGTGGTGGCTAAACTCGTATTAAAGCTACAAGTCGTTTAAACAAGTTTTTTCCATAAAAACACAGGTATCTCGAAACAGAATTCTTTACTTTTCAGTTTGTTGGGATTCTTTACCTATTTGTTAACCAATAAAGCAAGAAACATACTAGTTATAAAAACTTGCATATACACTTTTCACAAATCAGTTTATAAATAACCGTGAGCAATTTACTAACATAATGTTGCGTATAGCATTTCATATGTTAAATATCAAACACGTCTTAAACTCAACGTGCATTGCTTTTGCCATTCCAAGATTGAATTCCGCAAAAATAACTCGAGGTTTGTAAAAGGTGCCATTAGTCCATTTGATTTATACGACAGATGACTGAGGGTATGTAACGAGAAACCTTGTTCTCATTGGATAATTGAGAACTTGATGTTTTATGCCTACTGGCAAATACTAAGCAAAATTATACTGAGTTTTACCTACAGCTTTTTAAACGCAGGTGTTTAGAGTAGAGCTATTAGACAAAAAATATAAAACAACGTGATTTACGGCCGCATATATTTTTTTGTTCTTTATGGTAATAAAGTAATGCTTCAATTAAAAATACATTTTTTACATTGACCTGGCTGAGGTAAGATCCTGTAACAATAATTATCTGAATTCTTAATAACGACCGTGAATAAAACATTCTAAGGTAATTATAATTATTTTAATTCCTACTTCAGTCACCCTGAAGATGATAGCATTGATCGTTTACTTATTTATCAGCAGCTTTATTTTCAGATTAAGTATTAAATCAGTTCTAATTTTGTGTTCGTGAATCTATCTTTCAATCCGAATGAATAGTTCTAATGGAACCATTTATATAATATGCATACTTAGAAGGAAATAACAGAACCTTATATCTCACTCTCGTGTTTGCCTCTCTGTCCTTCCGTCCGTCCCTCTATTCGTCCATCCGTCCGTCTGTCACAGAAGTTTTTCTCGAAAACTATGTAAGTTAGTAGGTTGAAATTTTGCGCACTGGTAAATCTTGCTAATGCGCATATATATAGTCAGCCAACGATTATAAAAAAATATATTTTCGATTATAATGGGGGATTTACTTAGAGGACAGAGTTAATTTTTAAAGATATCGCGTAAGGTATCATTTAAAAGGTTTACCTCTAAACATCTCAAAATATTTTATTTATAATTTTTGGTTTACTGGTCTTAATGATACAGTCTTAATGATACAAATACCTAGAATGCTTCTAATTCTGAGTAATTTAATATAATAACTATTTTAAAACAAAAATCATTAAAATTGAATTCGTGTCGATGGATTTAGAGGCAAAACCATTAATTGGTTCGATTATATAGGAAGTCTTCCATGTGTATAGAAGACTTAAGGAGTTAGTGATAGCAATAATTATTTCATGGAGAGTTGTTAGCGCAATTCAGTTGCACCACTAAATAGATAAAAAAACCTATATAACTTACCATCAAATTAATTAAGTAATTATAAACTTGATGCCCGACTTTATTTGGCGACGTTAATCCATGTATATAATGTACAGGATAAGTCCTAACAACCTTACTTTTGGAAAGATCAAAACTGTCAATTCCTGTCAACATTTCTTGTTTGGTCCATTCTATAAAATTGTCCATAAACTCGAAATAAAAAAGATGAAATTTAAATTCGCTGAGGCATTTCATTCAGACAAACCTTAAGCCGCGTACAGATTTGAGCCGTGTCGCGAAGCGAACCTCGTTGCGAACCACGTCGTGAGCCTCGAACCTAACCTCGTTCTGCAACCGCAACAAGTTTTATTTTTGTTGAGCTGCATAATATATGCTTTATAACCATCCTTTGATGCGACGCTAAAAGACCGACAAGACGTGGGACTCGACGCGCCTCCTTGTCATCAGCTTATCAGGTTCGCAACGTGGTTCGCAACAACGTCAAAATTAGACGCGGCGAGGTTCTTTCGCGACGTGGTTCAAATTTGTACGAGGCTTAACCTAAAGGTTTTTTTTTAATTAATGTAATCACAACCTGGTCATAGATAACCAATAAACAATTTTATTTTTGCCTAACTTGCTTAAACTCCTTATAAATAATAAGAGTTTACCCTATGGTATCCTCTTATCTGATCTAACAATTACGCACTAATATTAGCGTGCATCACACACAAGCACTATGCCCTGCTATTACACTGTCTCTTAAGCTAATTCAAAGGGTTTTGTCCTTCTCAACCTTCTAATTAGTTTAGTATTAAAAAATAGCTGGATTGCTTCAACATTTATAGCTCTGTGGAGTTGCTGTTCGTGACTTTCTGCTATCTTCTTAATGATTCACAGTTTTCACACCCAGGTCCTTATAAAGGTGATACGAGGGAGCATCCACTATATTCCTTAATACTTTGTTCTGAAATTTCTGAATTATTTTTATACTACTTTTCTTGGTGCACCCCCAAAGTTGGCTACCATAGGTCCATACAAGTCTTAGTATTTGTTTATTAAGTAAGAGCGTATTGTGTGCAATTAAAGTGAAGTTTCTTCCTATCAACCAATACATTTTTTATATCTTAGGCCAAGTTCTTCCCTTTTCTTTTTAACGTGCGCCTTCCAACGTAGTTGGGCATTTAATGTTATTCCTAGGTATTTTGCGGTATTTGCATATGGTATTTTTCTGTTATTAATTGTAACAGGTATATTTTGTATTTTTCTTTTATAGGTAAAGTTTACGTGAACAGACTTGGTTCCGTTCAGCCGGATTTTTCATTTATTACTCCAATCATGTATTTTGTTAACTGCTATTTGTAGTTGGTTGGTTGCCTCTTCGCTAGTGTTTCCTTCTGCCAATATGGCTGTATTCTCAACAAAGGTGGCAATAGTGTTTTGTTCTAATACAGATATGTCGCACGTGTATAGTAGGTAAAGGACCGGACCCAACACGCTGCCTTGTGAAACTCCTGCTCTTATTTCCCTTAGGTCTGAAAAGGTGTCTTCCTTTTTAATTCGAAAGTATCTTTCCGATACATAAGACTGAAGAATTTGAGAGTATTGTTTGGGTATATGTATAGATTAGTATATTAGTATATTAGCTATATTACACTTTTATGCCAAACTGTATCGAAAGCCTGAACAACATCAAGAACGATAGTTGAGCAGACTGTCTTTTCTGTTAGTAATTTTTCGATAATGTCTGTAATTCTATGCACTTGATCAATTTTTTGCTTCAATAATTAGTTTCATTCTTTTGATTAGAAATTTCTCAAACAATTTTGCTATTAGTGGTCTGTACGATGATACTTCATTAGAAGGTTTTCCTGGTTTAGCAATCATTATAACTTTTGCCACTTTCCATATTCTGGGCGCGTACATTAGTCTAAAGGCAGCATTCTTCAGGTTAGTCAGTTTAGCAATAACTTTACGTGGTAGATTTCTTAGTATGTCACCTGTGATTAGGTCGTATTCTGGGGCTTTATTCGGATTGATATTTTCTTTTATTCGAGTCACCACTTTATTAGGGGATGTTGGTGAAATTACTTTTTCCATTTGAACTGTTACTTCCTATATTTCTTCATCGTCTTGGCTTTCATTAGATTTAAAAATGTTTTCAAGATATATGGCGAATCTTTCCGTTTTTTTATCGTTACTTCTGTCCCATTTGCCATTCTCTGGTCTAATGGGGGGGGGAGTGAATAATTGGTCTTTTTAGTCCTTTTGTAGCTTTCCAAATAGAATATATGGTGCTACTATCATCGGTTAACTCCCTTAAGTAGGAATTAATTGATTTATTTTTTAGCTGTTGAATTTCTATTCTGAGTTGTTAACTGGCATTATTTAATTTTGTCTTATCTTGGGGAGCCCTAGTTTGTTGCCATATTCTTCTTAGTTTTCTTTTTTCTGTTATCAATTTTTTAATTTCCTTTGGTTTGTTGTTTTTTTTGCCCTAGGTTTCAGTACAGGAGTGTTTTCCCATGCTGTTTGCTGGATGTTGTGCACAAATAATTCGAGTTCTCCTTCTAACTGCTCTGAATTTTGTAACGTTACTGCCAGGCTTATTTTCTCTTCAAGGCTCAACTTGAAACTTTTCCAGTCCGTTAATTTATCTACGAATGTTGGTTTATTTTCTTTTTGATAATCGTATCGCTTATATTTAATACTAAGGGTGAGTGGTCAAAGTTTACATCCTAGCCATCATCAATGTCAAGATAATTGGCTTAAATATGTTTAACTGTGAAAAAATCTATTAGTTCAGGAATTTTATTTCTGTCTGTAGGCCAATAAGTTGGTCTGCCAGTAGATATCTCTTCGCACCTGTGCTCATCAATAGTTAGCAGAAGTTCCTTTCCTTTGGTGGTAGTTACTCTGGAACCCCAACGTGTAATTTTTGCATTGAAGTCTCCTTCTATAATATATCTCTCTCCTAAATTGTCCAAGAACTCACTGTATTGCTCTTTTTAATTGAGCCCTAGGCGGGCAATAGATTGAACTTACATTAAATTCACAATTTTTAGTTTTTGCGCATACTGTGTTAGCTTGTATGTGTGCAGTTTTATACTCTATTTCTTCATAATGATGTATATTATTCTTGATTATGATTGCAGTACCTCCCTTGGCTGCGTTGTCAGGGTGTATTGTGTGTTCATATCTTTTGATTTTGATATAGGATTGTTTTGTAAAGTGTGTCTCGGAAATTAGACACAAGTTGATTTTCTCGATGTCAAGGACTGCCTGAAATTCTTGTTGATGTTGAAGCAATCCAGTAGCATTCCATTCCATTGTTCTGAGTACATTAACCATTTCTGTTCTTGGGAATAGCTCCTTTGATGCTGTATTCCAGGCGAGTAACTCACTCATTCGCTTTTTTTAATTCATCTAGTACCTGCTGTAGAACTGGGTCTGAGCCTTTTCCTTGCTGATTTTTCTTTTGTAGATTTTCATTGTTAGTTTTTACTACTTCACTATATTTTATATTTTCATTACCTTTCTGTGTCTGTTTCCTATCCGTAGCATTTTGTCTATTTTCAGTTGTTCGTTTTCTTTCTGGAGGATCTGGTAGACTGTTCTTAAGGTTTTCGGCAGTTATGGGGGCAAAAGTAAAAACTATGCTATACATAACAAATTTCAAGATATTTAAAAAAGTATGTGTTTAATGTATTAATTTTTTGGATTACCCGAGTGTCGGATTAACCGGATGTAGGACTATCCGGATGTCGGATTATTCGGATGCCGGATTATCCGAATGTAGGATTAGTCGGATGTAGGCTTAGCAAGATGTCAGACTACCCAGGCTCCGGATTATCCTAATGTTGGATTATCCGAGTGTCGGAAAGGTTTTAAGAAATGTCATTAAATGTCCGGAGTGGCGCACTGGTAGCGCAATTGATTAGTAGTCCAAGTAGCGTTTTTTTGGTAACACAAAACCAGGCGTTTGCCCCTATCTTTAATCGTTTAGCGCATTTAAAGAAGTTTTCACTTCAAAATTGTTGCATGAAGCAAGTAAGGTAATTCGCACGGAATAATGGCAGTTTCAAAGATAAACGTTACCGTATAATAGTCGTACTCCTCCAATTAAATTTTAGAATAACATTTGAGTTTTATCCAGCAGACAATTTGGTAAGCTTTGAAATAGAATAAAAACGTTTTCTAAAATTAAAAACGCCACTAAAAACGATGAAATCCATTGATTGAACCTAGAAGAACTCCGGATAGCCCGCGGTTGAAAAATAAATTACCCGATAAATCAAAACAGTAGCTGATTAACCTAGTTACTGCGGAATACATGTTAAAGGCATTGGATCTCTTCCACTCCGATAAAGTGTTCAAATGCAAAAAAATCATTGAAGCATGCATGAGAAAGTAAATTTGTAATTATCCTTGCAGTAATTCTATTACGCTGTAATTAAATAATACCACTTATTTCCACTAGTTATTAATATCTAACGGTAAAATATGCATATTAATGTTTTGCTCGACTACTGATAAAATAACGGAATTTCAAGTGCAAGGAGTTATTCTCTTAGACAGGATAATTTTAATTGTATTTGCAATTGAGCATAGATCTGCGAGAATGGAAAAAGTATTGCTCTGAAACCATATACAAGATTCAAGCAACCTTGTAATACTCTATGGGTGTAAATGTGAAAATTAAAATGTTGATGAGTTAATCATTTATTAGAGTGCATCGTGTTTTATTTCATGTATTGTTCAGGTCGGGCAATTAAGTGAGACTTACAAGACGGATCATTAGAACTAGCAACTAGTGGAGATTCTTCAAATCACGATTTCGATTTTAATTGGGAAATGATTAGATTAAAAAAAATTATTGGGGTTGGAAAAGTTGCATTTGGTTTCCTCTGACATTCACGTATTATACGAATTTACCAGTTCAACTGCTCTGGTCTCGTGTAACTACAACAAATCTTTGGAGTTTTATTTAGATCACCAAGTTTAAAAGTAAATCACAGCTGATTTTAGTACTTTTTCACAGTAAGTTATTTGCAAATACAAACGCAGTTAGTTTGATCCATACATCCATATATTAACTACTTATATGACTTGTAGAATCCCATGTTAAAAATTATAAATTACTGAAGTAAAAATAAAAACAAAACCCATGACAATTTTCGGAAAAAAATTAAATTTTAATAAGCAACTGATTCGATGTATTTATAAAATCCTTGAAACATCACTTCTTTGATAGTAATCATGAAGTGATTCTTCTTTAAAATATCTTATCAGGCGTGTATCAAAGTTAAAATTTTTCTTAAAGTGACACTTTTGCTTTTATTTATCTAATTAATTTCTAACTTTTAACAAGGGGATTCTTTAGAACAAAAGAAAAATATAAAAAAAAACTTAAAATTAAATTTTTAAGGCTCGTGTCCTTGATTCATCACTAGAGACCGGATTATGCATTTGCGTATTCGCATAGGAAAACGCATATTCAATCCATTTTTACCAGTTATTGCATATTTCACTTAAAATCTAATGTTAATGCATATTTTTGCTATATTTACAAGATTTTTCGATGGGTAAAACTAAATCCGTTCAGTTGGTGAATAAAATTGGCTAAATGAACTTCGTAACGTAGGCCAGCGGAAATTTGAAGTAAATTTTGAAAATGTTTTGAAAAATTGCTCACGCCCTGAAATGTTGTGTCTTTTGTGACTTTTGCAGAAAGAAATCAAGCTACAAATTTTGAAATATTGGCCCTCAGCATATGGAGTTCAGAAGAATTATAATCTTTGCTGAAAAAAAAAGACCAAACCTCATTTTACTACCCAGTAACCAAAGAATTAATCGAATGAACTAGTTGGGCAGGTCATTTCCTTGAAATTTAGAAATTTAATCGAAATATTAACTTTTTTCTCAAAATTCTTTTTTCGCTAAATTTGTCTTTTTATTGTGGAATTTAAATTTATTATTAGAATTTGATTTCTTTTATATGGAAATCTAATCTTTTTAAAATTTTGAATTTTTATCTCAACATGTTTTGCCTTTTGTCTTCAAAATTTCCATTTTTTAAATTTCGAACTCTTCGATTTTTTTTATCCGAATTTCTGCAAATTTCGAACTGTTTATCAAAATTTGCTTTTTCCTCAAAATTTGGAAGATCTTTTGATAAGAAAGTAGAAATTTTGAAAAACATTTTTTTGGAAATAATGAATTTTTCTAAAGAGACAAAAATTCAAGAAATTTGTAAATTTCTTAAATTTTTTAAATTCAATTTTCTAAAACTTCCAGCTTGTTTCTCAAAATATTGGATACTTTCTGACGTCATGGTGAGGCACTTGTCTCTCTCTGACTTAAGCAGTCAAGAAAAAATAAATATTCAACCGGAAAATTTGGATTTTTTTTTCAAAATTGGCACTTCTTTTTCAAAATTTAACAGAATCGAAGACTCTAAGATATTTTGAATTTCTACTAGATTTCGACTTTTTCCTTAAAATTTCGATCTTTTTCTCGTAATAACTTTTTCTCGAGTTTTTTTTTTTTTTTTCGTAATTCATTTTTGTTTTTAGAAATATTAACTGTATTTCTCGCAATTCATCTTTTATTTCATTATTTCATTTAAGCTTGTTTCTTAAATTCTTTTTTTTACAAACGTCTATTCTAAAAACTTGACTTTCTATGTAAAATTTTAATTTTTTCTTGGAATTCGTCTTTTTCTAGAAATTTTGACTTTTTTCTTTTTAAAATTGGTCTTTTTTAATTTCGCTTTTATGCACAAAACTTGAATCTTTTCTTGAGATTCCGTTATTTTTTTCAACATTTGATACTTTTTAAAATTTTCTACCTGTTAAAATCAGGACTTTCAGATATTTTGACTATTTGCTCAAAATTTGCTTTTTCTTAAAATTTTCATAATTATTTCAGAATTCGGTATTTAATATTTCTGAAAATGACGACTCTTTTTTCAAAATTTTTAAAAAGTCAATTTTTTATTCGAACTCTCCATTTTTTTTTAAACTTTGTTTTTGGAAATTTAGATTTTTTCTCGCAATTCGTCTTTTTTTCGAAATTTCAACATTTTTCTCAAAATCCTCTTTTCAAAATTTTTACTTTTATGATCCCGCGAATCTGTACTTTTTGTGAAGTTCGCCTTTTTTTCAAAATTTCGATTTTTTGTTGAAAATTCGTCTTTTTCATAGACAACTATTCGCAAAATTTCACTATGTTTTGCAACATTTAACTTTATGTGGAAATTTGTTGTTGTTTTTTTGAAGTTTCGCCTTTTTGCTCGAAATACGCCTTTTTCGTGATTTTCGATTTGTTTCCTCTGTCCCTAATTTCCATTTTTTTAAAAATTCGACTTTTTCTTTGAATTTACTTGCATTGGAAAATTTAGACCGTCGACCGTCGAAATTTCGACCGTTTTTCTTGAAGTGTCACTTGTTATTGAAATTCCGTTATTTTAGATTTATTTTATTATTATAATATCTCAATGTCTAGAAATTTTGAGTAATTTCTAAAGTTTCTAGAAATTTAGACTTTCTCCTCGAAATGTATCTTTTTTTTCGAAATCTCGAAATTTCTTTCCTCTTACAATGGCCGTTTTTCCAAAATTCGCCTTTAATCTTAAACTCTACTTTTTGCTATTTTTATTCAAAAATCTTTTTTTATGAGATCCTTCATTTTTTTCTAAAATAATAATTAATGCCATTTTTACTGTTGCATATTTTGACACTTTTAGGTCATATTTTAAGCATTTTGTTTGCATATTTGCCTACATTTTTCAAGCTTTATATGTTGCATATAATACGGTCTTTACTCATCACTAGAGGCCGAATTTTAGGTAAAATCCTATGATCCTACCTTTTCACATTTTTTGGCGTTCTTTATGCGTTATTGCCTAAATTTCAATTTCGCTTGATTTCTGCCTTTTTTTCGGACCTATTTTGAAGAAATTTTGCGCCTATCTATCATTTTGTATGGGTTTTTCGAAGTGCATTTACACTTTCGAAGAATTTAAGCAGAAATATGTACTTGTTAAAATAAGGGTAATGCCATACGCACGGTTCTTGATCATCATAACAATAAAAAGCTTCAAGTATAAATTTCCAAGAACTGTAATTTAAAAACAATTACTCTTCTGACCCACCCAGTACCTTTTAACACTAAACGTACCATGGCCGGTCAAATGACCGGTTGTAAACTTTTTATTAGAAAATTCGCATAAAATTTTATCGCTTTTCCTCATTTGACTTCATGTACACAATTCATTTTACATCATTTGTTTATATTTTTATTTGTTAAATCTGATAAACACATGTAATCTAGCCGTTATTCACCATGACAGGTCATTTGACCGGGAGCCGGGGACCGGGGACCGGGAGCATTGCATTTGTTTTTTTATTGTAGTATTACATGACTTTATGGTACACTTCTGCAAAGACTGTTGTTGGGTAAGCTTTGTAAAGAATAGTTGTGAATTCTGAATTTCAATAAAGTGCTTAAAAATTTTGATTTTTAGAGGGTTTTTTCCATTTCCGTTACATCAGTGGTAGCATATTTCCAGAAAAATGTCGAAACAGTCAAGGCCGTCGAAGTACTTAGAAGAAAGAAATAACAAAGGCGAAGAGTTTTCGGGAACTGATGAAGATGAACTGTCTGAAAAAGAAGAAATACTATTTAAAAATGATAACGGTCTATTGTACAGCGAGTCTGAATCTGCAGATACTGACGATGATAAAGAAAATATTATGAATAAACGTTGAGCACGAAAAAGAATGAGATTGCTCTCAAGTTCTGAAGAAGAGAGTGAAAAAAAAAATGATCAACATATTTCAATTGATGGAACTGTATCGGAAGAAATGCAAATAGGTGCTATACCTGGAAGACCAACACCTCATAACATTTTTAGAGAAGTACCAAGTCCAACGGGTATGCAAAAGGTAACATTATGAAGGGTAAGATGAAGACTGCCTTTTCATTGATTATCGACCACCACATTATGAAACATATAAGACTATATACAATAGAAGAAGCAAATCGAGTTTTAGAAACTGAATGGAATCTATCTCAAGCGAAATTAGATGCATTTATTGCAATTTTATATCCACGGGGTGCATATGAAGCAAAGCATCAATGCATTTCCATATTTGGGAAAAGATGAAGATAGGCCCCAATCAGTACCATTAGGCGAACATGCTGTACTGAAAGTCATTGAACCCATTTACGGGTTGTGGATGATCTGTAACTACAGACAGCTATTTTACAAGCATATTTTTAGCTACAAAACTCCTAGAAAAAAGGATTACATTAGTTGTAAGTATCCGTTCTAATAAAAGGGAATTGCCCAAAATTGCGAAGAAGAAGAAAGATAATATGAAACTGTTTCCAACGAAAGTTTTCAAGTTAGATAATTGTACTCTCACAATTTATAAAAGTAAGCCAAAGAAAAAAGTACTATTGCTAAGCTCCAAACATAGATCTGTGAAAATTGAAAAAACGGATATCAGTTTACCTGAGACCGTTTCATATTATAACCAATCTAAATTCGGTGTGGACATGGCCGATCAAATGGCGAGGAAATATAGTTCAAAATCAAAGTCAATGGATAGAGGGCGCAGACATAAATGCTTGGACATTATATAAGGAAACGACAGAAGAAAATATATCTAGACAAGAATTTTTACTCCAGTTAGAAGAAGAACTTGCTGCTGATTATCGAGAAGCCAGAGAAAAACAAATAATAATAACAAATACGGAAATGGCATCGATTAATTCTACGACAGATTCTACTAAACTTAAAACATGTCAAATAAGGTATTGTAATGACAATAAAACCACAAAAATCTGTTCTAAATGTGAGAAATACGTTTGCGGAAAATGTATATTGGAACCTCCTTGAATCTGTAAAAAATGCGGAGCGCAATGAATTATCTATTAAAAAGTTCTTGTTTTTTAAAATAGCAGAAAAATACAGTTGTTTTTAATTATTACCTTTAAGTTACTTTGTTTAATATTTTCCTACTAAAATCAATATTTCTCCATTCAATTAGGCAAAATAAAGTAATTTTCTAAAAATCGGTCATTTGACCGGTTGCGGTATAAATAGGTATATGTTAAGTCTCGGTACGTTTAGTGTTAAATTTTGCCTGCGATTGCGATGGAGGACAATTGAACTAGGTTGCTTATATTTATCTTAATTTTTAGGTAAAAGCAGATGTTGGGGTAAAATGATAAAATTCCCAAAGGATATTTATTTTCTAAAATTTATCTTTGAACTATCTTGTGGAAATAAATAAAAACCAATCTTATCAGGCAAGCTCTCGTTAAAAAATGTGTAAACACTTTTATTAGAACTCTAGCTTGTAGATTAATTCAGTAGTCCCAATTTTCGAAATTCATCCATTTCAAAAAATAATCCTGAAGGAGAGAAAACTAGGAGAAAATATGTTGTTTATGCTTTTTATCGTAAAAATAATTTGCTGCAGTAATTTTCTCTTTTCAAAATAGGTAATATCATGCTGCATTAATTTTCTCACTTCAAAATAGGTAATATTAAAAAAGATATACATTCTTTCAAAATATCTATCCTTTGAAGAAATTAAAGACTTTGACTAGATTCACGCTAATGCTGGGAAAAGCAACAGCTCGTTACCGAATGAGAATGATGTAATTTGGACATTGTCTGTCGATGTAAAGAAAAACATTTTAAATTATGCCGATTTATTGCCGTGAAGGCGCACAAATTTTAAAATGGAAAATATTGAGAGACATTTAATTTGTAGTTGGGGAAAAGGCAATATTCAAAATTGTTAATAATCGTTTTTCTTTTGAACTGAGATTTTGACCTTTTAGTGCCTTTTTTAGAGTATTTTGCATTTTAAGTGCCTTTTTTAGCTGATGGTTTTTGCCTAATTTAAGATTTTTCTTACCTTTTTACCTTATTTGATTGTGTCCAAAATCCGGTCTCTACTCATCACTTACTAGGATATATATGCAGTGCTAAAAAACATTTTTATGGATAGCTTCAACATTTTTGATAAGTATCTCATTAGTGGTTCAGAAGCTAACTATCTCATCATTATTTCAGAAGTATGTACGCCAATAGCCAGGACGATGTCTAATACGAATCCTATACTGGATTAGATTTACAGCTTCAACCTCATTACGGTTTATCAAAATAAATGACTATGAAAATGCTTCACTACATACGAACTTGTTCTTCCTTATGCTAATGGAAATTTCGAAATATTTTACCAGGAATTTTAATGGCCAACGCATGAAGTTGTGGCATATTTTACTTCATGAAATGTCCAACGAAGCCATTAGAATTCGTTAGTTGATTATACAAACCTTCCTTCCATATAACGCTATAAAATCGTATGCATTAAATCGTAAGTATTATAATTATAATTTAAATTCTTTAACATAACTTGATGGTTTGTTTATTCGATGTTATGCCACATAAAAAACACGAATAGTGTGTCTGTTCCTTATTTGAAATTACGTAAACGGTGGTGGAATTATGCAATGAAAGAGTTCCGCTAAATTTATAATCTAACAAACTAAAGTATATTAATTACCATAATTAATTATGTCAGTATAACAGATTATTCCTCAAAATCGATAATGTAAGATTTCCATAAATGTAAATCTGTATTATTGTGGGATGTCTAGTTAACAAACCATTGAAATAAATTAGAAAAATACTTTTATTTTAAATTTTTTACCTACTAATTTATAATTTTGCACATATTTTTTATTAGCTATTAACCCACGACTTCGTGAGCGAACTTGAATAAATAACCACAATGTAACTGAATAGTTTTTTAAAACAATTTGATGTTTAAATGAAATTTACAATTAATTTTTAGTTTAAATTGCAAGCCCGGTAACGTAATATTACTGAAATCGATAATACAGATACCTACATTTATGGTAATAATTCGAGGATCTAAGAAAAAAGTCCACTATCAAAATACAGATCACATAGTAAACAGTTTCAACTTTGTGAATTTTTACATCGCATAAAATAGCTATAAAAGTTATTTCTTACGCTTATTGAATCCTAATATATAAATGCTAAAGTGTGTTGATCTGTCTGTTTGTTGACTTTTGACGGCTCAAGTTATGAACCGTTTTCTATGAAAATTGATATAGAGGTTCCTTGAAACCCACGATACAAACAGGCACCGCAAAAATTCATAAATTAAGGGAAAAATGGGTTTTTGAATGATGTTTCTTTTCTTGGCGTACAAGAATGACTTAATATTTATCACAGAAAATGAAAACATCTGTTATCCTAATATATAAATGCCAAAGTGCGTTTATCTGTTAATTTGTTGGCTTTTCGCTGCTCAATCTAGGAACCAATTTCGACGGAAATTGGTGAAGTGTTTCCGTAAAACTTAAGTGTAAAATAGGCTGCCGCAAACAAATCTTTAGTTGAGACAAAAAAAAAGAGTTTTGAACGATATTTTTTGTCTTAGGTTGATCTTCGTTATGGAAAAACAAGAATAACAAGATCGACTTCACATTTATCAGAGGAAATCTGTCTGTTCGTTGGCTTTTTACTGAGCCTATTTTGACGAAAATTGCTGTAAAGGTTTCTTGAATGCCATGACACAAAATAGGCTCCGCAAAAAATTCATAATTTAAGAAAAAATGATGAAATCAAGAATAACAAAAACTATTTTATTTTTATCTAGAAAGTTAAGAAATATGTTATCTTAATATACAGCAGATTCAAAGCGATAAACAGATACGATTAATGAAAAAAAAAAAAAGTTAAAAGAAATGTTTTAGTTTCCGAGTTATATATAAGCTGTCAAAAACTCAAAATTGTCCAGAAAAAAATTATCTATTCGTTTTCCAAATATTAGTTTTACATATATTTAATTGTTTTTTGACTTATTTTAACAATATTAAAAATTAATTCCTTTACTTTAGGTCGCAACTGGAGAGAGCGCTTGGTATTTATGGCATATTGTTTAAAAAAATCATGTTCTCTAGTAAGAATAAATTTAAAAAACTGCAAAATTATTTAATATTAAAATGAAAAAATATGCCTTCAATCATGGTAATTAAACACATTGACATTACTAATGGCATGGAAACACTAAACAACAGTTTCTTCCATCGCCCATTAAACACAAAGGTTTAAATCCATAGCTTCACCAACCCTAACAAACGGACACCAAATAGCCATTTTTCTCAAAAACGGGTATAGGTAGTTTTTTCAAGAGACAAGATTTATTTGAAAATAAACTGGTCTTTTATTTGGAGCGGTCCGTTTAACAAAAATAGGACCATGGTAAAAATTCTGATGTGTCAAAAGGTGGGTTGGCGGAGGAAATTGTCACTCAATATATCGCTTTAACTAAGACTCTGGTAAAAGTAAGCCTTATCAGCATAAATTTATGTTGCAAATTCTAACACGACTGGTAAAGAGGTTATGACGTTATAATTAAATTTATTTATTTTTTCTTGACAACTTGGACAGCCTATGACTTGAAAACCAATAACTTTTTATTAAAATTTTTTTCGCAAATCGTATTTATTTATTGTCATGAATCTACTGCCAAGCGTTGTGGGTGAAATTTTTGGTTACCCTGTATAAATGCAAAAATGCGTTTGTCTGTTTGTTGGCTTTCCACGGCTCAATTACTAAAGCGATGTCAACAAAAACTGCTATAAAAGGTCCTTGAAACTCAAAATACAAAATAGGCTCATTTCTTATCAAAGTTTCAGATGCTTCCAATATAACATCATTTGATTTTGTCAATGATATTTGCTTCTACGTGGATGAAGTAGCGGGTAATGGCTAGTATAATTAGAATGATCATATGTACTTATTTTAGTAGAAAAGTACTTTTTTTAAGTACCATCCTACTGTGCTTCAATAGATCATGAAGTATACGTAAATGTACTTTTTTTAAGGTGCAAAAAAGGCAAATATTAATCCGCTTTGCTCGTGTTATTAAATCTTTTCTTAATTCCCCACTAGTATTTTGACCTTAAAAATAAGCTTAAATGTCACATGAATAAATCGTTTTTGCCACTTAAAGTTAGAGAATCTCTTTTAAAACTTGATAATTTGGAGGGAAGTGTTAATTATCGGGAGAAGATAATCTCGAATGTAAATTGTTTGTGTGAATTATTGGAGAAATTTAAATGAATTAAATCTTTTTGAATGGGTAAATGTAAAAAGAAAATTGTCCTGGAATAAACACCACACATGTTCATGCGGTGCTTTTAAAGACTATTTGTGTTCGAAATTAAATGAAAATGAACTGTTCGATGAAATTAGTCCACTAATATTAAAATTTTTGAAGATATAATTGCCGAGTGGAACTTAAAAAATGTTGGAATTTGAAGACCGATGAGTTGAAGTGTTTAAATTGAGTCAATATCAAACCAAAACACATTTAAAAATATTGATATGTTATGTAAATTTATTTTTTGTCTTCTTGGGCTGATTGAACGGCTGTTCTCCAATATTAATAACTATTGGAGTTCAGAAAAATCGCAAATGAATTATCCACACTAAAAGTGGTTTATGCAAGTTTAGACAAATTTTAAGGAGACTTGAAGCAAAATGTTCCAGTTCCTAAAGGACAAACCAGAAATATTGAAATCAATCCTCAATTCCAAAAATGCGATTGGTATAAAGAAGACAAAGTGGACTTGGAAGGTTGGAAGCACGTCAAAATAAATATATACATATTAATAAATTTATATTGGTTAGAGTATTTTGTTGTTGTTGTTGTTATATTTCATGAATTTATGTTTCACTGATGATTTTTAAAACAAAATATATTTTGTCTAGATATTAGGTTCTCTTGCAGTACGTGTTTAATGTGACCGTTTAGTACCGTTTTGAGCACTTCCTTTCTTTGAGATGTTTATATTTAAAGAAAATCGCTTCCAGCGGGAATTTCATTTTTTTCTAGTGCCCAAACAGATCTGTACTTTTTTTTCTGAAAATAAATATGGTTACCCCAAGTATAATATATTTAGGATAACAGGTAGCCTACTAACTATTTCGCATAGTAAGGAATGCCTGTGTCAATTTTCGTCAAAATCGTTTCTGTAATTGAACTGTGAAAAGCGGACAAACAGGCAAACACACTTTCGCATTTATATAATAGTAAAGATTATTATTATTTAGTTTTACATGTATTTTGCGCATTGCGTTGTTTAGGAGCCTGTATAAACAGTAATGAATTAATAAATGCCAACAACGAAATATGCATAGCTCACTATAATAAAACTTGTTTTGCCTTTTCATACCTACAGCACGATCTTTTTTCAACTACCAAGGTTATTTAACAATTCCATAAATTATATCGCCACCTTGCTTGCTAGCAACGCTTTCAATGACATTTTACCTTTAAAAGTATGATTGGGACAATTTGTAATATACATTGCCTTTCTTATCTCGTAGTATTATCACTTAATATGCGAAGGAGATTCTATAATTTAGAAGAGCCTTTTAAGGTAGAACCTGCTTATTAGAACGTCTCGTATAATTTATGACAGGCGCCGATTTTATTTATTTATTTACTACCTGGGGACGCACTAGTGGCCCAAATTTAATTAGAAATCAATATGTCATTAAACTCCTTTATGTTGTCGTTCTAAGAAACTTTATGTTAAAATATAAACAATAACACTATTTTTATGAGCTTTTATAGATTCATTTAAGGAACTTTTTTTTTTCATTTTTCACTTCTTCTGCTTCATCTTATTATTCAATACTTAGCTTGGGTTCTCGAGTTAACGCTATATCCATGAATTTGAATATGTCCATAAGTTTAGAGTCTTCTTCTGGAGAAAAAGTGTTTAAGTTAATTTGGACTAGGTTGCTGGCTTACTTCTTTATTTATTTTGGAAGAAAGCAGTTCAACACAATAATGGTTTAAATTAAAGTTAAACTGAAATTCTCCAGTGCACAAATACGCTGTAATATTTACTACATACAGAGTTGAGAACCAAAGACATGGTTCCATCTTATTAGAAGTGGTTAATTTGGTATATCCAATTTCAGTACCACAAACGATCCAGCATCGGGCTGGGTGTACTAGGTATTTAAGTTGAGGAGACCTGGTAAGATCGAAACTGGTCTTTGTTTCATGGTTCTCAACCCTGAATTTGATAAATATTCTACCCTCTCGGTTTGTGATTGGAGTTCTACGGACTTTTACAGAGTACATTATTCTGTTAAGTCAGAGGTTCCCAACCGCGTGCCCGCGGGCACCATGGCGCCCGCGGAACGATTCGTATGTGCCCGCCACTTTTCGACAGAGACAGAATTTTTTCATAAACATTAATTAAAAATGTGAATTATTTTTATTTATTTGTTAGAGTTTAAATTTTTTTGAGTGTCTAGGTTTATTTTGCTAAAATCCTTAACATCAGAGGACTTTTGGAATACAGTGGACAGAGAAAAGTTCCCATTTTTGAAAAAAGCGGCATATAAAATTGAATCATTTTTCGGTTCGACATATGTATGCGAATCATTGTTTTCAAACATGAATTTAATAAAATCAGGATATAGATCTCGACTCACCGATGAGCATCTTTATGATTGTTTGCTAACAAGATTATAGTCATACTCTCCTAATTATGAAGCACTGGCCAATAATGTGCAATACCAAAGATCACATTGACATATTGACATTATATTTTTTTTACAAATACATTTCTCCGTGTGTATGAAATTTGAATAATAATTTATTATTTTAAAACATTTTTGTTTATTTATTTACAAATTATGAATATAAGAAAATAAATTATGGGAAAATCAGAAGTTATGGAATGAGTTTGTAGATTAAAAAGTTAAGTTTGCATGTCGTTTGATGCTCGATGCCTCCGATTTGCTACTAAACCTTTCCACTTAAGAGTGCTACGTTATTGCACTCTAGATAATTCTCTAGTTGTTACATTGAAATCAAACTATTGCACACCACGATAGTTGGCGTTGGTTGTCGTTTGCTCTATTACCAGGAGATTAAAAAACTACAACTTTTTGTCATAAAAATTATCTCGAATAATTTTGCACCAAATCAGTTGTAATATAACTTTATCTAGATCTAGACGACCATTTTCTACATTTTTAAATTGTGATTAACTCCAAAATTCGTCATTGAAAAACTACTGTCAGTCTGTGTGTACGTATGTGATCACGCGACAGATCGCAATACTCAACCAACTTTTTCCATTCTCGTTTGTATCGATTCGGAATTTCTCGGAATAGAACCGTATTTGGAAATTTTGGAAATGATTAGTTAAATATCAATAGTCTAAATTCTATTAAAGAAAAACGTAGATTATTAGGGAAAAATCAAACTTAGGAATTTTTTTTAAGGGTTTTAAAACAAATTATATTTGGATTCCCATTACACCTTAACGCCATTTACTTCTATCTTGTGCATCTTTGTCTTCTAACTGTCTGCTTTCCATGGCTTTCCTCATTCCTTCATTCCATGATCGTCTCGGACGTCCCCTTCTCCTTTTTCCTGTGGGTTTCCATTTAAGTACTCAATGTAGCCACCTTTGTTCATCCATTCAAAGTACGTGTCCGAACCATTTTAGCCCTCTTTTTTCCACTCTATCCACTATGGTTTCCCTTACGTTCATTATATTTCGAATGTCGTCGTTCCTTTTTCTTTATAATTGTGTTAGCCTGGTGCTTCTTCTTAGATAATTCATCTCAATGGTATTGGGCCTTCTCTTCCACTCCGCATTTAGGGTCAAAATTTCACTTCCATGCAGTAGTTCTGGTTCCACTTGCGTTTTACCCATTCGAATATTTGTTTGCTTAGATATGTTTTTTCCAACCATAGCGGATTAGGTGCTCCTAAAATCTTTCTACTCTCTTCTATTCGGTTTTTAATTTCTGCATTCCTATCCCTTCTTTACTGATGGTAACTCCTAAGTAGCTAGTTTTTTCTACTTGTTTATTGGTTAAGTTGTCATTAACCATGATTTGAAATTTAGTGTCGAAATTTAATACTAGGTATTCAATTTTATCAACATTAATATTGAGTCCCCATTTACTGTAAGTGTTGTATAATTTTCTGAGCATGAACTCCAACTCATAAGCATCTTGGGCTATTAACATTTGATCATCAGCAAAGTTAGCGTTGAAGAGAAACTCATCTCCCACTTGAATACTTATTGGTTTACATCTGCGTTTCCACTATTTTAGTGTTATTTCAAATCATATGTTAAACAATAAAGGAGAAAGAGAGCATCCTTGGCGCAATCCTTTAGTTGGTTCAATCGCAGGTAATAATGCCTTTCCATTCTTCACATATGCCTTACTGTATTTATAGAATCCTTAATTATTCTGATTATTCGCGGGTCCGTACCCGCCAATTCTAGTGCGTCCCATAAATTCATTCTGGGAATTGGGTCATAAGCTTTTTCAAGATCCATGAGCGTTAAATGAGTTTCTTCGGAATATTCGTTTCTCTTTTCTGCAATTTGTTACATTATAGATAAATTGTCCACACATGACTGGCTGCTCTCAATGCACTCTGATCTTCATTTATTATGTGTCCTATATTTTCTTGTATTTCCAGTTTAAAGACTCTACCAAATAATCTGCTCAACGTGCCATTAACACTTAGCCCCTATAGTTTTTAGGTTCCGAGCGCTTGCCTTTTTTAAATATTGAAAGTAAGTATGCTAATATGTTATATTCCGGGTACAGCTAATTATTGTATATTATGCCTGTGTTATCTTCTTCTTTCGTGTCTTTATTTATGAATGGATAATTGATTTTTGACCTTACCAAATGATGGTCTTATTCACAATTAGCACCTCGCTCAACAGCTACATTTGTTATTATTTCTGTGCTAATTTGTCTTGTTATCGTGAAGTCTATTATAGATTTTTTTTAGAGAACTTTTCCAAGTGTATTGGTCTATCTTCTTGTGTTGGGAAAAGCTGTTGTTTATTTTTAGGTCATATTGTTTACAGAATTCAATAACTCTATCTCCGTTATTATTTGTTTGAGGATCTCCATATTTCCCCACAACTTCGTCATTGTCTCTAGTATCCACTTTTCCATTAAAGTCTCCTGCTAAAATAAGAGATTGTATCCTTCTACTTTCCTCTAGTTGTTCACTAAGAGACCAGTAGAATTCGTCCTTTTCTTGTTGGGGAGAGTCTTCTGTTGGAGCTTATAATACTATTATGCATATGTGTCTTCCATCCGTTTGATGGTAATTTTAACAATTCTTTCACTAACATAGTTATCCTCGCTTATGTTCTGTGTGATTTTCTTTCTAATCATGATAGAAACTCCTGCTTTACTTCTGTCGTGTTTATTTACTCCGGACCATATGTGTACATATCCCTTTAACTTCTCTGTTTCTTTTCTTTTTTTTTTTTAGTTTCGGATAGGCATATCACGTGAAGGTTGAATCTTGTAATTTCTCGTATTAGTTCTTCCTTTTTCGTTGAGATACCTTGCATGTTCCAGTTACCGATAATCAAATTCCTTTTTCGTAGCCAGCCTTAGGAATCTCAGATCGTTATAACTTTTATACATATTGTACAGTTGTATGCATAAAGAAATGATAAATTATTTTTATAGTGTCAACCTACCTTATGTGTATTATAATTTCAAAAGAAAGTCATACAAACAATATAGAACAGAGGTGCCTAATCTTTTAGTCGATTGGATCCAAACCACAAGTTAAAAATTGTAGGCGAATCACGGTTCAGGACTTGAAAAGAGATGACTAAAAAAAGGAATTAACATCTTAACTTTTAATATGAAACTTAACATTTAACCAAATATGGCTCGCCAGCTACATGTTCAGAAACACTGAGTGACATAAGAGATTTTTTATGTTTTTACTATTTTATTAATTTTATTTTATTAAAAAATGAGGTTCATACAAAACATCCTTGCAACTAAATTATTAAACAAAACATTTACGTCAGCTATAACATTTTAGCAAGTACGGGATTAAATTCAAAAAGTGTAACGTAGCATAACAAAATAATGGGATTGATAAAATTGATTCTTCTTTTTGGCCCAATTACTTGGTCATTGCCCCATTCTTTTGTAAAATTCCATTTCCTGTCTGGGTACAGAATTATACTAATTTCTGATGAAATCAGGATTACTATTCATTTCGATCCAGGTTTCTTGAGTTTCTTCTACAAAAGCTATGAGTTTTTGCCTAGAATATATACTGTTTAACTAATAAACAATATTGTTATTTACTAAAGTGTCAAAATATTTTTAGTGAAATTATGTCATATTTTGACAATTTCCAAAGACGAATTTAGAGTGGGCAAGAGTGGATGTATGACCTTTTTATGAACACGACTGTACGTCAAGTTCCTGTTAATTACAATTTAAAAGAGTAAGGCGTAATTCACTTTGGTTTCTGAGAAAAATTAAATCACATTCAATAACGTTAAATGATATCTGAAAATATAGAAACTACACATTATATCCTTAATATAAAATACCCAAATGAAATGTACTCTGCTACAATTGTCATGAAAATAGAAGCTGCATAAATTACACATTGACTTGTCTTTAAAGCCTTGCAGTAAGTTCCTAAACAAGATACAAGCGAACAAAATGTTTTTATACTATTGTAACTGGTCTTATGAGAAACGCAGTATGATGCTGAATATTTTTTGTCAAACGTATGCTCCATAAAGTATGTCTGATGTTAGGAATAGTTTTGAGAGAAAAGTAGATTTGCATGTTGAGTTCAAAAGGAACATTCTGCTTTTTTCTAAAAGTTTACACAAAACCAATCAATTTCCCTGGTGCGCAGTTTCGGTTTTACCACCGATTTTACTTTCTTACATCAATTTTAACAAACCATAATAAAATAACCTATCGCTAGTTTAATCGAATTTTCTTTTACCTAGCGTGAAATTTTCCAACGTTCGTTTCGATAAAAATTTCGAAAATTGTTCTCTTTTTTGTGTTGAATAAAACACGAGGTGGTTGCACACAGTTGGGCGTTGCTGGAATGTGGACATTGGCAATTATTGAATACATTATTTTATGTGCCGTTAGCGCAACCTCTGTGTACTAGGTAAAGGTAATGAAAGTGCGTATGATACAAGAAATCGAGTTTTTACTTTCATGTCGTTTAATGCACGTTTTGAAATAAAGAAGAATTTACATTAACGTGTTTTACTAGTGTAAGGTCACACCTTGCAAATATCGTGTGACTAATATTATATACCAGAAAACTGGAACATATTATTTTAGATTTATGGGATTCTTTTATGTTAGGTATTGACCTACTTTCCTTAGAATTATAAATTTACTTATATATCTTTATATTTTCAATTTTTATTTATTGATATATTAATATATTAAAAAAGAATATCACTTATCCTTGGTTATCTTCAAAAATTGATATACAAACCTTGCCCACTGAAACCAAGAAAGATTAAAAAATACAAGAAAAGTTGTTCGAACGCGTTTCGATAGCCAAGCTATCATGTTCAGAGAGATACTTTTTTACTTATTTTTGACAAAAGTTTTTTTTAAATATTTTAATTGACTCTCAATGCTCTAATCATTAGTATAGTTTATTTCACGAGCCTTAAGTTCTACGTCATTAAATGTATTTTCCAAATCAATCAGTTCAAGATCAAAGAAACACTAAATATGTAGGGGAGACTGGGGTATTGTGGACCGCATTTTTATTTTGGCTAAAAACTCGCAAAAAAATATTTTTTTCTTAAAATTTCAAAGCCTGAATTTGTAGTACGACTAATAACCTCTTTTTGGGTCGCAGCAGTTGGGCCAAATTGTATTAAATTATACAACTTATATCAGTTGGCGCAAAAATTGCATTTTTGCGATCTTGAAAAATGTCGGGAAGTCACGGACCATTTTGTAAATCAATTAAAAATGGAAAAATGGGGTAGAAAAACTTTTTTGTTTTTAATTTATAATGGCAGAAGATTTATTATGAAAGAGAAACAAAGTGAAGTGAAGTGAGAAATGGCAATGAAAATCAGTTCGAAACGAAATTATTATTATGCCAAAAAACTATTAGAATTTGTCAAAAAATAATGCTGTACTGAAAATTTGCTTGAATAATCACTTATATGCTTGTGAAATGTAAATAAGCTAGAAGTTAGCTTGTGAAATGTAAATAATTGAGTGATCCATAATTTCACGACAAAAGTGGTCCCTAATTCCCTGAACATCCTTTTTTACAATATGGCAGCATATGATTAACACAATACAAGCTTCATGCAAAATTTCATGTTTGTGTCGAAAACTGGCGAATATTATGAAGATATTAACCAGAGTTATTTCTCGAAAAGTTTGGTCAAATTAGAGGAAATTCAAAGTGGAAAAAAAATTCGAAGTATTACATTTCTTTTTGGTATCGAAGCGAAGTAACGGTTCGTGTACACAAGTCGAGTAATGAAGGGAAAATAAGTTTAACATGAGGCGATTTGACGACGGTTATTGGTAGCTGTCAACATCTACTAGAGAAAAAAATATGAAGCTGCTCCGCAATTCCCCGTGGTCCAGAATACGCCAGTCTCAATTACTTATAATCTATTAAGCCACAAATGACATAGATAAACACGATTCACTTATTAGCTTCGAAAATAATACAGAGTATTCAAAATTGATAGGACCAACACGAATATAAGTCCGGACCCGATGGATGCACGCGACTAAATTTAGAATGATGAATTATAGTGTAGATCTAAACGCATCCTCGTCGTAACCCATAAGTAACGTGTGATATGGTTATATTAAATGCTCAGAAAACGACGTACTTAGACATTCGATTTCAGACATAAGCAACCCACTTGCACAGTAATTTGCACCTTGTTTATAACTGCACCTGCAGATTACAATGACGTAGAATATGATAAGAACTATAGCAACCCTTGTTTCTTTTCAATGGAATAAATATTTTAATTTGAACTGGAAACAATGCAGTCCTAAAGCTAAGCTATTAATAAACAAAAACATCATCTTGGATGTTGTAAAATAAAATCTCAAGCTAATCTAAATATCATGTCACTTCAATGTGAGAATTTGACGCTTCCATAACTTGTTAATGAGTGGCAAATATTTCATTTTTTGTTTTTGAAAGGTAGAATTCGACTACGTGTAAGTCCTGAAAGTTAGTCTCGTCACCACAAAAGTGTGCTCCTTTTTCTTGCATAAAAATGTATTATTGGGATATTTGTATGCACCGCAATTCAACGATGTTTAATAAAAAATACACTTTATATAACTAGTTGTCATTGTTAATAGTTTCAATAACTTTTGTGGTCCGTTATTAAATGTCATAAAATAAAAGAGAGAGAACTACAACGGCACAAAATCCTTCCTACGTTCTTATATTGAATAGAGAAAATAAATGAGAACGCGTTAAGAAGAAAACTTTAGCTGGCGTTGGCTTTAGTAAATAGTTGCCTATTTATTACTATTATCATCATCAATTTATTAAAGAATTATTCAATTCGCTCACCATATGGCCTGCTAGTCATAATGAATTATTTATGAAATGATATAAGAAGAAATTACATATTCTTGTAAAGATTCAAACTTTAAGCTTCAATTGAGCAGAAAATAAATATTGTGTGTATAGTTTCCATTCGAATATATTTTTCCTTAAATTAAACAAGTAGCACATTATTCTCATTACTAATTTTGACCACACATTACTTACATATGGTAATTAAATTTTCACTTCTTTTTGGATCACCTTAGCACTTCCTCAAAAACTTTACTTTGCCACACTTTTTTTTAACAAATTATAGACAATTAAATATTGCCTCTTCATTTAAATGTTACATAAAGAATCATTAAGAAAATAAGGATTCGATAAGGAAACCTAAATTCGTATAATCAGCTTTCGATCAAGTCGATCTGAATATCTTGCTATTCCTGTTCAATTTCTGGATACCGCTAGATGCTTGATGTTATCGACATTCTTAAGCTTGCAAATATTGAACTAACAAAATTATGCCAAACCTCGGGGATTGTCCTTTCGGTATGTGAATAACCTAAAAGCACTGTTACGTTTACGCCCTGTTTACCAATAGTATTTATTTAAATCTACTTCGCTTGTTGCATCTAATCGGGGTTCTTTTTTTCAACTATTTTTCTCGGAAACCAATTTAAAAGTTTTTACCATTCGTCGCGAATTTAAGGACGTAGCGAAATTCAATTATTGGAGTTAGACCGCAAATGTAATTAACTCTTTCTTCGGCGCTCTTCAAACCAACGGAAATTTTCCCTTAATAATTATAGCTTTTGAATTGTTTTACATTTTCAGCAATGTTAGACAAAGCGACTATTATTCTTTTGAATTGGTGATTAAAGTGGCAATTTGAACTGGAAATCGGCTTATTAAGCAACAAATTAATTTATGAATAGTGCATAACTAGCAGTCTACGCCTGAAGTACTTAAAGTTTCTTGATGGAAAATTACTACATATACCTATCTCTACTTTCATACAGAATTTTCGTTATTTTCATCAACCATTGGCTCTAATGCGTATTCTCTTGTACAGTAAATTGCATTTTTGAAATTATTAAATGTGTATGTTTCTAGTATGAATATCAGTAGGTTTATTCTTCAAAAGTTGTATCTATATTAATAAAATAGAAGTGTCTAAGTGTCCGTTTGTCTGTCTGTCTGTCGATTAGTCTTATGTCCGGGATAATCTCATAAACTGCTAAATCGATTTTAATGAAACTTTTACTAAAATATAGAGTATTTTTAGGAGTTCATTTAGAATTTTTTTTGTTTTTTTTTCCAGTAAAGTTCAACTTTTCATCTAAAAATTCTTGCAAGTGTCTCAAATGTTTAAATATCTAAAATCTCTTTTGAGATAACAAGATGGAGAAGCCTACAAAAGAATCTAGAAATAGGTTAAATATATGTACTTATGCGTATTTTTGACGTTAACAAATGTATAACATTCTTTAGAAGTGATATATTTTATCAAAATCGCCGTTGTTTTACTTTCCCATCTATTTATTAGATAATATTATTATGCGAAACCATGCTGCATGAGATATCAACTTACATGTGTTATACTTCTTTCGGACAGCGCTATTTTGCTGTCTGATATTGTGTCAGTGAGTGATTCAGCTGAAGAAAGATATTTAAAACTTTCATCGTCGCATCAGTCTATTAATATTATCTTAATAAGAAATAGGTGCAAAGTGTAAAAAATTGTATTACATGACTGCAGCTCGGATTTTAGTGTTGCAACAAAGCATTTTACAAATAAATAACTTTCTGAATATTAATGTAGCAACATCTTTGTAGTCCGACTTTCACAACAGACAGTGCGAACGTGTATCAATCAAAATGTTTGTAATTGGTAACGTTTTTGCCGTTACCAATAGCTTAACAAAAACTTTCATTATCTGGGAAGAATGGATTGTAAGTTCGTATTACCAGGATTAATCAGATAATAATAATACAAAAACTCTTTTATCAATAATAGTTTAGTCTAACCAAGTGAGTTAGATTAACACTAAAAGAGCTAGGAAGAAATTTAGTCATTTCAAGGCACAAAATATGTTTTTATCTATCTATATATAGCACTATTTTAATCCTTCAACTGTTCAGTCATCCTTAGATTCCATTTTATCCAACTGAAAACGTTTTAAATTTTAAATATGTGGAAATCGTTGGCTAAAACAAAAATACACACCCAATTTTTACAGCTTGCAATTAAAGGACAATTTAAAGTAAAGATCTTAATCTTGTACTTCTAAAAAATAGCCGCAAGTTCGTCTTCAAACTCTTTATATCTCAAAACTATTGTCAAACATCTATTTAACAAATCTCTAAGCACTTGCTGACTGACAGACAACACACATCCTAAACCGGTGGTCTACGAGTATCAAATTTAACACAGATTTTCCCCGTAATAGGTAGGTAAGTACAAAGAGAGGGTTTCTCAAAATTCAGACTCCAATGTGATAAAATTAGGCATTAAAAACCACTTAAAATGTATACAATGATAATACATACGATTGTATTTAAAGTTGCCTATTTGCATTGAGAGATGACGTCATAGATGAATGTGTCTCCAGTCTCCAAATGTCTACAGGATCAGTGCATATTTTGTCTTTTCGCGAGTTCTTTTTTAATATAAACTTCTAAACATTTAAGTTTTAAACTCGAAACTTTGACTTTAATTTGACACTTCCGACATTTAAATCGAATTGCTGAACATTATTTTGGACATTTTTTAAAATTTATTTTCGAAATTTCGACATCATTTAAAAAATTGCCTTTGAACAGAAAATTTAGAAAAACAGTTATGTAGTCATTCAAATTTTTTAATTAAAGCCAAAATTTTACGTTGTGCTCTCTTATTCGAAATGCCCATTTAGATTTTCAAATGAAACAATCTTTTAAATTTCGAATTTCTCTGAAAATATTTGGTTTAAACTTGAAAAATACTCCTTTTAAAATGCCAGCTTAAACATGGAAATTTAGGTAAGTCTCTAATTAGTTTTTATACAATTCGTTCAAAATTTTAAAAAACTGCCATTTACAAGGTCAGATTTTTTAAAAAAATTAAAATTTTTAAGAACAAGCGAATCAAAAAATAATAGTTACAAAAATTCGAAGGTTCAAGCAAAAGATCAACATTTTCATAAATATTTTAACTGTAATACTTTAAGAAAAAGTCTAAATTTGATGATAAAAGATCGAAACTTTCAAAAGCAGTGAAAATTTTAAAAAAAGTTCTAAAATTTAAAATTGAAATTTCGAAAATGATGCAGTTTTTCAAAAACGCCAGAATTTTCAAAAAGGTTCTATTTTTTAATTTTATAAATAAAAGTTCTATTCAGTACGTGAACGTCGAAACTTCGAGAAATGATCGAACAATTTTAAAAAGAATCGAAGTTTTTATAAAAAGTCAAATCTTCGAGAAACAATGAAATGTTTGAACAAAGATGGAAATTTTCAAAAAAATGAATATTTTAAAAAAAGGGACAGAATTCTGAAAAAATAATATAACAATCAAAATAAAAAGAATCAAAATTTTGTGTCAACATTTTCAAAATGCTCGGAAACAAATCAAAGTCTCAAAGAGAGACGAAATCGTGAAAGGATTGATTACAAAATAATTTAAAATTTGGAAAAAGTAGAAGAATTGACAGTATTCAAAAAAATCAAGATTTTTAATAAGAATCGAAATATCTGTTTAAAAAAAAACGTTATTTTTAGAAAGACAAAAATTTTAAGAAATTAGCAATTTTGAAAATAAGTTGAATTAAAAATAAACAAACATTTCATGTGAATCAATGTTATCAAAAATTGAAACTTTCAAAAAATTAAAATTTTTAAAAAGAATTAAAATGCTTAAAAAAATTAATTTTAAACAACCAGATTTGCAAGAAGGTTGTTTTAAAATTGAAATTTTGAAAAGGTGTACATTTTCAATAACAAAATAGAACTTAATGAAATAAAGTAAAATTTTCAAAAATTAGGTCCAAAAGTGAAAACAGTTAAAATTATCCGAAAAAGTCAAAATTTCGAGAATCGATATGAAGACAAATTATTCAAAAATTTTGAAAGATTAAAAAGAAAATTTTTAAAAAATGTTTCCTAAAAAATCCTGTAAATACCGGCCATGAAAATAATCTACATTGTTGGCCGTTATAGAAAGGTGGCCGATATATACAGGTGACAACTAATTCAAACTCAAATAAGTTTTTGTAAAGGCTACCTATGTAGATATAATTATATAATTTGATGACAAAATAAGTAACAACCAAAAGGTTAACTCTCGCCTTATCTCTTTGTGGTCAATGCCGACAACCTGTAACCTCGAATTGTTATGAACAGCTTTTTTACATAGGCGTACCGCACACTATTTGAATTATTGTGTTTTGATAATATTTGAATTGAATTTCTTTCAAGAATTAAATCCTACACAAACATTGTTACAACGAAATATGATACTTCAATTCTAAAAAAAGCTCGAATAGTTGGATATATAACCGGACTCGATTCCTTTAAAACACCTTGGCATCTCTACTGCACTGACACTTTCAACATAGATTTTCAACATAGACGGGCTTGAAGGTCACGGGACTCAAACGGTCAGAACATTCTGGTTGTTATTTATTTTGTGCTTTGGTTTTAGAATTTAGAATTGTTTCTAAATATTTATTTTTATTTTAACTCCAGCATCAAAAAACAGAAACATGACTAAATGAAATACAATTTAATATTTTTTAATTTTATTTTTGTTTCTCAAAAAATGTATCTATTGTTGTTTGCCTGAATTTATTTAATTTACGTTTAAATATCTCAGCTTTACATTTAAATAAAATTTTTGAAATGTTGCTGGCCATATCAGCAGACTTGTTACAGATAAAATAATTTTGTATAGCTCTTAACTTTTTACATATTTCACTTATATTTGACAAAGATGATTTTGAGTATTCTTTCTCGTCCACTTCGCTGGCATCGGAATCATCGTCATCGTACAGTGTTTGCACAATTTTCGCTACATAAAAATTGGGATTCTCTGTGGGCTCATCATCAATTGAAGCAAAATGTCGTAAACTTGGGATTGGATTTCCGATCTTTGGAAATAGTCGAGCAAGAGGTATTTGGTTTTCCTGACAAAAACTCTCATCATTCTGCATTTGCAATTGAGAGAATCCGGCTGTAGAAAAACATTTGATAATTGTTGATAGCGGAATTTTTACCAAACGACTACAATCCATATTAAAGCATTTGCTAAATTTATGCTTTTTTCAGAATTTTCAGAGTCTCATTCGCTATGAATGAACGTTACGAGTCTTTTAATGTAAAAACCAATGTATATCATTCTAAAATTTTGAATTATGCCCTGATCCAATGGCTGACAATGCGACTTATTAGTATTTGGAGGAAGAAAAACCAATATTTTGTAACTCAATCTTAGGATGTGAAGCTGCATTATCCAAAAAAAGAGCACTTTTTGGTTTTGCTTTCTCATTTTACTGTCAAATTAATGCAACCATTTTATTATAATATCTGAGGTCATCCAAGTCTCCCTGTTGTGTGCCCAGACTAAAGGTAATTTGTCAATATGAGTTCCTATAAAACAACAAGGGTTCTTACTTTTCCCAATAATTAAAGGATTTTCTTTGGCACCGTACACATTTGTACATCGAATGTTGTTTTGCTAACTTTTCTCCCAGACATTTATGATTTTTAAATGAAAGGATAGTAAAGACAGTATATAGTTCTTGATTAAATGTGATTTTGTATTCCTTGCTTATATATCTTCCACATTTACATCAGCAGACTCACCACAAATTGCTTTAAAAGTGATATGCCTTCAACAAAAAGGTTCCGACCAAACATTTGAAGCTCCAAAATTCTCGACATTTAAATGTCTTGCTGCGTCCAGGGCTTGTTGTTTAATTAAGGGTCCAGATATCGGAATTTGTGTACTTCTGGCTATACAGAACCATCTACGAACGACTCGATCCAAAGTTGCTCCAACCAATTTGGGAAACTTTCGTTTTTGTTGTAAATTAACACTTTATTTACACATTTTTCTGATGTCATTTTTGTTTTTTAAAATATTGTTAATTTATGTTTTGCTAACTTCAAGTTTTTCGGCCAACGTCCACGAACTTTGCGAATATTTTTCGTTTTCCTCGATTATTTTGATTTTGTCTGTAAGACACAAATGTTTTCGTTTCAACGACATCATTTCGTATCTCATGGACACTATGATTTTAAACTGATTAAACTAGCTAAAAAATAAATTGTAATTTTGACAATCTCGTTGCTAACAATCTATAAGATAATTTTACCAGGTAGCAGATAAGAATTTCTGTTGTTTCGTCTATATTTATGCGTTGTTTAATTGTAAAATAATAACCTGAAGTGCAACTAAATGTGTAGTTCACAACGAACCTTATCTGTTATTAAAAACCAGGCAGCAGGTAAATTAAGAGGGGGGCTGTCCGTTATCTCAGGTGGCCGATATTAAAAGGTGGTTGGTTACACAGGTTCTACTGTATATGTACCAAAAAATTTAGAATTTTAAAGAAGTTGGAATTTTGAAAAAAATCAGCACTTCGAAAAAAGTAGAATTTTTCAAAATTAAGTCAAAATGTGGAAAAAAATTGAAGTTTTGAAGGTCAAACAACAAAACAATAACATTCTGAAACAAGTGTATGTCGAAATCAATATAATCCGAAACTTTGGGTGGAAATCGAAAGAGTCCTTTCATTTCTTAGCGCAGGCTTCCATTGTTCAAAAAATGGAATAACATAATACTATCTGAGGTATTACATGGACCTAGAACACTATCTATAAGTTTTGCAAAATTAATCAGATACACTTTAAAAATCCAGTATACATCTCTGCGAGGGTAAAACTCAAAAACTATCTTAAAAATGGCAAGCCTAAAGAAAAAAGAATTCGACTTGTTTTAGGAATTTTTCCAGAAAAAAATTTACTTCTGTTTTTTTGTATTTATTCATGTTAAAGTTTCCACATTGCATAATCGTAAAGCTTCTTCAGTTTCTCAAGTTAAAAATAATTCCTTATCCTAACATCGTTCTAAGGTACATTTATCAAAATAAACAAAAAAAAAACAAAGTTGCAGAGCTAGATCTGTTAGATAAAACTGTTATTCTTCGTGCGCACATTTTTCCTCCGCTCTAACCAAGTAACATGATGGCCTCGGAGGAATGCAGCTGGCATTTCGCGCAATTCCCGCTAATGAAATAATGAGGAATCTTGTGTTCACGAGCGGCGTAACGAGTGAAAGTTGTATATTCCCAATTTAGAGATGCGGTTTGCTTCGATTTGTGCAAGCTAGAGAATGAACTTTTCTCGCCCCTAATGCCCTCGCCCTGAACGCGAGCGAGCTCCCGCGGTAATTAGACGCAATTTCAATCGAAACTTCGAATACAACTCGCGAAGCGTATTTTTGTCGGTGCATACGACAATTTGCCTTTTTATTTTTCATTGCCGGTTTTATATAAATTGTTTTGTTGTTTAGCTTTGTAGCTGTGCGCGCTCTGAAACTTTCAAAGCATAACGCTAACTAACCACATGAGTTGCATTTGATCGAAGTTGTAGCAGAATGGGTTAGTTCTGAAATTGCGGGAATTCCTCACATTTGAAAATAATTAACAATATGTTTGTTCTCGAAACGTATATGTCTCTTCGTTAAAAAATAAAATAATAAACAAAAAGTTTAAGTTACATGTTTTGTCATAATAATAATCAGTTTCCACAAATGCTTGAACACATTGGAGTAGACAACTTTTTGAGATGGAATGAATCTGTTTTATGTGAAAAAAGCAAGTAACCAGTGCTTCGAACCAGAGCTGAAAAAAAAAGAAATCCATAAAACCCGTCATTTTTGTAAAAACGAAAAACAGGACTTGAACGAAAAAAATATCGGTTTATTTGAATTCAGTACATATTCAGATAAAAGTAAAATTATTATTATGATTAGATTGATCGGTTGAAAGAGTTCAATTGTTTGCATCTGGCTCCAATATGGTAACACAAACACGTAGAATTGAAGAATTTTTGAGGTACGTTGGGCGATTTTTGATAGGAATTAATGGTTTCCCATCACCAACATGCTAATGTCGCCTTACCAACATGCTTCAATGTTAACAGTATATGTAGCTATGGGTAAGACGTGTAATAGAATTAAAAATACTTTATCGGTACTGAAGATTCAACCTGGGATTTACTAAACGAGAATCAAAGACTCTACCATTTGCGCCACCAAGGAATGGAATCGTGCCATCGATCGATCTCTGAATTTTTGTTTAATCAATTGCCAAAAAATCTATTTTATAAAAATCAGACTTACCACTGAATTGTTTAATAACTCTAATAGAACATTTAAAAATTATTTTAAAATAATTTCATTTTGATTTTATTTGCAACATTCCAGAAGCTACCAACTACCTGCATCTAATGTACCTTAGAAAGTTGCGGATATGTTCTTCTGTGCAGGTGAAAAAGGGCGCTAAACTGGCAATAATTTTACATAATGCACCTCGCGAAGGGGAGTCGTCATAAGCTGAAATTAGCACTTTAAAAAATGAATTTACGATTACCGTCTGCATCCTCATTCGGAACAGCGTTCTAATCCACTTTCTCTCTCGAATCAGGGGGCACCAACCTTATTTGCCGCAAGAAATGGTTTCCACCTTGCTAATTTACTTCCAAGTTTACACTCTTTAACATCGGAACAGGAAGCAATTCCGAGTCAAATCTTAAACACCAGAGCACCATAAGAATACCTGCTGAGATTTTAATTTGGGCAGACGTAAAATGCTCCATACGTTTATTCCATTTCAGATAAATTGGTGCGAAGTTTTAAACCAATATTTGTAGTAGTTACTAAAAAAGTCACTAGATTTAAAGCTAGCCTCACAAACAGATATTAAGAATGAATGTGTTGCCTCTATTCTGAGTATATTTGGACTAACAATATTTTAATAATGAATAATAAATAATCATTATTAAATATTATGAAAATTAATGAGATTATTAAATATTATTAAAATTTAAGCACCATCTCCAAATTTTCGTACTTATTCATTTATACATATAAATATATCGTCGGTCATCAGACTAAGGTAAGTAGCGTAACTGACAAAATTTTCAAAATTGACTTAACAATATTTCTATGTGTATATTTGTCGCCTGTTTTATCTCACAAACTCGGGTACTTGTATCTGCAATACATACCCCAATATGAGGTATACAATATACATCATAGTCAACATTTCTAGTTTAGATCCATTACACCACTTGGTTTGATGATAATTTGAGATATGTTGCACCAGTGTACTGATATGCGCATGTGTAGTGATTATATCAATGCACGAAAAAACAAGTCATATAATAACGCAGCCAACATTGATAGATTCCCAAAAATAGAGTACCACTATTGTCGTGCCAGTTAATCTAAACTATACGTTAACTCGGATTTAACAATAGCCCAAATGCATGCAACAAATAGGCCAGCATTTTTCCTATTATTGCTATATGGATTTAACTACATGTAGCTAAACGCCATAAGTACGCGAAGAGGCGTACCTACCTTTGATATTTTTATTTTGTCTCAACTGCTTAGATTTTTAATACTTTTATTTAGTGAACATTTAAACTAAGCCTTTCCGATGTCTAAAAAAATGATGCAGATGCGTACCGTTAAAATGGAGATACGGCGCTAAACCAGTAATTATTGTTTTTTCGTTTTCCTGTAAAATTTCATGAATGTCACTTACGCCACTTAGTCTGATGACCGAGGATATGCATAACTTTTTTCTAGCACGTATCATTTTTTAGGTATGGTTATTATTTAAAAAAGTTAAAAAATAAGCAGCAGATAAAATTATTATTAATATATTTGCAGCATAAAACAAAAAAAAATCATTGTTAAAAACAAATATTACCCACAAATCAGGTAACAATTTTAACTTTTTTTTTGGGAAGTATCTTTTGCTTTCAAATGCTAAAAGTAATCGCCTAGTATAGTTGCATTTCAACGATGTTGGTACCACTTCTTAAGCCTTTTTACACCTGGTCAAAACTTTCTCTTTGTTATCACTCACGGTTTCAAGATTTGAAAGAAAAAAAAGAAATGAGAATGGGGTCTCGCAGACAAATTCTAGTCTCGTATCAAATCATGTAATTCATGTTGTTTAATTTAATGCCAATAATATACAAGACTTAAAGAGGTTAAAAACTCTTAAATCTAGATATTGGCTGAGAACTTTCATCATTTTATTCTTCATCCCTAGTCATTTGGGCATACCTAATTTTACAATTTGATTTCTTTTAGGAGACGAAAGAGGAGGCATACGATTAGTATGAGTTACTTGTTTTGCTACAGAAGTTACAATGGAGAACTCTATATTATGCTTGATTTTATTCAAAAGTCCTTGTTTATTAGCCATAGAAAAGTAGAAATCATTGTAGTGATCACTGGATTCGCACTACACGCGCGATGTTACAAATGTCATGGATATCCTGTTTAGCCAAGACAGTAGATTAGCATATCATGATATACAAAACAGTTGTTGAATGCAGTAATTATCTTGCAATAAATACAAAACTTCGCCAAAAAAATGTCTTATTTCCTTGAGACTTCAGAATGTAGTATTCACACAACTTATTTGGTAAATTTGTGTACAATTTTCGGCCAATTTTTCAGTATTGATCGTGGAAAACTATTCAATTACGTTAACAAATACCTAAAAGTGGGCACTTAAAAATGTCTCACCCTGTATGTCAAAAATAAGACGTGATAGGATGATGAAGTATTCACTGCGTATATACTGTACCTAATAGCCTATTATAACTATTTATTTCATGGGTGCCGATACCGTGTCACGCAGTGTTATTAAAAAATTGTTAGTCCAAATAGCCTCAGAATAAAGGCAATGGGAACTTCCAAGTTTGCAATAGAATCAAAGTTCCGAGAATTTTCAAAGATTCTTCGCTCATGAAATTTGGGGATTTCATTGGGAGTAAATTTCCTCGAAATTTTCAACCTTTTTCTTTAAAATTTCAAATATAAGTTTAAGGTTAACTTTTAAATTTACTATAACCATCTAATGGCGTCATCTAACGCGATAGGATGCAACTTCGCTAGGCAATATATTAGCTGGAGCCTATCTAAACATTGAAATGTGGGGTAAGGCGGGCAACAGTGAACCACCAAAAATTCAGACGATCATAATCCAGTCGGATGCGCATATAAAAACGAATTACTTTTGACAAATGGTACCCAATAGAATAGATATTATTACAAGCTTTTTAAAATTTGGAAAATGGTTCACCGTGTCCAACCCAAGGTACAGAGTGAAACAGTGAGACTAGATCTACAGTAAACCTCTTAGGAGATGTTGAATAAGTAAAATTTAACTATATATTACAAAATGAAATGTTGCAATAATGAGTGGGGACAACGTGTATATGGTTAGACCAGAAAACTTGGCGCGTAATCTAATGACAGATGAATTAAGTGACATAATCCCACCTACAAAAATTTGGACGAATATGTGTGTAAAGCCCATTTGACACTTTGTGAATTTTGTGAGAAGATAAATACATAGAAAAGCTTGACGTAACACTCAGAAAACCAGTTCATCGCATACCCTACCTTTTTGGTTCACTGTGTACCACCTACATCTTTCGATGTTTTAAGTAATATTAGAAATAAACAAAAATAACTAAAGTGGTAACGGTATGTCTAAGCGATACAAAACTAGTCACTGAGAAAGTAAAAAATTTGAATGAGCAAAAATAAATATAGAAGTTTAAGCAACTCAATTAATCTCTATGTTTTATTTTGTTTTTTCATTGAAACATATTAATTGGCTCATTGCGCGAGTATTTTCATTGGAAGCGTGTCACCTTCTGGGGTTGTGAAAAAGGCTGAAAAATTGAGTCTTTTTGTCTCCACGGCATTATCTGCCAACCTTAGTTTAGTGAGTCACTGTGTATCATTGGCTCACTGTTTACCATTTGACCCTACACATGTCTCAACGAATGTGAACCAAACATCATTCTCCAATCTGCACGAACTCTTTAAAGCTGTGCAAGCTAATTAAGTTAGTTCTGTTACGTTTATCCAGACTATGTAATTTTATAAATGAGAAAGAATGTTTGATCGACAATACCACCCATCGTTATTTTATAGCAAACTACTGCGCGATTCTTAATTAAAACCAAAACAAAATAAAACATTAGCACTAAACAAACTGATGCATCAACTTTACAAATTTAAAAACCCTTAAATTTTAAACCCGAAACAATATTCACATCCAAATTTCAAAAATTCTTATTCAAATTCAGATTGATTAATTCATATTTTCGAAAAAAGGTGAAAGTATTAAAATTCCACGGAAAAGTTCGAAATTTTCTTGAAACTTGAAATTTAAAAATGAAATGTTGAGGAAAATGAGATATTTCAAGGTTTTTATAAATTATACATTTTTGGAAAATTTTGGAGTTGTTTTGATGGAAATTTGGACTGTATTCCTAACATTTTCGACATTTTTCTTTGAACTACAAAGTAAATTCAAAATTTCGCGATTAAATTTATGATGGAATTTAGTTCATAATTTTAACATTTTTATAAAGTTTAAACTTGAACATTTTCTTGAAACTTGACAAAGAGTCGCTTACCGCTGCCCTGCATACGAACAATTATATCCCGCTTGCAACTAGCTTCCCGACAAAATATCCTAATTAATACTGTATTTAGTAATAACGTTATAACGGTTGGAATCGTCCCAGATTTTCAAATATCTGCATTTGATTAATTGTTCAATTTAATTGCACGGGAAAGGCTAGGAGAAATCATTTACATTATTATTTATCGTTCGTTGATTGGCATTTTATGATAAAACGAAAAAATGCATAATCGAGCACCAAAGCAAATAGATATCGAACGAGCTATCACATTAACATTTCAAATCTTTCACCATGTGTGTTCTGATTATGTCAAGAAATTGAAGGCTGGTATCAGCTTTTAAGGAAATATTTTTCCTATTTTGAAACTGTTTGTTTCTTGCGTACTTAATGAACCAAAAATTGAACAAATGATTGCATGAAAGTGTATGTGCCAATTAATGTTGATTAGGGACCGTCTATATTTTTACATTTATATTTCATTTTTATTGATTTATGTAAGCTTTGCATAAAAACATGTTAATGCGCATTTTGTTTCTTTAGAGCAGGGTTTCGTAATCTTTCAGTAGCCAAGTACCATTTTCAAGGTTTCACAAACCCCATGGACCCTTTGAATATTCATGATGACCAAAAAAACCAACAGTACTTTGACGCCAAAAAAAAAACTCATTAAGTCCAATGTGCCAAATTCTTCCTTCTCGAGGCCGTTAAGTGAGCCTTCTCAAATTCTTTTGTACTAGGATTTATTATTATTATTATTATTATTATTATTATTATTATTATTTCTAATTGGATTTATAATCACCGATTACTTTTCGCTAGTATGTAATCGGGTAATTGCCATCGTTGTTATCGTGGTACCGCAGCATCGTTGGCATCGTACTGAATGTACTCATTTGTAATTGTCCACATGTGACATAACTCTCAAAAATAGTTGTCAAATATCCATGCTGCCAAATGTAAATTTAACCAAATTTATTTAATCTAATATTTGATTTATCGTTTGATCAGGTTTTATTGTTGTTTTTGCTTTTGTATTCTTCTATTGTAGGCAGATGTATTCGTTTTGCAGTGATGTTAGTTATAAATGTGTCAGGATAATATTATTTGTGTTCTCCAAGGGCTGATGCTCTTTATTTTAACGATGCCAATTACATAATCGATGCCCATTACTACTCATACTCGTCTAATGACGTCACGATTCTTTAATGGGCATCGTTGTACTCGTAAAACAAGTATGTGTACTTGTAATCAACCGATGCCGTACTCGGTCTCTATTTTGTTACCCATAAATAAGTAATAACTAAAAAAATGTATCGTAGACAGCCACGGACGCTTGACATTTACGCTACGGATCCCCAGATTAAGCAATCCGCCTTGTAGGATGTGATGGTAAAAACTTTTGATTTCAAACTCATAAGCTTGGCAAGAGAAGAAAAGGGCAATTTTCGTAATATCTACATTTCTCATTATAATCAAGCATATTCTTAAGCGTAGACATTTAAGAATATGTGTTGATAAAACTAAAAATATTATTGTTTTAACCTAGAGTGGTCGTTATATAATGATGAATTGCATTATAATGAGTAACATTTTTAACAAGAGGAGTTAACGTTGTTTTAATTTTATGGTGCAATGTATTATATAAGCACATTAGCTCAGACTAATTAAAAAATAACATAATAGGTTGTAGAACTAGAATTATATGATAAAAACAGCCAAGACTAAGTCTGTATATTTAGCTCTCAAATCTTTAATTTCAGAATCGCAGTTATATTAAGTGCACCATCTGTAAAATCGGTCATATTTAATTCATCATAAAATAAATTACTTATAAGCTTTCTGTAAATGAATTGCAAACGCTCAAAAGAGGAAATAGCAAGTTTACTCGAATGCCTTTGCTCAAATGTCGCATATTTTTCCATATAAAAGGAAAATAAAGAGATGTAGATTAAATGTAACTAAATTGAAATACCAACGTATTTTAATATAATCTTGGGCATACGAAAAAAGTTCTAAAAGGTAATAAATATATTTCTTCAATTTTAGTGCAAAAAGGAACTTTTTCTTTATAAATGTTATGATTCTTGTTTTTTATTATATAAAATTGTAAACCGGGTTCTACTCAAAAATGATGTCACTTGATTTTTTTATTACTACTCAATGTAAACAAATATTTCCGGTTTGATAAATGATAAAGATTGAAGTCAGTGGTTTCCACACTATGCGGCGACCCGAAGGTGAAGGGCGCCCTGAAATATTCTAATATTAGCTACCTTTTTCACCAGTTACTGCAGGGGACGAATAATAAATCAGTATATTTATATTCGTAATTATGCACACTTTAGAACTGACTGGAAGGTTTCAGTTTTCAGAAAGAATTACCCCGATAGAAAAGAAAAACTAATGAAAGCACAATTAATGATGATACATGCTACAACTAATTTGCAATATGCAACGTAATTGATGTATTTTCCAGTCTAAATATGCTTTTAAGGATCAGTCTATGAAATCAGGTCCCCCGAGAGAGGAGGGCAAATGCCCCAAGGCCCGAGCTTCATGGGGGCGCGATAAACTTTAATGTTAGTAGTTTCTAAATACAAAAATGTTACCTATTTTTCATTAAACACGAAAAATAAAAAAACACTCAATTCTAAAATGTCGGCTTTAATTCATTTTATTCAATTCCTACATAATGTTAAAAATTCGCTATTTAAAAATTTAGAATGTTTAAATTTTTCAAAGAAAGTAGAATTTTTCAATTCAAAGATATGTAAGTGAAAATTTCGAGAAAAAGTCAATAATTTCAAAAAAGTGGGTACTTTAAAATGTCGGTGTTTTCAAAAAACGTCAAAATTTTCAAAATAAATCAATATTTGGAAATTTTTAATAAAAATCGAATTCTTCAAAAAAAAGTCAGAGTTTTCAGTCCACATTTTAAAATATAGTATAAAATTTTCAAAAAAAAAGGCGAAATACTGAAAGATCGAAATTTTCAAGAAATTATCGAAATATTCAAAAGGGTTTGAGATTTTTAAGAAAAATGTTGAGCAACCAAAATTTTGAAAAAGGTAAAAATTTTCAAAAGTATCTAAATTTTAAAAAAAGTTGGAATTTTCAGATAACTCAACATTTAAAAATCTAAATTTTGACAATAATTTAAAAAGAATCCATTTTTTTGTATATTTTGGTCCTCAATAAGAAAATTTTATTTTTTTTATTTTCACCAACACTAGAATTATATAGATTTTTCCTTTTTCTGTAACCAAATTATTGATCCCTGCATTTAGCAGCTAATACATAGAATATAAGGGGCCCCAGACTTTATGATTACCCCCCGGCCCGTAACTTCTCTCGGTGGGCCTGTATAAAATAAGTAAAAAAATATTTTCAAGACTTAAATCATAAATAGGATTTGCTTAAGGGAAGAGTAACATTTATTTGAAATATTGATAAAAGAAGATATATCTTGCAGAAAATTTGGTAAAAAAGACGAAATTTCTAAATTTATTTTTCTCGGAATTTCTCCTTTATTATATTACTAAGGACCTGTCAGGGTTTTGCCCTAGCAGACAATGTTTAATTTTTTTGTGATACCTCCTAGTGGACTGAAAATATATTGATTTTCAGTATTCTCTACTCTTTAAAGACTAAAATACTATTATGTTTATTTATGCTACAAACAATTCTACTTTAAAACAAATCTCCTATCCAATTTACTTTCATGATACCCAAAAAAAAAGATATTGTATTTACGTACAATAAGAATTTTCATTCTTGAAAATTTTATACATATAAAATTTATCACTTTACATTCAGTCAACCCAATTTATAAATCAGAATCAGAAAAACAAACGAAACGGACAACAGTGTGATCTGTGGTTAGATGGAGCCCACGTTCATGAAAATGAAAACATATCTATGACGCGTTTGATTTTTAATATGGTGCAATCTGTGCAACATCCTTAAAAATAAATATTAAATTTAGGGCGAGTCAGAAAGAATGGGCCAACGCTAAACTGGAGATACTACAAGCCAAAATATTACAATTGACAAGCCTTTATTCTAATGTCGCTGGTTTAAGAGATACAGTGTTCAAAGTTTAAATTTTATTCTGAAATATCTCAATAATTGAGAAACTTTTGATGCTATAAATTTAATATTTGGCAATTTTATGTTTTTTGGTAGATGTTTTATGAATCTTACGTTTATTTTGATCTTGCCCCTAGAGAGCACTAGTTTAACATTATTATTTACCGAAATTAAAACATATTTTTTCACCTGTTGAGCTATGCTTAAAACAAGTATATGTTATTTAAAAAAAAAAACGATAAATTCTCCAAAGAAAAGGTATCCATTTTTTGGTAGTCTGAATCTATCGGTTTTTGAGTTATTTACATTTAAAAGGTTCAATTAAATTTATAATATTTTTTTTTTAATTAATACTTCGTGAATTGTAATCACTTTATTTCCAAACTGATTTCGGAACACTACGATTATAATTCACTTGACTGACTAATTAATGAACCCACTGTTTACTTAACTGAGAAAAAGATGACCGCGTATTAAGAGGTACCGTTCCGGTTTCTGGAACGGACATACAGATAAGACTTATCGCTTATGGAAATATCTAGAGCGCTTATCGGCCGTATAATTCATTATCTTGGCCGCTTCCCATTATCAAATTTTTATAGAAAATTCCTTTCTAATACAAATGCAATAACTACATTTTGTTACAATATGCACAGACACGGAGAAGCAATCAAGGTAACAGTAAATAAAAATTAGAATTATTGGTACTGGAGATGGTGACAAATTGCAAATCCAATGTTGGAGGCATCTACCACATATTTCACTTAATTTTAAATTTCATTTTCTTAAGTGTCAAAATCAAAATTTTTCTATTATTTGTTTGTTTATTTGCTTCTTGGATTATTTACCACAACTCCTGAAGATAATTTAATTCTTCCTGATAAGCTAAATTTTTCAAATTTGAAAAAATATAGTGATATCTGCGCCTTAAAAAAACTTATAGATTTAGACAAATTAAACAAGAGTACTTTGTCTGTGTAGAATCGATCATTCTTTTATATTTTCTATTTGTTTTAAACGTAACTTAACAGGCAAAAAAATACTTTTTAATTTACGTAAATAATATGGCGAAACTAGCACTCTCTAGGAGGAAACTCGAAACCATCTTAAAATTCGTAATCGTTACCCAAAAAAACATAAAAATTTTAATTTTTATATTTACAGCATCAAAACTTTTTGAATTATTAATAAATTTCAGAATAAAATTTCTACTTTGAACGCCCGGTATCTCGTAAACCCACCACATTGGTATGGAGTATGTTGAGCTCAATCGTAATATTTTCTTGTCTAGTACTTCCGGTTAGGCCCATTCTTTTTGACATGAAAAAAACATCACAGTTCTGCAACCAAAAGACTGCGTAAGGTTTCTATATGGTCTTTTATAGATTTCAACTCACTAAAACCAGAAAATATACTCAAAAACTTCTATTGCGTCAGGTTCACTTGAAAAGTCATATCTGTCATTTCACTTAGAGAAACTAGGTGACCTATTGTGCACGTTAAAAAAATCCATGCCAAAGTAAGTTTATTTTTAGTTTTTATGTGTTAAAATAAATACAGAAAGAAAATGAGCAAGTGGGGAATATAGAGGAAGGGTGATGGAACGAAGGTAATAATGACTATGCAAAAAAATTCAGATCTGTTATTTCAATTGCCCAACGATAATTATGCATTAGGGCCAACCAGGCAGGTTATACAAAATCTCACTGCTTCCTTTGGTGGTAGGACAGACGAGCCAGGCAAAAACTGACTGGCCACTTTGAAACGCCTTTACTTTTTTCTCATTGGTGTTACTACTTCTTCCTATTAGATTGAAGCTTATAAAAAGTCTGACTTACAAAAGATGGGGCATGTTTTGCAAATGTATCTCCTTTCCAAGTTCCTAAAACGGCTTGAAAAACAAAATTTTTATTATCTCCAACATAAGAAAATTGGTATTTGATTCCTTCATTCTAGAAAAAAGGAGCAAAAGAAGCGTCAAAGACCCTTAATACAAAAGCATCGTAAGATATAGGCTGACTGCTTATAAATCTGTTGATTTGTTAATTTGTCACGCTCCGTTAACGACAATTTTTCCCAAAATTTAGGAGCCTTTAGTGAAGAGCAGAGTAAAAGATTTCACCAAGATGTGCGAGATCTTAGGAGCCATATGCTGCCAAGGAAAATAAGAAAATGAAAAGCGGAAGCGGGTTTGGAGAAATATCAAATAAAAGAAAAATGTTAAGTATATTTTATCAAGAAATTTCTTCTTTTATTAGAAGAAATATTCTTTAGTCCATTTTAATAACATGGTGGTTTTTTATTAGTATTATGCACTTCCATACAAAGATTTTGCATTTTGCAAAAAAAACTGTATGAAATGGAAGTTTCTTTTTGGATTCAGCACACTCGAAAGCATGATATCAAATGCAGCTGAGAAAAAAATTTTTTTTTCAGACCTGCCTTTTTAATATGGCGCCATAGAACATGATTAGAAATAAAAAATAAATAAATATATGAAAAAACCACCATTTCGGAAATCTGAAACATGAAAATTGTTACCTACGATAAACGAAAATATAAAATGTATACAAAGTATACATACATAAATATAAAAAAAAGTCGTAAACATCTTTGGAAAGTTGCGGAGAGACTAAAGTAATCTATTTATCTATAATTCAAAGAGTCCTTTATGCTTAGCTTTCAACGAATTCGATCCATTGTAATTGTAATCATAAATTGTGTAAATTGTTTTAAAATCTCTCATTGTTGTTATATCAACGTGACAGATAGAAGAGAAATGTGAAATTTATCTTTTTTCAATAAACAATACGGAACACTTTCAAAGAATGCTTTCATGGTAGATTTGATTTTAATTGCGATTAAGTGTTCAAATAACATTAACCAGCAACAAAAAGTTAATTAAAATTCTTTGTTTTTTCATTTGCTTCGCTATATCTAATACTTGAAATCAATGTGGAAAATATTTCCACTTTTAATTCGAAAATATCTAAAATGCAAGAAAAATTTTCATAAAATTTTTGTAGAAAAATCAAAATTTTTATCAAAAAACCCTACATTCTTTAAAAAAATTATGTTTGTTTCAATTTTCATTCCCAATAAGTTGCGAATTATTTTCCAAAAATTTCAACCTTTCCTCAAAATTCTGAGTTTACGCTTTAATTTTATCTTTTAGGATTTCGCACCTTAAAAGGAAAAACCCAACCCTTGTAATCTTCCTCTCGTGTCTGTCCGTGCGTCTGTCACAAAAAGATTTTCCTTCAAAAATATCTAACGTAGGAATTTGAAATTTTCCAGTGTTAGTTCTTAATGACCCACGGAAATGCGGCCAGCCAACGATTAGAAAAAAAATATCTTAAAATAAAATGGGGGGTTAATATTGTCACCCAAAAAACAAGTCTTAGTTAATACATCGTGTGAAGTTTCATTTGAAAGAGCTACTCCTAAGGATCACAAAGTACATTTTTTTATAATTTTCAGTCCAATGGCCTTAAAGGTACATCTCAAGATGTGTAAAAAATAGCCGTTTCCTCCCCCTGATCTCAAAAGATAAAATTTAGAAGGTAATATGATTAATAATTTATTTTTCATGTCATAGATTATCGGAAAACTGCGGGTTTTTTCGATATCGTAATAGTTGTTTGGAAAGAAATATTTTATGGAAAAATAGAGGCCTGCATTCCAAGGCTTTTTGTCTACTACATTATTATTAGATGAATATTTTCGGATTTTGCACAGATTTATTAATCTGCACCCAACACAGTAATTCCATTTAGAATCGAACATTTTAGCGCGATACTTATCATCAACACAATTACCAGTTTCATAAATATTGCGATTCATTGCAGAATAATGTGTGTAGTTGGAAATAGATTTTTTTTTATTTTTCAGTTATGACACAAGAAAATCTGAATAAAATCTCAAATTCATACATAAGTAGAAATGATTTAATTTAATCTATTGACTGTTCACTACAGTAATTGGTGAGAACCCGACTCGCTCTTGACTGATTTTTTATTTTATTTTGAATTTTTAACTTTTAGCAGAATATTTCAATTATCTGTTAAGTCTCGAGTTTATAAAGAAAGTTTTTTCTATTTCTGTTTCTGTTACATGCATTTTGGCTTGTTTCTTGAAACTCGACTTCTTGGAATTTCAGTGCATAACTTTCATTTTTTTCTTCGTTCACAAATAAAGAAAAGTATGGGTGTACCATAAGACCGTTACAGCGGATATAACATATTAAATACCAATATTAAAGAAAACTTTAATATTGATTATTAGGAGTTTCAGAAATAGTTTTACAAAACAATAGATAACGCTAATTAGTCTACTGTTTTACTTTAAATTAGTTATTCAAACTTCTGAAACTTCCACCGAACAAATATGCTCCTTAGTTATTTGAAGTCTGTTGTATGAATTTTTATTCGTTTAACTTTAGAAGTTTTCGAATTGTTTTACCTGAACCGTACATTAGCTTTCTTTGATAAATATCCCCAAGGACTTTTTATGAACTTTGTCCCGAAAAATTTATATTGAAGGCCTCCAATTCTGCGATTTAAAGTATAAGAATTTCCATTCTATTCTATATAAACACACCTACTGCGTAAACAAACTTTTAACTTGCTCTTTATAAATTACAGAACAGCTCACCAATTTTCCTTTTATTTCTTGACATAATAAGAAAAAGCTCCCGGCCATCTGCAGATTGTTTAAAGACAAAGCCTCAATTTGCACAAAGCGTGTTGTTACTTGACAGAACAAACGTAATCACGTTTGTTTTATTTCATTTTAGGTGGATTTAATCCAGGCAGCTGCTCGATTCCTCTCATTTTCCAGCTTTAAAAAGAACATAAAATACAGGCGGAGTTGTAAAAGATAATTAGTTATTTTAGAATCTTCTTGTGCTAGTTCAGTGTTAACATATAATTGACTGAATTCATTGGGTGCGGAAAGAAAAATGTTGCAAGAAATCAGTGATTAACAAATTAATGACAAGGTTCATTTTAAAATTGTGCACGATGTTAATATTGCCAAACGACTTATCTAAAATAAAGAGATATGAATGTCTATGAATTGCTATTATTTAGTTATTTAATAACTTTTTTTTTCATGTGACACCTATGACCAATATTTATTTTGTGGAATAGGTTACCAGTACGCTCCCTACGGACTTAATAAGAATTCCAAAGTTCCAAAAAACTGATTTTTTTTCGCATACTTAACATGCCAAAAAATAACAGCAACACACTGGATGGGAAAACTTTTGTACATTTTATTTGCCTATTTAAACGAATGAAGAGTGTGTCATTCATGAAGGGCCAAAATTAATCAACTAAAACTAACATGTTGAAAACCGTCAAATAGCATGGAATCAATTTGCTCTTGAAACCAGTCTTTTGTGTAGGGATAAAAAACGTGATACATCGGAAGCGTCCTATTAAGCGCTTGCATGATAATGCTAGCCAAATCATTTATAACATATGGCATTTACCAAGAATGGAAATTTTTCCAATTGCACAAATTAGCCAGATCCTATAATAAAATCCGTCTAAAATACACAAAAGAAAGGCTGCCGCTTCTTTCCAATCCTTTCGCACTCGACAAATTCCATTGACCACTGACTACTCACTCAAATTCATCGTGAGAGCTAGGTCAACATAAGCATCTAAGCACCCATTATTCCCATTATTTATATTTGTATTTATCAGTACCAGTGTACCTAGATAAAGCTGAATTTCAGTGGCACATAAAGACTTGATATAGGGACATATTGACTTTTCACTATTATTTTAAAGAGTTAATTCAGTGACATCGGTTGGGTATTAAACTCAAGCGTGGACATGTTGTGAATTATAGATTTTCTACAGCGTTACTGTTTGACCTTCTTCGGTAATATCTTCGTGATCGGCGTATCTTACAAACTTGATCTTTACAGAAACTTACCTTAGGTCTCAACGGGGACATCTGCTAAATACGAAACGAGTGTGGATACCATTAATGATCAATAGGTAAGATACGATAACGATTATACTTGACGCATTATGTATAGGTACGATTTTCTTATTGCCATTCAAAATGTCCAGTCTACATTTTATTACTGCAATACTGTTGAAAAGTTATGTGCACGGTGTCCGCAGCCAAGTGAATTCCATTATGACAAAAACATTGAAAATCCGAGCCGTTCCAGTAACTTCATTTTTAATCGTTGCAGTGTCCTTTTTAAGTATTGTTACCTTATTAGGTTAACATTTTTTCACAAATTAATGACCTCGAAAGTGGGCACTAAAGCAATGAATGAAAGCGATTTTACAACCAACCACTAAATTATTAAGAGCAAATCTAATATGTACAGCAGCAGAACCCATCTATAACGAGACTTGCAATAAGAAGAGATATTATAACGAATGAATAATTTACCCTCTTACTTGTTGTTTATATTGAAACACTGTTGTTTTTAACTAAATTGGCTTATGATGAACATTTCTGCTGATCGGGTGCGTCCTCGTTGTAAGGGGTTCTGCTGTGTGGTATATATTTTTCTTGCTTCATCTAACAGGTGTTCAAATGAAAAAGTCATCAAACAATTGTCTGTGGTTTATTACTTTTTTACATGTTTTAGTTACATTATGAGTGACTGACAATTACATGGTTTTCAGTTTTGGAGTAAAACAATATATGCCCCATTTTACTACATACACACATATATTGAAAAATTATGTAAGAAGAATAGAGACCTTGGGCAACATCAGCCGAGTAGAGTATAGTAGACCGGGGTGGGTTGAAACAGGGTATGGTTGAAACAAAGCTAATAATTTAAAAACTATAAGCGATAGGTGGACGTATAAGAGAAGAATGACACTCCTTTCATGTCGGAAGCATGGATTATAGAAGGAGGATAGTGCACGATCGCACAAAACTGTGTCGAAAAAGCGTCTAGAGAGTAGGTAGTACGTTCTCGTGATATCAGGAGCGATGGGTTTCTACTGCCAATGAGAAACGAAGTAAATAAATATTGCTATTAAATAACCGTTAAAAGAGAGAGAAAAGAAATAGTCGGAGCTACTGCTCTTTCTAGATACATTTCGGTCAAATTTTTATACATGGCCAATATAGGGCGTGCACTATCCTTTTTCTATAATTCGTGGTCGAAACTTATCTATTAGTTTTCTGTATCTATCAGAATCCATCATGAATTTGTAAGAGGGATCATTGTGTTTTTGTGGTCCAAAACTATAATAGATACAATTATTATCGTTTATAACAGAAAATTTTTGGTTATTGGGATTCAAAGTGATGTCATTGTCTTTTATACAAATTGTTTATTTTTAAAGTTAGGACGACAAATTTTTTAAGTGCCGGGTATGACTGTAACAGTTTCTTTGGGGTCGGATGAAACGTTCTAGATACCTACAAACAAAGAAAATAAAAGTGTAAATCTATAATATACACAGATAGGGAAATTAAAGTCAACTTAAGCAAAAAGTCAAAATATTTTAAGTATGCAGATCCAAACATAATAAGAAGGAGATTACTAAATAGGCAAACGTTTTTTTAGATTTTAAAAAAGAAAAGAAGTATTTTCGTTCAGTCTACATTAAAGTTTATAGCAAAAGATCGGTAGAACCTGATACGCCTTAGTGTAATGCACAGACTGTTCAATTTGGGCTCATGATAAAGCTTGTTCAGCTGATGACCCTTATTATATGTGTTATAATTGTAAATCAAACCTAATAAGTTTTAGATGAGTTAGGTCAATTTTGATGTGGGATTTATTACATTTTTAGTCTTAGTGACAGTTACTTCATCGAATTTAAGTCAAACTGATCCGTAAAGAAAACATGGAAGTTATGCCTTGTCTTTATTAATATTGATAAATGACTTTACACTGCGCTTTTATTTAATAATTTAGTATAGAGCAACATAATTTTCCTAATTTTTGTCATTTCAAACGAATTACCCAAACGCTGAGGTTGTGTTTCTCGGTTACTTCAACGTACACAACATCCCTTGGTTAAGGTTTTCTTCCCGAATTGACGACGCAGGAAGGGTGGCAGAGGTTTTCGCCATCACTTGTGGATTATCGCAATTAGTTGAGGAACCCACCAGAATTCCTGATCTAGATACCAATCAACCTAATCTACTTGACCTTTCCCTTACAAATTTTTCAAATTCGTATAAAATCTCTATGACATCACCGCTTGAAAATTCCGATCACAAGCTAATAGCACCCTCTCGCTCGCTTCATATACCACCTTCTTCTCAGACACAGTTCCGTACGGTTTGGCACTTTAACCATGCTATTTAGAGACTGCTAATTAAAATATTTCTTTGCATCTTTCCCATGGCAGGAAGTCTGGTTTAACTTAGACAACCCTTACTCAGTCGCCGAATCCATCACTATATCTATCCTGATTGGTATGAAATGTTCAAGTCCCCACTGCCAAAACAAGTCGGCCTCTAGTAAATCTTGGTTGAGCAGAAAATATGCTTGGGCTGTCTTCTGCAAAAAACGTGTATATTGTCATTGGTGAAATAATCCCTCATTCGAGACTCTAACCACATTTCTAGATGCACGAAATTTTTTTAAACAGGTCACGAACGAGGGAAAAAGTGATTTCGATCGTAAAATGCGCCAGGGGCTTATCAACTGTCCGAACGGTTCCAGGTCCTTTTGGGGATTTGCAAAGTCGATTGAAAAGAATTTTACATCTTCAAAATGTTCACCTTAACTTGATGGAAATAACAATATTGCGACTAATTACAAGGAAAAGGCTGACATGCTAGCCTTAATGTTTGCTGAAAATTCCAATCTTAATTCTCAAAACGCAAAACCTCGTATTCTTCCTAAGGTTGGCCCTTCGATGCCTGAAGTTGTTTTCAGACAACGCACAATCAGGAACATTCTCCTCGAGATCGACACCTCGAAAGCTTCTGACATTAATGGTATTCCCGCTATTGTTCTTAAAAGTTGACTCCTATTCTAAGCAAATTGTTCACACTCTCTTACAACAAAGGTGTATTCCCTAATAATTGGAAATATGCTAGGGTGCAGCCTATCCTTAAAAAGGGAAAAAGGAATCTGGAAAACAACTATCGTCGTTATGCCCGTTATGTCTAAAGTGATGGAAAAGGTCATCAACGTCGAGATTCTCAAATATCTGAAGGAGAATATAATCATCTCTGACAGGCAATACGGTTTTAGAAAACAACGCTCAATTGGCAATCTACTGGCATATGATACTCATATCTGTAACTCAGCTATGAAAAACCATGGTGAGGTTAGGACTGTGGCTGCTTTAGAACGACTAAGGGAACAGCAGATTCAGATGATTAATCGGGATTTCGAAATCATTCTGGGATGGGGTAAAAAAAATCTACTCCATCTCAATGCTTCAAAAACTCCGGTCGCGGTTTTCTCTAAGAAAATATCAAGGGATAATGTAACAAATATACTAATGGACGGTAAAATTCTTCCGATGGGATATAATCTATCTATCCTAGGAGTGAATGCGAGCACTAACTTTTCTTGGGACGAACACCTGCGTGCCATTGCCAAGTCCGCCTCTCAGAAGCTAGACTTTCTTTTTAGAGCTAAAAAGTACTTCACATCTCATCAGCTACTCACACTATACAAAGCTCAATTTAGGCCAACACTAAACTACTGTTCTCATTTTTGGAGTTCAGCCCAAAGCACATTTTAGCTTTTTTGGATTTAATTCATATAAGGGCGATTCGCCAACTTGATAACGAGAGTTTGACCGATTTTCTCTCGAAACACTAGAGCACAGGCGGATCGTTGGTGATTTATCTCTTTTCTACAAGTACTTTCATGGGAGATGCTCGCAGGAACTTATAGGATTGATCCCCCCGAAGGCAAGATTTTGGAGGCAAACAAGGCAGTCGGAGACAGCAAATTCCTGTGCGGTCCAGCTTAACACAGTGGGGATTTCTGCCTACAGGAGTCTTTTTTCTATAGAACTTCCAAACTATGGAACTCGTTACCGAAAGAAATTTTCCCCAAAAATTACAACCTATCCTTGTTTAAGAAGGCGGTTCCTCGCCATCTATCCTTGGTTCCGCATTCTACTCGCAGTGCTTTGAAAGCGTAATGGGATTACCCTTTGCGAGTGGATTAAACTTAAAAAAAATGTACAAGTGGCCCCATTTACTATTACAACTGACCCCATTCACTGCTACAACCGCCCTAAGTATCGAGGTCGATTGAAGCAATTTCAGCTTTCTTTTAAAACGTCTGTAGATATTTTTAAAATGCAAATAGAGCCCTTATAGTCTAATCTTTTTATAGTCAAATAATGAAGCTTTAGTTGAGGCATATCACCAAATGCGCTGAGATACACAATCTAGGCACAAAGAGTGATTTTTTCAAAAATGTTTCAAGCCTACCCTATTCACATTGCAGAATATGATCGCTAATTTTTCTAAAAGGATAAATGTCATAACAGAGAAAAACAATCATCCATCTGTTTATTTTAAGACTACCAAAATGATATTGGATTGTTGTATAAAATTTGATGTAGTGCAAATAAGTCAAATCTTTAAAATTATAAACATTTTCAAGTGTTCAATTTTAAAAAATTTTCTGTGATACTTTTTAAAACATTTTCTAACATAACTTGATTTTTTCTAATTATTATCAATTCCTTTTCAATTTATTGATGTAAATCATCCAAATTAGCTACAGTTGTAAAGTTACAAGTGTGACCACCAGAAGAAGCGACACAGTGTCGAGCCAGGATATCTCAGTGGCCAAGCTACTTTTACTAATTAGTCAGCCAGCAAAAGATTTGTTAAAAATGTTATTATGTCTTGTGAACAGTTGACCAATATTAAAATTATCCTTTTCTTATTTCATCATTATCAAGCTGGTCAAAAAATCGCCGAATAATTTCAGTATATCTTTTTTGATTTATTGTGCATAACTTAGAATCATATCAGAATCTCTTTTATGACTTATGTGGTACCTTTAAAAAGGATTGGTCCTATGAGTCTTCGATGTCGCAATTCCTGCCCAATTTTCTATTGTTTTGGAAGTAAATAAAAATAAACAACATGTTCTGTCATGGGAATTGTTAGTATTCCAGACTGTATTATGAATTTGTGTATCTACTTTATTTAACTGATACTTTGTCGAGAAAAATAACTTTCTAAAGAACATTCTTTTACCTTCGAAGTCTAGTTACAGTATTAACAAAATGTCAAAGATTGATAATCACACTTGACACATGAAACAAAACAATCAATAAGTCATTACATGCTTTTTTCGTTACGTCCTCCTTTAACAAATAGCCACAGCACTCTTGATGACTTTTTCATTAGAACAACAAATAAGCAATTATAATTTTCATTGTCATTGCTTCAATTATGTTTGCCGTTTTGTTCCATAAATGATTAACAATTAGTACGTATTAAACTTTGAAATACTGTTTTTTAATGTTAACTTACATACTCCGGGAATTAAAAAAGAAACATCTCTCATATCAATGGTATAGTATAATAATACTTGATTCAAGACGTAAGCGTGAGACACATTCTCAGTAATTAAAAATTTTAGGAAGTGTGCAAATGAGTCTATTACTAAATAATTTTTTGCAATTGGAACACTCGTCCTTAATGATCTTAAATCCTGATGCTATAGAACAGCTCCTTTTAATATTTATCGTTATCGTTCTAAATTTCTTGAATAAATAATATCAGTCAAATGAAATGATAATTCGATATTATAAGCTTTTTCCGAACATATAGTCCCTTATTGTACTGTTGCCAAACCTACAGTTTTCACTGAGGTTAAAAGTTTTTCAAATGTTATCGCATTTTTTAGTTTAATTCCCAAAATCTACAGTTTTTTACCTCTGTTATGTCCTGATATTACGTCACTTTCGATACACTGATATATCTACTTCAGTTTAAATTCAACGTATATCACAATAAATAATATTATAATATTGTTGACATTTGTTTCCATAGCGCACTAAGCTAATTTCCCATTAATTTTATAATTAAAGTTTTTATTCCAAATTCCATTATCTTTTATAAAAATATGAAATATACAGGGTGTTCTACTCAAAATATTGCAACTATGTGATAAAATTCAAAAAAGCTGTGTGCAATGGTTTTTTGAATAATTGGTGTAAAAAATACGCAGCTTTGCTAATTTAACCGAAGATGTATCTTTAATAATAAGAAAGTTGGCAATAGTGCATTTTGAATACCCTGTATACAAATTTTCTTCAAGAAAAGACTGGTAACACTGTCTCCTCGTATAAAAATTAGAACCAGTAACTGTTCAAGTCTAGACATCTGATAATCTAGGACATTCTAGTATACTTTTACGCATATTTATATGAGCCTATTTAAAAATCTACGCACAACGTCCATGTGACTCCACCGCCAACTATTGGTCCGTAGAAGAAACTGCAGACAAAGTCTTGCATGTCAAACTCAACTAGTGGTTAATATTCTGAAAAATTGTAAATGAAAATGTTTCTAAGTATATTTTAAAACAATTCTACAAATAAAAAATCAAGAAACAAACAGCAATACTGAATTATGTAACACCAAAGTATTAAATGTAATCTAAACTACATTTGACCAGATTGTTCTATCCATATTAGGTAATAGGACAAACGTTTATAATAACGCAATATTTCATTTGAAAGAGAAAACTTAGCGAATTTGCTAACTAAAAGCAATGTAAATTAAAATTAATGTTGGTACATTACATTTTTAATATAGAAACACACTGCACCCTGTTATTAATTTTTACCTCGCAGGCTTTCAGCCTTTAATTTGAGGGACAAAATTACAAAGCTCAAAAGCAAACATTATCAAAGAAATATCGAGGATTACACCTAATATGAAAATTCCGGTGGATCACACAGCATATCATTTTTCTTCTGATGAAATTAATAAGCGTACTTTGTTTCGCCAGAGAGAGGTAATTGATGGATTATCGAAGCCACTCAGGGTTATTGAAAATGGGGCACATCTAGCATCCATCCAACTTTCGAATAAATAAAACCAAACAGAATAAAAATCTCGCATTAAATATTCATAGTCGGTGTTTTTCTTGTAATAGCAATCATATTTCACTTTGATACTTTTTATGGAAAGCTTACCGTCCAATCTTATTGGCATATAATGACCACAATTATTTTAATGTACATACAAAACACTTTGATGATTGTCACTTATCAAAGAGGCAAATCATGGTATAAGAATCTGCATTGTGGGAACCATTTCAAGTGAGAGTTTCGACATCGAAGAGGCAATTTATCGGGAAAGTGGATCTGCCGCTTTTGCCTTCCTTATTAACAATAATCGATTCGATAAACAGTTTACTGCAATTTGATCGTACCTTTATTATAGTGAAGCCTACAACAATTACACAGAATTCAAAAGCGTTAGCCCTAGGGCCTTTAATTTTGAACAATGTAATAAATTTAAATGTAAATATTAACCATGTAAGATTTCGTTAAAATAGTTTATTTTGTTGCAGGTGAATCGTCGACTCAGCGACAGTAGTTGAAGTTAGTGTTATTGTGGAGTGTTTAGTGAACTTTTGAAAAATATAACATGAAATTGTATTTTCGCGCTCAGTAGTTTTTGTTGAATTTTCAAAATGGAGACCGATGAGCTTATCAAACTTGTGGATGGAATTTATAAGGTTAGTATTGAATGACCAATTTTTAATTTTGAACCTAATATTGCTTGTTTTTTAATTTTATTTTTTATATTATTTTTTATACGTTTGGAAATATTTAAATTTTTAATATTTGTTGACAATATTCTAAACAGTTTTTGAGATATGACTACTTGATATTTAAATTTATTTAAAAACGTCAACTCGTCACAGTTGACAAATTAAGAGGTTAGTTTATTTTATATAGAATAGGAAAAAATAAAAAATAGAAAACCAAAATTAGATATGAAAAAAATTTCGTTTTTTTGAAACATCGATGTCCAGTGCTACAACCTTTTTTATGTATTTTTTATATTTCTATATTTTCATAATTTATCAAAAAAACGAAATTTTTTTCATATCTAATTTTGGTCTTCTATTTTTTATTTTTTCCTATTTTATGTAAAATAAACTAACCTCTTAAATTGTCAACTGTCATGAGGTGACGTTTTTAAATAAATTTAAATATCAAGTAGTCATATCTCAAAAACTGTTTAGAATATTAGCAACAAACAATAAAAATTTAAATATTTCCAAACTGGGCCGAAGAAATGTTAAATAAAATTAAAAAACATAATATAATAAAAACATAAGAGTTCACCATGAAGAAGTAATATTGCTTATAATAACAAAAGATTAAACTTGCGCATATTTTATTTCTAAAGTAACTATCTTTCCCAAATAAGTATCTTAAGTTTTTGCCATCATTGGTTGATTCTTATATAGTGCAACCTTATTTTTATACACAAATATATTTCAAACCGAAGAAATCTATAGAAAACTTTAGGTCATTTGTTTTATTTGTTGAGTGTATGCATTCTGGAGATTGATTCATCACATATAAAATTAAATATACATTTTGACCCCTTTGAAGGCTGAAGAAATTTCGAAAACAAATTTTGTTAACCTGTGTTATATTGAGAGCTCCAGTTTAGGCCGTGCGATGTCTGTCGGTCAACGTTTAGAATTTTAAGTTAATTTACTGACAGATGCTTTTTGTGTCAAAGTAAGGTTATTGGTGTTACGTGAATGTTTCATTTGAGAAATGTTATATCCACAGGAAGTGTGACCTAAAGCTAACAATATCCGAAAAATATTACTACATACAAGAAATGAAGACATTTCTTCCATGTTCTTTAGCATTTTCTCAGCAGCTGCACACTACACGAAATGACCTTGATCTCGACGTGAATCTCTGTTATCTATGGTATAAAATTGCTCTTGAGACAAGTCGTGGCCTTCAAAGAAATATTCTTCACGATTGCAATAAAAACAGTGTAATTAGAGAAATTAATCTTTCGAAAATGCTATTTGCATACATTTTAAATTTCAACGCATCGCTGACCCTGAATATTAATTGGAGTTTAAAAAGCATTTTATTCGATTCGACCGTTACGGGAAATCGCATAAGCATTTAATTAATTTGTAGAATTTGTGATAAATAAATAAAATGAGACTAATCGCATTGGGATCGTCAGCTAATTAAATATTTATTAGTTTATGTTTCCGTTATGGTGCAGTGATATATTTCGGAAAATCTTTAAAATGCAACCATAAACGTTACACTTTCTGAAAAATGTAGCCTAATACATTAGTTAACGTCAACTACTTTGGTGATTTCTAAAAGGTTCAAGGAATTGATAAATAACATTAAATATGTATTTTAAACTCTTGGATATTTTTTATTACTGGGTTGTTCGATTATTCGTTTTTCCCATGAGAATCGCTAGATTCTGAGCTGAAGTATTATTGTTGCGTAAACTATCATTTGATAATTTTTTTTAACTTGCTTTATTTTGCTTTTTATCAACATTGACGTTACTTTAGGCAAGGACATAAAGGTGTCGATGATATAAAGAAGTGCCACGAAATTGCGTTTATTGCCTTCTTAAAAATATTTTATTCTTCAACATAACTTTGTTTAAAAGAAAATTATGTATAATACGTATTTATGAAGTGAACTATAACCAGAGTGAATTATCTCAACCATACTGAACACAAACAACCAAGAAGTAAAAGAATGGAAAATAAAAATAACACCATGTTAATAAACTTTAAACAGGAATGTTTCTATCGGTGGGGTATTATTTATTTTTATTTTACAACAGTTCCACTATTTTCTCAAAATTATTTCGTTATCACCGTCAGATGGATTCCACTACAGAAGTTGCAAGACTAGATGTGAGGTGTTCAGGATTACAAGCCCGGCAACGGTCTGTGACTTTTAAATTAGACTCTGAGTCTGAAGGGGTATTCAATATTGACAGCTTTTAATATATTGATAGCAAATAGTCTTTATTATAAAACATATCAGGCAAGTATTGGCAAGTACATGAACAGAAATTTATTATAAGTGTAGTGCCACATTGCCCTCCCTGCACCAGCCGTCAGTGGTTCACTTCTTCATGAAAATAATTACGTGCAGCTAAATAAAAGTGAACGTTTCTAATGCCAATTCGTTGTTGGAATGTTGGAAGTCTTATTCATTTGTGCTTTGTCAAGGTTATAAACATGCTAACAACCACCAATACTAGATTTTGCAACAACTTTTTTTGACTACAACTTATTTAACCAGTTTTTACTATTCAGACAACCGAATTGTGGACGAGACAATAATGCTGTAATATTATATCAAGAGTTAATTATGCAGAAACAATACGTGTGAAAGTGCAAGGCATTGACTAGGTAATTTGGTTACAGCCGTCAACGGGAAAGAAGCCATGCATAAAATTGTGTTTTACCGTATTCATTTTCTTTCATTGTTAGGGCTTCTAGAACGAGAATCTAATTGTATTAAGTTTAACTTATTAAAATCAATCGATCGTGAAATTTGTTTAAAAGGGAATATTTCTGACAAGCTCTAACCAAACGTACTCGCGTACATAACTATGATAAAAGCCCAATTAATTATATGATTGTAATCCACATGATACGTCGCGTCGCGTCGCGTTGTTACATTACACATTTAAAAATATTTTACTAGTTCCAATGAAAAGCAAGTCAAAACTACAAAGCACATACATATATACATACATACACATTAGCTTAGGGTTGGTTTCAAGATCAATAGCACTGTCTTTTGAACGAGTATCTAAGCAAGTTACAAGCTCTCTCATACTCTGCGCTAAAGTTATGCCGGCTTTTGTCCTTGGATCAAACGGATCTTTGTAAATGAAAGTACATGCATCTGCGAAACATTGCTGCTTAAAGTTCATGTCAGATTTACCTGAAACGAAATCCACGATGGTTTTATTATATAACGCGCGATATAATCCGTCGAGAAAGTGGACGGTTGTGCTTCAGATACTTCGCCCGCGGTGGCATAAGCAGAGAAAAAGAGTTGGTTTACACAGTGGCAAAAACCCTTGATTAAACATGGTTATGGAAGCCGCCATCAGTGGAACGAATATTTTACTTTCGAATTTTTAATGTGAATTCCATATTTTCATGTTTGATGTTTATCTAAAAGATAAACATCTTTACTAATTGCAATTTATATAACTGGTTCTACTTAAACTATAAATAAGATAAATTTTCATTTTAGGAATATTAAAAAAAAATTTTTTAAGGATAATTATCTTTACATCCAGTACCTATACGTTTTGAGATGTCTTGTCTTCTGATTTCCAGTTTTTATCGGTCTCTATTGTCCTTCAGTATTTCTTCCTCCAATCTTGTCTCTGATAAGTTACTGGTGTACCTTCTATCTTTTCCTTGGTCTTGCCCGTCTCTTGAATCTGAATCATGTGTGCCAAATCTAAAGACCATCATCATAAATAACAAAAAGGCAAGGGGTGTACGATGCATGTTTGTTACATCCGAGAATCGTATTACGTTATTTTTTTGAATAAAATCAAAATCCTTTTAATCTAATTAGCTTAACACTAACAGTAAATTTTATTTCAAAATAACATTTAATGAGAAGCGTCGAGCAACGCACGTATGTAGGAATTACCAGAAAACCTTCCAATCCGTTGAACTAAAGCGGTAGCAGGATAAATCTCTTAATAGATTTAAATCCCGTAGATGTAGCGTAACATTGTATGGATAATTTATTGTTATCGAATCGGATTTAAACCTTTGTCGCGTTGCATACGATCGTTCATTTATTCCATAAGTAATGCATTAATTTATGTTGCCAGCTTAATTATTATTTCCCAATATTCTGTTTTAGTTTGAATTATTTCAAGTAAAGATGTCTATTTCGCAGCTACGAGCTTAACTATACATTGCAAAACTAATTATTTTGCTATCCGATATGGAATAAATTAACTCATTGAATTGAGAGTTGCATATAGAGAATGTATAGATTCGTACTCCAGTTAATTATACCAAAATTAATTGGTTTTGAATTCAATATTAAATATTACATATAGGGAAAATCAAATAATTATGAATATTCCAAGCAATGTTATAATATAAGGCCTTGGATTATAAATAATGAATTAGGCTCGCTTTCCTAATACATCAATTATATTTTACTCATTAGAGAAGTTTGATGCTCGCTTGCCCTCCAGTAAGTATCCACGATTGAAATCCACTCCAAAAAAAAAAGAAAGCAGGACAACAAATACTGGTGTTTCAGAACGTTAGTAGCAAAGCTCCTAAAATGTATTAGTAGTCCAAAAACAACGAGACAACGACCTACAAATAAGTGCGTAGTACTCATATATCCCCACCTTTGGTAATTTAAGGCGTTATTTGTCGGTGCACTAGTCACAGCAATATCGCTAACTTTCTGAGTCAACCTCAACAAGAATATCTAAAACTTAAAACACCACCTGGGACTTTCGATGGTACGCCACAAGAAACTGCGACACATACGAAGGTTGGAGATAAAAAAGTGGCATTCCGCCAAGAGCAGAAACACACACCGGTAAAGATGCGATTGTTATACAAACATATATGTAATACTTCTATATGGCCAGCTCCCTATTTTCTTCACGAGTTTGTTCCAACCAAATTCGATAAAAATGGAACATGAATAAATGGCGAGTATTGCGCATGAATTGAACAAAATGAACCAATCGCTACGCGGGGGTTAAACGGGTGTTTATGTTTGGCCGTGCACAGCTGACTTTGGCCATGCACAGATAATTTGTAGCACCTTCGCATTGCGTCTCATTAATTCGTGTGAAGGTCAGCGAGAAAGAGAAGTCTTTCCCATAAGAAACGAGGAACTGGCCATATAGAAGTATTACATATATGTATACAAATCAGTGAAATATTACCGCCAACAGACAAACCCGCGTGCATCACTCGATATTACTAGTTGCCAATATTTTATCAATGCCCTTTAAAACTGTAACACATGGTTTGTTACGCTGCCTCCTTCTTAGTTCTTAGCAGTTGACACGTTTTCGACACTACTTTTTGACGTCTGCCCCACAATACACACTTTAGCTTTTTTGGATTCAATTCAAAGAAAAGTGATTCGCCTTATTTATGGGGAGAGTTTTGACCGATTCTATCGAAACACTAAGAGTACAGGTGAATGGTTGGTGATTTATCTCTTTTCTACAAGTACTTTCATGGGAGATGCTCGTAGGAACTTACAGGAAGGCAAGACAAGTCAGTCGGAGGCAGCAAATTCCTGTGCGGTCCAGCTTGATACAGTGAGGACTTCTGTCTACGGAGACTGTTTTTTCTATAGAACTTCCAAGGTATGGAACTCGTTACCGAACTAAATTTTTCCCAAAAATTACAACATATCTTTGTTTACGAAGGCGGTTCATCGCCATTTATTCTTGTTTTCCGCATCCTACTCGCGGTGCTTTGAAGGCATAATGGGGTTACCATTTGCGAGTGGATTGACTTAACAAAAATTACAAAATGTTTCCAATCCACTACTAAGGTACCACCCATTTTAAGGTGAAATGCTTCTGATCCACACTTCATCCTGTACCTGTAGTGTTTTCCTGGTCTGAAAGTTTTTAGAAGTCGAGCTCTAATCAGACACTTCCTTCCATTCAGGTTTTATTTTTTCAGCCTCTTTTCACTCTAAGATGTCTTCGATGTCACCATTATTTCTTTGAAGCTCCCTGAAACGTCTAAGGTTCAATCAACATCAGGCTTGATAGAATGCTTAACATCCACCTCGTCCACTCGTTTCCAACAGTTCCACCTTAGCAAGATCTCCTGTTATTCTTTCATACAAGCACGACGAAATCTAGAACCCTGAAGAAACGTTTCTTCGGTTAATAGTTTTAGATTTTTCCAGAAAATGTAGATCCTCCAAAATGTCATGTCACATTTTCAAAACAAGAACTAATCCGTCATTTTTAGTAATTTCATTGCTTGGAAAAGTAATTTAAGAAAGAGTAATTGTAGTACAATGAGATGGCCTACCCAAGTGCTGACGAAATAAACTGAAAACCCCGAAATTCCAAATTTCATGGAGTAAGTTGATTCATCCAATATCTCGTAAAAATAGGTATTTATAAATTCAGTGAACCAACATATTTCGTGAAAATAAACCCCGGGACGATATTTATATTTGTAAATTTACTTTCTCCCTCAATTCTGGAAGTTCATTTAGATGCAAATATTAGCGTTTTCCTTCTTTATACGATACTTTGCCATTCGGCAAATTATCCAAATGAAAGGGCTCAGAAGTATCCGAAAAACTCATCTTAATTACAAATTTGGGCAATTAAGGTTAAGCTCTGGTTTTTTATATTAAAATTACTTGTCGACTAAATTGCCCAATTTATAAGGATTTACATTGAGGGTCTGAATAAACCACCGCCGCCGTCTGTTTGAACATCTAGGGAGCAAAGTTTGAGAAGGAAAATTTCAAAATACTAGATTATATTCTCTTGAATAATGTCTCTGACACATTTATAGGTTTACAATATGTTGGTTTCATTACTAAATATTGAGTTTTGTGCAGAATTAAAATTTTTTTGCCATTTCAGCAATGTCAGCACGATGGCACAGTGGAATCTTTCGAGAACAATTAAATTTAGAAACGGATTTAGGTTGAAAAAGTCGTTTAATGCAAATACCGTTAAAACTTTTTCGCTTAAATTTTATAGGTTTCGTCTTTGAAAGACAAAATTGTTGGATACCAAAAATCATTTAAAGTTGAGCACTTTGCCGAACTTATGTGAATTAAATGTTGATCTTAATATACCTTCACTGTCGTCAAAACGAAATATGATAAAGAATATAGAATACCAGCTAATAAGCGTATAACAAATTCTTCTTTTCTTGAAATAATGGATAATACTAGGTATGATTTTTAAAACAATGTTCATAAAACTAGAGAATTTTCGAAAACAAAAAAAATGAGAATTTTAAAATATTTACGATTTGATGTGATAGAAATCGCGAAGTCTACTGACTTCATTTATTGAAGGATCCAGAATGTTGTAATTTGCGAAATGACTTATATGAAGATGAGGTCCTGAATCTACTCTCAAGCGTTGTCACGCTGAATAATAATTGAAGCACTTATTGCTGAAAATTACAACCAAATTATGTGCGATGTAACTAAAGTTGCAAAGGTCGCTAGGTATTTAATTAATGTTGCTATGCAACTCATATGTAATTTACAAAATTTGCTGAAATTAGTTGGCAAATTCGAAAAATAATATTTGATGTGTAGAAATAAAATTGCCTAGATATTTGTGATGACATGACTGCTTTTACATTTAATGCTGTATGTAGACGATCGACCCTAAATATCTTACACTTCGCTTAAATTTCTCGCTCGCCTTTGTCGTGCGTACCATATCAAGATCCAAGAAATTTATTCTTTGCATTCGAATATTTTTCCTGTAAGTCGCATCTGTTGCAATTGAAGCGGCGAAATTCATTAGAATGGCTGGTTGTATCTCATAAATATTTAAAGGAGAATGCAAGCGCGGAATTTAATAATCTCCTCTGAGCCATGCATTTTCGCAAAATGTAAATTTCTTACGTTTTAAAGGTTACCTAAGACTTGTTGGTTTTGCGATTTTCCCTAAGCAGATGCGTCTTTTGCATCTCTAAATGTTTTGCAGTGTGTAAATGTAAACAGAAAGTTAAGTAAATGCACAAAAACGTTAATAATAGCTATGAGAATGTCATTAAGTTTGCTCAAAAGATAAAAAGTTGAAGGCCAACTGCAACTTTCAAGAGACGTACCTTACATTTATAATACTACTAAAATAATCTTAATATAATGTTTCGTTTTTCGCTTAACCTCCTAAATTCCTTTGGTTTACCATTGTGAGATTAACCGCAGCATTTTTTTAAGAACACTTTTTTTAATATCCATTAATCATGTCGACGTTCGTGGTTTGCCCTATTATCACTTGACGTGTCAAACTCAAAATTTCGCAATGACACCGATCAAATATATCTCAAATAATTTTCCCGCAAATCAATGTAATATAACATTTAAGAAGGAGGTGAACTTTTTATAAACAATTATGCCACTTGTCATTTTGTCTCATCTCAATTGTTATTACTTCTTAAATTCGGCATTGGAAAACTACTTGTATTTCCGTCAGTTGGTTTGTGTGTACGTATGTGATCACGCTACAGTTCGCGATTCTTGATTAATTTTAGGAATCTTATTGTAAAAGCTCGAGACAATTGCAAATTAAATATAGTACATAAAAAAAATTAGGCGATAATACAGAAGATTACAGACCTGATGCTTCTTAGGCATAAGGTCTGTATTTTACTACTGAATTAACTGTTAACTGTAATTAATTCTACGGAAACATTAGTTACACTATAAAATGAATTTTTGTAATTGCTTTTAAGATAAACATCGAAGAATGTTACAGACATTTGCAAAATGTGTGTGCAGTTACTTACATAATTTGTGCGTTAAAAAGTACAAAACGCTAACCTACCTCAACGTTAATTATGTTATTAAATGTAATATCATGTAAATTTCATACAATGTTCATACAAATAATTGAAGCAACATGTGCTCTTAATAAACATCATTTGTTTATTTCCTGAAAAACTAATTCCTCTTTGTTTGACCCAAGTACCACACACAAGTAATTTATTGGTAACTATTACATAAGCTGTCCATTATGATAATGCGATAAATTACATGACTGGTGGTGAGTTGTATTTGAATAATTGCACCCAAGACATGAACGAATTTGTAATATACTTAATTGGTTTATGCTTTCAGTTTTAAGTTAAAACGATGGTAGTATTACAATCAAGTGTTGGCACTTAATGATAGCAATCATTAATGGTAGTTTTACCGTCAGACATTTTTACATCATAATAACAACTTATTCACCAACCACTCTCTTCATTATGTAATACCTAAGAGATAAATAAATATTTTTGTCTCCTACTGCAGGGTGTGTAAAAAGTATTGCTCCAAATGCAACTGCGCAGAAACGGTTTGATATTTAGATTATTGTTTTGTTGGACTGGTGTTTGTCAGAGGCAGCTATCTTGAATTTTTTGTAATTGTAACCTAGGTTTAGTTGGATGTCATTTGGCAGGTAATTGATTTGGAAATACAATAGGGTATATCATAAGCATGAAAGCTTGTTTATTCCGAAATAACGAAGAAAATTAAAAAACCAAAAGGTCCGATTGAATGACCTAGTATGTTTCCAGACATAACTCCCATGGACTATTTCTTCTGGGAATATTTTCAAAGCGTCGTGTATCGTAATAGGTCATTAATGATGAATTGGAAGCTCTACTTAGCATAAGGATCACAGACATTCCTCTGCCATATCTGCAGAATACACTAAGCGCTTTTGTTGATAGACTTAGAAATTGTCAACAAGTGAATGGATAAAAATTTGAGCAGTTATTGTGATCTTTTTAAACTAGGTAACTGAATTTTCTTGTTAAACTCTTTTGGTCTATTCAAGTACTTGTTTATTTTTTTCGCTATTTTAGAATAAACAAGCTTATTATGATGTACCGTATTATATTTCTAAATAAATTACCTGCCAAATGACACCAAAAGAAACCTAAGTGTAAAAAAAAATCGCTATGGCTGCCTCTGACAAACACCAATCACAACAAACAAATAAATTTCATCTCAAAACATGGGTATTTATGTTTAATTTGACCCCACCAAAGGTCAAATCTAAATGTCAAACAGTTTCTATATAATCCCATTTGTTGCAATTCTATTTACGCATCATGCATATAGGGTGTCTCATTCTCATCGTGCTTTAGTATGTATCGGAAATGACTAATTAGAATTTTAAAAATATCGATCTTGGTGTTTTTCCATAAAACTTTTTCAAGTAAAATCTTGTTGACTTTGCGCAACTTCTGGTCATACCGTTCGTTGAATGAAAAATACTATGTTACCTAAGATTAGACCATTATAGGTCTCATTTTCTGGAATTTCTGGACCCATGCAACTATCCTTGTCATGATGTGAATTGATGGACTTGAAAAATAATCAACCTCTTTCTATCGATTAGCATGCAAATTGTACTAGTCATAACAATGACTAGCCTAGTGAAATATCATCAGTAATAAAAACACTGTAGGAATTGCCTATTTTACAACAAACAAATAATCGAGAGGTCAATAATACAGACTGGTATCGAATTTGTTTATTGATGACCTTAATCAATATTTACTGCTGAACTTTCCGAATCTTCTTGACAAACACACATAGGACACTTATTATAATTACATGAAGGTTCATACAAACAAATAAATGCATCCTACGCTGCTACGCCATGGTCTGTCCCACTTGGAAGTGGGCTGCACCCATCGTAACAGCAACATTCCTCGACTTCATAAAATATAAAGGCTTTAATAAATTGCGTAAGATATAATATTTAAACGCATAGTACGCGGGTCATTGAAATTAACCTGTTCATATGTTATTAGCAAGTGCCGTGCCATTAAAAGCTTTCGCAACAAAAGGGCATTATCTCAAGTGGATTAATCTCTTAGATTACTTTAGATTGTTTCGTGCTCATTTATGCAACATGCACTTATTTCGACTGCTCCAAATAGTTAAATGTAATTCTGTCAGTGTCCATTATCTAATCCTCTATAATATTGATCTTTAAAGCAATTTTTACTACACAAACATCGCAGAAAGAAATAGTTAAGGCGAAACATCAACATATATGGGGTCAATAAGAATAAACTGTTTTAAATATTTTAAAGCTTTGCTACCAAAATTCAATCAACGTCAATAATAAAACATGTAATGTTTCCAAATTATTCTACAATCATACTGTACATGATTTCAATTGAGATTTTACTGTCGGAAAAAAGGATGACACCTGATCATCTGTGTAGTTATATGTAATTGGATTGGAAGTTAAGAGATCATTTATGTGTAACAGAAACAGAGTGGATGACAGAAAAGACCACCGAGGCACCCTTGCGTTAATTGCAAATATCTGAGATGAGGTACCATTATCAAGTACTATAAACTAGTTGATATTCAAGCGATGTTTCCCTAAGATTATTACAGAACGATTAGAAAACTGATATACGTACAAATCTTCTCCCTTGAAACCAAGAAAAATTAAAAAACACAACAACATTTACTCTAACGCTTCTAATACTTGGTATATCTCTGAAGATGATAACTTGGCTATCGAAATGCGTTGGAGTAAGTATTGTTGTGTTGTTTTAATGTTTCTTAAGTTTCAAGGGACAAGATTTGTATATCAATTTTTAAAGATAACAAAGGACTAATCCGTTCCACAAAAAAAAAGGGAACAAAACTGCAACTAAAAAAAAGCTGACACTGATGGAAACTTTACAAACCATGTCTCGCTTACCAGGGAATCATCTTATTTCTTTATAGCCGTCGCAATCATCAAATAGTGCAGTATTGGGCTAAGGTAAGGTATGTACTTAAGTATTCTGTTACTATAAAAATTCCCAATTTTTAGTTTCAAAACATGATTTTTTTATAAGTTAAAAATTCTATTAACAAAAACAATTTTTGAAATTCGTCTACGCGATAAAACTCAAAAGATACGGCAATCTAATATATAGTCGACTCCTGCTAAAGTTGCAGCCAGTTAAAGTTGCCCCGCTCGTTAAAGTTGTCAGGATACAATCGTTAAAGTTGCGCGAATATTCCCCCACTCTAATTTTCGATTAACGAATTGGACTTTCGAGTTTTAGCGCCACTTTTGAATAACTCACTCAACCACGCAAGGAGTAGTAAAATATAGATATTTTTCGATAATGGTAGGGATAACGGGGAGTAACAATTTTAACGGTCGATCCAGTACGGTGAGCGCAACTTTAGCGGGAGTCTACTGTAAATCAATCAAGTCAATCATAGTGATGATAACCTTGCCCACCATTATCCTTGTTGTAGGTTTTTATTTAATTGTAATTAAGTAAACTGTCATAAAATGATTTATCACATTTTTATTCGTATTATTTATTTCGAAAAGTTCATGGCGAAGGAATATTCTGACTATACTTTGCAAAAACTAAAAGTGTAATGTCATTAAATAAAAGTTACAAAACATTTCATCATTTCGTTTAGAAGTAATTATCTTGAAGAACCTGGCATGAATAATATTAAAAGATTTCACAATCGGGTTGTTTAGTAGCACGATGGCGAGGAGGAGAAGCATTTTTAAATAAATTATTTGTTGTATGCATTTTAATAAGCCGATGTTAAACTAACAAATTATCCTGACTGTTATGTGTAGTAGCTTCGTGGAATTCTTAATTTATGACTGATGTTATTTATGGTAGTATTCGTAGCAATTTTAATTCTAAAATTTCAAAGAATTCTTTATTTAACTACCTGAAATACGTTGTGAGCTAATAAAAAACTTTTACTACACTTTAAAAATTTGATATATTTTTCTTAAGAAATAATGAACAGATCAGTTTAGAGAGAACAAGACCGATAATATGCTTTCAGGGTTACTTTAAAATTATCAGTTAATAAAGAGAGTTAGTCAATTATCAATTAGTATACAGGACAATTCACATAAGAGTGCAACTCCCACGAGTCCGAAATGACCCAATGGTTAACGGATAATTCCCCGGTAGAAGATTAGTGGATACATTCTTTTAAAAAGGAAACATTGCCTAAGTGCCACTAAGAAGTGCCAAGAAATTCTTCTACTCTCGTCGGCTAGCGATGGGGAAGAAAGGTAAGCAAAAGTCTTTTATAGTTGACAGGCTGAGAATCGATTTACCCCTGTGAAGCCCACAATCATCAATCTTCCGTGGTAACAAAAATTAGACACTGTGCTGATAATGCATTCAATTTATGGTTTATAGCCCCTAGCATACTACAAAAACTCCAATAGGGCCTAACTTTAAAAGGAAGTGGAGACTCGACTTAATTCTACTAAGATTGTTGTCTCTTAATGTAAAGAATCTGTAATTATGAGCTATTTTGGTAATTTTGTCCAACCTGCCTATGGTGCATGTTTAAAAGTCTTAATGAAAATGACGTTTTTCTTCAATTTTTAAGATGAGATAATTTAAGTCGTCTTACATATTTTCATAGGTTTTGAGCATAAGAAACTTCTAAGTTTACATCTCATCTGTAACACCTTTCCTGCACCACACGTCATTATTTTTTCTAAGTACAGTCAACTTCGGATATACCAAAGTCCATATTTAACAAACTACCGCTTATAACTAATAAAATTATGGTACCTGAGCTCCCTAAGAAAGTACGAGGGTATATCAAATATTAACCGAAATTTGTTTTTGAAAATTTATAGGTACAAGAAACATATACGAAAGTTATTAACTATTTTTCTACATAATCTTCTGATTTTGTTATGTATTTTTCCCAACGGATTGGGAGTTTTTTAATTCCATCAATATAAAAAGAAGGGAGGCATGTTGGCAGCCAATTGCGCACAAATGTCTCAAAAGCAGTATCATCATGGAATTGCTCACCTCCTAGAACTTCTTTCAGTGGCTCAAACATATAATCGCATGGTGATAAATCGGAACTATAAGGAGGATATTCTAATGTTACCCTATGCATTTCCTCTAATTTTTGATGTGTCAGATAGGCTGAGTAGGGGCGAGCATTGTCGTGAAGCAAAATCAAATTTCTAGCTGAAAATTCGCGCCTCTTCCGTCGATATGCACCTTTTGCTTCATCCAATAGCTGGCAGTAGTAGGCAGCATTAACCGTACGACGTTCATGCAAAAAATTCACATGCACAAATCCTTTAAAATCCCAAAACACTATCACAAAAACCTTTCCATCTGAAAAGCGAGTTTTTGCCTTAAGTTCGTCCGTCCAAAAATGTTTTGTGCCATTCATACACTTGTGTTTTCTTCAAACAAGTATCCCCAATCTGTGCTTCTAATCTACAACGGGCTTTACACCTACCACGGTAAGAAATTTAATAATAATGCGTTGCGTAACGTCCGGAAACCTCTTGCTCAGTCATTGTATTTACAACTGACGAAGGGTGAGAACGGAATTCACTTGAGCGCAGTAAGTTACGTGATATCCCCACCTAACATGTCTAAGAGTGTGCGCACACTCCCGACGCCCTTATGGCGACATGATAGAAATTGCTGTTCATATTTGATTTACCCTCGTATGTATTTCTTGTTCGTTTATAACGATCGCCCAGCGATCTATTTGAAGATCCCCTTAGTGGTTCATAATATACAAAGCTAACTGTATTATTTTTCGTTAAAAAAAGGTTTTCCTAATTTAAATTATGCTCTACTAACGCCTTTGTTTTTGGTTTTGCTTTTTTTGAATAAATACACTGGTGTTCTCTGTGAAGCGTATTGAAAAATACATACCCTTACATACTTTTATATTTCGCTTAATATGATTAAAAACGACACAAAGATTAGGCAGCTACAAAGCCGTTCAGACATACAGCTCAACTTTTATTTTTCTTTCTCTTCCCTTTTGTTTAAACAAGCTCAAATTCCATTATGATATTATAATGGTTTGAGGGCACACGCTCTGGTCTACATAATCCTAGTTTTATTAACTTGATGGTATACTACGAAGGATGTAGCGAAAGGGTTCCTACTCGTCCGCACACAGAATTACGTAAACTCTGTTGTTTTCTCGACAACTATACGACGTTACCGTACACAGTGCAGTTATAGTAGTGCACTCTTCAAAAACAAACATGGACATTTCGCTTCCGCAATCCACTGTCGCATCTAAATGGCGAAGTTACTTCTGTGGTTACGTCGTATTATCAGCTCTCCTCTTGCGCAATTTATTCGATGGCGTACACTTTTCCATATTTATACTAACGAAAAAGACAGACGGCTTTATCGGGTGATAAATTTCATTTGCTTTGGTTCGCTAAGAAATTTATGACTGAATGAGATCAGATGCAAGCTTACGGGGCATGCATGCTAGCGCGTCATTTGTATCAAGGATTTGAACAGATGAATGTCAACTGACGTGATATGTTTTGCTTATTTTTCTATGATACATTCGTACTGTGACATAAAATGTAATATTATAATAAATCGCATTTTGTACCAAACCAGATATTCCACCAGTTTGTGCATTACTTTCTACCCTAATAATCCCTCGTGGTTCTCTTATAATAATGAAAAATTCGTTGTCCCATCATTTCTCAAGACGAACTGCTTAGCGGAAGTCAAAGATTCAAAAAATTATAGCGGTACCTAACTATATAAAGTAATATTTATAGTAATTCATTATAAAATAAAGTTAGCGGAAACTATCTACCACTCCACACTCTGGAGCTGATGATTGTTTCCATATTAAATCAAAAGCTGTCATACCATTTAAAGCTTCCTAATTCAGGTTTTCAAAAGTGCATTCTTTATTAATTTATTGATCGTATAATACTTTGGTGATAACTTAATAAAAACAAATAGAAAAGTTACGAAAGCCAACTTGTCCAACAAGCTGCATAATATTTAAGCAAGACATTTGCATCGTCCCTAATGCAAAAATATTACATAGGCACTGCATTCACATGCTGCAAAGTACTAGAACCTGTTACCTCACCTTAATGACGATCATTTTACTCCATCTTAGAGAAAGTTGTCTGCATTTTATAGCTTCATCCAGTCTCCAAAGGTCGAAATAAAATCGCGTGACACATTCGATCCTTCAGATGCAGCGGTAGTCTCTTACGACCGAAGTTTCTGTTAATGTTCGTGGCTTTCATGCCGTACAGTATTTTGATGGCGTTGGCGTAAGCGAGAGAGTAAAATCGTAAAGCACGGATCGAGACAAATGTGGGTCGCCTGAAGCACGATCAACTTGTTGTGGTGTCAGGGAAATAGTGGAGGATGTTGGTCATTAGGACATACATAAAATTATATGAGTTTTCTGCCAACATACATTCGGACTTTAAAATTTTACCCGTCGCTCCTGAAACTGCAATGTTCACTTAAATGCGTTGTTTTTCTTGAGAGATTTATTTATTTATGGTTACGTCTTCCGAACTGAAGCGCAGGAAAAACCTAATGAGAGAGCTTTAAATGTAAATGTCCCGTTTCAAAATTTTGTCGATAACACTTCAGTTATTGTTATCATTTTTAATGCTGAAATATTGGTGTAAATATGATAATGAAATAAATGTTTTTTTTTGCATGAGTGATAATCCTAATTATTTCTTTACAGTCATTAAACATTTTATTTGACTCAACACTAATTAAGATTAAATAGGATTGTGCTTGCTAAAAATTTTCCTAGACGAAACTAATTTTACTTGTATTGGAGGTGCAAAACTCCAGCCATTTCTAATACTCCATATATGGAACGAAGAATGTTTACAGTTTTTACAAACATACACCTAAGTGATAATTCGGATATGAATTTAAGAATCGATGCTCCCTCCTCCACTACAAAAAGAAGAGACAGACCATTCATATTGAAATTACAATTTAAATTAAATACAGTGGCTGCCTTAACACTAAACATCCTTCAAAAACCCAAATTTTCAAAATAAGGTTAAAATCGAAATTTCGAAACCCAATCGACAATGTAAGGATTTAAGCAGAAAAAACTGGAGTTTATAAGAAAAACAATTCCAGTTAAAAGCTAAAACTACCAGATTGACGTCAAAATTTCAAACCAACGTGAAACTAGGAGATTAAAAGAAAAAAATTGAGTCTAAGACCACGATTGCTTTTATAGTGAAGCTTTTAGATTGAAATTGAAATGTGTAGATATTAAAGTCAAAAAACTACTAAATACAGTCCACTCCCACTAAAGTTGCCCCCGTTAAAGTTTTTCGCTCGTTAAAGTTGTCAGAATACGATCCTTGAAGTTGCGCGGATATTCCCCCACTATAATTTTCGAACAACGAATTCGACTTCCGAGTTTTAGCGCCACTTTTGAATAACCCACTCAGCCGCTCAAGTAGCAGAGCAATAAAACATATATTTTTCGACAATGGTAGGGATGACGGGGAGTAGCAACTGTAGCGGTCAATTTAGTACGGTGAGCGCAACTCTAGCGGAAGTCTACTGTATGCGGAAACAAATTTCTAGGAATTTTAAATTTAATGCTGACATTTCGATATTAAAGCAGCAATTTTAGATCCTCTATGATAAAAATAAAATAAAATGTTAGGTTTGCTTTTATAGTACAGCAGTATCTGGTATTTTTGAATTGTTATTCGACATTTTGAAATTGGGGCAAATTAGCCCATTAATTTCGGTAATATGGCGCTCCTGGTTCGCAACAAACTCTCTTATAGACATTGTTTCACGACTTCATAGTTCGACAGAGGAGCTCACTCCTTACAATGTGCAGATAATAAGGCAGGTTGACGAAAGACTATATGGCGTAACTAATGAGCAACAAATTTTCAGGCCTTATTGTGCCGTACATTATTTGTACCTTTTGTTTGTATTTCCATGCTCTTAAAAGTAATATGAACATATTTGTCTAAATCTTTATTTTCCTTAATTATGCGGTTTGGGAAAAAATAAAAAGAAATTTTAAAAAATAAACAACGCATCCACAAAATTAATGTTCAATTTTCAAAACAACTAGATTATTTAATTTGGGAGCATTAACACAAATAAAATAGTTACTTGATTCGCTTTTAAAATGCTTCGTGGTCTCTATTTTGCTGAAACTGCTAAAGTTTCTTAAAAGTTAAAGCTATAAATGCGAAAAGCATCGAAGTTTCTCGTTGTTGTTGCTGTTATTGACTATTCAATCAAATAATAACATTAAGACAAAAAGCTTTTAGCTTGGATTGGCGACAACGCAGACCAATAACGACGGAAACTACTTAAAATACAGTAAAACTTTTTTTATCTTCCAATACAAGTTGTGTAGCGCGAGCATATCGGTTTCTCTGTTTGTCGTTCGTTTTAGCAGACTTCGCAAAGTTGCCGGATATAAGAAACTATTTTTGATCAGTTTAATGAAAGCAAACACGAAAACGCTCCCGACTTTTATAAAATAAACTCGAACGGCATCAGGCTCAATTAAGACGATTTTTTTTTCAAATAGGAAGTTACCCAATTAAAGAGTGCTGCCGCAAATGAGACAACTTCTTGTGAAATAGAAATAAATATTATCAACGAAAAATGTATTCACGTATTAAAAGCAGAAAAAGGATTGTTGTATTGCACATTTAAAAGGCCTGCAACCTGCAATAGCATCTGGCACTAGTCTCATCGGGTTTATGTCAATTGATTTTCAGTTTTCTAAATGACAGATCTCTGGTCTCTGCAAGTCGTCGATGGTGATATCTCATCTGAGACATTTGAAATTAACGCAAATATACTCTAAAGATCGGTTCCGTCTCCTACTGTGATTCTGATATACATAAGCGATCTTTTGGGTTCAATTAGTTTCAAGTTCTAGTTCGCGGGTGATATGACGTCAAAAATAAGAGGAGCTACCTCTTCGGAAGCACAAGAAAGGAACCGTTGACGCCAACGACAGGCCGAAATAAAAGGTCCGCTTTTTTTTCTTTGTGGAAATCCTTAACGAACACCTGGGAAGATAACCCAGACAGTGTCGGAGTTCCAGTCTGTGGGTACTGACAAAACCCCTGCTTTTTCAGGCCAAGCCCTTGGCCCCCAATTTCTCCATCGAAACAGTACATTAGCACGAGAGCACTAATGTAAGCTTTTTTGGCTGAAACAAACCAAACACAAAAATTTTCCTAATGGAAGTCGATCGCTTTTACAACCTAGAGAACCATCCTCGCTCTTCTGATTTTTGTTGGGATTTCCGGTTCATAATCCACAGTCTGTCGAACTAGTTCGTTGGGATGCATTTTCGCTCTCAACATTGCCCTAGAATTTACCTCCCTGAGGAAATCTCTTACCTTAGGTAGATCGACTTCTCTATGAAGTTGATCATTTCTAGCAAAGCATGGAGCATCCACGGCTTGTCTTAGAACGATGTTCTGGAATACCTGAAGTTTCTTCATCTGGTTATCGGTAGCCTGTGAACAAGCTGCAAAATTTTAAGCTCTACGGACAATTTGCTATTTATACCAATTATAGCTAGCAGCAGTCCCTTTAGCATTCTGGTCTTGGAGGCTGCATAATCGATGTAAGCCTGAAATATCAGTCCGTATGGTTGATCTCTTCTTCTGGTAAAGAAAACTGCTTGGCTCTTGTCTGCGTTGACGCTGTGTTGTCTACATAGGTTCCTAATGTCATCTGGTCGGTTCTTGGAATGTCTGCTGTGAACAGACAGTATAGGAGCGGTGACAAGGCGGAACCTTGAGGTATGCCATATGCCAACCTATACTGGTTAGACAGTTGGTGTCCCACCTTCGCTCTAAATGAGCGCTGGTGCAGGAACGAGCTTACCATTTGAACCATCGTTAGAGGTATCCTGAAGTGATGCATCTTGTAGACCAACTAATCCTTGGTGTCGAACTGTGTAGCCTCGCAGTGTCTTTCAAAGCTCTCAACAAATGCTGAGGCCTTATACTGATCTGAGTAAGCCATTCCTTGAGGTCCGTGAATCGGAGGGATGGGTTTTCTGTCCCTCTTAGAACTTTGGCTGTTCGCCAGAGGTCAGAGGAGTTTTCTAGGTTACGACTTCTTAGGTGTTCCTGAAACTTAGAAATCTTGTGCTCTTTAAGTTCATACCTGAGCTCGTGGATGAGCAAATTGTTCCGTCTTACCCTCTTCCTGGCACGATTTTTTCTCCTGATCAACTCCACCAAGTACTTTGGTAGTGCTTCCCTTCCTTCCTTACGCCGGAAAGTTTTGGTGGCTGCCAGACTGGAATCTGTTATGGTATTTTCGTACCTTTCCACCGCCGAGTTGATGTCATCGTTTGTGATGATCTTTCCAGACTCTTCCCAGTTTGCTACTAGACACTCCCCGAATATTGTCCAGTTTGTTTTCATGCAGGTTTCGGGAGGCTTGGGTCCGTGATCATTTCCGATGGTCATCAACACTGGATTGTGGTCTGAGCTGAACTCACTGACTGATGTGAACTCAACAGTATATTGAACATCCTTCATTAGTGCTACATCCAGGATGTCTGGCACTCCTTTGATGTAGTGATGATTGGTTGGTTCTTCTGAAGCCATTATATCGAGTCCGTTCTGTGTAATGAAAATTTGAAGTGTCCTGCCGTTTTGGTTGTTTCTTTGGCTGCCCCACTCGACGTTTTTGGCATTAAAGTCTCCGGTTATTGTTTATTTGTCATATCTGTGAGAGTGTTGGATTTGGAATAACAAAACAGCTGGGTCAGAGATCTCTGCGCCATTTGTACTGTTATTCCTGTTCCTTCCAACCTGTTCAACTCCGGTATGCCTGTCGTAAAATGGATTAAGCTTCTACTTTCATAGATAGCCCTACCTCCTCCTGGGCCTATTACCCTGTCTCTGCCATAAAGGTTAGCTTTAGCCCGTTTGGGAATTTATAGAACGACGGCCGGACGAGGTAGAAAAATGCGTTCCAATTTTCATAAATCGGAACTAGCCTCACACCTTAACGATTTCGTTCACACTAGACACTTTATTCCGTACATTTCTCTCTGACAAAATACATAAAGTATCAACTATCCTGACAGACGCTATCAGAGACTTATTCAAAGAGCTGAGACTCTCTGATGGCTTTTCTCAAAATAGTTGACATTTTATATACAGGGTTTCAAAATGAACTTGGTACTATTGCTAACTTTCTTCTTATTAAAAATACAATTTCGATTCAATTAGCAAAGCTGTGTATTTTTTAACGCTGAACATTATGTTGGTACCAAAAAAAAACAATTCAACACCGTATTTTTGAGTTTTATTACAAAGTTACAATTTTTCAATGCGATATCCCCTGCATCTTTTATATTTTTATAAAAGATAATGGAATATGGAATAGAAATTGTTTTTATACATTTTTTGCCAAGATGAATAGTAACGGAGCCTTGAGAATGTAAACATGTATCATAAACCATCGAAAATTAATGAAAAAATATTAGTTTAGTAGGACTATGGAAACAAATATTAAACATTTAACACACTCTAATATACGCTGTAATAGGTTTGTTAATCTGTCATAATAGACAAATATAATTATACAACTAAAACTAACTGTCAGATAAGTTGTTTTAGAATTAAAAACAACTGGTAGACAAGTAGTTGAGAAACTAAAACCATCTGATAACCAACTGTTTGATAAGTAGTTGTGTTTTGTAAATCAAATGGCGTCCTGAAGAAGGACACAATGACATATAATATCTATATCGTCCCTTAAGATAACAATTTACCCATACCTAGAAGTCGAGTGGTCTTCTCCGGCACAACTTCTTGTTTGACAGCTGGTTTGAGTTGTACAAATACAGCAGTCTATTATGTCAGATTAAAAAAGCTATTACCTGAGTTCTTCTGGTCCAGAACTCTGTTGATACATCTACTTCAGTTTATACTCAGCATATATCAGAGTAAATATTTGTGCCCATAGCCTACTAAGCTAATTTCATGTAAATTTATCCTCATTTTATTTATTTACCTCTTCAAAGCTCCGTTATTATTCATCTTAGAAAAAAAATTAATAACCATTTTTATTCTAAATTCCATTATCTTTAAAAAAATACAAAATATACAAAAAATATATAAACTCAAAAATTCGATGTTCAATTGAATTTCAAAAATTCGATGTTCAATTGGGTTTTTTGTATCATTATAATAATCAGTGTTAAAACGTACACAACTTTGCTAGTTTAACCGAAGCTGTATCTTTGATAATAAGAAAGTTAGCACTAATCCCCAGCTCATTTTGTATATCCTGTATTTTTTGTCAAAGAAAAATGTACGGAATAAAGTTTTTAGTGGAAATTTATACGATGCTCCAAGAGAGAAACGATACTTCGGTTGTTCAACTACAGAAGGCACTAACGTAGTTTTCTTCCGTCGAACAGCTGCGAACACTTAACACGAGCATATAAGCGTTAGACGAGATTTAAACGTAAAATTTGATCACGAATAGTTTTAACCGCCCGTTAGTTCTCATATTTAATGAGATAATCAGACTCCACTAAAAACGTAGAAATTGTCAATAAGGAAGCTACAGTAATTGCATTAGAAACAACGAAGAATATTCAGAGACAATGATTAATTAATACAGTAGTGTTTAAATTTAAGAGCATCTGACATTATTGGGCAAGCTTTGGCGCCATTCGTACGATTAATCAATCTAAAGACTCAATTATCTGTATCGAATAATTTTAATTATATTTTGATTGCTCAGCGAAATCTTCATTAATCCTACGAATTAAAATTAATATACACCTGCCGCATCTGTATAAATCAATTTCTTTCTATATTTTAGTGTTATTTAAGCCAATATTTCTCAATAAGGCATTGAACGAAACTGACTTCTTAAATTCTGAGATGCTTTTATCATTTTAAAAACTATTTATGCATCCACCGCTTTAACTTCTTTAGTGGTTACATTAACATTCCATTATGTAGTCAAGTTTTCAAGTCACTTCTTGCGCTCGGGAGGCAAGTAAAATGTGCATTTCTTAAGTAAATGAGAAATACGGGATAAAACAAAATGTGCATTCACCTAGAAAGGAAATAAGGTGGAAGCAAGTGTACTAACGCTTATTTTTGTTTTAGAACATCCTGGATAAATTTAATCCAGGAGCGAGGCAAATGATCAACGCTGGCAAAGCTTACCTCAAAGCTTTACATGGTAAGTAACTTTATTGTCGGATCTAGTAAACTGCTTTATTTTCTTCCTTCACGCCCATTATTGCAATTGCTCTAGCCGAACCGAGTACGTACTTGAAACGTAAAACCGCTGCCTCCAAAAATCAACTTAACTGTTTAAACATGTAATATCAAGAGCAATTCATTTAGTTTGAGAGCTTCTCATAAATTGCTTTATTTTGAAACTTTTTAACTTATTCATTCTCATTTTGGGAGATTTTTATTAGCCATTTTATAATAACTAAATCAGTTTTTATGTTATGTTTACTTTCTTAATTAAAGTCCTTTAGTTACTCGGATTTCGGGAAAATAACAAAGTTCATTCATTTTAAAATATTACGTTAAATATCGCAGAACAATTTTTTTTGGTCAATTAGTTATCCGGCGTCACATGAGAATAAGAATCATGAAACAATTTAAAACTTACTTGCCTATTTATCCCATGGTAAACATGACATATTTGGCCGAAGCAATTTTATGTTGAACAGATGATACTTTTTTACATATTATATAAGCACAAACATAAAGAACTTCCGGATTTTCGAACTACTTTTGTATAGAGGGTCCGCCATTAATGTGTGGACGGAAAATAGCTCCTAAGCCTGAAAAGATATCAAAATGAAATTTTGTCTAGTGGAGAACATTTATAGGGAGCACTTTTTAAAATTATTTCCATTTTATTGTATCAATCATACACAGAGTATTGATATAAACTTACTTTTTTTTAGTAAAACACCCTGTATATTTTTGGATATTTTTAAAGCCCTATAAAAATGCAAAAAAATAATGTAGGGTTTATGAGGATTTTGATGGGTCATTTTCCTAATAGATAATCATAAATTCGGAGACACAATTCCGATGCAGCCATTTGTAAACACATGATGTAGTATTTACTAATTTGCTACATAAACAATCATTGCTAGTCTGTTAGTGTCCATAAACCATAACCATGTTGTCTTATATTCTTTAGTTATACAGAGTGATGGAGGTTTGCAAATCCAAATATTACTAAAGGAAATTTTAAATGGCCTATTTTTATTGATTAATATGAAAAGAAAATAGAATTACCTTTCCAACAATACTACATTATGTGGGGTTACATTTGATAGTTTTCATACAAATGAACTTTCCATTTAAAATTTTTTAGTAATTATTGGATTTACAAACCTGGATCACTCTAAAAAATATAGGACATTTCTATGGTTTATATAAACTAAAGAGTATCAGTGATTGCTTATGTCGCAAATTGGTTAATACTGCATCATATTGAGTGTTTACAAATTGCTGCGTTGAAGCTCTGTCTTCGGATTTATAAGCCTCTACTAGGAAAATAACCCATTGAAACCCCCATAAACCCTATCTTATTTTGCTGCATTTTTACAGGGCTATTCAAATGTGCAGAGTGTTCTATTAAAAAAACAATTATATGTTAAAACTCTATATATGATCAGTGCAATAAAATGGAAATAATTTTAAAACCAGCCCCCTCTACATGTAGGTTACTGGTTATCTGGAATTTGACTATCCATACCGTAAATTTTTTTACTGCCACGTCTGGTTTTAAGATTTTGTTCGATCAACCTTATTTAGTCGTGAAATATGGTTTTCCTTATGTGACTACTTCTCCATACCATAAATATTTTCAATTCACTTTTCGTTCAATTAGTAAATTTTGGTATTTAAAGGTATCAGTGAGTGATTCAAGAGAATGTCTAAAGTGTTTTCGTCGAAAATTTTAAATAAGAATTCTTTTGCCAAGTGATTTAGATATCTTACGGTATTTCCGTTGCTTAACTCTTTAGCATAAGTTGACATAAACATTATTGAAACAAATCTTTTACACTTCTCTAGTTTGTTATTTTTCGAATCTTGATAGTATATATGTTCTGAATAGTTATTAACTCGATACCCTCGATACACATTCTATATAGCTTACAAAAAAAATCAACCATATTATTATAACATGTTAGTGATGTCCGCTTTGAGCTTTTATTTGGTACTTGGTTATTGAAAGATAACAGGAAGCAAACGACAAAAGCAATATTTACTTGTTCTGTTGCTGCAAACTATTTTTTGTTGTACAATATCAAATGTTCATCCGACACATATTCCAGTTATTAGATATAAAGTTACAAGTTTCCTTTGATGTACATATTCGTATTTACAAAACATCGCTCAGATACATACATGACTATATGTTATTTTGATCGTGTGTAACTTTAACCAGTGCTCCTCTCTAGCGGCACATTCAAACAGATATTGCGAAAATTGACAAAATATCGCCCCATGAAAAATAAAACAGAGTTTATGACTCGGAAGATATTTTTCCTGAAACTCAATTGCGTGCAATGAACTAGGATAAAGTGATATAAATTACCGACGCCACATGTTCAGGCCGAAGTCCTTTCCTAGATGGGTTAACGCGATGTATTAAAATGGCTAACTTTCCGGCCACAACTCATCGGAAGTAGAGTGTGGAGAAAATGCATTTGTATGATTTACAATCATGCCAAAGCTTATGAAAGATCAAGTTCTATTATAATAAAGAAGGCCAATTTATGCGCAACGTAAATTGCCCCATTTATATTTTTATGTTTCAGTCCACATCAAAAGTCCTGGGAACTAAAATGTCAGTGGATACAAATGTAAAAAACACCAAGCGACGTGATAACACTTTTATGTTAATATTCCATAATTAATAATATTATAAAATTGTTAAATTGTACATTTGAAGCAATAACCAATAATTAAATCCATTAATTACCAACAAGGGTGTATAATCTATAATGTAAACAATTTTGCTAAAATTTACACTTATTAATGAAGTCCTAAACACATTAATAGCAGAGGTGTTTCTAGCAGTATTGCATTGAATATCAATACACAGGCAGTCGAATTTTGGGTCCCATGTACTCGAAAATCTTTTAATTCGCTGAAAAATGAATTTTAGATTTTTCTTTATTTGAACGGTAAAATAGATATATTTCAGGTGCATATAATATTATATTCCAGCCGTTTACCACCTTTGTACATGCATCCAGCCAGGACAAGACTAAGCGGGCTTCAACCTCCTCCAAAATCCCAATTAGGTAACAATAATGAGAGAAAATAAAATAAACTTAATAACTTTTTAATTTTTAAATTTTGCATTCCTATCTTTTCTAAATATTTTGAGATTTTGCTTTAAAATTTGTCAACGATCAAAGAATTTAACAAAAAAGCACAATAGAGTTGATGGCTTTTTAATTTCAACACATCCCATTTCGACTTTTTTTTGAAAATCTTGTACATGTTTCAAAATTTTGACCTTTTTTGAAATTTTCGCCTCTTTAAATTTCAACTTTTTTTATTTTTCGCCTTGTTTTCAAAATTTCTATTTTTTGAAAAAGTCGATTCTTCAAAAAATCTGGTTTTTAAAAATCGAGCTTCAAAAATCTTTTTTCAAAACGTTGATTTTTCAAAAACTTGTACTTTTTAGAAAGGTATGTTTTCTACAATTTCTTATTTTTAAGAAAATTTCGACTTTTAAAAACCTTGATTTTTTTTTTGAATTTTTCCAAAATTTTGGTCCGCATCCAATTTTTGAATCCTATTGAATTTTTTTACAAATTTCGATTTTGTTTGAAAATTTGGACTCAAAATTTAAACTTTTTGAAAAATTTTTACTTTCCATAATTAACATTTTTTTCGAAAGTTTCGAATTGTATCTTTAGATGACTTCAACATTTTTTCAAAATTTTCTGTTTTTTTTATTTCTACATTTTTGAGAATTGTGGAATTTTTTGAAACCTGGAATTTTTTTGATTGTAAATTTTAAAAATTTAGACTTATTTCGAAATTTCGACTATTTTAAAATTTCGAATTTTTTTAAGCTTTTTTAAAATTCTTTTGAAAATTTTTACCATTTTTGAAAATTTTGGCATGAAAATTTCTAAATTTTCTAAAAAGTTTTTTAAAAATTTGTGCCATCCTTTTCACATTTTTTAAATTTTGATTATTTTCCAAATTTAAGCTTTTAGCAAACTTTCATTTTTTTCTTAACTTGAACTTTCTTCACATTTTCGATTATTTTTTAAATATGTCGAATTTACTTTAAATTTTTTATTTTTTTTAAATGTCGATTTTTTATTCGAAATTTTAACTTTTTTTAAAACGTCACTGTTTTTGAAAATATAACTTTTCCAACTTTTTATATTTATTTTTTTCGAAAATACGATTTCAAAAAATTTTACCATTTTGAAAATTTGGACTATTTTCAAATATCAGTTTTTTCATTTCTTAAAATATTGGCTTTTTTGAAATTTTGACTTTCAAAAATCTCGATATTTTTAAAAATTTCTTTTTTTCCAAAATTTTTGATAATTTTAAATTTTTAAAATTTTGGCTTTAACAATCTTTACTTTTTTACATTTTGAGCTTTTTAGAAATTATATACAATTATTAAAAATTTTGAATTTTCGAATTTAGGTTTCGCCTTTCTTCAAAATTGTTTTGGAAATTTCGATTATTTTGAAAATCCCGGTATTTTGCAAAATTTTAATTTACCTATCTTTTTGAAGATTAGTACGACACAAAAATTTTTGACATTTTTAAAAATTTTTGATTTTATGAAAATTTTGACTTTTTACGAAAATTATCACACTTCAAACTTCCAATTTTTTTTAATTTTCGACATGCTTTAAAATTTTGGAAATATTTTTAAAATTTCGAAGCTTTCAAATTGCAACATTTTAAAAATGTTTATATCGAAACATTTATAAAATTCAAATATTCTTTCGGAATCCCAACTTTATGAATTTTTTGTGACTTTTATGACTTTTCCGAATTTGCAGTCTCCAAATCCTCATATATTTGAAATTTCGAAAAAAGTTTTTGCTATGAAGTCGTCGGCTTCTTTAGCTTCTACAAGTAGCGATCTTTTTTAGGAAATTTTAAGTTTGAACTGTTGGTTCTCTTGAATTCAAATTTTTTTATATATCTTTATTTTATCTCAAGTTTTCGAGTTTAAAATTTTGATTTTTACTTTTTCCCTACAATTTTAATTTTCAACTTCTCTAAAGCACTAAGTATTGGAAGGAACATTAAAGGTTGTTATAAAGAGAGAAGATGATAAGAAAATTTCAATACGAGGGTTGCCTTTTAAGTTTTTGCAAAAAGTGAAACAGAAACGACCAAGTTCGAAACAAAGTGTCTTATTGCTTTTCGAAATATTCGCCCTTAAGGTCTATACATTTTTGCATACGCTCAAACCAACTCTGGAAACATTTTTTCCACTCTAAACAGATTTTGAATGTCTTCAACAGCTTCTGGAGGTGATGAAACTCGCTGTCCGCGCATGTTTTGTTTGGCAGTGGGGAACAAGAAAATTAGGCGATAAATCGGGTGAATACGGGAAATGAGACATTAATTCGATGTTTTTCTCCTTCAAATATTCAGTTGTTTGATATGCTTTATGAGAGCTGGCATTATCGTGATGAAGAATAATACGACGTTTTTTGTTCTTTTTCCTTATTTCATCAAAGACCATTGGCAAACAAATTATTGCATACCATTCGGCATTAACAGTTCTTCGATCTTTTGATGGAATGGTTACGACGTGTACAGTACAACCGAAGAAAGAGACGATCATTTTCTTGGAAGTGCTCCGTGAACGAACAACTTTAGTGGTATTGGGTTCATCGTTAAACACCCAAACAGTAGACTGTTGTTTGCTTTCAGGATACGAATATATCCAAGTTTCGTCTCCTGTAACAATGTTGTATACGGATTTTGAACGTCCTCGGTCGAATTTTTTCAACATTTCCTGACAGTAATCAACACGACCCTTTTTTTTCGCTTCGGTCAAATTATGCGGAATCCATCTGGAACATATCTTTCTCACACCTAAATGTTCATGCAAAATCGATTGTATTGCAGCCTGAAATATCCAAAGAAACGCCTCTATCTGTCTATAAGTCACATGCCAATCTTCTTTATTCATCGATGTTTCTCGGAATGACAACCGATTTTGGCCGACATTCTCGACATTCATCACTGACGGACGCACGACCATAACGAAATTCTGCAAACCAATTGTAAACAGTCTTCTCTGATGGTGCTTGATTACCAAAAGTTGCACGAAGCAATTCTGTGCACTGTTGTTGAGTAAGGCTTTTTTTTAAATCATAAAAAATCATCCAACGTAAGCCTTCACGGGTGATTTCCATTTTTGCACAAACTTGCTTCTTTTCACTATCAACAACTTATTCAGTCAATTTCTAAATTGCCACTGGCTTCGCAATAACAAACATCAATGTTCACAAATGCAGTGGTGCATTAACGCCACCTATTTTTCGATTGTAAAAACTTAAAAGGCAACCCTCGTATTAATAGCATATGCACCAAATGACGATGAATTCAGGCAAAATAAAGATTAATTTTGGGAAAAACTGGAAGGTTGTAGCAAATATCAAGTATGCATTAGAAATAGAGAACGTAAAGGAAACAACAGAAGCGAAAACTGCTGTACATGGAACAATAAAGATATACAAATTAAAGGAAGAATCGTACTCTAAAAGATACAAAGAAGTACTGGGCAATGAAATTGCAAAAGTCAATTTGGGACAACAAAACATAGAACAAAGTTGGCAATGAGCAATGAGATATATTAATAAAAGCAGAAAGAATATCGTGTGGTACTGTAAAAATTGATAAAAGGAAAAAGCAAACAAATTGGTGGCACGAGAAAGTCAAAAAATAAATATCCCTTAAAAGCCAAAATGCAAGAAGTATTTGCAGACGAAAAGTACTAGCGCATACGAAAGTACGAAATAAAGTGAGAAGAACCGCAAAACTGAATAAAGAAAGATCCTGGGAAAAGTTTGGGGAAAAGATGAAAGAAAATTCAAAAGAAAACAATAAAGTATTCTTTAGAGCTATAAAAGACTTAAAAGCGGAAAAGGAAAACTTCATAATGAGCATAAAGAACAAAGATGGAAAAATATTGACAGAAAGAAAAGCTATAATGGAAAGATGGAAGGAATATTTTGCTCATTTCTTAGCTCCAACAAATAATGAACCACATTAAAGAGACAAAGAAAGACAATAAAGCCAGGAAAAATCCGAAGAAACAGGGAGATCCAAATGGAGGAACTAGTTCTGGCAATTAATAAACTAAGAAATGAAAAAGCAGCGGGGTACCACAAAATTAGGCCAGAAATGATAAATAAGGTCTCTTAGGGACGTATAGAAAGATATGGAAAGAATCAGTAGTACCAATAGATTGGACAAAAGAAGTGATACTACCCATTTTTAAAAAAAGGTATAAACAGGAATATCAAAATTTTAAAGGGATTACTTCACTTTGCACAGCAGCAAAAACTTAAGAAATCAGTTTAGAGAAAAAATTAAGAGATATAATAGAAGAACAATTATTTGATACTCAAAGTGACAAAGACGCAAAGGACATAGTATTCAAGATAATATTTTCGCACTAAAACAAATAATAGACAAAACATTAAATAAAAATAAGAGACATATATAGCGTTTCTGGACTTAAAACTTTTGATGGAATACCAAGAGAAAGAGTATGGAAAAATCTAGTGGAAAGGTAAGTTGGCAGCAAATTAATAAATGTGGTGGAAAGTTTATACAACAATAATAAAATCTATGTGCGGATGAAAAACATTGAGTCTGAAGAATTCCCTATAGATCAGGGATTACAACAAGGTGGCGTATTAAGTCCAGCTTTATTTATAATATTCATGGACACTGTCATCAGAAAAACCAGGGAAAGAAATAAGGAATTATGGGTGGGATACAAAAATATGATGCCGGTAGCGATAACAGAAAATACATTTGCTGACGACATAGTTGTCTTTGCCCCTAGCGTTAAAGAACTAAAGAATAGACTAGAAAACTGGAATACTATTCTGAAGGAATACTACTTGAGAATGAATGCAACCAAAACTAAAGTAATGGCTGTGGTAAATGAGGATAAAATAATAAATATATGGATTCAAGGTGAGAAGTTAGAGCAGGTTGCAGATTCTAAATAGTTGGGAACCAACATAGTCAATAAGGAGAACTGTGAAAAGGAAATTGAAAACAGAATTAAAGCCGCGAGAAATATTTACCAATCGCTAAGAAATACTATTGTATGGAAAAAAGAAGAGTCACAAAGGACGAGATTAACGATTTAGAAGACCATCTACCGCCCGACATTGACATGTGCTGGCGAATCATGGGTACTCTAAAAAAATGGTCAATAAAATACAGGTAATGGAAATGAAGCATTTAAGGGACAAAAAGGGCATCACAAAAAGGATAAAATAAGAAGTGAAGTTGTTCGTCATAATTTGAAAATAAAACCAACTTTGGAGACAGTCGAAGAAAATCAACTGAAGCGGTTAAGTTATTTAATAAGAATGGGAGAAGGCAGACAAACAAAACAGGTCTGGAAAACAAAAATTAAAAATAAAAGGAAACGGGGAAGGCCTCAGAAGACATGCGATTTAAATATTGGAGCAATCTTAGGAAGGAAAGGACTAACTTGGCAAGCTGCAAAGAATAGGGCAACTAACAAAAAAGAATGGACAAAATCAAATCAAGAAATAACTTAAAGAAATAAATTAAAGGAAAAGAACAACCACCCTTACACCAAAAGGTAGAAAGGGAAACTGACTCCAGATCACATATTTTCTTCGAAAATCTGAGTTAAAATTCGAAAGTTTGGGAAGTGTTTTTTTAGAATTTTTCCTAAACATTCCAAATTTATACTACCATTCTCGAAAATTCTTTCTAAACTCAAAATTTCGGCTATTTGAGAAATTTAATTTTGTGTCAAAATTTTGACTTTAATCTTGTAATTTCGATTTTTTTCTCGAAATATTTTATTTTGTAGTCAAAAACTGTAGTTTTTTTTATTTTGAGTTTAAATCTGAGAATCTAATAATTTGGTAATTGTAGATTCTCTTTAAATTTTGTCTTTTTCTCGAAATTCATGCTTTCAATGTTTACTTTTTTAAAAATTTTTGATTGAAACTTCAAATTCTAGCTATTTTTCAAAAATGTTTATTTGTTGTCAAATTTTGGCCCAAAATGTCAGCTTTCTTATCAAATTTTCGAGAAAATTTTTATTGTCTTTTTTTGTAGATTTTTCTTTTTTCCCCAAATGCATTTCAAATCTTACCTTTTTCTTAAAATAAATTACCTCAAACTCGAAATGTTGACTTTGGATATTATTTTGAAATTTCGATCCTAATCTCGAAATTTTTGTTTTTTTTTAATTTTACGTTTTAACTTGAAATTCTGCGATAAATTCTTTGATTTTTTTTAATATTAATTTTTTTTTTCATAATTCTATTTCCATTTTTATAACAAATGTCAATCTTAAACTCAAAAGTCCATTTTTGTTCTAATATAAAACTTTCGATATTTTTCCCAAAATTTCAAGTTTAACCTCATATACAAGGTGATTCTTTTAAATGCTGTTATAGAAACTTTCTGGACATTTTAATTGTTTCCAAAATTTTAATTTTAATCTCGAAATGTTGTCTTTTTTCTAAAATTTCGAGTACTGATTGTCCTAAATTTTAAACTTCTTTGGTAACATTCCTGGTTTTATCAGAAAAATAATTTGGGAAGGCCAAATTCTAATGAACATGCAGTCGGCGTCGTTGTTTAATAGCGACCCTAAATGAGAAATCTATGTCGAAGCAAAAATGGTCTAAGGTTTTTTTTTAATGGAACTACAAATAAAGATGTTATATCAGATTTTAGAAAGTAACGTCTTTCACTTTTGTCTTAGTAAAATCTAAACAAGAGGATATTCATTTTTTTTTGTATGTTGATAGGCATAAAATTTCATAGTATTTTGCCCATTTAACCGATTTTCTATCTTTACTAATACCGACGATATTCAGGCTATCCCGCGTCCCGTGGGACACACTATTCATTTTTTGCATATTCGCTGAAAATCAACCTATATTAGGATTGTCAGACTTTTAATTTAGAAAATGATATATGACCCCATGAAACATACCCAATACAGTTTCACGGGGGTATAAAATTGCAGGGGCCGAAATCTAAAGCTACAATTTATTATTCTGACATCTCTGAAAATATATTTGTTCTTGCGTTAACTACGTGATGTTCTGTAATGAACTCATTTATAAGCCATCGAGAGCTCCGTTTCAATGCTAGAATTTGATTTCAGCTGAAAATAAGTATTGTCAAAATGATAACGATAAAAGGTATGAAAAATATAGGTATTTGCCATGTCAAGAACAAACTTTCTCTGGAGTCGAACTAGGGAAGCATGAAATGTAAGTAATGCAATTAAGTATAAATTTCACATGTGCGGTTTTTTAATTTAACTCGCCCCGAGTGTACGTTCTGGTTGAAAACTTGATGTCCTGTTTCCAGAAACTTGAACTTTTGATAAGGGTCAGATTATATTAAATCTAGCTAGCAGAATAATGTAAATTTTGTGTTTGTGGCGACGTATAAGAGCGATTTCCAAGAAATCTATTTTAATATCATTAGGTTGAAATATTTTAACAGCGGATTCTACCTCCAAAAATATGTAAAAAGTTTATCGGGAGAAATTTTGTTTTCGAGATACAGGGTGTCAAACGTAGAATCGAAATGACGCTTTTTTAATGATTTTCCGAAATGTGTCCAGGTAAATAACTAAAATTTGGCACACCTTTTTAGATTTTGATGCGCTACAAAATAAACTGCAAAATGTTATTCAACGTGGATCAGCGGCGGGTAAAACTAGGCAGGCTTAATAATATTGTCCTTAATTTTGTTATTTTCAATTTTACTGATATTCTAAGGTTATAATTGACTAGTAGGGACTTTTTTACGTAGAAAAGATATTTTTGTCTTGGCTTGATAGAGTAGACAGTTTTTGAGTAAAATGCATTCAAGAATTAAACTGCATGTCTAGGAACTACTATTAAAGAGATCCAAATTGTTGGTGAGTCATGAAAAGAAAAAAGATGATTGTCAAAATGACTTAAGTTCAACGTTTTAACATTAGGGCAAAAGTTTTTCTTTGGTTTAATTTTTCAAATTCCGTTAATTTATTTTCCGATTGAGAATTAAGTGATATGCATTTTATGTATAGGTTCTCTAATGGGAGCGAAGTGGCCGCTCGTTTCAAAAATAAGACGAACCGATAATCTTTTTAGAAAAAACCGTCTTCTATACTCCCGCTAAGCAGCCAATGCATTCTTATTGCAGAACCCATACAAAAAGTGCATAATACTTAATTCTCTATGTGAAAATGAATCGATTAAACCCATAATTAAAAAATTTGAAAAATTATAGCAAAGAAAAGAATTGCTTGAATGTTTTGACGTTAAACCTACGTTATATTGACAATCATCTTTTTTGCTTCCACAGCCCACTTACAACTTGGACCTTTTTTGTGGTAATTCCTGGAACTTGGTTATCTTCAAAAATTGAAAAGCAAGTCTTATTCCCTGAAATCAAGAAATACAACAATGGTTGATATGATGATATAGCTTACTATCAAAATGCGTTAGACCAACCTTTGTTGTATTTTTTAATCTTTCTTGGTCTCAGGGGACAAGAGTTGTATTTCAATTTTAGTAATTCCTAGGCATGCAATATATTTTTTGAATGCATTTTACTCGAAAACGGTCTACTCTAAGAGTAAGAGTACCCTTTTTAAGTAAAAAAAAATCGAAAATAACAAAATTAGGATTAATTTTACTAAGATCCCTCTAATTTTACCATCAACTGATCCATGCTGAATAAAATTTTACAGTTTATTTTATAAAGCATCAAAATCTAAATAAATATGCCAAATTTTAGTTATTTATTTTGTCACATTTCGAAAAACTCAATAAAAACCATTATTTCGATTTTTACCTTTGACACCCAGTATCTTAAAAACGAAGCTTCCCCGATGTAGATTAATATGGAAAATTTTTACAAATATTTGGACAAAGAATTCACTGCTAAAATTGTTTAACCTAATTTCGGGACAGCCTATATATTCGAACTTTTTTTTCAAAATAATTTTTGGATCAACTTAAAATTTTGAGATAAATCGAACTTTTGACATTTTTTTTAATAATATTAAACTCTGGCTTTTATCTAAAAATACCCTTATTATCAGAGACCGGAATTTAGGTAGAATTCTATGATCCTACCTTTTAACCTTGCGCTTTTCCTTAAATTTCAATTTTGCATGTTTTTTTTTGCCTTTTTATACATGATTTGGACCTATTTTCAAAACGTTTTGTGCCTATTTATCATTTTCTATGAGTTTCTCCCAGTACATTTACATCTCCGAAGAGTTTAAGCAGAAATATGTATACACACACAGAGATGGCCAGAAGTGCTGAGTAAAATTCATATCTTTTGAATGAGATAATTTCTTTTAAAACGTCGAAACACGTTAACTGATCTTATTCTTTTCCCATCTTTCCGTTATATAATAATTAATTTTTCTTCAACCCCTTTACTCCCAGCTGCACCTAGTTTTTTTCTGAAATGGAAACATAAGGCATGAAGGGGTTCGTTGAAAAGCTTATATAAAACCGAATACGTGAAATTCTTGAAATAAGCTGACATTTACTATCTAAATCTAGAGAAAAAAAAGCCGTAATGTCTAAAAAACGTTTAGAATCAAAATTATCGATAAAAAACCATGAAAGCTGCAAGGAAAGTTTAAATCAGGAATTTTAGAAAAAGACATAAATTTGAAAGAGATTAAATTTGTTAATAAAAATTAGGAAGATTCAACATTTCCCAAAAAGTTTTAAATTTGGAGTATAATTTGGACAAGAAATGTTAAGTTTCTTAAAGCCTTTACTGTCTTTCTAAAATTACCAGTGGAAATTAAAAAAAAAAAGTTTAAATATCGAGAGAGAAAGGTCAAAACATTTTGAAAAACTCTGTTGTTGAGCATCTGTGAATCTAAAGTTTTTGAAAGAATAACTAAGTTATTAAAACCAGTTTTTCTCACAATTTCGTCTTTAATTTTGGCATTTATAAACTTGAAAGGTTTTTTTCTATAAATCAAAATTTTCTCAAAATATAAAAAAGAAATGTAATTAAAAATTTTAAAAAATTCTAATTAAAGTCGAAATTTGGTAACTAAGATCGAAATTCCAATATTAAATTTAAAATGTCAAACTTTTTTGTGCAGTTTTCGTTTGGGAGATAAAATTTTGAGAAAAAAAAGTTAAATTTTCGGAATCAGAATTGTAATATCAAAACAAGTCAATCCAAATTAGCAACATCGAGTTAAATTGGTTAGTTAAAAGCACGAGGCGAAATGTGGCACGTAATCGGGAGACTGGCGGCTTAGAGAGAGATAGACAGTAAGATGTTTAAGAACTGGCGTAATTCTATGCAAAGTATACGGCACCGTCCGACGTAAGTCTGAAATATTGGCTGTAACTTAAAAAAAATATTTAGAACAAAATATTTTAAATAAACTTTTTTTGGTTAATTATTTGTCACATTTTGGTGACCTTAATTTCTTTTTCCCTGCTTTTGTTTCATTGCTACGGTAACGAACTTTGAAATTTCAAATGACATCCGTATTTTTTTTTGCTTTTGTAGAATTTGCATATCTTTCTGCATTTTGTGATCGGAAATCTTATAGGGTTTAGAAGTAAAATAGTTCGAGAAAATGTAATAATTTCTCATATTAAATAATTTAATACTATTTTTAAACATGTGTTAGTAATTAAAATGAAATTTTTGCCAGTATATCTATGTTCGCTTTTGGTAACAATTTCATTTTAGTACTTAGATTTCTTTAAAAATAACATTAAAAAATGAATGATAAAAATCAGTAAAATTATGATTACTCGAAATTTTCCGAATCTAACCCCTATAAATTTGATGTTACCGAATGCAGGAAGTTAAGATTTTTTTCAAAATAGCAAATAAAAAATGCAGGTGTCATTTGAAAACTCAAAAATTAGTTACCAAAGCAACGAAATAAGAACTAAGAAAACAACATCAAAGTCACTGGAAAGTGACAAATAATTAACCAAAAAAGTTTATCTGACACATTTTTTCTATAAACATTGTTTAAAAAGTTATAGCTAATTTTCTATACATACGCCGGACCAAACGACTCGTCTGTCTATTAATATCATTTATCTTTCTTAAATGTACAAAAAGAATTTTATTTTTAAATTACTTTGGGCATAAGATATTTATTTAAGAGAAACTGATTAAGTTTATTAAGAAATACGTATTTTCCACAGTTGATTGTTCATTTCTCTTAAAACAAAATCTCCACTAAAATGTTTTTCGCCTACAAAATCACGAGTTGACAACAGCCGGTCATTTCGCGGGATTTTTCGCCTCCATACATAAACTTTGTCCTTAGGCACTCGAAACAACGACACTTTTTCATGACAGCTTTTATAACCACTGTTGCACATAAACACAAAACACATTTTGCCCATTTTGTAATTGTGTAACCGAAAAATTGCGAAACAATTGCATAAAGTATCAATATTTGCATAAGAAAGCATTGCTTAATCTATTCAAGGCAGCCCTTCTACTGTCTATCCTTCATATGGTGTTCTTTTATCAATCGTCTCCGGTTTTAGTGCCACTTATCACAGCAGTGAGATATAGCGGGTCACATTACCAGTCTTATATCATCGTTAAAAGTTATGAAACAAATCACGAACTTTAAATCCTGAAGTTTAAAGTTACTCAGATTTTGTGTAAAACTCTAAATTTAGAAAATAATCGACATTTTAGACTTAATTTATGAAATCAAATTCCTAGAAAAAATATTTTAAAAATGGCTTTACAAGGGATTTTCAATTTCTAGTAAAGAGTGAAATATTTAAAATTCTATTCAAATACGGCTTTTAAACCTTAAATTTTTAAATCCAAATATTTTAAAAATATAATTATAAATTCCATGTTTTTCTCAAAATTTCGTGTTGAATCCTTAAGAATCATTTATATAACATTTAAGACTACAAAATTTTACATTTTTTTATAAAATTTAAAACTTATGGTTAAAGTTTCAATTAAAAAAAAAGAAGAAATTTCAAGAAAACCTTAAATTATTTTTTTTAATTTCAAAATTTTAAACTTTAACATTAAAATATTGATTTTTTTTCCCAAATTTTCGTCTTTTAATCTCAAATGTTTAATTTTTTCTAGAAAATGTAAGCTTCAAACGACATTTCAAATTTAAAAGTCAAAATTTCTGGGGCAAATGAAACTTAAAATTACATGATTTATGGTGAAAATCCGAGAATAAACTCAAAATTTTAAGAATTTCTTAAATTGGAAATATTATACTTCTTCTAGTATCCTGAGAATAACCCAAAATTTTTTCTTAAAATTTTGAGTGGACACTTCTTAATTTTGACGCGGTTTCTAAACATTTTGGCTTTAATCGCAAACTTTCGACTTTTTTTTCCAAAATTGTGGACCTAAAATTTTGGCGTTTTAATGTCAACAGTTTTACTGTAATCTTGAAATTTTGACTTCTTCTGGAAATATTTGATTTGAAAACTAATCTTTTATTTTGCTTTGAAACTGAAAAATCTAATAATAAAAATAATTTTAAAATTGTAGATTGTTTTTAAGCCTCTTTTACTAAAGGTTTAGGCTTTCAGTTTTTAATTCTTTTTTTATTTATTTATATTTTTTTGAATTAAATTTTTTTATTTATTTTCAAACTTTAATCAGAAATGCCGTTTTTTTAATTAAAATTTTGAAACAGTTTTCATTATTAGTTTTTGTCAAATTTTCTCAAAATGCCAAATTCATGACTTAACTTTTTTCTTAAAATTATTACATTAAACCCTTAATTTTTGCTTACTTATTTTAATTTTATCTTGAAATTTCAATTATTTTTTCGAAATTATAAACAGTTATGAGTTTTTCGTTCTTTTTTTAAATAAGGACCTAATTTTCATAATTTTTATTTTCACTTCAGTAACAAATTTCGGTTATAAACTCAAAAGTTCAGCAAAATTGGTATTTTAATACAAACTTTCGACTGTCAAAAATTTCGTTTCAATTTTCGATTTTTTCCTAGTTAGTTGTTTAAAAACTGAAAATTTCTTACTTTGGTGGGACTTTTGACCTTATAAGTATTTTCTAAATTTCTTCTTTCAAAATCTTTGATAAACTTTAAGTTATCCGAAATTTAGACCTTTTTCTTACAATTTAAAGCTGTTTGTTATAAATTATAAACTTCTTTTGTAAGATTCCTTACTACCACTTTTCACACTGAATATGTATCCACCATTAACATTATGTCCCGGTGAATTCAAAACTATTTGCACAAAATAAGGATTTTTCTCCCAAAGAACTTTTTTCTGAAACGTTCCTATTTTTATTTTTGGCTGCAATTTCGCAATACTGACAAGTAAATGTTATCCTCATCGTATTTATCTTCGCTCGCTTCTTCATCTTCTTATTCAGTACCTAACCCAATTTCTTTATCAATGTCTAGCTGAACTGGAACTGATCCATTGTCATCTTCTATATCAGAACAAGGCAGATTTGACATGGTAACTTCTGCATTGGTCTAGGGGTCTAGGTCACTTTCTTGGCCAACTTGTTTAGTTTTCCATAACAATTTATAAGGGGTATGCCACACCATCAGGACGACTTAATGGTGGCGATTGCGTGCATGAAATTCAAGGCTCTATGACCAAAATTGTTCATAAAAATTCGTAATAATAACACTAATAGTGTCATCTATAAATCTTATAGTTTACGTACTATCCAAAATAAAAGCAATAACCACCGTTCATCACCCACAAGCCACCGGGCTTCGATTTACCACGTAAAACATGATCCACGCTTAACAGAATCAGAACCCAATATGGCAGATGTGCACACTCTTTACACAAATGGGGCAAGCAACCATCTCCTCTCTGGGATTGCGGAGAAATCCAAACCATTAGACATATCACAGAAGAACGTACTATAGGACCATATAACGGTAGACCAGAAAACTTCCTGATAGCGACCCCGGAGTCGACAGAATACATAAATAGACTAGATGTTCGTCTGTCACCCCTGTAAAACGTCTTTTTATACTAATTTATAATCTATATTTTACTGAAGCTCTATATTTTAGTAATATTTTATATATTTTAAAATTCTTTTTAATGTGTTGAATAGTCATACGATAAATAAATAAGTATTCAAAACAAGATCTGAACTTCTTTATGATGTAGAATTACAGGCATTTACCATACAAGTCTTTTAGGTTATCTTAATCTATGCTTCCATAGTTCACAATAACAACCATACACAACAGCAGAAATTTTCTGATGTAGAAATCTTGGTGAAGTCATTATCTAGGCACCCTGCGCTAGTGACATTTGATAATAAACACAGTAAATGTAGGGGAAGTACTTACAAAATGACATATGGTTTTGTTTTTGGGTAATAACAACTTATTGGTAATTTACAACATATCATAATGTACACCAATCATTTTTGGTTCTTTACTTATTGAAGCTAACAAATATTTATGGAATAAAAGTAACAGAAAAAAATATATTCTTAGTTTTACTGAGATCTACCAAAATCCATTTCGGACATATTACGCATGGGCGAAATAACACACGTAAAAACAGTTCAATTATATACAAATTGACAAATAAAAAAAGGCTAGGTCCTTCTACGAATATCTATGCCAGAAGCGTACGTCTAATGGCAATAATTTATGCGACCACTCTTCTCCAGGCTTGGATCGTGAAAGATCATTGCAATACATATATCTATAGACAGTCCTCGTCATCGTCTTGGAACATTTTCTTCTTCACTGTCGTCTACAAATAAGTTTGTAGTGGCGCTTCGTCTCCTGTTTAATGGAGGAGTTTGGGCATTTCTTTTGATTTAATTTTCCTTTCATTTGTAGTAGAAGATAAAACCTAAGAAGTCTTCTGCTGAGTCTTTGGTTTACTTTTTACTTGTCCACTAATAAAACGTCCTTTTGGAACTGGAGAAACCTCTTCAATAGTGACAGTCAGAGGATGATTGATATTCTTTAGTAGCAGCTTATGAATGAGCTTGATTTGAAAGAGAAATTGAACCTAATTCTTGATGAGTATTCGCTGCTGGAACCTGCGATGAATTGTCTGCTTTTTGTTGTATGCATACTAAAAGAAGGATTATGATTTCCCTATGTATGCTGGCATTTCAATTTTGATCAAAAATCGTCCAGAAAGAAGGTCCGGCAATATCATTATGTCAAATTTTCTACGTATTTCATTTGGTCCATGCAACATTTCATAAATTCATAGAAAGAGCATCTTTTTCATAGAAGAAATTATTTGAAGGCAACAATAAATTCTTGATAACTAAAATAAATGCTACCAAAAATGGATAGTAGAACGAAAAAATTATTATTTTTAGAAAAAAGCTAGGTAAAAAAAAAAACTCGTAACGTACAAAAACTTGTCGGCCATGACAACGGCGTAAATCATCAGCGCGTGTTCATGTTTTAACAGGTTCATAAAAAATATTTGGGTCAGGTTATGTGATGTGCCAATGGCGCGCTAGAGTCCGACAAATTTAAGTTATGTCATTTTGTACATATTTTCCCTACACCTACTCACTGTATCTAGAATTCTGCAAGGTTGGTAGGGGCAAATGCCACCTTCAGGGCCGGAAGGGTTGGTCTAGAAATTTTAATTTTAAATATGAAATTGTAACTTCAAACTCCGAACTTCAAGAATATTTGTTTTGTACAATAACTTTTCTTCAACCTTTTATCTGGCGTGTTTAAGTTAACACCAAGTTTTTAATTGTTAGGTTGCAATTTTGAGAAAATTGGAAATTTCAAATTTTTACCATCTTACGATTTATCCTTTCAAAAAGTTTTTTTATTCATAATAGAAGTTTTTAATTTCGGAAATCGAAATAAAAAATATAAAAACTCAGAGAAGGTCAAAACATTGATTAAAAAAATCGAAAATTTGAAGTTTTCTTTCCCAGATTTTTAAAATAAAAATTAGAAATTCATTTGAACTTGTTTCTATTTTTTTCAGTTTATTATTTTGACATTTCTCTCGTAATTTCAAGAAATAAAAGATAAAAGAAAACTTTAAATTGTTTCTTTCTTTTTTTAACTTTTGTCTTTAAATGTCGATGTTATTCTCAACTTCTCGTTTTTGAAGTCCAAATTAAAAAAAAAACATTAGAGATCCCCACTTCAAATTTAAAACTGGGAAACCATCGAAATTTCTGAAAATAATATAAAACATTTCTAAACATAATCTCATTTTTTTTGTTATAATTTTGACTCTTTCTTCTGAAACATGGAATTTTATCTTTAACTTTTAAAGTCGAAATTTTCAGCTGCTTCTCAAAAGTGCTTGCTTAGAAATAGTTTAAAAAAAATGTTTAATTTCGGTAAATTAAAAATTTTATATTTTAACCGAAAGTCTTTTGAAAAACCTACTCAATTTTTTTTTTATTTTATGAAGAAAATTTTGATTTTAAACTCGCAATTTCAAGAAAAAAATTCAAAATGTTACTCCATATTTTAATTCAAATATCGAAAGTACCAAATTAGAGTCAACAATTCGAGTTTGAAACTATGATTTTTAAAAGGTTATATTAAAAAAGAGATTTCTTAAAAAGACAAAATATGTACTGATCACTTGAAAAAATTGGGATAAGTTCGTGTCAAGACAGTTGCGTTAGTGCTTAGATACTTATTAAATCGATTTGATTTTGTTTTTTAAAGTTTATTTTTCTCGAAAGTTATAAAAAACTACAAAATTATTATTATAAAAACCCGAATACTCGCCTCTGCTCAAAACCTAGGTTTTTGGGAAAAAAACAACATTTCTTGATGAAAGTTGAAATATTGACATTTTTTTAATAACTTTGCCATAAAATCTGACTGTGACATGATTGATTTTTCTAACAATGTTATATTTTTTTTAAAAAATATTAAGTTTAAACTCAGAAAATTCGCAATTTCAAAAAAAATCGAAATTTATAAAAATAATTCTCAAAATCTGCCCTTTATTTTCGAAAATGTTAATTTTCTTGTTTTTCTCAATGGTTTTCGTTTTGATATTTCAATTATTTTCGAAAAAAACTTGAAATTTCTAAATAAAAAATTCATACTTAAAAACTAAAAAAACAGAGGGTTTTACATACAACCCAGTAGGGCAGACAGAGTTGTTCGAAATTTATTATTTCAAATAGTAACCAAAAGTATGGTTTTGTAAATTGAACCAGATTAATATTATTGCATTTTGCATTTAAAATTGCTTTTAGAAAGTCATTTTGGCTGGGGGCATTTTTCAAAGGGCTTGTCTCATTTAAATTTAAATTAACAATGAACACGTTGATGTATTGTTCAGAGAGAAGCGAAGATTTATGCGATGCATGACTGGAATATCACTGCAACAAGAAATATAATTGCAGAGATGAAAGTGGGAGTACGAGAGAATATTAATTAAACAATAAGAACATTGTTGTGGCGGGCAGCACTACACGGAGAAATGCCTAGCTAAAGTGTTAATGCTAATTTCAACCCTATTTATTAGTTTTTGCCTCCCTAACGCGCTAATCTGTAGTTTTCAACGAGCAGTTTGAAGCCATGTAATCAGATTAGGAATTTGCGAGGTGTAAATTTGTAGGAAAATTTATTTAAGCCCTCTTCATTTTTTATATCGCAAGAGGAAACAGTATTATTAATGGAATCCTAGTTTTTGTATATACTCGCAGGAAACAACAAAGAGAATAAAGTAATCAAAAAGACGGATTTCTTTTCACGGGAAGTCAAGACGACAATCAAGAGGACTATTTATCTTTTCGGGCGTTAGAAAAATGGTCGAAATAGACTTTATGTCTTGGGGGATGTTTCTTTCTCTGACGTCTAAATTGTTTGTCAATCTGTCGCATTGTATTTTAATACAGACCATTTCTAAATGGAAAAAAATGACTGTGAATCTAATTGAGCTTTTAAAGATGCACAAAGATTAAATTATTATTTTTTATTTATTTATTTTCGTGATGAAATCGGTCTGTTAATTATCAACAAATTTTATTACAAACTTCCAAAAAAAAATTATATTTTAACACCAATGACAACTGCAAAATAAGAACACTGCTTTCTTATATTAAAAAGGATCAAAAGTTTATTACGCAATACCATAAGCAATAACCGTTTAAAGTTTTTAGCGACATATACTGCTGGCCAGTACGATTTCGGTCTGATATAACGTGTAAAGTACAAGAACATATATCAATAAAAATATGTTGGAGAATGAAAATCATTTATTGCTTCCCTAGTCAACTTTCAACACAATGTTTTTAACTTTGAAAAATCGCAACCAATGAATGGAAAACTTGAATCTGCTCGATTTTCGTGACGTTTAAAATGTACATTTTATTAGAGCTTATTATAATTCGTGTTTAAGGCAGAAGACATAAAATCCTATTTTACAGCGCTGATGCATCTGGCAATATTCCTATGACAATATGTCTCCGTAAACACTTTAGTGTAGTTAACATAAGCCCCTGCATCACGAGTGTAAATTGCCACTCCAAAAATGCCACTTTAAGATTCCTTTGAAAGTCTACTTTGGCCCCATTGCGAGCCGACTAAACTGAGCCGAATGTAATTATTTATTCCACTCCCGTGTACAGTCTTTCTCTAAAAGTGAAGTAATTTCGAGATGAGGTAATTAAAACCACCTCCATTTCCAGCAAACTACCGCGCTGGGATTTTAAATAATTCAAGAAAATCCCACCTACTTACATAAGAGGCGAGACAATAAAACATAAAATTTTTCTTGTGTGTGCCATGCGATTCTAATGACTTGAAAACCAATTTAATTCGTGCTGGGAATTTATGTTTGATAGTCCACTGACTTGCGTAAGTTCATTATATTGCAAAATATTATTTGCACTTGAATCTGTACTTGTTTTACATTCTAAACATTGCTTCTGCAATGTCCAAGGATCCTACTTGCGGTAAGAAAAATCTCACTACATTGACACTTCAAAAGGTATAACATTAAATATACGTACAATCCAATTTTCTTTTATTGGCCGGATTTCATTCTGCAAATTTCAATTTATTTCCCCCTCAATGTTCACATGCGCTGAATACATTCTTGTGTGACAAATGGTTCTGCTATAAAATTGGAGTTCCTTTATTGCAGCGTCTGATTTTCCTGATAAGGCTGATTGCAAGTAACTCCTCGCAATGATATATTACCAATATCAAAAGTAAATGAACACACAGGATGACGCAACGATTTTATAATGCTCCCCGAGATGAACGATTTACTTGGATTTTACTTATTTCACATCATTTGTTTTTTAGCATTAAGTATGGCGTTTCCCAAAACAATTCTTCGCGACCAGATAGAGGGCCACAGAAAACACTACTGGCCCATAAAATTTGAGCAGAAAATTAACTGTTTTTTAGCCCATTTTTAGTTTTGGGCAAATATTTAAAACGGTAATTACTAGCAAAAAATAATCCTGACAAACAAGGAACTCAACGTTGTCTTAAATTACATTTAAATCTCAATGCCAAGATACAGTTTATTTTGAAACATAAAGATGCGAAAATTGAATTTCAAACCTTGTCCCTTGAAACCAAGAAAGATTAAAAACACAACAGAGGTTGCTCTAATGCGTTTCGACAGTCAATCTATCATATTCAGAGAGATACTGGGTAAGTTTCTCTCTGCAGATGATAGCTTGGCTATCCAAACGCGTTAGAGCAACCTCTGTTGTTATCTTTCTTGGTTTCAGGGGACAAGATTTTTATTTTAATTTTTGAAGATAACCAAGAATCAGTGCGTTCCAACAAAAAAAAAAAAAGGTGCGAGAAATAATCTGTTCGTCTGTGACCGCTAAAATATTTGCCTTTGAAGTTTGCAGTGCCTTTCTTTTAAATTATGTAGATGTTGTAACTTTCTCAAAGTAAGCTTCAAAATAAAACTAATAAGACAGCTTTCAGAACCGTTTATATCAGTGTCGGATCGTCCTAAAGGTCGCGTACCCACCATCGTGAATTAGTGACTAAATGCTTTTTGTTTAATGTAAAAGATTACGATTTATCATATTTTTTAAGTACAAACTCTCTAGTACTCGTAGGTGACTTACACAGGGACGTACGTTTTATTCCATTACAAGGAAGTGGGAATTAAATTAGGCCGCATCAATATTGCGGACTTCGTGGTAACGATAGTCATGGGACACAGAACCAATAAAAAATAAGCCAGTTAACCAGCTTTGGCCGCCAACACATTGCGTCCACAGCTTGACATTACCACATAGTACTAATCAGAGTTTAACATGCGTGTTTATCAGTGCGGCGCTTTAGGAGAATTCTATTATGATTTTTTTTAATTTTGATTTAAAATGAAGGACAAATTTTCGTATTGAGGGCACATTCCATCTCTGCTAAATTGTTAAAGATAGTTTCACACCGCTTCCACGTGCGTCTGAAACGTAATTAAGTTAAAGTTTATTAGAAGCGTTTAATTTGGTGAAGCTTAGAGACTCAAGAGAGCGTTTGGGCAGAAGATACCCAAGCGCTAACAATAAATAACGTGGGAAATAATCCACTCTGAGTGACCATTGTCCTAGCGGGGTCGTTATCCTCACAATTGTCCTCTCGCACTAGAACAACACGTAATCCTAGACGGTCCTTTTGATTTTATTTACTGCCACTATACCAGGTTATCTCTAACTTAACTGTATGCATATTATCTACACGTTTCTGGTATCAAAAATTTAAATTGTGGATTATAATTGCTGGAAATATATCACTGCACGTTGAGTCCTTAAAGCGACTTTATGCCTTTTAATCCTTTCGGTCTCCTGTTTGTATATTCCATAAGCAAACATTCAGATTTAATTTAAAGCGAAAAAGGGTCTCGTGATATAAAAGATATTAAGAACGGTTTTACGCAGGAATATATAACATTTTATTTTTAGATCACTGATCTCACAACTTGTAATTATTCTAGATCAGATTTACTGCTTAAACAAGTAGATAACAATTCGAAAACTAATAAAACCATATCAAGAAAGTTTAACAGTATCTCTTAAAAAAGCGGTAGTTACCCATGAGATAAAAAAAATAAAATTTTAGTTTTAAGTAAATTTATTCAAGTTGTTACTTACGATTTCTTGAACTGAACTGGATTTTATTTGTAGCAGCGTCATATGAACCGATTTCTCCACGCCTTATTGCTCTGCTCTTTAGCTAAGATTTAGGGTGAAGCCAGCATCTTTTTGAAAGGAAATAGGGGGCTCAGACTATTTGGTGGCGTTTTTCATTCCAAATTTATTCAATTTCTTTTAGAGAATATCTTAGAGCTCCCCATTAAGCGCCCCCAATGCAGCCAAAAATTCAATTTACGCCTAAATAAATAAAATTCGTTTATCTTAAGTCCTGTCTGTGTTCCTTGCACAGCACAATCGATTAAGCAATCATTTGACATCATTTGACTGATGAATTTAATTTCGACTGACAAGTAAACAAAGTGCCCGGCTTTGGAAAGAAGAGAAAAAAAGGAGCGGCGGAGCATTTTAAGTAGATGCCTCTTAGTTACAACCACCCCACGTCGCCCCGGGCCTGCCATTTTCGTCGAGGGAAAATCGCCGGCAACGCCTTTTCATGTAGCTCTTTTGAACAAATTGAGCGGTATTTATAAACGAACTCAACTTTTATCAAAATTTAATCTGCAGCATCTGATGCGAGTTTAAAAAGTAATCACGGCCGATAATAAATACCCTTTAATGGAGTTCATTAAACCAGATTTATTTCTTACCATGTTTGTTTATCACAAGTATTAATTTAACGACATCTAAAGTTTGTAGGAAAAGGAGGGGTAAATATGTCTTCAGAAAATTGTGTTTTTATATCCTTTCAGTAAAAAAATTAAACGCAAATAACTATATATACCGGGTGTTTTTTTTAGTTAGGAGATTACCTTTATATGGAGTATCACTTATTTTAAAGGCAAACTGATTTTGTCGATGGGGCTAATCGGAGCTAGACTACCTTTCAAAAATATTTTCAACTTGTTCCCTCTTCCGGTTACACCGGAAGTAGACATCAACTTTCTTATTTTAAGTAGCAACCCCCAAATTTTATACTTTATTTGGAGTTTACGTAGAAAAATAAGGTGAGTTTATGTATACATGTTTATTGCTATATTTGATAGTTTTAAAGATATTTCAATTTTTCGAAAAAAAATAAAGAAAAGAGGGTTATTTTGACTCTGCATCTTTTTTATTATTTGCAATAAAAACTTGAAATTTGGGTTGAAATCACGGAATATTATGGATGCTATAATAACGTAATCATGTTTTACATTTATTAAACAGGGTGATGGAAATTTTATGATCTTTATTGTTTTTGTTTTATTCAAAAAAACTCTGTTCTTTTAAATGAGAACTATGTGTTTTTAATCATTTTTGGATTCCTCACGTAAAAAGAAGAAAAAAGTGATTAAATTTTTAAAATTCTGCACTGTTACAGAGATATAATTCAAAATAAAAAAAGAAAAATATATCTTTTTTTAGTAGCAACTTGGTAGTAGACAACAAAATTTTCAAAAAAAAAACATAACCACAAGGCCTAAAAATTTTAGGCTAAATAACATTTAAAATATAACCGCACAAGACGAATAAGTTTTTGGCTAATTGTTAGAATACTTATTGAAAAATGTTTAGGGAGCCACGAATGTAAGTTTCGTAAAAATGGTTTGTTAAACAGACTTCTCTTTTATGGAGTAATGAAAAGCAATAACAAATGTTCAAGAAAATTCGTCCTTTAACGGTTATGCTGTTAGATTAGAACTCTGGATTTCTAAGCGTCAAATTTCACAATGAAAATCGAAATGGAAATTTTTTAGTGATGTTTTTACGACTACTACGACTACTGCATGATAAGCATATTGCTACAAACAATCGGATGTGCTTAAAAACGTTACTCAATTCGAAATCTTAAAATATGTCTTTAAATGTTTTGAAACAGAAGATCGTTCTTGTTGTTCTTGATGTAAATTTTTTGTCAATTATTTTTATTTCCTATTACTTATTATGATTAATTTTTTAAGCTTTTATTGTCTACAGTTAATTTCCTACTTGAACAAAAAAGAGATGTTTAATTCTTTTTATTTTGAGATTTATGTAAAATACCTCTGCAACGGCACAAAATTTTAAAAAATAAGTAATATAACTTTTTTCATCTTTTTATGTGAAGAATCCAAAAATGATTAAAAAACATATAGTTGTCATTTAAAAAAACAGAGTTTTTTTGAATAAAACAAAAAAACAGCAAAGATTATAAAATTTCCATCACCCTGTAAAATCTGATTAAGTTAATATAGTCTTTTTAATATTCCGTGACTTTAACCCAAATTTCATGTTTTTACTGCAAATTATAAAAAAGATACAAAGAGTCAAATTAACCCTCTTTTCTGTCATTTTTTTTTTTTCGAAAAATTGAAATATCTTTAAAACTATCAAAGGTAGCAATAAACATGTATACATAAACTCACCTTACTTTTTTACTTAAAATCCAAATAAAATATAAAATTTGTAGGTTGCCATTTAAAATAAGAAAGTTGATGTCTACTTGCGGTATAATCGTTAGTGGTTAAAAAGTTGAAAATATTTTTAGAAGATAGTTTAACCCCGATTAGCCCCATCGATATAATCAGTTTGCCTTTATAACAAGTAGTACTCCATATAAAGGTAACCTCTCAACTAAAAAAACACCCGGCATATAATATAATAACTATAATAAATAATAGGTAAAAAAGGAAAAGTTTTTTTTCGACCTTTAATGTCGTTTGCAATTTTCTTAAACTAAATGAAATATTAAAAATCCCAAGAAATTATTTCTTTTCTAAAAAAAATCGTGTCCTTAGAACAACAGATAATGATTAAATGCTTTCATAATTGATTAAGCTGCAGTGTTCCATTCGTACGCGGAGGTCCGATATCTTCGTTATATCATTTTTTGCAGAATTACTAAGCTACCCCAGCTCTACAATTTAAAATAAGTTTCGATTATCGTATCGTATCCAGCAATAACTATCCGTAATCCGGCTCAGACGGTTCGAATGATTTGTTATAAGCAGCTCTTGAGTAGTCAAATGGGTGGATGGCCAAACAACTTTACGTTAGTCAAACGAGATGAATGTCAGGGTAAAAATTATTTATTTTATCTCCTTGACTTACACACACTTTTTTTTGTTCTAACTTGACTACTACATCATCACAGGAAACGTCGTGCCGCTGATAATTACACAGCATGTGCTATATTCCCTGTCCTTAAAAAACAACTAAATATGGTTACAGCTGATAATTAAAAATAGCGATTTTCAGTTTTTTCTAAATAAAATCAAGGAAGGAAGTCAATTGTTTTCTCGGTGGAATATTGTTAGACATTAAAGTCTGCACTTCTTTGCCTGTTTAAGCTTTCTTGTATCTCTAATTGTTTCCGAATCCCTGTAGTGGAAATCAAATTCGGTTCAACCTGTACTCTATTTTTTGCTAAGAAAATTTTTGCAACCTTCCTAGCGGATCACGGGGCCATCTCCTTCGAAAGGGATGAAAGATGGACCTTGGTCGCTAACGGCAGGCCGAAATAGAAGTTACGCATTTCTCTGTTTGCGAATTAGCACCATTCGAAAATAACCTCAAAATTTGACGAGAGTTGAAATTAACCGATAAAAAATATTAATAATTGTGAATTGGGTGAAAATATAATTATTTTGGTACTAAAAAACCTCAAAAATAAAATCACAAAATTCAAAAATATGTCAATATCTAGAAAACTAATAATTATTTACTATGAATACCTATATTTAATTATTTTGATGAGTGGCATATCAGCCCTGGGAGAATGGTTGCTTGGACCATTCTTCCAAGCACTCAAGATTTTCTTAATCCTTTTACAAGTTAATCATTGTCAATGTTATTAATTCTCTAAGCTTAAATAATCAGTTTTCCTGATGACAGGAATTAAGACAGTAGTTTGCTTTCTGAAATCAACTTTTCATGTGAATTTTATATCGTGTTTGTTACATTAAGTGATGTCCAACTATAAAAATGGTAAGAGGTTCTAAAATTCGTAAAATATGTTTTAGGAAATTGACAAAGTTTCTTGGTAAGAATGTAACCTCCATTTTTAAACTTGAGCTTTTGGAATAATGCTGCCAGCAGAACTGAATTTAGTATCGCATTTGGCTGGAAAACCGAATTCTCTAAAGTTGCATCATAAAGAAAATGTACCATAAACTTCTATTTACTATTCTGCCTTATCTGGTGCAGTGTACATTTCAGCAATTGTATAAAATGAACAATTATTATGGTATTTTATTTTTACCTGAAAAAACAATATTCTCTTTTTAATGGGCTGTTTAGTTTGTGCGATAACAAATTCGCTATTTTGTGAACAAACAGGTTTAGAGAAACATGTTATGCGTCCCCGCAGTTACAGTGGAGACGGTGTGGACTAGTGTTGGAATAATCGAACGATTTTCAGAATCGAATACATTGAATTCGAATACTTTTGAGAATCGAATAAGTATTCGAATACAAAGAATCGAATTATGGGATAACCTAACCTAAATACCTACTAGAAAAATTGTCTCTGCGGCCTATTCGAGGTATGTGATGGCGAGATATGACTTTCGATTTCACTACTTCCGTACCTATGCCCATAATTGGTAATTCCCTAATTGAATGTATTTAAATTTCCTAATATAAATAAATTTTGAAGTTTTAGAATTCACATACGTATCTTTATCTTTGATTGGATTCGCATATTGACATTGTGTTTCCAGATATTGTTAAATTTCATTATTAAAACTGAGAGCCAGATTTTAAAAAGTACTTAAGCATTTCGTTATTTAATAATTTTATGAGAAGGATGAAGCAATAAATTAAAATTAGATACATATTCGAATGCATGAGTGTGCGAGCATAATGCGTAACCAACCATCCCGAATAAAAATGATCTCGAATAAAATACGCATTCAATAATGCATGTCTAAGATCTCGAATACAAGAATCGGGTACAGTATTCAACATCGGAGAAGTTAAGAATCGGAGATGTAGCGTAGTTAGCAGACCGATTCTATTCGCTACTCAGCATTCCAATGTTTTGTTGTATCGGACTACCACAATCTCGAATACACATTTTGTATTCGAATACACATTTTGTATTCGAATACACATTTTGTATTCGAATACACATTTTGTATTCGAATGCACATTTTGTATTCGAATACACATTTTGTATTCGAATACATATTTTGTATTCGAATGCAAGCAAGTACCCGAGAACTTATGAATCATGCGATGATGAGATGTTGCTTGCGCGAGGCGAGAACCGATTCTATTCATATTCTCACTTCAACTCACGGAGTCTGGAAGTATTCGAATACTTCAGTTGAGAATCGGATGTATTCGAGATCTTGGTAGAATCGAATACATCTCACAACTTGTATTCGAATAGCCCAACACTAGTGTGGACATTGCTCACCCTAAAAGAACAATCTACCAACTCTGGAATAATAGGGAATGCAAGTCAATTGCAATCATTAGTTAATTGTAATTCATATGCTAAAACGATTCCAACGAATAATTCCAAATTTCAAGAATGAATTTGAATTATTGAGTGCTTTTTCAAAATCTCTAATTTTTCAATTTTTTATTTAAATTTTTTCTTGAAAATTAAAAAAAATCGACTCAAGAATTTCGATTTCGTCTTAAAAGTTCAATTTTAATCTCAAAATTTCGAATTTAAACTTCAAATTTCGGGGAACATTTTGCTTAATCAATTGCAGAAGCATATTCGAAAGATTGGATTTAAATTAAAATATTTTGATTTTGAAGTCAAAATATTGTGAAAAAATTTGAAACCGTAAATTCAGAATTCAAGATATATATAGCAATTCCTAAAAATTGAAACATTTTTTTGTCGAAATATTTTAAGGATTTCAGAAACAAAGTCGAAAATTTGGTTCCTGTATCTACGGAATAAACTCCTAGTCAACGATTTCAATGTCCCCGCAAGATCCAATAACTTCATATTACAAAATAAAATAATTTCTTATTTGATTTTAATAGAATAATAGATTCAAAGGTACGCGCTCCTTGTTCTAATACTCGCTAAAATTATAGGTGTCGCGCAATCAGACATAGACTTTGTGAATTTTTTTTATATATTCTGTGATACAACCAGAAATAAAATTGTTAGAACAGTTGAGTTTTTAGAAGTGAAATGTTGAGTTTTACTGGAATATAAATAGCTTAAAAGATATCCTTAAAAGAACTCCACATTTTAGTAAAGGTTTAGCAGTTTCCGACACTAGCCTGGACGAAAATCGGCTGACAGACAGACACTTAACGTTTCATTTTTTTTAATATCATAGATATCTCAATCGGAATGGAAAAAAAGAGAATCAGTTCAAGCTTATTCAAAGGTAAATTTGCCATCGCAATGAATATTTTAAAATACAATTAAACTATTTATAGTGACAAAAATTTGTATTTGTTTGCTGTTTCAGATGCTCAAATACCAATTCTCGTATCTGATGTCCATTGCATGTCGCCTTTCTTTCAATCGGACAACCACACTGCGGTACAATGCGCAACAACTTGAATCGAACGATATTGAAAATCAAACCGTTCATTTTATTGAAGGCTAATATTAACGACGATTAGATGGTCATATTTTCCTCGACATTTTTATCAATCCCTTTTTAAATCGATGCAATAAGGAGTGAAAAATCCGTCTAAATCATATTGCTATTAGCGGCAATAAAAACTTCGATCCGGCCCTAGAAAGTTGCAAGCAGTCTCGCCGCCTCTCCCCAAAGAATTCGGTATCATCAGCGCCCCTTGCAAGTTCGCGCCGCCCCTTGCACTGTCCTGAAGCGAGCAGCACATATTTTATCATGCTTTTTCATTTTGTTGCAGCCAAAAGAAAAGGCCGTGGATAGGCATTATATTCTTCCTTCGACGCTGTCTTGTGCGCTGTTATATCTCATTTAACTATATTCTATCTAGCCAAGAGTTTTGCTTCATTAAGCGTCTTTTTTTAGATAAATAATTTTTAAATGATAAGAATATTAATGAAGCAAAAAGTTGGCGTGAATTTAAACATTTTATTTTAACAAAGCAACAGAACGTAATCAACAACGAATAACATTAATCAATTACTAAATGTCAAATGTCCGAATACTACAAATGAATCACAATGGGAGCGCGCATATCCGACATCTGGTTTTGGAGGTTTTCGTTCAGGAAGAGATCCAAAGTCTAGACACCTGCACATGAGCCATCGCCATGAAACAACTCTGGTACATTTTATGAGGCGTTACATATACTTCGCGATTTCTATCACATCAGTTCATTGCAATATGAACCTGCGAACCCGGAAGGCAGTTACGAGAACTTTATCAGCAAAGAGCCTAATTTTTACCTTCACAAAAGCTCATTCTCTTAGATTTTTTCAGAACCTCTTGCTCTTGAAAATAATGCTTCGTCACAGATAATAAAGCAACTCAAAACACTTCCCCGTCTACCTAGTATCATACCAAAACTTTTTTACAAATCCCGAGAAGCATATCTTTCTGTACGTCATCCACTAAACGAGGATTTCAACTTGCCTACTCTTTCTGCCATTAGTGACAGATATTTTTTCGAAAGATATTTCAATCTACAGTGACCTTTCTGAATTTGTCAACCGCCTGTAATCATGAATAGGCCCGCGAAATACTTTAATTCCTTAAAAACTTCCCCATGCAACTAGTACCATGCCAAAACATTTTTACAAATTCCTAGAAGCATCTTTTTTTGTACTTCATACCGCCATATACCTTAATCCCTTAATTCATAGCGACTGCTCGAAGACGAAACGTCGATTAAAAATACTGACGAGGTATTATTAAGGTTTACTTGCAATGATAACGTTTTATCAGATTTGCTCTGTCATTACAATTAAAGTCAAAATAAGTAAATAAATAAAGTAAAATAAAAAAATGTGAAAATTTGCATTTCTTTAAATAACTGGAAATAAAAATCGCATAGGATGTTTCTGCGCAGCATTTTGATACTCCTTTAATTGCACAACTTTTTATCTTGTACATACGCTAGAAGAAATGACGTATGTTTTAATCAGGCTTACAATGAACTACGGAATATTTCTTTAAAATTTTCTAAGCATCCGTCTCTGGTCCTATTCCCTTCATTTTTGTTCAAGCACGACTCCCACATCATTCGCTTTAATACCTGCAATCTGCTTTGTTATTCTTCTCACATGCAGACATGCTGAGAGAGATTAGATGGTATATCATGATAAATGGTTAAAAAATAAAATATATGTTTTATTTAAATACATAGTCCATTTTTTTATTTATTATTTTCTACTTTACATCAGAAAAAGTCGAATGTTCTTTTCACCTGTCAATTTTTGAATATCTTAAGGGTTGACCAATAAATTAACAAAGTTCCAAATGTTGAATCATTTACTTTATTACGGCCTTTAATTTTACTTGCTTTGTGTCTCATTTGTCCTTTGATTTTCAAAATTAAATCAGTTTTGATGCTAAAAATATATTTTCAATCCTTAACCTTAGAATTCATCGATCATTAGAGCGATAACACCCATTTCTTCAAATGCAACAACATTTTGATTCTTGTGAATGCAGATTTTATAACCTTTTTTTGATGCAATATTTATAAGGCTAAATCTAGGACAGTATTTACTTAGTTGGCTGATTTTGAAGGTTTCCCCTTGACAACAAATTTTCATTGTGCTGTTATTATCGGCAAGTATAAATGCAAAACTACAGCTTTGTAGGAACCAGAAATTTCCATACAAAGGCGGTCCTGGACTTAAGCAAATATTTAGAATCGAGGCAACACAATTAGATTGGAAATTATTCACCGCCAGCTTGTATGATAAATATAGCAACTTTCCTCCACTGACTTCCCCATTATTAATTTAAAATGTTAATTTATATTGTTTCCGGCATTTCATGCGAATGTCAAAATATTTGTCTACATCATTATTCAAAACTTCTGAGTTTATTACCTCCTTGTTCATTCCGACCTACCTTGTAACGCTTTAAACTACTAGATTTCGATTTTCCTAGATTTTCTACTTTTTTCTAGAAATCTGAAAGGAACTTTAAATATTTTCTTTTCAAATGTCCACCCTAAAGTTAAGTTTTCGACCTTAAGCTCAAAATTTGTTCCTGAAATTTTTATAATTGACTCAAAACTTTGTATTTAACGTGGAAATTTGGTAAAAATTTTAAAATCTTAAAAGAAAATTCGAAATTTTTACATTAAAATTAGAATTTTTTTTATTTTTTCGACTTTTCTGGAATTTTTATTTTATCCACAAAGATTAAGTCCGAATTTTTTCGAATTTTTAATTTTAACTTAATTCCTGATTTGTTTAGTTTTAAATGAGTCGAAATTTTAAAACTAAAGTTGAAATTTTGGGATGTAAATGAAATTTAGAAATCAAAGTCAACATTTCGAAAATAATTCGAAATTTGAAAATATTTTGACATTTTTTTTTAATTTTCTTGTTTTGTCTCGAAATTTAGGGTCAAAGTTGAAATTTTTAATTTTTTTCTATAAATTTTTAACTGAAAAGAGTTCAAGAGAAAATTATATACTGACAAAATCTGAAAATACGAGAAAAATTTGGAATTTTTTTTAGAAATTTTCAGTTTTTTTAATACCTTTCGTTTTCTCGATTTTTAAAGTTTAAACTTAAAATTTTTCATTTTATTTTTAATATTTCGACTTTCAAGTTAAATTTTCAGTAAATGGAAGCTTTCAACTTTGAAAAGTGTCAACTAATTTTGGTGGAACGAATTTCTCTTTGGTTATCTTCAAAAGTTAATATACAAATCTCGTCTCCTGAAATGAAGAAAGATTGAAAAATACAACAAAAGTTAAAGATATCATTTTTAGAGGGATACTAACACCTAATCCTAAAAACTAACCCTTTAATTTAAAATCAAATTTTATATTTCAAATTTTCAACTAATTTCTCAAATTTTCATTATAAAAGCAAAAGTTGTAGTCCGGGGATGGGGTAAATTTTCTCAGTATGATGAAACTCTTCGAAATGCCGCCCCATAAAAGTTTTTCCTTAAAACAGGCAAACAAAACAACCTTCGATTATGAGTTAAATGATCAATGAAAAGTTAAATGTAAGCTTAAAGCAGAACTGTCAACACATATGTAGCAATTATTTCAAAATTTCGATTAAAATATGCAATTTCTGTAATATCGTATAATACAAAATTATCGAAGCCTATGTCGAAATTATGACCTCGTTTGTGGAATTTCAAATTTGTCTTTTTTCCTCAAAGTCTGATTTTGAATTTGGCATTTTAACTTTTTCTCAAAGATTCGAGAATAGTTTTTAAACTTAGATTGTTTTTAAACAATTTTATTCTTACAATTATGAATTAATTAACAGTGAAAGCGTAAAATATAAATTATTCCAAAAAAATCACGCTTTTTAATTTAATTCAGCTTATCATTCTCAAAAATTTAGGAGTTTTTTTAATCAAAATTTAAACTTTTCCTCGAAATAAAAATGTTCGCACTTTTAGTTTTTACATGTTTATCTAAAATTTTGATTTTAAAATCACCATACAGACTTTTTTTCAGAAATTTTGTAAACACTCTTTTGTTAGTTTCGAAATTATTCCCGAAATGTTGGAATTTTTATTTATGTATTACTAGCATCGCTTCTGGTCGAATTTCGACCAAAACCAAATACACGTTTGTATACAATTTTCAATTCTTGCCTAATGATTTGAGGAAAAGAATGGGAATGTAAAAAATTCTACTCTTGTTAAAAATGCATGATTTTTTTGTCGACAATTTTGACATGTTTAAAAAGATCTACTTTTTTTGAAAATCTCAATTTTTTCTTAGATTTTCGATCTTTCCTCGAAATATCGAATTTTTTTGAATGTTATAAATTTGTGTTGTTGAAAATTATGAACTTCAAACTTTTTTAAAATTTCATGTTAAGGAAAAAACACAATCTTTGGTAACTTCGACTTTATTTTTCAAAATTTAAGTACTTAAGATTTAATTTGTTTTAATATGTTCACTTCATAATTGGCCTTTTTTTGAAAAATTTTAATTTTTTCAATATTTCAGATTTTTCTCGAAATTTGTATTCTGTTATAACTTTCGACTTTCTTTGAAAAATTCTTCTTTTTTGAACATAACAGGTTTTTAAAAATCTCAACATTGAAAATTTTGATTTTCGCATTTTTGACCTTTTGAATCTTTTGTCTTTTTACATTCTACTTTTTTTTGAAAATTTTGTCTTTCTGAACATTTTAACTTTTTTCATACCTTTAAAAATTGCGATTTTCCAAAGCGTTTACTGATTAAAAGATTTTTTTTTGTGTGTAATTCCAGTTTGATTGTTTAGGTCGCTGGATTTAAAACACTCGACTGATTTGATCTAACTATTTATTTTAAATTACAATAATTGTGGTGCCGTTCACTGCCCCGAATTGCTACGTGAATTTTTAACAGGCGTCATGCGGCTGTATGGAGTTGCAGTCTGCTAATGTCTTAATACTTTTTATTACATTTCTTCACGCAGAAACAATGGCATTTAAAAATTATAAATAGCAAATTCTAATACTGTTTTTCAATTTCCACCTTATTTGAAAGATTTTATTTTTTTGGCAATATCCTACTTTTTTTTTTGAAAATATTGACTTTTATACGAAGTTTTGAATTTTTAAAAACCGCGACTTTTTTAAGTATTTCAACGTTTTTTGAAAAATGTGACCTTTTTTGAATATTTTTACTTATTTGAAATTTTTGATTTTTTCGAAATATCGGCTCATTTCGAGGTTTCAATTTTGTTGTGGAAATTTTGCCCTTTCGATTCGACATTTTTGAAATTCCATTTTTTTTAACTGACTTGAAAATTTTCATTTTTTTGCAAATGTTGACACTTTTATTAAACATTTTAAACTTAAATTTCCAGTTTTTTCAAAATTTCCACCTTTTTAAATATGAATTTTTCTTATATTTTGTTCCTAGTTTACTTTTTGGCGGAATTTCGTCTGTTCGAGATTTTTTATTTTATCGTAAAATCTCGACTTGTTTCGCGATCTTTTTTAGTAATTTTTACTTTTTTTTTTAATTTCGATCGATTTGTTACCTTGAAGATGACTTTCGAAAAATCTTCCTTTTCTGGAAACTTTCGACCCTATTAAAATATTTACTTTTTGTGGAATTTTTTAATTTTTGAAATTTTGAATCTCAAATTAAAAATTTGTTTCAGAATTTTGTTTTTGCTCAATATTTTTATTTTCTTTTTTCCAAATTTAGATATTTTCTTTTAAATGTAATATTTCTATACAAATTCTGAAATTTTTTCTCGGTAAGTTTTTTACAAATTTTTAGCTTTTTAAAATGTCGACTTTGAAAATGTCGTTCTTTTTTACACTTTTCACTTTTATCAAAAATTCCAACCATTTTTTAAATTTTCGATCGTTTCTCAAAGTTTCGACTTTTTTTTTGAGTTATATTATTTTGAAAAGTTCGACCTTTGCTCTAAATTTAGAATATATTTTTTAAATATTTCGGTTTTTTTAAGTTTGAACCATTTTAAAGTTTCATCTTGGTTTCATTATTTTTAACTTTTTTAAAATAGATGCTATTTTAAATTTACGTTTTTTCAAAATTTTGACTTTCTTGAAATGTTTGATTTTTTTTTTTTAATCTAAAGTTTTTGGGAGCTCAATTGTTAATATCGCCCAAGCATGGGTTTAATAATTTTTTTCAAGATTATTTACACGAAAGTCTAGGTTTTGAAATGCCATTATTAACTCTTAGAGAACGAATTTCCAAAAATCTCCTCTTATTGCTCATTTACACCAAGAAAGCAATCTTATATCCAAATGTTTGACTTTGGCAGCTAAGGCTGTGCGTTAGGTTTTTCAGTTGATCAGAAGTTTCTTCTTAATAATGCTAGTATAAATAATGTAAAATATTAGTGGTTTTTTTTTGTAAATTTTGACTTTTTTTATGGATTTCAGTTCTAATTATCACATTTTTCCTAAAATTTCGATCTGAAACTTGAAATTTTGACTTTTTCTAAAAATATTTAATTTTTCCCCAAAATAAAAAAATTCGTGTCTTTTGTAATGAATGTAATTTATATTTCAATTTGATATTATTCTAGACATGTTGGCAATTTTTTATATATTTGGTAAATTTTTTTTTTTTTTAAATTTGGTTTTTTTCGGATTCTAATTTTGCAGTTTTCGTGTTTAACGTTTCTCCTGAAATTTTGACTTTAAACTTGTATTTTTAAATATGTTCTCGTAATTTAATTTGATTCCGATTCGTCGATCTTTGATCTCAAAACTTTCAGTCATTTTTAAAATTTTGATATTTTCGAAATTTCTAGGGTAGATTCGAAAATACTTAAAATTTATAGAAAAAAAAATGAAAATTTCGAGAAAAAACTCGTCAATTATGAAAAAAATATTAAACTTTTTTTTCGGTTTTTTTTTCGTTTTACATGAATATCAAATAACCAAGAGTTATAAAAAAAGTTGTGAATTAATAAACACATATTAAAATTTCAACGGGGGTCGCACCCGACTCAACGAAGAGCTGCATGCAGCGAACAGAGACGCATTTGCCCACCCTTGACATAGACCGATATGGAAAAGCGATGTGTAAAAAGTTTTAATTATTGTATGGCTTAAATTATAACATTTAGCTGCCTAATGCGGTAGTCTCTTTGCATCATATCACGGCAAGGCCCTGGTTGTAGTTAAAATAATCACAATGTCGAGAAAAGTTTTGAAATTATAAATTAAATTAGAAATCTCCAAATTAGAACCGAGTTTTTAGAAAAAAGGCAATTTTTAGCAAAAATTTGAAGTTAGTTTTCAATATTTTTCTTTTTTCAAGAATGTTATATATTTTTTCTAAAAATTTGGATTCTTTTCAAGTTTTTAATTTCTGTCTTTGAATATAGATTGTAAAGTCGAATCATCGACTTGAAGGTCCACTTTTAACTTCTTTTTAAAGTCTTTAACATAAAGTGAAATTTTTTTGGCTAAAATTGAGACATCGAAGTTAAAATAAAAAATTAGAAAAAATTTCCTTTTAAATATCATTGTAAACAAAAAGTTCCTTACTGAAATTGATGTGATGCATCACCTTTATAAGGACTAACGATTTTAAACACAAATATTATCAAAATAAATTGTTTTTCTGCTTATCATGTTTCTAATCTTTATTTATGCTGCTTTTTTCGTTGACATAACTTATTCAAAATGGCTGAATTAGGAATTTTATTCAGTTGACAACTTTTATTTTCAGTTGCTAAAGGGAAAATTGAAGCAAAGTTTGTTGGTTGATAGTTGACAATTTTAGAAAAACCCGTTAGTGTAGTTTCATAGTGATTGTTGGAAATTTTTAACTTTCTCCCTAGTCAAGATGTAGCAACGCTTCTGCCTTATTCACTATCATTCAATATCATTCAAATCCATGAGAAGTTAATTATACTTTAACGTTTCTAAAAACTGAAAAATGTACCTCTTAACTGAAAATTACAATTTTATAACTCGGTAAAATTCTTATCTACCTTCAAGTGGCTTAATTGTCTGATAACGCAAACTTCGCGACTTCCATCCAATCAGACAATCAAAGCCGCATAATAATCCGACTAAAATTTAATTCCTTCCAGCCACTCTGTTATTTTATACTTTCCACCGTTTGTTTGTCTGGATCAGATAATTTCAGATTAAACTCTGAAATAAAGGAACACAATTTAGAAGTTTCATTTCAGTTTCAAAGTTGTTGCGAGACATTAACTGAGTTTTAGATATTAATATTTTCATACTATGGCGATTCTATGCTTATACAACCTCAACTTTGTTAAAATATTTGAATTGGAACAATCGCTTTTTAAAGTTGGAAATGGTGATAATGGTGGTTACTAAGTTAGGATATGAATTTATTGCATTCGTGGTGTTATTAAATACAATTAGAATTTCACCGCAGCAATGTTTAATATTAATAGCACTATGCATTACACAGATGTAATGTGTGCACTAAGCTAAAGATTATTAATGGGTTTTTGGGGAGATAGCGTTATTAGGAGAGAATAAGGGAGGCGTTTTGTATAACGTAAAACTTGGAGAAGGCTTGTTTTTAATGACAGGGTTGATGTAATTACCAGTTTATATTCATAGCCTACATGTTACCATGATAACGCAAGTTCTGGCGTTTCAGTCACTTGTAACTTTCCCTAGAAAGTAGAAAGGTGATTTATAGTCTTCACGTACTTGATAAATGTAGTAGTCTTGGTTATGAACAAAGCTACTCATTTTTTTGCAGATTATGATTATTAGTAAAAAATTCTAATTAGGATCAAATTTACCATGAGCATTAGATTAGTATTAGATGTCGTAATGACAATAACATATGAACCAAACGAAGACCATACGAAAAAAAGGAAAGATGAATTCTTGAAGGAATGAAAAAGAACACCGGATGAAATAAGTAACATAATATTTTTTAAAGAAGCTAACAACGTAAATTTTTAGTATCGTTAATTAACTTGTTATTAAAAAAATAACAAATTACTCAAATTATAGGTATGTCTTATGATTATGTAAAAATAATAAAGCCAATAAAACAGAAACTTTGAGAAAAATAATAATGTTCTACGTCCAATTGTAATTCGATTTCCACAGTATCTAAAAATGTCCTTTTTTAAATTTCGGATTTAGAATCAAAAATTTTGTTTAGGAGAGTTAAGTTTTCTGTGAAATTTTGACCCTAAATGTATTTTTAAAGTTAGCCGTAAGTTATATATAAATATTGACATTTTTTTTTCAAATTTCGGTTTCAAACTTTCAATTTTTATCTTCTTTTGAAAACTTTTAAAGATTTTCAGTGTTATTTGCTAAATTTTGTTTTTATGTCTTAGACATTTTGATTTGTTTCTCCAGAATCCAAATTTGCGGTTTCCATATTTATATTTTCATTTGTTAATTTTCATCCTGGAACTGAGCGTTTGGACATTTAAAAATTTGATTTCATTTTAAACTTGAAGTCTCGTGAAAAATATTCCAAATTTTTCCAGAAAAATTTAATTCTTTTCTGAACATTTCAAGTTAAATAGTTTTTTTAATGCAAACTTCTTTAGGGTCGTTGAGCGATTTTTGATGAGGGAGGACTTATGGTTTTACTAACATACTAACATATTGTAATGTTAACAGTGTATGTACAGTCACAGTTTTACAGTTTTTAAATAGAGTTTTAGGCTTTTATACCTCTTAGCACTGCGACCCATTAGGATCTTTTGTGTCGATTCTAATTTTTTTTAATAATTGTCCAAGATGTTTAGACTATTTACATCATCTTTTATCTTTTTAGGAGCTGTTTCACTTATTTTTTGGGGTATCAGGTCACTCTTTCAAAAAATTTGAGCCTTTTACAGAACTGAGCCATGCATTCGCATAGCAGGTGTTTTGTTGTTTCTGTTGCTACGTTGTACAATCTGCAGATTTCATCATTCACTTTTCCCATCTTCTCAAGGTGATACTTTATTGGGAAGTGTCCTGTGAAAAGTCCCGTTATTATTCTTAAGTCGTTCTTGTTTAGTTCGAGAAGCTGCTCAGACTTCTTTTTTGAGATAGTGATAAACTATTTGAGGCCTGAAGTTTTCCTTCAGTATGACAGCCTTTGATTTGTCAAGTATCTGTTTCATTTTTTAGGTGGCTTTTTGTAAGGACATAGTATGGTTCTGGGCCGAAGAGAGGTGTGATTAAGGCCTCTTTTGCCTCTTCGTTCCCTTCCATGCCTTGATGCCCTGGAACCCACATCAAAGTTACTCTATTGTTTGCAGCCAGTTGCTTCAGGAGTTGTTTGCATTCCCAGGCCATTTTTGCCTCGGTTCTGAACGACTTTAGAGTCATTAATGCAACCTGGCTATCCGAGTCCTTTTTGAAGGCACTCTTTTGCGCACAGATTTATAGCAAGCAGTTCTGCTTGGAAAATTGTGGGAGTGTTTCCTAGGAGTTCAGAGAGTCTTAAATTAAGGCCCTACTCCTTCTGTTTGTTTGGATCCGTCTGTGTGCGTTGTTTCCTAGCCTTTCTCTGTGTTTATTCCATGACTGGAGGTCCCCGATAACCACTACGTATGGAACAACAAAGTCCAGTTTTGTAGGCATTTGATCTGTTGGTTTGGTAATGAATCCCAGTGAAATTTTCTGCGGAATCTGTACGTGGCCAACCAAGTCATCTGATTTCAGTTTGTTCAATTGGAATAGCTTTGAGGCACTAAGCGCTACCTCCTTATTTACAGAAATGTAAAGGGAAGTCAGGCCTATCATTGCCTCTATTGCAGCTGTTGGACATGATGCCATAGCTTTGGTTATTCCAATGCAAATTAACCGCTGTAATTTGTGTACTTTGCCTTGCGTAGAAATTTGTTCTGTTTTTCACCACCATACTATTGGGGCATAGGTGACCATGAGCTTTACTATCGTTTAGTATATCCAAAATATCATTTTCGGTTTCAGACAAGGTTTTCCTACAAGTCTACAACAGGTCTATGCTGCCACTGTGGCTTTTGAAAGGGTTCTTTCAAAATGAGTATTCCAATTTAGTTTTTGGTCTAAGAAGATCCCTAGGTACTTAACTTTATTGGAAAATTGTATCGGTTTGTATACCTTCCAGGTATTCTAGACTAAATCAATACAGATAAGGCTTATCGTTCGCGGACATTTCTGGAGCGCTTATCTGCCGTTTGCTTCATTATCGCGGCCGCTTTCCCTTATCAAATTTTTCTAGAAAAATTCCTTAGGTACTAAATTCCATAATTACATTTCGTTACAATACTGTCTTTACCCGGGGATTTATAAGGCTTAAAGCTATCTAACGCCCATTTAATTCTATAGCAGTCTATGTAGCTACGTGACATACTTCTTCAGGGATTGGACCGTGTCAAAGAACTACTAAAAGTGTTCGATGTTCTGCCTACCTCGTAGGAAGCTCCTTTCGAAGAATAAATGAAAATTCCAATAAAATATATAAGAAAAGAAAAAACCAAATTCAAAATAATGGAGCACAGTAACTCAGTATGTCTAACATACCAGAGGTAAAACCCTCTTGAAATAAAAACTGCTACAGAGGACAAGATTATTTAGACAAAAGAGCACGGTAGCTCAATATGTGCACCATACCAAAGCGAAATGAAGAGTTACACCTCTGGTTATTTGTCCAAATGCTTGTATTCAAACATAATTTCATTAGAGCCATTTCGCCACTAAATTAAAATGTTAATGAGGTAATACATTGAGTTACAAGTCAAACAAGCTTCATATATGTCGCATAGAATCATCTAATAAAAGGTAGCGCCAACAGTTATACATCCGAATTAGGATTTCCATATAATTGTGCCGGGAGCGCGAATCCAAGATGGAACACAAAATTTGCTCAACAAACTGAGATGAATGCACAGCTTTAAACCCCTAATTCACTGATTCCACGCCACGCCAAACCTGCGGCTGACAGTTGCTTTAGTTTGCCGCCACTGGTGTCGCTATTGTAGGCTCGTGTTCCGCGCCGCCTAATTACGGACTTGATATTTTATTGTGCCAATATACCATCACTTACGGTTGTTTACAGCTCTATTAAAACAGGATTAGCTCGAAATATTAAAGGTGTTGAATTTATAAACTCCGGAATTACAGAAAACAAAGGGATGGTGTTGAGTTCGAAACATACATGAAAATTGCGGCAACTGTAACTATTCACTATTTAATACTATTCATCAATTTGCCTGAGTGACATTTTATAGAAATTGTTTCAAGTGAAATGTGTTAATTCTTATGTGGATCCCACTTCCTGAAATTTAATTTAAAAAAATATTTAAGTTTCGTAGCTCTTTATGTGACTGTTGCCATATCGTACAATTTTTTTTTAACCTAGCACCTAGTAATATTTTTTAAGCTGACTAAAAATTCTCACTTTGAGAAAAAAACATATTTCTTATTTATTATAAAATAACTGCAGTAAACTATTACTATTACTAATCCCGTGTTTGTAACATCCACCAACTAAAATTCAAATAGTGGATCGCGCTTTCAAATCCAACCAACGGAAAACATTTTCGTGGCTTACCAGGGAAGTAATCCGGTAATGAAAAAATTCCAAGCTCTTCATGGGGCATGATTAATTTAAGGAGCCCTCTCCTCCCAAGCAGCAGTTGGTGGAAACTGCAAAGCAACGGCATGTCGAAATAGAAGATTAACTTTATTGTTTGCTAATTTTATGGGGTGAGATAATAAGCCTTGTATATACGAATATATACAAGTTTATTACGATGCAATTGCAGTCTAGTTTTCATTAGATTCTAATAAAATTAGATTTCAATTGCATCGTAATAAACTTGTATATATTCGTATATACAAGGCACAAGGCTTATTATCTCAGCAGAGAAGAATGCTTCAATTAGCATGTAGCGAAAATGTTTGCGTAATAAACAGTTAAAAGTCAGTTACAAGTCACCCAATGGAGGTTTACTCTCTTGGATACTTATACGACTGACTAACGGCTTTAAGTTGGAACTGTATACAACCACCGTACCATGCTGATGAGGCCAAGGAAGGCCGAAACTAGTCTATGGTTGCGGTTGTACATATTTTTAATTATAAGCACGTTTAACTGTTTAATTACAGGACATTTGATTGGTCATTTGTCAATTTTATGGGGAGCGAATCTGCTTTTTGGGTTACGTAAATAGAGGCGTTTTTTTTTTACTCGAAATTTCAATTTTTCCTAAATAATGTGCACCTTTCTTTTTTTTTTCGAAATGACGATTCTAAAATCAATACTTTTTTCTCCAAATTTTCCATTTTTTCGGCTTTTTTACGAACTTTTGGCTTTTTCTAAGATCTTGTTTGTTTAAAAATATTTACTGCATCTAAATATCCCCCCTGTAAAATTTCGAAATGCAACTTGAAAATATGAAAATTTTTTCTATAAGTTTCTGTATTTTTAAAATAATATGTCCTAAATTACTTAACCAATAATATTTTTTTTAAATTTTACACTTTTTTTTTAAATTTAGCTTGAAATTTTAACTTATTTACAAATTGTTACTTTTTTCTCAGATTAACCCAAAAAACACCTTCTTTCACCCCTCTTGAGAATTTCGTAAATTTTATCTAAAAGTGGTCTAAATGGCGATACTTTGAATTAAGGGAAATTTCAAGCTAAGCATAGTTCTTGTTTTCGAGATATGATGAGCTAGAGCCTTTTGAAAATGACGCCCAACAAATGTATTTTTCTAAATATTTCGGGTGCTATTCAAGTTACATCGATAAAATTTTCAACAGAAGGAATATTTTTGCTCAAAATTTTTTTACTTGGAAAAATATTGTAAACTTTAACAATAAAATACAAAATTCTTTGCATATTTTACGTAACAAGATTATCTTGCTCAAAACCCCTAGTATATATTGCTTCCAAGCAGCTGTTTTATAAGTAAACAAATTTTAAATTGTGCATTTTTTGTCGAGGTTCTACGTTACTGGTGGCGATATAAATTTTCTAATACCAGCAATGGATTTGTAGTAAAAAATAAAAATATTCTTGTATACAGAGTTTGATCGATGTAACTCAATAAGCTCGGAGATATTTAGAAAAAAAACATTTGTTCGGTATCATTTTCGAAGTGCTCTGGCTGCCTTAGGAGGACTCTATTTAATATGACTCTGAATACTCTGTTTCATACAAACTTTTTTTATTTTAACGTAAGGAATCACCTCCTAAAATATAAGAACGTTTTTTCTGCACCACCTGCCTATGTAATACTACATTAAATAATTAATTATTAATATTAATATTGAAATACATTTCAGTAGTATAACCCAACCTAATCTTTTTTAGAAATATATATTTACTATTTATTTCAAAAACCGTCTGACACAAGGTTTGGAGTGTCTATCGAGATTTACAAAATTTTCAAAAAAATCAATCCCTATTGAAATTTGTAAAAAAACATTTTTGGAAAATATGTTGAAATGTTATATTAACAAACTCAGAAGAAAGCACAATCCAGAATTTATTAAAACTAAAATTGGAAAAATCGAAATTCCGAAATTGGAAAAATCGAAATTCCGACAAAAACATTGAAAATAAAAATAATCAACATTTAAAAATTTTAAAATTTCTATTTTGAAAAAAAACGGGAGATTAAACAAAGTTAGAAGTATTCAAAAAAGGAAAAATGAAAAAACAAAGTCTTTATTAGATTAAAATTTGGAAAAAGTCAAATTTTGGACAAAGATCAAAATTTTTATGAGACAAAAATTTCGAAACTTCAAACTTGTGAAAAAGCCTTGAGATCCTGGATTGACTTTTTGGAGAATATGTCGAAAATTTTAAGATAAAAATTAGAGCTTTTAAATTTAAAAACTTTATTAAAAAACTCAAAATTTTTAGAACAAAGTTCAAATTTCGAGAAAAGCACAACAAATTGAAATACAAATGTTAACACGAAGTTTTAAAATGTATACACTAGATTTTAAGGAAAAAAGGTAAAATCAGAAGCAGATTTGTTCAAATTAACGCAATTAATTTTGCATATTTTGGCACTTTTCGTGCATATTTTTAGCATTTTGCCTGCCTATTTGCATGCATATTTCAGTTTTTATGTTTCATATAATTCAGTCTCTAAACATTACCCACATCGGCGGGTAATCGTAGAGTTCTTTCGGAAATGCGTACAGGGCTTCGTCTCGAAAGGAATACTTGTTTGGATTTTTGAATGTTTGTCAACAAAGTTACATGCATACTTTTATTTTCAGGAGCTGCGGCAGCATCTCGTCTATATGTCGACGCCATCAGTAAATTAGCAAAACAGGCTCAACAGGGAACATGGGGAGGATCATCCGATATTGGTAAGCTTCCTTTTTCCATTGATATAGTATTGAAGTACAAAAGTAAAACTAGTTACAATTCAGATTTCTTCAGATTAGTTTGATCTTACTTTATCTCGTGAAATGGAAAACTACACCCGTCGTTTTTACTTCCATTATAATATCTAAGTTTTTTACGGAAGGAAAGAATAGTATTTCAGGCAACATATGCAAGTATTTTTAGGATTTGTAAGGAGATCAACTTGTTCAGCACATCTGCGTGTGAGTTACAATTTTGCCGCCCGAAAATGGGGCCTTTCTGCCTCAATGTTCGCGAGGGGAATGTGCCATTAATGAAACTATTAGATTAGTTCAGTTCAGATACAGTCGCACTCGTACCTCCAGTCTAATTTCAAACAGACATAATTGTCTGACTTGAGTCGCTGGAGACGATTGGAATTAAATTTCTTCAAAGGAAACAATTTAATTAATAATGGCATCTGGCTGTTTGATGACACAGCTTGATGTCTGCACTTTAGGTGAATCGTCGAATGTTTTTTCTCAAGAAAACTTCCTAATTTTTTTATCGCTTACTATAGTCATAGTATTTTTTAAAAAAGCTAGTTCACAATTAAAGCTATGTTTGCCGAATTATTCGAATGAAAATCCAACAAATTACGTGAAGGTGTTCTGATTAGCTTTAAAAGCCAAATTCTATGTGCAGGAGTATCCTAATTAGATACGATACACTCAACCGCGAAATTCCGTACTAATACTAAATCGTTTTAAGGATAAAATCATGGTGTTTGAGATATTTTTATTGCTTTGGAAGTTAATCGATATTAGAAAATAAGTTTATCTTGATTTTCACCCTCTTCGAACGCTAAGTAGCAATATAGAAAATAAATTGAATCAAGCTGAAATTTCCGATAATATCGCTAACGCTGTTGGATATTTACTTTGCTTTCAATATTCCCTATGTTTATAAATGAAAATATCTACTGCGTAATAAATTTTTGCTACAGTTACTTTCATCCAGACCAATGTTTTCCAACGTTTTTTTTATGACACACTTTGGTATTGGGTAAAAAAGGGCGCGCATATCCACCACATCATGAACGTCCAAGAAATGTTGGCCATCAAACAAAAAAAAAAAGGATTTCATACACGTCTAACAATTTTTTGCCTACCAAATAACCTTCTCATGAGCTCCCAATAAATTTTTGACAACTCAAAAAAGGAAACTTATTATTATGCATTTTTAAATTTTTGAGATTTCATATTTTGGTGACATACCTGAGGACTTCCGGCGACACAGTAGGATGTAACGACCCACACACCAGTTGGGAAACTGATCTAGACTGTTGCTATAGGTACAAATTTTGAGAATGTTTTTTATATTTTCTTGTTTTCTTTAACTTAGATTTTCGTATGAAAGTAGAGTACAACCTAGACTGCAAATTCATGCAGCCCTCCAAGCGTGTATAGTGGAATGATAGGTAGCTGAACTACCAACAGTTGAAACATTGCCACCTAGCGAAGCGGTTACTCTCCAGGAAAGTTCCCAGAAGACAAGGGTTTTAATGCCCAGACCAATAGGTTTGAACGTTTATTAGATTCGAAGTTTGGAAGCCAAAGACCGGTTTCGATCTTGTTAGATGACGTCAGTTTGGTATATCCAACTCGAATGCTAACAAATGTTCCGACAAGTAAGTACTAAATAATCAACGAACGTTAAGCGTGTGACTCTCAGACTACCGCCACCTATTGGTCCATAGAGATAACTATGGCCATCGCCAACAATGTCGTATACAAGTAGAATACAACCTAGACTGTAAATTCATGTAGCCCTCACGGCGTATATAGTGAATCATAGCTAGCTGAACTACCAACAGTTGAAGAACTGCCACCTAGCGAAACGGTTGCTCTCTAGGAACGTTCCCAGAAGGAGAAGGATTCTAATGTACAGACCAATAGGTTTGAACATTTATTAGATTCGAAGTTTGGAAACCAAAGACCGGTTTCGATCTTGTTAGATCTCGTCAGTTTGGTATATCTAACTCGAATGCTAACAAATGTTCCGACAAGTAAGTACTAAAGAATTGACGAACGTTAAGCGTGTGACTCTCAGACTATCGCCATCTATTGGTCCATAGAGAAAATTATGGCCATCGCCAACAATGTCGTATGCAAGTAGAATACAACCTAGACTGCAAATTCATGCAGCCCTGACGGCGTGTACAGTGAATCATAGGTAGCTGAACTACCAACAGTTGAACTGCGATCTAGCGAAACAGTTGCTCTCTAGGAAAGTTCCCAGAAGACAAGGATTCGAATGCAGAGACCAATAGATTTGAACATTTATTAGATTCGAAGTTTGGAAACCAAAGACCGGTTTCGGTCTTGTTAGATCTCATTAGTTTGGTATATCCAAACCAAAACTTTTCGTGTCAAACAGTTTTAGATCAAAATTTATAATTTTTTCCTGAAATATAAACGAAATCGATATTTAAAGTGTCAACTTCATAGTTAAAATATTGAATTGAATTTCGAATCGTACAGTGCATCCCGTTTTCAATGATTTTGCCCTATTACAACTATTTCCAACAGAAAAACAGGAGTCTACCCGCCACGTTGTAGAATTTTATACCCAAATCATGTGTCACACTTACGTATCCCCATTTCTTTTACATTAAACAATTGTTAATTAAAGGTATTCTGGCTAGAATTTACTTAGGTAACTCATAGGACGACACGGAGAGGAGGTAGTGAACGATAATGGACAAAGATGGATAGAGTTATGTGAACAACATTCACTGAACATTTTAAATGGCTTCTTTCAACACAAAGATATTAACAAATACACTTGGACCCAGAAAACGAAGAACCTAACGAGGAACCTAAAGTCAATACTAGATTTTCATCATAAAACAGAATTCGCCGATTCTTGCACATGATGTGAAAGTATGAAGAGGTACAGAATGCGGATCAGACCACCTATTAGTTAAAGCTCCGTTAGAAATAAAACGTATAGTTCAGACAGAGGCATCAAGAACAGAAGAAAGAGTGAAAAAAGCTTGGTACAATTTGAACGGTTTGAAAAATGAGTCCGCGAGCTTTTTGTATAAAGTCCGTCCAGCCCAAAAACTGCAGGATAAAATAACAGACATGCGGAAGCGATGTACGAAAAATTAAAAGCGAAAATACATGAAGCAGCAAGAGAGGCAATAGAGTCAAAAAATACAACTAAAACAAAGCATTATTGGCGAACGGACGAGCTACCAGAAATAGTAGAGGAGAAAAAGAGAATATATCTTGGATGGCTTAGCACAAAAGATATGAAAGATCAAAGGCTTTAATAACATATACATGGCCAAGAAGCTCATGAAAAAACAAAAAATCATGCTTGGTATAGAAAATGTGCTCAAATAAACTCAATGGTAGGGGGATCTAGGTCAAGAGAAGCAAGGAATACAATAAATAGTATAAGGAGAAATACGAATGAAAGAAGTAAAATAAATCCCATCAATCTGGAAAGAGAGAAAGATTATTATGAGCTGTTAACTGAAAACCTACTAGAATATCTTGACACACACCTAGTAGAGGTGATGGAAGTAGGAGGAAATCGAAAAAAATTCTCTAGAAGTAGTAAAAGCAGCACTGCAGAAAATGAAAGACAATAAAGCTTCTGGACCAGGTAATTTACTTATGGAGTTAATCAAATATGCCACCACAGAAGTATTAGATATAATCTGCCAAATATTCAACAAATGTTTAGCTGGAAACGACATTCCAAAAGATTGGAAGGCATCCTATTTAAACTCAATCTATAAGAAAGGAAACCGACGTGTTTGCCAGAACTACAGAGCGATAAATATAACATCATCGACTGGAAAATTATACGGAATGATTCTCAAAACCAGAATTGGAAAGAAAGCTGCAGACATCGAAGAACAGAACAGCTTTAGACCTGGAAGGTCTTGCGTGGATGATATCTTCACATTGAAACACATAGCAAAAAAGAAACTCTTACGAGGGAGAGAACTCCATGTCACCTTTGTAGACCTGCGCAAAGCACACGACTTGATTCCCCTCCAACAGCTGGGGATGGCCATGGAACAATTAGGCTTGAGCAAAAGATACATCCGAGCCACGAAAGCCCTGTATGCAAAGAACCTGATAACTGTCACAAATAGCAATGCAGAGGCACCTCCATTCTCGCAAACAAATGGATTAGGAACAAAATATAACGTATATGTTGGACAAGCTTATAGAGGAATACACAAAATGGGGACTAGAAGTCAACACAGAAAAGACAAATTACATGGTCATGGGAGAAAAGGGGGAGGATATAAAAATAGGACAGAGGAAAGTAATAAAAAAACGGCTACCAATACGAATACTTATGACTCCTAATAAGTGAGGACGGGAAAGATGACAAGGACATAATGAAAAAGGTTGGTAAACGGAAGAATACAATTAAAGCACTGCATCCAATTCTGGGGAACAAAACTAATTATTAATTATTCTAGAAATTTAGTGTTAAAATCTAAAATAATTTTTTTTAATTTGAAATTGCTCTTATTCTTTTTTTTTGACGAAAATGAAATAGCATGACAATTACACTAAAATAATCTTAACGTGACAACGTTTTATGGATGCAATCGACTAATACTTTACAAACTTTGGCAAAGGGTTATCGCGTTAACCCAAAAAATAATTCTAAAAACATAATTTCCTGATTTAAGATTTCTAATGTAGTTGGGATTTCCAGAATATTTTATCAACAAAGGGTTCCTTTTGCTTTAGTCTCTATAAATCAGTTAAAAAGGGCAAAAGAACGCCATTTGGCCCTTTAACTCGTTAGAAACAGGAAGCAGGCTCATTTGAATGTTTGTAAAGTAATAAAAGTGTGTTGTGTAGCTTGTAATTTAGAGTCGAAAGCCCAATGAATAATTTCATTTACCCCGTAAAGAAAAAAATATTGTTGGGAAGTTGTTTCGACGCATTTGAATGTTTTATTGTATTTTTATCGAACACCTAATCTACAAAGCACACAAAAATATCAAAAACGTGATCGATTCGTTGGCAAACGTGGATAAAAATATTTAAATCTTTTCGACATATTGTCGAGGGCTTCTGATTTTTCTCCCTCCGTGTTTTTATACACGGTTCAAAGAATTTTGCATAAGCGATACAATAATACACCTTCGTAATATCTAACTCCGGGAATGTCTTATTTTATTTTTCGGCGATATTAAGCCCCGACGCCTGAATTTGACGTACTCAAGCTACGCTTGATGAATAGGTCTCGTCGACGTTTTTCAATTCGTCAACTTTATTAGGCCCTCGATACAAAAAAGATTGATAGCAGTATGAAAAAACTTTAAAATATCTTGATATTTCCGACGGAAATGATGTAAATTGATAGTGTGTAAATTCATAGTGTGTCCCACTGAACGTGGGATAACATGGATATTTTTGATATTAATGGAGATAGAAAATCGGTTAAACAGGCAGAGTAGTATGGAATTCTATACCATCAACATGCTATTGAGAAGACAATTGAATACCAGGTTTTATCTAAAAAAAAGTGTAAAACGTAATTTTCTAAAATTTGTTATAACATATTTTTTGTCAACTTGAAAAAACTTTTAAAATCGTTTTTGTTTGGTTTTCAAAAAAAATTACAGTAGTTTAGTTAATTATTTTTCGTGTTAAATATTTAATTTTTGAGGAAGTTATAGCAATTTTGTTTTTTCCTATGGACGACATACGATACGTTACATATTATATATCAAAAGTGACATTCTTACAAAATAAACAATATTTGTATTATTTTTTTTCAAAATAGTACGCTAAACTGTAAGAGATTTTCTTGACAAGGTTTTATTAGTTTTTGAATGTTTTCTTCATGTTTAATTATTGAATCTGAAAAGAGAGCCAACTAAGAAAGGAACATTCTAGACTCAAAATTATTATGCAGAATCTAAACACCATATTAAAATTAGGTGTTTCCTCCTCAAAAGGAAAATTTCCGGTAAGCTCCACAATTTCAAAAATATTTCATTTGGATTTAAAACAGTCAGTTATGATCTTCGAAGTTTTAGATTTATGGGATTTTGGGAAGTCAAAAATCTTCTAAAGTGAATCGCCCCTTATATACTATTTAATTTTTGGCATGTCACATGCATATCTTGTATAAAGGATCGATAAAAGCCTCTAGGCATTAGCGTTCGTTTATGACAAGATATTGGTTAGGTTGCAAAGTCTAGTGTTTGGCGCGGTGGCGTAATGACCTCATCCATTCAAATTGGCCTACTCGGCTTATCTTAACCTCAAAATCCGACGTAATTGTAGCAATCACCACCTCGCGCCCTCACCCTCCCAAAGCATATCAACACATCTTGCTCTCAGCGAGGAATCGTTTAATTACATTAAAGGATTTATCTTGGGAATGCAAGTTAGAACAATATTCGATTTTACTGCTAATCTTGTTAAGTAGGGTTGAATAAATCTGCTGCAATTTGTGTAACATATTGTCCCTATTAGGATCAAAAGTCGGGCGTAATATGCAGTGATTTGTTAAAATGTTGCTTTTGAAAGTTGGAATAGCAACAAAATTGAAGTATATGTATATGTATAGGTACATCTTATATTATCTTGGGTGGGGGTATGTTTTACTAGTCATTTTTATGGTTATCACTATAAGATTTTAATTGGTCAACATATATTTATAAGGGCACCAAGTAAATAGGTTCTATAAGAATTTTTTTTATTTAAAAAACACTTCGGAAGGTATCTACTAATATTAGAGTCTGATCAAAAGACATGGTCAATAAGTATTTTTGTTTTACCTTAACTTAACTAGGCTTGAAATCTTAAAACTAATGTCCTACTCTCTAGTATACCTTAGGGCAGGAGTTCCCAAAGTTTTTCTTAGGCAGGCCAACTTAATATTACCGAAATTCTTGGCGGGCCAAAAAAAAACGAAATAAAATCAAAACAATAACCACGATTTTTTTGTTTTAAATATATTTAACTATCTTTTATATTTTTTTATAAGTATACCAAATTTTATAAAAATATAAATCTTTAATTATATATTTATTAAAACAAAAAAATAACTGAAATCCATCTTAATATATAATAATATAAATCTTTAACTGTAGCAACAATTATTATAAAATCACACAATTTATTATCACAAAAGTAAAATCCTTCTTATTGTAAATACAGAACTATAACTATAGTAACAAGTATTACAAACTAATAATCCATTATTTATAACTATAACTATAGTAACAAGTATTACAAACTAATAATCCATTATTTATTAACAAAAACAAATGTAAAATATTTTTTTTATATAAAGAAAACAATATTTTACTAATACTTAATGCTTAAAGTTCTGTAAGAATTTTTTTTAAATATTAAAATATTTTATTGTATTTTATTTGTAATATTTATTATTTATTTTACTGTTTGCTTATTTATTTTTTATTAAAAATATAATATATGGTATCGATATTGCGGCCCGCATTCACAGGATTTGCGGGCCGCATTTGGCCCGCTGGCCGCACTTTGGAAACCCCTTAGGGTCTATATAACCATACTCGTATAAGTCGCACAAGCTCTGCTTTTTCACCGACGCAACGCGACAGTCACTTGGCTAGCTCAAAAGGCTTCACTCTACTGAGTCCTCCTGTCATATTGGTACTACCAAGAAGCTGGATCGCCTTGACATTCACATGTTGATGGAGCCGTTGTTCGTAATTCCTTGCAAGTCTGGTAATAGTTTGGTCAATGGGTCCACCCGAAGGTTTCGATGAAGATCACTCTTTCTGACATACCAAGGTGCGTTAACAATATTTCTCAATACTTTATTTAAAATCTCTGCTTTTTCACCGACGCAACGCGACAGTCACTTGGCTAGCTCAAAAGCCTTCACTCTATTGATTCTTCTTGTCATATTGGTCAAGGAAGTGGATCGCCTTGACATTCACATGTTGATGGAGCCATTGTTCGTGACTCTTGGAAAGTCTGGTAATAGTCTGGTCAACGGTGTCCACCCAAAGGTCTCGATAATACTTTATTTTAAAATATCTGGTTGGTTAGGATATTATTTTGCTGGTGCATCCCCAGAGCTGCAATCCATAAGACCACACTGGTTGGAGGATTTGTTTACACAAAAGTATTTTGTTATATGTTGACAGGCTGTAGTGCCTACCAAGTAATCAGTACATTTTTCTATATCTTATCTCAAGCTCTTCCTTTTTGTTTTTAACATGGACCTTCCAGCGAAGTCTAGTGCAATGCCTAGATATTTTTCCGCATTTACATAAGGAATCTGTGCATTATTTATATTAATAAAGCCAGGAGCTTTCTTAGTATCTATGTTGGTTTTTATTTCCTGTTCTATTTACTTCGGGAATATTGGTGCAATGCCTATGTTATTTTCGTCACATGACTTCCAGTTTGGCAATTCTTCTCATTTCTTTGGCTGGAAGGTATTTTCAAGATGTTCTGCAAACCTATTGGCTTTTTGAATATTGTTTCTATCCCAATTTCTATCTGCATTTCTGATTAGTGTATTCTGCACAATCGGCCTTTTTAATTTTTTAACAGCTTTTCAGGCAGAGTAGTCAGTACTTTTGTCATTTGTCAGCTCATTTAAGTACTTATTAGTAGGTTTATATTTTCTTCTTTATATCTCTCTTTTTAATTTCTGAGTGGCATTATTGAGTACTGTTTTACCTGCTGGACCTGTGGAGTTTTCTTTTGAGATCAAATTTCTTCCTTCTTTAAAATAATTATTTCCCTTTGTCCTCTGAATGTTGAAAGGAGTATTACTCCAAGCTATTTGCTGAATAAGGATAACAAGCATTTCCTCTTCCTCATTTAACTGTTCAGTTGTTTTTAATGGTACGTTTAGATTAATAACATTTTCAAGATCTAATTTAAAGTTTTGCCAATATGTACGGCTGTTTGTTAATTTTGGGGCGTTTTCTTTTTGGATAACAGTATCGCTAAGAGTTAAGAGAAAGGGAGAGTGATCTGAATTCATGTCCCATGCCTCATCGACCTGAATGTAGTTTCTATTAGGTCAGGAATTTTGTTTCTATCTGTAAGTGAATAAGTTGGTTTGCTAGTTAAATGTGCCTCACATTTGAAGTGTCTCATTGCTTCGAGCATTTTTTGCCTGTTGCTGTGGTTAGCCTAGATCCCCAATGAACGTTCTTCGCATTACCGTCACCTTCAATGATGAATTTAGGACCTTGGCTATTGAAGAAGTCGATATGCTCCTTTTACGTGGCGTGTCTTGGGGGACAATATACGGATGTGACCATGACATTATAAACTTTAGTTTTAATCATTACCGAAGTTGCCTGAAATTCTTCAGTCCTGAATCCCATCTCTTAATGATGCAAAATCCCTTCTCTGCACTAATTCGCCTGGCTGCATTTTGGGAATAAATCTTGTGGTACCCTTTAAATCCCTTAAATTTTATAAAGGACTCATTAGTGAAGTGGGTCTCTGAGATAAGGAATATGTCTATGTTTTCTATATTTAGGGCTGCTTGCAGGTCTTGTTGATGCTGCAGCAATCCATTAGCATTCCCTTATTCTTAGGTTATTACACATTATTATTTTTTTTTCTTAGGTATAGCCCCTTTACTGCTATATTCCATCTTAGTGATACGTTTATCCATGTTGTTCAACTTTTCCAGTATCTATTGGAGAGTGTTGTTAATGGATGTATGTTGCTTGATATTTTCTTTTTCTTCATTTCTGCCAGCTACCACGTGACTGAATGGTTTGGATTTAACAACTATATTATCTCCAATTTCAGTCTTTTTTTATATTAATCGCTGGGGCTGTTTTGGCAAGTTCTCCTGTTGCATTGTTTTATTTTTAATTTCCTGCATTTGCTTGGCTACTTCACATCCTCTGTAGTTAGCAGGATGCCCTTCGCTGCAGTGTAAGTATTTTGGTTTATCCTCTTTCGGCTTATCGCAGTTTATCGTTAAGTGTTTACCGGTGCACCTAACACACTAACACATCGTGGTTCTTTTGCGCAGTATTTTTGTGTATGTCCATATGACTGACACCACTTACATTGTGGTATTAGCTTGGATTTTTTAAGTAGAACTTCTTCTATATATATATCTATATTTTTTTTATTCCAAAGATTCTCTCGATACTTTCATCATGTTGAAATTCAAGCATGAACATACTATATTTAATGATTGTTTGGTTTTGTACTTCAATTTTCGAATCGCTGCAATGATCCTTAACTATATCTCCAGGATGACAGGAGTGGTGTAGTTTGTAGGCCATTACTTGAATTGATCTGTTTTGTTTATTTTTGTAAGAATGCCATTTGTATCTTGGTTCATTCAAGATCCTCCTAAGCGTTAAATAGTCTTCTTCATTTTTCTCATTGATGTTTATATTCTTATCGTTAATAACTTTAATTTAAAAATTCTGAATTGGGTCTTTTACCAGTGTATGAAAGTCAATCACCTCCACAATTATTGGAGGGGGTTTACACATTTTCTTTAGTTTTTCTACTGCTTTTGAGACATTGCGCTCAGGTTGTGCTGGTGTAAGAGAAGTACTTATTTTCCTTTTCTTTACGATTTTTTGTCGTATCCACCCAGTTTCTTTAACGAGTTCTTCTTCGTCGGTTTGATATTCAACTGCATTACTTTCAATTTTACTACTCAGTTTTTTTGTAACTGAATATTTTGAACACATTTCATCGTGACCTTTTTGTAGCTTTTCCATACGTTGCTGAATTATATTTAGCTTTTCTCAAAATCTATGTTTCTGAATCTCAGGTTCTATAAGAATGATACACAATTAAGTAAAGAACAAGGAGAAAGTGGAGGTTTTAAAAAAATATCCTTAAAAATATTAACACTATTCCCAAATATTTCAACAATGGGCCAAAGATAATAATAACATTTAATAGGTGAAAGTGAGGATAAGTTATAGTTATTGTACAAATTTTATGTGGTAATTAAAACTGCTAATGAATGTTTGACCAAATTTGGGACTATAATAACGCACAAATTTGCTAGAAAGGTTAAATATGCGACACCACAAGTTATTGACTTAACGCGCAATAATTTGAAAAACAAAACATTTGCTATTAACCATAACCAGATACTAGTATGGCTATCTACTATAAAGTTACAAATGGGAAGCAGGAGACTTTTTGAGGTTAGATCGAAATAAAGTACATCAAATATTATTTTGTCGTGATTGGTTATGATTTAAATGAAAATTAAAAGAAAATAGTGGCACACTATTCACAGTACATCTTAATTTGACGCAACAAAAGATTTACTCTTAGGAAAAATTTACAACAGTAAAGATTTTGACAGTTTTTAAGTCAATGTCAGTAATCATTTTTGAATCACCGCAAATTAAATAAAATTATATGAAGTGTTTAGCTAATAATATATGTAAAAATGTTTACCTATTAAAAAATTGTGATCTTTATAAAAAATAATAGTAATAATAATAAACCGGGAGTTTCAAAATAAGATGCTCATACTTAAGGAGCATAATCCTCGAGTGATTTTAAGAAAAAAAGTTTTTATCAACATAGGTCCGGAATCGCTTTATTTTTAAGTTAGAGGGTCTTGAAAATTAAAAAAAAAATAGTTTTTTCTTAAATATACTCTGAAACCACTTGAAATATTTTTTTAATTTTGGTAGATACTAACTAGACATAAACACAATTTTTTTGCAGGAAAAATATTTGCGTTTCTTCTATCAGTGGCGTCCATACTAATATTGGTTTTAGATTCTTAACGAGAAAAATGGCACGTCACTGCTTTTCTATAAATGAAGTACCAATTTCATAAACGACCTTCATTTCTTGGTAAAAATGCTCCCTTAATTTTTTTCGTCTGATGTCTGATTTCGTTGGAGTTTTGAAATTGATTTTTCTTTGAGATTGGAATCTCGTTCAGATGAAAATTACAAAGAAACAATGAGCAGCTCTATATTAGGGGAAAGTAAGAGAAAAACGAAATATTTGACATCTTTTTGCTCAGCTCCATGACTTCACCTCTTATACTATACGGATTATAGAATAATGATAGTGCACGCCCTATATTAGCCATGTATAAAATTTTAGGGGTGCGAGCAATTTTCAAGGAATCTCACTATTCCAATAAAAAAGCGTTTAACCGAAATAGCGCTAAACGAAGCAGCGTTAAGCAGGATCTTACTGTATTTATAAAATTATTTAATAAAGTTGGTTTTAAAAGTTGTTAGTAAAACACTTAAATATTATGAATAAACAATGAAAAAAGCTTTCTGCAACATTCCTTCCGGATATTTGAAATCTCTCTTAGGTGTTGGTCATTTTTCCCACTTTTCCCTATATAGCAGTAGCTGTTTATTTATACAGAAGAAAACAGATGTAAAACTTCGTTAGTGGGCGAAATTTAGGTTATAAAGAAGGTAGTTGAAATCCTGTAAATCAAGAACTTGAAGAAGGCAACTATGGAGCCATTATGAAGGTTTTTAAGAATGGACGAAAATGTTTTGAACATTTAATTAGTTTAGTTGAAGCCAGAAGCAGATATCCTAAAATTAAATGGAGTTTCAAATGGTGAATAATTAATAACAGCTTGAAAATATTAAATGTATCCTTTTTATGTGGCTAGGTGAACTATTTCTTTATTAATACAAGTGGTTTGCAAAACTGCCTATGCTACTTATTAATAGATAAAGGTAAAATTGTTTTTATGCCTTTGAATTTTTAAAGTTAATTCCATTTAGTAAAATAACTTAATTTGGGTTATTGTGAAATTTGCCAATATTTGAGGGAAAACATGTAGATCAAGAAAATAAGACCATATTTTTGTACAATATATATTTATGAGCCATATCTTCTTGTTGAATCAAAAGTTTAACTCGCTTGATAACATATCTTTACGCCTGCAGTATATAAGTTAAATTGACTATTTGGAAAATGTGCTTCCTATGCATTGTTTAAATAGCGTTTTAATTTGATTATGCGGCATGTGAGATTAAAACAGAAATTATCACACAGTCGGCAGACGAAGACCTAATAAACAAAGACTAGATCGTATATAAATGTAGAATACATAAAAGCTAGAAATAATAATTTTACACATTATGAAATTTTTATTTTTGATATTTACAATTTGAAAATTCAAAAAAAAACACTATTATATCATAATTTTATGTTTTCACTTCTGTCGGCAGTCCCCATAACTGCCCATTTTTTAAGGTAATTAGTTACCTAAAATGTACCTTATATGTTTACCTAAAAATAATAACACCAATTTTTGATAAATATTTAAGTATGTATTAGGTACATTTACATTTCATGTAGGACATTTGCTATTTCTCTGAAATTATTTCAAGTAAAATAACACTGTTATATTTTGCTTTAGATTTGTATTAATTATTGGAATATAAGCTCACATAAATTAAGTAGCCCATGTCCTATTCTAGTAACAGAGTGTATTTCACAGGAAACCAAATGGCGTAAATGACAAATTGTAATTGAGCAGATAACACGAATATTCCATATTGGATTCGAGTCCTGATATCAAATTTGTCTAATTGCTATTGCTTCTGAACCGAAACATTGGAATATCTCGTGTATATCACTTCCAGTATACATATCATACAAAATATCCGAGACATCTGAAAGGCTAGTAAAAAATAATGAAATTATGTATTCAGGTCTCCAACTCTCACATTATATGCCTCATAAAATTTTTATAAAATTCATGATCTCGAGCCACAATAACATCTTCGTTGATACTCTTATAACTAAAGGCATTTTCCTGCCGACATTATTGACTTTCGTTGCGACGGAAGACTGTACAAATTACAGCACGTTTCTTATAAAACGCTGTTATTGAGGTGATGCTGTTAGTAGTTTTTCCAAATAAAGGAGGGATATTAAGGGGCGCGAATAAACGCTCGTCCGAATGCTGAAGTAATATTTCGTGTTTTCCTGGATGGTCTTTAAAAGCGTAATAATGGGATCCTTTTACTTATATTATATAAGGCAAATTTGAACATATTATACTTGAAGCGGCGAAAATATATCTTTATTACTTTTTATTTCTTTATATTATAAACGGTACTTGGTTCTTTAATAAAACATAGTTTGCGTCTGTATGGTTAAAATCCCTAAAAATTCAAACGAATACTGCAAAGAACTATATTTTACAATTAAATAATTTAAACTGAAATTAAATTTGGCGGCAGTATAAATTTTGAAATTAATATTTTCTCCATCAAAGTATATTTCGTGTTTTCCTGGATAGTCTTTAAAAGCGTAATAATGGGATCCTTTTACTTATATTATATAAGACAAATTTGAACATATTATACTTGAAGCGGCGAAAATATATCTTTATTACTTTTTATTTCTTTATATTATAAACGGTACTTGGTCCTTTAATAAAACATAGTTTGCGTCTCTGTATGCTTAAAATCCCTAAAACTACAAACGAACACTGCAAAGAACTATATTTTACAATAAAATAATTTAAATTGAAATTAAATCTAGCTGCAGTATAAATTTTGAAATTAATATTTTCTCCATCCAAGTTATGCAGAATGCAACATAATATACGTGACTGAAAAGGTGAAAAGTTCGAACTGATCGACCTAAAGAAAAAGGTAATTATCATACATCCGTAAGGACAGACAAAAATGGTCACACTCGATATTGTTTCACGGTTTCATCGCTCGACAGATGCTTATCAGGTTATCACATGATCGTGATCATGCCCAACATGGCTAAAAACTCCAGCAGTGTACAATTTATTGTTTCCATATGCTAGAAGTAATTATGAAAATAATCGCATTTCTATACATTTTTGTTACCTCCAATCAATTTGCCTGACAAATAGGCCAGTGAAATTAGGATTTTTTTGATGAAATAATTGATGTCTAAGGAGGTGAGCTTAACTTTCTAGCCAAAAAAAAAAACCGCTACATTTTTGCACTTTTTTCCATTTTCCAGTGATAACTCCTGCTTCTTTACGGAAAAAATTGTTATTACAAAAATTGTAGATCAATAAATTTTATATTGGAATGAGTATTCGAAACTTGAAATTAGGTGCAGTGGTATAGCAGCAACTAGCAACCAAACCTCCTTGTATGAAATTTGTACTAACACAGTATTCATGCATACGTAACTTTGAAACTGTTATTCTAACTCAAAAATCTTATAAAATAAAACTTGTAGAGCATTAAATTTTGGAAATTTTGGGTCTAGAGAGTAGCAAAATTAAATTAGGGCGATTTTACATATACATATGCACATAAATCCAAAATGGCTACCTAATTATATGTTCGCTGGTACACATTCTATACAGGGTGTCCCCGTTTTAAGTATCTTAAATGAAACAGGTGATAGAAAAAACAATTTTAAGCAAAAGGTTTCCTATGAACATGTATCCGGAAACTCTTAATAACAAGGTGTACAAGGTAATTATAAGACACTTAAAACCGGGACATCCTGTATATGCTTCGTATTTAAATTACCTATAGCTCCATTATAATCAAAATTTAAATGCAGTTATCTACTTGAAAAACAAATTTTCAGTTTAATAACAATTTTTCATTTCTTCTAAATGTCCGAGAACAGAAAAAAGGAATAAAGATATATTCACACGGTTTTATGAATGAACACATTTCTGTCTTGAAATCATCCAGTTTTTAGCATTCATGCATTTTGATCATCGAGAAAGATGATCAAAACATAATCATTAACATGTAGACAGGCGGGGATATTTTTATTTGATTCCTCACTTTAGTCTAACAGTTGGATAAGTTTCAGATGTGTTGGTGAAATGATGCTATTAGAAGCCCGAGTACTTTTCTATTTTATTTTTTTTTATTTAGACAATATTACTTTATTTTCCCAGCTCCCAGAAGCTTCAGATACTCAGCTGTTATACAGAAAAATATCTTATTTTACAAGTTTTAAGCAAATGCACATGAGTCTTCTTTTGCTAAGAGAATTTTAGTTCTTGAAGTTACTGGAAGTTGTATCACTTTGTAAGAAAATCATGGCAGTGCTAGTTTTTAGATGAAGAAGACGCTAGTGTAAATAGCGCAATGTTATTGGTTAAAACCATGATAATGTATAAGTAAGGTTATCCGACGCGAGGCGAAATGTGGCACGTAATCGGGAGACTGATGGCTTAGAGAGAGATAGACAATAAGATGTTTAAGAACTGGTGTAACTCTATGCAAAGTATACGGCACCGGCTGTAACTTAAAAAAAAATTAGAACAAAATATTTCAAATAAACATTTTTTGGTTAATTATTTGCCACGTTTTGGTGATCTCAATTTCTTTTTCCCTGCTTTTGTTTCATTGCTACGGTAACGAACTTTGAAATTTCAAATGACATCCGTTGTTTGCTTTTTTAGAATTTGCATATCTTTCTGCATTTGGTGACCCCAAATCTTACAGGGTTTAGAAGTGAAAAAGTTCGAGAAAATATAAGAATTTCTTAATTTTACCGATTCTCGTATTAAATAATTTAATACTATTTTTAAACATGCGTTAGTAATTAAAATGAAATTTTTGCCGGTATATCTATGTTCGTTTTTGGTAACGATGTTATTTTAGTTCTTGGAGTGCTTTAAAAATAACATTAAAAAATGAATGATAAAAATGAGTAAAATTATGATTTTTCGAAATTCTTCGAATCTAACCCCTATAAATTTGATGTTACCGAATGCGGAAAGTTAAGATTTTTTCAAAAGAGCAAATAAATTCAGGTGTCATTTGAAAACCCAAAAATTAGTTACCAAAGCAACAAAATAAGAGCTAAGAAAACAAAATCAAAGTTACTGGAAAGTGACAAATAATTAACCAAAAAGGTTTATCTGACATATTTTTTCTATAAACATTTTTAAAAAAGGTACAGCTAATGTTCTATACACACACCGGACCCTGATAAACCAACGACTCGTCTGTCTATTAATATCATTTTTCTTTCTTAAATACATATATACAAAAAGAATTTTATGTGTAAATTACTTTGGGCATAAGATATTCATTTAAAAGAAACTGATTGAGTTTTTTAAGAAATACGTACTCTCCACAGTTCATTTCATTCTTAAAACGAAATCCTGCACTAAAATGTTTTTCGCATACAAAATCACGAATTGACAACAGCCGGTTATTTCGCAGGATTTTTCACCTCCATGCATCAACTTTTTCCTTAGGCACTCGAACAACGACACTTTTTCATGACAAGCTTTTATAACCACTGTTGCAAATAGACACAAGTCTTGCCCATTTTGTAATTAAAATATAAATATAAAACCGAAAAATTGCGAAGCAATTGCATAAAGTATCAATATTTGCATAGGAAGCATTGCTTAATCTTACTTAAGGCAGTCCTTCTACAGGACTATCCTTCATATGGTGTTGTCTTTTCAATCGTCTTCAGTTTTAGTGCCACTTATCGCAACTGTGAGATAAAGCGGGTAGCGGGTTACATTATCAGTCTTATATTATATCATGGTTAAAACATACATCAAATTGGCAAAATAATAGAAAATCGTTTCTTCCGAAATTATTAGGTAGAGCTGGTTCATCGATGATGGAGATAGATAACAGGCAATTTCTAGTTAAGCGAATTTTTCTCTTAACAATATCATATCTGAATTTGGTGCCATGACTATAGCGAACATTTATGTTCTCGGCGTAGGTACTAAGTAGGTGCAATAGTCAAGAGTATATTGTCCCTAAACCAATACCGAAAATTTGTGATGTCCAAGTCTTGATTCGTCGGTAAACAACACGTGGTATAAAATATGTCCGCTGGCATCATTGATTTTCCTTATAAGTTCGCAAAACTCAAGAGCCTTGTAATGGTAATCGGAAAATATATGTTGAGAATTAGCCACTTTATAACACTTGCACTCATTTAATTTCAAAATATTCTGCATTGTTCGCCCAAAAAAATGTGGGTAGTTTTAAATCACCCTATAACTAAATATTTCCTAAAAGTATTATCATCAATTTATACGTATCATAGAATTATTTTTTGAACCTTACTTCTCACTATTTCAATAAATTCTCTTTAGGCTAATTTTTGTTTTAAGGGAATTCCGAATAAGGTGCTCAAAAATCGCTTTTTGTGCTAGAAATATATTCCATTAGTGTTAATAATGGACAACATAATCCCATAATGCCATATCTGCAGCGAGTTTACATTGGAACTGCGTTAAATCCCTCGTATAACGTGAATGAGAGCAAATATCAATTTTCCACAACGCGACTTCAAAAGGGAGGTTGTATCACCCAACGCACAACCAATAAGCTGATGTTGTTTACGATTTGGTACAGGATCGTGTTGCCAAACTAATAAAGATTGGCCGAATTAGCTTATCTTAAGCTGGTTATATTTAATGCCTGATTATTTACCATTGGACATGTGCCATATTTTTCTAAAAAAAAAAATATTTATCTTTGTTGTTGTTCACTTGGCGTCTTTTTACATTACGTATACATAAAATTAATAAAATTTCAAAAATTACAAAAAAATATATTATATGTTATTTCTGGTTGTCTATACTTTGGTGAATCAGGCTGCATATCATCTTTTAGATGTGTTGACTAAATGTAAGTTGAATTGAACTATTTTGAACACCTATATTTTCTCTTGAAATCTGAATATCTTTTAAGTAGTACCTCCAAAAGCATTACGTTGATTCTTAATTCGTCAAGTAACAATTTGTACCTCAACGTTTATTGAAACCTGAATAACCTGAAGACTAAAAGGTTGTAAAAATATTAAACTGGATTTCTTTCTCTTTAAAAGAATTTGAAGCACGCCAAAATTAAATTTATTGTCATACGATAACAATTGACTAGCCGTAATTTTATTGTAGTTTAATAAAAGTCAATATGTTCCGAAATGTGTTTTAACGAAAATGGAACTCTAAATAAAGGTTGAAGTTATTTCAAATGTTTCCACTGGCACGCGCATTGTTTAATTAAATCTACTAGATTAAAATCAAATATCTGTACAACAAAATTGGCATTGTTTTAGCCCGATGGGGTATTATGAATTTTTCATTGTTTATTTAAAATGAATTTTCCGATAGAAAAGGAAGCCTACAAGTGTCACTGCTCACTCGATAACTATGTTAATCCAATTATCTTATTACGTAACAAGATATTAGCCCTTTGTACATCGTTTGGTGACGGAATAATTTAGAAGCAGGTAAGTTTCAGAGGGGTAGATGAAGTACCACTACGCAAACTTGACGAGTTATCCAAACTGTTCGCGAGCGAGTTTCCCTTTAGCATAATCTAATAATCGGGGTTGGTTTATCTCCGTAACCCTCCTTCAACTTATAGGCATTAACCCCTTCCGTGGGCTCAGCTACGCTTGAAGGTGAATACTCAATCCAGCTAAACAATAAACTTCGCTTGTCTATCTGCCTGAAATGCACTTATTGCCGCCTCCTTGAGGATTCTTGAATTTAAAGAACACTGGGGTTGCACAATTGGGTCTTCATAAACTGTAGTTATTCCTTTATACTAGAGTTTATTATTATTGTTAATATTTTTAATACATTTTGGTGAAACGGACTAGTCCTTGGTTATCTTCAAAAATTGAAATACAAATCTTGAAAGATTAAAAAACACAACAAAGGTTGCCCTAATGCTTTCGATAGCCAAGCTATCACCTTCAGAGAGATACTATAGTATCTCTCGAAACGCGTTAGAGCAACCTTTGTTGTATTTTTTAATATTTCTTTGTTTCAGGGGACAAGATTTGTATTTCAATTATTAATACATTTTAGCATTGACTGTGACGCTTTTCAGCATTTATATCAAACGTTTCTGAGAATTTTATTAATAAGACGAGAATATTTGTTATATTGATTTACAAAAACATTAAAAAATATTTTAATATGTACGTTTCTGTGCTCTCACATCAACCTCTAATTGCAATGGTAACGCGTAATTAAGCAATTTACCGTTACAAGAATAATACAAAATAAATTAATGTAAAGCTTACTGGGTAACTGTTTGTTTAATTGGAAATATATTGCATAATGTTCATTAAATTTTATTTTAAAAAAAATTGCCCACTGCCGACAAAAATGAAACCTTAAAATTATAATACAACAGGGCGTTTTTAATTTTTAAATTTTAATATCAAAAATAAAAATTGCATACTTTGTAAACAAAAATTATTATTTCTAGTTCTCATATCCTTTATATTTATGCTGGGTGTTTTTTTTAGTTGGCAGATTACCTTTATATGGAGTACCACTTATTATAAAGGCAAACTAATTTTGTCGATTAAGCTAATGGGCGCTAAACTATCTTTTAAAAATATTTTCAACTTCCTTCCACTTCCACTTATAGCGGAAGTAGAGATTGACTGTCTTATTTATAAGGTAAGTTTATGTATACATGATTAGTGCTGCCTTTGATAGTTTTAAAAATATTTCAATTTTTCGAAAAAAAATGACAGAAAAGAGGGTTAATTTGACTCTTTGTATCTTTTTTATTATTTGCAGTAAAAAAATGAAATTTGGTTTGAAGTAATGGAATATTATAAAGACTATAACAACATAATCAGATTTTACATTTATTATACAGGGTGATGGAAATTTTATAATCTTTACTGTTTTTGTTTTATTCAAAAAAAACTCTGTATTTTAAATGGGAACTATATGTTTTTTAATCATTTTTGGTTTCTTTATATAAAAAGAAGAAAGATGTTACATTGCTTTTTTTAAAAATATTGTGCCGTTACAGAGGTATTTTACATAAATCTTAAAATAAAAAGAATCAAACTTCTCTTTTTTGTTCAAGTAGGAAATAACTGTAGGCAATAAAAGCCCAAAGAATTACTCATAATAAGTAATAGGAAAATAAAATAATTTACAAAAAATTTACATCAAGAACAACAAGGACGGTCTTCCGTTTCAATACATTTAAATGCATATTTTAAGATTTTGAATTGAGTAACCTTTTTAAGCACATCCGATTGTTCCTAGCAATATGCTTGTCATGCAGTAGTCGTAAAAAATCACTAAATAATTTCCGTTTCAATTTGTATTGTAAAATTTAACGCTTACAAATCCTAAGTTCTAATCTAACAGCGTAACAGCTAAAGGACGAATTTTCTTGAACATTTGTTGTTGATTTTCATTACTCCAAAAATGAGAAGTCTGTTTGACAAACCATTTTTACGAAACTTGCATTCGTGGCTCCATAAATATTTTTCAATAAGTATTCTAATAATTAACCAAAAGCTTATTGGTCCTGTACGGTTATCTTTTAAATGTTATTTAGCCTAAAATTTTTAAGCCTTGTGTTTATGTTTTTTTTGAAAATTTTTCGTCTACTGCCAAATTGCTACTAGAGAAAAAAAAGATACATTTTTCTTTTTTATTTTGAATTATATTTCTGTAACGATGTGGAATTTTAAAAAAATGTTCTCCCTCTATTTGAAGAATCCAAAAATGATTTAAAAACACATAGTTCCTATTTAAAAAAAACAGAGTTTTTTTGAATAAAACAAAAACAAAAAAGATCATAAAATTTCCATCAGCCTGTGTAATAAATGTAAAACCTGATTACGTTATATTGAAAAAGATACAAGGAGTCAAAATAACCCCCTTTTCTGTCATTTTTTTTTCGAAAAATTGAAATATATTTAAAGCTATCAAAGGTAGCAATAAACATGTATACATAAACTCACCTTATTTTTTTACGTAAAATCCAAATAAAGTATAAAATTTGGGGGTTGCCATTTAAACTAAGAAAGTTGATGTCTACTTCCGGTATAACCGGAAATGGGAGGAAGTTGAAAATATTTTTAAAAAGTAGTTTAACTCCGATTAGCCCCATCGACAAAATCAGTTTTCCTTTATAATAAGTGGTACTCTATATAAAGGTAACATCCCAACTAAAAAAAAAAACACCCGGTATACAATCTAGTCTTTAATTTTGTCTATTTTTGGTTACTGCAAATTAGAAAACCTGTCACACTATCTAAATTTTATATTTGCATAGCAAATTTCAAGATATTTAAAAGAATATGTTTTCAATGTACTGCTTTTTCGGATTAGCGGGGTGGCGGATTACAGAAATTGGGAATTAGTTCGGATGTCCCCTATCTTTAGTCGTTTAACAAAAGAAGTTTTCACTTTAAAAACATTTAGACAATGGAGCTGAGGACGGATATTAGTCAGTTGTTGCGCACCAAGTACTAGCACAATCCTTCTGCATGCTTAAAATAGTGCCTGATCCACGTAAAGTTGTCCGACCATTCTTCTCCTGCAAGAATAGGGGAAGCGAGGAAATGCCGTTCACTTGAGGCAAAAATGCTTTATTTTTGTTATATTTTGATTTATTCTAAAAGTCTAAGGAAATAACAAAACTTTAAGTGTTTAATTATTAACGTTTCAGCACAAAACGTATTTACGTTGTAACAAAAACTAATAGTAAAACTCATTTAAAAAAAAATAAATTTGGACGACATTACCCCAGACTGTGGGGAATACCTCTCATTTGAGGAGGTAATGACGTTCAAGGCGGATTGTTTGAATGTAATATTAGAAAGTTTTAACTTTAATCATACAAATCATAAACATACTCTTAAGAAAACGATATTATCCAATATTCAGAGCATATGGCATGAGGTCAGGCTTGTATGTGATACCACATTTGGTTATCTCATCCAAAGTTTTGGCAAATATTGCATTTGTTATAGGTTTCATCATCCACATCCACTTCACTACCACTGCAAAGATCCTAATTTTTTCCCTTGCAAAACTTTTCGTTTGTAAAATTTTTCTGTAATGTATGACTACTTCTAGGATACCCATTTGATGCAAGTTTGCAATAGACAATAAAATTATACAACATTATCTCATAGAAATATCTGGCTATGGTGATATTGAAGCAGAAGTAAGAAACCAAGCCGTAAAAGCCAAAAGATTAGCCGCATGCCTTAATGACATAATATGGAAAAAGAAACTCATCAATATTGTAGCAAAAATCCGAATCTATAAGACTGCAGTGAGATAATGACGTACACAGCCAAAACCCGACCTTAAACAGCAAAAACAAAAAGGGTGTTAGAGACAACAGAAATGAAAATAATGCGTAGAATATCAGGAAAAACATTAATGGACAGAAAGAGAGAAGTAAAAATATTAGAAGAATGTGTAAAATAGATAATATCGATGAGTGGGTGCCAAACAGAAAGATAAAATGGAACAAGCACATCGATCGCATGGCTAAAAACAAAATCGTTAGGATAACAAGAGACAAGTCATCAATAGGACGAAGAAGCACAGGAAGACCCCGAAAGCGCTGATGTAACAATATTCGAAACGAGTAACCAAAGGCAAAGACGAGGAAAAACAGGCAATATGCATACATTACAAGACAGAAGAAAAAAAGAAAATTTTCCTTTCATATTTTTATAATTTATCTTTGTTATTACTAATATTATTTTTGAATTTTTTTAGTCTTATTAAATTTTACTATCCTTTAATTTACTTAACCTTCTAAGGCACCTTTCTCGCAAATATTTTTTATTTAGATCTGCTTTGGGGGTGGTCCTTTGACCATTTCTGGAAATATTGGTTAAGAAAATGTAAAATATCGCTTAAAGGTCACCTTAGCGGTATCATCCCAAATGACCGTTTTGTGTTAAAGTTAAAATGTAAAAACATGTAGTTGAAATATTCACAAGTGTTTACGTCATCGCTAAATGGAATGCTTTAATACCTAAAATATTAGTGACAATAATAAAGAATTACTGAAACTATGGACTTATGGTCCAAAACTAACTGGAACGAACAAATTAGATAAGGAAAGACGCAAACAAACACATACACTTTACTTTGCCATGTTTCGAGTGGTGCCTCCTCATGCATCAAACCTCCTACCTTTCAACTCTCATAACGTTTTTCTATGGTGCAGTTTTTATCAATTAATTGAGATGAGCGGTACTACCCGATGAACGCCATTACACCTGCTTCCCCTACTGCAAAGTATTAAAACTTCACACTGTCTGTAGTAATTATTTTATATTTAGTCGTATCTGAAGCAAATACTATCATGGGGTTTAGCAGTACATGTATAAATTATTAAATAATAAATCAGTTCGTATTCAATTATGAATAAAAATAATCAAAAAGGTTATGGGTAGGTTAAGGGTGCGAGCGGGTTATATACAGCTCTAGTACGACTACAGTATAAACTAAAGAGAAATTGAGCAACCATACAAATGCTCTCTATAATGGTGATGGAAAAAGAGAGAAGTCAGTGTAATTGTCATTCACCGTTTAGAAAATTTACTCATGAACGGTTTCATTGTATGGATAAAGTTGAAGCTCGGAATTTATTTTATCACTTTCCCTATCGTTCCACTCAACTCCAAAGATCAGTCTATTTCATTAAATAAATACCTACACGGAGAATTGCAGAAAGTCATGAGTTCTTATATAGTCATTTTTGTCGAAACCGAGGCACGCACATTTTCTAAAGAAGGGTTTTTCCTGGATCGCCGTTTCGTTTTGTTAAGCTTTCCCGGTGCTCTCTTAAGGGCGCGTGTCTAGATTACCGAAATAAGATTCTTAAATATATAGCTAAACGGTAAATAGAACCCTCGCCTTTTCTTTCCTCTTTTATAAATGAATAAATGTCTAACTTCTCGACACATCTTATTGAAAGTTACGGGCCCCCCAGTCAGCATTTCTAATTTCTTTTTTGAATAAAATTTAAATGAAATGCCTGTTTAAGTGTTCTAAAGTGTCATTCAAAAAACCAAGAGATTTTTATTGACCTTCAGTTCAATTCAGAAAAAACAAAACAACAATAAATGTATACTTAATTATGGAAAGAAAATTGGTTATGTCAAATAGTCTGTTAAGGTTACTTGACGTAATGAATTACTCATAACTCATCAATCTCATCAATGCTATTCAACAATGAACACAAAGTAGAATTTGAAGTTTTAACAATGTTTAGATAATACTAGATAATAATACGAAGGATGATGAAGCAATTCGATGTTTTGTTGCTCTAAAAACTCGATTGCTTATCGAGCAGTGTGGGCATTCGCATAGTATTGGTGAATGATGATTCGACGATATGGGTTGTTTTTTCGTTGATGAGAAATGATTTGGGGCAAACAAACGGCTGTGAACCATTCCGCATTTATCTTCTTTCGATCTTCTAAAGGAATTTTAGCCACATGTCCGGATTTTGACACAAAGGTTGCGACCACCTTTTTGGACACACTGCGGAAACGGTAACTTTGGTTGGTTTCTCCTCATCTTAAAACACGCAACACACTTTATTCTTGGGTTCATAAGAATAAATCCAAGTCTCATCACCACAGATAATACTGTATACAATTTTGGAGTGGCCCTACTGAAACTATTTAGACTGCTTCGGCACCAAATGACACGAGCCGACAATTGCTCCTCGGTCAACAAATGCGGGATCCAACGAGAAATTAATTTTTACATTCCAAACTCTTCAAGTGAAATCTTTTGAATTGAGTTCTTAGAAATGCCCAAAAAACTCTCCAACTCGCGGTAAGTTACATATTGTCATCATTAATCATCTCAGGCATAACGTTAATATTTTCCTGGGTGACCGCTGTTTTTGGTAGACCTGGCCTAGAATCGTGGCTGAGATTTGTGCGTCCACGTTTGAATTCGGAATACCAACGAAAGTCGACCAATGTGATGCTTCATTACCAAAAACAGCAACCAACTCGGCAAGTGATGCGATAAACCCCTTTGAAAGTTGCAAAAAATTATCGCTTTTAAATGCTCTCGATTCATTTCCATGTTTCTGAACGGCTTAATAACTTTCAAAATTCACTGTGACTTAACCACTTGTATTTTGACTAAATTCTCAACATGTATTAATATAATGTTGAGGTTAATTTCAGAAGTATGCATTTTGATACTTGTGCCCTTTATTTGGCTATATACAAAACTAAAAAGACAGCCCTAGTATTATTACATGAATTGCCTGATATTTTTTATGCATGCATGCATATTAAATTAACATTTTCCAAAGATACAAGAATAATTTATGTAATTAGAAATTGTTACAATTGTAGCGCTGAATAATATTTGTTATACTAGAATAATCACAAGATTCATTTGTAAAATTAAGACGAATACAATGGTACATTTGTTGGATTTTACGATATTCCCTTTGGAAAAGAACATGCCCATGTCATCTGTACCTGTAGTACATAAACCTTCATAGGTACCGCTACAAGTTAAACGCTTAGGACATCTAGAACAAGGCAAACCTTCCCTAAATAAAAGATCATGTTTTTTCATTCCAATGCCATAATTGCAAACGAAAAAGGAAAACTGCCCGTGCTCAGATCTCAAAACAGTTGTTAAAGCACATCCCACAGAACTTGTCTTAGCATAAGCCATTTGCCAAAAGTTTCCCAGTTGATCTATTATTTCCAAGGGACCATCTTCCGCAACCGCCGGAAATCGTTTCAAATATTGTGGAAGCATTAGCGCACTGGAAGCACTCCAAGCATTTATAGCTTCTTCGATTATAGTCCACCGATCGGTATAAAACCTCTCCCTATACTGAGTCACATAGATATTCTGACCCACTCGCCGAAATCTTTGCGTAAATAAACAATGGTCTTTAGTAAGGCTGCATGTAGAAGCCCAACAAGTAGCCAAATATTCCAAATCGTAATCGTAGTGAAGCTCAATCATATTGGATGCATACGTAATTCCTATGTCACTGTGTTTACCCAAAGAAATTCGATTTCTTAGCTCATTGTGAAGCTCAAGTATATGCATTTTCGACTTCAGATTTAGCCGAACGTCTGAACAGTTTGCGTTTTCCCGACAATCGTACAATTTTCTCCTGCATATTACATTTAGTGTGTTATTTTTACATTTTCTACTGCAGTAATCGAACGCGTGAATCCCCCAAAACGAAAACGTTACATAAAATATCAACTTTAAAGCAGCTGCAACCAACATGTCAAATTTCACGTCATTGTAACATAACTGACCCGAAAACATAGACGTGCCTATGCAAAAATGTAATTTCCCACCCTCCAGTTCCTTTGGGTCCAGTTTAAAATATTCATAACATCTTTCACAAAGGAGTTTACATATGACAAATTTTTATTTTTCATGCCGAAGAGCAAACTTTGTTTGTATTCAGTATAAGCTTGTCGCTGAGGTATCATAAATATAGAGCTTTCGCTGATCCCTAAAGTATTTAGAGAACACGCAGTGAGACAAACGCTGTGATTTTAATCGAATTCGTGCAACAAGGGGAGCCACAAAGTACGTTAGAATTGACAGTGATCGAATTTGCAACATAGGAAATTTCATAATGTTATAAGTAGAAAATGAGATGTGTCGTGAAACTTGGGTGCAGGACATCGGAAATACTAGTTAAATAAATACAACCATGGGGTCGATGAAAAACAGAAATTTGATGTTACAATTTTAACATAAAATGCAAAATATATACATTTTTTGGGTCAGTTTAAATCTAGAACAGAACTGTCCATGTTTATACAGCTTGGTCTAATGTTACAGCAGTTCAGATTTGGTAATTTTTTTTGATAAAATATTTCTTCCTGATACAAACCTTCCTGGTGATACATTCATTGGTACTTTTTGAAAAAACAAAAATTCAAATAATCATGCTTAATGACGTTACAATATTTTTCGTAAAACGTACAAAATAAAAATAGTAGTGGGAATAACCAGTTTATTATTATTATTATTATTATTTTAAAGGTATCTATTCTCCTTTTAGAGCAATAATGAAACCTGAAATTTTAGAACTGTAATATATAGAATTCGCAAGGCGGATGAGGCAGTTTGTGCGGATCCAGAGGATCAGGAAACGGTTTAATTCTGTCATGGTCACCGGTTGGAGTATCCATTAAGATTAAATTATAGCTGGTTTTCACAAATTCCCCTGGTTTGAGTACGATAGATTTTATAGCATGACCTGGTTGAACACAAATAAATTTGTCCCATTCGTCGTCCATGATATTGCTCAGTGGCTCGTTCTGGAAATTTACCCACGGAGTCCACAGTAAGACATCCGGAAGATTAGTCTTTTCTATCTTCAAATGCTTTCCACCTGCAATGTTAGTGATCACAATCGTATCGGGAACATTTCTGTAAAATCTTCGAGTGTAATCCGTTAGAGAAACGTTGTTGTTTTGTTCCTTATACACTTTAATATTATTATCTGAACTAAAATATTTGCAATCCTTGAGCCCTATTACTTCACATTTTGTTACATCTGGTACTTTTACATAAGAGAGTGCCACAAAAGTAAAAGGAAACGAAAGATACTGATCGGTATTTTCAATCATTATATCAAAATCAAGTTCACGCTCCCTCAAGCTTATCGTCAAAGAAAGGCGAAATTCATAACACCACATAGACCTAGTTTTTCTGTTTTCCTCCAAACATATGGTCGTTATTATATCGCCGAAAGGATCTCTTCTAGGGACCGTCTACCAACTTCCATTTGTTAAGTCTGGTGAATCCATTGTAGTAAGCTTGTGGCCAGAAACTTTGAACTGGGAAAGCAAAAGATATTCCTCCATGACTCGATCGTAACCCATCAAAAACGGCTGCTCGACTGACGAATATCACTTCTTGGTTGTTAATTTGCCATGACAATACATATCCATTTAGACTGACTGTGCAGGTTGTATTGTCTCCTCTATTCATATAAATATTTGGCTCATTTATCATTTCAGACAAAAAATGGAAAAAAATAACAAAATGCAGAATAAAAAATAATTAACTGAAGTCAAGGTTGACATATAAATTTAGTAGTTAAGAGTCCTTAGAACTATCCGCAAATTTTACACAAGTCACGTGTCTTTTAGGGATATATTAATAGAGTCAGTCGCCTTCTATCATAGACATCTTCTAATAGTCTTCCTAAACCTGGAGTAACACATTTAACCTAAACAATCTCCTGTTTTATTTATGTAAATGGGAATTACTTGTTAAATGTGAGCAAAGGTTCCATTTGATGTAATCCGGAAGTCAGTCAACAGGAAATAGAGTCTTAATTGAAATCTGAGTTAAAAGTGAAACGTCTGAAACGATATTTCCGTAGAGGGATTATTTGAGTTTCCAATTAGGACATTTATATGTTCCTAAGGGCTTCTGTGATTGCCTCTCATTTAAATATTTAGATGTGATAAAAGATGATGCCGCAATTTTACTTTCAAAACACATTTAAAATTAATGAGATCTTTGATTATTGGAATATACACTCTGGCAGTGACACTACACAAAGGGAACAATTTAAAAGCGGATATTAATTTTTCCTCTTCAGTATTCATTTTAATTTTTGGAAAGTAATTTTATTTAAAATCGACACCTTCGTCAAGTTGAGTTCTCTTAGGTAAAAAATTTGTAATTCAATATTTCTAAAAAGTACATGTCCCTTCACCACAACCAAACCCAAAAAAAAATTTAATTTGTCGTTGTTGGTAATTAGCATACTTTTACGTCGTCGCAAACTGCATAATAACGAACATTTCCCCTAGTTTGGACCCGAAAGCAAACTGTTTTTTACACGTAACAACCCTTCTCTCTTTTCTGTCGCTGTTAGCTTTGAATCTAACACCCTGTGTCCTTTGTTTATGGAATCATTTATTTGCCACCCTCCTGTTCAAACAGTAACATTTAATGGAATATCGGAAACGATTTCAGTGCGATTTGGTTAAAAGCTGTCAAAGCCAAGAAGCATACTCACCGTCACTTAATTGAAAAAGTTGGAGGGTTTTCAATACGCTTCGTGTAGAAAACGGAAGGGTTCGAGGTGTGGAATTCACATATGCTGGGTTACATAATCTAATTTAGTGGAAGCGTTCGAACCTTTTATCCCCGGCAAGTGTCATCTAATACTAAGCAAAATTATATTTAATATCCCTCAAGGCATGAGAAGTTCATTCTAAAATTTCTAAAATACTTTGAAATGTTTGTAACACGAATGTTTCACCTAAATATTTTTTTTTGTTTCTGATTTGATTTAGAGTGAAATATAAATATTGTCCCCTGAAACCAAGAAAGATTAAAAACACAACAGAGGTTGCTCTAACGCTTTTCGATAGCCAAGCTATCATCTTCAGAGATAGCGATAGCTTGGCTATCGAAATGCGTTAGAGCAACCTCTGTTGTATTTTTTAATCTTTCTTGGTTTCAGGGGACAAGATTTGTATTTCAATTTTTGCAGACAACCAAGGACCAATCCATTCCACCAAAGTTATGATTTGGAGTCATATAGTTTTCCATTGCCCCAACGCAGCATCTTAATGCAGATGAACTCAATGTCTCCTTCTTTTGCTAATCAATTATATTAGTTATACGCTGATGCCAGTTTTTCTGGTAAAATACATACAGTGTGTAAATTTGAAATCGTACTACCTTTAATATTTCAGTTGTTTTATAAAACATGGAATTAGGCAATTTTATTTTGAAGGGGGACATCTTTTCAGCTGATTTTCAATTAAATTACATCAACCCTTAAGCTGGGACGGAGTCAACCCCTAAAATCTTCAATAGGGAGGGGGGTTGAGCGATACCTCATTCGAAAGGTCATCAATTGCCTTATTAAGTATTCTACATAGTTGATTTTTTTTTCAGAACTTTTTGAAAAATCCGGGAAACGCCCTCAACACACCATAGGTGCGAAAAACAGTAATTATATCAATATTATTTAAATTAATCGGTAAAAATGGATGCAATTAAAGTCAAATAGCAGCTTGAAGTTTCCTTTTGCTTTTTGCTACGAAAAAATATTTAAATGCTTGGTAAAAACAAAGAAGAAAATTATAAGCAGTCGGTACCAAATGTTCAGAGATAAAAATAACGTAAAGCATTCTTCAGGTTTTTGTTAAATTTTTTATTATTTACCTTCACTGTAAATTTAGTTTTGCGACTTGAAGGTTGTTTTTTAAATTGTTTGCAAAAATGTTTTACACACTTAAACAAAGAACAGAGATTATTTTCATTTATGGAGAATCTGGAAGATATGCTAGAAGAACGGCAGCAATTTTCAATGAGAGATATCCCTATAGTAATTTAAATCAATTAGTTGCAAAATCTACTGAAACCGGTTCCGTTTCCAACAAAAAAACAAGAAATATACGCGTTTTAAATGAAGCAGATCAAATAGAAGTCTTGGGCACCTTCACTGCAGACCCGGCCATCTCACTTCGTACTGTAGCTCGCAAAGTAAGAACATTAATATTAATATTACTCGAAAAAGTAAGGAGAGCGCTAAAATTAAATAAATTCCATCCATATAAAATGAAAGTTCTTCAGCAACATTTTGATGACGATTTTGAGGATTCAATTTTGCGAAACAATGACAGATTTCATAAATAACAACCAAAATATTTTGAACAACATTTGCTTCAGTGATGAGTGTACATTTTTCCTTAATAGGCATGTTAAGAAACAGAATTGCCGATACTGGAGAGATGAAAATCCGTGACTTTTTAGAGAAGATAATTCAGAGTATCCAGAAAAAATTAACGTATAGACTGATATACTTGGAAATGCAGTTGTTGGACCTATATTCGTTGAGCGAAACCTAACTGGTGAGCACTACTTAAATCTTCTTAATCTATAGTAGACCCCTTATTAACAGATAATTTAGAAAATCAGGTTGATAAGGCTGGTAATGTTGTTTTGCACGAAGATCTTTTCACTTCCAACAAGATGGAGCTCCACCACATTACTTTCTTCCGGTTAGGCAATGATTAGCTAACAGATTTCCTGGCAGATGGATTGGTAGAAGAGGAGCAATCGAGTAGCAACCACGATCACTCGATTTAACGCTTCTATGTTATTTCTGTGGGGATACCTTAAATCGATTATTTATAAAACGCAGCCTCGGGATTTGGAAAAATTGAAGGGAAGAATTACAGCTGCGTGTAGAGAAATTGAAGTACAAGTTTTTCAGAACGTTAGGGAGGCATACGAGATCAGACTATATCGCTGTTTGAATAATAATGGGCAACATTTTGAGAATTTAATTAAGTAAACTACGTTTTACCAACTTATTTATGTTTCATTACAATTATATTTACCTATTACCTAGCTTGTTTAGGAGTTTTTCTTGATTTTTAGAAAACTATTGTACAGATAGGGTAAGTATGTGATATACTTAAAAAGGCAATTGAACGACTTTTCAAATAAGGTATCGCTCAACCCCCTTCCCATTTAAGATTTTATGGGTTGACTCCGCCCCATCTCAACTGTTGATGTACATTAATTTAATTGAAAATCAGGCTGAAAAGATGTCCCCGTTGAAAATAAAATTAACGTGTTTTTGCGTTATTCCATATTTTATAAAGCAATTGAAATATTAAAGGTGGTACGTTTTCAAATTGACACAGTTTATTATAATTATACATTGATTGGCGATGTCGTAAAGGAGACTTAATTTTTAACCATAGTGTTTGGTTCAATGTTCCAGTGGTCAAAAAGCAATAATTTAAAAATCGCAAGTAGCATTCAGCTATCAACGCCCTCAGAAAATATTAATTTGCTATGGGCCTTCTCAAATTGAGATATCTGCCACTTTGACAAGTAGTAGCGTACTTTTAACGTTCTTTTTCAGACCCTTAGAGGCTGAAATTTTAAAGATCCTTTAAAAGATTCCTACATTAAACAAGGAAACTCTGTGTTAAATTTCAAGTTCCTAAATCTGGAAGCTGTGCGTTGATATGTCAGCCAGTTAGTTTCCACTTTTATAATAGAAAATTAACATTTTTAAATCAACCTCAATTTTAGATCTAGAGTATGAAAATCTGCTTTAATGCAAGTGTATGTTTGTTTATGCATATGTATTTTATGAATGTTTATATACGAATAGAATTAGTAATAAATGTGAACTTTTTGTTACACGTTTGTACGCTTCTACCCTCAAAGTATATTTCCACGAAAAGACGAAAATAAAATAATTATTACCCTTCTTCATTAAATAAAAACCCCAGCACCGCTCAGGTGAGAAAAGGAAAAAATATCTCTAATGAATACGATGTTTTGTAATTTAAGTATCTCCACGTCTTTTATTAAATCCATAAACGTCAACATTTTTATTAAGAAAAGGAAATGGCCGGAAGCTCTACCGTCTTGATGGGCATCAGGCAGTTTGCTCTAAGTTGCCGAATATCAACAGAAAAGAACCTTCCGATGTTACACTAAACAAACGGAGCACGTGTCCTTTTCCCCGTCCATGTCGCATAGCAACATGACAACACGATCCTGTCACCCCCGATGTTTTTACAACGAGAATATCTACGGACCTTTCTATCCTTTACGAGTATTTTGTTTTCTGGTCGAAACATTGCTGGACGTAAACAGAAATTATTATTTAGCGCCCCCTAACTTCATTAATTAATCACATATGTAAACTATGTTTTACTTAGAGGGGTGTTTTCAGTAATCCTTGGATATTGGTACTTAAATTTTGGAAGAATAATAATAGCTAAACGACTTATCATTAATCACTCCCTGATTTCTCATCACAAAGTTTTAAAACCTAATGCAATTCTAATAAGCAAATCTAATTTAAATCAATTTAAAATAAGGACAAAATTCTTTACAGTGTAGGCTTCTTTTTGACTTGGGCGCAGTTAGGAGAGGGCTTAACCCGCCACCCAATTTTCGAAAATTATCAAAAAACATTTTGAACAAAAAAAAACTCTTAACTTAAAGAAATAATTCAATCTAAATCTCTACAAATTCAAAAACAGTCGAGATTTGTTAAAAATAAGTCAAAAGTAAAAATGAATAATCCAAAATGTTGAGAAAAAAAGTCGAAATTGAAAGAGAAAATCAATGTTTTCATTTTTCATGTTTAAAAGTCAATGTCTTAACTGCTTTCGAGCTAAATCCGGTCGGCGATGATGTTGAATTTGGCCCGATACGTAAATGTAATAATATTGATTTTTTTCCGAAATTTCAACTTGTCACCAAATAAAAAACTTTTAATTATTGGGATTATCTAAACATTTAAAATTCAAGCAAGAAATTAAAAAATAAATCCTTTACAAAATATCAGTGGTTTTTCTATCTGTCAGAAAGAAAAAATTTATTGCCACAAAGGATGTACACCACAAAAATACATAAATATACCGGGTGTTTTTTTTAGTTGGGAGGTTACCTTTATATGGAGTATCACTTATTATAAAGGCAAACTGATTTTGTCGATGGGGCTAATCGGAGCTAAACTATCTTTTAAAAATATTTTCAACTTCCCCCCACAACCGGTTATACCGGAAGTAGACATCAACTTTCTTATTTTAAATGGCAACCCCCAAATTTTATATTTTATTTAGATTTTACGTAAAAAAATAAGGTGAGTTGATGTATACATGTTTATTGCTAGTTTTAAAGATATTTCAATTTTTCGAAAAAAAAATGACAGAAAAGAGAGTTATTTTGACTCTTTGTATCTTTTTTATTATTTGCAGTAAAAACATGAAATTTTAGTTGAAGTCACGGAATATTATAAAGACTATAATAACGTAATCAGATTTTACATTTATTATACAGGGTGATAGAAATTTTATAATCTTTGCTGTTTTTGTTTTATTAAAAAATACTCTGTTTTTTTAAATGGGAACTATATGTTTTTTAATCATTTTTGGATTCTTCACATAAAAAGAAGAAAAAAATTATATAACTTTTTTTTTAAATGTTGTGCCGTTACAGGGGTATTTTACATAAATCTCAAAATAAAAATAATCAAACATGTCTTTTTTGTTCAAGTAGGAAATTAACTGTAGACAATAAAAGCTTAAAGAATTAATCATAATAAGTAATAGGAAAAAAAATAATTGACAAAAAATTTACATTAAGAACAACAAGGACGATCTTCTGTTTCAATACATTTAAAGTCATATTTTAGAATTTTGAATTGAGTAATGTTTTTAAGCACATTCGATTGTTCCTAGCAATATGCTCGTCATGCAGTAGTCGTCACTAAAAAATTTCCATTTCGATTTTCATTATAAAATTTAACGCTTACAATTCCTGAGTTCTAATCTAACAGCATAACAGTTAAAGGACGAATTTTTTAGAACATTTGTTGTTGATTTTCATTACTCCAAAAATGAGAAGTCTGTTTAACAAAACCATTTTTACGAAACTTACTTTCGTGGCTCCCTAAACATTTTTCAATAAGTATTCTAACAATTAGTAAAAAACTTATTCGTCTTGTACGGTTATCTTTTAAATGTTATTTAGTCTAACATTTTTAGGCCTTGTGGTTATGTTTTATTTTTGAAAATTTTGTTTTCTACCAAGTTGCTACTAGAGAAAAAAAAGATATATTTTTCTTTTTTATTTTAAATTATATCTCTGTAACGGTGCAGAATTTTTAAAAATTAGTCATATATCTTTTTTCTTCTTTTTATGTGAAGAATCCAAAAATGATTAAAAAACATATAGTTCCCATTTAAAAAAACAGAGTATTTTTTAATAAAACAAAAACAGCAAAGATTATAAAATTTCTATCACCCTGTATAATAAATGTAAAATCTGATTACGTTATTATAGTCTTTATAATATTCCGTAATTTCAACCCAAATTTCATGTTTTTACTGCAAATAATAAAAAAGATACAAAGAGTCAAAATAACCCTCTTTTCTGTCATTTTTTTTTGAAAAATTGAAATATCTTTAAAACTATCAGAGGTAGCGATAAACATGTATACATAAACTCACCTTATTTTTTTACGTAAAATCTAAATAAAATATAAAATTTAGGGGTTGCTATTTAAAATAAGAAAGTTGATGTCTACTTCCGGTATAACCGGTAGTGGGGGGAAGTTGAAAATATTTTTAGAAGATAGTTTAGCTGCAATTAGCCCCATCGACAAAATCAGTTTGTCTTTATAATAAGTAGTACTCCCGATAAAGGTAACCTCCCAACTAAAAAAAACACCCGGTATATTATCTACATAATTTGTAAAGTTCTCTGAATGTATAATTAGAACCAAGCCATATACAACCAGCTCTCCATCGAAATTAAAGTTAATAAAACGGTTCTTAGCTACAATTTCCCGTAATTCATGTCGGATACCCGCAACGTATTTTGTGGATACTGCTTTGGTTTTCCGACGTGCAATAATCGTAAACACGGTGTAAAATATAAGGCCGTCGTTGTGCAAAATTTCCCCCGTTATATACAATTTATATCTATCAACCTGCCCTAGAAATTCATGCGATAGGGGGCGCACGAATTCGACCTAACTGCACCAACTTTCAATTCCAGATGGCTTCATGATAAAGCGGCATTTAAAATTCAGGTGGTTTCGCAACATCTTGATCTACCATCGAATTAAAACACCCCCGATTTTATTGCTTCGGACGATATTTTTATCATTCATATTTCAAGTCCGACCAGTTTGGAACATTCGTGCCACATTAAACATGCTTTTATAAAAATCTTTTTAAAACCGTATCTACTCGAAAGAAAATAGCCATAATATATTTTTTCCTCAGTAACTGTTACAATATCCAAAAACCTACAGTACTACTGTGACCCAATATCTACTGACTATTAAAATTAATATTTTGTATTTAAAAACTTATGAGATAGGGAGGAGGAACGATCATTTCTTGCAAATTTTTAAGCCACATCACCGAGGCCACTGGTCCAAAAATGATTTAAAAAATTTAGAATCCTTATAGGTAGCTCTTTCAAATGGCACCTACCACAATACATCGATTAAAAGCTGATTTTTTATTAAGCCAAACTAACTCCCAATTTTAACCTAAAATATATTTTTCTAACCTCCACGAAAGACGGACGGTCGAACGGATGAACTGACAAATGAGATTATAAGGATTCTGTCTTTTCCATTTAAGCTACGGATCACTTAAAAAGAGAATGCCTGAGGACAACCCAGGAAGAGGTGCGAGTAGCCCTATCAACAATTAGGAAGTTTCCACTTGTCAAAAGTACTACTAATTTTAACGTTACGTGATAGTATAAAGTAAACCTAAAAAATTGCCGAAAGAATTATTTCAGTATTTTTAAATTTGAATAAGTTATTGCACTTTAAAATATTTATGGTAAAGGCGACTCGGTAAATGTTGTGTGACGTCACTAGGCACGACCCGGCTAATATGCCGGCTGTAAGCAACTTTATTATTTACTAGTTCTTTATACAATAATCTATTTATGCTTGTGACGCTATGCCGTTCTACGCGCCATCTTCCTCTTGGTGCTTGGCGCTAAATTTAAATATACAACACTTAAGAACTTTTGAAGTGCTTATCCTTACATAAATAATTAGTACTGACTAGTGTATAGTAATTGTTATGTAAGAAAGTAGTAAATATTTAGTGAGAGATCTAGTGATGCCATTGTTATGCAATATGTCGATATCAATATTTGGTTTTGAGGTTTTTTTTTTATATAAGACCGACTTATTAACAAAAACATTATTTATATTTAAGGGTGGTAAAAGTGTTTCTTTATAATAATAATTATTTTTGTGGCAGACCCGGAAGAGATCTGGATTGGATACGTGTAAGTAAAAAGAGAAGGAAATCATTGCATTGTACAAGCAAAAATAAGACCGGAACATAAAGTTCATTTGAATGTAAAGAAAATGAAGAAGTTATCACAAAGATACAAAGCTACATCTGCTTGGATCTACAACAATGTTTTTGTTGTATTTATAAAAATACATTAAATAAAAACCAGTGACGTTACATTTCACTTATGTAATATTAAATTAAATAAAAAATAAAGATTAAAAACAAGGCTAAAAGTCATCTTTTTTCTTTTAATTCATATTTTAAAAACGAGCCATTTTATATTTAAATTTACTTACTTAACAATTATATTATTTATTTATTTGTTACCCACTGTTTTTACTACAGTAGATCATATTTATGTTTGTTATTAAATTGGATTATACCTATATCAAAATGATCTTCACAGTAATATAAGGGAGACTGACATGAAAGTGGTTATTTATCACGTCTTTTCATAACTCTGCACCACTTTTTTCTCAAACTTTGTACTTCGGTACGGAAAAGAAAAATTTCTTCGGGCTAATGACAGTAATTTTTCTACATTTAGAAACTATACAATAGTTATATAAGGAAGTCTTTGCACTCATTTTTTGCTGGTTATTATTTAGCACGAAATGACGACGGAAACAAGATTTGAAGAAGTGTTAACTGAAAGAGCACGGCAAAGACAAGGCCACTTTGGGCGATCCAGACTCCTATCATGTTTATGACGTCACAGATGTTTTCAGCGGCAAATCGAGAGGACGTGTGAAATTTGAACTATGAAGGACCATAATTCAGGCAATTTTAAAGATATTTCAAAAAAAAAAATTTTTGCTCGTTTCATAATTTTTAGGACTATAATTGAGCGTATTTAAAAAAAATGGAAACTTCCTAATGGCGACCTTTATCTGTTAAGTTGACTCACATTTCACATTAAATATCGTTTCATATTACATTGATTTTAATAATAAATAAAAATTGGGTTTTCATGTGGTGTATTTCTAAAAGTGAAAAAGTTTGGGGAACACTGCTGTATTGATTCCTTGGGAAGCGAATCACCACCCAGGTTACAAACTCCTAACTTCAAAAATAGTGGACTCTATGCTCCAGATCTTTCGAATTGACACTAAAAGTCATTTTACTGTGATATAAGTAATCAAACAATAAAATTATCTGAAATGACAACTAGCATGCAATCTCAGTGCGTTCTTCTAGACAGAGGAGGAGAAACTTCTTGCACCTTTAACCTCTTTGGAGGCGTAATATCTTCGTGGAGGATAGAAGCAGTAGAGCAGATTTTTGTAAGCATTGATGCAATTTACGATAACCTCAGGCCAATTCGAGGTGGCATATGTATATCATTTCCTCAGTACGCGACCTGGCCTTTAGGGCCAGATCACGGATTTTTACGATTGATAAAATGGAAGGTAGAAGTGGAACCAATGCAGCTGAAAGATGGCAATATTAGGGCAAAATTTTCAACTACTGACGATTTGATTACTCGAAGTATATGGTTTAATTATTTTTATGTCAGTATCGCGTTGACCCTTCGAGAGAGAGACCTAGCAATTGACATAACGATTGAAAATAGAAATCCAACGTCATTTTGCTTTACTACGCTTCTACATAGTTTTTTTAAAGTGTCCGATCTAAGACGTTGTGAAATATTTGGCATGTATGGTTGTAGATACGTCGACAAAATTAAAAACACCGATAAGAATGTGGAATACAATGATGTTACTGTTGTGACGGACTTAACCGATAATATTTACCTTAATACCCCAAGTTTAAAGATAGTCAGCAATATGCGCAATGGTAAATATCTGCGAATCGAAACAGAAAATTTGCCTGATTTGGTGGTATGGAATCCTTGGAAAAAGATAATTAAATCTTTGTCGGCCATAAATAAGAAAGAGTGGAAGGATTTTTTGTGCGTTGAACCTGGTCAATGTATAAAACTAATTAAACTTAAAGTAGGAGAAGTTTATAGAGCTAAAGTAACATTTAGTATAGTGGATGATTTAAATTCAAGTAAAGGAACAGTGCCGCATTTTCCAGATCCGCTGGATCCACATCATCTACCTATACCACCATGTGTTTTTTACGAGTTACATTACTGACTGAAGAATTAAATATCTAGTCAGATAGTTTAAGTAAATAGAAGGAACTTTACACATTTTTATACTTTACATAGTTTCTACTGTCATAAACTAATATACATTCTGATATGTATAGTTTTTACTTCTGGCGCATCATCTCAGCCAAAATACAGACATAAGATGAGTTTGGTATACTCAACTACAATGATGACAAATGCTTCAGCAATTACACTTATTGTTAGACGAATGGAAGATTTCCATACTTGCCAGAGCATTTATCTTCACTAATTTAATCAACATTTTTAGGAAACAAACTGAAACTTGATCAGAAATATCGAAATTTTAAAATGTCAAGTTTGATCTCGAAATTTAGAGTTAAAGTCGAACGAAGTTAAGTGTTAAGTTGATGCTCTACCTTTCGAGTTCAAAGTCGAAATTTTAAGTTTAATTTCCTAATTTAACATTTAAAATCGAAACGAGATTAAATCGAAATCGACATTTCAAAATCAAAACCACCCCTTTCGAAAATTAATTGAAAATTTTAGGATCTTCGTAATAATGTGGAATATCGTAAAAATAAACATAGTTCCTGTCACGAAAATTGAGTTCTACGTCATCAAATGTATTTTCCGAATCAATCGGTTAAACAGTTGGAGAGTAATTCATTAATGGTTCGTTAAACAGGGGTTTTTGTTATTAAGAAAACCAGCAAATATAAGATCAAAGCCAGTCAAAGAAGAAGAAGAATGCAAATTAGATTGCGCTTCACATTTTTAACAATTTTTTTTAGCATATTTTCTTTACATGTCCTCTGAGGGAAGATGCTATCGAAGATTTATTATTATTAGATTTCGAGGCAAAGAAGCAAATGTAGATTATTCCAGAAAGTAAATACAGGTTTGCATGAGAAAATATTTTGTTTAGAAAAAAAATGATAATGATGTTATTGTAATTTATTTTGGTTGTTTATACAAAGAATAAGAAACTGAATTTTACTCTTTATTATTATACAAAGTATATGTAATGTTGGTATCTTTTTCTGGGAGCATTTCTCCGGACCACTGTATTATTCCATCCACCTAAAAAAGCACAAGAAATACTAAATTCTCTAATTATTCTGTTTCTACGAAAGGTTTTATTTGTGTGCCCCCCTCAAAGATTTATTCAGGGATGCTCGCAATTTTATAAATTACAATTTCTTACATGTGTACCATAAAAAGTCACCAATATAATAAAAAGTTGTGGAAATATTCTTATGCTTAATTGATATATCATTGTATATCCATATATTTTAACAGCTAATCTGACAAAGATATAACATCCAATGCTATAATTCGTAATACTTTTGCTGATTAGATTTCTTGGGGCACAGCGGCAGCTTCTGCGGTACATTTTCGCGAATTGTAAAGTAAACATCGCCCAGGATTTTATGTTGTCGAACGTGCGACTATTTATGTGTTCAAGCCTTTAAATGTTTACTACTCAAATCATTGACTTCAACAAATTCAAGCAAAATTATTTTCTGCAGCTGAATTGTTCTGCACGAAATTTAGATGTTCATGAAGTGATAAAAAATATGTACTTATTATTTAATTTATTTGAATAACTTAGTTAAACTTTGTAGGCTTACATTTTAATAACGGTGTATCTTTTATGAAGTTTTCAGCAAGACATTTATAAACTACTTCTTAAAAAGTACATTTATCATTAAATGTTTATCGATATCTAAACTAGTGTTGGGCTATTCGAATACAAGTTGTGAGATGTATTCGATTCTACCAAGATCTCGAATACATCCGATTCTCATCTGAAGTATTCGAATACTCCCAGACTCCGTGAGTTGAAGTGAGAATATGAATAGAATCGGTTCTCGCCTCGCGCAAGCAACATTTCATCATCGCATGATTCACAAGTTCTCGGGTACTTACTTGCATTCGAATACAAAATATGTATTCGAATACAAAATATGTATTCGAATACAAAATATGTATTCGAATACAAAATATGTATTCGAATACAAAATATGTATTCGAGATTGTGGTAGTCCGATTCAACAAAACATTGGAATGCTGAGTTGGGAATAGAATCGAAATGTAACTGAGCTTCATCTCCGATTCTTAACTTCTCCTATGTTGAATACTGTACCCGATTCTTGTATTCGAGATCTTAGACATGTATTATTGAATGCGTAATGTATTCGAGATCATTTTTATTCGGGATGGTTGGTTACGCATTATGCTCGTACTCTCCTGCATTCGAATATGTATCTAATTTTTAATTTATTGCTTCATCCTTCTCATAAAATTATTAAATAACGAAATCTGGCTCTCAATTTTAATAATGAAATTTAACAATATTAGGAAATACAGTGCCAACATGCGAATCCAATCAAAGTTAAAGATACGTATGGGAATTCTAAAGCTTCAAGATTTATTTATATTAAGAAATTTATATATATTCAATTAGGGAATTACCAATTACGGGCATAGGTACGGAAGTACTGAAATCGAAAGTCATATTTCGCCACCACTTACCTCGAATAGGCCGCCGAGACCATTTTTCTAGTAGGTATTTTATTATCCCATAATTCGATTCTTTGTATTCGAATACTTATTCGATTCTTAAAAGTATTCGAATTCAATGTATTCGATTCTGAAAATCGTTCGATTATTCCAACACTAATCTAAACAATTACATCAATTACTAGAGGTTAGAGCCCGGATCGTAAGACAAAGTAAATCATCAAAATAGAGAAAAGAAACAGGTAATTGATTAAATTAAAAGATATGTTTTCCTAAAGTACTGATTACCTGAAACTAAAATAACTCCACAAAAAATGTTGTTTGAGCTGGTCTCTTCTATAACACAATTAATAATGACAGTTTAGAAATTAACTTTCTTTTAGTTTTTTTAATTCCAAGTTCAACGTTTTCCTTAAAATATTAATTTCATATACGAAACGTCAATTTTTTTAGGAAATTTGTGTTTGTTGTTTTTCTTTTCAAAATTTTAATGTCAATATTTCGAGCTTCAACCCATTTCTAAATGAATTTTATGAATTTGCAAGAAATTTCGATACTTTTCTCAAAATTACAAGTTTATACTTTTATATTTATTTTTTTTTAATTCCACGGGGATTTTTGGCACCGGAAACCCCCTTGGAGTATTAAAAAACGTAATTCTTAAATCGATTTATAATTCATTTTATATAATTAATTTAAGCCCGCTGCCTTTGTATGTATGTGCAAATACAAACTGTACGATATATACAGGGATCTAATAATTGAAATTAAAAAAAAAGTCTAAAGAATGCCATTCATGATGATATTCAAATATTGATAAAATGTAATTTAAAATTACCAATTTTTTACTCTCTGGGTTTCGTTACATACATTTTTTGAGGTCTGCTTTAAACTCCATAACAGAACCTAGGATGTTAATTAAATTCTTCTAATATATAATCGATTGATTGTATAGGCTTTGTGCTTTGTAACCAATGATTTTCTTATGTAGGAATATAATCTGATGCTGTGACGCCACAAAATAAATAACTTATTTTGTGGTGACGCTAGGCTTGATAATTATCTCTTACAAGAGTTTCCAGAATTTAGCAAACAGCAAAAACCAAAACAAAGCAAAATTTTATCTCAAATTGCACATTGATTTTTTTTCAGTCAGTCTTTTAGTTTTCCTTCCCTATTCATATACTCTATACAGTGACATAGTTTTAAAATAAAAATAAAACATTTACGTTTAGTTTTGTGTGTGTATTATTGGTTTTATTTGTTTTTTCACAATGTTTGGCTAAGATAAAAAAATATCTGGCTAGCAAAATTTTATAAGGAAATGAAAGAGAAGAGGAGGTTTGCAAAAATACAGAAATGAATGGGTATGTTATGAATTTTTTTTTAATTTATAGAAAAATTTATTTTCGTGAATTATGGATTTTTTAAACTATATCATTTTCTCAAAATTGACACAGCCAAGTTTTTATTATATTTGTACTATTTTGATTTTAAATTCGAAATTTTAACATAGATCTCGAAATTTCAAATTTTTTACTCTTTTTCTGCTACAAATTAAGAATTTCTTTTTCGAAATTTTGACCATTTTTTTAAATTTACTTTATTGCTATTTATTTCATAATTTCCAAGTAATTCAAGCACACAGTTTCAGGTTTTACTTTTTTGATAAGATTTCGATTATAAAGATACAATTTAACGAATTATTATTCGAGTTATATGGTATATACTTGACAATTTTCAATTTGAAATAAAAAGTTTATTTATGCAATATGGAGGTTGAATTTTGATCTTGGTTTTCTATAAAAATTAATTTTCTTATATTACTCTATTTTGAATTGAAAATCTCACATGACCTTGAAATTTCTTGAAATTTTTGCGGCGCTACTCAAGCATGGAAAAGGGGGGTTGGGTGAGAATGGAAGTGCACCCCGCCCCGAAAACTCTTTCTGGATCCGCGCATGTCTATAGCCCCCAGACGTTGTAATTACCTAAACAAGGAACAGAAGAAACTATGTTTTCCCTTCATAAAACTTACACTGTTTCAATATAGCTCGTCTGTGAAAATATCTTTGCAGTCTAAGCCTCTTTGAAAATATCTGCTGTGAAGAAAGTGTTGAAAGTGTGACAAAATTCAACCTTGTTGTACTCCATATATAAAGACAAACCTTCACTTGGAAGAGAAATTTCAGTAAGAAAAATCAGTATACTGGAGGAATACCAAACCGGTTCCTCTTAAAGATTAACCCTTGTTGCCAAAATATGTTGCGTACTGATGCTCTAACGACGTAACAACGAAATACAGCAAAATCTCGCTTAAGGGGTGTCCTTTTATGGGAAATTGTAACCAAATGCTTCATTTATTTTATAAATACGTTTTCACTGAAGGAACAAATAAGTACTTACCTGTTATAAACATATACATGTAGGTATATATTAAAAAAAACATAATAAACAACAGTAATAATTATGGTAGACTGAAAAAGTCGAATAAGGTAGTTTGACGTGTTCTTGTTTTATACACTCTACCTTGAAAATGTTGTTGCAAGTCAGATAACGTCTCCATTTTATTAGGGTCTCCCTTGTTCTTGGAAAATTCTTGTAAATCTTCAACCAAGCCAATGCCTTGTTGATAATTTGTTATATTTGTGTCATTGTTGATTATTTTCACTTCTTTATCAGAATCAGCAGGAACTAGGTCACTATCATCTTCTAATATTAAATTTGTATCTTTATTAATATATTCGTCCACCATAGGTCCATCTTCTAATGTTTAATTTGTTTCTTTATAAATATATTCGTCCAAATCATTACACTCCTGTAATGACCATTGCTTTAGAGTTTTGCATATTTTACGTAAGATAGACAAAAGTACATTATATTCTACTGCAAAATCATTGTTGAGATCTATGATTCTTAGGTTATCATTAAGATAGAATCCTACAATTTTGAATTATTTCTGATGTAACTTTGTGCCAAGCAGCTTTTAGAAAATACACAGCATCTACTACATTTAGAGATTTAGTTACATTTTGAATGCTAGCTACAGATTTCATTTTTGATAACCAACATTTTTGTAGTTAATGCTTTAAAATTTTGGATAATGCCCTGATCTAGTGGTTGAACAACTGACGTACAATTTGGAGGAAAAAAACCAGCTGAATATTTCTTAACACGATGTCCTTATAGTGAAAACAGGCATTATCCAAAAATAGTAATACTTTTCTGTTTTCTGCACCCATTCTTTTGTCAAATTTTATGAGTCATTCTTCCATTATAGTAACCGTCATCCAAACTTTTTAATTACTTTTCCATATGACAATTAGTTGGTTCACGTTGATGTTTTTAAATCCTCTTAGCTTTTGTGACTTACCAATAACTAATAATTTTTCTTTCTCTCCAGCCATATTTACACAATGCACTATCGTAAGTCTTTCTTTAGCCGTCCTTCCACCGATCCATTTTTCACTTAAACGTAAAATCTTGTCCAGTAAAGCTAGAAAAAAGAGACCTGTTTCGTCTACATTAATATATCTCTTGAAGAATAATCTTTCAACAGAGAGGGCACTTCATTTAAGAAACTCTGCACATCTTCTGGATGAACACTTCTGGCTTCTCCAGATATATATCAATTTGTAGAAGTTTACATATTTTGATCTGAGAACCTACACATAATCTGAATTTTTCTAATTGACATCGCTCGTTTAAGAGTTTACACACCCTTTTTAAGATATGATCCTCAACGTTGCTTTTAACGAATTACTGATTAACTGGCATTGGTTAGTTAAGATTTTAACTTTGGTGACACTTTCATAAACATGTAAACTATCGTGTGAACTTGTTGGTTTCATTTTTTTTTACATTTCATTTTTTCAGCAGATAAAATGAATAATGCTGCCATATGACTTTCTACCCCTAAAAGATCAAAACGTCATCAAATGTCAACAGAAACGGATGCAGAATTAATAAATTTACTAGCTGGTAATGATTTGTAAGCATTGTCATTGATTTCGAAAAAGATAGTGATTTTTCTTATGACAGTAGAGACATACAGTGACAATAATATGTCAAAAATGACAAAAGAAAACACCCGACAATTGTTCAAAATAACCCCCAGAGCTTTGTCAAATACTGTCAATTGGCAGACTAATTTTAGTTTGTTGAATATACTGCCATTTATTGCGGAGGTCTGTTATAAATTGTAGTATTATTCATGAGTTAAAGATTCGAAATTGGCTTATGTTCTTTTTTAGGTTAGGTTCGTTTTTTAGGTTAAGTTCGTTTTTAGATTATGTTCATTTTAAGTCAAGTTTGGTTCTCGAATTTTTTATTTGCGCAATAATTGTCAAGATTGGATTAAAATATTGCAATGTCATCCAGCTTTCGAGCTGTGGTTAAAGTTTCAAGTCTGCAGCTCATCGGGAAGTTGGTTTAAAATCGATTACAAAATTTGTCAGACAAACGTCAATGTCAAACGTAGATTGAGGCGAGCTTTTAATCACAGACCAGAAAGTGAGTTTGTAAAAAAACGTGTAGTAATAATAAAATAATAATAATAATAAAAACGTGCAATAATAATAATACTATTATATCATAGTTTTAAGTTTTCACTTCTGTCGGCAGTCCCCATAACTGCCCATTTTTTCCGATTTATCAGTACCCCTCGCAACCTCCTATAGAGAGCAAAATTTGTAAACAATTGAAAGTCACATAACTCACTAAAACAATTGATAAATGTAACATACAAACTAGTTGTAATATATAAACTAACGACTAATATATAAAAAAAAATTTGTGGTTAGCTTCGAATTGTAAGCATTCAAACGCGTTTCCCCGTCGCTGATTCGCTTTATAAAATGTTTGAAGAGAATAAAGTGAACCTCCTATTTTGACCTACCGCCGCCCGCTGCCATCCACCTCTAGTCCCCTCAAAAGAGATATCTCCTTAAATTTTCGTCGTCACGCGCTCCGCTAGGAATTTTCTCGTTTGTAAATACTACTCAGGTAGTAAGTCATGTAAAAGATTATTAAAATTTTGCCTAACCTTTCGGTAAAGTCACATAAAATTGAACACGAGTTTTCTATAAATCATATTAATTTTCATCCAATATCTTTTGTTTGTTAGATTAGAACTAAATATTTCTTTTTGTTGCAGGAGCTGCCCTTATGAAAATTGTGGAAGTTTACAAGGAAATCCAAGATCAGCAAATGAATATTGTAAGTAAATCTGTTATTTTTAATAATTTTACTTCAAAATGCCTCAAAACTCTCTACTCCATTGTATTCAAAAACATTATTTATGAATTTCAAACACAAAGCTTTGTCTTTATATAATTCTTCTTTGGCGAGAAGTACCTTATAATAAACATTTAAAATATCCTTGTTAATTCAATGTGTAATATCCCATTCAGGGGTTTACAGGAGAGTGGGTTCAGGTCCAAAATTATTAATTAGAGAATTATATACAGGTCTCTAATTACCTTGTTTGCAACACGTATTTATCTAACGAAGCGTTATCCTTTTTTTATTTCCAGCACGGTATCCATACTGAACTTATTTGCATACTAAATGAGAGGCAGATTCGTTTTAAATGTTTGCGCTAACTTTTGAGCAATTGCTGTTAATTAATATTTACTCGTCGTTATATTCGAAACGAATATTCGATTGCATTTAACAACCGAACTTACAAATAAAACGATCCGTGCCCTTTCGAAATGTTTGTGTTTTGAGGAGTTTTCAAACTTTGGAACATTTGAGATTTCTCTCCCATGGGAGGTTTGGCCGTCTTAGATTTTGTTTCACAGGCTGTAACTAAAAACTAGTATCGAATTCAAACATCGTAATGCAATAAGCTGATTCATTGAATATAAACTTGAAAGCAAAAGATACATTCTCTTCGTTTATTTTATTTTCAGCTCAAAGCATTCTATGTGGACCTTCTTGTACCCTTGGAAACAAATTTGGAAAAAGACACAAAAGTCGTACAGGTAATTCTTTTACTTTTTTACTGTGTATTAAGTTAAAAGCACTTTATTTCTATAGACATATTCTCCATAATACGTAACAGATCGAAATCGTTGTTGATAAAACCATTTGAATTTACGCGTTGCAGAGTTAATACACTTCAAAGAATTCATCTATTATGTAAACTAAGAACTAAGTAATTATTATGGTTGAATTTTCTACATATTTCGAATTGTATAGTTTGTCATTGCGAATGTATTTAGAAGTGTAAAAGCCACTGTTAATGTGACATTAAAAAAGCATTCCGCTCATCCGTTGCCCTAACAAAAATACAAACGAAACTGAATTTTCAGATAATAGTTGCCCATCACGATAACACAATAAATGGCGCTACTTTAAATATTTATGGCAAAACGTACATCGCAATTTGTTCTATTTTATGTACTACATCGACAATAATTTTTATTTTAGCATCATACAAACATTAATCTTTTTTTTTCAGTCGGAACAAAAGCGATTTTTGCAGCAACACAAGCAGAGAGCGGAGACGTACAGCAAGGCCGCGGCTATGATGAAAAAACAGCGTAAAAAGTCGAGAAGTTCTACAAAGACTGGCTTGGCGATGGATAAGGAACTTAAGGTAACATTAAATTCCCTTAATCACAATTTGTTAACACCGGGATTTCAAATTAGGTAACAAAACTATCTCGTTTAACTTTACCAGCTTGTGAGAAGTTTGATGCCTTTCTTTATGAAGCAATAAAGAAGATGTAACTATCTCTTAAACAATATTCGACGTGCATGATAATTAAACAAATCACTATACACGTGATTTATGATTTTGAACATTTCTTAAGAGACTGCTCTAATAGTAGGAGTTGCAGTCGAATTAACTTATTGCGTGCATCAGGCAGAAGACTTACAGACAACCTTTGATTATACTATTGTTAAAATATTTTACAATTATGTACTCAATGATGATATCCTGAAATAGTGCACTACCGACAAGTTAAACTATTCATCAGATTAAGGTAATTCACTGGCAGTAATCGGATCTAAAAATTTTTGGATCATGAGACCCGAGCAAGCGAAATATAAGCGCCAGACTGCCACAACTACTTGATTTTTAGCACACACTGTACGCGTGAATACAATAATACAAATCCCAAAGCCGCTTTGCAGTAGATTTTCTGAGTCGACAGCACTGCACTACTTATGCGACAGTGAACTCCTCCCAAATTGGGTGCTCTGTGGATCTCCGCGACCCGCGTCGCGGTTAGTAAAGTTACTATCTTGCCATTACTTCAAAATATTCCCCAACGTGTGGAATGAAGCATCGAAATTAAGAGGTGACAATTTAGAACCCAATTGGGTCACTTTTGCTCGCATCAAGTTGATGTACCCCATATAAATCCAATAAATTTCTGCTGCACTTTACTTATCTTTTATTAAATTTAAATTGGCCTTGTCAAGCTGACCTCACCAAATATGGTCAAGCTTGGAGCTTGGTTCTCAGTACAAAATGTATAAGGTAAACATTCCAATATGTTTATATGTGTACATTAGTACTTTAAAAGAGTTCCAGGACCAAAGCTAACCATATTTTTGAGGCATTTGCCTTGTGGCTGGCGGCTTGTCAATTCAAGGCTCAGTGTGAAAATAATCCAAAAATTTTGTTTACACAGACTAGTAGTATGTTGCGAATTTTTTATGACAGTCATATTGCAAACACACGTAGAAAGTTGACATAAAATATGTTATTGGTTTAATACAACGGGTATTTTCATTTTGTCGCTCGAAATGTTTGTCGTACCATCAGAAACAAATAAATAGTAGTATAGAAGCATTGATTTTGTTTAAATAAATCAATTACCATGATTTTGGAACACAGGGTATATATTTTAAGTGCGTAAAATTAGTCCCGATTCTATAATCACAATTTAAATGATTTAAGATTATGTTTTTCCTAAACTAGTTAAGAAACCAAAAATATGCCTACTCTTAATGAAATCGACTCAAACCTTCCACAGTTCCACCAGTTTAATAACCATGATGCGGTGGAACTTATTTTTGTGGAGAAATGCAATAAAATAAAGCGGTGTATAAATTTTCACAATGAGAGCGTTTATTTAATTTCAGAACATGCAGGTCTTGGAAGAGGAAAAGACAAAACTCGACGCTTTCTGCGAGCAAAGTCTTAAAAATGTAAGTTAGTTGCGAGTTTATGCTAAAAATGGAATGTGAATTACAATGTCTGCTCTTTATTTCGCAGGCCATGACCCAGGAGCGCAGACGATACGGCTTCGTTTTAGAACGCCAATGTTCATTGGCCAAACATCATTTATCCTATCATAGTCAAGGATTGGCAGCTTACCAGCAGAATATAGACAAATGGACTGAAATAGCAAAAACTAGGGAATATTTGCCTGATTCCGTCGAAAATATATTTAGCAATAGATTAAGGGTAAGTGTAGTTCTTAGTTGCATGGGTTCAAAATGTCAAACTGATTACGTTCAAGTTTTAACTTCCATCAAAGGTCAATTACTAGAATATTACATAGCTGATTCAGTGGCAGATTATCCATAAGGTCAACTAACCACATGCCTAGGGGCGAGCCCTAGAGTGCATCAACTTTTTTTTAATTGTCAAAGTATATTGCAGAGAGTGCATACAATATTTGTCTATGGCACTATCATCATATCTAACAAAACTCTTTAAACAGATCATTAACGTTGCTACTCATACTGACATTACGAAGAAATTTCAGCAAATGTCCGTGTGGCAAGATGACGATGTGTACAGTAGCCCTAGGAGTCCAAATTTTGATGACGATCGCATGAGTATATCGTCCCAACTAAGAAAAACAAAAAGCATGGACGCCTCTTGCCTAGATATCCGTTCCATACAAGATGCAGGGTCACCAATTACCACACTCTCCAGAGCCAAGTCAGAGTACAATTTAAATACGTCCACCCATTCATTAGCTCAAGGTAAGTCCCTTTTCCTGTATATTGAATATCGATATACATATATCGTAAAGAACTGACGATTTACAGAAAAGTTCTTGAAATAAAATGGCATTAGAGTTTGCTGAAGCGTTGAAATCTTATACCGCAAAAAATAGGAGCTCTGTTGAAACTTCTATACTCGGCTTGTACGTTTGATGCAATAAAATACTATAAAATGCTCACATAGAAACGTTTCGAGATAATGCTAAAGTAAAAGCTGTGTTTTAAAAACAAGATTTAGAAACTTAATAGGAAATTTTAGCTGTTTAAACTTCTGATGATATTAGTTTCTAAAACTACAACGGTGTATCTGCGTCTCATATCAAAACTTATTCAATTTACCAGCAAAGCATTTGATTGTCTTTACAAGAAAATAAATTTGGCAGTAAGTGTATATTGTTGCTCCATTTTCGTTGTAGTTCTGAAGAATATTATATCTTCATCGTCATTCACCTTGTTACATAGTAAGAAAATAATAGGAACAAACGTGTCTACTAACATATCTACGATGAAACTGTGGAATGTGCTGCAGTTGAAAATATTTACAACCAACAACCAAAGATCGATTTCGGTCTCTGCCAATATTCCCAATTTGTAACCATTAGTCAATCACCTAAATACTCAACATATTTAAATACCATTTAGTGATTGGAGTTTCAGCTGTATATTACAAAGAACATTTTTACTGCATGCAAATTAACGCAATTATTACTGAATATGATAACGAAGGGTTCCACAGCCAGAATCACTACAGGATATACTTCTTCCGGGATTGGACCGTGTCAAAGAACTACTAAAAGTGTTCGACGTTTCACCCACAATCGTAGGGGGCTTCTTCAGGAACAAAGAAAAGAAACAATAAATAAAAAGAGAAATATAAGGAAATATGCAAAAATGAAAGAACGAAAAGGCCAATTTCAAAACATCAGAGCACGGTAACTCAGTATGTCCACCATACCAGAGGCGAAACTCTTTTGAATTGAAAATTGGTACAAAGGATAAGAAAGTTTAGACAGAAGAGCACGGTAGCTCAGTATGTCCACCATACCATAGGCGAAACTCTTCTGAGAGGAAAGAGGGAAAGGGAAACTTTATTTACCATTCGCCTGCGCGATCACTCCCGAAGATTTCCGATGGTTGGTTTTGAGATGGAAGAAAGCATGTAACCGTCGTCTCTGTTAATGTTTTTGGGGAATTTTCGGATTTCAATGGCCTCGCGTATCTTCCTATTATAGTAGTTGGGAATATTGGATATAATTGAAATATTATCAAAGAGAATTTTATGTCCGGTCTCATATTGATGAAATTTTATCTTTGGGAGATGGAAGGAGCTATTGGATCTTTGAGGATGATGAATAAATGGGTTTAATGTTGTGTTTTCTCAATAATTGTATGTATCCAAAATTAACGCTCTGTTGAATGACGGATCCTATATTGCTCTTCCTCTGGACCCAACAAGCAAAATTGAAGGCGAACTCAAATCCAAGCTAAAATCCTTAAATTTGTCCGCAGATAGTCTCAGACATCTTGTTCCGAGAGAATCTAAACCACCTCGTCTTTATGGCCTCCCAAAAATTCACAAACCCAATATTCCTTTTTGGCCCATTATCAGCACGATAATTTTATCTACCTACAATGTCTCAAAATATTTATCTAACATCCTCAAGTCATATACCGGAAACACATCATCACACGTCCTAAATTCTAAATACTTTGTCGAATTGTTGTCCCAATTAACCCTAGACTCCAACGACATACTGGTAAGTTTTGATCTCACTTCACTATTCACTAATGTTCCAGTTTCCGACTCCATGAAGATAATTCGTCAATTACTTTCAAGCAAAGTGAATGCAGATTCTCTAGCTGATTTAACTGAAATGTGCCTCACATCGACTTATTTTTCTTTCAATGGCAGCTTCTATAAACAAGTCTTCCCTTATCCCCAGTCGTAGCAAATATTTTCATGGAATCTTTTGAAAACACTGCGTTAGAAACTGCGGATTTAAAACCCAAGGTTTGGCTTCGTTATGTAGATGACACATTTATTGTATGGCCACATGGCAAGGATTCACTAAATTTATTTTTGAAACACCTAAACAGTTTACATTCTTCCATTAGCTTCACTATGGAAATCGAACACAAGTGTTCTCTTCCCTTTCTTGACATACTGGTCACCCGTTTACCAAACGGTCGCGTTTCTCATTGCGTTTATCGAAAACCCACCCATACTAATCGTTATTTGCATGCAGAGTCCCATCATCGCCCGTCCCAAAAACGTTCTGTCATAAATTTACTGGTTTCATGAGCTGTAGCAATTTCACAACCGATAAATCTTTCAGACGAGTTGAACATATTCGCTTCAACCTCCCCAACAATGGTTACAAATCGCACGACATTGAAGCTGTCATTAAACGACATCTTCACCATACCCCTCGTCCTTCACAAAATTCAATAATTTCTTCTAAAGGCTTTCTTCTTTATGTTCACGGAGTATCAGATCAAATCGGAAAATTTTTGAGAAAACAACATTAAACCCATTTTTCCATCATCCTCAAAGGTCCAGTAGCTCCTCCCATCTCCCAAAGATAAAATTTCATCATTTTGTTCTAATGGTGTGTACCGGGTTCCTTATTCTTGTGGTTCAGTGTACATGGGAGAAGCGAGGCGATCATTGAAGACGCGAATATCCGAGCACCAAAGATGTCTTAGGTCTGGTTTATTTTCGCAGTCAGCCATTGCGGAACATCAATATGAGATCGGATATAAGATTCTCTTTGATAATATTTCAATTATATCCAATATTCCCAATTACTATAGTAGGAAGATACGCGAGGCAGGCACGTAACCAGGGGGAGGTCCAAAGGGTCCGGACCCCCCGAAATGAATATTCGCCAAAAAATTTACGATAATACGAATTGAAATATCAATAGAAAAGTGGTTGATTGTATATTTAAGCAAGTAAATAATTTCCGAAATTGCTAACTACTAAGTTTATGACTAGCAAAATCGCCATGTAGGCATTTTACGAAAAATTGGCAATGAGCTCAAGGCTCCCAATATATGCTTCAATAGTCACGTACGTGCAGCAGCGGCATTGCAGTCAAAAGACATATTCTTTTACCTAATCTACTTTATTATATTAGCCCATATTTCATATTGCCAAATTGCCATAGGAAATACAATAAAAATCATGATTATGGTACGAGTTAAGAATTAGTCGACAGTCGACTTTTGATCAGTGATAAGTTAACTACGTGAACTTAAAATGGATATTAGGAAATTTTTCATTGGTAAGTTTCACGTTTTTATTTGTCAAATTTAGATTTTATTCTTTATTTTCACTAATTACCAAAATGAAAAAAAATAAATAAAATAGACGAATACGTAAAAATAATTAATGTGTCTTCTTATATTTTCTGAAGAATATTTTCTAGTAATTTTGATAATTTAACAAAATTCCGAGTTTTAATTGAAAATTCTAAATTATTTTCTTCAATTTTACGTCTCTCTAAGCACATAATCGATTTCATTAATTTATTTTTTTAAATTCCAAGGACGTATAAATAATTTTTTGCCGAATTCTGCTGTTTTTTCTCAAAAATGTTTTACTTTTGATTCATAAATTTTCTATATATTGCAACGTTTTTTTACATTTCGATTATTTTTAGAAATTTTCGAAATATCAACTTCTTTTGTAAAATTCTTTCAACTTTCTTTTAATTTTTGATTCAAATTCAACATTTCAACTTTTTCAGAGATTTCTCTCTTTTGATAAACATATTTATACGCATTTTGACATCATTTTCAAAATATTCATTTTAGTTTAAAAATATAAACTTTTTTTTAATTCAAGTTTGGACGTTTAATTTTCCTTTTATTTAAACGAAATTTTCATTTTAAATTACAACTTTTGAAGTTTTTAAGACTTAATTTTTATTTTACATTTTGAAATAATTTAGAAATATCAACATTTTTATTTTTCCATTTCGGCTTTAAAATCGAAATTTCTAAAAAAATGATTTTATAAATTTCGTTTTTTTTTTTAATTTTTAGTTTAGCTAGAACTATTTTTTATAATGTTTGCCTTTTTTTTGTTTAAAATTTTAAATATTTCTAAAGATCTTTATTTTACAATTTCAGTTTTTTTTAAATTGCTTTTCTAAATTTTTCGCTTTGCACTAAAAATTGTATGCTTTAATTTTTTCAAATTTTAATTCTAGTCACGAAATTTCTATTAAAAAATAAAAAAATCTAGTTTAAACCCAAAATTTTCGCTTCATCAGAAAATTTTCGGTTTTTTCTCAATGTTTAAATTTTTTCTAAATATTTCGGTAAACTCAACATTTTTAGTTTTAAAAAAAATTGACTTTAACTTTGAAGCTCCTGGATTTTGTTTGATAAAGTTCTTTTCTTTTTTCATCCTTTTAATTTTTCGTCCAAATTTCTGGTTTTCCTGAAGATTTTTAGATTCACCCTTTTCCCTTCTAAAATAAATTTAAAGTTTCGACAAAAATGAAAATTACAAATTATAATGGAAGCTTCCACTGAAATTTTTTTATTTCATCTTTAATATCTAATATTCCCAATTTCGTCTTTGATCTGAAATTTGAAGCTGTTCTGAAAAGTTCAAAAATCACGTATTTTGAAAAAAATACTGGGTAATTCTAAATTTTTTTTCAAAATGTCGAGATTTGAAAGATTTAAATATCGAGACCGAAGTCGAACTTGAGAGTTTCAAATTATAGTTCAAATTTCGAAGTTAAGATTGGAAATTTTACACAAAAATAAAAAATGAGCAGTAAGTAAAAGACCAAGACGTTTATTGATTTAACAACTCAACTTTTCTTTAAATTTTGCAATTTTGCTCATTTCAAAGAAGTTTATATCTCTAACATAAAAAAAGGGGGGAGTTGGACCCTCCCCGAACGAAAATCCTGGCTACGTGCCTGACGCGAGGTCATTGGAATCCAAAAATTCCCCAAAAACATCAACAGAGACGACGGTTACATGGTTTCCTCCATCAGGAAACCAACCATCGGAAATCTTCGGGAGTGATCGCGCAGGCGAATGGTGAATAAAGTTTCCCTTTCCCTCTTTCCTCTCAAAAGAGTTTCGCCGCTGGTATGGTGGACATACTGAGTTACCGTGCTCTGATGTTTTGAAATTAGTCTTTTCATTTTTGCATATTCCCTTATATTTCTCTTTTTATTTATTGTTTCTTTTCTTTGTTCCTGAAGAAGCCCCCTACGATGGTGGGCGAAACGTCAAAAACTTTTAGTAGTTCTTTGACACGGTCCAATCCCGGAAGAAGTATATCCATTACTAACTATTACTGAGAATTATAACAAGGTACACCGTACATAATTTATTTTTCCCATCACCTTGTATTCCTATCTATGATGCATCACTTAAAATCTACTAAAACAAGTGTTTTTCTACATCACAAATATGTAGATTATTGTCATTGAGCAGTTTTATTTTTTACAGATGGTCATACGCCAACTCGCCGTCCTAAATCGATGGCCGTCCCACCACCCCCTCAGTGGGATACACAACTAGCCAGAGCACTTTACGCTTATTTATCGAGTGGAGAAAATCAGCTAAGCTTCCTCGAAGGAGATCTTATTGCCTTGATTGGCGAAAGGAACAAGGGATGGCAATTCGGGGAAAACTTGAGGACTCAGTGCAGCGGATGGTTTCCCCTCGCTTACACCGAGGTTCTCGACGATCCTGCCCTGTAAGTGGCCGTTTGTTTCCATAATAGTGCATTTGTTCAGCTGAGGTTTTGTTGCTTTAATGGACTATAGAAAGTTTATTTTGTATATGGGATATGCTCAGATTAATATGATAATAATCATATTGTACTGTTTACTGTTAAGCGAGTTACTTTAGCAACTACTATTTTTATGTCTCAATACATTTTTTCACTTTTATTATTATTATTGAAACAAAACAATATCATACTGATTTCAAATTATTTAGATTTCTTTAATAGAGAAGGAAATTTGTATGTATATTAGTGATGTAACGAATATTCGCATCCGCTTTAGCATTCGCAAGAAGTTATGCGAATATATTGCGAATGTATTTGGCAATAAAACGGGAAATTATGTACTGAATAACAATGCAACTGCTCAAGTGGGGTTTCTTAAACTGGGGATCATGGACCCTTGAGGTATTTATATCATGAGTTTGGGGGTCCATTGGTAGCGCACCTAACAACTAATGCGGTAATTATCCAGTCTCACCTAATAAAAAGCATTTTATAAATTCCTTTTCTTTTTTCTTTCTTTCTTGTCTTTTTTAATTTTCTTTCTTTTCCCATTAGTTGGAATAGGGCACTAGGGTGCTTGCTCTCTCCTGGTTCATACAACCAACCGAAAATTTGTATTCTCAAAATTCTAAAAAATTTCATCTGTTCTTCAAAATTAAGAACTAGTCCTTTTCTTGAAATTCCGACATTATCTCGAAATTTCGACTTTTTTTCTAAAAATCCATCCTTTTTCACAAAATTTCTCTTTTTCTTTTAAAATTTCGAATTTATTCTAAAATTCGAGCTATTTTATCCAAATGTGACTTTTTCAAAATTTCGAATTTCTATCTCAAAATTCGTTGTTTTTTTTTTCTTCATAATTTTGTCATTTTTCAAAATGTGACTTTTTCTAAAAAATATCATTTTTTTAATTTGTCTTTCTGCAAAAAAAATTCGACTTGTTTATCAAACTTTCAAAATGTTAAATATTACATTTTTGAAAAAGACAAGAATTCCAGAAAACTTAAATTCCAACTTGTTTCTCAGAGTATCAACTATTATCTCAATAGCGGGTATTTTCTGACGTCACTAATGAGGCAGGGGTAACTTGTCCTTTACTCAGGCAGCCGTAAAGAATTAAATGTTGAGTCGGGAAATTACGATCCTTTTTTATTAAAATATCGACTTTTTTCCTAAAATATTCCTCAAAATTTGACCTTTTTTTTTAAAATTTGGTCAAAATTTGATTCTGTTTCTCGAAATTTCGATATTTTTCTCAAAACAACGATATTTTCCTCGAAATTTTCACTTCTTTCAAATTTTGTTTGGGTATTTGGAACTTTCGATTTTTACCTCGAAAATCATCTTTTTCTCTAAATTTTAATATTTTTCAAATGTTTCCAAATTATCAAGTTTTTATATTAAATTTGATTTCTTGAAAATTCCGATTTGGACCAAAGCTGTGTTTTTTAATTATAATTCGTCTTTTTTTTAATACGGCTATAAAGTCGAATTTTGAGAAAGTGGAATTTTGAGTGTAAACCCAAAAATTTTACTTTTTTCTCTCAAAGTTCGACTGTACTGAAGTTTTTGAATATTTTATAGAAATTTCGGCCTTTTTCTCCAAATTTTAACTGTCCGGATATTTCAACCAGTTTCTCGAAATTCGTACTATTCTTGAAGTTTCGACTAAATGTTTTATGTTTCGATAATTTTCTACTTAAAATTGGAATTTTTATCCAAAATTCGACTTTTTCTCAAAATTCATTTATTTTTTTTAAAATGGGATTAAAATTTTGTTGAAAACAACAATTTTGAAAATAGTATTTTTACGAAATTTAGAGAAAAATATTTCTTGTAAATTTCGAAATTATGGCAAAATTTAAATGAAAATAAAAAGTATAAGAGAAATATTTTTAGAAACTAGGTTTCTTCTCTCCAAATTCGATTTATTTTGAAAATTTTAATTTTTCTCACAAAATTTTCCCAGTGCCAGTGAAAGAGCCAACATTCGCATTCGCATTTCCTACTGTTGGAAATGAATATTCGCATTCGCATTCGCGAATGTGGGAAAACCAACACTCGTTACATCCCTAATGTATATACAATCTCTGATTTTTTTTCTACAAAGCCAAGTGGTGAGAGTAAACCTGCATTCAGATAGAAATAAAATCCTTAGAATTTAGTTAGTAGACTGACATTTTCCGTGGCCTGAGAAGTACCACTAGGAAGGTCTTTATTATGGTTGTTTTTGAATTGTTACGCTCCCAGAAACTTAAACGCTTTTAATTTGCTTTTAATTTTCCCTGAAAATTTGAACTTTCTATCTCAACTCTGACAATTCGCTTTGTGATCGAAGTTTCTTACGGCAACAACATGGGAAAAAATCGACAGATTTGTTAATGAAAATAATGATCTGCTAACGTTTAAAACAACAGTTTTCAACAATGAATTTGAGAAAAATTCAAAATTTTCCATGTTTGAAAAAGCTAGTTTTTGAGCCTAGACTGACCTTTTGACGCCTTCCTTTCCAGATCACCGAGTCACAGGGGTGACTCGACTGGATCGGGTCAACAGCATTCCGGAGGTCAAACTGGTACCAATAGCAGTCACATGATGTCACCTGGCACCTCAAATTCTCCATCTGGTAACAATACCCTAGAAAGTCAGCAGACTAGGATGTTCGGAGACACTTTACACTTGCATAGATCATCCACTAACGCTAAGCAGGTAGAGTAGTTGCTAGATGTGTGTTACTGCATTTATAGCTAATTAAGAGGCTTTTTGTGACATACGAGCATAGAAAAAAAAATCTGCCCAAAACTGCATCTGCAGTTAGCAGAAAATTTAGTTACAATTACTAATTAGTTTAACCAACTCGAGTTGGTAATTTCACAATTGAATAATCATCGTTCTGTAGTTCCATGTAACTAGGCTGCAACTCATATCGACAGAAATGAAATAATTTTAGCAATTTAAACTTTATTGAAAAAAGAATGGATATCTAAACTAACGACACGTCTAGTATTGATTAACAAAGTTGAGAACTTATAATGGTATGGCGGCTGTACTTATTAAAACTTGTGCGCCCTCTGTCCTCAGGTATGAACATATTAAAACTAACTTTGATGTAAGGAATAATAATTGGTTTAAATGAGAATAATGATTTGAATTCTAAAGGTCGAACACAAATCCAAAACTTTAAAATACATCGTGCGTTTAGTACAAATGAAATATTAGTCAATGCTTTTATATTCACAGTATTGAAACTGTCTTACAACTCATTAATTTTGGGAGAGTGTATGCGTCAAAGATGAAATCAGAGGGCTGGATGGTCCCATGACAAAAGACTTAGTTTATGTTCTAGACTAAAATAAATATAATAATAATAAATTGGCAAAGAGGATACATAACATCGTTGTTCTTGGTAAGTAGCTAGCCACCCATATTGAACTGAGGGTGCAAATCGAACCGGTAACTATTTTAGCGTGTAAATGTCGACCGAGGGTATACAAGGTTACCCACCTATACAGGGTCCGCCATTAGTGCGTGGACGGAAAATGGCCCCTAAGCCTGAAAAGATATCAAAATGAAATTTTGTCCAGTGGTGTATATCTATAGGCAGCACATTTTAAAATTATTTTCATTTTATTGTACTAATCATATACAGAGTGTTGATATAAACTTACATTTTTGTAAATAAAACAGCCTGTATATTTTTACATACTTGGATAGCCCTATAAAAATGCAGCAAAATAATTAGGGTTTATGGGGGTTTTGATAAGTCCTATTCTTAGTAGAAGTCATAAATCCAAAAATAGGACTCCGATGCAGCCATCTGAAAACACTCAGTATGATGTAGTATTAACTAATTTGCAACATAGACCGTGATTGATAGTCTTTTAGTTTCCATAAAGTATTGTTTTATATTCTTTAGTTATACAGAGTGATGGAGGTTTGCAAATCCAAGAATTACTAAAAAATTTTAAATAGAATGGCCTATTTTTAATACCTAATATCAAAAGAAGATAAAATAATGTTTCTAATAATACCAATTACGTAAAGTTTCTTTTGATAGGTTTCATGTAAATTAACTTTCAAATTAATTATTTTTTTTAATTTTTAGGTTTTTAGGTAAACTAGGTAAACTAGGATTATTTGTAATTATTACTAATTAAATGAATAGTTGGTACTATCACCTTTTAAACAAATTGTTAGTATTCGTAAATAATAATCCAAACTTAGCAGATATTTAACTGGGTGCCTCGAAAAATTGATAATTAAAAATATGTATTTTATAGGATCGTTTACATAAAAACTTTCGGAAGCCTAAAGAGATATCAAAATGAAATTTTTTCCAGTAACATACACCTATAGGGGGCACATTTTAAAATTATTTTCATTTTATTGCACTGATCATATACAGAGTGTTGACATAAACATGTTTTTTTTAATAGAACACCCTAAATATTTTTGCATATTTAAATAGCCCCATAAAAATACAGCAAAATAATATCGAGTTTATCGGGGTTTTGATGGGTTATTTTCCTAATAGAGGCTCCTAAATTCGAAAACAGTACTCCGATGCAGTCATTTGTAAACACTCTGTATGATGTAGCAATTTGCGATACAAACAATCATTGATAGTCTTAAGTTTTCATAAATCATAAGAATGTTGTCGTATATTCTTTAGTTATATAGAGTGATCAAGGTTTGTAAATCTATTAATTACTTAAAAAATTTAAATAAAAAGTTCATTTTCATGAAAACTGTCAAATGTAACCCCACATAATGTAGTATTGTTGGAAAAGTAATTTTATCTTCTTTTCATATTAGGAAATAAGTATAGGGCATTATATTTAAAAATTTTTGGTAATTTTTGGATTTGCAAACCTCACTCACTCTGTATAATTAAAAAACATAAGACAACATGCTTATGATTTATGAAAACTAAAAGACTATCAATGATTATTTTTGTTCTAAATTGGTCAATACTACATCATACTGAGTGTTTACAAATGACTGCATCAGAGTTCTACCTCCGGATTTATGATCCTCTATTAGGAAAACGACTCACCAAAACCCCCATAAGCTCTACATTATTTGCTGCATTTTTATAGGGCTATCTAAAATATGTAAAAATATACAGGGTGTTCTATTTAAAAAAAAGTAAGTTTATATCAACACTCTGCATATGATTGGTACAATAAAATGAAAATAATTTTAAAATGTGCTCCCTATAGATGTACGCCACTGAGCAAAATTTCATTTTGATGTCTTCTCAGGTTTAGGTGCTATTCTCCGTCCATTCACTAATTACGAACCGTGTATATCTCTATCCAAGAAGAACAGACCCATACAACTGACCTCATTTAAATAGGCGTCAAGGGCCATGTGGTGGGGTCCAACAAGACCGACCCATCAATGATGACAACCACTACGATCCAGGACACCTTAAGTGGACTGACGATTTATATGAAGACCCTATGCAGTGTTATGAGAGAAACATCAACCCGAATCGAAGAAGATACATGGCGCATATGCATAGACAGTGGGCTGAGATACATCCTGAGCATCATATGCTCACCGCTCAAAACTTACGCAATGTAGCGTACCTTCGAAGAACGGGTTGTGTGCTGATTACAGGGAACCACAACAAGTGGCGGATGAGAAACTCCTGGCGGATAATATATCGCTAGAAATAAAGAGTCTGGTAAACAGAACGGCAATTTACCTTCAAAAGCCCATCAAGGCCTGAGATTTAAAAGAAGCAAACGCGAATCTTAGTTAATCAATTTCGGAAGAGAACGAACATCTGAAGCATTAATTGCGCGGTCTATGACGTTGCCACCAGACTCCAACGGAGAACAGGGTGAGAGGCTTTTCAAACGGAGGAGTCAACAGGCGACTTTTATTATTAGACAACAAGCATCCCATATTTAATGTGTGATGGATTATATGGTGGCAGGAAGACCGCTCACTATCAAAGTAAGACGTTTACCAATATTAATAAGGCGTCTTCATCACACACTCAATATGAGAGTGCTGCCAGTTATCAAGCAACACAGTTTGTAAAGAATACGGGTGCTCTTAGCTGTCAAAAAATTGCTGGCAGTTAGAGCGAAGAGCATTGCTAAAAATGCACAATTCCGCAAAAAAACCTTCGCTTCTGTTGCAACCTCCGAAACGTGTTGTAGGTAATCCTCCATCCGTAGACCAAGTAATACTCTTCTGCAAGTCGATCCATGAAGAAAGTTATCAGCTAAATAAAGATACTCCAGCCTTAGAATAGTTCTGTTATTCCATTCGTCAGACAGAAGAATAAGTAGTACATCCAGTCCCTGCTGAGGACGTTCGAAGTGCACAAAAAACAATGCCGCTCCTGGCATCAGAAACTATTCATGGAAATATCTTCCATTTATCTACCCCATGCATTTAGTTAGAATTTTTAAGCTCTGGCTGAATAACGATCAGCATATCCCTCAGTGATTTGTGGAAGAGCGAACTGTGCTTTTACTGAAAATTGGAGATTTGTCTAATCCAAAAAATTACCGGCCAATTACGAGTTTGAATACGTGTTACAAAATATCTACATCTATTCTGTACACGCGTGTACTGGCCTCAGTGACAGAATCTATGCACGGATATACGAGCAAATGGGGTCTAAAAAAGTGTGGCTAGCTGTAAGGAGAATGTGCTCATCGATAGGTGTGTCACGCAGGACTCCATTCAGTACAAGCGGAATCCTTTCGATGGCATTTGATACAACGTCTTATCAATTGATGAGAATATTGCTGAGAGTGCTTGCGGTACCCTATCCCGTAGTGAAGTGTATCGAACATCTGATGCCACTCTGGCGGACCACATTTACAATTACATCTGGTGCATATAAAGTCCAATCAGAATTGGTAACTTTTAGAAAGGGAGTATTTCAAGGAGATCCCTGAAGCCCACTTCTCGCTGCTGCCGTTATCTATTGCTGTCCGAATGACTCGAGGTTACAATTATGGTAGACCAAGTAAGCGCAAACATAAGGTCACCCATTTGTTTTAGATGGACGACCTTAAGTTTTACGCTTGCAGAGAAAGGGCAATCCCTCAAAGTCATGCAGCAGTACACACGTGATGTCGGTATGGAATTTGGACTAAACAAGTGTGCAATAGTTCACCTCAAGAGAGGACAAAGCCGGAAAGTCTTGAGGGAATGCAGCTTATGGACGGTTTGATGCCCGAGAGACTTATACTTACTTAGGTGTGGCACAGAACCATGTTCAGGAGGTACTTTAGGGCTTAAAGAGTCTCTCCGCTGCAAGTATTTGCAACACCTCCGACGGGTCTGGTCCTCAGGGCTATCTGGAAAAAACAAAGTGCTTGCAACAAACCTACTTGCAGTTCCAGTAGTAACATCCAGTAGTAGGATACGTCCGGAGACACTGACGCATCTGCTTTCATCTTGTGGTGCGTATGCAGTCTCCGCCTATATCCGCCGCCATAACGCGGCACTAATAGTGCTGTATTTTTATCTATGACCCCATTACGGGATAGATGAGGCACCAGTGTCGCCCTATTCCATGGGGGATATCGAGTCCGTGATAAAGAACGGGAGGTGCCGTATTTTTTGGAACTTCACGTTCGATGCGGTGAGATATTTACGATCCAATAAACCGGATCTTGTCCTCCAAGACCGCGAAATCAAAGCAATGTACGTTGTCGAGTTTACAGCTTCTGGCGAAAGAAACATTGTTCATACGGAGAAAGAAAAACGGACTAAATATCAGGATATCCTATCTAAACTTCGCAGACTATACCTGGGCTATTCCATAAAATTCGTGGTTTTGCTAATGGGGACTCTAGGCAATATGCTACCTTTGTTGCTCGCTTAACTTAAAATCATACCGGCCTGCATTGAGAGGGCAGACACATTAGCCGCCAACATGCAGAAAGCTGTTATATTTTGGTCGCTACGTTTACTCAGGATGCACGAATTGCGGATCCAGTACATAGTTCTCTTACCTCACGGTTGTGGGAAGAGGTCTATTGGGATAATATTACACTGGCCAAGTGCTCTTTGTGGTCGGAGACAAAGGGTGTCAAAGCCAGCACACACTACTAAAATAATAATAATAATAAAATAAACATGGAACTAACAATAAAAATTTATTCATCCTACGAACGCAGAATTTTTTGAATCGCATCGATGAGACTGAAAATTGTGTTATGAACTTATATATGCGGGTACGAGCTAAACATTTTCGAAATGTTTTATTAGAAATTGACTACAACATCGCTTTTAAAGTAAGTTATTGTGAACAACCTATACACTTATCCCACCTCTACTGCAAAGTTTGGAATGCTCTAAATGAGTAAACATACTCAGGATGGCATCCGGTTTTTTTAGATCAACTGAATCTACTCAAATCTTCTCATTTTCAACTGCTGTTTTAATTGCGAAAAAAAGAAAAAGATTTGAGGAGTAGGGTGGGTTTTCAAGCGTTTTCACATGGTTCCGCCTCAAGAAGTTCTGCACAACCTCCGCGGTGTCCGACGGCATATTGTCGTGATTCAATACCCAGATCAATCATCCTTTACAAACAGCAAGGTCCATGTCGAAAGTTATGTAATTTTGTCCTGCATCACTGTATTTTTATTTAACCGATTCAGTTATTAAAATTAAATTTTGAAATTTGAACAAAGTAAATGGTAACCTTAATAATAAGATTCAAAATAAACGAATTTCCTAATATTGCCACCATACCAAATTGACTTCCTGATTTTGTTGAATAGGGTAGTTGACACTATAAAAAATACCTTATTAGATAGTTAATATGGTTGATTATTGAGTAAGAAATAAGAAATTAAGGCTTTTTAAAGATTTAAGGCGGCCCAATCGGGCCCCGCACTTAAAGCGACCCGCATCACCACCAAAATTAACAAAAAATTATTTTTCAAAATTTAAAGCAAATTGCTTTTGATGATAAACGATAAATTATTCAAATAATTAAAAATATTTTATTTATTTATTTTAAGTTCGCATTGATGATGACATTTCTTATTGTGTTTATTATAATACTAGCTGCTACACGCTGCTTGATCTGTGTAGAATTAAATAACTGTTTTTTTAGAAAATGTTACCATTTTGCTTCCTCGAGGTTTGATTTTCTTAAAAAAACAACTTTCCATGTTAATCGTTGCCTATTTCCGGTGCAGTCAGTAAGTGAATCTACTAACCAAGTTTAGGTCTCTAAATCCAAAGATTTAGGTTATGCATTGGTCCGTTAATAGTTAGCTACATAGGCGTAGGCAGAATTTCCTTCAAGGGGGCAATAGTCATTCTAAAATATTCATGGACAAAAAGGAAAACCTTCCGGTTGAGTAATAATGTACATATATTTTCAGTTAAAAACTACGTGAACTGGGGAAATCGAATTTTCAGATTTAAAGACTGAATTTCGAAAAAGAGCCAAACTTTAAAAGAAATCTTTCAGAAAACTGAATAAATGTCAAAATTTCGAAAAAGTTATCATTTCAAAAAAAGACGAAATTTTCAAAGGTCGATTCTTGTGAAAAAAGTGGCACTTTCCATAACAAGTCAAGTTTAAATAGAAAAATAATGCAACTTTCAAAAATATTTCTCTCAAAATTTTTATTTTATGTAAATATTAACATATTCTTGAAATTTACAAGAAATCTTTTTCTCAAAATTTCCTAAAAATGTTGTTCTCAGACTTAGAATTCTATTAAAACGTCATTCAATTTTTTTTTTAAATAAACGATTTTTGTGAAAAACTCGATATTTTCAAAAAAATTCAATTTTTTATGGAAATGACCAGCAACAGAATATATCTAATTTTGAGATACTGGAAATCAAATTTGAAAAAGAAATTAAGAAAAAACAATTTAGAGAAAATAAGAGAAAAAGATCGCACTTTCTTGAAAATATTTCAATTATTCAAGAAAAAATCCAATTTTAAGATCAAAATTGGAATTTTGAAAATAAACTAGTAATTTCGAAGAAGACGAATTTCTAGAAAAAAATTTTGGAAAAGTAAAAAAAAGTAAATCATATTAAAAATAAAAACCTACCTTTCACAGATGTCCAAAATTCGAAAGAAGTTAAATGTTCAATGGTCTAATTTTGTGAAAAAATTCTGAAAACATTGTTGCGGTAAAGACGTTGAATTTAAAGGAAATATTTTTCTCTAAATTCTCAAAAATATTTCTCTCAACATTTTTATTAAGATTCCGATCTAATTTAAAGACAAAACATTTTCAGAAACATAAAACATCATATTTTGACATAAAAGTGAAAATTTTTATTAAATATTAAAAAAAATTGCGAATTTTTGAAACAAAAGTTCAAAAAGTAGCATTTTGAGAGTCACATCGAAATTGCGAAAAAGTCTAATTCTGAGGAAAAGGCAAATTTTAAGAAAAGGACTCTTTAAGAAAAGAAATAAAAATTTTAAGAAAAAAAACGAATTTACCAAAAAAATATTAAATATCAGATATTGAGATAAAATTCAGGATTTCATGAAAAAGAAACCACTCGAAATTTCCAAAAAATCAGATTCTAAATTTTCAAAAAACCAAATGTTCAGAAAGTTATCGAAATTTGAAAAAAGAAACGAAACTTCGAGAAAACTTCGAAAAGGACAAAAAATTCAAAATGTTCTAGAGAAAGTCAAATTTTAAGAAAAAAAGTCGAATTTTTGAAAAGAGTAATCTAAGCTCAGAGAAAAAGGAGCAATTAGGAGAAAATGATCGAAATTTTGCGAAAAAGATCTAAATTTTGAGAAAAAGTGTTTTAGTGGGAATTTGAAGTTTTCTACAAAGAGTCAGATTCTATCGAAATTAAGAAAAAGAGCGAATTTTAAGGAAAAAAAAAAGAAATTTTAAGAATAAAATGGAAATTTCTGGGGTGAATATTTATTTTCTCTTGACTGCTTGACTGAGTGGTCTTACCTTGCCTGATGTGGCATCAGAAAATGGCCATTATTGTGATACACCTCGAAATTTTGACAAGACAATTTTTTCGTAATTTTCTTACAAAAATTTTAAATTTCAAAATAACATACTTTTTTTATCAGAAGATAATGATGGGGTAAGCGCCTCACCTTACCCTATTGTAACTACGCCTTTGGTTAGCTAGGATAGGTAACGGAAACAAAACTTTATCCAAAGTTATAAACAGCTTGTGCAATTTCATGGTTTGTTAAATTGAAAGGGTTCGATTTGTCTTGTTTTACGTATAAATTCGACAACAGCACAAACAGTAACAGAGGGCCCCACAAAAAAAATCAAATCGAGTTCCGTACTTATTTGATCCGAGCCTCGCTTATTATTTATAAAAACTCGTGACTAGTTCATTATTACAATTTTAAAATTGCATTATTTTGCTCTGTAAGCGAATGTTACAGAACTATACCGGCCATGATGATTTTAAGAGTGACGTCATGTGTTCAGCATAGCAAACTGCTGCCAGTTCTCTAATGTTTATTTTTGGCTATTCTATCATGCTTTTAAACATTTTGTAGTACTTTCGATTTTTTATGGAAATCTGGATATAAATTGTTCTATTTCGTCCTAATAAATTTTTGAAATTAAAAAAAAGGTCCCTAACTATTCCACTTCATCTACGTATATCTACTTTAACACTAAAATTTAAAAAAAAAAGGAAAAAATAACGTACTTTTCGCCTTAACAAAACAAGAAGGTACTTCCCACCCTAACAAATTTTAACAATCAAAAAAAAAAAAGTCTTCAATCCTCAATACAACCTGCCAGTATTATATCCTTTGCTCTTCATCAATTTTAATTTACCCTTACAATTTAGGATTGCTACCCCATATTAACCATAGCATAAGATAAGTGGAGTTTTTCGCATAACTATTATATCATGTTTGTTACTTCAACATCAAATTTAACTGAATTAATTTTATTTAACTATTTTGGATGTTTAGGATAAAATAATATCAATATCAAAGTAGTATTCACAAAAATATAACATATTTTTACTTGATATTTAGGATCTCTCTTTGCAAGTTGTAACCAAGTTCTCCTTTTAATGCTACTTGGAAGTTAGAAGTCTTGTAACTATGAGCAATTATTGTGGTGTCCTTGCAATTGTAGACATCACGCAGGATAGAATTGCGCTCGTCCCGTGCACGCAGGTTGACGTTAACTGCGAAGCAATTATGTGATGCCAGAACATTGCTAACATTTTGGAAAATATCTCCGTTATTTATCATCCGATTTTAGAAAACTTTTTTTTGTTGCGTTGAGTATAAAAAGATCTAGTATCGCAAGGGGTACTTTGCTATTTGAATTTTTAAAGTTGGAGTCGCTAGCTCTTAGGGGTGAAGGAGTTAGGGGTTGAAAAATACATGTTTAAGTGGCAATTTAGAAATAAAAATCGACCTGTCCGAGCATTTTTTTGAAATATGGTTGTTTGGGGTTTTATAGAATTTATTCGTTACTTCGAGAAGCATGGGATAATGTAAACATCTGGGTTTTTGCATCGCGTACTACATCATCTGATGTTCAAAATCTTCAGATCTTCAAAAATTGAAATACAAGTCTTGTCCCTGAAACCAAGACAGATTAAAAAATACAACAACAGTTGCTATAGCTTGGCTATCGAAACGCGTTAGAGCAACCTTTGTTGTGTTTTTTAATCTTTCTTGGTTTCAGGGGACAAGATTTTTATTTCAATTTTTGAAGATAACCAAGGACCATCACGTATAACGACGGAAACTCATTATTTTAAATGAAAATTGTAACGTACGATACCGAACGTTATTTACGCTTGTTTAGTTTCTCTACAAATGACGTCATCATCTACCTAAACAGGGTGGCTCCTGTTTTCCCGCCAATTTAAATTAGTGGATTCTATTTTACATATGTTATCGCATAAAACGATTTTATTTAAAGGACATAAAAATTTATATGGACTAATATAGTGGTATGAATATTTTAAGACGATTTAAAAATAAAAGACAAATACACTAATATTATTTCTATAGACGAATGTAAAAATCACTAATATATTTGCTGCAGCCCTATTTATATAAACTTCAAGTTAATTCAGGTACATAAATATTAGTAAAATATATAATTTTTTAGATCCGTCGAGCTATCGGTTCTAACAACATTCCCCCACCAGCGCTGCCAGCACCCATTCCAACACCATCTCTCCCTTATCATCAGAAAGTGGGCATGACCCAATCCCACAGCGCTAACTTCAATTCCAAACCGACTCAAGATGCATCGACGTTCCAGTCGCCTTATTCCCAAACAGCCGGCATGAAGACGTCGGCGTCAACATTTAACTTCTCCACGCCACCACAGACAGGATCCTATTCGACCCATCCGCAACCGTCTCGATCTGATAGACCGACCGCCGGTGCCCCTTTGCCACTCCATCTGCAGAACAAGGGTGGTGGAGGCGGCAAGATTGGCGGTCCAGTGGGCAATGTGTCCCTTCACTCGAGTAATGATTCCGGATTTAGTAATGATCCCCCGCCTCAACCGGAAATTGATTACTCTGACGACGATTCCATTCCGGGGCAAACTAAATTGCCCAATCGGTAAGTTATGTGTGTTAAAGCAAGAAATGTGTAGCTATTTAGTAGTAGTAACAATACTTTTGCGAGAGATGTGATGCTGTCAACTAGTTTGTCAATTTATGCTACACGTTGCTTGAAGATAACCTTAATATCCACATCGTTAAGTTATAAAGATTGATTTAGGCATTTACTTCAGCAGCCCTTGATAAGAAAGGTCCTTGGAAGCGTCCGTTTCGATAGATTTATAGTCATTGCTTTGGGCTCTTTATGATCTTGCGGTAAATTTTTAACACTGTCGTAAAAAGGAAGAAGGAAGATTACGGACTAAATTAACAAACGGATTTAGTCAGCATATTTTACCAATGAAAAATGTTTATAGATTTATTTTATCTGGCAAAAACAAATACTAGCTTCATAGTTATTATTATATCTGAATGAAAGTGTGAAAATGTGATAAAATGAATTTTAACATTTTTTCAAAATAATGTTTATCTGGGAATTACAAGGACTAATTTCTGCGTTACTTTCTTTTTTCATATGTCTCATGATCATTATTTTTCCCACTTCGAACCAACAATAATTATACATATACCATATTTATAAAATTTTTAAATGCATACCATCGATTATCGTTACACTTGGTCAGGTTCGATTAAAAACATATTAAATTTTAATCTCTTTATTTAATAAAGAAAATACATCGAATAACAAAAATGAATTAGTGAATGAGTCATATCGGGAAAACTTATACAGGGTCCTGCAACAGTGCGTCGGGCATCTGTAGATCCTATAATAAAGAAGTTAGGAATTCCAGTCAAATACAGACCTCAATTGTGTATAAGGATGTATTTCAGGAAAATATGTTCACATGTACAGGGTGCCTCCAAAAAGTGTGAGCCGCTGAGAGTGAATTTTTTTAAATAGAACTCCCTGTATTTTTTTACATTTTTGGGTTCCTTTCTGACAACTTTAAATATTCTTAAAAAATTGTTTAATTTGGTTAGACAGTTCCAGAGTAATAAATAAATAAACAGAAAAAAAATATTTTGCAACATTTTCTTTAAAAATTCATTAAAAATACAAAAACACCCTAAAATCAAAACTACGCTAGGTGTCTACTGTAGTGGGTCTCTAGTTACTTTGCTATAAATATCTTAAGCCTAACTTGTACAGGGTGTCCAAAATTCAATGCCAAATTGGCTGAAGCATGAAGCAATTTTTTTTCGTTTTTTTAAATGGAACAACCTGTATATTTTTTTTCTATGGGATGCAGAATTAAAAAATGAAGATTTTTTTGTACACACAAATATTTCAAAATGTTTAATGGTTAAACAGATATTCGTTGTATTATTACATATGTCTCTTTCGACACTAACAATAAGATACAAGACAAAAAATCATAGATGACTTTGATAAAAATTAATTACATTATAATTATTTTGTAAATTAACTGCCAAGCTCTCTTAGGACTACAAATAAATAACTAAATAACAAAACAGCCGACCAATTTAAACCACAAAAACTACCTTAATAAATGTTCAAAACGCCTTAGACTCTAAAAAAAGGAAGAGAAAAACGTACAGTGCGTTGAAAAAAGTTGAAAAAAGTTCTTGTCATAAAATTAAATGACAGATTTAATATTCGCTGAAAAGAATTTGGTTGATTTCGTAGATCTTCAAAATGAATTTTAGTAAAGATGAGCTTGTAGATATGATTTTTGTGCTAAGTGAAAGTGAAAAGAATTGCCTCTTAGCAAGTAAGCTTTATGCTAGTCGTTTAAACCAAAGCGGAAGCCATTTTGAACATTTATTAAAGTAGTTTCACTAGTTTCTTTTTTAGTGGTTTGAAGTTTTTCGATATTTTGTTATTTATTTATTTGTAGTCCTAAGCGAGCTTGGAAGTTAACTTTCAACATAATTAGAGGTAATTAATTTTTATCGGAGCCATCTTTGATTCTTTGTCTTCTATCTTAGTGTCATTTAATTTTATGACAAGAACTTTTTTCAACTTTTTTCAACGCACTGTACGTTTTTCTCTTCCTTTTTTTAGAGTCTAAGGCGTTTTGAACATTTATTAAGGTAGTTTTTGTGGTTTAAATTGGTCGGCTGTTTTGTTATTTAGTTATTTATTTGTAGTCCTAAGAGAGCTTGGCAGTTAATTTACAAAATAATTATAATGTAATTAATTTTTATCAAAGTCATCTATGATTTTTTGTCTTGTATCTTATTGTTAGTGTCGAAAGAGCCATATGTAATAATCCGACGAATATCTACTTAACCGTTAAAAATTTCGAAATATTTGCAGGTACAAAAATGTTCATTTTTCAATTCTGTATCTCATAGAAAAAAAAATACAGTGTGTTCCATTTGAAAAAAAAGAAGAAAAATTGCTTCATATTTTAGCCAATTTGGCATTGAATTTTGGACACCCTGTACAAGTTAGGCTTAAGATATTTATAGCAAAGTAACTAAAGACCCACTACAGTAAACACCTATCGTAATTCTTATTTTAGGGCGTTTTTGTATTTTTAATGAATTTTTTTCTCTTTATTTATTTATTGCTCTGGAACTATCTAACCAAAGTTAACAATATCTTAGGAGTATGTAAAGTTATCACAAAGTAACCCAAAAATGTAAAAAAATACAGGAAGTTCTATTTAAAAAAACTCACCCTCAGCGGCTCACACTTTTTGGAGACCTCCTGTACATGTGAATATATTTTCCTGAAATACAACCTTGTATACAGTTAAGGTCTGCATGTGAAGGGAATTCCTAACTTGCCCGACGCACGGTTGCAGGACCCTGTATATTTATACCCAATCCCTGTTTGGGGCGATTATGTTCCCCACTTAGAAACGGACACATAAACTTAGATTATTGCAGACGCGTGGAATAAATATATTAACGGCATTTATAATAATTAAAATGCATTGTTTTTTTAGATACAGCAAGAACTGGGATATGGAAAATTTACCTGAAATGTCGTCTAGTGAAAGACAAGGATTTTCAAAATGCTCATCAGATTTAAACTATTAAATTCATTCATAAAAATATGTAACAAATACATATATTTATCAAGAGAAAAAATATATTCAAAGCAAGGTGTCATAAAACATAGATATCCGTGTGTTTTAGTGAAAATATATCTAACATGGAATACTTGTAATTTAATTTGTGATTTATAGGCTTCTGTTAGTCCAAGCAACTGCTTAAAACAATTTAACATAATTTAAGTGACGTACAGTTATCAGAAAATAAATTGTAGAAAAAAGGAAAAGTGGCTACTCAATGGAAAATTTCAAAATATGTCAAAATTTAAATAATACCGCGGCGAACAATTTGGGAATTACTGCCCTAGAATTGCAAAGGTATACAAATTACACTGGTCAACAAAATTAAAGTTTTGTCATGTGACATGAACTTCTTTTGTATTTTTTAATAGTATTAGTTGTCATTTAAAAAAAGCAGTTTTGAAATTTTTATCACCCACGACATTTGTTTGTTAAATGTTTCAACAATGACGGATCTCCAGAAATATAACATAAAAAATGTACATTAGGAACTTACAATCTTTTAATTGGTGCCTCTTGATCAAGCAGTAATAGACAGTCAACACTCTTGAGTTTAATCTGCCCTGATAAAGTTTTTCCATCATTGGCATGTCCGCATGAAACTTTCAGTTCTTATCACTTAGAGCCCTCCTCCTAATTCGTGGGAATAAAGTCAAGAGATGTGTCTAAAAAATGAATCTTGATCCCCATATTGCAACCCAAAGTTTTATACTCCAATAAAAAATTGTTATCAAATATATTTAGATGTCACTCTTATGGTAAACCAAAAAATTTCGAATTACATTTTTGAAGCATCTTCATGCTGATTTTTTTCGAAACATTTCATTTTTCTTTAAACGAGTCTTTTATTAATTTTCTTAATTTAAGGTTCCATTACTACTACTAGTTCACTCATTCTGGGGAATTTCTCTATTAAATATAAAAATCCATTTTTATTGTGACCCATACCCTCTAGAAAATTTTTAGTAAGTCTAATTTAATATAAAATGATGACAGAAATATACCAGAAAGCTTTACAAGTGTAAATGCTTGTAAATGTTTTCTATTTACAAATTAAAGATCTATGTGTAGGACAAACTTTCTTCTAATTGTGATTTTTTCGATCCCTGCTGTCCCATTTACATAAAAAGTACCCAAATTTTAATGATAAAAACGACTTCAAATAAAGAATTAATATGATCGTGATATTATGTTCTATTTCTGATAAAAATGTTTAAGATGTAAATAATACATGGACCTAAATAAAAACGAACAGTATTTGAGAAGACTACATTTCCAAAAATAAATTTTACCTTGTCACAAGAAAACTGGGGGTGATGGAAAAAAATAAGTACGGTTTCATGGTGGAGGTAGGTAGTGGAAACACAATTACCTACCAGAGTTCGTGTAGCAAAATCAGTGTTGACCAGTGTTATCGGGGAAACAATGCCGCATATAGCTCCGATTACGATTCCAATATATCTAGTGAAATGAGGGACAGACACTGCTTTGTATGTATCCCTTCAAAAAGAAAGAATTCTTTAATCGATAAGGTTAAATTATAAATAATGTATGTGGTATTTTTTTAAAATTTATTAAACCTCAGCTTTAGCATACCTAGTTGTACCATTTAAGTCAGCATTTACAGTTTACAATTTTACCTCACTATTTTGATAATTTGATTTTCTTCTTAGTTGAAAACCACAGACTCTATGGAATATTATTTATAATAAATATTTCCTATAATAATAAATCTACGTTTAATGACACCTTTTGCTTTACTCACTGTATAATCAGTGACTTTGCGATTAATTCAATCTATAAATGATTTTACTATAAACTATTGAAACCTTCAATTTATAATTTTGTTATGTTTACCGCACATTTTTGTTTTCCAAACTTATATTTTCCTAAAGTTCGCACATTTATAAGTATCACCTCGCGGCCTTAGGTTGAGGGTCAATGAAGTAACTGCCTCTATCACTTCTGTTCATTACCTGAGCTTTGTTTTAATTTCTTTTTATTTCATCTGTCACCATCCATAGCCGCCAAAATAAAGAACCACGAAGCGACAAAAACAATAATACACTACCGCCTAAACGTCAGTCGAGAAGTCACGGGAATCTGGTCGAAAATCGGTATCATCTATCAGACGATACCGATACATTAGCAAGAGAACATAAACGCCTAGTAAAGCGAACCAAATCGTTCTGGAAGTTCGGCAAGAATAGTTCAGACAGCGAAATTTTGGAAGGTATGGCCCTTTGGAGGCATAGAGATTTGGTTGACGTTGAAGACGAGAAAGCCAAACAGAAACGTTTCAATAGTCAGGCTAGAATTCGAAGACCTGAAAGAGACTTATCTGCAGATTCCGATAAAACAATTAATAACGGTGTTAACAATAATAACACCAGCAATGGAAAACAGACTCCGATTCCTGAGAAGAACCACATGAAAGACGTAAAAAGAAAAAGTTCTAATAGCGCCTTAATTCATAAGAGCAGTTTCAAGGAGAAACAAAAATTATCCTTACCTCCTAGAAAAGATTCTGGAATACATCCAAACGACAATTTTGAAATTTATGGTCGCACGACGAAAAATAATGGCGCAGCAGATGATCAATTCTACGATGATGGAGATGATGGTCTGATGATCAAAACGGTAAACAGGAAAAATATTTTGCGACAATACAATAACGATTCAACTGACCCGGACACCGAAAGTGAATCTGAGATTACAAGCGATGACCCCTACGATTGTATTGTCGTTGATGATCAAAAGGTCAACAAAAAAGACGTGAACTATCCCAATGTTGCAGAAATAGGTAAAAAACTGGAAAAACTTTCCAAATCTAGCAAATATTCGCCTAATAAAAACTCTAGCAAAGTTGAAAACGAGCAAATACGGAATACGGTGGCGGAAAAAAATAATTTAAATAAAAGAAATGATACAATGAAGAAAAACAATTCCGAAATGAAAAACGGCGACATATATGGGTATCAGGATAATATACATAGCTTCAAAACCTTCGGAAGAGATACAGTTGTCAACAAAGAATCGATAGATAAAGGGGAAGTAGAAAATGACAATTACTATTCGAAGAGGAACAACGAGAACAACACGCAACATTATGCCGAACCGAATCGCAGGGAAAGGAGATCCAGACCGAGTTATGAAAGCATCGAATCTGATGTGGATCACAATAAAATCAAGCGGTCAAACGGGGAGGTAGAAAAACGGAACAAAATGAAATATTACGATTCGACCAACGATGAATTATCTGACGTCGTAGAAAGCAGACAGTTTCTACCGCGCACTAAATTGACTAAAACTAATAGCAATACTTCCAACAAATATGATCAGGACGTAGGGTTGATGGAATACGGGGAAACTTTACAAAGGCGGTTGAAAAATCCTGAATATAGGTCGAAGTTTGATGAAAAATCGCCTCATAATGGAAATATGTATGGACCTTGGTATGATTTGTGGGGTTTAGACTCTACGGCCAGGAAGTAACGGCTTTTACACTGCTTTAGGGCTTCCGCATCATTTCTTTTCGATACTTTTATTCAATCTTATGAATATTTACGATTACTACGTCAATAACAATAAGTAATATTAAGATATTGGAAAAAATGTACTCGCTTGTGTTTTTACTGCTTTCTGTCTTTATCTAACTTTGACTGGTGATGGTATCTTTTCTTTTCCAGATCTACTAGTAATTTCGCCACTATTAAACTACGCAAAACTAACCCTAGCACAGATAGGAAAGCCTCATTAATATTAGAGTAGTAGTAGACAAAAATTTTGATATTGTTGATTTTTATCAGCTAACAGATTTAGAACACAGTTGGACTAAAAAATTAACATTATGTAAGTTTGTTGTTAGAATGTAGAATTTAACAATTTGACTGTTGAAACTGTCCATAGAGGTAAGTAAAGCACGTTTTAACTTTTATTACACTTACACTCAGTTTCTCCAGATATAAAACCTGATCACAGTGTGGGGAAAAACTTGGATCTTAACATTAAAAAATATTGATTTATCAGGTACTGTATTTTGAACTAATTTGGGATTAGTCTTAGATAATTTTCTCAAAGTATACACAAAGTTATAAATAAACATATCTATCCACATCAATTGGATATCAAAATATGAAATTTAAAAAAATCAGAATTTCAAGGTTTGTCAAAATTGCAAAATTTTGGTTTTTGAATTACACTCTAAATTTAAACTTTTTTTGTTAAATATGATTTTAAATAGGCAAATTCTTTTTTCAAAACTTTCAAGTTAGTTTGTAGCTTTGTGTGGAGTCGTTTGATTTTTTGTGGCCTTCCTTCACTTCGACCAACTTAATTTTTTTATGAGTAACCCTAATCTAAATTGTCTCCCAAACTTTTCATTAAGTCTAGGATATTCTTTGAAGTTAGGCTAGTCTATTTTTTTTTCTAATGATTTTAATTTTTAAGACATTAAATAAAATAAAGTGTAACATGTAAAACACGGAGGTTTATAAAAAAAGTCAATTTTCAAAGTATAAATTTTAAAAAAAAATGTGAAAGTTTCTAGGTAACCCATTTTTTATTTGAGAAATCAACATTTCGAACTTGAGTTGTGAAAAAATGACCAGATTTTTTGAATCCACGAAACTTCGAGAAAAAATGAGAGAAAAGCAAGTAAAAATTTCCTTCGAAATTCAGAAACGAAATTTTCTTGAATTTTGAGGCTTAAAAATAAGAAACTGAAATCGAAATTTTGGATGTAAAGTTGAAATTGAAAAAGGATAAATTTTAAAAAAGTAAACTGAATTTATAATATTACTAAAGTTAAATATTCATTTTTTTTATTCTTTACAACAGCACAAACAATTTGAGGAGTGTTTTATTAAAATGAAGTGGGAGTCTCGGAATCGGAATTCTAACTATTTGAATTATTTTGGAGAAATTATGTGTAAGCAGCATTTAACTTTATCAAAAATCACTTATTTTTAATTAGTTCAGAGTGTTTTAAATAAGTTAAATCAAAGTAACATTTTATCATTAAATATTTTAACATTTCCATCAAAATGTAATGTGATTAGAATCAGTAGATGCGAAATTCTCTGTTTAAAATACTCCGTTGAAACCATGTGAACTAACTAGTCTAATTTACAGTTAATCTACTTGTAGGATTAGTTAATTAAATACTATTTGTATATATTAGCTCAGAACAATTTTGATATTATTATATTATAGATTTATATGTAATGTAATTACAATATGTTTTGCTTTCTTATGTGAATACTTTTTACTAAAACTTTGTACATATTTTACGGGGGTCGAATAGGTGCAATAGTATTACCTTTTCAACAAACTTACTAAGATATTTGCTTACCTAATATTTTAGTGGTTAATTAATTGAAAGTTAATAATACACGTTTTATTTTCTTTAGTTTTATAAATTTTTAATTACATGTGGTATAGGCACTTCCAGAATAAAAAAAATTCTTCTTTTACATACCTGGTTATATTATATAAAACAAATTCATTCAAACTGTGATATTGCATTGTTAAAACTGGAAGCAATTATGATGGTAAGTTTGGAACTTTTGTATATAACTTATTGTATATTATAATCTCATTCTTTTATTGCTTATGTAATTATAAGATATATTTACTGTAATTAACATTTTAAAACTTAACATAAAAAATAAATAATTGCTATAATTTAATGGAATTTGAACAATACTCTTAAAAAAGGTTTTTTGAGAGGCATGTCAATTATTATACATCAAATTTGAAAGTTTTATACACCGTAAAAGCAAAATGCCTAATTAAAAATTATTTTTTAATATTTTATCCACTGGAAATTATATTATGCGTATTTTTACTTATTATACATACATTATAACCGTCCATTTTTATTTATATAAAAACACGTTTGTATTTTTTAATAACCAATCAATATGATAACTATAGGAAAATGGTGTTGACATAGGTTAGGTGTAACATTTATAATTATTATTGCTAGATTGTTGTTGTATGACGTACTTGTAACATTTTTTATAGGAAGCATATTTATATGCCTACGCATAACAATACTTGTTAAGAAATGTATATCATTTTATTACATATAAATAAAACATACATTGTTTACCTATTCTTTATGATCTTTATGTTAATCCCAGTACCCACCCCGAATATTTTTTTTCCTTTTGTGGGAACCGTTATAGGCCCTGTCACCTAGATTTTAAATCCTTTGTAACTTCCATAAGTTTGCTCGAGTCTCAGTCAACATTATATATCCCGGCCTTTGCAGCCAGGCTCAACATCTGACCTACACTCATTTCTTCCAGATCTTCTGGTCTTAGGCCTAGCGCTGACATGCAATTTTCAGTTGCGCAACTGTTTGGTTCGTTTTCTAGTAAACCGCGCTCACTTACGCAACCAAACAGTTTGGTCACAGGAAGGCGAGCCCACATGCAACTGAAACTTTTTAGTTTCAATATGGAGGTCTTCGAATTAACTACTGTATGTGCTTTCGAGTTAAGTAGAAGAAAAAAAGAAAGCCTAGGAAGCGATATTGGATACATCACATTAAAAACCAGCATTTAACAAAAGGACAATTTCATAAATTGCACGAGGATTTGCTTGCGAAGTCATTCAGAAAATAATTAATGATTGTAATTGTTGGTTTAAAACATTTTTTGAACTGTAATAGGATGAATATTGAATAATAACTTAAGTACAAAAGTTCAAGTTGTATACTTTAAAGTTGAAGTTTAAAGTCAAAGAAATCTTTTTTTAGTTGGAAAAATTTCTAATTAATAGGGTAACTAAATAATTAATTGTCCACTAATGTGGCGCGGCACAGTGATTGTGCAGCACTTCATTTTATGTGATTAAGAGCTTATAAATTAAATATTTATAAAAATAATTTCTTACTGTGCGGTTCTATAGAAATCATATAGACTTGTCAAGTAAATCGAACTACTCTAATCTAAAATAATGACTAATTTGATAGAACACACAAGTAATGTACTCCGTTTAATACAAAAAAATTTGGATACAAGACAACCGTAGTGATCGCAAGTACACGTTAAGAAATACTGAAGTTTCTTTTTTCTCCTGCATAAGATACAGAAAAAGAAAACACCAATATTGGTAATTAGTAACTTCTAGGAACTGAAAGGGAAAAGACGGGATATGGTTCATTCTGTCTTGTCACTTAACTGTAGAATTTTTACAACCCTACTCTCTTTCTTGTACTCAAAATTACCCTCGCCTCGAATTACGAGAATTGTGGCAATGGAACAAAAATCAAGGGTTATAAAGCTTATACATAATAAGAGTACTTCAGAATTATCACCGGAACCAATTGATGTAACAAGTTTAAAAGTTCTACACAAAGAAATTACATTATATCCTAATGTAAGTTAATAATGTTACAAGTTTAAAAATTTACACTAAAAATTATATTACACCCTTTGTCGTCTACGATGGTCATATGCTACAAATTGCCTGGTTTCAGTTGCAAGTCAGCGCCAGTGCATTTAACTCAATGCGATACAAAACAGTTGCAGGTAGTTTTGCAATCGTTTGGTTTGTGACAAAACACAAACTGTTTAGTTGCAGCAACTTTTAGTTGCATGTGAGCGCGCTACCATATAAACCCATAGCAGTCGCTCTTGAAACCAAACAGTTGCGCAACTGAAAATTGCATGTCAGCGCTAGGCCTTAATGTTTCTTTGTCAGTCAGATTATATCTGTATTTGGTAACGTTTGGACAAGCACACACAAAGTGTAAACTTGTTTCCTTGTCAGTCCCACACAGTCGACATAGGTCGCTTTCTAGTGGGTTGAGTTTAACCAGGTGTCCTTTGAAGATCTCATGGCCAGTCAGCAGACCTAGTACTTTGCTTTGCCCGCTTTTATTCATTGCAATAAGTGCTTCAGCCCTTGATTCCAAGGGTTTATTCATCAGCAGTCTTGCTTGCCTGCAGGTGGTTATGTTCCTCCCCCGGTTCAAATGAGCTCGGTCGAGGTTTGAATATGAATATTTAAAAGCGCAAAAATTTTGTAAAATCTTCTTTGAAATCTAGTAACAAATATATTTCAATCCCATTTGTCACTTGTTGATTTTAAAGAATCAATAAAATTCACTCATCTTCGTAAACCTTAAACAAGATACACCTAGAAACTTCCTTGGGACCTGTAACTTAAAGAAAATGAAGATTAAAGACCTAAAACGATCTCTCAAATGAACTAATCTAGAACTCCAAAGATTCAAGAAAATAAATTGGAAACTGTAACTACTTTATGGTTATGTTCGAGTAGCATGTCTCTTTGAATAAGAACGTCTTAAAACCGAGCTGAAATCTAAAGGCTCATCTGGAACTCTAAAACAACAACTTGGTCATTTAAAATATTAAGAAAGAACACCCAGATTGTTAAATTCTTAAACAAATTTAAAAACATTGAGGAAAATTCATCTAAAGCTCGAAAGTCCACATTTCCTGCAAAGTTTTATAAAGCCGTAAAGTAACGCATATGGAACTTTTTAATAAAACGCTTGTACTGCCCAAGAAATGTATTTAGTAGGTTCCGAAGTATCAAACAAAGATCTAGATCTAGACATGAGGTGGCCAGCCCAAATAATCTTCCGGTCCACTTTTGAAATGCATCGTAACTCCGAGGGTCGCATTAAATATGAACCGGAATTTATTTTTAAAAATTTATTTATACAAGATACATATATGAAAGTTATTAACTATTTTTCTACATAATCTCCTGATTTTGTTATGCATTTTTCTCAACGGATTGGGAGTTATTTAATGCAATCATCATAAAAAAAAGGGAGGCGCGTTTGCAGCCGATTGCGCACAAATGTCTCAACAGCAGTTTCATCATGGAATCGCTTACCTCCTAGAGCTTCTTTCAGTGGGACTATAAGGAGAGTGTTCTAATGTTGCCCAATGCATTCTCTCTAATTTTTGATGTGTCAGATTAGCTGAGTGGGGGCGGGCATTGTTGTGAAGCAAAGTCACATTTCTGACCGAAAATTCGTGCCTGTTCCGCCGATATGCACGTTTTGCTTCATCCAATAGCTGGCAGGAGTAGACAGCATTAACCGTTCACGCAGAAAATGGACTTGCACAACTCCTTTAAAATCTCAAAACACTGTCGCAAGAACCTTTACAGCTGAGAGGCGAGTTTTTGCCTTGACGGGTGCATTTTCCCCTTTTCTTCTCCATTGCATGCTTGCTTGTTTAGATTCAGGGGTATAATGGTGGACCCAAGTCTCATCACACGTAACGATACGTTGTTGTTTCTGTTCTTCAGTCAAAAGACGAGATGCCCACCTGCCAGAAATTTTTCGAAACCCCAGCAGCTTATCTGTAATGATGTATTGAGCATTCCCAAAGTTTTTCCCTATCTGAGTTGCAATTTCACTAACAGTTAAATAGCGATCACCTTCCAAAAGGCGTTGAATAGCGTCAATCTTGTCCGCAGTCACAATTTTTCGAGGACGACGTGGTTCATTTTCAATTTGAGTTCGTCCTTCCAAAAAATTTTTAGGCCATTTACACACTTGAGGTTTCTTCAAACAAGTATCCCCAAACTGTGCTTCTAATCTACGAAGAATTTGGCGGGTTTTACACTTTCAACGACAAGAAATTTAATAATAATGCGCTAACCTCTTGCCCAGTCATTGTATTTACAACTGACGAACGGTGAGAACGAAATTCGCTTGAGCGCAGTAAGTCACGTGATGTCCCCACCTAACATGTCTAAGAGTATACGCACCCTCATGACGCCCTCATGGCGACATGATAGAAATTCCGGTTCATATTTGATTCACCCTCGTACATCAGATTTACTTAAAAGTTTACGTTTACGTACATCAAATATCTGATTGTTTGTCCTATTACGAATGCCACTGCACGCCACAGATTTATCTGTAATGGACTATACATTATTATTCCCTAGGGAAGACATGCCATTTTAATTTTATCACCTCAACCACAACTACAATAGTCAATAGCGGGAGAAGTATTTTAATAATCGATACATTATGGTAATCCTTTTTAATATTTTGATAGCACTTTATTCTACGAAGCTTGAGCATGACTCATTGTTTGATAAAAAGTTCAAGCGAATTAATCAAAGACAAAGATCTAATAAAATGTGCTGGAAAATATATGTAAAATCCGATTTGCTTGTTTCCTTGTTCCTTAGACAAATTTATCCTCTTGTAAAACTGAATAATTTTCGCGCAAACACTGGAGCTCGAAATTAACTAATTATTTATACTAAACTTGGCACACCTCTCGTAAAGAAGTGAAAGAGGGCAGTTAATTAAAGAAACCGTTGTAACTCTTAGGAAACCGTTAAAAATTCAGTACAGTGGAAAAGTTTTATTGCCTCGTGTAGTTACAAGTGCCATTTTTCTTTCCTAATCGTCCATTAAGTTGTTATTTAAAATTTGCATTAGGCTAGAAGTATTTCACGCCCCCATTTTTGAAGCTTCGTTAACTTTTAAACAATTAAGGTACAATGGAGCGGCAAAATATTTTAAGCTATAAGAAGATAATTTTGAAAAATTTATCTAAATTAAAAAAAAATTAATTTAACACCAAAAACTATAAAATAATTCATCGTAGTCCCGTAAAGATTTCTAACCTCACTGGTACCTGATTATTAATTTTAAAGAACAACTATAACCAGGGAGCACGGGATGAATCGCAATTTTCTTTAGAAAACTGCATCAAATGGAATTAAAGTACTAAACATACAGGTAAACACTTCTTCTAGGCGTTAAGTTGCAACTTATTTGCAATGCAGCTTGACATCAAACGCACGTCAAATGCCTTGTTTTAGTGCTTCGGGAAATGCATACAGCGCAATGCTATTAATTGTTGCTGGTTAGTTCAAGAGGATCGTGTTAATCACGATAACAAAGAGGTAATGCTTGAACTATAAACTTTGGTAACAAATTGACGTCACAGGCGAAATAGATACCGGTAGACAATGAGTATTAATTCCAATTAAGTACTCAAATCAAATGATATTAACGAAGAGTGGCTGTTTTATTTGGGAATATTAGATCTTAAACTTCAATATTTCTATAGTCTGTTAACCATTATTTATATACCCCCAAAAAAAGATTCAATCAAAGGTTTTACATTGCGCATAGTTTGAGATTATAACCTATGTATTTTAAAAGAAAGTCTAAAAAAGACAATTATTAACAAAATCTCAAAGTGCAGGCAAATGCGAAAAAAACGTAGCAAATAATAAATAGATGAATAATCAACATTTTCATTACCAGTTCGCTAACGGGTTGGTGTATGGTAAACTAATAACAATGTCATATCTGTAGACAGTAAATAGACGCGTAATGTATTCTTCGCCGCAGGCTCTAATGAAACCATCTATTATGTAAAAAGTCAATGGTTTTTTAATGATTCGGGTATAGTCGATCCCACTTGCTAAGTTATTGGCAAACAAGGCGGTTTCGTTTGCCATTCTTAATGCAACCTTTTGATGAAAAGAGATATAAATCTCCCCTAAGGCTACATCGAATAGGGGAAGTACAATGCTCTACGCATCGGAATGGCTGATTTTAGAGCGTCATGCAGACACGATGTCCTGTAGCCTGTCGTTCGTCTAGCACTAACTCGACAAGCCGGGAAAATAATTCATGACGTCGGATTTTCTTTCACAAAAGCGACTGTTAATTGAAGCTTTCTGGAACGGAAGTGAATCTGGTTACCTAATCGGATTATCCGGGGATTCGGTTCTTCGGTCGAATTTGATTTCGGAGGCCATTAAAAAGGAAAAAGGGGATGGAAGTGTAAGAAAACCTTTAAATGTTGTTTAATTCCCTTTATTATTCTTGCACGGTGGCAGCTTTAACATTAACTTTTCCTGATAAAAAGAAAGCTTTCCAAACAGACTGATAGTAAATGTGTTTCGTTAGAGCTGCAAAAGTATGTATATTGTTTTAAGTATGTGATAATTTTTTTAAGTACAATCCACTTGCAAAGGGTAGCCCTATCGTACCCTTAGAGTTACCACCTGTCGTGACTTGATCACACGAAGATTATCAAATTTGCACATGAAAAACGGAAAAACGTATTTTAGATATTCGTTGCTTAGAAAAAATAGAGAACCAAAAATAAGGTGGTCATATTTCAAATAGAACAATAGAGCAATATAAATTGATGACTAAGAAAACGCTTTTCACCTTCAAGCCGATCGACCTGGAGAAATAATGGATTAAACTCGAAGATGCCTTGCTAAACCTGGAGAAATGGCAACGAAGCTCACATCGGTGCAAATGGATAATTAGAATTTTGACTGTAACGCATTTAAAAGATATTGTTTTTTTTTATATTGCATAATATTACAAAATCACTTACTTCTCTACTTAAAGTTAAAGCCTGTACTACATATTTCCCAAATTCATGTAATGATTGAAATCGAAATTTCTAGAAAAATTGAAATTTTAATTTTAAAATCAAAATATTGAGAAAAAATTTGTATGTTTTAACTTTAAACTCAACATTTAGGGTTACAAATCGAAAACTCGAGAAATAGCTCCAAATTTATTTTTAAAAATTCAAATTTTCATATTTCTATTTCAAATCGAGAATTTTGAGAAATTTTAAACGAATTGTATAAATATGTTAAAAATCGAATTGTATAAAACAAATTTAAAATTTAACTCCAAAGTCCGCCTTCGAAATTTTCAAATTTATAGTGAAAAGTTTCAGAAAAAAGTCGAAATTCAGAAAAAAAAACTCTAAACTAATAACAAAAATGTCCTTGAATTTTCGAGTTTAAAATATAAAGCCAAATTTTGGGAAAAAGAGTCCAAATTTTTAGCAAACATTTAAAGTCGTATAAAAAACCTGAACTTAACGCGAATTTTAAAAAAAGAGATCAAACATTTAAAATATCTGGAAAAAAAGTCGAAATCTTGGTACAAAGAGTGACATTGTGATTAGCAGGGGCCAAATTTTTTTAAAAAAATAAAGATTTTAGATCTGCACTTAGATTTTTTGGAAAAATGTCTAATTTACATACAGTGTGGAACAGCCAAATGCAATAAATTCAATATGTCAGTTATTGTTTTTATATTTTCATAATTTATCAAAAACACTAATTTTTTTTCATATCTAATTTTGGTCTTCTATTTTTTATTTTTTCCTATTCTATGTAAAATAAACTAACTTCTTATTTTGTCAACCGTCATGCGGTGACGTTTTTAAATAAATTTAAATATCAAGTAGTCATATTTCAAAAACTGTTTAGAATATTGTCAACAAACAATAAAAATTTGAATATTTTCAAACTGGGCCGAAGAAATGTTAAATAAAATTAAAAAACATAATATTTCCGGTCAATAAGAGTTCACCATGAAGAATATGTCAGTTATTGTATATATCTGTGAAAAATCCCGAGACAGGTCAATTTAAGCTGCAACCCCCTTCGAGTTGCCGTTTCCACCCCTAATTTTCTTAATTGGAAGTAGGGGCTTGGTATACTTGAAAGGTCTTTTAATTCTCTATTTAAAAATGTCATGGTTGCAACATTTATTTAAAAAATAAAGAATAAAAAATAATTTATCAACTATATGAAATTGTCGACAATAATAACTAATAACGGCTCGTCTGGTTCATCCTCGATAATCATAAAGCAACCAAAAACAATTTCGATATCCTTTTTTGATTTAAACAGTGGTCAGTATCGTGCTTCAGTTATCTTTTTGCACATTTCGAAAATTTAATATGGGTCATTTAACAGAAATGCCTAAAATAATAATTTTAGAAATGTTCGACTATGGAGGTAGAGCAAAACCAGGGACCAAAGTCGCTCGTCTCTTTCAACAAAAATAATTTCTTAATTTACCGCCTATATCCCAAGGTACAATTAGTAAAATCGAGAAGCATTTTCAGGAACATGGACATGTATGAAAGGTAAAAAAGAACCCTCCAATGCATTAACAAATGATACCAAATTGGAAATAATGAATGAGTTTCAAGAAAATCCACATTCTTCAAGTCGACAAGTAGCTGCAGCACTCAACGTTAGTCATTCCTTGATAATTCGTGTACTGAAAGAAAATAAAATGCATTCTTATAAACTGACACCATGTCAAGAGTTCAGTGATGACGATTTTGATAGAGGAACTATCGTTGTGACCAAAAGATTCAATGATTAGATAATAATGTCATCCACATAGAAAACATATTGTTTTCTATTGAGTCCACTTTTACTCTTCACGATCATGCAAATCGTCAAACTGCCGCTATTGGGCTAGTGAGAATCCCCACTGGATGAGAGAATTGCATACACAGAACCCTGCAAAAATTAATGTGGAGATCATGCCACTGGTCCATTTTTCATTGGTGAACATTTAAATGGAGATAATTATTTAGCATTGCTCCAAAACAACATTCTACCAGCTCTGGTAAACTTATATCCAGCTCAAGAAAATCCACACGTTCCAGCTAATGTAATATGGTTCCAGCAAGATGGAGCACCACCATACTATCAAGTCAATGCTCGGCAATATTTTAATTTTGCATTTTCAAATCGGTAGAGAGGGAAACGAGTTACGGTAAAATGGCCACCACGATCACCAAACCTGACGCCTTTGGACTTTGGGGACTGGAGTTATGTGAAAAGTACCGTGTATAAAACCAAACCCCGCGACGTAGCTGACGAGCAAGAATAACGCTTGCGATTGCGTCGATAAGACCAGAAATGTTGAATAATGTCATGAGACATTTTTATTTACGATTAGGATGCTACCAAGATGTTGGAGGTGCCCAATTTGAACATCTCCAACATTAAGCATGGTTTGTTTTTTATTTTATTAAATGAAAATATTAGATTTATATTTTGTTGTTGAAAACTTAAATTAATTTTTTTACTGTTAATTTGTAAAATAAATATGGCAACCATGACATTTTTAAATAGAGAATGAAAAGAGCTTTCAAATGAGGTATAACAAGCTTCTACTTTTAGTTTAATAATTTAGGGGTTGCAACTGTCACTCGGAAGTTTAGTTTTTTCTAAGAAATTCAAAATTGCGAGACGGGTCAACATTTCGGAAATAAAGTCGAAAGTTTGACTTTTTTAATGCATTTAGTGTTTTCTTTAAAGTGTTCACTTTGATTTGAATTTTTAAATTTATTCCACAATGTTGGAGATTTTTATTTCCAAGTTTTTACAAACCTGGATTTTTAACTAAAATGTGAACTTCTGCCTAAAAGTTAGATTCCGGAAATTTTTCATATATTTTGCTATTTTTTTTTCTAATTTCCATTTTTATTTCTCAAATGTTTCACGTTAAAATTGAAATTTTACTGTTTTCCTACAATTTTAAGCTTACCATCATTTTTTTGATTCTTGGCTTTCCTATGGTGTATTTACACTAGTCACTTTATCCCGTAGATTTCTCTTTCGGATATTTCTCGCGGGATAATTGACACTTATCTCTTATCTCAGAGAGAAATGTACGGAATAAAGTGTCTAGTGTAAACTCACCCTTAGAAACTTCAAGTTCTAAATCAAAACTTCCAAAAAAAGGTTGAAATTTCAGAACATAAATTTCGACGTTAAGCACAATATTTCGAGTTAATCAGAAAATTTCGACACGAAATTTCGAGTTTCAACTTAAAATGTGGAATTCACTTCCTTAATTTTCACCTTAAATGATACGTTTTGTGAAAAAATAGAATTTCGGGGAAAACTTGAAACTTCGAAAATAATTACAAATGTCAATTTTAAACTAAAAAAAAGTCCTTATATTTCATATAAAAGTTTTTTTCCTGTTGGAAATGTAAGTTGTTGACTAAAAAAACTCTTTACCTTGAAATCGATCACTCCGGAAAAATAATTGGTTAAATTCGTAGTCCGAAGATACCTCGCTGAACCTGGAGACTCCGGGCCAAACCCGGAGAAGTGTCAACCTTAGTCCCACTGAACGTGTGATACTTTGATTGAATTCAATAGGTATCTTCGTTATTAGTGGAGATAGAAAATCTGTTAAATAGGCAAAGTACTGCGGAATTTTATACTTGTCAACATACCATTGAGAAATACGATATTTTCTAAACTTTGCTTAACTCCTTTATTTGTAGTCGGATCAAAAAAAACTTAGATCGTTTTTGTTTTCTATTCTTATTTACTAACTGATTTTAAACATTAATCTTTATTTAACATGTGAAAAAGTCAAAAGTGAGAATAATTTAGGAATCTTATTCCTGTCAAAGTGTCAAAACAAATTTCATATTCCGAGTAAATTTAATAAACAAAAGTTTAAAATTGATATGCGGCAGCAAATTCGTCTGAATATGAAATACAATGGAGGGATGCGACTTTGCCAATTTGAATTGCAAATAGTGGACTTAGTTGGGTTTCAAGGAGATCAGTAGAATAGAAGACGAAGGAATTTTACAATTTTACTTTTCGTTTTAGATTTAACCGCACAGAAATTTCACTTTTACGTAATATTTTTTAAACTAATAGTTTTGACAATCGTTTTGTTTTAAATAATTAATAAAATTTATTTTAAATTTAAATTTTTTGCCATTGTATTTGGTTTAAGCTTACTCTTATCAGCGGTTCCGTAGTGTAGCGGTTATCACGTCTGCTTTACACGCAGAAGGTCCCCGGTTCGATCCCGGGCGGAACCACTTTTTTTTCTCTAACGATACGTTTCTCTCTGACATACAATATACAGTGTGAAACAGCTAATTAGGATAAATTCAATATCTCAGTTATTGTACATATTTATGTAAACTTCCTATTAAAAGATGACATTCTGCATCGCAAAAATTTCATCCGAGTTACCATTTCAACCCCTAAATTTTTTAATTTAAAGTAGGGACTTGGTATACTTCATTTGAAAGGTGTTTTCATTCTCTATTCAAAAATGTTATGGTTGCGACATTTATTTAAAAAATAACCAATAAAAAATAATTTGTCAATTAGCTGAAATTTTCTGCAATAATAACTAATAGCGGCTCGTCCGGTTCTTCCTCAATAATCATAAAGGGACCAAAAACAATTTCGATATCCTTTTTTGATTTTGTAAAAAAGGAAATGTAAAAACTTATCAGCCTTATCATAGTCAATTGTACTTTTTGTCGAAAACATCCCAGTAACTTTTTAAAACTGTGAGAGAATTAAACAATGGTCAGTATCGTGCTTCAGTTATCTTTTTGCACATTTTGAAAATTTCATATGGACCATTCAACAGAAATGCACAAAATAATAATTTTACAAATGATCGGTTATGGAGATAGAGCAAGATCACAGGTCGAAGTCACTCGTCTATTTGGACAAAAATTTTCTAATTTACCGCCTATATCCCAAGGTCCCAGGTTCGATTATGGAGGTAGAGCAAAACCACGGACCAAAGTCGCTCGTCTCTTTCAACAAAAATAATTTCTTAATTTACCGCCTATATTCCAAGGTACAATTAGTAAAATCGAGAAGCATTTTCACGAACATGAACATGTACGAAAGCTAAAAAAGGATCCCTTCAATGCATTAACTAATAATACCAAATTGGAAATAATGAATGAGTTTCAAGAAAATCCACGTTCTTCAAGTCGACAAGTAGCTGCAGCATTGAACCTTAGTCATTCCTCGATTATTCGTGTACTAAAAAAAAATTAAATGCATTCTTATAAACTGACACCATGTCAAGAGCTCAGTGAAAACAATTTTGATAGAAGAACTCATTTTTGCGACCAAATAATGCAAAGGTTAGAAAAAGGCTGAAAAAGTTAATGTTTGGGCAGGAATGATTGGAGATCATGTCATTGGTCCATTTTTCATCGATGGAAATTTAAATGGAGATAATTATTGAGCATTGTTCCAAAACAATATTGTACCAGCTTTGATAAAATTATATGCAGCTCAGGAAAATCCACATGTTCCAGCTAATGTCCATATTACATTAGCTGGAACATGTGGAGCACCACCACACAACCAAGTCAAAGTCCGGCAATATCTTGTTTTTTATTTCCAAATCGGTGGATAGGGAGGCGAGGTACTGTAGAATGGCCCCCACGATCACCAGACCTGACACCTTTGGGCTTTTTTTGGGGTTATGTGAAAAGTACAGTATATAAAACCCAACCCCCGCTGACTAACGAGCAAGAATAACGCTTGTGATTGCGTCGATGACACCAGAGATGTTGAATAATGTCAGGAGACATTCTTATTCACGATTAAGATGCTGCCAAGATGTTGGAGGTGCCCATTTTGAACATCTTCTACATTAAGTATGGTTTGTTTTTTACTTTATTTAATGAAAATATTAGATTTATATTTTGTTGTTGAAAATTGAAAATAATTTTTTTACTGTTAATATTTGAAGCAACCATGACATTTTTGAATAGAGAATAAAAAGACCTTTCAAATAAAGTATAACCACCCCTACTTTCGGTTTAAAAATTTAGGGGTTGCGACTGTCATTCGAAGAGAGTTGCATCTAGAGATGAAATTTTTACGGTGGAGGATGTCATTTTATAATCTAAAATTAACGTGTCCCGAAATTTTTCGTAGTTCCACACTGTATTTTTTCTCTGACGTAAGTGTCAACTATTCTGAGGGAAGCTATCTCCTCCCAGATGTGTAGATAAGTCTGGAATAGCTTCTCTCAGGATAGTTAACACTTATGTCAGAGAGAAATGTACGGAATAAAGTGTCTAATCTAAACGCACCTTAACAAAATTTTATATAAACTTCAAATACAGGGTGACCCATCCAAAACGTACCCTAGGGCAGCGTTTCCCAAGTGGTGAGTCGCAACCCCATACTGGGCCACGCGAATAAAATACCGGGTCGCAGAATTGTCTTCATACTGCAAATGGTCAATAGTTATACACTAAAATTGTTCAAAAAGTCTTTTAGTGGGTCGCGGGGAAAAAGTATTAAAAACAACCGGGCAAGGGCTAAAATGGTTTGGCAAACGCTGCCCTAGGGCATAATTGCCAGGAATTTTCGAATAAATATAAGACACGTCGCTTTTATTTACGAAGGAGACAACTTTTGGCCCAAAAATCATAGCTCAAATTTCACCCTCGTATGCGGAGGTGTCATCCTCCAAAATTTTGCAAATGGGTACATTATTGAAAAGGGTTTTTGATTCTCTATACACTGGCGCTCCGTTTTTGAGATTTGGTCAATTCATTTAGAAATTATGAAGTCTTGAAGTTGCATATTAATAAAGATTATTGATATCATTGTATTAACATATCCTAGAACAGGGATCAGTATCTCTCTGATCAGTATCTCTCTCAAGATGATAGCTTGGCTATCGAAACGCGTTAGAGCAAGCTTTGTTGTGTTCTTTAATCTTTCTTGGTTTCAGGGGACAAGTTTTGTATTTCAATCTAAAATTTACCTGTACCTCAAAATTTGTCTTCTTTGAAATTTCAATTTTATTTTCAAAATCCTCCTTTTTTGGTCTTTTTCAAAAATAGTTTATTTATTTCCAAATTTTGTCATTTTTCTGAATATTTGTCTTTTTCAACCAATTACGACTTTTAGCTCAAATGGTTTTATGGTTCTGAAAATGTTCACTTCTCCCTCTGAATAAATAATAAATAAATTTTGAGAACAATGTTTTTGAAAATTGCAATTTTCTTTCTCAAAATTCGACTTTTTCTCAAAATTGAGTCTTTTCACAAAAGAAGACCGTTACAAATTTTGACTTTTTCGAATTATAAACATTTCTCGAGTTTTTGGGAAAAGTTAGGTTTTTGTTTTAACATTGGAAATGTTTATGTTGAGATATGGGGTGAAGTTTCGGGTTTTCGTTCAAGCTTGAGAGAACAAGGTGTCGGTCGGTCGGACATACTCGAATCGCCAGTCGAGCGCTCTCGGCGTCGAGAAGCCGGAATAAAAACTATGGGAGAATGTTAAGTTCAAAGTTCACCGCAGAGCACCATATTCGTTTAATCCAGTGACGTTTCATTGGATAAGGCTATCAGCTATGGATATTAAGAGTATGAAAAATAGCGAAAAGTGTAAGACATATTGAGAGCGTAAAAAACGTTTACGAGAGATTGAAAATAGAGAATCTAGTGAGTTAAGTACGAAAACATCGCTAACAAAAACTGAACACAGTAGGCGGTATCGTGAGCATGTAAATATGCGCAAACTTAAAGGTTCTGAAGTTTACACGGGCTACCCAAGTCAGCGGCCCTTAACTGAGGGGTTATAATTCCATTATTATGCTGTAAACTCTTACCCTAAATCCAATTCACGTACTGTCTTGAAAACCTTGAAGTACTCAGTAAACGAATGTGGTAAAATATCTGCACTTATAATTTTTAGAGCTCAAATAAATGTAAATTACAATGAAGTTGACAAATTTTTGCTTGTAGATTAAATATATTTTAATATTTCATTGTTTTCAATTTGTACTAAAATATTTCTTTCAAGAGCCATAAGCATAGGTGCCTTAATATTATTTTGATTTAAATTATTTCGTAGTCTATTTGGTTATACGAGTATATTTCAATTTAAAAAATAATCTTTCAGAAGAAACTTGGCTAATGGAAACTGTAAATTTAGAAAAGATAAACATTGCAGAAATAATCTTAAAAATAGAAAAAAGTCGAAAGAAAAATATTTGAATATTCAAGTTTTCACTCGAAATCTCAAGTCGAATACTTTGATATTAAGGTCGAAAATAAAAAAAAAATAGCTAAATAAGGCCAAAATTTTGAATTCAGAAAAGTTGCGAGAAAAACAGTTAAAAAAATAGACAATTTTAGGAAAATATTCCAGGATTTCAAAAAATTCATAATGTTCTAAAATTTTAAAACATATGTCAACATTTTGAGGTTAAAGATAAAATTTTGCAACTAAATCAAAATCACTTAAAATAAAATTAAAATATTTCATTTAAAGTCAAGATTTTAAATAAATGACTTGTGTTCTTAAAAAGAGTCTAGATTAAATTTAAAACCTTAAAAATAAAAAATTAAAGCTTTAACACTGGTTGAAACTTTTATTGGTGTTGGAAATAAAAGTAGAAAGTAAAGTTTGAATTTTGGGATTTTAAAATTTGAGGAAACCCACCACTCATAATTCAATGACAAAGGGGATCTTAAATTTCGAAAAAAAAGTTTACCTTACAAAATTTCGATACAAAATCTTGAGTTTTCGAGTTGATATATTTATAATTTTAAGAATTTTTTAGGCTGTCACAATTTCGAAAATAAGTCAAAATCTTTAGAAATATTTAGAATTTATTATTTAACATGAAAATTTTAAACAAAACGTAAATATTTATTGACAGTTTAAGAAAAATAAATGACATTTTGCAAGGTTGAGGAATTTTGTGAAAAAGTCATAATTTCAAGAAAATACTCTATATTTATTTTTTTAATGCAATATCTTGGGATAGACTCGCAAGACTGATGTTCAAATTTTGAATCCGTTTGAAATTCGAAGTTTTAAGAACAAACACAAGAATTGCAAGTTTAAAGTAAAAATTTAAAAAATTGGAAATTGTGGAAGAAATTATTAAATTTCGGAAAAGCCCAAAATTTGTGTTTATAATTATTTTGAAAGCATAAGCGCATAATTTTGTAAAGAAGATAAAAATAAGAGTAAAATAGATTTCTAGACGATTTTCTTTAGGTTAGAAAATTTTAACCTCTCCGGATAAATAAGACGTCAAAATGACCCTTGACGGATCAACCAAAATAGTCAATAAGTAATCGAATGCCGGGTTCACTACGTTCTCTTTTAAAAAACTTACAGCACACTTGATGACTTTTTCATTTGAACATCCGATAAAATTTTAACTGACATAAATTGAAATTTACTAATTCAATCAGACTCACTCTGTCATTATTAAACGGCTCGAGATAATTATATACCATATCTGTTGCTAATTTAAAGCCCTCATCGCTTCCCATTTTTGTTTTTAGATCCATTTAAGTGGTTAGTTCATTACGACAAGCGTATTTTTGATATTAAGAAATTTCATTATCTTTGCGATTCTGTGGAAGGAGATTCAAGTGACGTTATTGAATCATTGTCATTATCACTTAATTATTATTATTAATTAATTATGCAATAGAGTTGCTGCAAGACCGCTTTAAAATAAAAGAACAGGTCACAACTTTCCTAAACTTTTTTTAATTTAGAAGAACCACACAACCCGCTCTAAGACAACTAATTAACTGTAATAAAGGTTTTCGAGCTTTCGGCAAAAAAGGGAATTACTTTTATTTATTATTCCCATAAGAGCAGAAAAATTAAATGATCATGCAAAGCGAAAATGTCAATCAGTACAACCATTACAGCTCTAGTTTTAATTAGAAATAGGTGCAGTAACTTTAAACAATGTCCAGCATTGTTAAATCCAGGGTGTCAAACGAACATCATTACTTCAGCATTAGTTAAAAAATTGTAGTTTTCTTTAAAAGATTTTGAAGTAATGTAACATATGAATCAAATCACATCTAAACGAATTCATGTGTGATCTGGAATATGATAAACAAAATCACAGAACCAACCTCAATTTTTAAGATTGATAAATTTGCCATTCAACTGCCCTCTAATGTTTTTTTCGATGATCCTGATTTCAATGCGAAATAATCTAAATAAGATTTATTAACTGAAACAAGTTTATTTTGGAAGTAATTAAAAATTCCATTGAAATCAGAAAAAATTAACTTCATTTTTAAGAAACCAAATTGGGTTGAATGCAGCTGGTCATTTAAAAGTCCATTCAAAGAAACAAAAATATGACATGCAATTCAAAGACCATAAATTCTTGTCAGGAAGAACAATTACATGACCGGAGCAATAAATGTTAGGATCAAGAGGAAACTGAAAACAAAATACTTTTATCCCAAAAAAAAAAGGCCAGGAATAACACTTTCAAGACAATTACTACTTACGAGCACCCTGTGGTCTCTTCATTGTAACGTTGCCTTTCAAAAAGGAAAGAAGGCACATTCAGTGTCAATAAAATGATTCTTAAACTTATATCTAAGATCCACTTGTCCGAATGACAAATTTCTGAAATGTACTACTTATCCAACCAGGGGGTTCAAACAAACTGTGAAGGGCCATAAAATTTATGTGGTGTAAGACATATCTGCAAACACTTTCAACACAGTCAGCCTTAACGACATTTTAATCAGTTATAAAAAAAATATAAACTAAACGTAATACGTATTGTTGTAAATCAATACATATTTTATGTAATTATTATTATTTACTACTTTGAAGATACAAAGATAATTGTCGTGGCGAATTTCAAGGGGTGTCGGTAAAGAGGTTATGAAATTATTAATTAAATTATTTTTTATAACAACTTTGAAAATCTGCGATTCGAAAAGTAAACATTTTTTATTATTTTTTTTTTCGTAATTCGTATTTATTTATCATTCCGAATCAACTGCCAAGCGTTGTCTTTGAAATTTGTAAATACCCTGTATAACCTTGTATGTTAAATAAAGTGTTAATTATGTTTCTATTTGGTGTTATCATTTCCAATGTCTCCGTTGGTTGCAAGGATTGCGAAATCTGTGAATTTTTAATATGATTTATTGAAAATTCCAACTTTTCCAATGTTTTTCTTAAAATTGGACTTCCTATTGGAAATTTGAAATATTTTCCAGAAAGTTCGACATTTTTCTAGAAATTGCAAAGTAATTTTAAAATACCATGATTTTTTTTTTCGAAGTCTTTGTTTTTTTTAATTTGATTCCCGGTAATTCCAACTTGTCCGAAATTCATCTTATTTTCCAAATCTTGACTTTTATTTCAAAATTCGGTATTATCTGTTTCCGGATATTTTCATTTAAAATTTAATTTTTTCTGAAGATTTAGACTTTTTCACAACATTTCTTTATTTTTTTAAAATTAGATCGAAATTTTAATAGAAATCTAAAAAGCTGACAACAATATTTTTTGGAAATTTTGAGAAATTGCACTTGTTCAGGAAATTACCACCTTTTTAACAAAAATTGACTTTTGGAAATGCCGTCTTATTGCATTTCCACTTCTTCTAAGTTTCAATATTTCTTAAAGTTCTTCGAGAAGTTTTTTCTTAAGATTGGGCTTTGTTTGAAATGTCGACTTTAATCTGAAAATGCGATCTTCCCAGTTCTGTAGTTTTTAGTGAAAATACACATACATTATTCAGCCACAAGCTTTTCTTTTTTGTGCATGAATTTTTCAGAATGATTGTTGCCTCTCCCTTGAAGAAAATCCTTCCTACGCTCATGTCCAAAATATTTCATGATTTGCATTGCATACCTGACTAATCATGTAGGTTATTTTACTAGAATTTTTGAATGTCCTTATTGTGAAATTTGATCCTCCAATTGGTGTTGTTTTGTAAATCTATTAATTCCATTTATGCTCATTTGGAACTGCTTCTGTGTCCTATATTAAACCACTAAGAAAAATTACAGAAACTACAAGCAATTTCTTCGGATCAAAATATTTTAAATCTCGATTCAAATTGGTTTATTAAGTTTTGAATTTCCTGACCATATTTACTTCTATCAGAAGGAGTTTGTTTTCTCAAGCATGGAAAATGTTTCGTGTTTTTTGACAACCTATGTTTCTTTCAAATGGTAAGTTTTTTTTGTCAAATTCTTTGACATATTCTTTCCAAAATTTTTATGTAAAACTCTAGAGCTTAGACGGGCCGCACGAAAATATTAGGCGGGCCGCATGCGGTCCGCGGTATACGCGTCTTGCTCTATCCTGTCCTAGAAAGTCTGTTTGCAGTTATACCCAAATAGCCACTAACACCTACAGTCTTTGAATAAGGCTCAATCTATTCGTTTTTGAAGTGAATTGAATGGTTTATTTTACTCAGTTGCTATTTACAAATGAAATATTTATAAATCATATTTGTGGTGAAATTTGTGTCAATAGAATTTATCGAAGCGGTATTAATTGGTTTGAATTTATTTTACACTGTACAGATTTCATGAATTTCATGAAGATTTACTAAAAAAAACCTTATTGACTCTACTAATTATAAAATATGCTTTTATTGAATTTGCTGACTTTAATTGCCGCGTATTCATGGGATCAATTAAGTTTGCAAACACAGTTATTACAATCGAATTGTCAACATTCAACACTTGTTAAAGTTTGTAAAATGGAATCGCAAACATAACATTTGTTTTTATTTTATTCAGTTGGTTAAATGTTTTCTACAAAAGAGTAATTAAGTTGTTTTTTAAAGTCTGCTGTTATTTTAAGGCAATTGTTATTTGTTTTCACGTTTTTCTCTTTCAAGTCTTCATTACTCGAATAAAAATTACGTAGCAAACTTCAGAGCTCAATTAATTTTTATCCACAATCAACGGGGCCTTAGGCATAGTTTATCAGATGTTAGATATAAGAGTAAGATTCCGCAAATCAAGAAACTTTGAATTAAAATAGCCTCTAGAACTACTAGTAGAAGAATTCCCACTACTAGATAAAAAATTTAAATTTATTATTGATTTTGGTTAACCTCTTTTTCCCCAAACATAAAATTCAATTAATCGAAATTAATTTCGAAAAATGTTGAATTTGATTTAATATCATCTGTACCCGCTATTCGAATGATAGAGTACATTTTAAATAAAATATATAACAATCATGTAACCTAGACGTAGATCAGTAAGTATCGTAAATAGTAAAAACAATCACGAAAGGCATCACAGGAGCAAACATTGAGTTACTGAAAAATGATAGTCCTCTGAATAAAAGTGGATCCTCTGAAAATAATATTGCAGCGGAGTAATTTATTTAATAAATCTCTAAGTACCAAGTCACACAGAACGCACAGCCTAAACAGGTGATTCTATGAACATGAAATTCAGATTCTGATCGAGCTCGATTAGATTTTTTTCGCGGGGCCCTCTATTTTTCTAGTTTTTGTTTTGGCTGAGCAGTTAGCAGAAATGAATTAATATTTGTGGTGATATCGAGTTCATATGCCAAAAAATATGCAAAACAAATCGAACTCTTTCAATTTAACAAACCATGACATTGCATAAACTGTTTGTAACTTTGGATAGCTGATTACATAAAGTTTTATTTCTGTTATTTATTTTTTTTAAACAGTTTTTTTTTTTTTCATACGTAATATTAAGGAATATCGGGTGTAACTGGATCATGGTACACCCCCTATTTTTTCTTTATTTATGAAGATAAAATTTTTCAAAGTTGCTACATTTGATATATTTCTAAAATATCACTTCTGTCACTTTCGCTAAAACTGATACCAACTTTTGATTTTATATTAGTACATTTTTGGAATCTGCACAATTTTCTGGATAAAATGAGTAATTTTTAAAGAATCGAAAATTTGTTTGGTACCATTTTGTGTTTCAATCTAAAAGGTCATGACTCATACTAATTAACGCTAACTGGCCACATTGGCGCTGCAAAAAAATTAAATTAGGAAAACTAAGAAAGTGTCTTTTTTCTAAATTTGTTTTCCACGGCTATCTTATGTTCTTATTGAGTAAATCTTCAAATAAATTGAAATCGAATATTTTGAATTCCTTTGGCTGTAACTTCATTTCTATTGATTTTACAACAAAAATGAAAATATGGTTAGATTCGCCATTAATTATACTCTTTAGTGGTACCACAGTACCAATATCGTGCTATTTAATAAAATGAATAATAAAATGTTAACTTTATCACGTGATTGAAGAATGAAATACTCCTTTTTTCAAGTGATTTGATTTTTTTAGCGTTAATGTGGTCCACTAGAATTAATAACAATGATTCATAACCTTCTCGTCGAAAAAAAAAAGGAACGAAAGAGAATTTCGATTTTTTAAAATTTACTTTTTTTAAGGGCATCGTATACAGAAAATTGTTCAGACTCCAAAAATGTAATAATATACAGGGTGTTCCATTTAGAAATCAAAAGATGGTATCAGTTTTAGCGAGAGTGACAGCAGTAAATTTGACATTTCATAAGTACATCAAGTGTAGTAAGTTTGAAAATTTTATCTTCATAAATAAAGAAAAAAAAAGAAGAATACCATGATCCTGTTACACCCGATATATCTTAGCTAACCAAAGCTAACCCAGCTAGAATAGCACAGGATGGGGCACTTGCACCCCTCTAGTTCATGCAGCAAACCGAAGATTTATGTATTCAAATGGGGGACCAAAAATTTTCTTTCCAGCTTCGAAATTCATTGTTTCCTTGAAATAGTTTTTTGAAATTTCGACTTTTTTCTCAAATTTCGTATTTCAAATGTGTCTTTTTTTTTAATTTTGCATTTATTCATAAAATTCCCCTTCTTTTAGCAAAAATGACTATCAAAATTTTAAATTTATATTTAAAAGTTCGTCTTTTTTGGAGGAATGGACTGGTTCTTGGTTATCTTTAAAATTGAAATACAAATCGTGTCCCCTGAAACCAATCTCTCTGAACATGATAGCTTGGCTATCAAAACATATTAGAGCAACTTTGTTGGGTCTTTTAAACTTTCCTTGTAGAAAGGGACAAGATTTGTATATCAATTTTCTTGTTAATGCATATATTTTTTGAAATGTGAAGAAATATTAAATAAAATTATTTTGCTATAAATCTGCAGATTATCTCTAAAATGTATATATTCTATAATTTTTCTTGGTTTTTCAATTTAAAAGTTCGTCGTTTTTTTGAAAATTTCGCCATTTCTGGAAATTCAACTTTTGGTGAAATTTCGACTTTTTTAATTCTGCAAATTTCAGATTATTTATTAAAATTTGCCCCTTTTTCTCCAAATTTGATCGATCTTTCGATATAAAAAGTAAATTTTTATTTGAAATTTAAAATTTTTGTAAGAAAACTACGAAAAAAATGATTGAAAGTTTCAATGTGTTTGTCAAAATTTCGACGTGTATCACAATATTGGAGGACATTTTCTGACGCCACATGAAGCAAAGTAGGGCGTCTGTCTTTCTCTAATTGTGAGTCGAACAGTCAAGAAAAATTAGATTCACCCAAGAAATTTCCATTTTTTCTTATAATTTGTTTTTTATCTTAAAATTCGCTTTTCTTCTCAATTTAGATAAAATCTGACTCTGGAAAATTTAGACTTTTTATTACAAATACTTTTTCGCAAAATTTAGATCTTTTTCTCAGAATTTTGATCATTTTCTGGTAATTTTGAATTTTTCATCCATTTAGAAATTTTCTCGAAATTTTGTTTTTTTTTTCAAATTTCGATAACTTTTATTTAGCTGTTTTGAAAATTTAGAATCTAATTTTTTGGAAATTTCGGCTCGTTCCTTTTTCATGAAATTTTGAATTTCATCTCAATATCCGATATTTTAGTATTTTCTTGGTTAATTCGTCTCTTTTCTCAAATTTTTTACTTTTTGTCTTAAAATAGTCTTTTTCCTAAAATTTGCCTTTTGCTCAGAATTCAACTTTTTTAAAATTTCATTTTATTGTCAAAATTCTACTTTTTGAACTTTTGTTTCAAAAATCGTTTATTTATTTCGAAATTAAGCAATTTTTCTTAATATTTGTCTTTTTCAACAAAATTCCACTTTTATCTCAAAAATGTGATGTTTTTTGGTTCTGAAAATGTTTTTTTATAAATTGAATCGGAATGTTGATAAAAATGTTGAGAAAAATATTTTTCAATTTAGAAAAAAAGATTTTTTACAAATACAATTCAGTTTATTCTAAACTGGACCCATATTTTAGCTGAAAACACGAATGCTTGAAGAATCCAAATGGTTATATTTCAAGTTTACAACAGAACTTTTTTAGACTTGTCTATTTCCTAAAATCTGATATTTCTTCTAAAATTTCTAGAAATTCTAAGATAACTCAAGATTCATAGCATTTTCAAATTCAAATTTAAAATTTTGCTTCAAAAATAGGAAGCTTAAGAGAAAAGTAGGGATGTTACGTGGAAGTTGGACTTTCATCTTTTTTTTTTCTTTTTGGAGTTCAAGTCAAAATTTCCAGGATAGAATGTTGAACATTCAAGTTTCAACTATCAAAATAACGTTATTTAATCTAGTTTTGTCTTAAAACAAGTAAAATTGATCCACATATTCGTCTTTCTCTGGTTTATCTAGTGAATATTTGAATTTAGTACAAAACTAAGATAATGTAATACTTTGAGAGTCATAAAATTTATATTCGTTTTCGTTTTAGTAAAGAATGCTGGATTGCTTATGAATTACATATGAATCTGTAAACAAAGCATAGTAATGTAGAAATAATTGATTTAAAAAAATATTTGAACGTGGAAAGTTTAGCCCACCAGAAAGTCGCGTACTTATTGATATATGTTAACAACCAATTATTTTCTGAGATTACGCTTCAAATTGAAATTCCGTAAAAGCTCTAAGCGAGATATTATCATATGAAACTTCATTATTCCTGAAAATGGAAAATTGAGCGTCCCGAATTATATTTGTTTAACATTTTCAATCCTTTGACGAGAGAGTTATTTAAAATTAATTTTTACTTGTCCCCATTATATGTTATTAATTTTTAATTAATTCGGATATTAACTGATATTAAAGGACCAATACACTTTACAAATTTTGCATTTTAACATTAATATAGAACAAAAACAAAAATAATATTTAATGTTCCGGTGCAGTACATTTACTGATTAAAAGCTATATATTGAATCCAGTCACACGTGAACAAATGGGAAAGCCTCGTTACAATAATTACTAAACCCTAATTATCAGTGCCTGTTTAATCAACCACTTAATTTTGCCTTTAATTACACGGGTTATCGCGTCTGCCTGATTTAATGGAGCAAAAAGGATTTAAATTTATTTTTATGCTTCTATGGGGCAGAAACAATCTATTTACCAAACGTTTCATTCGTGCATGCATATTTTTTACCCTATAATAAAAATGATTCTTTACCATTTGTTTAAAAAATAATAATTTTTCTACTTACTTTTATATACAGGTTGAAACAAATTTGATTTCCACTACAGGGAACTCGGAAACTGTTAGAGATACAAGGAAGCTTAAATGAGCAAAGTAGTGGAGAATTTAATGCCTAAAATTATTCCACTGAGAAAACAATCGAATTCCAATTCGTCTTGATTTTATTTAGAAAAAACTGAAAAACGCCTTTTTTAACAATCAGCTGTAACTTATTAATTTGAAGTCCAATTGAGAAAAATCAAAAACCATAATTAGCTGTTTTTTAAGACCTTTTCATTGGTGTACGTTATTTTTTCTGAAATAAACTGTTTCCAAGAAAATTATGTCAACTTTGTTATTTCTTATGGACGCTATATTGAATTTTATCATTTTCGAATTCAGCATATTTTTCTTATTAATTTGATGTATGTCATGGCATACTTCGAATGTGGCAAAGTGGGTTAAATAAAGTAATTTATTATTTAAAAAAAAAATTATATTAGGCAATGCTATCGCTATAGTTCTTAATAATAAAAAAATACAGACCCTAAAAAAGCAATAATTATTAATAAAAAAACAAAAATGTTGTAATAAACTGTATAATATTGAAATATTTATGAATATTCGTAAAGTGTATGATTTCCTTTAAATCACCTAATTCTCAGAACTTTCTAAGAATTCTATTAGAGGCGACTTTCCCATGACTCATACGCAAGTATGCGTTCTAGACTTCTCTAGAAGTGAAGTACTCTAAGATGGATAATGTGCAATAATATGAGAGTCATTTCTAATGTTACTTTGTTAGATATTTCAAGGTACACAAATAAGTATTCAATGTTAGAAGAATTTTTGTAAAAATTGCCGATGAAATTTTTATAACATCTACACGTTTTCATAGAATTCCGCCATTTAAAGGGGTGCATTCACGTTACGATTATACTAATGACTATTTCAATTTTGCGCAGTTGGTTACAATATCTTTAGTTTTTAAATAATTATTGTTACCTAATTAGGTACTTTATTTTTATTACTAAAAGTTTGGCATTTGCATCGCCTACTATAATTTTTTTATTTAAAAATAATAAATTATTTCATTTAACCCACTTTGCCACATTTAAATTATGACATGTCCTATATCAAATGAATCAGAAAAATATACCTACTGAATTCGAAAATGATAAAATTCAAAATGGCATCTACAAGAAATAACAAAGTTGGCATAATTTTCTCGGAAAAAATTAAATTAAAAAAAATTTAACGTACATCAAAGAAAAGGCCTTAAAGAATAATTAAAATTAGTTTTTGAATTTTTTAAATCGAATTTCAAATAAACAAGTTACAGCTGATTTTTAAAATGGCAATTTTCATTTTTTTTTAATAAAATCAAGTCGAATTGGAATTCAATTGTTTTGTCAGCCGAATATTGTTAGGCATTAAATTCTGCACTACTTTGCCCATTTAAGCTTCCTTGTATCTCTAATAGTTTACGAGATCTCTGCAGTGGAAATCGAATTTGGTTCAACCTTTATATAAATAAACTAGAATCAGTTCCAATTAATTATATATATTTATGTTTTATGTAAGTGTTATTTTTTTATTTTCTCATCTCGATCGAAAGATTTAAAAATAAATATGTCATAACTGTGTAATCCAAATTTTATCATTAATAGTACATATGCAGTTTTTTGCTCAAACTATTTCACATCTAAATTGTCAACATTTTTTATTTCCCTTCATATATAGCAGTAAATCCATATATTCCTAATAGCCATGATTTTCAACAATTGCGTCTACACATAAAGAAGCGGCAAGAACGAGAATATTAGAAAAATTATCCAGAAAGTGCATTTTCTTTCACGACAAAAAGGCAATGTCGGGCGTAGGAGCATGAGGGTAAAATCAGTAGGTGCGGAAAGGATGTTGAAATAGAACGTGGTGCACTCAACACCTCCGGTTGCCCTTTACAGAGACGTGACGACATTTCAAACATATGCGGCTCGATAAGTATTACCTAATATTCCTTTTCTCCCTCTTTACACCTAAAGCGAACTTTTGGATATCTTTATGTATATGGAAAAAAGGATATTGCTTGGAAAAATGGAATTTATTGCATACTTGAATTACTTAGATATACCGATTATTATTATTCCATTACATTCACGATAACGTAAGTTGACTTCCTTAAAAGTTTAATTGATCCACTTTCTGGTAACCGCATGAAGAATTATTTGCGAATCCGCATCCTTGGCGAGTCAAGTACAAGAAAGATAATTTTTTTAATGTAGACAACATTAAAGACGACAGCATTAAAGAGTTCATTATTCCTTGGTATTTTCCATTTCATGCAAGTTTAACATTACAATTAATTTCAAGATTCTCCCTAATTTATTGATGCAAATGATCATGTTTTAAAATTTAACTAAATATATGATGAAAAGATAATTTACTTAGAAATATTAAAATCTCAAGTTTTTCTTTCATTTCTGCTGAAAATGGTAATAGCCTTTTTCAAAACCAGTTTTTATCGCATATTTCAGAATGAGAAGGGATAATAATTGATCACAGTATAAATCTTTTAAAAGGTAGATTGAGTTATTTTAAATTATTCAGTTGCTTGTTGATCGAACGCTGATAAACAACATGAGGGTAAGTGTATTAGGTATTTTATAAACCCTTATTTTTATTTTGATTAACTAAAACCACCTAATAAAACTGCCCAGATTTAATATAATAAAAAAATGAATAACTGATCGAAATGTAATGTTTCAAAATATTAACTATTAATCAAGTTGGGTAAAAGAAACCTAAAAAATTAACCAAATATAATCAGCTTTCAAATAATAATTACAGTGATAGACAGAAAATCCACGGAGGGATTTTCGGGCCCACCACCTGCCTGAATATTAAAATCTGAAGTTATTATATTGAAATATATAAACAAAACAAGCGACCCTATTAATGTATAAATAAGACATTTTTTTAAAAAGTAAAGCTTAAACTTGGAATTCCGATTTCTGTTTAAATTCCAACTTTTTCACGTTGCAAAATTAAATTCGATATTAAAAGAAAGGTGAAAATCTAGGTTTCAGATCTAAAATGTAATATTAAAGTTAAAAATCAGAAAAAAAAAGGAAAATCATTCGAAAAAAATATATTTGCAATTTTCATCTTATTCTTTTTTAAAACTTTAATTTTGTTTTCAGAATTTCAGTTTTGAACTGGGCATTATTATGTTCCCCTAAAAAACCTGACCCTTCTATTTGCCCCCAAATTTAGAAACAAAAACCCCTAATCTTGGCTTGCTGACAAAATATGTACCTCCACAATTCTATCTAGTAGCATTTGTACTAGAAGGGATTGAAACTTTGGAACCGTTTCGTAAATTTAAAATTAAATTCAAATTTTGTTTTATTATTGCATAGTTTGTATACGTTTATCATTCTGTAATTAAGAAAATTAGGAAATATCTTTTAAATTTAAAGCTTTACGCTTATTTCATGTCGGCGGTTTTTTATTAATTGAAATTTAATTTGGCTTATTTAGATAACAAGCACAAATTAACAACTTTTTAAATACATCAATATTAAATATTATCTTAAAATTCAGGGAAATGTTTTCATTCTTATAGTGGAATGCCCGGAGCCTTAAAAATCTAAAAACCACGAATTAAACAAAAATATATGGAGTGGAGCTAGAAGTATTTGTAAAAAAATTTACCTATTAAAAAATTGGGATCTTTATTAACAATAGTAATAATAATAATAATAATAATCTGGGTGTTTCAAAATAAGGTACTCATACTTAAGGAGCATAATCCTCAAGCAATTTTAAGAAAAAAGTTTTCATCAACATAGGTCAACTAGGCATAAAGACGCACTTTTTGCTGAAAATTTTTTTGGTGTTCCTCCATCAGTAGCGTCCGTGCTAATATATCATCGACTATTCTTAGCGAAAAAAATGGTGCGTCACTGCTCTTTTTCAAATTAAGTAACAATTTCATAAACCATCTTTATTTCTTGGTAAAAAGGTTGGGTAAAGCACATCTAGTGGAGTAAGTAAGCTTAAATTGAACTCCTTAAATTTTTCTAAAAGTTTAAAAAAATAAAAAAATTTAAGGGGTTCAATTTAGGAGACGGTTTACTTTGGGCTACCAAACTCTATATTGCAGCTACTTCTTTCTCACACACCCCCCCCCCCCCCACGTTTACGTTTACTGCCACTGTTGTAAGCTCCTTACAACCCTAGATACATACACGTATCTTTGAAATATGTTCTTCTGTGTCTATTTAGGCCCTTTATTTGTACAGAGTTAGTTTTCTTAATAGGCGTTTCCCCAAAGAAAAAAATCCAACGGATTGGTGTTTATTTAAAAAAAAAAAAGCAATGGCGTAACATTTAAATGTAGCTATTTTTATGAATATAAAAATTTCAGAAGTTGGGTAAGGTAACCCAAGTGGGGAAGTTGGAATAAATTAAACCGCTTAAATTTTTTCAAAAGTTTAAGAAAATATAAACAACCAAGGGGTTCAATTTAGGAAGTGGAACAGCTTGAGCTACCTTACTCAACTTCTTGAATTCTTTTATCTGTATAAAATAGCTAAATTAAAATTTTGCGACATTGCTTTTTTTTAAATAAGCACCAATTGCATAAACATCCTTCATTTGTTGGTAAAAATGCCCCCTCAACTTATTTTGTGTGACGAACGGTTTTCGATTAACATGTCTTTGAATACTTTTAATTTAAAAAAAAAATTTGCGCCACTGTTTTTTTTATTCAAAATCAATATGGCTTTCAGTAAGACTGTTTAACCTTAGTAAAAATTCCCCATTAACTTTTTTCACCCGACCAACGGTTTCTAAGTAGAAAAATAAAATGCATTTCAATGGGCGTTTTATATTCTTTTCTTCAAATTTAATGCCTTATTTTAAGACAATTCTGATCATTAGTGTTTCTTTATGAAAATTTAGATTAACCTGTAAGTTAGATTTTTATGTTTTTGGGATAAAACTATTTTTAACAATTAATAAACCCATAGTAAACATAGTTTTTAAAGTTAAATAATTGTTTTAACCGAAAACCGTTGCTCAGACGAAAAAATTCAAGGGAGCACTTTTACCAAGAAATGAAAGTTGTTTGCGAAATTAGTACTTCATTTGTAAAAAAGCAGTGACGTACCATTTTTTTCGTTAAGAACACTCAAAGACAAATTAGCATGAACGCCACTGATGAAAGAAAAGCAAATATTTTTAAAACAAAAAATGCGTCTTTAGTCCTAGTTAGTAACTACGAAAAATTGAAAAAAGATTTCGATTGGTTTCATAGTATTTAAGGAAAAAGCAAATTTTTTCTTAATTTTTAAGACCCTGGAACTTAAAAATAAAGCGGTTCCGGACCTATAGTATAGGATATATAGTTTTTTCTTAAAATTACTCGAAGATTATGCTCCTTAAGTTTAAGCATCTTATTTTGAAACACCCGGATTATTATTATTATTATTATAAATAAAGATCACAAATTTTTAATAGGTAAACTTTTTTACAAATACTACAAGCTAAACATTCTATATGTTTCTGTTAAATTTCACTCACTGTAACTGAAATCCTAGGTCAAAACCTTTATACTCCACTATTAATAATTACATGATTTTGTCTAAAAATCTAAAAATTGTTGGGTATCCTCGTAACCGCCTAAATTCTTTACCAAAATATTCGATATATCAAGTGATCTTTTTTAGTGGTTTTAATTTTTACAAAAGACCATAAGTAATGGTACATAGAGCAAGAGTAGATTTTTCGCATAAAAATTTACTTTATACCAAAAGTTGATATTAACAGAGATACAGGGTGTCAAAACTGAAAAAAAAATTGTGATTTTTTCGCATAACTGATGAACACATTTCACTATAGACAAGAAAATTGGCATACGGGGGTTTCTTTGGTCAATAAATTCTAATTTGCTAACGGATTGTCAGTAACTCATAGGGGGCGCCACCTGCGCTGCCTTGTATTATTCTAATGCATCATAACTTTTTTGTGCCTTCATGTACACTTATTCTAAATAGATATTTTTATTTACCTACATTTTCTACGTAAAAAAGATATACTTTTTAAATGTTGATATAAGCAACCGTTTTGAAGATATTTGCCTTCAAAGTTTGCCGTACGTTTATTTTAAGTTATTTAAATGTGAATTTTTCGCAGTAGGTTTCAAACAAAAGTAACAAAACTGACTCTAAAATAGTTTATATCAAATAACTACTACTACTGACATTATTATTACACATATTTTTTAAATTTCTAAAGCAAATTTAAATAAAATACCAAAACAAAATTTATTTTCAAAAATAAGTATGTGGGAAATGACCTTTTTCATGTAAAGGGATTGTAAACAATTAAAAATCTAGCTGTCTTTTATTAAAATTTATCTCCAAAAATCTGCTTCGACCACCCAGACTATTAAATTTTTTTTGTGCGGACTCGGAGATCATATCTCACATCTTTGTGTTAGAAAATTAATTAGGTCTTAATTTTTTGGATTTTCTTTATTGAGATTTTCAAAATTTAGGTAATCATATTATCAGCAAAGTAATATTTGACATGAATTAGTTTCAAAGCTGTCTTACGATTACTTTTTTTTTCAAACTTACTTTGAAAATTTAATATCTTAGTAATTTAAAACCAAGGCACGTCAAGCTTTAAAGGCAAATATCTTGGAAACGGTTGCTCGTATCAACTTTCAGGAAGTACACCTTTTTCACGTAAAAAATATGGGGAAATAAAATAACCCATTTAAAATCAATATAGGTAGGTGCACAAATGATGATTATAATTATGCAGGATAGCGCAGGTAGCGCCCCCTATCAGCTATTGTTAATATGTTAGCAAATTAGAATTTGCCGACTTAAGAAACCCCCTTGTGCCAAATTTCTTGCCCATATTACAATTCATTCCATAGTTGTACGAAAAAATCAGAATTTTTTTTTCAACTTTGACACCCTGTATTTCTGTTAATATCAACTTTTGGTATAAGGTAAATGTAGCTAAATCACATTATTTTTACTCGAAAAATCCACCATTGCTCTGTGTACCATTACTTATGGTCCATCCTATATGTGTCCTGTTTTATCGACTGATTGAAATTAGGCAACACTGCCACATCACAATTTACAACAATGTTTAAAGGATTCGTTCTAAATACACGTGTTTTTGACACTAGTGGTACACCCTGGGATCAAAGTTTCCTTTATAAATCCCTCACGTTCTAAAACTTTTGAATGATACTCTCGTGGAATAACTAGCTTAAAATTATATATAAAAACAACAGGGAAACTTTATTATTGCAAATTATTATGTTTTAGGTACTCTCAAAACTCATCTTTGCAGTGATCGTTTCCTTCGTGACCTGCAACACCAAACAAATTCCAGAACCACATATTCAGCAGCAACTGGCAATAACCCCACAAATTTCACCATTTCAATTCTCCTACAGATCGTCACTTCATTTAAACCCTTACCTGCATTTCAAGCCCCAAGTTAAATATCCTCACTCTTCCATCAAATCCCCATTAATATCTCCTGTCGATTACCTTTTCAGTTTCTTCCAACCTCAAATATTATATCAACTACCGCCCACTTTTCAGCCTATTCCATTTATCCCAATAAAACCTTCGCCGCCATTAATGACAGAATTACAAAAACCAGAAATAATGGAATCAAATGAGAAACCAGTAGTACCTGAAGCACCGGAAGCTGTAGCGCCAATTGAAAAACCCACAGAAACCTCAGAGGTAAACCTAGAAGGTGGAATTGGAGCTAAAAACCCCAGGCTTCCCAAGCCAATGCCCGGCATGATCATCGATGAGGATACACTTGCTATTGAGCCGATATCATAAAAAGTTGTGAAAATTAAATAAAAATTCAAATTATTAAAAAGTTTTATTCCTAAAAATTTCTAATTCTTATTTTGGGCCTGCTCTTGAATTTTACTGTCTTCTAATTGTTGCAATTGTTCTAATGTAAGAAGTGAAACTCCAAGTTGGTCCTCTCTGGTAAAAGGTTGCGCCATCTGTCGAAGCCACCTCTTGGCAATCTAGAAGATGCAAGAAGTCAATAATAGACAAGTAAAAATATTGCTTTTATAAAATATTTTCCAGATTTATAAATTTAAACTCAAGTTTCAGAAGAAAAATAGAAATTTAAAGAAAATATTCGAAATTAAGAGAAATTTTTATTAATGAAATCAGATTATTTTTTTAAGTTTTAACTAACAAGAGATCTAGACTTTTTAAAAGGAAATGTTTTTATCAATTTTATATCAAACACTAAACACAATCATAACTTTACAGTAATTAAGAGTTCATATTTAATTTAAACTTTGCACATATGAGACCAAACTGTCAAACAAACTCTTTTGTAATAATAACTTTATCTTAACATGATAAAATGCACATACTTGCACAGCTTCTTCTGTTGATAAATTGCACAGTGAATCCGTCAAATGTTCTTGGATCCACTTGGGCAGTTTAGATCTTTTGTCACTCCTTGCAAACCTTTTATCTGCAAATATCATAATGCCATAATCGGTCTTTCCTCTTATTGCTCTTCCCACACATTGTGCAGCATGTCTCATTGCATCAAATGTAAGAAAGTCATTCTCCCTTATCTGAAAAAAAATCAATATTTCATCAGTATTTGTAATTATTTACAAAACATGAGCAATACTAAAAAGTATTTTTCAGTTCGTTTATTTTTTAGAATTTCTAATGTACTTTTCGTCCGACCGGTTCATTAGCGAAATTAAAAAAGTAGATTGAATTATTTTTACATTAATTTGAAGTGTATGGGGCGAAATAATTACCCAAAGATTTATTGCTTATTAGTTAGCGTTATTTCGCTCTGGCTTTAAATGCACCTACAGAGGGTGTGCTAATGTAATAATGAGTAATAAGCATCTATTGATCTATGAAGTCATATACGATTTGATGCGATCATTAACGCCATCAAGAGAGGGTCTATGATTGGATTCGCCCCACTTTTAAAAGTCTGAATGTTTTATTACTGACTTTTATCTTTTCTTCCGAATAAGTTTAAATGAATAATATGACAAAGACACCGTGTAGATCATCGATGTCCAATTATCAATATTACATCGTTATGAACATCAGTGTTTTGTTAACATCCCTCATCGCAATTCACAAATCATACCTATACAATTCAAAATATTGTAGAATTTTCATAAACTTACCTGAAATTGATCTCTGAGATAATCTAATCGAGCTTTCAGTATACGTGATTGTGTATACACATATGGAATTCCAAACATCAGTACAGCTCTCCCTAAGTGGTGATCGAAATCAACACCTTCTGAAACTTTTCCTCTAGCGACTGATAACAAAACTGCACCTCTTCCGGATTCACAGGCCTATAAAATAGTATTTTAAAAGAATCAGCATTTTCTCAGATGAAACCTACTTTTATATAGTACATGAGAGCAAAACTAGTTTCTGCAGAATCCTGGGTTTCTATGAACAACAATTTGTATCTCTGAAGACTGTCAATAACACCTTGATCATACCAACTTGCCACTACAGACTCCAAATATAAATATGAAGTGAAAAAACATACGACACCATCTGGCACATTAGCAGCAATCTGTAAAATAACATGAGAATCTTCCACCTGCTAACATCAATAAAATTAGTACCTCCACTAATAACTGTCCATAATTTCTGATAACAGCATTGTCTTCTCTAGTTTCGAACTTGGATGATATGGCAACCTGGTCGTTACCTTTAGAGACAATCTAAAATGTAACTATTGAAGTAAAAGTTATGTTTTAAAAGGGAGTCCTACCATTGGCAGTAAACAGGGTCGTGCTAGGGTCATTGTAAAAGAAGACATAATCACTGGATGAAAATTGAGAATTTTTGGATACATGTCAAGAGGTGATAAAGTTCCAGATGTTATTACAACTGATTGAAATCTATCAAAGACAGGTTTTATTGCTATAGATGAATCAAGGCAGCTGAAACAACGAGAGTAAATTCAAAAATTGTCAATAGAACAACAAAGATTGTTTTTGTTTCATGCTGATATTATATTTTTTACAAGATAATGCTTTATGTTACATAATTTTGATAAAAAGTAGTTTATTCACAGCTTTTTTTTAATTCTCCACATTATTACGACTGGATTTTTGAATTACCTGGAAATCGCCAATTTTTCCAGAAATTTCGAATTGAAAGACCAATTTAATATTCAAAACTCCCAATTCGCCCTTTTGGCGGCTATTTTGAATAAATATTTGGGAACACTATTTTTAGACTTTTTGTAAACCATTTAATTACTCAAAATTTGGAATTTTTCTGAAAATTATTTTTTTCTAACTTTGGACTTGAAAACTCAGATTTGAAAAAAGGATCAAGAGTTCGACTTTAATTTCAAAATTCCTACTTTTTTCCGAAATATTGAATTTAAGCTTAAAATTTTGAGAATAAAGATGAATACCTATACAAAAAAAAATATATGTCAGTCTCAGTTTTTGAAAGTTCGAGAATCAAATCAGCGTTCCTATTTAAAAAAAAGGCATGACACATATGTACCTTATTATAAAACTTACAAGAAACGCTTTTAATGTTCCTTCTCGTATTTTTATAAAATTTAATAACTGTATCTATGGTAGAAACAAACTAACCTGAAGTGCAAAATGGGATTTGAAACTGTAGGAGCTTTATCTTCAAAAGGTTCCACAATAATAGTAAACCCCTTTGTATAAGTCGACACCAAGGTGGCCAAATGTGTAATCAATATTATTGGACTAAAGTCGGCCAAATTTGATATTTCAAGTGTTCGCAGTAGAGATGCCAACCTCTCTGCACAAAACCTCAATGGTTTCCGTTCAATACAAACTTTACTTTGTACATCTTTTAAAAATCCAGCTGGGGATTCTTGCACAACATGTTGAACTCTTAAACGAGTTTTTAAATACTCAGTGAACCTTTTCAAAAAACTGATAAAATGTTCAGCATTTCGAATGTTCCCTGGTACAGCCTCTGTAAATGATATATTAGATAATAAATATTTGGATTATAACCACAGTACCATTTAAGATTTCATCGGGAAGAACTGGGTTGGCTAATATCACATCAGTTTCTCTAGCAACTGAGGCATCCCTTAGTCCTTCCACCAACCTTTGGTATTCTTCTTGCAGCTTTTTATGATCATCCTCTTTCATCCTGGGAAAGAAATCCTGTGACTTCGAAGATAACAGAAAAACACTTACTCAGCAACAGTCTTTTCCAAAAGTTGTATATTTCCAGTTGCTTTTTCGATGACTCTCCTGTTGATTTTTACACTCATCGAATCAATGCATACATTGTCAATATTGTGCGCCTCATCAAAAATAACAACAGATTCTCGTGCCAATTCTTTAGAGACAACATCAGCAATTTTTGGGTCTAGTAAATAATGATAACTGTAGACAACTATGTTAGCATGAATAATCTGTAAGCAATGACATTTCAGGTAACTTGAAATGTTTGGATGAAATTAAACTTACAGCAAACCTAGATAAAAAGTATGGACACCAATTTCTGTCTCTTCCAAATTGCTTTAAATCATCTATGCTATAAACACCATGTGGCAAAGTGCTTTCTTTGCCATCTAAAGTAAAACCTTCATAATATTGACAAACTGGTGTGGTATCATCATAATTGTGTCTTTCCCTAACATAACTTGCAGTTAGCGAGTGACATTTTCCATCTACTATCTTCCCATCCCGCTCTGTGCTTACCTTAAAGAATATTAACATTTTGATAAGACACTTTGGTAGTAAGGTAACTCCTCGCCTGAAGCAAAATCTCTCATCAAAAGATAAGGTAGTAAGGTAACTACATATTTTGGCTTTTTTCCTCTAATTTCCCTATTTTGTTTATTTATACCTTTTTGCAATTTTTCCCCAGCACAAATTAATTATTAGTGTAACATTTCAATACTTAAGGCAATAATGTCGATACTACTAAAGTCAAAACCACATCAGAAGTATTCATTGTCTAGTTTGATTAACATAGTATTTAGACTAGACAACGTCGCGAGGAAATAATACACAAAGGAATTTCAATGACTGAACAATGTCATCCTCAAAATCATTTTGTCACAATAAAGATACTTTTTATTGGAAAAGTAAAAGAGTTACCTAAAAAATCAACCTACAGTAGATTGAATTGGCAAATTAATTAACGGGCAATTCTGAAAAGTTTGTCACATAACCTTACAATGGTACTAAACAGCAGTAATTCATTCGAAAGAGTAGCATTACGCAAAGAGTGCTTCGCAGAGCCCCGGTGCTCCACAAAGCCTCCGGTAGAGCTCCCCCTTGAGTCAAAATAAAACGAATACATATATTAAAGAGGAACCTACTATTAATAAACAACACACATATAACTCGTTTTGCTTTTAGTTTAGGGCTTAGGGTTCCGTTAAAAACTTAGTTTTTTAAAAAGGTTCAGTCACCAAAAAAGTTTGAGTCCATACTTGTCTAATTGTTTACATAAAAACGACGTTGCCACATCTAATAAACTACGGGAAAATTATGACAAAAAATTATTTTTGACATTTATTCACCAATTACTTTTATCACACTCTCTAAAGCAGTAATTCCAAGTATCTAAAATGTTTTATGTTATTTTCCATCGTTTTCTCCCTTTTTATTGAAATCTGAATGGCACTTTTTATAAAATATGATAAAATTTCTGCTTTCTGATAAGCTCAATATTAAAACCCTGAAATTTCAAATGTCAATAACTTTTGATTGGTTCTCTGTAGCTCTTCAAAAACTTAACTGAATCATTATCTTATTATAATCTAACAATACGCCAAATTTCATTAAATTCCGAACGGTAATTCTAAAACCAACAGTACTAGCTTAATCAGGCTGTGATATGCATATCAATTTGTGAAAGAAATATTACCAGCATAGACTTTACTAAACATTAACCAACTATTATAAATCTTTTAAAATACCTCTGGGTGAATGCATAAATTTTTTCTTGAACTTAAGACAAGTCCCGTTAGGCGAGGATATTGTCCGTCTTGTGTCTCATAATAATCCAGGAGTTTACTTAATTCCTCCATTACTTTTTCTATTTCTGGCACTGTTCGCGAACAATATATCAGCTTTCGGACATCTAAAGGATTTTCCAACATATAAGCAACTATTAATGACAATAAAGTGGTCGTCTTGCCGGTTCCAGAAGGCATTTCGAGCAGGCAATGACCCTAATCAACAAATAGATTAAAAATATGTTGATAAATGATTTGACCTCACCTTAGCGTCAAGGGCCTTTTTGAGTTCGCACATGTATGCATACTGTTCTGGATAAATGTAATCATAGGGAAAGTAGACGATTAATCCATCAACACTTAACCTGCAAAACGTAAGGTAATAGATTTATTAAACATAATGCTTAGAAGAAAAAACTCACTTCATTGTAACTCGCTGTAGGTAACAATACTAATAGTGAGTAGAAAAGTGTAATAAACGAAGTGAAACGCTATCATATGAAGTATTTCAGAAATTGTTTAATAATTTATGTGCCATAACCTCAATAAATATGTTTAAAATTAATCGTTGACAACTGACAACCTGACAACATTATACTTCTATGATCAAAGTTCGTTCATCTAAACTACGATATTCTTCATGGTAGACCCTTATTGACCGGAAATATTATGTTTTTTTCAATTTATAATAAATTGATGATGAAACGTCTATTCATGTTAAAATTTCTTTATTTTTCTTTTTTATATTTTAAAATTTTTTTTATTTTCAAGTATTTCTTCCTCATTGTTCCCTTTCCATGTTATGCACTGCTGACGAGCTCAAATGAGAGCGAAACATCGATGTCCAGTGCTACAACCTTTTTTATGTATTTTTATATTTTCCTAATTTATCAAAAATAAAAAATTTTTTATTTTTTTCCATATCCAATTTTTGGTCTCCTATTTTTCATTATTCCTATTCTATGTAAAATAAACTAACCTCTTAATTTGTAAACTGTCATGAAGTCACGTTTTCAATAAATTTAAATATCACGTAGTCGCATTTCAAAAAATTGTTTAGAAAATTGTCAACAAACCATAAAAATTTAAATATTTCCAAACTGGGCCGAAGAAATGTTAAATAAATTGAAAAAAACATAAACTACCATACTTATAGCCCATTTCAGATTGATGTGCATCAGAGTAGGCCGCGAAGGCTTAAATTTACCTTTAAATAAGTTACCAAAAACAATCTCTAGAACTAAAGCTGGTTTCACGCGTAAACATTTTGATGGTTAATAGTGTTGCCTATATTTCAGGGGTTGTTTGGCAAAAATAATTAGTTTCCATATTAATTGCTTTAACATTATTAACAATTTAGGATAGTACTGTCGATACTGCTAGAATCAAAAGCACATTATCTCGTCTGATTAACGAAATATTTAGACCAAACAACGTCGCCACAAACTACTAACGCGTGTTGTGGTTTGTGCGATGAAATAAAAGGCAGAGGGATTTTTATGACCGAACAATGTCATAGTCAAAATCATTTAGAAGAGTAAAAGTTACTTTAAAAAAATTGGGCAATTATGGGGACTGCCGACAGAAGTAAAAACTTAAAACTATGATATAACAAATTTCAAGATATTTCAAACAAATATGTTTTCAATGTACTAATTTTTCGGATTACGCGGATGTCGGATTAGCCAGGTGTCGAATGGAGAATAACCACAATTTTAGATTTTCAGTTCATGGCATACTAGATTGAAAATAAATAAATACTGCGTTTAAATTATTTCAATATCTTATATAGTTTTCAAGATATTGAATTTATTAGATTGATTTCGGCTGATGGACCGCGCTCCATACTGTGACGTCATATTACACATTCGCGCGTATGTTGGATTTATGCTCGCGCTGTTTAAGCACTAAAACTGGCTAAAACTCTTAACATGCCTAATCCAAAAAGTAAGAAATATTGCTTTGTGCCAAATTCTGTAAACATGACAACAAATACACGGGAAAAATTTATTTCTGTTGTTTTATTTGACGCCAAAATTCGAAAGAAATAACAAAAGCTATGAAGTGTGTACTAATAGGAAGATCACGTTGATGTATGAAACAAGTATTTCTTATTACTAAATGTCGTATTGCTAATTGTCAAAATTATTCTTTTTGGAAAAGAAAATGTTCATGTTTATTTATCACTTATTATTAGGTTCTTATGTTACAGGTAGGTGCCCGCGTTGGCAATAACTTAATTTAGATATTTTTTCACCGACAACGCTTGACTTTATATTTACTATGATTAACTAATTGTAAGCTTAATAAAATATCATTGTTTTAGAGTTTTAAGCTTTCAAAATTGTCAAGAAAAAATAACTTCTTTTCCCAACGTGTTGGTATTTGGATACACAAGAAGATTCAAACTTCAGTGTAGGTATTTTAGGAGCGGATTTTTAGGGGTGAAAATAAGACTTGTTTCTACAAATATGTATTCTAAAGTGCAGCCTTGCCTCTGCGAGCTGCAATCATCATAATTTGTGCAAGAAAAATCAATTATGTATATCAAATTACGACTAGAGTTAATGAAAATCTTCCGAAAATTTGCGATCCTTTTTTTTAAATATAATTTAAACCCAATTTTAGGGGAGACAGAGGGGGTTTACACATTACAAGAAATTTTAAATTCTGTTGCCTGAAACAATAGAGAAATATTGCGATTGCTTTTTAAAAAATACTCCTTATTATAGTCACCAAAACGTCGAATATCTTAAATAATTCTCTTGTCACTTCTGTTTCGAGAAACAAACACAATAACTTCAACGATTTAACAGTACAAAAATATTAAATGGAAAATGTTAATAAAAAACATGAACCTGGAACTTTGTTAAAATGGCATTTTCTGGATTCAAAAACCTAATTTAACAAATTTTATTAAAATCATTTAAGCCAGTTCGATGATAAAATGTATTTTCGTGAAAAAGTTTCCTAGTGGTCGAACCCTTTAAATACGAGAGATTTACATCCAGAAAATGAATACTCTAAATCGCCTAACGCCTAACTTATTAAAAACTTCAGGTGATCATGAGAAATTTTTATCCCAAATTTTTATTACAAAGGGACGATACCTAGATCAACTTAACTCATTTATTAGTATAAAGGGTAAAACATAACAGTTTCCTGTAGTATAAAACTATACTTATCTTGCATTTTGATGTGGATACATATAAAAATATAACAAAACTAATACAAAGCGGTCGGTCTGCACCGCGAGTGTGGTATCGTATATGTAATATGACGTCACGAAACGCGCACTCGCTAATTATTCGAAATTAACTGATATTAATAACTCTGTAAATTGAAAACTACTTGGTCTATTTGACTGAAACAAAAACGTTTGTTTTCCTAGACATCTTAGCTACAGTTTCACAAATTTTGAAGAGGTTTTGCCTACCCATGGACATTGTCCATTATCCGGTTGTCGGATTATTAGGTATCGGATTATCCGGATGCCGAATTAGCCGGATGTCGGATTATCCGAGTGTCGGAAAGGTTTTAAGAAATGTCATGTCCGGAGTGGCGCAGTGGTGGAGAGTTCGACTAGTAGTTCAAATAGCGGTTTGTTGGTAACGCAAATCCCATATATGTGTATTACATGTATGTCAAAACCAGGCGTTCGTCCCCTATCTTTAGTCGTTTGATGCGCCTAAAGAAGTTTTTACTTTAAAAAACATTCCAGAACAAGCTGCAGTAGGTTGAATTGGTAAATTAATTAACGGGCAATCCTAAAAAGTTTGTGAAGTAACCTTAATAGGAATATAAGCAATGGTGATTAATTCGATGGAGGCTCGTCGAATTATTTACATAAAAACGACATTGCCACATGTAATAAACTATCGCAGCAGCTGTTTAATAGTCATATTTATTTACTTCGTTTCTTATTCGTAGTAGAAATCCACCGTTCCTGATGTGACGAGAACGTACTACCTAGTCTCTAGACGCTTTTTTGACACCATTTTCTGCCATCGTGCACTATCCTCCTTCTACAATCCGTGGTCCATAGTTTGCATTTCTTTAATAACTTCTCTAATAAACAATGAATTTAAAATAGGTCTACGCTTTCAGAACATGAAATGTTTCTCTAAATATCGTGGGAGGAATTTTTACTGTCGCTTCACTCTCAATACTATCGTATCGGAGGGTTTGTGAGCTCTTGCCTGCTCAGAATATCCGCAGCTTGGTCACCAAAACCCTTACTCTTCATTTAATCTGTTGCCGGACATTTTGCCTTTGCAAAATTTATCAAATTACATGAACAGTGCAGCATTGAATTCATCTATTATGTCACAAATCACATAATAAACATGATTTGTTAACTTCGAAAATAATGCGGAAAATTCAAAATTGAAATGTCAAAAATGAAAATAACAGCCCAGGTGCACGCCACTAAAATTACATAGATGATTTGCGGTACAGGTACAGATCTAAATGCATCTTCCTTTAACCCATAACTTACGAGGAACGTAGGTTGTGGTTATAATGGACGCTCGGAAGACACACTCTACGTATTTTAGCATTCGATTCTAAAGAAGAGCAACGCACTTGCATAGTAATTTGCACGTCGTTGACTAGTGCAGATGCCGATGACGTAAACTCTCCTTTCGTGATAACAACTACAATATCATTTATCAACAGATAAATAGATATAGAATCTCTGCAAAATAATTAAAATAAAATACGTATAATTGTCACAACAGACTTTTTAATTGATATTTAAACATCCAACAAATACAAAAATATTATAACTCACCATTAAAACATATTTTGATTACAAATTGAGATGCATATTGCACACATTGAAAAGTACGGATAAGGAAATATAATTCATATCTAGAATTTCTAAATTCTAACAAATTTCAAAAATTAAAAATAATTGAAACTTTCTTAAATACAAAACTTTGAACTCAGTTTTCCTCTACATTATATAAAATTATTTCATTTTTCTCATCTTTGAATGATTTTAGTTGATAATTTATTGAGATAATTTGAGATATTTTTTATATATTAAGTACAACGTTAAGCCTTTTATGAAAAAATCTAATTGTCTTCATCTGAACTAAGGAGCATTGTTTTTTCGGTATAATTATGCGATATTGTTGACACTTTTGAATGAGACAAAGGCGGTTTTGAAGGATTATCTAAGCTGTTGTACGTTGCCGGCACTGTACCGCCATTGGGACTCATTGGATCGTCTGGATCATAGGTTGCCAATCTCATGCCGCGACCATTCTTAGATCCTGAAAAAAACTCCTACATATAAATTAATTCATTGCATTAGAAAATCAGTTTGTCAAATTGTCAAGCCCTATAGCAGAAAAAACATTTCTGCTTCGTCAAACTGGATTTTACAGTGACTTCCTACATTGTTCTTTAAATAATTCATGCTTTAGTAAACCAAAATTTTTATTAATTGGAAGTAAATTACTACCAAGTAAACGCCTAAATTAATCAAAACTGTAAATCAACTTAACAAAACCCCTTATCATTTCTTTTTTCATATTTCAAAGTTCTAACTTTATTTTAATATAACTGCAGTGGTGATCCAATGAAAACTAATATATTTAATCATTTTGGAAAAATGTGAAAAGTTGTTTGTTTAGGGGGGTGGGTCATCTTTCAACACAAAATTTCAACACAACCCCCTGTAACATCCTTTTACATATTTTAAATGAGAAGGATGATCAGTTTACTCATTATTAGAAAGTTCTTTTTATCTTTACTACTGTGGAACGTTGAAGAATTGTGTTAGTATTTTGGCCATTCTAGAATACCAGCTACTGCGTCTAAAAAAATGGTTTGCAAAACTTTGGAGGCCAAGCTTTTTTATTCATAACTTTGGATAAAAAAAAAAACATTTTATAAAGGACAAATTCAAATGTGATCAGTTTCTTTTTTAAAACCACTACCTTTGTCTTTTTTTTGAGTTTTTAATCCACATTAATTCCACTGTTGTCTGAATACAGTTGAATTATAAACAAAGAAAATTTTTAAATTATACATTTCGATATAGATTTTTTTTGCTTCCACTGTGCCATTAATTGAATTTTGGTTAAAGTCTATGCAACCCAAATTCTGTTTTGATTGAAAATATTTGAGCCTCACTGAGGCAATTTTGTGATATAAAAAATTGAATATTCTAAAAATCTGTAAAAGTTGAAATATTTAGAATTCTATTCACCCAAAGGTAAGCCAAAAGTATAGGTGGAATTCTGTCATGTAACATTTAAATCTAAGTATAGTATTTGTCTATATTCTATTTAACGAAATATACATAAAATAAATAGGCATACAAAAAATGAAAGAATGCACACCAAGCCATTTATTATAAAATATAAGTAAATACATAAGGTACTAATCTAACTATTCTGAAATTAAAGGTATAAAAAATAACTAATATATATACAAAATATTAAGTACTGAAAAACTACTAGTTTAACAAAACTGTACAGCTTCATATACTGTAAAATTTCATGCAAACATATTCCAACATAAAATTAGCTGCGTGATAGAATGAATGGATGATGCGGCTTAATGAAAGCTGTACATCTTTTTATTGTTAAACCATGCTTCTTATTAAATAATTGTTAAAATACTTCAAGTTTCAAAACTTAATCTAAATGATTATCACAATTATAATTTAGGGTTATATTTCCACTGTAACAAATTCCAATAAATTCATAAACAAAAATTAAACACCAAGTTATTTAAAAATTACTGAATACATTAACTTTGTACAAATTTACATTTTTACAGTACTATATTGTACATGTCAACCAGGTACAAGCAGTGACATCAACGCATTAATAAAAAAAAGAACAAAAGAGAAATTGCTAAGTCACTGATTGTATGTTAATTTTAACTTTTGATTGATTTTGAATAATTTCAAATTGATTTTGAATCAATTAGGACAGTAATACAAGAACCCTGAGAAGATTAAAAGTAACACTGGATGTGTAATGATGAGAATAGCTAAGGCCTTCAATCATGCAGCTTCGTGCTACACATATATGGCTACGGCTACAGGGAGCTACTTCATAGCCGTTCGTAAGGTCGGTTCGAGCTTAAATCTGAAAAAGCATTCAGTACATGCAACACAAAACAGAAATCACGGAACTTTCTTTAACTCCTTGTAATGTTAACTTAAAGGAAATCCAAATGTTACAGCAAAAACATTATTTAATACTTCATGAGAAACTGGAACATTAAATGATTTAGAAAATTTGGATGAATCTCTTGTACAATAGGACGTGCCACAAAAAAAACCCTATTTCCAAATTTTAAAATCAAAGTAATTAATGATACATACCGTTGCACAATGACCTTGAGAGAAACATCTGCAATTCTTGCCAAGTTATACTATTCGCTATTCCCAATTATCAACTCTTTAAATATAAAATATGAACATTTCCTACTATCAGGTCCGGTTTCCCTTAACAAATTGTAATTGTATTTTATTTGTATTTTTTGAAAATATAGATTATGATATTAGATAATAAAAATAGTAATTCAAATAAAAATAAATTTACCAGTCGGAATTTCCCTTAGTCAACATGAATCATGCAACAAAAGTCATACCTGAACTATACTGAGTGTAGTGTTGGTACTGGGGGTGGAAATTGTGGATGGCATCAGTCATAATATCCTTAGGATTCATCGTTTCCTATAAAAAGCATAAAGTTAATATTAATAAGAAGTTAAGGTTAAGGATAAATAAAGTTAACCTTTAAACTGCTAGAAATACTTTGCATTGTGACTGTCCTTCCTCTAGAATCCATATTGCATCCTTGAATATATACTCTATGAGGAAACGCGTATCTGAGTGCAATGGCGGCACATAACATTTCGAAGCAGATAAGGAAATTTTGATAACCAGCTGAAACAGTACCTGTAGAAGTTTTAGTGCCGTTACTATCGATTATTGGCGAAATTATATCGGCCTTCTCTAAAATGGCTAGAAGAACTCCTAAAAAGGCAATAAAAGTTCATCATTCAAATTAATTTTAAAACAAATATTACCTTGCCAAAAAGATAGGAAAATCACAGATTTGACAGTGCAGAATTTCAGCACAGGCTCAAATGGCGTCAAGAGGTCCCTTGTGGCAAAATAAAATAGGAATAGACCGTATAGGGCAAGTGAAACTGATATATTGTAAATGATTGTTACATAGATGTATCCTCCATTTGGACTGAAATTAATATTATCATTAGACTCTGTCAATTAAATTTTTGAAAACTATATTGTTCAATTCTGGATTTACGTATGAACTATACAAGCTATAGTTTAGGCGAACCCTTGGTCATCAAAATTCTGGAACCCTGTTGAAACGTTAGGGAAAAGTTTTTTTTAAGCAACCAGAAATTCTCGAGGCAGTGTGATGACCTTTTTTTGCTCTCTAAAAAGTTCCCGGCAAAGTAATAAATTTAATATTATTTGGCAACACTGGCCCCATATCTCAAATAGCAATTGCAAAATATATAAGCGAGGCTTAAAAGCTATTCGAATGCTATCGAATTTTAAAAATATGAAGAATCCAAAACCGTTTTTAAGGATGTGTCATTTGATTCCCTTTCCTATTTAATAAATCATTTTTAAAGGACGATGCCCCCCATTATGTCTAACAGATGGCGATATGCAAACTATCAAGTAATATTTTCTTCTCCAATAGTCGTGGACCGATTCACTTTTTCGCATTTAATCAGCACGTACCTCCAGTTGCCTTCACGATAATAACCTCGTGACTCCAAACATATGATAACACCAGCCATTAGGGGTTTAACAAGACAAAATTGCAACGTAGCCTGCTTACAGAACCTCAGAAAACCAATAGTGTAAGTCTTTCCGTTGAGGCAGCACGTACCATACATGCAACTAGACTTGATGGGTTTGCCACGAATTTCGGACATAATGTTACCTTCTCCCCCAAGATACTCATAGCATAACGAGAGGAAGTTGTAAATAACAAAAGCTGAAAGAGAGAAGTAGTTATAACTGAATTAAAAAATAAATGTTAAAGTATTATTACCTTCATAACAATCCCTGACTGTGAAGAAATACACGTAATAACTTTCAGAATTGAAAAATAACAAACTTAACCAAGAATGTGTGGCATAAATCGGCACAATAAATAATATCCTAACTATCCATCTTTGTTCCGCTGGGTTTGTATACCATCGTAAATGTTGATATATCTGAAAAGAACATACAATTTTACTTCTAGTCATTCCACAATAAGTTACAATCATGATATACATTATCGTGGTTGCAATAAATGGATTATTTATACAAATATGACTAGCTGCTACCAACAACTTCATCTGCGAGAAAGAAAGGATTCTTGGGTCACCTATTTCTAACTTCAATCTCCAAGTACTTAGAGATGGAGGACTGAAGCAAAAAGAACCCGTAATAATTTTTTTCAGAAATTTCATATTATTTAACCAAATTTTCAGATTCTACTGTTTTTAAAGTTTCCGACTTTTTCTATAAATTCGTGACAATGTCGTTATAAAATCACATATTTAAGTTTAAAGTCAAAATGTTTAGAACAAAATGAAAATTTTTACGCAAATTCCAAATGTTGGCTATTTATCAAAATTTCTAATTTGAACATGAAAAGTTTTATCAAAAAGTCGAATGTTCCTGATTTTATCGAAATTCTGAGTTTAAACAAAACGCTTAAACTCAAAGCATGAAAAAAGCTTGTCTCGAAATTTCGTGCTAAATCTCTAAAATACAACTTTTTCGTAGATGTCAAAAATTGAGTCAAATTTCGAATAAAATAAATGAATTTAACTTTGTTCTTCAAATTTCTGACTAAAACCTGAAATATATTTAAATTTCGAAAGATTCTCCAGATGGTTATATTATTTCCTCAAAATTTCGAGTTTTAACATAAAATGTTAACTTTTACCAAAAATATTTACTTGGAGTTTCGTGATATTGTTATTTCATTCCGGCTTATCCTTAAAATTTCGATTTTTTATCTGAATAGTTTTAGTTCATAAATAGACATTTTTTACTTCTTAGATTCGAATGTACCACATTTTTCTTGAAATTTCGAGGTAAAACCTGAAATATTTTTTAAATCTCGATTTTAGTTAGTTTGAAAACATTTTTGGTTTATGAGTTTCGATGTTATGATTCAATTTTTTGCTGCAACTTTTCAGTTTAAGCTTGTTTGATAAAATATCAACTGAAAATTAGTAGATATAATCTTGAAATATTTTACTTTTTTCCAAAGATTCGGCTTTAAAATCGAAATTTCGTTTTTTCTCAAATTATATATTTTTTTTAATTTCCGAATGTAATCAGGAAATTTGGACTTTTTTTAAGATTTTCAAACTTGAACTTTGGACGAAATTTCTTGAAAGTCAAGTTTTTCTTACATAATAAATGTCGATTATGCAACTTTGCAAATAACATGGATCTATGTAATAGATAAAATTTTAAAAAAAGAGAGAAATCGATTTTTTGACGAACAAGTGAAAAAAAAAGAATAAAACGAATCGTGTCTACTTAGAATTATACAAACCGATCAATTTGTTGATGTATTATACGTTCGCGTAGTGGCAAAATTTATGTTAAGTTACAATTAACTAAAAGTTATAAATTGTTTCTTTAGAAGAGAAAAGTCTTGTTTTTTTTTATAGTTCATTGAAACTGTTACAAATCTACAACATATTGGAACATGATATAATAATATAAATTAATACTAACGGTTTGATGGTCACAATTTCTTATTGAGGGTAAATATCTGGCATAATAAAGTAAATTGTTTTTCTATTAAAATCTATCGACCTTGGGGTCAAGTTCGTTTATGTGACGGTCAGACACTGTACGTCATCATCAATAGCAAAAGAATCAATGTCAACCTACATAGTCTTTAGTAATTTAGTCCAGTTAGCAAGAATTTCATTGCATGTTGCGGTCTGTATTGATTGGATGTGGCTCAAAACAAATAAAAACAGAAAAAAAAACGGCGAATTCCACCTATTTTGCATGATTGATAACCACTACCGCTATGTTACGCTTTGCACTAGTGCGTTATACCTGTCACGAAATGTTTTCATTAAGGTAAAATCTTCACAGATAAAATCACGCTTTGTGTTAATGGTTTCATTTCATCTTCTCCTGGCAACGCCATTTATACATCCTATAATTCAACGGTAACATTTTCAAGAGTAGTCACCTACTTGATTAACTACAAAACATAATTCAACTAATAATAAGATGAACAAGATCACTGCTTTAGAATTTAGAATATAAGGAAACATACTCCCTATATTACTAAAGTATTAACAAAAAAAGTAGCAGATTTTAGTCAACTATTCAAATTTTTAAGTTGGATTATTTTTGTTACCACTGAAAGCTTCAAATTTACGTGCCAAATCAAAAAAAAAACAATAAATTAATGATAAAACAAAATACAATTCCTCATGGGATTTTGTGAGAAATTTCATTAAACTAATAATTATAATCAACTTTGCACGTGATTAGAAAAATGCACGTCGCGGCTTGTTACTGAAATAAATACTTAAAACAAAAGTTACAACTTCCAAGGCCATCAACAATAAACTTATTACTAATTATTTGTTGATAAATGTGAGTACCAGTGCCGTCATATCGTAAATTGGTGCCAGAGTTAAACGTCAGCGCAAGAAACTTGAAATTTAAAGAAAAAATTTGGCAGTTAAAATTACATTTAGCGAAAGTGAAAATTTTGTGTTTATAGTCGAGATTTCAAAAATAAATCAAATTACAAGAGTCTACAGTTTCCAATTAATCAGAGATTTCGTAAATAATTCAAAATGTCGACTGAAGTAAAATTATTTATCAAACATAAATTCGAATTTTTCTAAAGAAAATTGAGTTTAAACTCTAGGATTATTACCAAAATATAAAAAAGTCAGTTTCCATTAAACGAGTTTGCAAGGGTGCCTCCTGAAAGGTGGGCGAAAATTTAAAATCTCACTTGCACATTTAAACTGTAATGTAATATGTAATGGGGAAGTAATAAAATTGAATTAATTAATGCGAATTAATGCGATTAGTTAACAGGTAAAGCGCTAAATCACAAGCTTCATAGAAATTATACTTTTTCTCTTATATTACTGGCAATTCAAAGTGGGAATTCCTAAACCGGAGCTAATACCCGTTTAGTATCATGTTTCTCACATTTTGACCTTAACGATCTGTATGCTGGGAATATCGTCTTACAAAGAAACGAAGACTGGAATAGTTAAACAACCTAAAAGTGAAAGGTCGAGGTAATTCACGAGATTTCTCTTCTCTAATCCATTACAAAACATGGGATTAAAATTATTTCCTGTGTTTTTCCCTATCGCGGACAGCAAGAGGTAGTTTGCATAGTTTGCAGAACAAAATTTGTTATTTACCTTGGTAAAAGTTTAAATAAATTGCGTTTTCGAGCGAAACTAGATTATAGCACAAAATAAGTAAATAAGTAACCAGGGCCGTGCGGCAAATTTTTCAGTATGATGCAACGATTCGAAATGCCGCCCTATAAAAGATTTTTCTGTAAAACAAACAAAACAATTTTCGATTAATCGATGAAAAGTTAAGTGTGTAAATTTAATGCAGAACTGTCAACACATATGCGGCAATTATTTCAAAATTTCGAATAAAATATTTAATTTTTGTAACGTCGTATAATACAAGATAACTCCTTTGAGGTAATTTCAAAGTTGACTTTTTTTCTCAAATTATGGCTTTGATTTTGAAATCGACTTTTTCCTAAAGATTCAAAAACAGTTTTTAATTTTAGATTTTTTTTTTCGAAACAATTATATTTTTAAAATTACAAAAACAATAAAAATTGAAGGCGTATTAAAATAGAAATTTTTGCTAAAAAAATTACAAAATACTTTTTAATTTAATTCTATTTATCATTTTCAAGAATTTAAGAGCTTTTTCAAAGTAAAAAGTTCGCACTTCTAGTTTTTACATGTTTATCTAAAATTTTGATCTTAATATGTCGACTTTTGTCTCGAAATTTTATAAATACCCTTTTTGTAAGGCAATTGGAATTTTAGTTTCGAAATTATTCCCGAAATTTTGGGATTTTTTATTTGTCTATTACTAACATCGCTTGTGGTCGAAATTCGACCAAAACCAAATAGATGTTTGTATGCAATTCTCAATTCTTGCCTTGACGATTTGAGCAAAGGAGTGGAATATGAAAAATTCTACTCTTTTTGATAATGTATGATTTTTTATCGACAATTTTGGTCTGTTTAAACATTGACAATTTCAATTTTTTCTCAGATTTTCGAACTTTCCTTGAAATTTCGAATTTTTTTTGAATATCATGAGTTTTTATTGTTAAAAATTATGAACTTGCCACCTTTTTAAATTTCAAGTTAAGAAAAAACACTTCGACGTTATTTTTTAAAATTTAAATACTTTTACAATTTTGAATTTATTGAAAATGTTCGCCTCATAGTTGGGGCTTTTTTTGAAAATTTTGATGTTTACAATATTTCGGCTTTTTCTCGAAATTTCTATTTGGTTATAAATTTCTATTTTCTTTTTCTGCTTTCTTGAAAGTATCACTTTTTTTATAAATGTCGTCTTAAACAATTTCGATTTTCGAAATTTCGACCTTTTGAAAGCTTTGACTTTTTCAAATTTTACTTTTTTTTAAAAAATTATTCCCTTTTGAACATTTTACCTTTTTTCAAAATTTTGACCTTTAATAATTGCGATTTCTAAAAAAAAATTGATCTTTTTTTGTCAATTTCCATCTTATTTGAAAGATTTGACCTTTTTTGCAAAATTCTCCTTTTTTTGAAAATGTTAACTTTCGAATATATTGACTTTTATTCGAAGTTTTTTTTTTAAATATACTCATATCCATACTACTGGACCGTGGTCCAGTAGTATACGTGCTGGATTACAAACTAAGAGAGCTGGGTTCAATTCCCGCTGGCGGCTTCATTCACCACCCGTTTTCAAGAAACGCTCTGGTAACCAAGGTCGACTCAGCCTACAGTGAAATGAGTACTCGGGTGCAACTCGAGGTAATAGCAGACGGCTGAAGCGCAGTGCTGGCCACACTGCCTTCCTCGTATGTTCTTCGGCCCAAGCAATAGCAGCTTATACCTGCTATTATCTCCCATAGCGTTGCAAGGGAGCTACTATTATATATTCACTTTTTTTAAAAAGATTCAATACTTTTTCAAATTTCAATTTTTTTGAAAAATGTTACTTTTCGAAATATTGGTTTTTTTTCGAGATTTCAATTTTTTTTCGAAATTTTGCCATTTTGTTTTTGTTTTTTTGATTCGAAATTTTTAAAATTCCATTTTATTTGTAAATCCAATTTGAAAATTTCGATTTTTTTTTGAAAATATTTGCCCTTCTATTGAAAATTTGAAATTTTAGTGTCCAGTTTTTTCTAAATTTCCAGTTTTTTTAAATATGGCTGTTTCTTAATTTTTAGATTATTATAAAGATTTTGACTCCGATTTCAACTTTCAAAAATTTTAACTTTTAAAAAACTTTACTTTTGAGAATTTCGACGTCTGAACATTTTTACTTCTACTTTTTTCAAAATTTTGACTTTTTCAAAAGATCTGCTTTTTAAAAAATTAATAAAGATGTTTATTTTTTGTTTCAATTTCGATATTTTTTAAAGTTCGAACATTTCAAATTTTCAACATTTTCAGGATTTTGAGTTTTTTTTGAACATTTCACATTTTCTTCACAAATTTTATTTTCATAGTTTACTTTTTGGAGGAATTTCGTCTGTTCTGAAATTTTTGACTTTATCCTAAAATCTCGATTTGTTAAAATTTCGCGATCTTTTTGTTAGTAATTTCCACTTTTTTTAAAATTTTGGTCGATTTTCAAAAAATTGATTTGTTCTCTTAGTTTTTACTTTACTTGAAGATTTTTACTTTCGAAAAATTTTACTTTTTTGGAAACTTTTGACCTTATTAAAATATTTACTTTTTATGAATTTTTTTAAAACTAAGCATGTATCTTTCAAATATTTTCTTAAAATTATGCCTTTTACCCAACAATAATTTATTATTTTTGTCAACATTTCGATTTTTCTTCAGTGTCATATTTCCAAATTTTGAAATATTTTTATTGGTAAGTTTTTTGCAAATTTTTATTTTTTTTAAATGTCGACTTCGAATATTTTGTTCTCTTTCGTAATTTTCACTTTTATTGAAAATTCGTACCTTTTTTCAAATTTTCGATTGTTTCTCAAGGTTTAGACTTATTTGAAAGCTATGTCTTATTTTCAAAATTTCGACTTTTGTTCTAAATTTCTAAAAAAAATTTATGTTTCGGTTTTTTAACTTTGAGCCCTTTTTAAAGTTTTGTCTTGGTTTCATAATTTTTAACTTTTTTAAAATAGCCACTTTTTTTAACTTTTTTTTCAAAATTTGTTGAAGTTTTTAAATTTTATGTTTTTTTTTTCAACCTTTCAACCTTCGAAAAGTTTGTCTTATGGAGCCAAAATTGCGTTCGAAAATTTTATTTTTAGCTTATAAAACAAATATAAGTTTTTCAGTCGATCAGAAGTTCTTTCTTTATAATATTAGTTTAGATCAGGGGTCGGCAACCTTTTTTGACCGCGGGTCAAAATCAACCAAAATGTGAGTACTAGAGAGACCTTTGGGTCAGATATATTTCCATTGATCTTCCATACTAATTGAACTAAGGGTTGTTCTTAGTAGATAGACGTAGTCATAATATGGCAGGGAGGAACAGTTGCCCCCCTCTGTCTTATGCAGTCACGCAAAAAACATGTTTTCTTCCGGAAAAGCTTTTTCATCTAAAAATTTCGACTTTGTTGTAAAAATCCGCCGTTTTCTCGAAATTTTGACTATCTTTGCTCTTCCCTATATTTGTCTTCTTTTTAAAATATCGATTTCATTCATAAAATTAAACTTTCTGCTCAAAATTTTGGTTTCTTTAGCAACTCTTTACTTTTTTCTAAAATCTGCCTTTTTTCTTTCTTCTTAAAAATTGACCTTTTATTAATTTTTGTTTTATAACTGGACTTTCATCTCAGAATGTTTACCTTCTTTGCGAAATTAAAATGTATTAATAAAATTTGACCGTTTTCAAAATTAAGCTTTTTCGATTTTGTTCTAAATTGCTGCATTTTTTTTAGAAATGTCGTCGATTTTGTGTTCAAGATTGATCTCTTGAAAATTTCCCTAATTGTCATAAATATTGGCTTTTACTGCAAATGTTTTATTTTTTTAAAAATTCGAACGTTTCTCAAAGTTTGCTTTTTCTCGAAATTTTGTCTTTTATCTCAAAATTGGACATTTCATTATGTTTCTACAAATAACAATTTTTTTCGTCGCAATTCATTTTGTTTGGAAAGTTTGACTTTTATTTTAATTTTAATTTTTTTAAAGTTTGACACATTTCTCAAAATTTGGAGTTTTTTTCATGGTCTTTACTTTCGAAATTATTTTGCTAATTATCTTAAAATTTAATTTTTTCTACAATTAATTTTTAATTTGCTTAATTCGTTTTACTTTATTCTCAAAATCTAGCTTTTTTCTTTGGAAAATTTGACTTTTTTTAAATATTTTCGATGGTTTCTCGAAGCCTTTAAAATTTAATTTTTCTTTCGTTTTATGATTTTCATAAAAATTACAAATATATCTTGTTCTTTAAATTTCAGAATGTTCTCAAAGAAATGTATTTTCTCAAAATTTGACTTCCTTTGAGAACTTTCGACTTTCTTTAATATAATTCATTTTTTTTTATTCGAGATCGTTTCATTGTTTTCATACTTCGACTTCTGTTTTTGAAAATTTGCTTATTTACTCAAAATTGGTTCGAAATTGTAATAAAAATATTTCGTGGAAAAATTTGCCTTTTTTTTCAACTTTAGAAAAGAAAATAAAAAATGAGATCAGTAATTTTAAAAATGTTGATGTCTTCCAAACTGGTCATTTTTTTTTGTCGAACATCCTTGACATAGACCGATATAGAAAAACGATATGTAAAAATTTTTAGTTATATTTTGATTTAGCTGCTTATGCCGCCCCCTAAAGTTGCCGCCTGATGGGGTTGCCTCTTTGCATCATAGCACGCCACGGCCTTGTAAGTAACAACCACAAAGCTAACTCTCATCACGTGACCGTTCTCAACTTTGGTGTCAAAACTCGAATTTCTTTTTTATAAATTTTGAGTTTCTCTGGAAGTTTCAATTTTTGTTCAAGTTTGCATAAGTTAAAAAAATCGAAATTTTAAAGAGTTGAATTCTTTCTGTAAAAGAAAACTACAAATTTTTAGAAAACGTTAAAATTTCAAGAAAAAATGGAAATCTAGAAAAATGGATTGCACTTTGCGAAGGGATTGAACTAAAAAAAGGTGTGAAAAAAAAACTCGAAATGTTCAAAAACCTCTAAATTTAAAAAAAAGTCGAAATATTCAAAAAATCGATGCTCTCAAAAAAGGATTTTTTTAAGTTTCCAAAATTTGAGGTTAAAACACAAAAAGATGAACAAATGAAAATTTTAAAATAAATGCCAAAATCATCGAGAAAAGATTGAAATAAAAGACCCAAATATTCAAAAAGGAAAAACGAATAAGTCAAAGCTTTCTAAAAAAGTCTAGAATTTCTCAATAAACTCCAAATTTACAAAGAAATCAAGATTTAAATAAAAACGATAAATTTTAAAAAAACTGAAAATTTTCAAAAACGTCAAATTTTTGAAGAACAAAATTTCAAAAAAGTCAAAATTTAGAGAAAAGCAAGAAATTTAAAAAAAAAGCAGAAAATTTCAAAATGAATTTTGAACAAGTCAAAATTTTAAGGGTCGAAATGTTCAAATAGTCACTGAAAATGTTGAGATTTTGAAGAAATCGAAGATGTCAAAAAAGTCCATATGGTTGTTTCAAATTTTCAAAAAAAGTCAAATTTCTTCAAAGCATATTCAAAAAGGTCAAAAATTTAAGAAACGTCGAAATGTTGAAAAAAGACAAACGACATAAATTTTCAAATAAATCGAAATAATCAAACAAATCGTCTCCAAAAACGTTCAATTTTCAAAAAGAAGAGACTTTCAAAACCCGAATTTTGGAAAAAATGCAAATAAAAAAAATTGACATTTTAGAAAAAAGTAGTAGTTTTCAAAGAATCGAAGCCGAAATTTTACAAAAAAAAGTCGAAATTTTTAAAACTTCATAAAAAAGTAAAAACTTTAAAAAAAGGTCGTTACTTTTAAAAAATTGAAATTCTGAAGAAAAAAGATAAACATTTTCAAAAAATAAAAATTTTAAAGTAGACATTTTAGAAAAAAAAATCAAATATTTTTAAAATTAATGACATAAAAAAAGTAAATTTTTTCAAAAAAATCTTAATTTTGACAAATAAACCAACATTTGAAAAAAAATCCCAATTTTCAAAAAGTGAAAATTTTGGAAGTTTCTTTTTAAAAATTTTGAGTGTTGAAGCTTTTAAAATCAGAATTATCGATTATATCCAAATTTTCAAAAAAGTTGAGTTTTACAGAAAAAAAAGGCAATTTTCAAAAAGGTTTTGCCTTTTCCAAAACGTTGCCTTTTTTATCGAAATTTTCAAAAAAACATTGGAATTTTCCAAGGAAGGGCAAGATTTCAAAAGAGTAAAAATTTCTATACAGAATTTTGAAAAGGGTTGAAATTTTAAAATGTCGGAATTTTCTGAGTCGAATTTTCCAAAAAGTCAACGTTTTAAAAAGTAAAAATTTTTATTAAAGTCGAATCTTTTTGAAAATAATTGAAATTTAAAAAAATTGGAATATTCAAATAAGTTGAAATATTCAAAACGGATGGTTTTCAAAAAAAGTCAAAAATATTCTGAAAGCACTTTTAAAATACATTTTTTTTTAAAAGGTTAATTCGACAAAAAAGGTCAGTACCTCGTTTTTTGACTGAAGAACAAAAACAACGTCTGGAGATTTGTCATCGCCATTTTGGACGTTTTCAACGTGAAGGTGATGGTTTTTTGCAACGTATCGTCACGTGTGATGAGACTTGGGTCCACCATTGCACACCTGAATCTAAACAAGCAAGCATGGAGTGGAGAAGAAAGGGGGAAGGTGCACCCGTCAAGGCAAAAACTCGCTTCTCAGCTGAAAAGTTAATTGAGACAGTGTTTTGGAATTTTAAAGGAGTTGTGCACGTCGATTTTCTGCATGAACCTCGTACGGTTAATGCTGCCCACTATTGGATGAAGCAAAACGTACATATCGGCGGAAGAGGCGAGAATTTTCGGTCAGAAATGTGATTTTGCTTCACGACAATGCCCGCCCCCATTCAGCCAATCTGACACATCAAAAGTTAGAGGAAATGCATTGGGCAACATTAGAACACTCTCCTTATAGTCCCGACTTATCACCATGCGATTATCATATATTTGGGTCAGTGAAAGAAGCTCTAGGAGGTGAGCGATTCCATGATGATGCTGCCGTTGAGACAGTTGTGTGCAATTGGCTGCAAACACTTCTTCTTGTTGCCCTTTGGAATTTTGCAGACTAAAAAAAAAATTTGACACTATGGAAAAATCTAAGGGAACAAAGCTCGAGAAGTTCGGAATAGAGCTAGCTGTTCACTTAAATTGAATATACATTACTAATCATAAAAATGTATTGGACATGACTTCCTTCTCGCAGTTTTCGGAAATCGGAAATACGGGATAAAAGGTAATATGGGACTAGGTCGCTAAATACAATGATAGTCCCATATATACAGCAACCTTAGATATACAATATGTAAGTCCAGTCAGTCCGTCGAAATTCGTTGTAGGCAAAACGTATTAAATAGACACGAATTCGCTGCATTCTAGGATTTGCATTCTAATTATTAAAGCAGATATGTTTACGTGGGGAAATAATAATGCATATAAATGAAATACATCGTGTGTTGTATATATTTTATGGTCATAGCGGTTAATGTTGCGTGTTATAACTTGTGGCCGTGTTGCAATAATATACGTTTAAATTTTTTTCCTGACGCTAGTACTGTTACCTAAAATGTTAAAACATTGCTGTTATCGCACTTCGGTTTTGTATCAGTGGAAATGCGTAATATTTAACGGTTTTTTAGTTTTAATCATCGATGACCTTTGGCAAAACATTTGAAACTTGAATACCAAAAAAAAATAAAATTACAAAAAACATCTAAGAGATCTAGATAGAAAGCAAAGGGCAAATATGGACCCGATCTTTTTAAAGCCCGAATTATAGTACGCAATCAAAAATGAAAGGACACGCACCAATACTGAACCACTTCTTAGGATTTTCACACTATATGTCTAAGTTCTTGTTCTTGCTTTTTTTTTCTAATATAGCTAGTGAACATTTTACTCTTACTACTAACAGAGTGTAAATTTGTTTTATAGGGATTCTAAGAAACAGACTTTACAATCCACAATAAATAAATATAAAGCATCAAATTTCCATGATATCGTCTTCGTAGTATATTGATTACAATTTAAACATTTACTTACTTCTGTGGAATAAGATAAATGATAATCAGTTTTCCTTTTCATTATTCATACTCCAAAAGCTGTACTATATTGATCGGGTAATAAAGTTCAGTAAAAAGACAAATTAATATTAATTTATCTTTTCAGTATATTTAACAGAATTCAAATGGCATGCTATTTGTATAAAAAAAACTAACCTGTGTACATGTCAGAAGTAATGCAGAAATAGCAAAAAATCCAGCCAATCCTTGAGCTAAACTTGTTTCAAGAAAAATTGGATCTGAGGGAGGAAAATCTACATGTACAGAGGCTGGATTGGTTGAGTTGAGCACACCTTTCACTGTGGACGAAGAAATTGAACTGACAGTGGATGAAGCCATTCTGAAAAAAAAATATTTTTACAATTTCACCATCAAAGGAAAGTGTTTACTACTTAAAATAAAATATTAAATTCTCTCCCCTCAAATTGCCAAGGCTAAATTTTTAACAGAAAACCTACACAAAAATGTACAAGAAGAATTTTGTTCAATATTAAAATAATCGCTTGAACACTTCAGGTCGCGACTTCCAAGTCGATAGAGAATTCTGTATTTAAATTAAAACACCCTAATCTGGAATGGTTGTTTTTCTACACATACCAATTCTTCTGGGAGGTTCTTTGCCATTTTTACATTTAAAAGGGAATCACGAAATAGTTTAAGAAACTTATCTTTGTACAATATATCTTTGTATCTTTATACTTTTATACACTGCAAATAGAAAAATAAAATACCGTACAGTTCTCTCCATTATAATTCCAGGTCAATTTTCCTTGCACTATCACAGGTCTACAAAAAAAAGTGGTGTGTGCAGGGGGTTTATTGGTTTTTTGGGCTTTTCTCGATTATTTGCTCATTGACCTACAATTTTGATTTCAGATTCGTGTTTAGCGGGAAAAAAAACCATAAAAAAACGCCAGCACGACCAGTTTTTTTTTGGGGACCTGTATAATGATTCACTTTGGCAGCGACGTGTTGCGTGTAGTGTATCTTTTAATTTTTAAAATTTCAATGATTGAGTGAATTCTGTTGCAAATTTTCTATGTTAATCTCAAAATGACAACTTTTCTCGGAAAACATTTTTTTAATATAAATTATGAACCTTCCCAGAAATTTCTAATTTCTCAAAATTCACAATTAATTTTCTACCGATTTTGACTTTTTTTCACAATGTCTGCCTTAATTTTGAAACTTCGACTTTTTTTAGAGATTAACGCAAAAACAGTTTTTTTATTTTACTTTCAAAATATCAAATTTTTTTTCGAATTTTCGAATTATATGGGCTTTTCTTGAAATATCCAATTATTTTCTTAAAATGCTCACCTTCCTTCGTTTTTATTTTTTTTTCCTTAAAATTTCGGCAGTAAAATCGAAATTTTGATATTTACCAAAAATTTTGACTTGTCTTAAGACATTTTGACATTAAAACATTTTTCACTTTATTTTCTAAATTTGCCTTTAAACCGAAAATCTTTATCTATCAACTTCCAAGTTCATACTTTCAATGTCGATTATTAACTTGAATTTTAGAGAAATTATTTTTAATATAAAGATCTACCAAAAAAATACAAAACTTTCCCCTTCTATCAACAAAAGTTGACAAACTTTCTAAATTTGAATTTGGAACCCGATATTTTCAATCTAAATCGAATTCTTTAGACAAAGTTTGAATTTCCAATTTAAAGTCAAAATTTTAGGAAAAAGTAACAAAATTTAAATATAAAGCGAAAATTTATAGAAAAAAATCGAAATTTTGAGAAAACACCCAAAGATAGAAATAGCTTCAAAATTTAACTTGTTTTTGCGAAAAAAAGTTGCAATTTTGGGTAAAATTCAAAAGTGATAACAAAAAATGTCAGTTTTCGAAATAAAACGGTCAAAATTTAAAATTAAAGCTAGAAACTTGAAAAAAGAAGCCGTAGATTCGACATTATATCAAATTCTTTGCAATTTTATGTTTGACGTGGAAATTATAGAAAAAAAAAAGTAATAAAAACATAACTGCAAATGCAGGATGCAGAAATTCTATATTTAATTTCAAGAAATTTATTTAAACTAAAATTTGATTGAAAGAAAGGTAAAAATTTTATGATTTTTTTTTCAAAATTGAAAAATTAAATAAGACTTGACAGATTTCGCCCCAAGCGCTGCTAAGGGTAGGGGAGCTCCTAAGCATTCCACTTTTTTTGCTGAAAATGTTTTAAACTTATATTGATGAATTTCGCCGTATTTTTCAGTTTCTCGAAATACTTTTTCCTCCAAATTCAGAATTGAAAAATAAGATTATTCTAAAAGTGCTAAAATTCTTTTTCTGAAAATCTCTAAATTTCACATGTTTACGAAATTTAGGCATTTTTGAAGCCTGGTATTGGCAATTACTTTTTATCTTTGGAAAATTTAAAAGAACTATTATTTTAAAACCGCAATCGAAATATTAGAAAATAATTTACAACCCCACTTAAATTGGTTATAAAAACACATCATTTTATCAAGTTAAAATAAAACTTGTACAATAAAGATAACAACTTAAAAAACAACAAAAACTTAAATACAAGACATTAGTTATTGAAAGTTGAAAAGCCACAAATAGAAATATGAAAAAAAAAGTAATCTAAAACATTATCTCAATACAAATAAGAATGAATACATAATAATCTTGGAAATTCATGTAAGTGCCAAAGATACAGTTATTATTTTCGGTTGAGCAATGTAATTGATGAATTATGAAAAATACAGATACCCTAAGACAAACCTACAAAATTTGATAAAAACGACTTGAATTTCTAAGCATAACAGTCTTAATTAGCTAATCTTCAGTATTAAAGTGATTTTTTTAATGACATATGTTCCACTCACCTCAAAATATTCTGTTTTCCTCTTTATAACGATACAACACAAAATCAATAACACTACACAAAGTCTCAAATAATTAGGTACCACTTCACAACAAGAAAGTATAACATATTGACTGATTAGCCCTTGTTAAGGGCGAAAATTTGGAAAAATGCGTCACTGAAAACTAACAGATTTACACAAAGCAACCATATTTAATGACCTCGTTCATTTTCATGCGCGCATGGCATTTCAATCAAAAAAAATTTTAAAGTTCTTGTATTTTTGTCAAAACTTGCCTTTGACACTTTGAAATTATTTTCGTTTCGTGTTTAAAATTTGAAAAACGATGTCGTGTTTAGAATCATTTGCCTATATGCACTTCTTATAAATAAACGTCAAAAATGATGGAATGTCAATATTGTCAACAGTAAACAAGGGAGAGCTTGGTCGCATTATCTCTTTCCATTCCACACGGTTAGAGTTTACGTCACACGACTACAGACATAAACAGTGGGGATTGCTGAGTGCATATTACAAATACGATCAGTGCAACGTCACAACACCATTTTGAAGGCGAAAATTTGGTCATGTATCTAAATAAAAAAATGTATTTAAGGTAGTACTGTCGGTACTGCTAAGGTCAAAAGCATACCAAAAGTATACATTGTCTCGTTTGATTAATGTAGTGTTTAGACTAGACAACGTTGCGGTGAGAAAATACACAAAGGAATTTCTATGACCGAACAATGTCATCGTTAGAATTATTTTGTCATAATAAAGATACCTTTTATTGTAAAAATAAAAGAGTTACTTTAAAAAAACATTCCAGAACAACCTACAATAAAGTGAATTGGCAAATTAATTAATAGACAATCTTGAAAAGTTTGTCACATAATCTTACAACGGAAGTAAACAACGGTGATATCGGTGATTGAATACATGTATTCAATCAACGGTGATATGTTCAAAGGAGGGTCGTCGATGGTCGTCTAATTATCTACATAAATACGACGTTGCCATATCTAGTAAATTACGGAAATTTACTCGCCAATTACTTCTATCACACTATTTAAAACTGTAATTCCAAATATCTAAAATGTTTAACCTAAAATGTTTTATCTGTTAAATATGATAAAATCTATGGTTTCTTATAAGGCTGAATGTTAAAAGCCTCAAACTTCAAATGACAATAACTTTTTATTGGTTCTATGTAGCTCGTCAAAAATTTAACTGGATCATAATCTTACTATAATCTATCAATATGCCAAGTTTCATTAAATTCTAGACGGTAATTCTAAAACCGACAGTACTACCTTAAGTGTTTTCAATACTGAATGATAATCTGCGTTTTTCTTTTTTTAATTTGAGGATTTAAGCGACAATTACAATTTACCAGCTAAGTACAAAAGGTATTAAACTATTAATATGTGCAGGTTACGGACATTGGATTCTCGCAAAAAACGACGACAAATAGGCTTATAGAGAATATACAGTATCTTCTCGTAAGGTCAGGAGCAGTGGCGGCTCGTGACTAAAATTAATGGGGGTGCTGCTCCAGAAAATGTTGAGCCCTTATTTTAAAATTATTCTAAAGAAAATAAATATGTTTAGAAAAAAAAATTTTTTTGAAAACTTGATAAAATCCTAAAATAACAAAATCAATATTTTTTACATATTAAATGGTTACAGTTCAAACTTTCATTTAAAAGTAAAATCTATTCTTCTTGTTTTATTTATTTATTTAAACTAAGGAAATCTTTTTCAATCGAAAGCACTGCAAGGCCATTTATCCTTTCTGATTTCATAGTGCTTCTTAGAAAAGTTTTGATTTCTTTTTAGTGTTGAAAAGCAGCGTTCTGCCTCTGAAGTAGTCATAGGAATTGTCAAAAAAATTTTAATTAATTTTTTAATTTAACTAAAAACATCATCTAAATTATTTTCCAAGATAAATTTCAGTAGATCAATTAATTTACAATAATCAATAATATCAGACCTAGAATAAAATACTTTTAGTTCGTTTGAAAGTTTTTCCTTGTCAATCATGGGATATGCATCAGTGGTCAGTACTATCCCTTCTGTGGGATGTTCATTCTTAAAAGCAGAGAAACGCGTCTTGTCGAACAATTTAGCATCCACTAAATGATTAGTGGAAGAATATCTGTCCAATATATCAACAATTATACAGTCACAAACTTCTTTAGCTTCTGCCATGAGTGTTTTTGAAGCATTCTAACAGTACTTTGAATTTCTTAATTCTAAAATAGCAGTTTTTATCAAAGTAAAATAAACTGGGCATCGCAATTGCAAGAAAATTCAATGTTACAAAAAATACAGTCGAAAGCTCATAATTAAAATCGAAATTTAAAAAATCTCCAAATTTATTTAAAACATTTTTATTGAAATTTAAAGATAAAATCGACATTTCATATTCAAGTATTCGACAAAAGGTTGAAATTCGAGTATAAAGACAAAATTTAAAAATAAATTTTTTTAAACAAAATTTATTTAATCTTTAATTTAGAAGATTATTGCATGACTTAAGGTAGGAAATTATTATTTCATTATTTATCGTAATCTATTAATACGAGTTTAAAAATAAAAATGAATTATTTTTTATAAAATAATTCATTTTTGCAAAAACAAATTGTTCTCAAAGGTTGTCATTTTTTCTGAAATAATGTTACAAAAAATACAGTCGAAAGCTCATAATTAAAATCGAAATTTAAAAAAATCTCCAAATTTATTTAAAACATTTTTATTGAAATTTAAAGATAAAATTGACATTTCATATTCAAGTATTCGACAAAAGGTTGAAATTCGAGTATAAAGACAAAATTTAAAAATAAATTTTTTCAAACAAAATTTATTTAATCTTTAATTTAGAAGATTATTGCATGACTTAAGGTAGGAAATTATTATTTCATTATTTATCGTAATCTATTAATACGAGTTTAAAAATAAAAATGAATTATTTTTTATAAAATAATTCATTTTTGCAAAAACAAATTGTTCTCAAAGGTTGTTATTTTTTCTGAAATAATTACATAAAACTTTTTTCTTAAGTAGGGGAGACTGGGGTATTCTGGACCACGGGGAATTGCGGGCCAGCTTTATATTTTTTTCTCTAATAATGGTTGATAGCTATAAATAACTGTCGTCCACTCGCCTCATGTTAAGCTTATTTTCCCTTCAGTACTCGACTTGTGTACACGAACCCTTACGTAGCTTCGATACCAAATAGAACCAAATAGAATTGGGATACTTCGAAATTTTTTTTTCACTTTAGAATTTTCTCTAATTTAACCACACTTTTCGAGAACCAACTCATAATATTTGCGGAACATGAAGTTTTGCATGAAGTTTATATTGTGTTACTCATATGCTGCAATATTGTTAAAAATGACCTTCGGGGAATTACGGACCACTTTTGTCGTGGAATCATGGATCACTCAATTTTTTACATTTCACAAGCTAATTTCGTGTATTTGATGCATATAAGTGATTATTTATGCAAATTTTCAGCACAGCATTACTTTTCGGCAATTTGTAGTAGTTTTTTGGTAAAATAATAATTTCGTTTCAAACTGATTTTCATTGCCATTTGTCACGCCACTACACTTTGTTTCTCTTTCATAATAAATCTTTTGCATCTGCATTCTGCATTCTGAATCAAAAACAAGAAGATTTTTCTACTACATTTTTCCATTTTTAATCGATTTACAAAGTGGTACGTAATTCCCCGACATTTTTCAAAATCACAAAAATGCAATTTTTGCGCCAACTCTTATAAGTTGTATAATTTAATACAATTTGACCAAACTGCTGCGACCCAAAGAGAGATTATTAGTTGTACTACAAATTAAGCTTTGAAATTTTCAAAAAAAAATATTTTTTGCCCCCTTTTAGCCAACATAAAAAGACGGTCCACCCCAGTCTCCCCTACATTTATTAAATTAATACTAATCCCAATTGACAAATAATATTTAAATGATATTAAATTAAATTAAATTATGCGTTCAATTCGCATTGCTTCGATTTCGCTCGCGGCGTTACTTCGCCGGGAATAATAGTAACCGCAAGTTTTAGCATAGTGCCGGGATAGATTGTAATGGCAGAGTTTAGCCCACAAAACATATATATTGTTTAGCCGCTAATCTAGTACGCCACGGTCAGTACTGCGGGAAGAGCAGTGCTTTTTCGCCTTTGCAGAAGCATATGAAGCTTTCTATGCGCGCAAACGTACAACGTTCAAATACCTCGTCGTTGAAACTGTGGAGCACACAGTTCCTCACTCGATACAAATATTATGTTTGCATCTTTCTTCATGAATTGGGGCATTGCTACTAATAAACTAATATTAACCTTAAGGGTTATATATCTATAATGTACAAGTACATATAAAGAAAGAGCAAAAGAAAAAAGACCTCATATTAAAGGTTATTGATAGATGGAAGTTGGGGGTGCTGCAGTTCCGCAGTGCCTATATGCGAGCCGCCACTGGTCAGGAGTGACAGGATTCTACTGCCAGTAAGGAACGTAGTAGGTTTATTTAAGTAGCTTCTACATGGTTGCTGATAGATGTCAACATTTGTCAATTTTGTTTAATTTTAATATTATTTCTTACTGTGTTCATTCATATTTTTTTACGAAAAAGCCGATGCGGAAGTAATTGGACAATGTTTCGTGCTTATTGGTAATGTTTCAAAAGAATAACTAAGCTGCAATTGCTACATTATGATACTTTGTGTACTAAATGACAGTTTACAAATGATTTTCAGTGAAAGAAAGCCATGCTGCTTTATGGTCCATTTTCATACAAATATACGGAGTGCAGCATACTTTTAGAAACTATGGTTTGATTGTTATTTACACAGATGGTATTCACATGATTTTGAATATTTTGTGTGGTAACTTCAGTTAAGAAGTCGTAATTTTTTTATATTTACCATCCTGAAACTGTTACATGCAACATGCTATACTGCCTATAAAACAAGTGAATATGTACAAACTAGTGTTAATAAAGTATAATTCTCTGTTAGTTAAACAAAATAATAAAACGATGACTTTTTTGTTCTCAAATACAGAATTATAGGTAAAGTTGCCCCTGTGATCGGGTGTGACCATAATGTGATAAAACTGATGCTGGGGGTGATAATTGCTTCTTTTAAGCTCTAGAATCATGAAAAATGTCAATTACGTATTACCAACTTTGTCATTATGGATATCTGATATTTAATTTGTTCATTAGATGAACAGATCGAACTAGTAAACCTTCCAGTAACATATAGTCATATATGTAATACTTCTATATGGCCAGTTCCTTGTTTCTTAGGGGAAAGACTTCTCTTTCTTGCTGACCTTCACACGAATTAATGAGTCGCAATGCGCAAGTGTTACAAATCAGCTGTGCACGGCCAAACATAAACACCCGTTTAACCCGCGCGTAGCGATTGGTTCATTTCGTTCATTCATGCGCAATACTCGCCATTTATCCATGTTCCATCTTTATCGGATTTGGTCAGAACAAACTCGCGAAGAGAATAGGGAGCTGGCCATATAGAAGTATTACATATATGCCTATAGTTCGACCCGAACTTTGGGAAACTTTATAAACTGTACAATAAATGTGCTTTTTTGTTTTATTTACGTTGGTATGTTACTTTATAAATTTAGATAAAAGTACAGATACTATAGATTATTTTGAACCTTATGCAGGAGTAAATATCCTATGTTAGAAACACAAACAAAACATCTATCAAGTAAAATCGTTATTTTATTTTATATTATCAGATTATAAAGTTGCTTTAACATTAATACATTTTATATTGGAGTTTATATTTTAAATGAAGACATATAACATCAAATAATTAAAAAATAAACAGTGGTTTATGTAAAAATTCCGCCACACCGGTAGATAAGGATCTTCTCTTATACTTCTAGAAATACAATCAAGCACCTAAAAGAAAAATATGCAATATTAGAAGTAAATTGGTTGTAAGCTTAAATTTAAAAAATTATCCAACTCAGTTTGAAAAAATAAATTTTTAAGGATTGCCTTATTTCTTCTATTTTACACACAAGAATAAAATTTCTGCTGCTGAATGCAAGAAATATCTTCAATTTAAGATGTTTTCAAGAAATATCGAATTTAAATTCAAAACATTTTTTTACAATTTTCCAGTTTTTTACACATTTTCATAATGGAAATTTATTCCTGAAGTATGATCCATCATATATTGTATATCAAAAATTGCATATAATTTTTGGATATAGAGGATTTTCTGCCAGGTAATTTTAACATGTTTAGGCGCAGTTCAAATGCATATTTAGACGTCGTGCAAATGCATATTTATTTCATGTATGGGTAAGCTTTAAACTGGCGTTAATTTAAAGCTGTAATTTAATTGGCCCAATTAGTGTATAAAAAATTGATCGCAAGTGGGGATGGGAACAATTAACTAACTTCAGACAGACATTAAATGATTTTTTCCATTGTCACTTAAATTAATAAGTTTATTATGTAGCTTTATGAGCTAGAAATTTAATGTTGAGCTCTTGTTCTATTACTTTTAGTTATTATGACAATTAAACATTAGAGTGTTTTGCCAGATACAGATGGTTTTTCCACTTCATAGCCATCAATCTGTTTCGTGATTTCGTCGTGGCTTTGTAATTGCATGTTTGTAACGTGGTATTTGTTAGTTTATTGCCTTTATTACCTTTCTATATGGTTTATTGTATTTGTTTCAAAAAGATAAGTAAGCGGCTGACGTGACATGCGAAAAACTGTATCCTCCGTTCAATGACATTCTCTGTTGTACACGAGTTTTACGCTAGGTGTCTATACTTTACATCTCCCTTTCTTTGTAAACTAAAAATATTGTTTTCTAAACTTACATTTGGCTCAACATATTAAATTTTAATTACCATGAAAATACTATTAAATTATAGATTTTTTGCAAAACATACTATTATATTAATGGTTAAAAAATTATACTTATAATCGTAAATTGCACAGCACAACTTAATAAAATTTATAACATAATGTTGTAATTACTAATTTAAGTGTTATTAAAGATCCAGTCTATTTATTGGTTTAATTATTCTACCGAATCTTGATGACCGTGCTGTCGCTGGTTCAGCCAGGTTTGACTTCTGCAGATGATTAGAAGTGTTTGGTGACGAGTTTGTTGATGCTGGGGGTGACTTAGGAACAGCTGGTGATTGTTCTTGTGCTGGGACCTGTTGTACTGCTGGTTCATCTGTGTATTTAGTTTCAGGAACTACCACTCTATTGCTGGTAATCTCTGCTTGTGTCTTGTGCAGATGACTGAAGTTTCTACGTAGGATTTGTCCTTGATCAGTTTGAATGATTACAGATCTTGGTAGACCTTCAGGCTTTTCTACCACTCTTGCCCCTTATTGGCGATGAGCAACTTTGTGTCTGACTTTTTCATTAATTTCGAAATTGTCTGGTCTTTTAGTGTGCTTATTAGTGTAGTTGGCTTGTTCTTCTCTTAATCGTTTTAGTTCAGCTGTGACTCCTTGCATTATTTTTGGTTTTAGGTTACTGTCTTTCGTAGGTAATGGAGATCTGGTTATTCTGCTGTATAGACGTTGGTGTATTTCTCCAGTTTAATAAAGCAAGTTGAACATCGGACTTGTCAATACTATATTTTTTTAATATGTTCTTGGTTACTTGAACTGCTTATTCGGCGAGCCCATTGCCTTGATGGTGATGTGGACTGGATGTGATATAGTTAAATTTCCACTCTTTTTGAAAGATCTTGAATTCTCTAGACATGTATTGTGTTCCATTGTCCGTTTGTAGCTCTTCTGGTATTCCATGTAGAGCAAACCATCTTTTCAATTGTTCTATAACTTCATATGAAGTCTGGCTTTTTAGCTGTTGAAAATCTAAATATCCAGAGTAGTTGTCACAGATTACGAGGTAAGTTTTTCCTTTTAATTCAAATAGATCAGATGCGACTATTTGCCATGGCAGTGTAGGAATCTTTTTAACTAGCACTATATCTTTAATATTGTCTTTTTGTGTTTGTTCACAGACAGAGCAGGTTTTAACTAGTTTTACGATGTCGTTATATTGTCTCTTCCAGTAGAGAAATTGTCCCGGGCAGAAACACCACTAACAAATACCACATTTCATGGTGTCAGAATTATAGAAAAACGGGATAAATAAAAGAAAATAAGTGAGAAAATTGTAAAATGGCTACGAACAACGCAGTATCTGGAATAAAGTCGCCAGCTAACCTACAAATTGACTCTGACAAATCAACGTAGTGGAAAAAGTGGTTACAACAGTTTGAGTGGTATGCAATCGCCGTTCAACTAGATAAAAAACCAGCCAAAGTCCAAGCAGCAACATTTATGGCAGTGATAGGCTCAGAAGCAATCGAAATATACAACAGTTTTAACCTGCGACGCAGACAAAAATAACTTGCAAATCATTAAAGACGAGTTTAAAGAGTACTTCGCACCAAAAACAAACATATCGCTTGAAACATATATATTCTTCAAAATTGTACAAAACGAAGATGAACAATTTAAAAACTCAGGCAAGCAAATGCGAATTTGACAATTTACTCGACGAAATGCTAAAAGACAAGATGGTGTTTGGAATCCGATCGAATCAAGTAAGAGAGAAATTCTTAACAGAAGATAAACTAGACTTGACCAAAGCTATAACAATCTGTAAAACTAGTGAACAAGCCTCCAAACAACTAGACGAGTTCGAAGGTAAAAATAAAGCAGATAAAGTACTAGTATTGAGAAATAAATATGTCAAAAATAAACAAAACAAATATTTTTACTACAAGAGATGTGGTACAAACCATAAATGAAGAGAATATCCAGCATTTAACAAACCGTGTACTAAGTGCAATAGAAATGGTCATTTTGTCAATATGTGCCGCACCAAAAGGAAACAACCCAAACAGAAAAATAGAGTGAATACAGTAGAAGAAAACTCAAATAGTTGTGAAGATGAGATATACATATCAGCTATAAGTACCGGTGAAAAGAAAAACTGGACAGAAAAAATACAAGTTGGAAAGGTGAAGTTCATTGCCATCTAGATACAGGAGCACAACGCAACGTGTTACCGAGACACTTAATGAACAAAACGAAGGCATAAGCCGAACAAAAAATGTAATAAGCTACACAGAAGATAAAATGGCAGTTCTAGGCGAAGCAGAGCTACGCTGTAAAATAAAAAACGAAGAAAACAACATTATATTCAAGGTAGTTGAAGAAAAGATTACACCGATCTTAAGACTTGATACCTGTGAAAAGTTAGAACTTATTGCAAGGGTGAAAACATTGAACGTAAAGATGACATATCCCAAGGTTTAGGCTGTTATAAAGATTATGAGTATGATATTGACCTAATTGAGAACCCAAAACTTGAAATTAAATCGTCAGGAATTTCACACGCTACAAGAGATGAGGTAAAGCAAGAACTTGACAGAATGGTGAAATTAAACGTCATAAAACCAGAAACAGAGCCAACCCCTGCTGTAAGTCCTATGGTAATTGTAAGACAAAAAGGCAAAATAAGAATCTGTATAGATTCATCAGATGTAAATAAAAACATACTGAGACGTTATTTTCCACTTACTACTATAGAGGAAATTTCAACTGATATTAAAGATTCTAAATTCTTTGCATTATTAGATTGCACGAAAGGATTCTGGCAGATTAAACTTTCAGAAAGAACACAAAAAATATTAACTTTTGCTATCCCATGGGGAAGATATTCTTTCAAGAGAATTCCGTTTGGAGAATCATCAGCACCCGAAATATTCCAAGAAATTTTAACAAATTTGCTCAGTAAATTGAAAAATGTATCAATCGATGACATTTTTATATATGCAAAATGTAGAGAAGAACTACAAAAAATCGTTAGTGAAGTTATAGAAACACTAAAGAAATCAGGCTTTAAGCTCAATAAAAATCGGAAAGAATAAAATTCTTGGGGCACATTGTTTCAGCAGACCCAGAAAAAGTAGGAGCTATACAGGCAATGAAGACACCAATGAACAAAACAGAGCTACAGAGACCACTAGTAATGATCACATACCTAAATAAATTTATTCCGAAAATGTCTGACCTAACAAATCCACTGAGAGATTTGTTACACAAAAATACAAGCTTTACATGGGAAATTCATCACGAAGAAGCTTTGAACAAAATAAAACAAGTTCTTCAAAGTCCTCCAGTATTAAGACTATATGATGTAAACAAACCTGTAACATTAAGCGTAGACGCAAGTTCATAAAATCTTGGCGCTACACTTCTTCACGAAGGACAACCAATAGTCTATGGAGCGAGAGCGTTAACCAAATCTGAAGAGAATTATCCGCAGATTGAAAAAGAAGCACTCGCTATACAGTTCGGATGTAAGAAGTTTCACGAATATGTTTATGGTAAAGAACTGACAGTGGAATCATACCATAAGCCACTTGAGACAATCTTCAAGAAAAACATACAATCTGCTCTACCGAGATTGCAACGCATAATATTCAATCTTGTACCATACGCAGTCGAGACTACGATGCATCTAATCTGAAATATGAACAAGAAGAAAATTTGAAAGTCACAGTAATACTACCTGTTACTTGACGCAAAAGAGGAGTTAATTACAGCTACAAAGGAAGATCCACATTTACAGCTACTACTTCAGACAATAATACAAGGATTTCCAGAAAAAGTCAGTGAACTTCCCACAGAACTACAACACTATTTTAACTTTAAAGAAGAATTGAGCTATCTCAAAGGAAATAAAATTGTAGTACCAAAATCACAGATCCCTAAAATGCTAAAGAATATTCATCAAGGACATGCAGGTATACAAAGCTGTTTAAGAAGAGCACAACAAATACCACGTTACAATGTTGCCATAAGTTGTACGCATGAGCGCCACCTCTTAGCCAACTGAAGTCGACATATTCTTCGATCCAATACTGAAATCATTTAAAAAAAAAGTTGCTGGCCATAGGTCGCCAATCTGACACCAATAATCAAATTGGATTTGATTAATCTTTCTTCGTGTTCGAGATGCAATCGGCAATTTGTTATTTTTATGGATGTCATAAACTCATGGGGCAAAGTTTCGTACAAGAATTAAATCTTCCTGCTAATTTCACGGCTAAAAGTAATTCTATTTTTATGTGCAGAATTCGCACTCAGGAAATGAAGAAGTGTAACCTGCAACAACCGAGAGGGATATCAAGGTGAATTAAAACTCACTCGCTCTCGAATAATGTTAATCTTACATTCCTTTTTTGTCTACCCTTTAACTATAAAATTAATTAGTTAATGGTTAAGAACAATGAATCGAATCTTAATAATGATTTGCCAGGTCGACTGATTGCATTCTAATGATTCAGCAAATGAGTTGTTTGAGCCAGGCCGACCGGGAGTCTCCGTGCACGCGGGGGCCATTGCCAAGGGGCAAACGATAAAGGACCATTTTTTTTTATCATAAACAAACGAAGTTACTATCATTGTTAAGGGCACGATAAAGACGGCATTGTCAATTTTGCACGCGAATGCAGAAGCAGCCAGTGGCCAACATGGATTGAACAACAAATCTCATTGTTTTTATCAAACCACTAGTTCGATCAACTTCACGTCGAATCAAATCATTTAGAAGAATCGACATGTCCATCACTGGCTCAACTAATATTTGAGCAACTCGTGTTCATTTTTTACTTGGCGACATCTCGAGCTAGGCGGACTATTTCGAGCATCCTGTTGTACGTAATAATGGCTCGATTTTTTTAATATTAAATAAAATAAATATTTTGTGTATGTTGTTTTTCTTTCGAACTTATAGTAATAAAATGAGCTTCTATTAAGGTGTCGGTACCAGCTCTGTAATGCGCTAACAGCTTCAGGATATTGGTACCATTTGTGGGTAATCCTTAAAGCAGTATAAAAATTTCGACCTTCTTTTCCAACTTCCAATTATACATATTTCACAATTTGAGTGTTTAATTCCTCTAAACAGTGATATTTTGGAAAGACTCCCAAGAGGTTGAATTCGTGCAATTTTATGCACTAAAATAAATAAATTAACTGAATTTACAGGCCTTTAATGCCTTTAATTCTAAAAAATTATTAAACGGCACATTTAAGACATCTAAATATTGAATATTACGATTGTATTAAATTCTCAGAACTCTTATTACTTGTTTAATGCAATTATCACTTACCATGTGTGCTTAACTACAGTGCCTAAATTGCCGAAACTTTCTTGACGGCAGCATGGATACTGTCCTTATCAAAAAAGTGCACAGATCCACTTAGAGCCACCATAACAACGTCATCCCTGTTAATAAAACTTTGCCCAAGAACAACTGGATCAACCTGAATTTTGTCAGATACAATTAAAGCAGTCAATATCACAACCGCTTCATCTACTTCTAGTTTAATAGTGGCTTCACCAATGGTATCATATGTCTTGCCACCATAAACTGTGATTTTCTTAGAACTAGGTTTAATAGAAATTCCCAATTCTTGAGCAATATTTTGTTTAATGAGGACTTCGCTGCAACCAGTGTCTACGAGGGACTTAAAAGTCCTCAGACTGCCATTTATGCGGCATAACTTAAAATAGTCCCGATCTAGCATGTTGCTGGTGTTGATACACCTAACTAGAACTCTGCTACAGTTTTGAGTTACATGGCCTCGTTTCTTGCAGCGACTGCACTTAAGTTTTTTTGGGCAATTTCTCGGCACATGACCCATTCGACAACATAGAGGACATGGTAGTTCAAACTTTGGAGCAGAAGATTCTGCCACAATTGGCTTTTTCTTTCTCTTAATCCTGAATTTTTTACCTGGCACAAGGGTGGCTTGATTGGGACGAAAAACAGTAGGTGATGTAAATTTTGGCAGTGGTGCAGGAATGGACATTGGAGCAACTGATTGCACTTTTGGGATTATCTCTGACTGAACTTGAACATCATTATTAAACTGCTGATAATTTGTGACAGGTATGGGAACTTCATAGGGCATGTTGAACATATTTGGCTGTGTTACATTAAAGTTATCTGGTAATTTAACCAGAAATTTATCAAATAATTCTCCAGGTGTGGAACATAAAAAACTTTTTGCTTTTGCCTGTATAACCGGATCCCCTAAACCATCTATCAAGCAAGATACAGCATCCCGACCATAAATATTACAACATTCTAAAAGGTACAACTTTTTAAAATAATAATCAGCAATTGTTTCAGTTGTCTTTTTGGTATAATAAACTATCTTTCTTAAAGTATCAGAATAATCGAGATGATCCGGAAATGCTTTGGCAATGTAAACTTTCCACTCAGACCAAGTAAAATTTTTTGGTGGAAGATAGCTAAACCAAGCTCTCATAAGGTCTGACATTTTAGATAACATGCAATTTATAAGTTCTTCATCACTCCAATTAAGAGACAAACCTTCATCTTGGATCTTACTTAACCAAACTGTTGTTGGAATGTAAGGCTTGGATCTATTACCTATAACAGGAAGCCTTTCTGCTTCTTTACGCTCATTTTCACTCTGCACCAAGACCTCGATCAGTTTCTCGATATGTTCTACTCGCTTGTTAGTTTCAAGTGCCAAATTATCATGCTCCTTTTTCTGCATTCTATTGGGCTCGTATCGATTATCGTGCGAACCACCCTTATATCCTTCATGCAGAGCCCTAGAATCTTCAAAAAAATCCCCATCTAATCTGTCATGTTTTCTGAACTTTTCCTTTGAATTCGATCTGTACTCGCTGCGAGAGTTTGTTCGAAATTTTTCGCGTGAACCTGATCTGTAATCGTCCCGTACTCCCGATCTACTCTCACCACCAAAGTGCCCCTGACCATATTCTGGTCTACTATCCCGCTCTATATAAGTCTCTTCTAAGGGTTGGAATGGGTCGTACTTATCTTTTGGACGAGGCGACGGACTTCGCCAATTCCTAACGTAGTTATCCATTTGACTGTTACTTACACGATACAGGAACCTCTGGTCCATTAACCGGCCAAGATTTTCACCAACCGTTGGTAACGGTTATCGATTTTCTAAATTACAAAGGATAAATTTTGTTATACGTTATAAAAGACTCCAATTTAAATTATGAAAAACATTGACTGAATGTATATTCAACTTTGACTTTGATATTCAATCAACGCTGAAGGTAATAGACAAATACAAGATCTATAAATATAAAACTTATAAATCTTCAAACCTTTTTGACATTTGCCTGCAAATTAGGGATGTCGATCTGAGATCGATTAATCGAAAAATCGATGTTTTCAAGTATCAAGGTCGATTTTTTAGACCGATCTCAAATATAGGATCGATCTAATGTACGATTCAAAAATCCTAAGAATCGGATCGATTTACCTTTGGTGCTGTAAATTAATTGAGAATTTTTTTTATTTTTTATGTTATCTACTAGTAATAGCTGCGTTAATAAGCCAACAGATGGCAGCATTAACATTTCTGTTCATTCATTATATCGTTGACTGAATCGGAAAGATAACTGTGGTGCAGTGTTGCCATATATTTAAAGGTAAAATTCCGTACATACGCAGTTAAAATTACCATATATTCACAAAAATTACTCTACGTTATTTTATTACCTGTTACCGATCTTAAAAACTTTTATTTAGTGGTTGAAAACGTTACACACGTATTAATAAATACATTTCAAAACTTGAAAAAAGTGTATTTACTTTTTTTGAAGTAAAAATTACAAGAGGGTAGAAAGGACATCAATTTGAAAAAAAATTATCACGGAATGTTGACTTTTCGTTCTCTAAATCCCGAAATTAAAGTCAAAATTTCGACTTTAATATCAAAATTTCGAAAAACAGTCAAAATTTGGAGTTTAGAGTCGAAATTTCTAGAAAAAAGTAGAAATTTCAACTTTTAAATCGAATTTTAACGAAATGTTACCAAGGCGTAGAAAGGCCATCGATTAAAAAAAATGTTATTTTAAAAATTTCGACTCTTCTCAAATTTCGACTTTTATTTCAAGTTTTGATTTTTTTCTCAAATTTCGACTCTTCTCTCAAAATTTCGACTTTTTGCTGGACATTTCGCCTTTTTTCTGAAAATTTGAACTTTTACGATATGTTACAAAGGTGCAGAAAGGAAATCGATTCAAAAATATTATTCTTAGAAATTCCGACTTTTTTTTCTCAAATTCCGATTTTAAGCTCGAAATTTCGACTTTTTTCTCGAAATTTCTACTTTCTTTCTCGAAATTTCGACTTTTTTTCCAAATTTCGACTTTTTTTCCTAAAATTTCAACTTTTTTCCCAAAATATTTACTTTTTTCTCAAATTTCGATTTTTTCTCGAAATTTCGAAATTTTTCTCGAAATTTGGCTTTTTGTTTCTCAGATTTCGACTTTTTTCTCGAAATTTCGAAATTTTCCTCGACTTTTCGACTTTGAACTCACTTTTAACCTTAATATCGAAATTTCGACTTTTTTCTTGAAATTTCGATTTTTCTTGCAAATTTTGATTTTTTTCTCGAAATTTCGGCTTTTTTCTCAAAATTTCAAATTTTGTCTCAAATATAGACTTTTTTCTCGAAATATTTCAAAATTTCGACCTTTTTCTCGAAATTTCAACGTTTTTCCCAAATTTCGAATTTTTTTCAAAATTTTGACCTTAATGTCGAAATTTCTATATTTTTTTCAAAATTTAGGTTTTAAACTCGACACTTCGACTTTTTTTTCTTAAAATGTCGACTTTTTTCTTAAATTTCAACTTTTTTCTCAAAATTCGACTTTTTTCTCAAAATTCGACCGTTTTCTGGAAATTATTTCGACTTTGGTCTGAAAATTTCAACTTTTTCGAAATGTTACAAAGGCGGAAAAAGGACATCGATTAAAAAAAATGTTATTTTTAGAAATTCCGAGTTTTTTCCCAAACTCCGATTTTAAGCTCGAAATTTCACTTTTTTCTCAAATTTCGACTTTTTTCTCAAAATTCGACTTTTTTCCTCAAAATTTCCACTTTTTTGTCGAAATTTCAACGTTTTTCGCAAATTACGACTTTTTTCTTGAAATTTTAACCTTAATCCGAAAAGTTCGACTTTTTTTCTCGAATCTGGGTTTCTTTTCTTAATTTTTAATATTTTTCTCGAAATTTTGACCTTGATATCGAAATTTCGACATTTTTCTTGAAATTTCGAATTTAAACTCGAAGAAAAAATCTAAATTTCGACTTTTTTCTTAAATTTAGCCTTTTTTCTTCTTCTTCGAGCTTATAAAGTCGAAATTTAGATTTTTTCTTAAATTTCGACTTTTTTCTCAAATTCCGAATTTTTTCTCGAAATTTTAATCTTAATCACGGAATTTCGATTTAAAACTCGAAATTTCGACTTTTTTCTCAAATTTCAATTTTAATCTCAAAATTTCTGAAAAAAAAAGACCTAAATTTGCTAATTAAAAATAGCAATTACGCACCCTACTACCAATTATCAAGATTGTTTGGAAAAAGGAGTGGTGGGACTAACTGTCGTCTGCCTAATTTAACCATAGAGTGTGTTTATTATACAACGACTTATTCTCAAAAAAGTAGAAATTTTAATAAAAAAAAATCGAATTTTCGAGAAAAAAGTCGAAATTTTGAGTGTAAAGTCGAAATTTCGGGTTTAAAGTCAAAATTTCGAGTTTAAATCGGAAATTTTGAGATTAAAGTCGAAATTTCGAGAAAAAAGTCGAAATCTCTAAAAATATTTTTTTTAATCAACGCTTTTGTAAAATGTGGATTTTGAACTCGAAATTTCGAATTTTTTCTCGAAAATTCTACTTTAACCTTGAAATGTCAAGAAAAAAGTCGAAATTTTGTGTAATAAAAAAATTGAATTTACTGTACATACCCTACTGCTAATTGTAAGTGTCAATATTAAATTGTAAAAGTGCTTAAAATATAGTCTTATATTCTAAGGGTTGGTGGGGCTTAACTGTCATCTGCCTAACTTAACCATAGAATAATAAATTTCGACTTATCTTCAAATTTCGTGAAAAAAGTTGAAATTTCGAGAATAAAGCCGAAATTTCGACTTTATCTATGAAATTTCCTCAAAAAAAAGTAGAAATTTGGAAGATAAAGAAGAAATTTCCACTTTACTCTCGTAATTTCCAATTTCAACTTCATATTTCTAAATATATTTTTATAAATGAATGCCCTTTCTACATCTTCGTAAAAAATCAAAAATGCATAAATAAAAAACAAAGCAGAAAATAAATATGTATCGGATTTTTCTAATTAAGAATAAATAATAAAAATATAAATATTAGTGTTTAAATCCAAGAAAAAAAAGAAAATTAAACTACGCCAATTCATGATTATCATTCAATTTTTCTTTTATTAGAAATGTTTAAAAATTTCACCAACAAGGCGATTAATCGGAAATCGATCTTTTAGCACCCAATTTTATCGGGAATCGATACTTTTGCTCATGATTCGAATCGGCCCAAAAATCGATTATTTTAAAAAGGAATCGACATCGCTACTGCAAATGGTCGCTTTGCATCATGAATTATAATATACTGGAACTTTCATTTCATTTCAGATAAATCAGATAAATTACACTTTAGAAAAGTCACTAACAAAGTCACTAGAACCAAAGCTGGCTTCATGCGTAAACATTTTGATGATTACTGTGTTTGGTGATTAATGTGGCGCCTTTGGCAGAAATACTAAATATGGAAAATATTTATTGCGATTACTAAATATAGATGACCAAAAAAATTAGACATAGATAAAAAAGCCAGAATAAGAATAACATTTTTTTTAATAATTCAAGACCAGTCTATAATGATCCAAAAATGAAAAAGTTGATTTAGATTTACTGTTTCAAGACCTACTCATATGGACATTTATCTGAAATGAACGTTACAGAGGACGTTACTTTGTGGTTTATCTAAAATTTGTTTGAACTACTTCGAGTATTTCTATGGTTAATCAGCTGTATTTAAAATCAAATGTCAAGAGAGTGCTGTCAAATAATGTCAATTTGTGATTCCAAAATAACTCCCATTTTTTTTTTGCAAATTTATTTTAATTAGTGAGTAGTTATCCTCTTGTTTGTACGTGTCACAATACATCAATGTAAGTGAGGATCTGAAAACTGCCTATGCACATTCCCGGTTCTAAAAGGAGAATTTTCAATGCTCTGTATTACCATTCGATTTTAAAGGAAAGCAATCATATTCCTAATGGCTTTAATTAACGTGGGCGAGGATCCTTGGTATACACTAGGATTAGTTGATTCGTGATATTTATTATTTATAAATATTTAAGGCTTTTGGAACTTGAATCTTGTGAAAAGTTGTGCAGAGATATAATGGAACAGCTTACCTTAAGACAAAGGTATCCACGTTCTAGCGAAAAATTTTCACAGTTATCTGCTAGCACGAGAATAATGATGAAACAGTATTCCAATGAAGTCAACCAGTTGAAAGCAAAATTAGATGAATCTTTAAAAGGAGGTGAAATGTAAGTTGTTTTTTATTCCAAACGAGCTTATGGGATTCTGTTGTATGCAATTTTTTTTATGTATAATGCATAAAACTACCTTGACTTCTGTAGTACTACTGCAGAAGCTGAGAGGAGATTCCGGCAAACTGAGATATTACTTTCCAAAGGAGAACAAATTCAAAAAACGTTTAACGGGCAAACAGTGCAGAAGGCAAATGCTGACCGATCAGAACTTATGGGTAATAATTCTATATGGGGACCTAGCTCAAGCAGTGCAACATCAGTACCTGAGAATGCAACAGTTACTGACCTGAGAAATGAACAGAAAAAGATGTTAAATGGTAAGCAGGTTTTTTGATATTCAATAGCAGATCTTGCCAAACTTTTCCTGCTGTGGATTCTTGGTAAAGAGGAAAAATTAAAGCAGTTTGCACTTTTTTCTCGAAATTTTAAATTTTTTATCAAAGTCAATATAGAATTTTCAGCTTTTTACTAAAATTTTGAGTTTAAACCAGATGTCTAAACTTTTTCTCCAAATGTTGATTTCTCAAAATTGTGACTAATTTCAATACACAGGATGTGCAATTTAAAAGTTAAATTGATTATCTCTAATCTCTTGCTGGTGCTCATTGTTTATTTTTTTGTGATATGGTCTATGAGAAACATGTAAAACATTATATTCACCTATGTGATATGATGAATAATAATCTTAAATACTAAAGCCCAAAGTTGCATACAAATCCTTTTTAATATCATGGATGAAATGTAACTATGTTTTGTTTTATATTTGCAAAAAGTTAAAGGAATATTTAGCTTGGAGAAATTTATAATTTATGAGGTGTGGTGTTAAAATATAATTATTGTCGAAAAAATCGCCATGACATAGCAAAGATCCCCTTTAGGTACATTAGTGTGTCATGGCACATTGTTGCAGATCACTGCTCTACATTTTAATGAAAGTTTAATCAAAATTGGTTTAACCATTTCCAAAACTAGTTCGAACAAACCTACAAATGGACAAACATTCTGTAGTATTACAACAAGAAAAAATGATATGATCTTATAAAAAAAGCAGTTATTTTGAATCCAAAGACTGCTCAATCTTATTAATCCAGCTTTCACTAATGCAAGAAATTATAATGGAAGTAAATTGGATCTTCAGTTCACAATATTATGATAAATATTTATTGTTTTAACTGTTTCAGAGCAAGAAGCTGGTTTGGAAAATTTATCCCAAATAATTGCAAGGCAGAAAAATATAGCCCACACAATATCAACGGAAGTTGATTTTCATAATGGTTAGTTGAAATTGATTAATTTTTAATGTTATTGAATTTGGCAATTGGTTTGTTTTGGAAACAAAAATTAGAAAATATGCTTCATTTTCAGAAATCTTGGATGACATAGATACGCAAGTTGATAGAACTGATACAAGAGTACGTGCAGAAACTGAACATGTTGGTGTAGTTGGCCAGAAAGATAAAACATGTGTTTTGTGGGTGATAATTATTTTATTATTTATATGTATAATTATTGTTGGTACTGTGTAATTATTAAGTTTTTATAATATTTTATAATTTAGTATTATGTAAAACCAAAAATAAGACATATTTTATTTAAATGAAGGGTTTTTCTTATTTCAGGGTTGAACCTCCATAACTTTATTGCATGACCTCCAAAAATTCCAGATAAAAAATTTACACTTTTCAATAACTCTTGCTTAGATATATCTGCAGAATAGTTTCCTGAAACCGCTAGGCCATACCTAAAGGCTTTGAGGAAAAGAGTGTAATGAACGTGCAATTTTAAAAACACCTCAAAAATATCATTTAAAGATCAAATAAGTAAAAAAATTTTTAGAGATTTTTGGTATTACAAATTTTTGAAAAAGTTTTAAACAGAATGATATTCTCATATTGGAAGTTAAAAAAGATCAGATTTGAAATTTGAAAAAAAAATTGAATCTTTTTATAAAAATTGAAATTTCTAAGAAAATATCAAATTAGCAAGAGAAAGAGGTGCAAATTTGAAATTACGAAAGCAATTCGGAATATATTACAAAAAAATACAAAAAATTGTGTGAAAGTGTAACAAATTATTCACATTTAAAAAATTTAAGTACAAAATTTAAAAAAAAACAAAAAAAAATGTTAAGGACGTTGACATTTTAAAAAAGAAATTATTTTTCTTTTAGTTTTAACAAAGTTTTGTAACAAAATTTTCATTATTAAATTGTAGAAGCTACATACAACAATATACAAGTAACTCATCTATATAGATGCCAAATAATCAATACTTTAAGGTTGTTGTTAGAACGATGATAAAACAGTTTACATTTTAAAATATTACTTTATTAGGAAAGAGTTTACATAATTTGTAGTCAGTAACAATAAAAAAAATTTGTACATTATCTTATACTAATAGACGCTCAATTTCTTGTTGAATCGTCTGGATTTGTGGTTTAAGTTGGGAGCCTTCGTTTATTGTAACACTGCAAGCTATAACAGATCTTGACACTCCACAAGCTCTTCCCAAAGCCTGCTTGGAACGAACAAAAACATAGGGCACATTTTTATCTTCACAAAGAAGTGGTAAATGCAAGAGAATTTCCAGTGGCTCAGAATCAGCAGCCATCACAATGAATTCGGCAATACCTCTATTCAAAGTTTTGGTAACTTCATTAGCTCCTTTACGCAGCTGCTTGTAATTCATAGCTTGTTGGACAAGGTTTAAAATTTTGGTAGTCAATGTGGCGTCAGCCAAAGGATATGCTTTTGGGTTAACTTCTTCAGCCTAAGAAATTTAATTTTTACTAAACTTATAGATAGATTTTAAATTTCTACTTACCATTTTATTGTAAATTTAGGTTTCTTACAAAAAAGAATAATAAATGCTACCTCTCGGCGATTTGTCGCTTCACGGAGGGCAGGAAAAATGTCGAACACGAAAACGTTTCTAACCCAACGACGATTAAATGAGGTTAGTTCACAGAATTAAAATCTAGTAGACCATGCTGCTTGATTACAGGTTATAATCAAAAAGTCTATACACGATTGCGCCTATGATTTATCTTATCTACTGGATGGGTTTTTAATTATTCAAATCGTAATAAGCGATATATTTGATGGACAAATTGATACCCATAAGTAAAATTTTCATTATATAATTATCAAGCTATAAGTTAGTTTTTGTGGATTAATTTACTTCCAAATGAATGATAGATGAGCGTAGATCAAGGTTTTGTGAGTTTGTACTCTTAGGTGTTCTATGGTTTTGTTATCTTAACTTTTGACAAACTGTAATCTGTGGCATTCTTGCTTGTTTATTTTGTTTTCCAATTTTATTCAAAGACATTTTCTTCTGAACAAACTGTTAAGACTTTGGCGATTTGCTAGAGGTTTTAGCAATCCAATGCCGTTATTAGTGCAGAATAACTCAATGGCCCAGGTAGGTTTATTTATTTTTATAACAAATTTGTCAGTTGTCAAACTATGCCGAAAGTCCCAAAATATGACCTAAGTTGTATTTCCAACAAATAAAATCGCTGAATCTAAGAAGGTATATGCAGAATTACCCTCTAAATATTGAAGCTATATCTTTTGTGGAGTTTCACTTATTATGTTTTTATAAAAATGAGGTTATGATTCCTAATATTTTTAAATATTTGATATTTGTATCTGTGGGACTTGTTGCCCTCGTTGTAGGATAGGTAGCTTAATATTAGGAAAGCAACAATTGCTAATGTTACAATAAAAAAATTGTTTGCGTTGGAAGCCTATTTATATTTACTCGCAGCTTAAATTATGCATGTAAACTCAAATGATTGATCCTAATTAATTGTCGATGCAATAACACACAATTTACTTTACACGCGCTTTATTTGTCTCTTCTACATATGCTCTCGATATCTACTCGGCTCATTCTCAACTGCCTTCTTCCCCTTGCTCCCTCACGTGGCTCGAGGTCCCGGGTTTGTATCACATGTGGCACATTCTGTGTGGGAAAGACAGTGGCGGGTTCCCTAATGCTAACATGCATCATATTATATTACAAAAGCTCATATAAAAATATGCAAGTAAAAAAGGAGGGAAATGATGAATAATATGAATGCTATGCTGATAATAACCAAAATATAAATTGCAAATTTGTGGAGACCGGTAAATCCAGCATCACAGCTTAAAAGATGCAGACTGCAGCACTTGTCCAACCAGAATTATGAGAGAACTTTTCGAAGAACAATCACCAAAAACCCCAAATTAAGTGCTTCAAAATTAACATTAGAAGTTCATAAGACATTGGAAAGGCAATGTTGCACAAAAAAATTATTATTTTAAGGGTAGTTAATTTGCATCAGGGAACAGCTCTGAATATACCCCTCATTAAAACCTAAATATTGAATTCACCCAGAAACATCCTAATAACGGAAGGATCTGCTGGAGGTTAGTATTATTGCCTGATGATATGAAAAGTTGAAGAATGAAAGGCAATTTCTTCCCACTACACCTAAATCTTAGTAGAACAATATGTAAAAGATTACAGGCAATTCTTGATGACAAGAGAGACCTGCAAATTATTGGTAAAGTAAAAATTTACGGCATTGTATTTTAGCATAATGATTGATTGCATGCTTTTATCTGTGGGCTCTATTCTATTTCATAGGGGCCTAGGGGCATCCTTTTGTTTGCATTTTTCTATCAGGTACTTTAGTTTTGGAACTTGATATACAATAAAGTTTGAACTATATTCACAAACGTTTATAATTGTTATCAAGTCTTTGTGTTTAGTCCTTCTGTATGTTTGCTCCAGTAGTTTTATTTGTTGTGAACTCCCTGCATCATTTAAGCTGTGACTAACTGTATTTGTCATACCAGGTGTTTTTTTTTTAGTTGGGAGGTTACCTTTTTATGGACTACTACTTATTATAAAGGCAAACTGATTTTGTCGATAGGACTAATCGGGGCTAGACTATCTTCTAAAAATATTTTCAACTTCCCCCCCAGTACCGGTTATACCGGAAGTAGACATCAACTTTCTTATTTTAAATAGCAACCCCCAAATTTTATGTTTTATTTAGATTTTACGTACAAAAATAAGGTAAGTTTATGTATACATGTTTATTGTTACCTTTGATAGTTTTAAAGATATTTCAATTTTTCGAAAAAAAATGACAGATAAGAAGGTTATTTTGACTCTTTGTATTTTTTTTATTATTCGCAGTAAAAACATGAAATTTGGGTTGAAGTCACGGAATATTATAAAGACTATAATGACGTAATCAGATTTTGTTTTGTTTTATTCAAAAAAACTCTGTTTTTTTAAAGGGGAACTATATGTTTTTTAATCATTTTTGGATTCTTTACATAAAAAAAAAAGAAAAATGTTATGTTACTTGTTTTTTAAAATTTTGCGCTGTTACAGAGGTATTTTACATAAATCTCAAAATAAAGAGAATCAAACATGTCTTTTTTGTTCAATTAGGAAATTAACTGTAGGCAATAAAAGCTTAAAGAATTAATCTTAATAAGTAATAGGAAAAAAATATAATTGACAAAAAATTTACATCAAGAACAAGGACGATCTTCTGTTTCAGTACATTTAAAGGGATATTTTAAGATTTCGAATTGAGTAAGGTTTTTAAGCACATCCGATTGTTCCTAACAATAGGTTTGTCATGCAGTAGTCGTAAAAAAAATCACTAAAAAATTTCCATTTCGATTTTCATTATAAAATCTGACGCTTACAAATCCTGAGTTCTAATCTAACAGCATCAGTTAAAGGGCGAATTTTCTTGAACATTTGTTGCTGATTTTCATTACTCCAAAAATGAGAGGTCTGTTTAACAAACCATTTTTACGAAACTTACATTCGTGGCTCCCTAAATATTTTTCACTAAGTATTCTAACAATTGGCCAAAAACTTATTCATCATTATTTTTTTGAATAAAACAAAAACAATAAAGATCATAAATTTCCATCACCCTTTGTAATAAATGTAAAACCTGATTACGTTATTATAATCTCCATAATATTCCATGACTTCAACCCAAATTTCATGTGCTTACTGCAAATAATAAAAAAGATACAGTCAAAATAACCCTTTAATCTGTCATTTTTTTTTCGAAAAATTGAAATATCATTAAAACTATCAAAGATAGCAATAAACATGTATTCATAAACTCACCTTATTTTTCTGCGAAATCTAAATAAAGTATAAAATTTGGGGGTTGTCATAAGAAAGTTAATGTCTACTTCCGGTATAATCGGAAGTGGGAGGAAGTTGAAAATATTTTTGAAAGGTAGTTTAGCTTTGATTAGCCCCATCGACAAAATCAGTTTGCCTTTATAATAAGTGATACTCCAGGTAACCTCCCAACTAACAAAGAACACCTGGTATATTTAATTGATCTATTGCTATTTTATAAAATATGCATATTCCCCCATTTCAAAATGCAAATGGGAAAGTAAGATTAAATGAAAGGGAGAGCCGTTGACAAAGATGCTGAAAGCATAAGGAGGAAGATATTATTTCCAGTTTATCACTATGTATTTAAAAAAGTAAAATTTCAGTGTTTTTTACTTTGTCAATACATTAAAATCCTTTCCTCATGGAGCATCCTTATTATACCCCCAACAATTTTTTCCTTGGAATTTTTTCAATTTGATTCCTCACTCGGTTTTTTTCCAAAATAAAACGTTCAGTAACTGTAAACTTAAAATTACAGCTTTTTTTATAGAAATGGTGTTTTTTATCTACATTTCGGACTTAAACTTGCTTTTTTTATAAATTAGAGTTTGCTACAAAATTTCGTCTTTTTTTCTCAAAATTTCAATTTGGAATGTATATGTAATTTTAACTTCTTTTCTAAAATTTAAATTTAGGACTTATTTCGACCTTGTCTTTCCTTGACTTTCTTTCGACATTTAGATTTTGAATTCGAAATTTTATCTTTCTTCTTAAAATTTAGAATTAAAATTCGAAAATTTAGTAGTTACTTTTGTAGATTTCAGATGTATTTTTGAGATTTCAACATTATTTTTTAAGGTACAATCTACTTCATCCAGAATTGCTTCTCAAACTATTAACTTTTTCTGAAAATTCCACGTTGCATTTTCACTTTTCGATATTCTCTCCAATTTTTTTTTTCAAATTTCATCTTCGATTACTACGTTTTCCAAATAGCTTCGAACACGAATTTCTTTTTAAATTCTGAGTTTTTTCAGCAGATAAATTTCAGAAATAGCAAAATTTCGGGCCCAAAAAAAAACAAAAATTATAGAGAAAATTTAAGTCTATGGAAATAGTTTTAAATGTACATTTTAAGAAACATCTCTTTTATAACACCTGCAATCGAAATTTACGGGTCAAATTTTAAAAGTTTGGAAAAAAGTGGAAAAGAGAAATATGTCCAAATTTAGAAACATACGAACTAATTTCGAGAAATATGTCGAAATTTGGAGCTTGCAGAGAACACGTAAAAAATTCCATATTTATAAAAACAAAACTTTTTCGGCATTTTGAAAGGAAAGGTTGAAAAGTGGAAAGCTAAAATTTCGAGTTTACAGCCGATATTTTACAGGAAGAAAATTTAAGACTAGAAATTCGAAATTTGCTAAAACATTTAAGTTTCGGAGAAAAAAATCATTATTCATACAACATATATAAAAAATTATCAAAATTTTATATGTTGTGCTAGAAATTGTTAAAAAAGACTTGCACATGCATATAAAGTTTGAGAAAACTGTTTACATAGAAAGTGATAAGAAGTTAAACATATGGTGGTCGTCTGTAGATTATAATTACTGAATTCTCGTGTTTCTCCTTTCTGATTAGGTCACTTTATAATATAAGATTTTTATTCATTTGTTTAAATAAGTGAATATGGCTGCTTGTGAGTTCTCATACTTGCACTGTATCATTGCGAGATTGATGGTAATAGTCATTCCTTATTTAAACATTATTATTTTTTATTCACTTATGATGTTGTTTTTCAGAACACAGTGGAGCCTATGCAAGTAGATGCTCCACAGGAAGATAATGATAACAATGAAGAAGAAAATTACATAGTAGAAAATCCCACACTCGATTTGGAAGTATACGCTAATAGTTACACAGGACTGGCTAAATTATATAGATTATCATTTATAATAGGGCATTGTCCTTCACTTAGATTAGAAGCGTTAAAAATGGCAATTTCTTACGTTATGACGACTTATAACGTGAATCTGTATCAGCTTCTTCATCAAAAACTAGCCGAAGTAACATCGTCTATGAACGTACCGGACGTAGCTGCAGCGTCAACGTCGCAAGATATTCCCACTATTGACAACATGTGGATCGAGACTCGCTCCAAGAAAGCCGCCCTAAAGCTAGAAAAATTGGATAATGATCTCAAAAATTACAAGTCCAATTCTATTAAAGAAAGCATCAGAAGAGGTCATGACGACTTAGGTGACCATTATTTGGACTGCGGGGATCTCTCCAATGCCCTTAAATGTTACTCAAGGGCGCGAGATTACTGCACTAGTAACAAACATGTGGTGAACATGTGTCTCAACGTCATCAAAGTTTCTGTTTATCTGCAAAATTGGTCGCATGTCCTGAGCTATGTTTCCAAAGCTGAGAATACAGCTGAGGGAAACGAGTCCCAAGCTAAAGATGTAAATCAAGTTATTGTAACGAAGTTGAAGTGTGCCGCTGGTTTGGCTCAATTAGCCACGAAGAAATACAAGAGCGCGGCGTTGCAATTTTTACAGGCCAATCTTGATTATTGCGATTTTCCCGAATTGTTATCACCTAACAACGTTGCCATGTATGGTGGATTGTGCGCTTTGGCCACCTTCGATAGACACGAATTGCAGAAGAATGTAATATTTAGCAGCTCATTCAAACTGTTTTTGGAACTTGAGCCCCAGCTGCGGGACATTATTTTTAAATTTTACGAATCCAAATACGATTCTTGTTTGAAGCTCTTGGACGAAATAAAAGACAACTTACTTCTCGATCTCTACCTAGCACCACATGTAAACGGTCTTTACACGCAAATTAGAAATAGGGCGTTGATCCAGTATTTCAGTCCGTACTTATCCGCGGATATGCACAAAATGGCGGCTGCCTTTAACCGATCTGTTTCGGCACTCGAAGATGAACTAATGCAACTTATTTTGGAAGGGCAAATTCAAGCGCGGATAGATTCTCATAATAAGATTCTTTTTGCCAAAGATATAGATCAGAGAAGCACCACTTTTGAGAAAAGTCTCGCCATGGGCAAGAAGTACCAACGACGTACTAGAATGTTGATATTGAGGGCGGCCGTTTTAAAAAATAAAATACATGTTAAGGTAAGTTACGAAAACTAACTTTTATGATTCATATTCTGTTTGTCTTTTCATTTATTTTCTTTTTGAAATTATGTCCGCTGATAATCTTATTGGCTTCAGAATTGAAATCCATGTCAAGTTAGATTAATTTGCAGACTTTTAGTCATCTCGTGACGAGAACATTTTCATGGCTGACATTTTTGTTTATTCTTGAAGGATCTGAAATGACGTTTGAAGAATTTTTTTAAATATCACAGGCCTATGTCAAAAGATAGATTTTTGGTAGGCATTAGTTTTTTAATTGGGATAGTTTCAAAAGGAGACCATAAAAACGGTAATGAAAAAGTAATTATTACTTCACATCAAATAATCGAAAAAAAGAAATATTGATGGAATGGACTGGTCCTTGGTTATCTTATCTTTAAAAATGGATATACAAATCTTGTTACCTGAAACCAAGAAAGATTAAAAAACACAACAGTTGCTCTAAGACGTTTCATTCAGTTATCATCTTCAGAAAGAATACTATCTCCAAGCCAAGCTATCTGTCTGAAGATGATAGCTTGGCTGTTGAAACGCGTTAGGGCAACTGTTGTGTTTTTTAAGCTGTTCTTGTTTCAAGGAACAAGATTTGTATATCAATTTTTGAACAAACAAATAATTTAATTTTTAAATTGTTTACATTGCAGTTTTGTTCCATTTCTTAATGCATATGTTTTTTGAATTGTGAAGAAATATCAAATAACATTATTTTGCTATAAATCTACAGATTATTTCTAAAATGTATATATTCTAGGCTTATAGTGAAATACGGCTTTTCATGCCTAAGCATATGAAATGCCGACATTTCCTGTAAAATATTATTATTACATCATCCGCTGAGGCGCCCAAACTATTCTAATAGATTATTATTTTTTCAGAGTCCACAGAGGGAAACCACTGGCCAGTCAAGTGAAATTACTGTTGCTCCAGGAACAAGTACTGTCTTAACATCAAGAAATTAAAACTGATATTTAGATAGATCTAGAATTAATTTATGTGTGATTTCATACATTTTGAAACAAATTAGTTGTTCTTATGGATATTTTTCAGTTTTAAGATTTTAATATAAATGTGAAATAAATAATCTTTATATTATCCTTTTTTTCCGACGATTTAATAGTATATTGACTTTTATTGCTAAAGTATTTATTTAAATACTCAATAATAATTTTTTAAACATTTTATAATTTGCCTCCAAGTAAAGGTATGTTTTCGTTGCGACATCTGGCGTCTGCGGTCTGATATTGCGTTTGTATGTTGAGCACTTGTAAAATTCCATTCCTGCTGAGTGGCATTTTCTTCGCCAGTTGCTTCATCCAGACATCTAAATTTTCAGTTACCTTTTTTCTTCAAAAAATGGCAATCTCTTATAGGTTGCCCTAAACAGCGATTGCCTTAGTTTTAGTTTGTCAATCGCTGTTTGTGACAATACTAAAAACACTTAAAAACTATTGTAAAAATTATCGATAAATGTAAATAATAGTTAAATTTAACATTTTGGCTCTACAAAATTTGTCTACTGACAATTTAATGTCTCATTCCCTGGGTGATTTGGAGATGACCCATTTGTTTTTCCTTTTCCAACAATGGCAACCACATATTTCAACCAAACAATTCACCACACAATTATCCACGTTTAATAAAATCAAAACCGATTTCTTTAATTTCCTTTGTTTAGGATGTTTCCCTACAAATGATAGTGGATTCGGTCCACGCTTCGGTTTTCTTTTTACGGATTAAATTACAAAATTTTATTTTTATCAGCTATTGTGAATCGTCTTTTGAGCTAATGTTTCGCCATTCGTTTAAAGTAACCATTGCCGAACGCAGACTTGCAAGGAAATCGTATAAATGCAACGGACGTCCGCCCGCAAACGACAGACGTCGTAACGACATACCTTAACCAGGTACTTGGAAGGTGAATACTGAATGTCTCAAAATTTTGAAAACACAGTTGACTCGATGATTTGTTCATATTTCCGAAATGGGAACATTTTTTACATTTAAAAATTGAACAAACTTTGTCCCCGCTCTCTCTCTCTCTCTCTCTCTCTCTCTTCCTATGAAGAAACAATCCCTGTTTAACCATGCTCGAAATATTTTTTTCAGCAGCAATTACTGAATTTTTATTAGAAATCCAATCACGTTTTTCTAAATAAGATAACTGAATTTTCTGCAAATTATGAACCATCACAAATTATTTACAAGAGGGAATTTAAATATAGTAGATATGTCTGTTTTGTAGTGAACAGTTGCTTGGTAGCGGCATATGAAGGAATTTACTCTGTTAGTAATAACCAAGAATTATTTTGAATGTTTCATTTCTGCCTTGACATTAATTATTTTTAATTTTATTTTTGTTACCAAAATAAGAAAATCAACCAAAAAAAAATTTTCTTTGGATTTTATTAATTTTATTTTGGTATAAATATTCAGTAAAAGCAAGACTAGATGAATTTTCGAAATTTGGAAAAAAAATTTCCAAATTTAAAACAAAAATATTTTCAATATTTCGAGTTTCATATTTAATCATGAAAATTGGGAAACAGTGCAAAGAAGAAAAAAATTAAAGCCACTTAAAAATGGAGTTTAAAATGAAATGTCGATAAAAAGATCTTTAAAATTTAATTCGAAATTTTGAGGAAAAGTCAACATTTTGAAAAACCAAATTAAACTTTACAAAAAGTCAAAAACTTTTAATGAAATCTTGAATTAGTTTTATAAAAATGAGCTATTCTCAAAATGTTAATTTCTGAATGAGTTTTATCTTTCAAACTTAATTTTTATAAACACATTTCAGAGGCATTCAGTTGATATCCAAATTTTTAACTTTTCTCTAACATTTTGACTTTAACCGAAAGTTCGATTTGTTCAAAAAAATTCCTCATTAATTTTGACTAATTTTAAGTAAGTTTATTATCCATAAAATATAAAAAATAAGGAAATAAATAAAATAAGTTATTTTCTCAAATGCATTTTATTTTATTCAATAAAAATTGAATTATGTAAAAAAAGCTTATAATTTCGCTAATGATTTGTTTGGAATCGTTTTATTAATAGATACTAAATAAAAAAATTATTTTTTTAATATTACTTTTTAATTGAAACATCATAAAAATATACATATTAAAGCAAATTTCAGTCTATTCCATTTTCCCTATTTAAATACATTTACAGCAACAGTATTCCAGTTCTCATCCCACCTTAAATCATCAAATTGCTTTAAAGCTTGTTTGAAAGATTGTTCTATGTTATTCCTCTTTTCATTATTTGGAAACGACTCAAACCAGTCTTGTATTTGATTAGATAACTCCTTGGAATCCTTAAATGTATAACCATTTTTTCCATTCTCTACCAACTCATTTAAACTAAAATTAAAGGTTGGCTTTATTGAGCCCATTTTTTTATATTGTTAATGCAGTGGAATACCATTTGAAGTCATAGGCACAAACAGGCAAGCCACAGCCAAACATATCCACAACTTTCATAGGCAAATCCAGTCCACTTGAGCTTGTATGTAAACTAACACCCAAGTCAGCTGAAGCCAATAATAACGGATATTCTTCGTCCTCAAGCCAAGGTGTAAGAACTGTGACATGTTTCCAGCTTTCTGCTGCTATTTTCTTGCAGTAATAATCTCTTAAGTGACCTTTTCCAGTTATAACGCAAATTAATTTTGGTAAATTTCTCACATTACCGTTTTTCCAACTATCTTCATACTCTAAAACACAGATTCAACTTCAACTGGAAAAATAAACGCATAACGTGTCGGTCCCGTCTTATAAACGCCGGGGTGCGAGCACTACCGCGCAAACTCGTGGAACGAGCGCAGCTAACAACAGTTTAGCAAACATGAAACAAATTTAAAGACGCAGCGGCAAAAGAGTTGGTAAAGATAAAAATAGCAAGTTTAATTCAAAATTTTGAGTTTAGAATTGAAATTTTAGAAAGAAATTGTAGGTTTTGTCATCCGCCAGACCCAATCCCGCTGGATGCTGATACACGGCATCCAGCGAAATGGGTTTCATCTCATGCACCTGTAGTAGAGTCGCCGTTGGTAATGCATACCTTGTAAAGCTGAAAATAGTACAGAAAAGTCTTCATCTTCAGTCCAACTTGTGCTTGAGATCAATAATCCTGGTCGATTTGGTTTTAACTCAACAGAACCATTTACAATTTGAGTAAATGCAGTGTAGTTATGATTTTTAGAATCACTCAACTGATCAAATTTAAGACTGAGCTTCTTAAGGATATCATGCTTTTGATTTAATGTTATGGGAGAGAACTTTTTGGGTGGCCTGTCATACAATGTTATAGCCCTAAAATATATTAATGAACGATAAATATATTTTTAACTCAAGTAATCTAGTACAATTTAACAAAATTGTTTATCATTATAATTAAGTCATAGATTTCATTGAATTTATTTTATGCTATGATTGGTTTTTTTACAGCAACTGTTTTATAGGCATTTAATTTAGTAAACCTTATGTATTATGTAACGAATTTTATGACATAAATTAGTTACAACAATAATTGTCCCCAACAAATTATGGCTCATGCAAATTATACCATAAGTTCGGAACAAAGATAAATATATTATAATGTGGAACCCCACTGTAATGAAACCAGTTATAAGAAGTACTTGCATATAATGAGTGAATTTTTTATTGTCTTGCTTGTTCAAATTTAAACAGTAATGTTTATAACAAAATTCATTTATAATGAGCATTTTTGCTGATCCCCTGCATTCTTATAGTGGTGTTCTTATGCAATAAATAGTGATTAAAAGTGTTATTTTAAATCAGTTGCTCTAGTATTAACAAACATCACCTTACATCCCTAAATAAAAGAATATATATTAATAAATGAAAAGCAATATAAATACATCATATCATATTTTAAGTAGTATACACATTTTTAGATTATTATACATACTTGATACCCCACTGCTTTAAAAGATCATCTTTCATAGCTCGAGTAACACAAAAATTGTAGTCAGCTTTCTTCCCAATATATGCTTCAACTTTTTTCGTAATTTTAACCAGAGCACTTCTTTCCCCAACGCTCATAGCCATTATGGTATGTGCATAATTATGCCAATCTATTATGAACTTGGCACCAATGATCTTTGCATATATCCAGCAAATGATTAGTGCAGGAATAGCAGGAGGATTCTGCACTAATAAATAATCAGCCCTTCTGGTTAAAAACAATAAAAATAATAAATTTAGCGATTGCCAAATGGTTTTAAAAACATAATTAAAAATTTTAGGGTATAATTGTGGACAGGGCATTAAATAATGATAAAATACTGAAGGTTTTAGTTTCACGTTTTCCATAGGTTGTGTTTCTCCATATCCTATGATATCTACTATGTGTCCTGCTTCTGCCAAAGATAAGGAATGATACTGCATTCTGGGACTCCTCCCTATGTCTCCCAAAACCACAACTTTTACATTTTTCGATTTGGACATACTGAGAATGCTTTTTTAAACATTAAAATCTAATATACGCTAATTGAAGAAGAAAATTATGCTTGTCAAGAAACAGTTTTTGGGAAATCAGACTTCAAGTTTCAGGTTAGAATCAAAGATAAGGTTAGAATTACTTTTAATCTTTTAAAGGTATTCTTGGACTACCAGGGAGAACATATGGACTACACCAAAAAGTTTTTGCTCTACAGTCTAAACTAGAGGTCAACAATCCTTTTGAGAAACATAGATTTCGAAAAGTTTTGGAATTCTGTAAAAACAAACTTTAAAGAATGAATTTTGTATTTAAAAACAAAATTTTAATTAAAAAAAAAACAATTTATAAAGCAAAGGCGAGTTTTTTTGGAAATGCGTAAAATTAAATTGAATTTTTTAACAAAAAACTAAGATGCTGAGATTTGATTTTACGAATAAAATATAAAGTGTACAAAAAGTTTTATAATTTAATGTGCGGCTGTTATTTTTTGACATGTTTACGTATGTTCCTTACTTGATTCGTACTCACTAAATTGACATTTAACCTTGACATACAAATTCTGCAGTACTATCAGAAATATAAGAGATCCATTAACGATTGCTTTTTTGGGTTTTTTGAAAGTAGGATTGAACAATAAATGATTTTTCTTCCATTATGACATCAAATAAATAAAATATTTTTTTAAGGTTATGTTTGTCCACTTGTCTGTCGATCAAGTAAGGAACATACGTCAACATAGTGTTACCAGTGGTTCAATGGCAAATGTCGCTACCGGGTCTTTAAAATTCCGCAAACGGCCGTTACCCAACAAAGAAAAACCACAGAAAGGGTAAAGAATTCTACAAAAAGTTTGAGCTTAAAGGATAGGACCCTTTTATTTATCTTCAAAGGGTAATTAAAGCCAAAGATATAATAAAACCTTTCGTTTACCTTTAAAATAAAGATCCCTAACAAAAATTAAAAAAGAATTATCTCACTAATTGAGAGCTATTTTGAATTTTTAAATGGCTTTGAACTCGTCGAGTAACATAGTATATTCGGAGAAATACATAGTTTTCCATAAGAAAAATAAAAATTAAGTTTTCTAAAGATTACTGCAATGATTGTGAATAATCTTCATGTAAAATTGTTATTAATTACTATCCGTTAAATGGCGTCACTGAATAAATCGGTATGTAAATTTTCAAACAACTAGTTTATTGTTGACTTTGTTTTTAAAAGTAAAATGCAACAATTTGGGTGCCCTCAAAATTTCGCTACTTTTTGCTCATGTTGTCGCCGCCGCTGCTACGCTGCTAAATACTTCAAATGTCGCTACCAATAGCAAAATTCCGCTATAACATAAATTTTCATAAAGAAACAACAATGATCAAAACTGCCTTAAAATAAGTCATTAAATTTGTAGAAAAGGATTTCAAGCGCCCATCCAAATGCATTTTATTTTTTTAATCGAAAACCATTCGTCAGACGAAAAAGGTTAAGAGGAAATTTTTACCAAAAAATAGTTTTAATATAAGCCACATCTATTAAAACAAAAACAGTGGCGCTATTGAAAATATTCAAAGTTATGTAAATCGAAAACCGCTCATTACACGAAAAAAGTTGAGGGGACATTTTCATCAAAAAATGAAGGATGTAAATGCAATTAGGACTTATTTTGAAAAAAGTGATGGCGTAACAAACTGAATTTTTTTTTCTATTTTTTAAACTTAAGGAATTAAATTTAGACCATTCAGACATACGCCCCCCGTTCATTACCACTGCACTGTTCAAGGTCCCTATGCCCATTCATACCTATACATAAAAAATACAATATTTAAAACAAAATTATATACTGAAACATTAATTTTTACAGTATTTGTTAAAGAAAGAAAAAAAATGAGAGCACAAATTTTTGACAGACTTTAAAATATATAGTATAAAAACCAAAATTCCACTTAGGCCATATAAATTCATTCACTATAACTCTATTCTGAGATCAAAACTCCTAGACACTCCATTAATTCTGAAAAACATAAACTGGGTTTAGGTAAAATAAAAGGTGATCAAATATCACAAACATCTATTTAGTAATAAGTATAATAATAGTAAAAAGTACTTTTGGAGTGGAATGTTTGTGGATTTATTTAATACTATATTATGGTGCAATAAATAATGGTTTTGGTTATGTATATAGCTATAATTTATAAAACTTAAAAATACTAATAAATATAATTTAAGTTTTTTTTAACAATAAAATCAACTTCTTGTATTAACTTCTCTTTTAATCTTTGGCTATATCAAACACAAATCATTAACAAGTATGTAGTTCTTTAATACTATGCGAGTGAAATACAAACCCTGACATGACATCAGTTAATGGCAATATGAGCATAAATACAGAAGAGACAAGGTGCTGAAACAAATTTTTCTTTATAATACACATCAGAAGGTTTATGACTCATTGACTAGAATAAAAATATGTGAAATAATTTGTATAAACAAAATATTTCAAAATAGTCACAATTCAAATAAATAAAACTTAGACTTATAACTGATCTGGATTTTTATTTGCCAAATTATTTTGACTAGCCAAAGGATCTAAATCAGCAAATAAACTCAGCCAGGCAACTTGCTTGTCAGTTTTTTCCGCTTTATCCCCACTTTTAGCGATTTTCTTTGGTTTGTCAGAATTTTTGACTGTGTTGTTGGTGTCTGCTGAATCTAACTTATCTAGTTCTAAAGCGGTGAAAGTAAATGAACCTTCTTGGATAAGTTGAGATGGCATAAAATTCCCAGACATCAAATCTGCATTTGCTGGCCATGTTAAATCAAGTAGTGCAGCAGATGATGCTGATCCTTCGGTGGGTTTGATTTCTTCCTCCTGTTGCAAAAATTCTTCCCCTATTAAATTCGAAACTTCAGGATCTGAATGAGATTCAATTTTGCTGTAAAGAATTTGAAAACATTAAAAATCTAGCGACGTATGTTTCAGGTATTTCTTTGATTTTTAAAAGTTAATTTAAGAGAACCTCCGTTTGGCTTTACTTCAAGGCATCAACAATAACACAATACAAGCTTTGTTTGTCATTGATAAATGTTTAAAATATTTCAATTTTGAAAAAAATGCTAGCGAAATTACCTCTTTTTGTTTTTTTTTAAGCCAAAATTTTAGGAAAATTGCAATGAATTTAAAATTTAAGTTGGACAGTCTGAAAAAAATTCCGAATTTTAGGCAAGATAATAATTTTAATATTAAATTCCGCATTTTTTAGACAAATTGACATTTCGACAAGTCTCTAAATTTACAGCAAAAAAGTCAAGTTTCAAAATTTCGTAAATTTTTAGATTTGTGGAATTGTGAGATTCAGTTGATCTTTTTACAGTCTGGATATCAAGTTGAAAGTAGAAATTTTAGGGAAAATGTAACAATTTTAATTTTAAGCTGAAATTTTTTTAGAAAAGTCAATTTTTTAGAAATTTCAAGTTTAAGACAGTAGACTCAAAATTGAATTTGTAATTTTGAAAATAAGTGAAAATTTCTGGAAAATTCTAAAATATAAAATAATTATTGTAACATTTAAAATTTTAAACTTGAAATTTCGAGTTTAAACTCAATTTTGAGATTAAAGTCAAAATTTGTTTCAATTTTTTAAAAAAAAAACATTAAAAATTACGATTATAATTGTAACATTTGGAGAAATTAAATTTTTTCAGTTTCACAAAAAAAGCTTAACTTAAAAGTTATTAGTTTTATAAATAAAACTAATTTTTAAAATGCACAAAATATTAAAATTTTTTATTTTTATTTGTTCAAAATATAAATAAAATATTTATTTCAATTTTTATTTAACTATGAAAATATGTTTTAATTTTGATTTTTTATATTTACAAATTATTTGAATTAACTGAAAGAGACCTCTTTTTTAATTATTTTACAACGTACACACAAAAAAAAAGAATTTATTCCAATATTCATGGTTTCTACTGCAAATCAAGCAAACTTCTGTAACAAAGGAAATGGTCTTTTGATAAGAACAGGAAATTGGTCATGCTATTAATAAACATTGTTAAAATATGTGATAACTATAAGAATTAAATCTTTGAATTTATAAAAAAAAAATTGTGGCCACATTACAGTTAATAAGGCTAATTAAATAATAGGATAAAAAAAAATTACCTATTTTTAGCATCTTCTTTACTACTTTCCTTATTTTTAATTTTATCACCTTTATCGCTGTATTCAGAGTTAAAAAATGTACTTTTATCCTTATCTTCGGCTGGAATGGCCAACTCTGTTACCACACTAAAATCATATGGTTCAACCTTCTGCAGTTTTGTCAAAGTTAAGGACAGTGTGTTAGCTACATTTTTCGAAAATGAGGCAATGGCATTTTGGTATGGAACCAGAGCGTGCGAAAACATATTGCACCTCGCAGCAGCCAGCAAATCTACTTTTTGCAAACAAGCCAAAGTATATTTATCAAATTTAGTCTTTGTGGTTTTAACATAAGTTTGCGTTTTCCGAAATTTTTCTAACCCATGTCCTGTATCTGGGTCTAATTGAGAAGAAGCTGATTTCATCCAACTTAATGCAGCTCTATATTCTGTTCTACATTTTTCCATCTCTGTGACAGTGGCTCTTGTATCTGTAACGGCTCTCCCTCTGAATGTATCCACTTCATGGTGCAATCGGACGAGCGGGGTTCTAACAGTTAATCTTTGATGGCCGGAATAAGACAATGCTTTACCTGCAATTGTCAAAATTTGTCCGGCGTTTGCGTTTTTTTCATTCTTGCCACATTCCTTCAAATAACGACCAAGTGCATTCTCCTCTTGGGCTAAGTAACACAATCGTTCCTGATATAAGTCGATTACCCTTTGAAGTTGGACACAGCTTTCATTTATCGACTTGAATAATTCCAATTTGGCGTCCAATTCAGCATCTGACGAGATAATGCATTCGTCCTCTTTTCCGCCGAGTTTACGAAGAACACTTTTCTTCGTTACCCAGTATTGATGTTGCATATTTAAAGAAAAATACTGAGTGAATTATAATTCGAATACACATTTCTTGTGGTTGACAAACATTTTACATTTGCACAATTTAACGATGACGTTTCATGTCAAAAAGTAGAAAGCCATAAAATTAATTTGACGTTAAGGTTTGGCACATTTGAACTACCACTGAACAGAGCTAACTTCTAGCATTAGTTACAGCTACCAGGAATGGATTCAAAAAACTTTAAATAGACAACAAAAGTAGTATAGTCGATTTCAGATAAATCTGCATCAGCGTAGGCACTGAACTTCTAATTTTGTAGTGGCAACAATAAGAACTAATAATATTTAGACAGTCTTTTTCTTAATGGTGTTCTATGTTCTTAAAATCCTAACCTGAATATCATTAAATAAGTTGATTTGTTATCGGTTGTTTGTTTGCTGAAAATAATTAAATTGCTAATAATGCTAATAAAAAGAATCTGAAAAAAATTTATTTCTACTATTTATGCCAAACAACCCCCTGAAATATAGGCAACACATTAATCATCAAAATGTTTTGCGCATGAAGGTATCTTTATTTCTGGTGATTTCTTTGGAAACCTATCTAAAGGTTGATTTAATATTCACGGTCTACTCTTATGAACATTTATCTGAAATGTGCTATACGATACGCTCGCTATTTTTGTTGTGGTTGACGTTCTAAACAAATTGAGTTTCAAACCGTAAAGTTCTTTAGGGCTACTTTAAAATTTCAAACATTTATTTTAAAAAATTTTTCGTCCACTTTTCATCTTAGATGGATAATTTTAAATTGCTGTAGGCGTAAGGTATGAATTAAATGAAAAATCAAGTCAAATAATTATTAAATGTAATAATAATTATGTGAAAAGTCAAAAGTCCTTTATTGTAGAGATTTAACTCATTTGTCGAACTAGGTGAAAGTGAAGCCGAGGACGTTTGTATAAATGGATGTCGAGATGCAAGCCGTGATGTTTGCCTCATTTATTTCGTCTTTGCATTGCATTAGATTCTAATTGCAATTAAATTTTAAATGAATTGAAATCAACTTTTACATATCAGCAGAGAAAATGCTTTAATTAGCATGTATAGCAAAAATGTTCACGTAATAAACAGCTGAAAGCCAGTTACAAGTAATTTAATGGGAGTTAAGTCTCTTGAATATTTGTACGACTGACTAGTGGCTTTATGTCGGAAGGGTTTACAACGACCGTACCGTACTGATGAGTCTAAGGAAGGCCGAAACTAGTCTACGGTTGTCCTTGTAAATATTTTCAACTTTCGGCACGTTTAACTGTTTAATTACAGAACATTTAATTGATCATTTGTCCCTTATTTTATTTTTGAGAAACAAAGAATGAGCATAAATATGGAAACTAGAAGGTGGCAGACTGGAGCTGTCAGTCGTCCGAAGTAGTACCAGCTCACGTATCATTAGGAGGCGGTGAAATGATCATTTTTCCGTTTCTGGCACGTGAATCGGTTTCTGTTATTCTTCTTTCCTCATCCTGTTCTTGTCCCTATTTTCTTTTTTCATCTCCTCTGATTTTTTTCCAGTAGTTACTAAAAACAAAGATGATGAACTCTCTTCGTGCAAAAAAATCCGGACGTAAGCTACCCTCCCGTTCGGATGTTTGGGTGGAGAGTGTGCGGGAGAGTCCAAAATCGATGGAAAAGTCTAATGTGCCACAGAACAAGTCATTTTCAAATCATTTATACAAAATTCAGTTCTGTAAAATGCGGGAGCTAAACTCAAATCTAAACTCGGTTCATAAACACCTTCAAATAGAAAGACCCTATGTGTTAGCTTTGGCAGAAACCCAAGTTTCCTCATCCATCATTACGGTTCACTTGCTTTGCCCTAATCACGACTTGCAGACAAAGTTTGGACACAAGAGGAGAATTTGTGCTTTTACGCGAAGCGACCTGTCTTGTCAAGGAGAAGAAACACTGAAATTAGTTGATCATGATGTGATTGAGTTGAAAATCTGCTCCAAAAGAGAATAATTATCATTTGTTCACTTCGTCTATCTCTAAACGATCCCTCATATAGGGAGCTTTTCTCTTACCTCTCCGTAACCTTTGATCACCTACAGACGAATTATCCAAATGCTAGGTTGTCTTTCTCTGTGAGTTCAATGTACACAACATCCCCTGGTTAAGGTTTTCTTACCGAACTGACGACGCAGGAAGGATACCCACAAGGATTTCTGATGTAGATACCCATCAACCTAATCTATTCGACATTTTTCTTACAAATTATCCAAATTCGTATAAAATCACTGTGACAACACCACTTCGAAATTCCGTTCACAAGCTTGTAACAGACTTTCGCTCGCTTCATATACCACCTCCCTCTCAGACACAGCCCCGTAGCATTTGGCACTTTAACTCTGCAAACTGGGAAGAATTAAGAGACTTCTTTGCATCTTTTCCATGGCAAGAAGTCTACTTTAACTCAGACAACCCTTTCTCAGTCGCCGAATCCATCACACAAACTATCCTGGTTGATGTGGAATGCTCAATTCCCTATTCCTAAAAGAAGTCTGCCATCGAAAATACTAAATTTCGGTTCAGACTGGATTCGAACTTTTTATTCTACAATTGGAAATTTCGAGCTAAAATTGAAATTTTTGACAAAAAAAAAACAAAATTTCAGATTTATTCTCGACATTTCATTTACTCAAAATCTCAAGATCAAGTCTAAAATTTGGAATAAAGTTAAAAGCTTTGTTTTGAACTCGAAATATTAACCTTTTCCACTTAATTTCTACTCAATTTTCAAAATGCCCAGAAAAACTTGGAATTTGTCAAAAAATTGAAATGTTGTATTTTTTTAAAGGTAGAGATTGAAATATTCTCTGTAATTTATTTGCGAAGTATTCATATTTGTATGCAGTTTTATTGGGATATACACATCTGTTTATAGGAAACCAACAAACACAAATAGATACCTAAATTACACATCAAATCACAGTAAAAATATAAAAATAGGTGTAATAACTTCTTTAATTGACAGAGCTAAAATATCAGCACGAGTTCTGAAATATATAATAAAGAAAAAATTAATATTACATCAGTATTACAAAAAAATGGGCATCAAAAAGATTTTGTGGAAAAAGTTATAAACAGAAGAGAAACAGGATCACACAATCATAATCATGGCATCATAAACACATCACACATTCAAGATAAAAAAACCTTGATTATTCCATACATACCAGGTCTCTCGGATAAAATCAAATGAATAGGCCAAAAGTTCAATATACGTACAGCATTCAAAACCCAAAATACTCTAAGATCATTACTAGTAAATACAAAACCAAAAAATGAAACACAACATACTAAAAATTGTATTGTAAGCAACCAGAGTTGGCCCGCATTGTTTATATTTCGTGGCGCCAATTACCAGGAAAGAATTCCAATCTCAGCTTGTCCCGGCTGCGGGGATACTCTCCCAGCGTCACTCGGGCCTGGCGGAAGTGGATTGTTAATTCGATATTCCTGTTCAGTTAATCGATAAATCGTTACCTGTTTTAACATTCGTTTAATTAATATTTTGAAGTTTGTGTTACCTTTTATTATCGTTATAATTTGTGTTACCTTTTATTATCGTTATAATTTGTGTGTCGCTACCGTTATTGATGTTTAAATTATGGAGGAGGAACACGAATCTAACAGTATTTATAAAATAACCTGCGAATGCAACAAAATTTACATAGGTGAAACATCCAGACCTATGTGGATTCGTATTAACGAACATAAGAATTACCTAAGTAAGGGAGATATTTCAAAATCGAAAATTTGCGAACATCCTTTTCAATACGATCACAGAATTCAGTGGACAAAATCCTGCATTATTGGCAAAGAAACACATTATGAAAAAAGAAAAATTAAAGAAGCAGCTGCCATTGTTAAAACGAGAAAACAACTGGGTCGCCTTAGAATCACCTAGGGAATAACCTAATAAACTGTCAGAATTACTTTCTGACAGCTTACAAAAAATTTGTAAAGGAACAAATTTAAATTTGAATTGGTTTTCTGACGACGGGCAGAGAATAACACTGCCCGAAACGTTAAAATTTTAAATAATCTTGTTGTTATTTATTTTTTTAAGTCGTTTAAATTTTAATATAGTTTTAAGTGTTTTTTCAGTGTTGAGTCCCAAACAGCGATTGACAAACCAAGATCCAACGCAATCGCTGTTTGCGGCAATCTAAAACAGATTGCCATTCCTTAATAGAAGGTACTGAAATTTAGGATTGTGAAAGGAGTGACCGGCGAAGAAAAAGCCAATAAAACTGCATACAAGTAGAGATTAAAGTTTAAATTTATAATTAGTTAGCCCTCAGCTACCTCATCTTAACTCTAATGAAACGACCTTACATGGCGAACGAAACATCAAAAATAGTGGACTAATGCGTCCCTGTTATTAGCGTTTAGGGTTCATTATTAATCCGATACAATCGACCTACTGATGCTGACGCAAAAAGAGTTCGAGCATAGATTTATCGGTTTAGCGACATCTAAAAATTGCAATGTGTACTATTTCGTGGTAATATCGGTGGTGGTTATGTGCATTAAATGTAAATAAATATAAACACCACCCCTTTAAATAATAAGCACCGAACATTATGAATTTCTGTTAATTACAATATTCAATGGCCAAGAGGGTCGAAATGGGGTCAGAAAGTGATGAAATTCTGTTAGAAGATTCTGATGAGTCTTTATTGGACATCAACATTAATGAGGTATAATTGATCCATTTCAGATATATTTTAATAATTTGCATTAATTTAACTTTTCCAGTTAAATGACGCTGAATTTGATATTCCCAAAGTGTCTCCTCCTTCACTGGAAAGTATTTTATGGGACATGGAATCAGAAGAGGGCAGTGATAATGCTTCCTTGCACTCTTTTCAGAGCATGAAAGCTAAATTTCATTCAATGCTCTCTCATTGTATTCTGCAAGGTCTTTCAACACAGATTTCTTCAGCAGGGGTAATGTATCTGTTTATTTTTTAATTATGCATAAATAATTTTAAACAACTTTCAGGAACGTGTTGGGGCAGGTTTACCGACCGTTATTTGCAATAGCCTTAAGTATGTAGCAATTGGGACTTCACATGGTTATATATTAACATTCAACAGTGAACAGAATTTGTGCTGGTGTTGCCAAGATGCAAATTCATCAGATCAAGGGGCAATTTCTGCAATGGCATTCAATGTTGATTCCTCTAGACTTCTTGTGGGGTAATTTTTTTTATATAAAATTTAGCATTATTATAGATTTTGTTAAGGTATTAGTGGTTTTTAAAATGGAAGGTCCTGACTATGAGGACATTTTAAAGGGAATGCTTTTTTCAAAGTTTAAGATTAAGCTGGTTCCACATCAATAAAAATTTGTGCTGTGTTTTATGTCACAAAAAGTTCGTTTATATTTACAATTTTTCCACTGTATTTAATAAGTTTACTATGCATATAAACCGATTCAGCAGTATGACAAACAAGAACTTTCAAAATGTCCAAACAATATGTTTAACAAAATGTTCCTTCACATTTCGAATTAAACAACTTAATTTCTAAATTAAAGCCAAAATTTTGAGTAAAACTTATATGTTTAGATTAAAGTGAAAAAAATTATAGGATTATAGGTTTTCATTATTTACATTTTTGCTATATTACTCTTTTTTTTTTAATGGTAATTGTCTCAGGCATCATGCATATTTAGTGATAAATACATATGGGAATATACTTGGCAATAAGATGGGAAATTATTTATGAAATAACAATGCAACTGATAAGTCAGGGTTACTTAACCTGGGGTCCATGGACCCTTAGACCCTTACCCAGTCCTACCTATTACAAAATATTTTTTAATTCCCTTGTTTTGTTTTCCTACTAGCTAAATACAATAGGACAGGCTCTCCCTTTGTTCATGCAGCCAACCAAAAATTTATATCCTCAACTGCGGGAACCTTTTCTTGTAAAATTTGACTTCTTTTATTAAATCTGGCTTTCTCAAAATTTCGAATATTCATCTCAAATTCGACGTTTTTTTTCCTTCCAAATTTCGTCATTTATCAAAATTTGACTTTTTCTAAAAATTTTTACATTTTTTTTTTTAAATTCAACTTTCTTTAAATTTTGACTTATTTATTAAACTTAGCCTTTTTCTCGAAATTTGGATATTTTGATAAAAAGGTAAACATTTTAGGAATAATATTTTAATAACAAAAAATTTTAATAAATTTTGAAAAATATTTTTGAAAATTATGAATTTTTGTAAAAAGACAAAAACTCCACAAAATTCAAATTTTGACGTTTGTCTCAGTAGTGGATATTTTCTGACGTGACAACGGTGAAGGGGAAGAGCTTATCCTTCACTGAGGCGGTAGTTCAAAAATAAATGTTCAGTCAAGAAATTTCAACCTTTTTTTGAAACTTCGACTTTTTTCTGAAATTTTCCAAAAAATTTGCCTGTTTTTTTTGAAATTTTGACAAAATTTGACTTCGGGAAATTTTAAATTTTTACTAAATTACGATTTTTTTCGCATAATTTCGATCTCGTTCTCAAAATGTCGAACTTTACCTCAAAATTTTGATTTTTTTAAAAATTTGTTTGCGTTTTTGAAACTTTTTAGGAAGATTTTTACCTCGAAAATCGTTTTTTTCTCGAAATTTCGATATTTCGAAGTTTTTCCAAAATGTCAAATTTTTATTTTTATTTTGATTTTCTGAATATTCCGACTATCTATTCTAAAATTGTTTTTTTTTAATTATAATTTGTCTTTTTCTAAATTAAAACTTTATGTACTAAAAATTCTACTTTGAAGTGTATTGGAGATTTTGAATATTTTATAGAAATTTAAGGCTTTTTCTCGAAATTTTTACTGTCCGGAAATTTCAACTTGTTTCTCAAAATTCGTTTTATTCTCAAAGTTTTGACTAAATGTCTTATGCTTCTGAACATTTCTAATTAAAATTGAGCTTTTCATCCAAAATTCGACTATTTCTCAAATTTTTTTTATTTTTATAAAATTGAACTGAAATTTTAATGATAATATAAATTTTGGGAATAATATTTTTACAAAATGTAGAGAAAAAAATTTGTAAATTTGGTGTTTGGTAAAATATAAATGAAAATAAAAATTGTGATATATTTTTAGAAACTGGGTTTTTTCCTACAAAATTTTCCAAGTCCTAGTGAAAAAGCCAACATTCGCATTCGCTTTCGCGAATGTTGGAAATGAATATTCGCATTCGCATTCACAAATGTGGGAAAACCAACATTCGTTACATCCCTAATGCATATATCATATTTGAATAATTACAAATGTGAATTGCACATCAGCTCTGTGTTAGACAACGTAAAACTGTTTTTGTTTATTGATAGCATGAAACACTGAGACTAATGTATCACATATAAGATCTTATACATATTTTTACTCTTTAGGGACTGAATTTCGAAAAATTCTTTTTAGAGGATGCCTATGTCATAAAGAATATGTGCCAAATTTCAGGTTTGTAAGTTAAATAGTTCGGAGATTTCTGATAAATGAACGGTATTTGGCAATTCGAGGAAAACATTTTTACGATAACGGGTCTTGTATTAATATCAAGGATCTGAATTGGGTGCTTCTTAAATGATAACCCCCTGATTTTTATTCGATTTATGGAATTTGCGGCCTTTTTTGGTTTTTTGGTGAAACCAATGTCCATATTTATCTGTCATAGTTTTTAGAGTCTGTCAATTTTTCTGTAGAAATTTGCGTTTGTGAGGGTTGCTTAAACAAATCATTTATTTTTTACTGATGCTCATTTCAGTCAAGAGCTGAAAATTGCGACAGATTTGAAAAGTATAACCTAATAAAAAATAAAATGGTTCATGATGATTAAACCTTATATGATAACGGCAACTTGTGCATATTTTAGGTATGAAAGAGGTTTTATCCTAATGTTGGATGCTCACAAGGGTGACGTTCTTCGAAGACTGCCAGATGCCCATGCTCCACAGACTGCAGTGTTGCATTTAAGATTTACATTTTTAAACAATCTAGCTTTATGTGGGGATTCGTCAGGATGTGTATTTTCAATATCTTTCAACAGAAGATTGGGAGTGCGATCTTGGGATTCTAAATGTTTATTCTCTGGAGCAAGAGGAGAAGTCTGCGTATTCGAACCGTTAGTTCAAGGGCATGATATGAACTTTTTAACCCACAACATTTTAGTAGCGATGGCAACTTTATCAAAGGTATGTGTTACTTAGACTTTTAATTTGGATGACGTAGAAATATGTTTTAGGTCATCATTATATCAATTCGTCCGAGATTGAAAGTATTATTTAGTCAACCGCTTCCAAAAATTTCGACTTGTTTACCACTAATATCATGGCAACTAGTTTCAGTTGGTAGAACATTTCAACCCGTTCTAGCTTGGGGCAGAGGCACAGAGTTGCATTACACGCGCGTATCGCATGGGTTAAATAGCAAGAAAATACGCCTACTTCCGTTGAAATCCGTGCAGTTAAATTATACCTTATCTGCGATACATTGGTTAGGAACTCGTCATCTTGCGTTATTGGACAGTAGTGAAAATCTGCGCTTAGTCGACGTTAAATCTCAACAGGAATTGGAAATTTTGGAACTTGCTGGAGCCGGACTTGTTTACGGCTCTGCCCATTTTAAAGCTTTAGCTGTTGGGGGAGGTGTCAGTGAAGCTTTCGCTTTAGCGGGTGAAAGGGCTTGTTATAATAGTTTATCTAGTAGAGGAGATCAACTACTTGTGCTAGGAACTAAAGCTGTACATATGATTAAATTGAGAACATGGCCAGAAAGATTGCTCTATTTGAGCGGGCAAGGCCGATGGGCTGAAGCTCTTAACTTAGCAGCAGAAGAGGGCTTAAATAAGGAACATTTTACATCCACTTTGCTGAAAAAATACCTTGTGAATTTAAATCAGAATACTGTTGATAAGGATAGTTTGACTGCTGCTGTTAATTGCTGTGTTAAGTTAAATAAAATGTAAGTTCAGTGAAAGTATTCAGATATTAGGGATAAATTGATTTTAAAAATGAATAAGAAGATTTTTTCAGTTAAATTGATTCCGTATTTCTTTCCAGGGATAGGTGTTCACAATATATTTAGTTGTTTTTACATTAAAAAGTATGCACTCTTTATTTATGTATATTGCATAAACTATAGGTTATTTTGAGAAAATGGTTAAAACTTTAATTTTGTCTAAAAACTGAAGGTTAAAGAGTGAAAAATGGCGAAATTTCGTTAGACTTAGATAGACAGGTAGCTTAACTCCCCATCTTGAAGTAGATATTTGGAAAACTATGCATAGAAATATCAGAAATCTCTTCTTTTCTTTCACGCAAAAGAAAACGCAGATAACAGATAGTAAAAAACTAGAGTAAAAGTAAACCATTGTATCTCTAAATTTCATATTTCACGTTTAAAATTGACATTTCAGAAGGAAAAAAAATGAATAAAAATTTTTAAGGACACTAGAAATTATAACTTTAAACTTAACATTTTTTAAAATTGGTGAAAATTTCGGGAAATATCAGAAATGAAAAGACAATTCAGTGGGAACCGTAGAAACAAACTATTCATTTAACTATCATCATTTATAAGGCCTATGCTTATAATTAGGTACTTCATCAGTAACAAAAACTTTGTGGATGTAAAGAAAAATAACAGAAGAGGCAAATTTTCGTAGAGATATTAATTTATAGTGATAACAAATCTTATTTTTCCTCCTGAGATGCAACCTTAAATAAAACATATCTTATTTCAGGGATATTTTGTGCAACGAGCTTTGGGATGCAGTTTCTAGTGATACCAATAATATAGACTGGTATTTTACCTTATTAACTGATCATATAAGCAATGGAATGTTAACGTCAATAACACCGTCAATTTCGCAGCTGCTAGTGTCGTATTTAGAAAGCAAAGACATACAAGCTTTGGAAAACGTAATTTTATCATTGGAAATAAGTTGCCTGGATTTACATCAGGTCCTTAAATTATGCAAAAAACACAGATTTTATAATGCTTGGATACATCTAACCACAAAGACAATGGGAGATTACTCTAGTCCTCTGACTGAATTTTTGTCAGAACTGTCTCCAAATAACCATCGATTAGGCAATATAATGTTGGTTTATGTATCTTCGTGTCTAGCTGGTTTAGGTTACCCAAGTGGTACAATACCTAAAGATGACACACCTAAAGTGAAATATGATGTTTTGAGATGTCTGGAGACGCTTCATTCTATTAACCGAGATGAAAATGAGGGCACCTATCCATATTTAAGGGCTCTTCTTAAGTATAATACAAGGGAGTGTCTCAATGTCGTTGAACTGGCTTTTACGGAGGTCGAATTTTCAGGAGAAATGGGTTTGCTGCAGAGACAAAGGCTAGTGCAAATATTAATGCAGATTGTTACACCACCTGAATTCTCGGTAGGTAATTTTAATTTCAATGACATTTATTTTAATACAAAAATTCGGTTTTTCCCAAATATCGTCAGAAAAAATCGAAATATTTTAAATTTAAAAAAGCAGAATTTTTATTAGATTCTTTTTTATTTTTAGGAAGGTGAAGCTATAAACCTTACCTGCTTTATATGCCGTCTAGTCATTTCAAATAATCTTCACATAGAAGACTCTTTATTAAATAGTTTAATCAAGTCGCTAACAAGCAAAACAAAGGAGCCGTTAAATTTACGAGATCATCTCGAGCGAGAGCAAGTTTGGTTGGATATGCTGAACTCAAATATGCTCACGAACATTGATGATGAAATTATGTTAAGATTAGCATTAGATGCGGATTGTTACCAAGTCTTGGAGCATATTTACGAAAGACTGAAAGATTATAGTAATTTACTCAGTTGCTATATGAACGATCCTATTAGAAAAAACGAAGCATTTAGTTACATATCTAATCATATAAACGAACCAGAACGGTGTATTCGGCAGCAGTTTCTTCTACACTTCCGGGAATTGGTGGAAATTGACAGCAAAAAAGCCGCAGAGTTAGTCTTTGAACATTTTAGTGATTTAATTGAGCAATTTATCGCAATGTTAGAAGATGATGAAGACTTACAGTACAAATTTCTAAAAGAAATCGTTAATCATGACATTAAATTGCCACCTCATATAGCTGAACGTTATTTAGAGTTACTATGTATAAAAAATTCCAGTACTGTCTGCTCCTACATTCAAGTGAGCTCTTGTAGAATCGATGAGGCTATGAAGATAACAAAAGAATATGAGATTCATGAAGCGACTGCTCTTCTCCTGGAGCAGGGAGGTGAATGGATAGAAGCGCTGGATTTGCTATTACAGCACGATTTGCTACAAAATGCTATTAATCTTTGTATACGAGGTGCTGAACATTTAGACTCGGAAGGAGCCCAAAAGCTTTGGTTGACGTTGTTGCAGCATAAAACTAGTTCTAAAAATTTTTCTTCAAGACAATTATTACACGCAGCAGCTCCTCATGTTCCACCGTCCCAGCTACTGGAATTAGTCACAAATGCAAATTTTGGTGACATCAAATCCTTGCTACAAGACATTTTGACTGATTATAGGCATGACATTCAAATGTATTCAACTACTTTACGCCTTATGAGTAGAGATCTTCACCAAGGTAAGATCATATTTTTGAAATGATGCGTAATGATAAATCCACCGTTTTGAAATTGTGATAAATATCGATTAAAATATAGATTCATTGCAGTGTAGACATAGTTGAAGTTAGACTAATAATTACACTTTACAGCTTTAGCGAAAGCCTTATATTCGAATGGGAAGGGAATATGCGTATCAACAAGAAACTGTAGCCTGTGTCAAAACTCATTGACTTTTATGAAGAATTCGTCAGAAAATGAAGTGGCAGTTTGGGGTTGCGGGCATTGTTTCCACGTATCTTGCTTACAGGCCAATGATTCGGGGGATATATGCCCACAGTGTAGAATTAAAGCTAATTTCATACCTCCTCGAAAAACTAAACAACCTTTAAATAGTGATGAAACGTCTAGAGGGCGCTTTAGACCTGACCTGGAAGGTCACTTTTGAACTAGTCCAATTAATTGTATACATGATTTATATTATGCTATTTATATTTTAGGTAGGCATGTTAGAATTTTGATTACCTATAATGTAAAAATGTGATATTTATATTTTTAATATTTGTACATAAAATAAATTATATACATGTTTTATGGGGTGATTTTATTTAGTAAATTTAACTTTTAATACTAGGTTATTATTATGCTCTAAATAATAGCCAACTGAAATGGATTGCATTAAACAAGGAAGGGGAAAGTTGACATTTTCCAAAGAGGAATTAATATTTCTGGAAAAAGCCAAAAGGTCAAACGAAAGTTGTAGAATTTAAAAAAAATTGAAACAAAATTTTTTAAAAAGTCCAAATCTTCAGAAAATTAAATTTTCAAGAACTCGAATTTTTAAAAATTCAAATTTTATAAATTGTTGACAAAAAGTCGAGATTTTGAAAAAGCTGGCAATTTCAAAAAAAGATCAAATGAAAAAAGTAATTTTGGAGTCGAAATTGTCTAAATGTAGGTTACAATTTTTAAAAAACTGAAATTTTGAGAAAATGAAAATTTTGAACAAAAGAAAATATTCAATAAAATTAGTTTCAATAATAGTCGAATTCTTGAAGAAAAGATAGAAATTGTTAAAAACTTATGAAAGTTTAAAAAAAGCCAAATATTCAAAGCCGAATGTACAAAAAAAAGTTGAAATATTTAAAAGAGGTGATAATCTTCAAAGTCGAAATGTTTAAGAGTCGAAATTTTCAAAATGTTTTGTAACAATAGGGGAGTTGACATTACAAAAAATACCTTAATTAAACAATGTAAATATAATAAATTATTTAGTAAGAAATTATCGGTTTCTATTCATAAAAACACGTGATTGGTTTATTATTAAAATTTTAAAATTGCAATATTCTGCTCAACCAACGAATGTCACAAGACTAGTGATGTGTAACACTGCGCTGCGCCGCGTAATTGTGCCAACTCATTTCATTGCGCCGACTGAGTTAACGCACTTTTTAAATGCGCCACAGCGCCCAACTCATTTTGTGATTTTTTAAGAGTACTGATGCGATGTGCGAAATTTGCATTGCGGACGATCATGTGGAATATAGACTGCAGTGCTTGGCTTCACGCTGCCAACTCACAGAGTTACTGCGTTACGAAATTACGAGTCACTCTAATAGGAAGGTTGACGGTCACAGTAAATAATTAATACAAGTACAGCACTTCGCGCACAGAAATACATAAAATAATTATTTTAAGATGAGATAGCCCTAAAGGTTTCAAATTGTTGTAATAAGATAAGAAATATGCAACCTATAAAATATTTATAGCCGTTGCTTGTAAATTGAGAAGTAGACGAAACGATTAACGTAAAGAACCAGCACATGTGCGGAAGCGTTGAAGCGATCTCTGCGTGTCCCTCTCGAAAACTCAACTCAACATCTCAACACGCCAGCTACGTGCTACGGAAACGTACGAAAGTTCCAACCACTATTATCTGCGCCATGGCACAATGGACAATGTCCATGGGTAGGCAAAACCTCTTCAAAATTCGTGAAACTGTAGCTAAGATATCTAGAAAAACACACGTTTTTGTTTCAGTCAAATAGACCAAGTATTTTTCTCAATTTACAGAGTTATTAATATCAGTTAATTTCGAATAATTTGCGAGCGCGCGTTTCGTTAATGACGTCACATTACATATACGATACGACTATACGACTCGCGGTGCAGACAGACCGACCGCTTTGTATTAGTTTTGTTGTATTTTTATATGTACCGACATCAAAATGCAAGATAAGTATAGTTTTGTACTACAGGAAACTTTTATGGTTTACCTTTTACACTAATAAACAAGTTAAGTTGATCTAAGTATCGCCCCTTTTTAATAAAAATTTGGGATTTGGCATGATCACCTGATGTTTTTAATAAGTTAGGCGTTAGGCGATTTAGAGTATCCATTTTTTGGATGTAAATCTCTCGTATTTAAAGGGTTCGACCACTAAGAAACTTTTTCACGAAAATACATTTTATCACCGAACTGGCTTAAATGATTTTAATAAAATTTGTTAAATTGGGTTTTTGAATCCAGAAAATGCCATTTTAACAAAGTTCCAGGCTTATGTATTTTATTAACATTATCCATTTAATATTTTTGTACTGTTAAATCGTTGTAGTTATTGTGTTTGTTTCTCGGAACAGAAGTGACAAGAGAATTATTTAAGATATTCGACGTTTTGGTGACTATATTAAGGAGTATTTTTTAAAAAGCAATCGCAATATTTCTCTGTTGTTTCAGGCAACAGAATTTAAAATTTCCTGTAATGTGTAAACCCCCTCTGTCTCCCCTAAAATTGGGTTTAAATTATATTTAAAAAAAAAGGATCGCAAATTTTCGGAAGATTTTCATTAACTCTAGTCGTAATTTGATATACATAATTGATTTTTCTTGCACAAATTATGATGATTATAACTCGCAGAGGCAAGGCTGCACTTTAGAATACATATTTGTAGAAACAAGTCTTATTTTCACCCTAAAAATCCGCTCCTAAAATACGTACAAAGAAGTTTGAATCACCTTGTGTATCCAAATACCAACACGTTGGGAAAAGAAGTTATTTTTTCTTGACAATTTTGAAAGCTTAAAACTTTAAAACAAAGATATTTTAGTAAGCTTAGTTAATCATAGTAAATATAAAGTCAAGCGTTATCGGTGAAATAATATGTAAATTAAGTTATTGCCAACGCTGGCACCTACCTATAACATAAGAACCTAATAATAAGTGATAAATAAACACGAACATTTTCTTTTCCAAAAAGAATAATTGTTACAATTAGCAATACGACATTTAGTAATAAGAAATACTTGTTTCATACATCAACGTGATCTTCCTATTAGTACACACTTCATAGCTTTTGTTATTTCTCTCGAATTTTGGCGTCAAATAAAACAACAGAAATAAATGTTTCCCGCGCATTTGTTGTCATGTTTGCAGAATTTGGCACAAAGCAATATTTCTTACTTTTTGGATTGGGCATGTTAAGAGTTTAAGGCAGTTTTAGTGCTTAAACAGTGCGAGCATAAATGCAACAAACGCGCGAATATTTAATATGACGTCACAGTATGGAGCGCGGTCCATCAGCTGAAATCAATCTAATGAATTAAATACCTTGAAAACTATATAAGATATCGAAATAATTTAAACGCAGTGTTTATTTATTTTCAATGTAGTATACCGTGAACTGAAAATCTAAAATTGTTGTTATTCTCCATTGAGTTAACTCAATGCGCCAACTCAGTCTGTTGCGCTTGAGTTACTGAATTAACTCGCCAAATTTCTCTGTGCTACCTATCCCTACATAAGATGATACTGGCCATGACTATTTTAAGTTAGACGTCACTTGTTGAGCATATTCAACGGTTGCGAGTTCGCTAGCGTTTATCTTTGGCTATTGTATCGTGCTTTTATGTGTGTTGTGGTGCTTTTGCTCTTTTTTTTTATGGGAATATGAACCAATTTTGTATACTGAGTAAACGCGTCGGCCCTAAACCTTTGATGAGAATTCACTATTTTATACGAAAATTTTGACAGGATTTTGAACGTTACTTGCGCTTGTTTGGCTACTCTATAAATAACGTTACCATCTGATTGAATATGGCGGTTCGTGTTTCTGCGCCAATGTTAATAGGTAAATCCTATTTCAAATATTTGGTCTTATAAAGCGATTTTATTTAAGGGAAATAAACAGCTTATGTGAAATAATACAGCGGTGTGAATGTTTTAAGAAAATTTAAAAAGAAGAGTCTAATGCCTCATTGTCTTAAAGTCGGAATTTTGGAAACTGGAAATTTTTTTAAAAAATAAATTTTTGCGAATAAGCCGAAATTGAGGCGTTTTTAGGTTTTTTCTTTTCGAAGATATTCTTAATTCACAGTTATTACTCCTTGGTATATTTTATTAGTTAACGGTCTCATTTACAAAAAAAAACAAATTTAAAATCTAGACTTTATTTTTCATCAAAATTTAATATCATTCATTCCTGTGCTACAACGGTTGTGCTTTATTACAAAATATAACAATTTACGACAACTAAGACATACTGTAAGTCAGTCGAATGTTTGGAATCAACTTAATGGTAGGCAGGTTAAGTAAATTTTAATAGAACAAAATATCTTTATTAAACGGAGTTGTCTGCAATAAACTGGAATTTTACACATTGCTATTATTCGGCTGCACATCGTAAGCTGAAGTAGATTTGAAATTATTCGAGATTCAGTCATGGAATGGTGCTTGATTTCTATATACAAATAGAAATAAAGTTTGTTGAATTTACATGAAAAACATATTTACTCACTTTATCAATTCAAAGAGTGATTATTTCTTTTGACTTGAAGTGCTTTGTGGAATTATCTTAAACACTTTTGTTTAATTTTTGAAATGCATATTTATAAAAATAAAACAATTTAAAATTTTCCTTCAAGCATAATAATGGAAAATCATTATTTTAAATAATTCAGTCAATTCAAATTTCTTAGATAATAAATTTATTATCTAGGGGATTATAATTTCATCTTCTTTATAAAAATCTTCATTATGTTTTTATAACTATTTAAATTACAAAACTTTGTTAAGTACTTACAGTTGAATACCTAAAGTGATTATTGAGAAATATGTATATGTAAAAGGAATAAAATAGGTTAAAATAATCAGTAATATGCCCAAAAATTTGCTAAGGGTTACACTGCTATATTCACAGACCTTTTACATATTTTCAGTTATAGTACGAAAGTAATTTCCTAGCTGCCAATAAATATATAAAAAAATATCACATTACAATTGCCACTTTCAGTTTTATTTCAGATTAGCTACCAAAGTTTGAACTTATAGCTGCTTGTACTAGTAGATAGAAAAATAAAAAATTCCAGTTTATTGTTGAACAACTTACATTAAATCCGTGAGAATACTTAAAAATAGCTGCATTTCAATCTTATTAACTAAAATTCGCCCTTAAGAGTAAATATGTTAAAAGTAGCTGATATGCATACAAAAAAATATAAATCTAAGAAAATGATTATTGATAAAGATAGAGATCCAAAAATTGTATATATGTATAACTAATACAAAAATGATATGATTATTACAAGCTAACTTTAATATACAGTAATACAAAAGACAATATCAACATCTTTCAATTTTACTAGTTTACAACAAATTTTCCCTAAATGAGTACAAAATGATTGTTTTACAACATTATGATGTACAAACAAAAGTATATTGCTAAAAAAAATCAATTATTAGTGTAAATAATTGCACAAGTTTCTCATTCAAAATACTACAGTTCTTTATCTTTAATATTACGATATATTCACGAAGGTTGTGCTTAAACTTTAAATGCGACTATACATATTTTTACATTTTCCAACATAATGTTAGGCACATAGTTTAAACTTTTTTTACACACATTTGCACATAAGAAAATTCACTAAGGGTTGCTTGCTAACATAGTTCGAATTGGCAGTAAAATTGTTGGAATACAAAGGAGCATACAGCGAAGAGAAACGGGGTTGATAGTGGGCAGTTATTGTCTGCTCGTGTAGATGATAGTTGTGAAGTTAGGTAGTGTAGTGGTCAAACGAGCCCAAATATTCGAGCGCCGCACGATAGCAGAATTGATACTGATCCTAAAAACATTTCTATTTAACAAACTAAACATTAATTGCAATAACCAAAGCATAAAAACTGCACTTTTAAAATATAAAAATAACTGTGTATATTCGAGAGCATTTAGGGTATATGATATAGTGAAGATATATAGTGTTAAACCAAGTATAGTAGTATAAGTCAAGATATTTACCGGTTGTTCGCAATTATTTGCAATTTAAGGATATAGTACCGATATTGCTGTACTATATTAGAGTATTTTTTAGATATTTCTAATCTAAAACGAGACTTAGGCAATCTTAATTCTCGTCTAAATGTCTGTCAGCTGATTAACTGATTTTGTCTTGTCAATATTCCATTTTAAAGCGAAGTGCTTATTTTATTGAAATGCTATTCCTACCTCTGTTTGTACCATAGCTGGTCTCTGAGTGCGAAGAATCCTTGCGGTTTGGAATACATCTACAACCCCCTCATATTGCATTCTTTCCAGAACTATGCTAAGGGTAATGAACACTCCAGTTCTGCCAACTCCGGCACTAAAAATATTATTTTACAGCTTTATTCAAAGTATTTTTTTATTAATATTCACCTGCAATGCACAGTGATGGGACCATCTTGTCCAAATTGCTCTTTCGTCTTGTGTACTTGTCCAATAAAATCAATAAATCCTTCTCCGGACTTGGGCACTCCTTGTTCAGGCCAATCAGTAAACTGGAACTGCCTAACCGTCCTCGATGATCCATCTCTGGCATCGGTCACTTTGAATTCACGAAGGATATACTGGGGCATGTTATATTCAGCTATAGGGTCCACTACATAACATTGATATCTAACGGACCTATCGCTTGGCCAGTACTGGTGACATTTTTCCTGTAAAGAATACCCAATTTATCATTAAGTATATACAATGCTATAAGGCGTCTTAACCTGGCATAAATAAATTCTTTTATTTTTTTGTATGATGTTAAGTATTGATTTTAGCGCTCAAAAAAAAAAGGATAAGATAAAACACACTTACTCTTCCCATTTCTTTCAACTTGGTTAACATAACGATTATGGTGGAATTGTGTTCCCACAACATTCTCCACAAGTCATCTGTACTGTCAAGTAGAGGTCCCTGAGTGGCTATGTAAGCTTTTCGGTATCTATAACCATCGATGAAACTTGCGTTAATATAATCTGAACCTTCGACTCCTCTAATTGGTGCCAAACAGACTCTCGTGCTTTCATATGGCAAGATATGGACCAATCTATTTTTGTGCTTGTTACACGGCAAATTGGCAGAAACAAAACGAGACGAATCAGTCTTAATATTACCAAGTTTCTTAAATTCATGTTCCATTCCAGTTATGTTTTCACCAGGTTCCAGCTGCATCAATTTTTGTATATGGGAATGCAAATTTCGAGCTGGTACTTCCGTTAATCCGCATATGACTGCTTCCAAGAGAGCATCATGTATAAATATGTACTGATCCTCGGTTTGAACCATGTAGTTGCGTTGAGCTCTAAGACATGTAACATGGCCGTATATATCGACAGTTTTCTCATGGCGCATTCTTTCTAACATGGAGTCGATTACGATAAAGCAACCTGTTCTACCTACTCCAGCTGAACAATGTACAACGATCGGTCCAGCGTCTGATGGATTCAAACTTCTGACACGTCTTAGGAACTGGAGGAAAGGAGCTGGATGATCAGGTACTCCGTGATCTGGCCAGGCAGTAAATTGAAGTTGCTTAATTTCTCGGCGCTCGGTATAACCTAGTGAAGAAAAAGAAATTAACAGTAACTAAATATACAGTGCGTTTCACTTTTCATGGAGTCATTCTTATATCTTGATTTTTGAATTGAAAATGACACATCTTAATATCTTGGTCCTAAATTGAATATAACTAAATATCACAGGCAGTCAGTTCTAAAGAGAAAAATGTTGCGATAAAAAATATTTTGGGATCACTTTTTACTGAAATCTTATGCCATATTCCAATAACCCAGAAACCTGTTTATACAAAATTTAAAATGAATATCTTTAAAAATGCTAAAGATAATAACAAAATGTTTGTATCTTTGAAACAACAAAATTATTAGGGATATTTTTACTGAAAATTTTATAAAATCTTCTCTAATTTTTCTAGAAAGGTATTTATACAAAATTAAATGTGCTCAAGTTATTACTTAATCAACATTTTTTATTCATGTATTGGTATTATACTCATTTCTCTCTTAAAATTAACAACATTGTAACTGAGATACAGTGCATAGTGCCTTTAATGTCAAAATGAAAGATAAAACAAAATCATTTTTATATAAAACAAATTTATTCAAACTTTCAAATATCTTTCCATTAAAACTTTACGAAGCAATATATTGACACCCTTACAATATAATCTGCAATTAGGCTGTCCCAGATCATCGTAACAAAAAAGTAACTTACCTTGCTTATGGATTTGAAAAGTACGGATGCAATAAGTTGCGAGTTCTTGAACGTCTGTAATTGTGCAGACCATCGATCCGTAAGTTTCTGAACCTCGCGTAGGCCAATATTGATCACACTTGATTCTTGTGCGTTCTTCCAGCTTGGTCATCATAACGATGGTTGCAGTTTTCAATTCCCAACACATTCTCCAGAAGTCTGCAAACGTCTCTTGGAGAGGTCCTTGAGTGGCGACGTAAGCGTTATGCTTTCTGTAACCATCGCAATAATTGGCGTTGATGTAGTCACTTCCTAATAGTCCCTCTTCAGAAGGTAAAATAACTCTGCTATGGTCGTAAGCTATAACATTAGCGTAACGGTTCTTTGGTTTGTTAACCTCCATATTCGAATAATCCCAGGTGAATTGTTGACCAGGTTCAATACTTTCATACTCTTGTGAAAATTTCAAGTTATCGTTAGCTTTCAGTCTTTCTATGTGATTGGCTAGTTCCGAAATTGGAATGGGTGGATGAGAAATCATACCGGGCGTTTGGAAATTTAAACGCCTCATTTCAACTGGATCGCTAGGTGCTATGCTGCTATTCAGATCTGCTGATATAAGCGGTAGAGTTACTGCCGTCTGGTCTGGTGTTTTGCAAGGTTGTCGCCTCTTCCGGTATATAAACAAAATAACAAGTATGATTGACAACAGAAGAGCAGCAATTATTGGGCCGACGATCCAAAAAACTCCGGCTTCCTTCTTTTGTGAGCTGACTTTGACATCATGGTCCTGAGGTGTATTTGGGTTTGGCCTTAGAGGTGGATCACCCGGTGGCACTTCCCTCATGTCAAGTGATAAGAATTCGGAGAATGGACTACTGGTGTATAAGTGTTTCTGTGGTGTGTCAACGACGGCTCGAACAAATATTCTATATCTTTTACCTGAGAGAAAGAGAGAAAAAAAACGGCGGTTAAATGAATGAATTATATCTCTACCATAAGTTGATGGTAGTATTATTAATATAATATTACCATCAATTCTGAGTATTATTTGTTTTAATTCTTCTTGATGTATTTATTTGTTTTCAGCCAATTTATTAACAATTTTAATATCTACATGAGTAATGATATGATCTAATTAACACAGAAGTTCCAGAACGTAAGTTTTCTGGTAAATTTGCTGTTACCTTTCTTGCTCAGCGGTCTTTGTTTTTATGTGCAACGCTTTTTTATAATTATTTTGACTTTTTCATTTTAATTTGAAATTCTAATATTATTTCGATTCTTTTTTTTTATCCTACAACTTGGGCTTTTTAATTTTCATCTTTAAATTTATATATTTTTTTAAGTTAAGAGTTCAAGCTTGAATTTTTTCTGACCCTGAACAGGTGTAACCCAGTCTTTGCAGCAACTTCTGTTATTTTTCGATAATTGGCAGTATAAAATGTTGAGGTTTCTGTTAATCTTTTATATGCACTTCGTTGTATCCCACAGTGGGTCGAAAAAAATATTTTTTGCCAAAACTTTGAAAATTATGAAACTTACTGAATAATAGTTGGTTATTGCAGAAAAAATATTAAAAAAATTATCACCAGGAAATTAGGGTATCAGGGGTGAATTCAATCTTAAAGTACATAATATAAATATAAAATTAGTAAAACAATTATTTTTTTGCAAACAGATTGGTTGTAAGGGGTTTGAAATGATATGAGTCAAATTAAAACAGTCGTTAATTCCTAAAGTGGGAATTTTTCTCATCTGCACCATTGTGATTCAACTGTTGTGGTAAAAAAGGCGCAACTAAACGCAGCTAAAATTGTAGAACATTAAAGTCCATACTTCATTCAATATAAAAAAAAATACAAGGCTGAAGTTTGTTAAAAGTGAATATGATAGGAACAAGAATATTAATTTTGCTGATTTTACCGCATGGATGTCTGATACCTTTTATCTGACGACAGACTCTAAGTTACAAGACGCATATTATTTTTTAAAATGAAATATTGATTTAAAATAGAACATTTGTTCTATGTGAGACAAGGTAAATTTTTTAAATTATCAAGTTATATGGCAATTGTTTTGACTTTAATTTCCAGATCTCAATATTAAACTTTTTTGTAACTGTTGGCTTTAAATTTTTTGGAAATATCGAGTTTTGGTTCGAAATTACCATAGATAGAAATAGAAAATAGAATTTTTTCTTTTTAATTAATGTTTAGAATTTTTATAAAATGTGGACTTTTTATCGAGTCGGATCCGTCATTTATAACAGTGGCAGTTAGTGCACGACTCATGATATTAAAACAGAATTTAAAAATCTAGGCCCTTTGGAGCAGATTTACTGCTTAAACAAGTACAAAACAATTCGAAAACTAATAAAACCGCATAAAAAAAGTTTAGTAGTTTAGCAGAGTGGTTTTGTGCATGCAATATGCAAACTGTTTTTTTTGTGTTTATTTTCAAAGCGACCCTACTTGCACTTCTAATACTCTGGTGAAAAAGTAATAAGACATAAAGTAAGGGACAGACATCTCATTAATATGATAAATTACTCAGTTTTAAGTAAAGTGAATATAATGTGAAAGTTAAAACACTGCGCACAGATTAAACTAATTTAGCACAATGAAACTGTCAGTAATTTTCAATAATATATCTAGGCTGTTGTCAAATAAAACCAAGAACCTAAAAGATACCAATACTTTCTTTCGGCATTGTTATTATAAAAAGCTAAAATACCTGGTTGCAAACGATGATTGGTAAAACCATCATTTTCCAGTCCAGTTCCCAAATGAAATGTATAAGGAATATTTCGCTGCGGAAATTTAGCGGCAATGTATGGTAAATTTGGATTCTCTAAAACTTTGTCCTTGTGCTGGATAAGGTCATCAGTCAGGAACTGGTCTGGGATCTTGTTAAGCGTAGTTGGATCTTCGGGTACCACAATCAAATAATAGTGACTGATAGGTCCATATTCTTCTGAGGCTTGGGGTAGAATAACGTGTATTTCCTCTCCATTCACTACTCCATAAAAATCTGGCTTTACCATTGGTTGTGGTGCAGCCATTTGTGTTGTGACTGTTATTTTAGTTGGTGGACGGTAAGAATAATCAGTTGGAACGGCGCTAACATTCACATTATACGTTGTAAACGGTGATAATTCGTTGATGGTATGAGATTTTACACTAGCATCGAGAGAAATTTCGACCCTCGGTATACTCTGTGTTTGGGTTATTCCTTGAGAATCCACAAACTCCTTTATTGCATCAAACGATATTTTATATTTAATTGGATTAAGTCGAATTGGTGGCGACCAGGACAACGTCATAGAATGTGTTGTTACTTCATGTGCTCGAAGGTTCAGTGGTACATCTTCTGGTTTTACTTTAACAGTTACTTTTTCTGACAATCTGCCCAGTCCGTTTTTCATTCTAGCCGCTACAGCTATTGCATACTGAGCATATTTTTCCAAGTTTACCAAGTCGGCTGATTCTGTAATTCCAACAGATTTATTCTGCCAGGCATCTAAGTCTTCTACGGCCGTCATGGTATAAAAAATTTGGTAACCTATAACTTTCCCTCTTGACGGAACTGGTTCCCACCATACTTCTACGCTGGAGTCCGACGTGGCTACAGCTTTTACTGACATGGGTGCTCTGCCGATATCTCGTTCAGTTTGAATCGTTATTTTTTCGCTCATAGGACCTACCCCTTGTTTAGTGTAGGCCGTGATATGGAACACGTACTCGGTATTTTCTTCTAAATTAGTAAAGACGGCTTTAGTTTGGGAAACATTTCTTACTATTATATTACTGTGATCGGACTTTTTGTGGAATTGTACGTCGTATTTCACAATTTGCCCATTTCGATGTTCCCTAGTTGGTGGATCCCATGTGACGCAAACGACATCTGGCGTTTGAAAATGATAACTTATATTGGTGGGTGGTCCAGTGGGTGGTCCTTCCGGCGTATACATGTATTTTATAGCTTCTTGCCCTATTCCGATATGATTCTGGCCTGCTATCCTAAATTCGTAGTCGACACCTTTTTCGAGATCTGTTATTCGATGTGTTGTGGTATGAGTACCTAGAAATTACAAACAATTCAAATATACACTAGATATATTTTTTACGTTAAAAACTTTGATAATTTATCCGTAAAGAGATACTTTCTATTCGCCGCCGATGTATAAATTGATAAAACTTCTGTTCGATTGCATTAAAAATATATCAAATTTAATAACTGGTGTCAGACACTTGATGTCTTCACATAGCAAATATTTCTTATCGTTTTGTGTAATTCTGTTACTACAAAACACAACGTAAAACATTTTTATGAGCCTTATTACTTATTATTAGACTTTACCTAACAGAGTTAATATGAAATAATGTTCCAATTGTCATACCATAGCATACTTGCTAGGAACTTTAAAATTTTCCTTGCAGTACTATTAACATTTACCTTTAAAAGTAATTTCTTTTAATTGCTGGTCTTTAACTCCAAATCTCAGTCTGTAGCCTTTAAGTTCTCCATAGGTTTGTGTAGGACGGAACCATTCTAGTTCGAGGGTAACAGTAGGTTCCCTTTCAATCATCCTAATAAAAAAACGAGAACATTATTATTAGAAATTTTTCAAATTTTTTTTTTCTAATTTACTTTATGTTAAGTTCAGGTCGATTTGGCACACCTCCCGATGTTCTGACGGTTACTGGTGGACTTCTATCCCCATCTCCTTTTCTTGTTAAGGCCGCAACTTGGACAGAGTAGGTCGTGTCGGGCTGTAGGGCGGTCACATTAAATTCGTGAATGTTACCATCGGCCACGTCGAATTTCATTGGGTCGTTCAGAAAATTCTTGCTCTGTTTTAAAACAAGAAAGTTATTATCAGTCAAACTCCCAATTACATAATTCAAATAACAACAATGGATAAAGTAGGACAAAAAAGTCGCACTAATGAAAACCACTTGAATTCTATAAGATATGTAAGTAAAGTAAGAGGATTAAATTTTCAAAATCATTTTATTCAACTGTTGCCGTTCCTCAAAAGTAGTTTTCTTTGAGGAGAATTTTAAATCTGAGGAAAGCAAAAAATTCACAATTCACAAGCGTTTAGGTGTAGTGAAAAATGTGGACTTCACGATCAAATAATTATTTTGAATATGGTAACCCTATCAAGATTATAAGGCCAGCAGTTCCATGTAAAATTGTGTCATCGGCTGTCCGACCTACCTCTTCCCTAATTTCCTGAACGTGAACATGGTAACCTAAAATGATACCATTCCTATCTTTGGCACGGGGAGGGTTCCACTTTACATTTATCGCTGTCGAATTTATAGGAGTCACCTTAACGTCTTGGGGATCTCCAGGCACTGTGAAATTAAATACAAATTAACAAAATATTTCCAAAAGTATCCTAAACTTGAGATGATTAGTCATGCAAGGCACATATCACACTTCTTTGAAATGGATATATTCAGGTATTTTGCGTCACTCATTCTTTTTGTAAACCTAAAAAAACATTTGAATACCAACACACGGCATATCGTGGCATATAATTACCTCATCCAGAATGTATGGAAAATAAGAACCTTAATTTTAGGTAAACTACACATTAAGTTTGCAAAAAATTATAAAAAAACCTCCTCGTCAGGTGCTGTTGCTGTACAAAAAAACGAAAAAATTGTTTGGTCATGATGTTATAGACAAATTAACGTCTCAGTAAAATATTTAGAATCAAGAGTTATTCATTTGAAATTGTAAAAAATTTTGAAATCAAGTTGTTAAAACACAGTTAATCCATAAAAGAGCCTAGCCACTTGATCACTCAAAAAACTACTTAAAGTAATCTAGGAATAGACTCTTCAAGGTTTTAAAATAAAAATTATTCCTAGCTTGTAAATTATATAGTTAATTTGTCTAAGAGACCAAACTAAAAGCCACAAAAATGTCTACAAAAATCCTCTCTATTTGAAATCTAGGCACACAACAAAAATAAATACTCACTCCTCGGTTTGCCAGCTGTGCGCCGCGAATAGCAAAAAGTCAGAGAAAAAAAAATAGTATTTGTAAAATGTTACAATACTATTTCAAAAATATTCACAGTAGATGTAAAAAAATTGTCTCCGCTACAAAAATGCTTGGAGGTTTTCAAAAATGAAAAAAGTCGCCGCAAAAATACTCACACACATGTATTGATTAAACAGTAGAAAAAATGAAAAAAAATGTATGTGGTTGGATAAAATTAGCTTTCCGCTAAAAAACTGTATTAGTATTGTTACTTGCACCTTCTTTAGTAGGTTCGATGCATTGTAATTATAATTCTGATATGTAGGAAGACATGCTTGGGTGGAGTGGAATATGTTAAATTCGTCCCAGAAGAAAGTATCAAGTTGACTTGCATTCGGATTCAGTAAGCTGTCATAAAAATATTCCTTTTAGTGTTGTAAATACCAAATGTAGCGCAGAAACAGTATGAATGCCAATAACAGTATAAATGCTAATAACATGTTATAATAAAAAATAAGAAAATAAGGCATACTTTCTTCCAGAAATGTTTTACAAGCTAATTGTAAAACATACGAACGAAACCAGAAAAACTTGTTAACGAATTAAATAATAACTAGATTAACTGATAATGAATTTTGTTAATGGTAAATTGTTTAAGTACTAGCTTGAAACGAATGAAGAATATCAAGAACATGGTTGATGATGAAATTTTAAACAAAACAAAAAAATGAGATTTTTCCAAAAATCGAGTATCATCCGCAGGTAATTAAAACTGTCGGAATTAAATTAAAAAACAGCATCTGCGAAAGTGAAGCTAATCCACAAAATATTATGCCAATATGTAACGGAATGCAGAAGTCAGTATTTTATGGAAATTTTGAAAGTATTAAACATTCTAAAAATCTCTTTCTAAACAAGATCAGAATGACCGAATTGTTGCTTTTAAAAAACCTATAATTGTAGAAAGCTTTAATTTTTTGAATGAAAATAAAAAAATGTCAATAAAATTGTAATCTCCAAGAACAAACCGGGCAACATTTTGTGCGTTTATTTAAAACGTTAACTCAAACATTGAACAAGAAAAGCTTGCATTTGAATCGATTGAAAGATATTCCAACCGATTTTCTAGTTTTTTTTTAAACTCCTGTCAAGGATAATGGTCGTTATAACACAATCCATTAATTGAATGAATTTACCGTTTTGGAAACCCATTTCTTCCTTTACTTAACATTTTTTCGCATGGTTAGGGAGGAAGTTGTAAGGCGTTTTTAATACTTGTGTCAAAGCTTTAATGTAATGTTAAGCAAGATGGATCCATCTTTTGACAAATTATTAGTATATTAAAATTTAACAGAGGTGTACCCAGAAAATTATTAAGAGGGAAGCTGTTAAAAATGTTAATAATAATAATAACAAAAATTGCTAACTGAGAAGTTGAAAGATGTGAATTCCATTGAGTAACTTGTAACTAACATTTGACTGTATGTTACGAAGAACATTTTGGCTATTAATTGAAGCAATTGTTCGATTACAACTAAGTTCACAAATGTCAGAAGTAGTGAAGTAGGTTTCTTGTATTAGAGATTTCATAGTAAATCCAGTAGACACAAGCGTCCTTGCTGTAGTATGGTTCTAGATATGTTAAACTTAACAAATAATCAATTTAGTTAACATTATTTGTCAAGTTTAACGTATCTACACGTGTGCCGCGCAGAGGGCCGAGGGCGCTTGTATTTAATGAATGTTGCTGTGGAACTCACAGTACAAGAAAGTTACCCCATTCTTCATAGTGGACTCTTATAGGTCGGAAACATTATGTTTATTAATCTCATTTAACATTTCTGCGATCCAGTTTGGAAATATTTTACTTTTTATTAATGAAAGTTGTTTTAGAATATTGTCAACTTTCATTAATAACAATTAAAATATTTTTTAACTGGGTCGCAGAAATGTTAAAAAAATTAATAAACATAAAGTTACCCCATTTCTAGTGACATTATTTGTGACTTTAGTTACATCTGACCTGGTTGACATACAAACTTGTCTCCTGAAACCACGAAAGATTTAAAAAAAAACATAACCTTTCTTTGTTTTATGGGATTTTTGAAAATAACCAAGGACCAGTCTGTTCCACCAAAATTATATTCTGGCTGTAAACATTCTCAATTTATAATTTCATAGACCAACGTGTATTGAATAGTAGCGTAAAATGATGTTAATATGCAGTCATGGATATTTTCTACTTGTAATCCTCAATAGCATGAATTAAATAATTTTATCGGTTTTTGTGGTTTCGTTCATAACAGTAAAATATTTAATGTTGAAAACTGTGTTAGTATTTATCGTGTAGAAAGTGTAATGTTTATTTTACAAACACTCTAGTACCATTGAGTGCTTTTGTAGTTACCAACTTCGTCGCATCAAAGTGGAAAAATACATTTTATTAAATATACCAGCATGCTCAGATTACTTGTCAATTCTTCAAAAGTATCGCCTACAACTCTACAAGTGTTAGTATTGGTATTCAAATGTGACAGTCAAAAAGCTGTGCCTGCAAAAACTTTTCCCAATCAATAGTAGACAAGTTGGGATATAATTCGGTACATCTGGGAAGTTAAGCAGTTATATTTTAGTGATTCATATGCGCAACTGTAGTCTCAACTTGCCTCTATATTTAAATCATTAAAAAATATAGATACGATATACTTCGGAGCTAGTAAGTTAGTTGAAAACTTGTGCATTAAAAAAAGCAGATATTAATTATATTCCCTATGCTTCTTTTAATGCACTTGATTAATTTATGTAACAACTTTGCCACTGGCTAAGCTGCTTCAGTGAGATAATTTGCTGGAACAGTTATTACACCTTTCTAGTAAAGTTGCTACAAAAATTTGTGAAATGGTAATTATTTTCTGCATAAATAGTTCCATTTCTTAACGTTAATCTCTGATGAAACAAAGACATATTTCAACGATGAAATACGATTTTCTTAAATTCTTTTCGCAATCATTCAAACACACACAAAAATGGTGCAAGTGTTTTCTTTTCAACAAACAGTGATAAGTGAAAATGTGCGATTATAAAAAAGTGCGTAATTCACCTACATGTGAGGTGCTGCTCAGCAGGTGGAAAGGGCATAAAGGATAGAGAAGGCTTCTTTTTTCACCTTTAATAGCGGTGAAAGTTAAAAAAAAACCACTTAAAGAGAAAAATACGATCTTTAATTGAAGTTTTCCATTTTGAAATTTATAAACTTCAATACCTACAATATTTGTAAGCAATAAAATTATGACCCTTCTCTTTTTAGGATGAGAAAAAGGGTGGAACTGTGCATGCAAGGTGGTAATTTTCTAAGATACCAAAATGGTGCACGAAACTAAAAATATATAAATATATACTCAAAAAAGTGCCGTTTTGTGACTCAAAAATTGTGCCATTGCAATGCATCATTGTGCGTGTGAAAAAAAAGCAATCATTACATGTGAACGTGAGTTGCTAACAACAATCACAAAATAAAAAATAATAATACACATTAACTAAAAATTTTAGAGATACCCGAGCAGTCAAAAAATGTGACCAAAAAACCTCTTGATCCTGCAAACGCTTTTGTAGACAGAAAATTTCAAACATTAAAAAATATTATTCTACACAGTTGCAAAATCACAGAATCTTTCTTTACGAACTCTATTTCAGTAAAAAAGTAATAATAGTAAATAATTATTCTATGACTTTGCTCATTGTTTATAATGTCCTAAAAAAATGTAGGACCAAAAATGCTGTAAAAAATACAAAAATACAAAACCAGCTTCAAAAATCCTCCTGGGGCTGCAATGGTTAAAAAAATTGTACAGTTTGTCACTACATATCACGGTGGATATGTCAAAAAACTACAGCTACAAATAAGTTATATAGAAAATAAAATATAAATCAAAAATAAGACTACAATAAAGTTGGAAAATAAACGAGGGAAAATTGAAATGATTGAAAATAAAACAAAATCCGAGGAATTAGTAGGTTAAGGAAAGAAGATAACGAAGTAGCGTCCATTAATTGACAATTTTGCTTACAATCCCCTTTTCGGAAAAGCTGATTATAAATAGGCTTGATAGAACTTATATTTAATATAATTAGGATTCAGTAAAACCAAGATTATTTTCAGAATAAGAATTTTAATTTTTCGGTTGAGTAAATTTGTTAGTGGATAGGTTAATTAACGGTAATGTCGATCGTTTCTTACTTTTAGTTTCAACAAAATCTCCCCTAACTTGTTTTTGTTGAAATCACGCTTACAAGAAAGTCATTTTAGGTAAATTACATTACTACGATAACTGATATTTTTAAGGGTTACGTTGTGAAATTCTTCAACATTTATAACTCATAAAATATATCAACAATAAATATCAAAATTCCAGTGCGGAATATAAATATTCATTGTTATATTTGTTTTTAATATATTTTATGAATTATGAATAAATGAACTGTACAATACATATAAGAAATATTGTCAGCAGAATTAGAACGTATGTATAGTCGCGGCCCTTGAAAACTCAGACATTCAATTTTCACGTGAACATCAAAATTTTTAAATTTTGTAATGTGTAAATTGAATCTTCATCAATCTTGATATTAGTGTCACTATTTACAAAATGCTGTAATTATCGGACTTACAAATTACAAAAATCTATTATAATAAGATTGAGACACAGAAGGAATCTAAGTGAGACTTTTGAACTGATGCGAAGTAATAAATATTATTTGCATCGATATCTATCCGTTTATTAAGCATTTTTTTTGATTTACTACTTTTGCAATAAAGTGTTTTCTACGCCAATGATTCATTGGAGTGATGTTTAGAGTAGTCAGTTTTTCAGTTTACATTCTTAAAACATTGTTTTTGTAAAAGTGACTGAGTTTTCAAAGGTAGCGACTGTAGATATTAAATAAAAAGTAACAAGTTGGTTCAATAATTAGAAAGATATATCCATAGAGCAAAATAAAAATTAATTTATTGATGATGACAAGAAATGTGACAGTTTTTTGTGTAATTATTTAAAAAAAAATATTTGTAATTTTGTGTAATTATTTTAAAAAGATTGGACATGTAGTCGGTAGAGAATCCCGTGTGAAATGCACGTTTATTACAATTTAACCTGCAACAGATAAAGATGCAAAAAACCGAAAATTGCATTAAACAATTTTCGCATATTAGATAAAAGTTATAAAAAAAGGAAATTTTCTAACGTCTAACGTTTGGTAGACATTTCACTCCAAATGGTCGAAAATTCAGTAAAATATTTGTGAACCGTAAATGACATGTTGGCTCTGAAGATTTGGCAACATTAGACAATACCAATTTTGAAATTAAAATATTATTGATGGCCTTAATTCCCTAACAAGTTTAAATCTACATAAAAATTTGGTTATGTAGTGTTGGCCAAATGCATTATAAACGTCTGGAGTTTTCTAAACCTGTGAGGGAAACAGGTAAAGGCCAATGGAATTTTTTAAACTATTTGTTGTTTAGCAATGCTTTATTTTTTTGTGTTCTTCATAGGTGTCACAATGGTTAGATAGTTCGGGAATAGCACTTGCGTAATAATTCCCTGAGAAATTAAATGTTTGGCAGCGGTCTGAGTTTTGGTATTGAGGATAACTACATTTTTTGATTTCTTTTTGGGCACGATTTTTAACAATTCGAGCTTTAGAAAAATATAGTTTAATATTTTAGTAAAACTTAAATGTCCTAATCTTGGTTTTACTACACACAAACATTTTTATTCCAAAAAAATGGAATGCTTAATATTCATCGAAATTTTTGACATAAATTTGCTTCACTACATTAAGCATTTCATCTATTATTAGAATGTTAACTTGTTAATAGATAAATAGTTCATAGTCTTTATTTCACGTGAGTTAATAGCCAATTAAATATTAAGATGGCCATACGTACCATCTTCATGAGTTCTAACGGTGATTGGGTACGAACTAGGTCCATCTCCCACAGAGGTACCCGCCAACACCCAAATCCTGTAGGCGGTCCACTTCTTAAGTTCATCGAGCACAAACTTAGTAGCATTTAGTTTCACTTCAGACGCTTCACTATCAGATCTGTCTGATTCCACAAATTGCAGCTTGTAGTAAATAATATTGCCGTTGCTTCTGTTCGCTGGAGGCGGGCTCCAGGACACTCTGATCGAGGTTGGACTTACCGCTTCAGCTGTCACATTGGTAGGTGGCGCCCCCGGTACTACGGTGGCGTTTTTGTGTTAGCTTAAGCCAAAAGCTTATCCCTAACTTACTTACGAGTGGATATTAAAAACAAAAAAGTGCTACGTTATTTTCGAAAATTAACTAAAATTTAATAACGGAACTTAAAGGTGCTCTCAAATTTCTGATAAATAAAATTGGTTGTTTCTAGGACGTGTAAATGTCAATTTTATTTATCAGTTTTAACTATTTTATTGAGTGCAGTGCTGTAAATTAATATCCACTGACTAAGTACGGCATGCAAAATGCAAATTACAAAAATACACTCTCACACACTCAAACCAAGCATTCAATCTTCTTTGTTTTACCCAAAATTTTTAAAAAACTTACACAATCCTATGTGTGGTTTTTTAAAAATATCGAATTTATAAATAATGCATGTAATAGCGTGGAAATGTAGTTGAAAAGCATATCTGTATTTATTATTACTCTGAGAATTATTGGTCATATGATTTCTCAACGCTGCAGTGATTCCAGTGAACATAGTTTTTTTATGACAAAAATCGCTAATATGTATTTTTAAAATTTTATTGTTAAAAATTGACGCAGCATACCTCGAATTGTATAGGAATTCGAAAGTATTTATTTCAAGATTACTTTCCTTCCCCCCTCACTCTCTTTCTCTCTCTGCCACTATCTCTGTACAATTCAAAAAAGTTTAGATCGTGCAATCAATACAGATCTTACTGGGAAACTCATAAACAAATGGGTTACGCAGAACATGCCAAATTACAAAATATAACTTTCAAATATGTAGATTGGAGATTAATTTGACAGATGGACGATAAATAGCTTTATCTTTTGTTTCATAGTCCTGGCAATGTAAATATACTACTTGGTACTAGTTATGCTCCTAGTTTCGAATAACAATAGCTATACCCAATCTTCGGAGCGATAACTGAACCTAATTTTAAAGTTTTGCCCCAAAATCTTCTCATGTACCCTTAAAGCGTAAACACTTTTAAACAAAGGTAGTATTAAACATAAAATAAATCAAAACATATATCCATCGCTTTATCATTAAAATTGAGCTAAATTGTAGACATTCTACCATTAAAAACAAAATTAAAAAAAATCATTCGAAAGTTTTCTGTTTTTACGTAATATTTTATTGGCTTTAATTGTGTTAAAATTACATTAATTTAAACATTTTGTATTTTTACTGGTCAGATAAAAATACGGATATGCTTTTCCTCATGTGTTAGTGTTGTATGTATTGTAAAGTAACGATTTCTTCCAACGGGGGAACTGCACCCCATCCATTACTTCCTATGATGACTAAATCTTACCATACTGTTTGGTTCTGACTGGTATGGGTGGTGTTGTTGCTCCTTCTCCTCTTTGTGAACGCGCGGCTAACCACACGTAATACAGAGTGTTCGGATATAGACCGGTTAGAGTATACGATTCGGATATCGGTATACGTCTATGGTGTTTTTCTTTAGCGTACGTATCGTTCCAATATAGTTCATAACTCATTATACTTTCACCGGAGTGTGTTGGTTTACTCCACTGTAGTGTCACCGCGGTTTCACCAATATCGGATGCTCGAAGGTTACTAGGTTGACTAGGAACACCTGCGCATACGAATTATATTAGAAACGTAAAATTGTACTTAATTCCATAGAATTTTAAATTATTTTAAAGTGTTTACTTTCGTTTGCTAATATGTTCGAAATCAAAAGACGAGAACCAGACAGCCGCAGTCACGGTTGACGCTAGTATGAAATATTATTTTCTTAAACCTATATTATTAAATCTTTACGGATTATTTTTATATATTTACCCACCTTGTTGCGTTTTAACATGTACGGGTGGACTAACAGGTCCTGGTCCCACCGATGTAAAGGCTTGAACACGTATCGTGTAAATTGTAAGGGGCGTTAATTCGCTGATTGTTGTTAATTCATTGTTATCTACAACTTGTGATTGCCACTGAGCCATTGGAAGATTGGGATCAGTCGTATAGTATACTTTGTATCCCTAAAAGTCATCGCATGTAAAAATCATCACAATTGTAAATGATTTTTGCGCATCGAAAATACTTACAGTTACTTGACCATTGGGCTGCTCTGGCTCGTTCCATTGTATAACCATAGTACTAGAACTAAGTGGACGAACTTGTACGTTACGGGGCGCAGTACCAGGTTCTGTAAAATATACCACTTATGTATTTACGCCACGAAAAGTTCAATATCCGGGTAAAATAACCATTAATCACAAAACAATAAGAGATGAGAAATATCACACTTACTGGCACCTCCAAAAGAAGATTCGACTAAAAGATAAAAACAAGATTAATTTCTGCTCCCTTTTAAATATTCGACATTCTACCACAAGACACTTTACTACAACTCTAGAAGCACCATATAATGTGAGCGTGATGATCTATTCTAGTCGTGAGGAAAAGGCACAAAAAACCCAAAAAAACTTACATTAGGCATAATGAAAGTCCGTATGATAAATGGATCATTTCGTTGCATGAAAATGATAAATGATTTTTAAAATACTTAATAATTCGGAAATGAAAAATAATGCAAGGATGTAAAAATACCAATCTGTTTTGCTTAATACTCGTTTGGCATATCAAAGACTTTTAAAGGGCATTAAATAATTTTTAAATGAAAAATGCAAGCAGCTTCGCATTTTATGAAAAATTCGTAGGCAAGATAAATGTAAAATATTTAAATCTTGAAATATACAATATAATAACATATTTGTACATGGGTTTATCAAAAATTTGTCATTTATATGGTTTCATTAAAAAAGAGAATTTTAAGATGCATGTAAGAAAATGTACACAAATATTTACTTGTCTCGCCTGTTGTAACAATCGCAGGGGCACTTGGTGGTCCTCTTCCTATGCTATTCACAGCTATTACATACATTTCGTACTCGGTGTACGGACTTAGGTTCCTAATAGAATAATACATCGTTATGATGCCGGAGATTTCACTAAAGGCCTGATTTGCGTATTTCGGCTTGAACTGTATCACATAATATTGAAGATCGTCAGGGCCGTTGTACGACCACGTCAATCTCACTGTTGTGGCTGTTATTTCGGACACTCTTACGTTTGCCGGAGCTGACGGTAATGCTGAAAAATATGCATGGTTGCAATGAATTGATATAAACCTAATTTAGACCTTAGCCGATTTAATGAAAAAAAAATTATCCAGTTAAGACAAAAGTTTGATCGAATTTATTATAATTAAAATTTTTTGTAACTAAAACTGTTTGTCACACAGCGGTACACCATTAGCTAGAGTTAGTTGGGAGATCCCCGGGATGTAAAAGGAAAATTTTACAAAATTAAAATCAAAAAATTAATGCATTTTGGGAGAAAATTTTTCGACCAGTCAAATAATATGTCATCCGCAACAGTAAAATGTAGATATTATTTTTAAATGTCATTACATGATTCATGCTACAAAACAAATCTGCGTTTTGAATAGGTTTCTTTTGAACAGAGAGAAAGGCAGATCACAGACATAATAAACTTATGCTGCAAATATGTGAAATAACTTACATTGTACTTTTACTTGAGCGACGGATTCTATAGTTCCAAGTACACTGCTGGCTTGGCAAGTATAATTGGCAGATTCCTGGATGTTCGTGAGCTTAAGTGTATTTTTTCCAACCGGAATATCGTCGTCTGGGGTAAGATCTATTTCAGCTCCTTTTTTCCACCTGACCATTGGCATGGGTGATCCTACAGCTACGCATGTTAAGTTTAAATCGGCTCCCAACATCACTTCTGTCAACGGAGGCGGCGGAATGGAAAACTGAGGTGCAACTCTTCGAACTAAAATCAAACAAATGGTTTACTATCACGCTCATTTTGATCCCACGATTTCTGGATCTTACGCCTTGTATAATTGTGGAGTGATAAACATTTTATCACTTATTGAATTTAAATGTTGTTAAATCTAAATAATACATTCTTTAGTTTTATTGAGACAAAAGATGTATTATTAATGCTCATTTTAAAATTTTTATTTATATAGGGTGTTTATATATGGAGTATTGCACAGAATTTTGTTCTTTATCAAGGTGGAAATTTTTAACATGTATCTTTATATCAGATCTACTAATAACTTTTCGTTTGCATTCCTTACAAATATTTTTTTTTATTACATATTTTGTTTTAAATCTTACAACTATTTTCATAGCTATTAAAAATTCATAATCACAATTTTTCAGGACCATCATAGCATTGTAAATCTATATGGAACTAGAAGCAATTATTTTATATTTTTTGGTCTGTGTTTTTAAAAAGAAAGCGTTAATTTAAAAAGTTTTTTTTATTTAAATTAATTTCTACTTTTTGGTGTTGTGTGTCTGAATGAAATTTGGCAATCCGTTTTAAAATGCATTAATCTTGCAAACTTATTCTGATTCCGATTCCTGTTAAAGCTTATCTTTGTGTTTTTACTTCTTTTCTGGTCGTTGTTGGGTCGTTTGTGTTGCTCAGCTGTTTCCTTGACTATTGCCTTCATAGAAACTGTCACTAATACACTATTGACTATTAAGGTAATATTGTTAGGACGCAGAATTAAAAAATTTGTTAGCTGATGTAAATTTGTAAGCATTCTCCTCGATTTCGAAGATAGTGGTTTTTTTTATGACAGTAGTGACAATACAGTGACAATAATATGTCAAAAATGACAACAGTAAGTACCCGATAATCGTTCAAAACAACCCCCAGAACTTTGCCAAATACTGTTGATTGGCAGGCTGATTTTACTTCGTTGAATATTCTATCATTTATTGCGGAAATCTGTTAAAAATTGTAGTATCATTCATCAGTTGAAGATTCGGAATTAGCTTATGTTTGCTTTTAGGTTAGGTTCGTTTTTTAGGTTATGTTTTTTTAGGTTATGTTCATTTTAAGTCAAGTTTCCTTGTCGAATTTTTTATTTGCGCAATAATTGTCATGATTGGATTAAAATATTGCATTGTCATCCAGTTCCGAGCTATGGTTAAATTTCAAGTCTCTAGCTCATCAGGAAGTTGATTTAAAATCGATTGCAAAATTTGTAGAACTGTCAGACACACATCAATGTCAAACGTCGATTGAGGCTAGTTTTTATTCACAGACAAGAAAGTGAGTTAATAAAAAACGTGTAAAAAAAGCAAGAAATCCCTTAATACATATGTGTAAAATGTATGTACATTAAAAAATCATTTTCATGCCAAACCCGATGTCAGTATCTCAAATATGTCCAACGACAGTTACAAGAGTCTGTAGCAGCTTACTTTTTTCACAATTCCTCTAGAAGGAAAATGTTTGAGAATAATCAGTACAATATAATGTCAACTTGAAAAGCATCAATGTAACTTTTCAATATTATTATAGAATACCGGGTGCATAAATTCTATAAATTCTGTGCAACTATTCTACAATATGACTTACTATTATAATTAGATATTTTATTATTTGAAAACAATATTTTCTCCTATGGATTTAATAGTACATTAAACAACAAATCGTCGCTGCCGTGGAAAATTATCATATGTGCACTTTTTATGAAAATTGAGTTTTTTTAACCATCTAAAGGGAATTCTGGATTTCTGTCTTGTCGAAAAATAACGCAGTGACATATATTTTTTTTCAATATATTTTTTTACATATAATACGTCTTATGTGCACTCAGTTTAAAAATGTCCGTGGTCAAATCTTCTATATGATTATTTTATTATCATTATTATAGCTTAGAAGTAGTGCGGATCAATTAATTTTAGATGGTAAGAATATAAGTAATATAAATAAAAATAATGAAGAGCAAACTCATAGGAAAAAATGTAACATTGTATACATAAAACAGCATTGAAAAATGAAAGATAGAAACTACCGTCAACGGTTCCTAGTCACTACTATAGAAGCACCAATACCTGCACATATGTGGAATTAGTTTTAGGTCCTTTTCTCACATGCATAATGTGCTTAAAGAATGATGTAAATTCAATTCAATAAAAGGTTTCAAGAACATTCTTTTTGGATATTTTAAAAAATCAGAATATTTAGGTACACCATCCTCCCAAAGATCAATGCGACATCTGTTGTGGTTATCAAGTGAAAATGGTTAGTCAAGATGTGTACGAAAAACACATTGAGATGAAACATGTAGCTAGAAATGCTAAGAACATGGCCAAGAGTGAAGCTAATGAAAATCATTTAGTACTGACTATGGACCTTCAAAGTGTGCTACTTTGTCCACAAATCGAGGCTTCTTCGAAATATTACAAACAAAAGTTGCAACTACATAATTTTACAATTTTTGTTCTAAATAATTAAGATGTAATGCTGCATGTATGGTATGAATCAAACAGTGGCGTGATTTCTAATGGATTCACTGGTTGTATCATCATCATTCTATCTCATATTTATCAAATTAGCGTGTTTACGATAATATCTGATGGATGTAACTATCAAAATAGAAACAGAGTATTAGCTAATGTTCTAAGAAATTTGGCAAGTGAGAAAAATTTAATCATTCGATAGTTATTTCTGGAGAAAAGACATACAATGATGGAATGGGATAGTGTCAACGCTACACTAGAAAAATACTTTATTTCGCCTCTGAACTCTCCTAATGATTACCTAGCCCAGCTTTTAAAACAACCATATAATGTAAAAATTTTGAATTACTCCTTTCAAAATTACGACAAAATAATGATTAATATCAGTCATTGCGATCTGGAAAATAAAACAAGTGACACACATGTTACTGACATAGGACCACTAGAGTATCGTCCTAATGAAGATATTTTATACGAAACTTGTCACACTAGCCATTATAAATTGTTGACACAAAGAAAAGTGAATGCAAACGAAGTGCAAAGGCCATACAGTTTTATACAAGACCTGTTCCCATAAGTGAATCAAAATGAAAATGTGTAAAAGAATTGAAACAAACTGTAGAAAAAGGTAAGCATAGTTTTTGTGACATTTATTCCATTTCAATTTCAAACCGATAAAAAAATTAAAAAGGATAGAAATTAAAATTAAGGCACTGTAAATATAATCTTGTTAAGAAGGAAGTTTTTTAAACCACTTATGTGCACATATTTAAAAATTATAAAAGCTCTTATGTGTTATATGTTACTCGAAATATACAATTTTGTCTACAGACCATAAATAGTTGTTTTAGTTGTCTCTTAAATAGGTATATAAACATATCATCATAATACCAGATTCAAAAGAAAAATGGTTTATCTTTTCATTTCGAAAAACATATGTTTTTTTGCTCTCCTGTGAAATTTACTTTTCAACACATAGAAGCTTTTCCACGGCAGCGACCAAATGTAGAAAAACAAAGTTTTACTAAACGAGTATAGCGTTTAAGTATGAGCGAGCGCAACAAGTAAAACTGCTTTTCTCACGAAATATCTCTCTGAAGATGAAAACTTGGCTATCGAAACGCGTTAGAGCAACATTTGTTGTGTGTTTTTTAATCTTTCTTGGTTTCAGGGGACAAGATTTGTATTTCAATTTTTCACGAATCTGTTTATACTATTTTTTCGCATTTTGCGATAGATGAAAGCATTACAAAGTTAGGGTGTGTTTATATTAGACACTTTAGAGAGAAGCTATCCTAGGCTTATCTACACAGCTGGGAGGAGATAGCTTCTCTCGGTATAGTTGACACTTATGTCAACAAGAAAATATATTTTATGTCAGAGAGAAATATACCGAATAAAGCATCTAGTGTAAATGCATCGTTAGAAATTTAAAAGATTTATTTGTTTATCATTTCCGTAAGCTAGTGTTATTTTGTGGGTCGAATTTAGTTTAAATTGCACATTAATAATTATAAAAATGAGTCTTGCTACTGGAAACAATTTAGAAAATTGTCCATAAGATATTTTAAATGCCGCTCTAGAAGCATCTGTGCATATTTTAGGTCCTGTGCTTAATTGACACTGACGTAGGTATCTATGCGGTAAAATACAACTTTACTACATTATTTTGAGTTTAGTAAAGTAGCACATAATCTGTCAAAATGCGAAAAAATAGTTTTCATAAACGATTCGGTTATGTAGCCCGACACAACGTGCAACTTAATTGCTGGAAAATACCCCAAACATTTGAATAAGAGAGGGCGTGATTGCAGGCAAGTGATCCTTTTATTTACGATTGAATTATCTTTCCGATCTATTACCTTTAACATAAAGGAGGGCAGCCTTGGAATAATCGGTTCCTATCGAATTTTCCGCCACGCATTCATACTCTCCTTGGTCCTTTTCTTCGCTATTTTTAATATGGAGCGTTCCTGAAACAATACATTAGGAATAAGGAAATGTTTACGGGGCACGTAATCAATAAACTTAATGCACTCCAGAGTTTATCTAGGGATGCTGTGTCGCTGCGATTTAATGCTTTCGAGTAATTGAAAACGTTTTTCAAACGGAGGTTTAATCTCTCAAAAGAAGTAAATGGAGTAAACAGGAAAAATTTAATATGATAGGAAGTTGATTTACTGTCAACTTAGGCAATGTTAAGTAGAACTTATTTAATAAACTTTAGATAACTAAAAACAAAAATGGAAATTAAAAGCACATCCGAGTTACAATTCTATAATTATCCGTTTCATAATTTGGTTTGGCACAACTTTGCTTCAAAAGTAATGGATTTTATAGAATTGTTTGGAGAAACCTGTAGTGGATCGCCTTATCTACACCTATACAGTATACAGTTACAGATCACCAAAAAAAAACTTTTGGGGCCTATTCCATTTGGCGAGCTTTATCTGGCTCCAATTGATATGCTAATATTGTCGTTAAGGATTAGGCTTGGCACCTCTCCGGATTTAACCCGAAGTCTTCGGTTTCAGCGAGTTATCTCCAGGCTCCTGATTTAACCGATTATTATTTCTCTGGGTTGATCGGTTTAAAGGTGAATACTTTATTTTAGTCAGCAATTTACATTTGCAAATTCCAAATTTTTCTGGAAATGTTAAAACCGAAATGTCGCTTTAAGTAACTAAATTTTTCACGAAATTTGAGATTCTAACTTTAATTAAGACTTTAAGTTTAACATTTTAAAGTTTTAAAACCGTTTTTATAATTACTAAGATTAAATTCTAAATTTCGAAAAAAACTGGTTCTTTGTATTTAAAAAGAAGTAAAAATTTCGAATTTAAATTTGAAAGGTTGACTTTTTTCGTAAAATTTCTATTTTAATCTCCAACAATATTGTTAACAAAATATTGAGTTTAAAAATCTAAACTTCGAGAAAAAATTGGACCATTCGATTCTGGAATAGAAACATTGAAATAAAAGTCAAAGGTTTGGGTGTAAACTCGAAACAACAAAATTTTTTTAGAACCGAAATATTTCTACTCTAACTTATATAATTTCGACTTAAAATCCGAAATGTTATCTTTAAATTAGAAATTACGATTTTGTTATCTCCGTGGAGATGATGGCTTGGTTATCGAAACGTATTAGACCAAGTGTTGTTGTGTTTTTTAATATTTATTGGTTTCAGAGGACAAGATTTGTATATTAATTTTAGAAATTACAACGTTTAGGTGAAATTTGGAGAAACACTTTTTTTAGGCATTTCAACTTTTTTCTCGAAAGTTCCGCCTAATTTCAAAATTTCAAATTTAAAACTAAAAATTTCCAGACATTTTGTTTTTTTTTAAATTTTAATTCGCTTACAAAGGGCAACCCTATTATGCTCTTAGAGCATTGCAACTAGGATACGAAAATAAAGATAGATGGGGATGTGATGATAAATCATAATTGCGTAAAAATTTCGAAGTTTGTGTATTAAGCCTTACATTTCAATTTTCAAATTTTAACTTAAAACTTCAATTTTTGGGAATATTTTTTTTACAACACCAACATTTTTCTTCGCCTTTCATTCTGAAATTTTGACTTCAAACGTTTTTCAATTTGAGTCATATTTTTCGAAAAATAACTAGAAATTTCAAGATTACCTTTCAAATCATGAGTAAAAAGTTGAAATTTATAACAAGCAGCTATATAGACCTTGTAAGTAACTTCTTTTGAAAGAATATTTATTTACTGAACTCTGAATTTTAATAAAGACTTTGGAAAATTTTGATAATGGGAATTTCGACTTTATTCTAAACATTTCGATAACAAAATTGAAATTTAGGAAAATATAAATTCCTACTTTAAATTTAAAAGTCTGGAAAAACAGAGACTTTAAAAAATTAGAATTTCCTTACTGTCTTGAAATTTTAATCAAGTTTAAACTTCTAAAAGCGAGTTTAGAAAAAAATATAAATTAAAAAAAAAGGAATTTAGCAACAATCAAAAATATATATTTCAAGGTTAAAATTAACATTTCCTAAAAAAAAATCGTTACTTTCAGTATCACATATGAGATTTTTAAAGCTATTTTCTTGAGATGGTACAATATAAATATCCATTAAAGCTAGTCATTAATTTACCGATGATTCATCCCTCTTTTCTCTAATTCAGTCATAAAAGTCCCTTAATGTATTAGCTCGGGTTTGTAATGCAGAAAATAGAGCATGAAAAAATAGATAGGTGTTTACAGTTCGGCGTCTCTGTTCTCTAATCAATATGCATGCCAGTAGAACAAGCTTATGTTCCCTCGCGAGGGACTATCCTACCTCACTTCGCATAAAAATTTATGAAACGAAAATTCGCAAGCTAGAAAGTCGTTATTTTTCTTTACGGAAAAGCTACGTTATTTGCACACACGCCTGATAATGTCTATTTGAATTTATGAGATGAATGAAAAGAGAAATTTAGCTTTTGTGCTATATAATTTCTTAGAGGAAACAAAAATGAAAATATTTTAAAAATACCTGGCATATCATCCTTGATAACGTAACGTGGATTGCTGCTGATGTTTATAGGAAGCATGTTTTTTAACCATGTTATTTTTGGTGGTGGGTTGCCGGACGCCTCACACGTTAGAAGCGTATTGTGTCCTATTTCAACGACTTTGTTATGAAGTGGCGATTGTGTTACTTGTGGAAATCCAGGAGGTATTTTGGAAGCTGAAACAAATGTACCATATTATATACCATGTATATCTTACGAGGTGCAATTTATCTACCTTCTAATTGAAGAAATTATTATTGATGAGAATTACAGTAAGATATGGTCGAAAATAAGTTACAGCTTACCCAATGCAAGTTAAGTATTTATGGTGGCTGATGGTTGTTGCCATGTAACCCATAATATAAAATGAATGTTAACTCAATAATAGTGATATCTGTAACATTGACAGCATCGTGGTTGTTAACACTTATTTTTTTCAAGAAAATTGGAATAATCTCAAAAACGATTAAAGATGAAGCCAAAGTACAACAAAATATATTTAAAAGATGGTAACAAATATAAAAATTAATTTTCTTCTCAGGGTGTATTATTTAAAATTAGAAAGTTTGGGTAAACTTCCGGTATAAGTGAAAGCCACACAAAATAAATATTATTTTCTCTAAAAGAGTTCACATACTAATATCCTAATTTTCAAAATTTAAAAGTCGTTTTTAATAAAATTCTAATGCCCCCAGTATAAAATTATGCCCGTGTTAGTAAAAGCAGCTTTATTACTAAAGAGTGCTTTAAATTGAGTTTCCACATTGCAATGTAAAATATTATTGAAACGCCACTGTATTTTTCAACGGCAATGTGAGATTTATAACCTATAGAAACACAAACAAAATTAGTTATGGAGCAATTACATATTAAAGTTGTCCAAGTCAAATATAAAAATGACCGCTCGAGCAAAGGTGCATATCGTGAATAACGTGCTAAACTGACCTTCTGAGAAGACAATTTGGAGTGTAGTCCAAAAATTTGAGCACACTGGATCCGTAGTTAACATCTCGACATGCTCACAGAAGTCATTCGAAAAAAAAAAAAAAAAAATAGTGCGATTGTTCACAAAAGTGTGGCCAAAAATCCAAGCAAATCGATTCTTCATCGATCGCAAGAAAAGGGGACTTACATGTAGCAGTATGCAATGAAATTTAACAACAGATATCCAATTTACATCCATGAAAACTCAAAATCTCGTGAGGGGTTGTTAGTGCCTCATCGGCCGACTCCTCAGGAGGCGGATAGGGGAATGCCTCTCAGATATTGGTAGTAGCGAGGAAATCAAATACTCAGGACGGTCCAAAACTGACAAATGTTTTAGCCCCTCACTGTGAATCAGTGACAAACAGCGTCTGATCCAAAATAGGCGGCTGAAGATCACACTCGGCAAGCGAGGCGTTTCATATGAAACTTGCTGAAATGTGGAATTTAAAGAAAAAAACCCCAGGTGAGTAGTGTTAAACGCACAGATTCTCACATTGATGTCAAATAAGTCTGCCTTACTTCGGATTCTGGGAGAGGTAAAAATTCGATAACTTGGAATAAATTAAACACTACAAAGATATACATAGCGACATACAATATTAGAAAAATGAGTACCTCAGAACATCTTGCCAAACTAGCAAAAGAACTCGATCATATAAAATGGGAAGACAGCGGAAATAAGACGAAGAATAAGACTAACTTGGGTGGCTTTTGGGAGAATGAAATATATACTAAGAAATAAGGACATCCCTATCAATCTTAAAAGAAAAGTTTTTGATACCTGCGTATTGATAGTAGCGACCTATGGCCTAGAAACAATGGCATTGACAAAAAAGACCACGAACCAATTCAGCGTAATACAAAGAGCGATGGAGCGGGCGATACTTAATATCAGTCCGCGGGACAGGAAGAGAAATAAAGAGATCCGACAAAGAACTAATGTAGTAGATATAATAGAACGAATTGCAGAACTGAAATGGCATTGGGTGGCTCGACAAGACTACAGGACGTCTAAAGTAACATAGTGGGTACCAAGACAAATCAAGCGCAGCGCAGGAAGACCACAAAGAAGATGGCTTGATGATATCAAAATGCAAGCAGGAAATAGGTGGTTTCAGTTAGCACAGAACAGATCAGCATGGAGAAGCATGGAAGAGGCCTACGTTTAGGAGTGAGAAAGAAGAAGAAGAAAAAACTCAAAATAACGCAGGAATGGACCATCAACTGCTGCGTGTTTCTTGTCGCATTGTTTTACATATCTTTTGGCCGCCATGATCGTGTGAGTTAACAGCCGCAATTTTTTTTTCTTTGGCCGTATCTGAAGAGTAGAGTCTACAAAAATAAACTAAACACCAGTTCAAAGCTTAAACAGGAAATCGGACGCAAAAAAGCCGGTATAGAACCTGATTCGTACCGAAGAGTAGTTGAAAATGTTCACAAATGGATTAAGTCATGCCACATGGAATTATCTTTCATACATAATTATAATGAATTAACTTCGAAGGAAACATAAATATTAATTTATATATTTCAATTTCTCCCTTTACATATTTGTTGGTTTAGCTATCCGTTAAGTATGTAAGGAATTGATATTAAATTATTTTAGGAAATATTCGATTTCATTTTTAATGGTCAGTTAATTGGTATTCGAAAATCAATACACATTATGAAATACAATTCCTTCAATATAATCAAAGTTCAACTGGCGGAAAAATGAGATTTATGATGAAAACTACGTCGTGAGCATGTAATGCTGTTTCGGCCTTAAAAGATCGGGGCTAAAAAGGCACGAGAAAGTGAAATGCAAACGATAAAAAGGCAATTCGTCAACAAACAGCGGATTTCGCCGAAACCTTTATTTAATAAAGTAAATATTATTTCAAAATTACATTTTTGAATTAAGTAAGAGGGATGCTCCTTTTGTATTGTGTGGGCAATTTGATAAATAAGCTGGAGGCAGGTATACCGTTATCCCTTTGAACTTTATACTTGTCATGAAGGAAAAAATACAAAAAGAAAAGCGCCATTGAAGCGGGACATTTTTAAAGCTTTCGTCAAAAGCAAACATGGGGTTTCGATTTTTAAAAGACAGTGAGACAGTTAAGAAGCAACAGATTCTTTTAAGATATTCATCAAAATATACTGCCATTTGACGGATTTTTATTATGCGTAAAAAAGTATTTTGAAAAATAAATTGAAAGTCACTCCACATTCGAGTTTTAATTATTTTCACAGTAATGTGTGCCAAAGTTACTTTGTAGAGAAAATATGAAATACTTTTTCAATATTTAAAAGCATTATGCATTCATTAAGTGCTCAGTTGTGTATAACCTTCTAGAGACCCACGACAAACTTATACCGGTATGTCCACGCGCATCTTTTGACGTAATACGCGATGCAAAAGCCCAGATATTTATATTATACCAAGCTTTCCGAAGTAACGAATAAATTCTATAAAACCGTCCACAAACATATTTCAAAAAAATGCTCAGTAAGTCGATTTTTATTTCTAAATTGCCACTTAAAGATGTATTTTTCAACACCCACTCCTTAACCCCTAAGAGCTAGCAACCCCAACTTTAAAAATTTAAATAGCAAAGTACCACTTGCGATACCTCGGTTAATAGATCTTTTTATATTGAATACAACAACAAAAAAAGTTTTTTTAAAATCGGTCAATAAATAGCGGAGATATCGGCCAAAATGTTAGCATGCTAGTATGTTAGCAATGTTCTGCATCGCACATTTGCTTCGCACATTTGCAGCGCCCGGGACGAGTTTGCGTCAAAATTTCAGCAAATTTCAGTCTATCGTGCTAGAGACCTGCACGAGCGAGTAGGCATCGGGCTATTACACGTACAAGATACTCGTTTGACGAGTACAACGATGCCGATTAAAGCAATCGTGACGTCATGAGACGAGTATGAGTAGTAATCGGCATCGCGTCCAATTATGTAATCGGCACCGTTAAAATGAAGAGCATAAGCCCTTGGAGAACGCAAACAATATTATCCTGACATATTTAAAACTAATAACACTGCAAAATGAATATATCTGCAAACAAAGAAGAATACTAAAGCAAAAACAACAATAAAACATGTTCCAGGCGATAAATCAAATATAACATTAAATTAATTTGGTTAAATTGACATTTGACAGAATGGATATTTGACAAATATTTTTGAAAGTCATGTCACATGTGCACGATTACAAATAAGTATATTCGGTACGATGCCAACGATGCTGCGATGCCACCATGCGACGATCTCAATTTCCCGATTACATATTCGTGAAAAATAATCGGCGATTATAATCCGATTACATTTGTACCTACTGTACAACACTTACTGTTCTAACACCTTCCAATAGATATTTAAATAACCAGTCACGTAGGTAAATATACCCATGAACAAATTTTTTAACAGGTCACACCTGCGGTACTTGTCAGTGAAGCACTTCGCCGTGCTCCCGAATAGGGGGAGATATCTCTTCCGAAGGGACGATCAACAGACCGTAGGCGGCAGTGAGATAATATGGCAATGCCAAACAATTATGAAAATGAAGAAGTTTCATGATGTTAATACCATTACAGGATATACTTCTTCCGGGATTGGACCGTGTCAAAGAACTACTAAAAGTGTTCGACGTTTCGCCCACCATCGTAGGGAGGCTTCTCCAAGAACAAAGAAAAGAAAAGAAACAATAAATCAAAAGAGAAATATAAGGGAATATGCAAAAATGAAAGAATTAAAAGGCCAATTTCAAAACATCAGAGCACGGTAACTCAGTATGTCCACCATATCAGAGGCGAAACTCTTCTGAATTGAAAATTGGTACAAAGGATAAGAAAGTTTAGACAGAAGAGCACGGTAACTCAGTATGTCCACCATACCAGGGGCGAAACTATTCTGAGAGGAAAGAGGGAAACGGGACTTTATATACCATTCGTCTGCGTGATCAGTCCCGAAGATTTCCGATGGTAGGTTTCCAGATGGAGGAAAGCATGTAACCGTCGTCTCTTGGGGAATTTTTGGATTTCAATGGCCTCGCGAGGCTTTTTTATTCTTTCATTTTTGCATATTCCCTTATATTTCTCTTTTTATTTATTGTTTCTTTTCTTTTTTTTTGTTCCTGAAGAAGCCCCCTACGATGGTGGGCGAAACGTCGAACGCTTTTAGTAGTTCTTTGACACGGTCCAATCCCGGAAGAAGTATATCCTGTACTGACTCTGGCCGTGGAAGCCTTCGTTATCATGTTAATACCATATTTAATATAATGAAAATAAAATATAGATCAAAACTAATTAACCACTAAAAAATTTGTTGAAATCCGTTTATAAATGACCGAGAAATAGCTTATTGCAGTTTACTTATTTTAGCGAGGATATCTCGATTAGTTTATAAATTTAGTTTATAAATTAAAAAAAAATGTTTAAATGGCATCAATTAATCTATTAAAAGCCGTCCTCAAAACTCTGGTGATTACTACCACCCTGAAGAAACTATCCACCCCCATTTTTCTCAAATTGCACCCCCCAATATTTTTCGCTAAAAATGAAAAATATAATTAAAATCTACATAAGATAGGCTAAAAAAATATAGAATGTTTCATTCAAAATAACAACGTTATCGCTGTTTGAATTTATTAAAATGTTCAGAGGTGAATTGAACACTCAGTATAATGTTTTTGAACTTATGAAAATTAAGAAAGATAGCTTCGTATGTGTTTTACTCACGTATTAAATATGAAATTAATCTGGTTTCTGGAAAAAGGTACAAAGATGGGACCTTGCATCTGTCAAATTTTTTATAAAAATTCAATTATCTCAAAAACTATAAATTTTAAGAACAATGTTTGTTATTCAAAGTGGCCTTAAAATATCAAACAAAATCCAAAAATGCAAAAATATATAGGGTGTCTCATTTAAAATAACGAAGTTAGTGTCAACTTCCGGTATAACTGGAAGTATTACAACTTTGCGAATATTTTAGTTGTGTTGGTCTCATAGACTTTGCCAAGTAGTGAAATTTTTAAATTTTTTAGATGAGTATTTTGTCAGATATGGATCACGGCAATTTCCGGTGGGACACACTGTATAGGATAAACGTAATAGTATCGAGAATCTTTAATTATCAAAAATAATAGACCTGAAGCAGGCTAAGCTCCTTTGTTAAGTTTTCAATGCTTCTTTTTTTCCCCTAAATTTTACCTAACTCTTCAGGGGAAATATTTGTTGTGTTCCGACGTGTCCTAGAGTGCAATTTTAATAACTGACATTTTTAAAGTGTAATGTCGAGTTAAACGTACCTTAGCATCATGAAAAATAAAATTTTAAAGTTCTTAAAATATAAATTAAAAGTGTTTTCGAGAGAAATTAGCTACAGAAAATTACCTGCCCATTAGCATGTCATACAAAACGCCCCTTATCCTCTCTAAATTATAATGGACTTAAATAGCTATTAAACATCAAGAAATAACAGTGAAGTTTGTAGCTCTCTCATGTTGCGAATTAGAATATTATTTAAATTTCTCCTTGATCCCGCTTTTCGTTCTTTTTCAACTTTAAAAAACATTAAACAGATGCATTTAGAGGGCTTCTTCCTCCGAAAATAAAATTACATCTTTTCCAGCTTCAAAGTTCCTTCGGCTTTAATATACTTAATACATGGGTATACCATATTTATCCATATCAACATAATTAAAATTTAGTTAGTAAGTTTTATATGTCATTGCTCAAATAACACTGTAAAAGTCTTTCAAGTATATAGGGTGATTCACTTCACGAACCATGTGTGCAAATATGAAACCGGAATTTGCCTACGCGTGGCGCTAGCTGTCAATGTGGGTATCGCCAAACCACGTCAATAAAGTCATTGTTTTGTTTTAGCATCTGATAAAAGATTTTTAACAAACCATGTCGCTAAGTTCATTGTCTTGTTTTGGCCTCTGATAAAGATTTTTAAGCTACAACTATAGAACAACGTAGTTTTTAATAGGATAGAACACGTGGATGGTGCTTATCCAAACAGAATCCAGTGCCAATCATAAGATTTGAGCAATCCCTGTTTAAATTAAAATGTAACGTTAAAAAATGATTTCATATATTCATCACATTTTAATATCTAGCGATTTAAATCATCATATACTATTTTCGAAAAATATTAAAAAATTGATAGTATTTTGATACATTTTTGGCAAATATGAAACTAAACAAATACAGTTTTCAAAAAAGGGTATATATATTAAGATAATGATGAATGAACACAGAACATGATGCATTATATTAACATAACAATATTTTAGTACTCTATCTTTTCGTCACATATTGGTTCTATTGTAAAATCAATATATTCTCGGAATCCATCGATATCGTCCTCAAAATTTGCACTTTTAAATTCGTGTAAAAGTCTTTACATCAGTAGCTATTAATGGCAGAATGCTTTTGATATCTGCTAATTTCTTCTTAGATATATTTTTTCCATCAAGATAAAGAAGTTCCAATTCTGAATCTGTTAATATTAACGGTCTTCCTCTTACTTGTTTTGAAATATTCATTTTTTTAGTTTTCCCATTGATGTGCTTCTTTGAGAAAGATCCTTAGAGGCTTATCTTTCTCAATTTTTATTACGTGGCATTTCGGACAACCAACATTTTCTCCGGGTACTCATTTTTTTCTATTAATTATTACTTTTCTAATTCTTCGTATCCGAAAAAAATCTTCGCTTTGCATCTCTGTCACTACAAAAGCCTTTTTATTCTGGCATCTTAAAATAATATTTTTCAACAATATTTTCCAGTGAGTATACTCTGAGTTGATATTGCCAAGATTTTGCCAAGATCAGTGTCATGTAGAAGAAAGTTATGTCCCGAAACAAGATATTAAAAAAAATCTTTTCAAAGTTGCATGAGCGCAAAATATAGCTTTTAGAATCAAAACAATTTTGATATTTTTATTTTGACCATTGCAGGAGTCTAATCATAAAATGAGCTCTTCTGTGTTAGAAGGCAAATGAAGGTCAACATTTTTTTTTATTTTTGGGGGAAAATGCTGTTTTCTTGTGATTCTAATGCTAGCAAACTTATTTTTCTACTTCTATATTGTCACAATTAAAATCTCGTTTAAAAATATGTATAGCAAGAACAAACTCTACATTAAATAGTTAAAAAGGACCACCTGCCATGAGCGCTTTACTTATTTAAACGGAACCTATCACTCGATTCTTTTTAGAGAAATATAGAAACCAACTTATCAGTTTGGCGCTTGATTCATTCACTAATAAATGACGATGTAGATACTTTAGGAGTTGGATCTTTTAAGAGCAATTAAAGTATTCATTTGTCGATCTTTTGGTGATCATAACTCAAAAATGCTAATTTGGTGGTTGGTTCCATTTGGATAAACGCCATCCATGTGGAATTTTGTGACCGAAAACCAGGAGGCATAAATCACCCGTTTTATATAAAAATGTGCATTTGAAAGTTCCTTATAATACTAATCTATAGTCTTTCGTATCCAACTGGGCAAAATGAAACACTCAAGGCACTACTCGACTTGGACGTTTTTTGCAGAGATAATTAAAAGTTTGAACTAAAAGTTAACAGAACCATACAAACATTTAATGATATACCAAAAAAAAAATGAGCAGTTATCGGGACTGCCGACAAAAGTGAAAACTTAAAACTATGATAGAACAGACTTTTTTTTAATATTCAAATTATAATATCAAAAATAAACATTTCATAATTTGTAAATTACAATTATTATTATATCATTTCTAGCTTTTATAGCTTTTAAATTTGTATACAATCTAGTCTTTGATCTTGTCTATTTTAGGTTACTGTATATTAAAAAACCTGTCACACTATCTACATTTATAGCTGCATGGCAAATTTCAAGATATTTCAAAAAAATATGTTTTAAATGTACCGATTTTTCGGATTAGCGGGGTGGCGGATTACGGAGGTTCAGATAAGTGAGGTTCGGATAAGTGAGGTTCGGATGAACGAAATTCGTATAAGCGAGGTTCGGATAAGCAACTTTGTTAAAATCTTCCATATTTTTGATTATATTATTTAGGAAGTAGTTGAAAGTGGCGTTTTTTGGTAATGCGAAACTATTCGTTTGTCCCTTATCTTTAGTCGCTTAACGCGCCTCAAGAAGTTTTCACCTCAAAAACCGACATACAAAATAAAAATCCCCTACTTGTTAAACATTTTATACTATTCATCTTTTTTCTAGTCGGTGAAAGGATTTAAACTTTTACGACTTGAAATGCAGCGTTTAACGTCTGGTATTCGCTAGGGCATACTTAAGAGTATTTTTTGTACTCCGTTGCATCATATCTTAATGCCTCCACGTAAAGAATTTTAATTAATACTCCTGCACTTTACAAACGAAGCGAATTAAAATTTTTTATTATGAAAACACGAAGTGGCAGAGATGAATGTAAAGTGCCACTTTTTCAGTAAAATGCGCCCGTTTTTGTTCGGAAGTAGATGGAATGTTATCTTTTATTTTACTTTTGGGCGACGTTTTATGCGGAATGCACCTAGTCAGTAACTGATCGTCGCGTTTAAAGTGCTTTTAAAGATTTAATACAGAATATGAAAATAAATTTTTTGCTTAATTCGGCATTAACCATGTCGATCGCATTTTGCTATAAGCAAATAAACCCATAAACTAACCACATAATCTCTTTAATCTATTAACAAATTTCCATCAGCATCGCAGGACTGCGTATAAATCAAACCGTAAATTATAGGTTTATGTCGAAATTTATTGCTGGTTTAGTAAAGCCCTAAAGAACGCTGTGATATTTACTAATATATGTACATGATATAAATTAATCACTTAGGATCGTTCAGCATATATAATAGAGGGAGTTTATTTCATATATGCATAAATAATAATCGCCACAGAGGAAAGGTATTTGTTTTTCTCATAAAATGTGATACCAAATTTATTTTAAATTTAAATACCAATATTGCAACCAGTTAAAATAATATACATTGCGAGTAAAAAGTGTGAAACTATGTAGATAAAATGAAAATCACTCGAATAGGTTGAGTTATATTTTTAAAAACACATCTTTCTGATCAATGTCGCCACTCCATAGTCTTTTGTTTTTGAATTATGACGTTATGGCAATTTTTTTTTTAAATTGAAGCTTGTATTTTTTCAGAGAAAATAGAACTTCACTTGACAAGGAAAAGTGTAATTCCCTCGCTTCCATGAAGGACACGCCACTGGTAGGAGCTAGCGACTCTCATTCCTTCATGAGCAACTTCCACAAGCGCACAAGAATAGAGGAGATCAATTCTTGTGTAATTCAGTTTGGCACAGTGAGAATCTCTATCTATAGAGATTCATTTGTTATGATGTCTCTCAACTTTGGAAGTCACCGCATTTCAGCCTTATACTAGCAGTGATCTCAGAGTAAAATTTCTTTTGCTAATGTGCTCTACTTTAAGATAATAGTGAATTCTTCTATTGCTTCCTCATGTCAATTCACTATGTTACGAAGATATAACGTTGAAATAAATTAGGACCGTTGAAGGTTCTTTATCTCTTCAATTTTAACTTATAACAGAAAATACACAATTTATCCTTAAAAAATCGTCCATATCGCAGTATTCATTACTGATATAATTTTAAATGAGTTGGATAAGGATCTATGTAAATTTTGACGGATACTGTTCTAAAATCAAGCGGCTGGAGAATCATTCGCAATAAAATGTACGTTAGGAACAGCGTAAAATGAATATTTTAGCATGCCAGGCAGAGCGTTAAATATCACAGTCAATATTTTTAAGACAAAAAAAGAATTAAATTCCACCGAAGCTACAGCTATGTGATGTTCGGAGATAAATTTATTGAGTTTTCAACTTCAAGCGAGGCGAGGCGAATAGCCGCTCGAACCGAGAACAAAACTGGACTTAACTTCTGATATATATTTCACCACTGTCTGCCCTTACGGATTCTAAAACATCAAAGTTATTGATTTAACCTTTGAAAAACTGAAATATTTTCATTGTAGTGTTATAGAAATTTAAGCTGGAAACTTTACGAAAAAAATCAATACATACATACGATCAAACTCAAACAGAAATTAGAAAATGCAGAGCCCAAGATATGTTGGTATATATGCAAAAGCCCTCATTGCAGCTGTTGATAAATGATTGCTTAAAAGAGTCGCACAACAATCTTGTTGGCTAGACGTGGGGCGGTGTCTATGTTAATTCGTCGACTGGTGCCAGAAGCAAGTGGTAGTCAGTGCGGGTGTCATCTTGATGGACTATTGTGAGGCTACAATAGGTTTATCATGCCCTATTGTTGCAATGTCTCTTTGTGCAACTCCTAGTTTGTGTAACATTTGCTCTGGACTTCTAATACAAATCATCTGCCGCAAACTTCCTGCCTCAACCCTACGACTGTCCCTATTCATCACAAAATTACCACCGTATTGACCCTGTGACTAATTTTACTTTCAGTCTTATTTTTGCGGTTTCAGCAAAAACGTTGGGTCGAGATGCCCTCAATGGACAAGCTAATTAACAGAATTGGGCAAACATGTAAGAAAAGCTGTTGTTAATTAGAAAGTGAATCGTGCCAACATTTATAGAATTTACGACATTTACTTAGAGTAAAGGAACGGCACTGGGCATTTTCCAGGTAAACGAATATTATCGTCGCAGCAACATGATGGAACAAATGTATCCTCCTTCGAGACCTGACCATATCATGTACGCCATAGATAGGTAAAATTGAACGCGTTTGTAAAAGTAGATAGACGGAGGAGAACAATGCTTGGTTTTGTTTAAACTCTTCGTTTTTAATGAGTATAAAGGATGCTTTCTTCGTTGCTAAAGAAAGTGTCAAACAACTTGGACTTATCGGCGAATAGGTTTTCTTATCAGTTAAATAAATAGCTTCATTTAGAAAGTTATCTCGATAGAATGAAAACATAAAAGCTCAAAGTTTCACTTAAGTTTGTGTGGGTATTAGAAATTTTTTTGAGCATTAATTTGTATATTCAGATTTTAACTAAACCCTGCATTATTCAGCGATACATTATGTTTTCAATTCAAATCATTTTCAATTGTTATTATAAAATTATTCATACATTATTTAACACTAGGAAAATCAGCTTTTGTTTTACATATAATTTGCTAAATAACAATATATATTTGGTTTATTTTGTACATCTTCTTTACAGTAACTGGACACACTTTAATAAATGTTTTGTCGTTTGCCCTTTTTAAATCTTTGGGAGCTTTAATTTAATAAGGAGGAAGAAATCGTTTCGGAATTGTCATAAAGAGTGGTCGGAATTAAAATATAAAAGTGATAAAAAAATATAAAGATAATAAAAATCTATAATTGTTGATAAAACCAAAAGTGCACATCTCGTAGACTTTAGTCTACAATAGAATTTTCGACTTTTTTTCGATATTATAGTCATAAACTGGAAATCTTTACTTTAAACTCCAAATCTGTAATGGCTACCACATATTCGCAACAAAATTGCGGAACTCGCGAATATAGATAAAGTTATGCAATTGTATGCAGACAAATGGAAAACAAATCGTTTATTCTGCAACTCTCTGTGTTTAAGTTGAATTGCGCAGGTGTGGACACCTAAGAAAGTCTCTAGACCATTTTGAGATTTGGGAGACAGTCGCGCAAATTTGTCTATGAGCTTAAGAAAAGGCCGAAAGTTCATCTTCAAACTCTCCCAAAATTATTGCTAACAATATAAATATATCTTACAATGAAAACGCGTTTTACAAAAAATCTTCCTCATAGGGTTGCCACCTGTCGCGGATAGATCACCAGGAGATTAGCAAATTGGCACATAAAAAACGGATTTGAGATATTCGTCGCTAAGAAAGAATTTTTGACCAAAATTCATGTTTCATTCATCCAAAATTTTTGTTTCACCAGTGCAATGTAAATTGATGACTAAAAAAAAACTTGTTACATTAACACCGGTCAAGCCGGAGAAATAATGGATTTAACCCGGGACCCGGAAATACCTCGCTAAATCCGGAGTTGTGGCAAACCTATTTCCTCATCATATTGTGTTTCCATATGGTCGGTTGCAGTGTTTAGAAATAAAAATATTTTGTTCGGTAGTGCGCATCTTTACTACAATACATTTAATTTCATTTCATGCCACTGTGTATAGTTTTTAGAGCTTCAACGATTCCGCCTTATTATATTTCAACAGTGATGATTGTACATGGGCAGTGACAGGGGTCGTGTAGAAATCTGACCATCCTTCAGTATTTTTTTAATGAAACTCAACCCGGTTCTTCAATCCATGGTTAATTGTTTTCCTAATAATCAACACTTATTAGGAAGAAGATTTTAAAAAGGTATATAGTTGCCTCTGTCCATCGCCAGATTCTTAATTTTTTTCTCACTGCTTAATTACCAAGTTTGATTATGACAATTTTTTGCCAAGAAGATTCTAAAATCAACTAACTAAAAAACATTGAACTAGACTATATCATTAATTCAATACATGTAGTAAATATATTGCTCCAGCAGTTCGCTAAATGGTTTTAGTACATCTGGTTGGATAAAATCAATTTTTTTTATCATGTTTTATAAAGATTTCTTTAGCAACAATCTGTACCTCAAAGTAACTAATAACTACTAATCTAAAATACTGTCCATGCTTTATTAACTGTAAATATTAATTCTCTAGGCTCCATTGCCTCTGATAAATTAAGCTGGAAGCTTATGGATTTTGTCAGTCAAGCCGACGCCGGGATTGGGCGTCGCAGAAGGCAAAACATGTAAATATTTCATCAAACAAAGCCATTCATAATTTGGTCGCAAATCTAATCCCTTTATTAGAGCAGAGGTATTAACTAATTAATATTTGTCTAGATAAATTTGCGGAGATACCAAAGTGATTTACAGCGTGCAATAAATACACATGCGGCGCAGTTGACGGCAGATAAATCTTGCAAGGTATTTAACCAAAAAATGGTATAAGCCGCAACTTGCTGTTTAATTGTTAAATTAATTAAGCTTTATATATTACCCTTCCTGTTATTTCCATATTTCCTCTCGAGATATTAACTTTCACTGTCTTGTTTTGCCGAAAGATGCGTCGGTTACTAATTGGCGTCAGAAATTAACTTCACTTCGAAGCTATTTATAACTTCCTGAATTCATTTCACTCAAAATATGTCTTTTACTTCTTGAAGATTTATTTCCAGAGCTGTGCGAAAAACGTTTAGTAAATATTGTCAAAAGATAATTAGCTTCACCTTGTTATAGAACGGTTTTACACCGCTGAATAAAATGACAGTGGATTTGAAATCAAATTTAACCACCAAACAGCTGAACTATGTGCATTATCTGTACCATATTTGGTTCTTCGCAAACATGAATAAAATAATTCTACCAAAGCGTAAAATATTGTTTTTGGTAATACTCGTTTTCAATAAGTTCTTTGTTAAAGCATTAAAACGAAATTTTCCAAACATTTACCGAATACTCTGCTATTAAGTACTGAGTATATTTAGTCAATTTGAATTACCTTCAATATTTACAGCTTCCAATGTGAGTATGCGTACAATATTTCCTATTTTAATAAATCCAGTAGGGTCTGTTTTATCCCTAAGTCTGAAAGAAAACCAATAAGTGTCACATTCGCTTTTCTGACGTTGATGATATCCTTGTCGTTCTCTTTTAATACAGCCGACAAATCGTGATGTTGATTCGGCAAGATCATCTTACGTTGGCGTATATTTCCAGAAGTGTGAAAAATATGCCGTTATAATGCAGGAACTTTTTGTCACATTAACAAGACGCTTCCCGGCCGACTTTTTACTGGAACAACTGAAAACATTCCTATTATGGGAAAATGGATGTGACACATAGACCGTGGCAGTTTGCTTGATTCTCTTTATGAATAATAGCCCGGCTCGTTAGCTACAACTCGCACATAAGAGAGCCTAATGGGCGCCGATGATTCTTTCTCTTTCAAACATATTACTAGTGGGAAGATTCCATCAGATTGTGCTACTATCTATTATTGGCATTGAGAAAGATGTTTTCCGCTGTTATTCCGTAGAAGTTTCCTTGGTAATGTACTCTAAGGATTTATGTTTGCTGAAAGCCAATGAGTTATTTTTAACAGTTGTTGAACGAGCATCTTTCGAGGTTTTCTACTTACAATGCAAAGACGATTCATAATTTGTATTCCATATAAAATATTGAAAACCCTTTTTTACGATAAAAGACTAAATTTCCATGATAACCAACTGTTCACGTTTTTTTGGCATCAACTGTACAGGGTGAGCGAAACTCGAAACTCTATTTAAAGTTAGTTCAAGGTTATTGCAAAGCTAACAAGAATATGGTAATATTCCACTGAACAGACACACTCCATCACAATATTCCTATATAGGTGGCCCATAAGTCAAACTCATAGGCAGATAACTACAATACCATAGCGCTTTATATGGAGAAGTAAAGGCAGCACCTTTTACGTGCTAATGTGTATATGGTAGCGACATCTTTGTTAAAGGAGACGTATATTACATTAGAACTTTCCATTCCGGGAAATTCCCTAAATATTAACTTATAATGCAATTTGTTAGTCTTGTAATCGTCCAGGTTCCGTGTTTGTTTTGTAGTGTTTATTTAGTACAAACCGAATTCATTCGTTTTATTTTATAAAAAGATTTATTCAAGACATTTAATATATACATAGTGTTGAACTGTTACTGTTAGTTTATAAGACTGTTAGTGACTGTACGAAAATGCAATGAAAATGCGATCATTGGGGGTTAAAAACTCTCATTCGCGTTCAAATCATTTTAAAATAAACACGAAATTGTCGCGACACTTAAACTTGTGTTTGGTTATTTTAGTAAAAAAATCTATGACAATTACAAATAGATTATTATTTTCAAAAGAAAAAAATGCGTGAACTGAAATTTTCAATAATTCATAAAGTGTAGTTCCACTTTCAAACGTGCGGATATGATTCTTGCAACGATTTTCTCCTATGTAAGTAGACGATAATTTTACTCCAAGGTTTACTTTTGTCTATATCGGAATCATCGGATATCTATTGGCCTACCCTGTCTTAAATGGCACTGCACGCCACTGCCGGAAGTGAACCGATATAATTTTTTTGTCGTAACGAAAACCGAAAACCGGAACGAAAAAATTATCGGTTTGAAGCCCTGGTTATACATACACATTCGAAAGAATAATTATTTATGTTTAATATTTATTATTACATTTTATACATTTTAAAAGACACACTTATATTTACATGGCCTACTATTTAAAAAATGTAACAAATATGGTTTTTTTGTGATGACGCCTACGTTTCACTTTTGACATATGACATGTTGCCATAACTTTCTCAGAAATTATATAATAGAAAAATAAATACCTACGCCAATATAAAGCTTTTAAGAAACTAAGCGAACATGATTTAAAGTTTTTTTTTCTACCGGGCTAAAAATAAAGAAGTTAGAGCAGACTTTAAAAAATTTAATCTGTTCTCTGTCTCTACTACAAACGGAAGTTATCAATGTTATCGCACTCCAGTGGGACACACTGTATATTATATTGAAAAAAAAAATTGTACCATTTTTAAATAAGACACTTTTTAAATCCGATATGTATACAGGAAGTTTATTAGTATAAACCTAACATGTTCCTAAAATTTAGCATCTGTGTATTAATTGTATTGAAGGCAGAGTCCAGTAGAGCTAAACTGGCTAAAAAGCTTTTCTAAAAAATAGAGACTGTTTTTGTAAAGCAAAACCGAACAATTATTTTCAAGCTTTTTGTTTCATCTAAAAACGTACAAATATAAAATCATCATGCTGAGTTATAAATGTCTGGATGTAAAATTACAAACGCAATAAAAAGTTTATCGTTCAGTAGTGAAAACAAAGGGATTTATCAAACCGCAATATAACGAAAGTTAGTGGGTGAAGAGGAGCGTTTTATCATTCAGAAGAGGCACCTCAAGAGATATTACAGAATGTTTTAATTGTGTACTGTTCGAGCAATTCCGCAAAGTCGAGAGAATTTCTTAAAACAATTAATTTTATCTCTTGGTGCATTTTGTAAGTTAAAATCGTGACGATAAATTAGACGAGATATAAATTACTGGGTAAGATGTTGGTTTATCTTAAGCATATTGTAGTCTCCCCGTTAAATGTTGCAATTGTCCTATTATTCCGGCCGCCATAAATATACACTTTTCCGACACCAGGGCGGTCTATAGTTAAAACTACCTAACATTCCAAGCCGAGATATCATTATTAGGCTCGGAATTCCCCAAATTGTTGCTCATGCTCCTTGCCTTTCAATGCCATCCCACTATTGCCGCTTTTCCCACTTCTGACCTCAGCAAATTACGAATATGCAGATAAGATCCTGATTTACGACTTGTCCCGGGTTCGGTGTTGGGTTAGCTTAACTAATAAAGATGGAAATATTAATTTTGGGTCCTTTAAAAGGAAAAGGGTAAAAATGGGCTATTCTCTAATTGAAACAGATTTATATTTCGGCTCAGGGAGCTTGAAAATTTATTATTTTATGAGCTTACAGTTTATTTTTCGATGATACCAATTAATACATTGATCAAAACGAAAAAGGCGCCTCTTTAATTCTGACAATTTTTTAGTGAAATAATTAGTTATCACAATTTTTGAAGTAAAAACTTCTTTGGTGCGGGAAAACTGAGAAGTCAAGTGTGGCTTGACATGCTTTTGAATTAGATCATAGGATATATAATAATATTAAACTGTTAAGAGTGGTAAATAAGAATTCTATGTTATATGCATGTGAAAGCTCAGCCATTCATAAGGCTGGAGGCAACCCTATGAATGGTTGCGCTGGGCCTCTAGTCCACTCATCTCTGTCAAAAATAGTTAAGGTAGATAGATAAGGAATTATGACACTGTGACGTGTAGAGGAAAATGGGCCCTGCATTTAATATGGGACTTCATCAAATCATGCTAGTTCACTGAGTGACATAAAGATGTCACTCAGTGAAAAAAAAAGATGTCTCAGTGCTTAAAGAAGCAGATGCTTAAAACATGTCTAACTGAAGGCTAAAAATATTCGACAGCACATTCAGTTTTTCGTTTGTATTGTTACTATTTTATAGTAAAATTTGTATTTTTGAAAATTTAGGTATTTTTTTAAGGTGAGTTTTAAGTAACATATTTGGTAGGTTTAAAACTGAATATGATTAAGAGTGTTGACAAAATGACTAATACTTATATAGAGATTTATTATTTTTTTACTGAAATCCCCATACCAAACCTGTAAACATAAATTCGAGTGTTTGTTTCATAATAATGTTTTGTTGGTAATATGGGCCCCTCGAAATGTCACAATATGAATGGATCCATAGTCCACCAATATTTAAATTTTGTACTTATTTTGGATTAGTAATGTCAGAAAGTGCCCTAAAAGTGCCACTAAAAATACTAGAGAAAAGCCCCAAAATTTAAAAAGGCTGAAAAGGTTAAAAACTTTAACACTGGAAAAATTTTAATGTGAAAGGATTATTTATAAGTCTGTAGACTAACGATATGCCAATTTTCAGATTCCAGCTACGTAAGCCGTTTAAGTAATATAGAAAAAACAAATTGGGGGCCCATATTCGGACCTTTTCCTCTATAATTAGATGCGCATGTCCGTTCGGATGCGGTAAATCATGCATGAACTGAATATTGTTAGTATATAAGGGTTAATTTTAGGATTAGGTATTAGAATCTCTCTGAACATGATAGCTTGGCTATCGAAACGCGTTAGAACAACTTTTGTTGTGTTTTTTAATCTTTCTTGGTTTCAGGGAACAAGATTTGAACATAACTAAGGACCAGTTCGTTCCACCAGAATTAGAGTGAATCATGACCTTCTAGGTTGAAAAATAAAATGGGATCAAAAAAATTTTCGATCCTTTAAAAATCATTTATTTTAGGTGTACTGTATTTAGAAAATTGTGCAGACTCCAAAAATGAAATACACAGGGTGTTCCATTTAAAAATCAAAAGTTTGTATAAGTCTTAGCGAAAGTGACACTAGTAAGAAACTCATTTTTATGTCAAAAATTGACACTTCATAAGTACATCAGGTGTAGCAAATTTGAAAATTTTATCTTGATAAATAAAGAAAAAATTGGGGTGTACCATGTTCCTGTTACACCTGACATGTTTTTTTAATCATTTTTGGATTCCTTACATAAAAAGAGAAAAAAGTTATATGACTAATTTCTTAAAATCTGCACCGTTACAAATATATAATTCAAAATAAAAAAAGAAAAACATAACTTGCCTAAATATTTCACGTTGAATAATTTTTAAAAGATAAATGTACAAGACGAATATGGTTTTGGTTAACTGTTAGAAGTTGAACGGATGAATACCTATTGAGTCAGGAATTTAAATTTTGTAGAAATGATCATCTTATTTTTGGAATGATAAAAATCAACAACAAATTCGTCCAACAAATTTTCAAGTAATTTCGTATTTTAATTATTACTCTGTTAGAATAAGAACTCAGGATTTGTAAGTGTTAAATTTTATAATGAAAATTGAAATGGGAAATATTATTTAATGATTTGTTTTAATCATAAATAAATTCTAATTTCATTATTTGGCTGAAGTATACAGAAATATTCTGTAATGAGATATTGAGCCACATTTGGAAAGTATACCCTTAAATCAAGTATGTACTGATAACGGTAAAATGGACAATGACTTTCTCGCCTACTTATTTCAGACCCAGTTTATTATAAACGATAGTCCCCACGTGTGGTCCCCGCGTTAGCAAGATATAACACCGTCAGAGTTTTTTCTATCGGGAACTATTAAGAAGCACGTTTTTGCAGCGACTTCTGCATGAAAAGAATATTGCTAAGAACAATCGAAAAAGGTTACTCAATTAGAAATTTTAAAACATACCTTTAATTATACTGAAACAGAAGACCATTATTTCGAGCACTTGTTGTAATTTTTTTTGTCAATTTTTTTTTTCTATTACTTATTATGATTAACTTTTCAAGCTGTTATTGGCTGCACTTAATTTTCTACTCGAAAAAAAAGGGATGATCGATACTTTTTATTTTGAGTATTATGTAAAATATCCCTGTAACGATGTAAAATTTTGAAAAATAAGTAATCTACCTTTTTTTTTAATTTTTATGTAAAGAATCCAAAAATGATTAGAACACATTTAGTTTCCATTAAAAAATCAGAGTGTTTTTGAACAAAACAAAAACAATCGCAATCATAAAATTTTTCCCCTCCTCTAAAATAAAAGTCACTTCATTGAAGTCTCCATAATATTCTATAACTTCAACCCAAATTTCATTTTTGTTTGCAAATAATGATAAAGATAGAAATAGTCAAAGTAATCCTATTTTTTGCCATTTTTCCGAAAAACTGAAATATCTTCAAAACTATCAAAGATAGCAATAAACATGTATACATACACTCACCTTCTTTTTTTACGAAAAATCCAAAGAAAAAATAAAATTGGGGAGTTGTTATTTTAAAATAAGAAAAGGGGGGTCCACTTCCCGTACAAACAGAAGTGGGAGAAAGTTGAAAACATTTTTAAAAGAAAGTTAAGCCCCGATTAATTCTGTTTACAAAATCAGTTTAAGTGATTTTTCGTACAAAGGTAACCTAACCAAAAAAAAAAAAAAAAACACCCTGTACAGAATTTCAGATTACGATTACGCAAAAATGGTACCGCTAGGGATCCTCATATTGTACTATTTCATGTTCAATATCAACTTTACTTAATATATTACTTTTTATCAAAATATACAGAAGGGTTAGGTCGCAATGAATTAAAATCTCTTCGAAAACATTCTTTCGCCCTTACGGTACAAAAATCAGGTTTGACATTGAATATTTCGGCTTCGGTATTGTCAGGGGTCTTTTAATTTACAGGTCTTTAGGTAGCACTGAAAGAATTTTAAAGGAAATATATAGAAAAGCAATTGACCGCCGAACCTATTTAAGGAGTTTTCACATTTAACAGCAGTTCTCAGACTGTCTAATTTTTTTTTAATTTTAAGATAGGAGCCTTTTTTTCTCTAAAACTGAAGACGATATGGCGTAACTTATTTATATTGCTTAGAAGATAAAATACACTCAGTGCTGCAGTTATCATTACTTATATTTAATAAACATATTTTGAACACGAACTAACATTGAAAATAAAAAATAACTAGAAAAGTTTTGGTGAAAGGACAGAGGTTACTCTCAACTTGAGGGATACCAGCTCCCTCTAAAGGATTTCTACTTTGAAATGAAGGTTACATCAACCTTTGGTCAAGTATACAAGTATACCCAAATATTCTCAACTGGATTGAGGTCAGTTATTATCAAAGACTTTAAATATTACAAGTTATTTAGCATATCTAGATATTTATAATCTTCGAACGAGTAACCGTAATATTGTCTAAACATACACAAAAAAAAACTCTAGTCTGCTACCATATGATACATTGTATCCATTACCCTTTTAACACTTTTACGTTTCCAATTAATGCATAAAACATATTGTGAAAAGCCCGCATTATTCATCGAATGGCATGGAAGCCTTAAATTTTTGTTATTTCTAAACTTCTGATATAATGGGATGACATCCTGAAAGATATTTTTGGATTTTACCATTAACGTATTTGTATTAGGCTTCATTGCAACTAACTTATCACATGTCTCGAAAGAGGAGCGAATTGTAAGTTTAAATTTCTAATAAAAGTGGGCTTTAACCGACATTTAAACTTATTTTTGCGGTATATCTCAACCTTTTATATTGCGGTTCTTCAGCTATCTCTCGGGGATCCGTCTAATGAAAAATAATTGCACCGCCGTTCAACGAATCCACCACAGAAAAGTAAAATTAACTGGTAGACATTATTTTTATTTTGTGCTCTTGTCGCTTCACTTCTTATCTTATTTTTCCCGGCTATCAGTTTAATCGTCAGTACACATTTTGTAAATCGTTACAATTTGGGAGAAAAATTTCATAACATTCCTCTATCAACTTTCTCTCTGGCCGAGCGAAGGGGTGAATTAATTAAAAATTGTTATCGTTTTACTTAAACATAGCCAAATTTCACCCTCAATTTAATTTTAATTTACGTCGAAATTCTTATGTCACTCAAAAATTCTAATTAGTTTTTAGATTCTCGACGCGAAAAAAATCTTGTTTCTGTGTTTGCATTTTGAAGTTTGCCCGCTCCTACACTCATGACAACAATTTCATATCATATCTATGGCAAAATAAACGCAGTAATTTATTCCTCTACTTGCAATTGGTGTCTCACCTATTCTCTATACACTTGATATAGGCATTAGTTTTTTTTGGTGGAACAGGCTTGTCCTTGCTTATCTTTAAAAATTGGTATACAAATCTTGTTCTCTGAAACCAAGAAAAATTCCCTGGCTATCGAAACAAGTTAGAGCAACTGTTGTTGAAGTTGTTAATTTTTCTTGGTCTCAGGGGACAAGATTTATATATCATAGGCATTAGGATTTAATAATTCCAATAAAATTTCCTAATACAAGGCAATGCTTCGGTATTGTATTATTAACAATAAATGATCATGTGCTCGCCATTGCTAACACTCTATTCAAAAAGTCCATAGGATGACATACATGGCGTTACTAGAATTTTTTCCATATGGTTTTTATTTAGCACTAACCTTCAAAGGATATGTGCATAAATTTGACAGCAATCTGACTATTGATTCGTGAGTTATAGCATTTTGCGTGAAGCAACTTTTGTTATTGAAAAAAAAAAATGGAAAAAAGTGAATTCCGAGTTTTGATAAAGCATTGCTTTTTGATGAAAAAAAATACAGTGCAGAGTGCAGTGGACACCCAAATGAGGCTGTTATTCCAGAAAACATCAAAAAAATCCACAAATTGGTTATGAACGATCGCAAATTGAAGGTGCACGAGCTAGCTGACATTGTAAAAATATCAGATGGTAGTGTTTTTACCATTTTACACGAACATTTGGGTATGCGAAAGCTATGTGTAAAGTGGGTGCCGCGTGAGTTCACAGTCGACCAAAACCAACAACGAATCGATGCTTCAGAAGAGTGTTTGGCGCTGTTAAGCCGCAATAAAATGGAATTCTGTCGTCGATCTTTGACAATGGATGAGACATGGTTTCACTATTACACACCAAAATCTAAAAGACTGTCAGCTGAGTGGACAGCAGTCGACGAACCTAATCCAAAGCGAGCAAAGACGCAACAGTTGTCCCGTAAGGTGATGGCTTCTGTATTTTGGGATGCGAACGGAATAATATTTATCGACTATCTCCAAAAAGAAACCACCATCAACAGCGACTATTACTGTGCACTTTTGGATCGACTGAAGCCTGAAATCGCAAAGAAACTCCCACATTTGCAAAAGAAAAAAGTGTTGTTTCACCAAGACCATGCACCGTGTCACAAATCGATGAAAACGATGGCAAAATTGAATGAATTGGGCTTCGAATTGCTTACCCACCCACCGTATTCTCCAGACTTAGCCCCCAGCGACTTTCTTCTGTTTTCAGATCTCAAGAAAATGCTTGTTGGAAAGACATTTAAGTCCAATGATGAAGTAGTCGCTGAAACTCAGGCCTATTTTGACGATAAAGAGGAATCTTACTATAAACGTGGTATCGAAAACTTGGAAAATCGCTATACTCATTGTATCGCCCTTGAAGGCAACTTTGTTGAATAATAAAATCCAGTTTTGTTAAAATTTTTTTTTCTTATTTATCCTACGGACTTATTGAATGACCTGGTAAGTCCGCCTCTCAGAAGCTTGGCTTTTTTTCTAGAGCTAAACAGTACTTCACATATCATCAGCTACTCATACTGTACAAAATTCAAGTTAGGCTAACACTAGAATACTGTCCTCATGTTTGGAGTTCACCCCCAAAGCACACTTTAGCTCTTTTGGATTCAATTGAAAGAAGAGCGATTCGCCTAATTGATGACGAGAGTTTGACCGATTCTCTCGAAACACTAGAACACAGGCGGATGGTTGGTGACTTATCTCTTTTCTACAACTGTTATTATGGGAGATGCTCGCAGGAACTAATAGGATTGATCTTTCTAAGGGCAAGATTTTTGAGACATACAAAACAGTCGGAGACAGCAAATTCCTGTGCGGTCCACCTTGACCCAGTGAAGACTGCTGTCTACGGAGACTCTTTTTTTCTATAGAACTTCCAAACTATCGAACTCGTTACCAAAAGAAATTTTCCGTTTTTACAAATTTTACGTTTGCACAAACTTAGGTTTAGGTTAATTAAAAAGGACATTTTTGTAAGTATTAGCCCTATCCGATACTGACTGTGCCAGAAAAATTTACTTATTGAAGCACGAACTTCTTCAACGACATAGAAGATACGAATTAAATGTTTCTTATCATTATTGTTGATTAGTTTACAGTTTGCTATTTTGCGAACATTTTGTATCACTATTTGCTTCGAAACATAGGAATATAAAATGTTAAGTCAGCAGAATGCATGGCGGAACGAATGTGCATCCCAATATCAGTTTTCTGCACAAAAATAACCTTATGTAATATGAATGGTTCTCTTTATGGCATATAAAATGTAATTCCTTTAAAGGCATTCCTAAATAAAACTAAACATTATATTGCCTTGGAAGTGAAGCGACGCTAAATTCAATGAAGCGCGTCGGAGAAAACTTTATAAAGTACAGTTTTGAAAGGGGGTGAGGGCAGAGGGACATTTTGACCTAAAAGCTTCCCTAATGTATCCGTATTATTATACATATAAAAATGATTTTAAAATATACTCACATATAACTTTTCATACAACCCTGATCCAGTTTTTTATTTTAGCTGTTCCAGGTACAAAATTGTTATTGTTTCCATAATATTACAAATGAATAATTGGCATTTACGGTTTCACGAACGTTAGAAAAAAGTTGCTACAAAGTTATGAAAGACGCCTTCAAAATGATAAATTTATTGTACGTACGTAGGTGTTGAAAATCGTTAAATGTAAATGCCAGATATTGACATCTTTGTGTATTGCGAGTTTTCTGAAGGACAAAGCTGCAAAGTTCCATTAGAATAATTGGCTGACTAGCGCCACTAGAAGATACTAAATATTCAGCTTGTTTGTAATACAGTCTAGTGTGGAAAAGGGAATGCCCCTATTCATTATTGTAATGAAAGTGCTCTTTCTTATGCACATTTATACATTTTCACATCAATTTCTCCGGCGAAAAGTCGAATGAAGTTTTTGTTTCTTAGTCTATAAAAATGTAGGCACACATTGGTAATTATGGTTGTTATCTTTTTTCTTTTTTTTTCTCTCTTTTGGGGACTGAAGTAGATCACTAATTGTGTTTTCAGTTCCTTTTACATATTTTAATTATTACCAATGATTAGTATATAAATAATTATTTAGTATTTAATTTCTATGTTTTTGTGTTTTGTATTCTCTCTATATTAAGAATATGCAATAAATCATTATTATAATTATTATTATTATTATATATGTAACTTTAGAAGCCCAGGAATATTAAAGATGAGTTGAACAGAAATATATACATATGTACATAATTGAAATACAAATCTTGTCCCCAGAAACCAAGAAACGCGTTAAAGCAACCTTTGTTGTGTTTTGTAATCTTTCTTGGTTTCAGGGGACAAGATTTGTATTTTAATTTTGAAAATAAAAGGACCATTCACCAAAAATATATCAAAAACGCCACGGTTTGCACTTTTGATCAGGTCTTCAATTTGAATCAGTGAAACCGTTCCATGAAAAGGATACCACACCATGTTTAACGGTAAGTGGAACATCCTCATGAATAGGAAAATTCTCCTTTGTGACCTAAGGAAACCTCACATGCTATTAGCTACCCACTCTCTATAAGTATTCTCAGGATTGAATCTTAGGAAGATGTTCGCAAGAGTTACGACTAGTGACCCTGGGTCAGCCAAGAGCAATTCGTAAGCACAGGCGGAGGCAGTATACTCCTGCTTACCCCAGTACCAATCAATGGAGACTTTTTTCCATAGAACTTCTAACTCTGAAATTAGTTATCATCAGAAATTTCCCAGGTAATTATACCTCATATCTATCTATATTCATTTCCGCCTTCTGTTCGGAGTGTCCCTAGGATACTTTTCACGAGCAAACCTGAACATTCTTTGAGCATATTACAATTTATAAAAATATTTGCCCCACTAACCTTTGAAGGTTAGCTGAAACAGAACAAGTAACTATTCGGATTTTAAAACGTCCAAGGGATTACTCAGCCATAATAATGCACTTGTATGGGTATTGTAATCTCGACATGAATTGCAAATGAATGAAATTTTGGTGGAGAGCAAGGCAAAGTTATGGCTTACGGAGCGAAGTTTAATGCCCATCTACTAGTAGTCATGCCCGTCTATTCGTATTCAGATTTCAGAATCCCGAAGATCTGGTTGAGAGCAATTTAATAGGTTGTTCCAATTGCTGCGGAGGGGCAGTTGTCGAGAGTTCTCCGGCAGTTTAAACTGTTGTTTGCGGTGACCGAACAATGGTCCGGCTTTTTAATGGCGGCACGCAACTCGCTTTAATTCGACAACAAATAACTCTGTTAAATGTGACCTGCTTTATAAGTGAATAGACGACCAGAATCACATTTAGCGTTTCCTCTTTAACTCAATAAGCTCACTTTGTTGAGATCCTTTCAACGTATAACTCCTCCAGTAATTAGTTTGGGGCTGTTCTGTTTCGTTTTGGTATTATATCTGTTTGAGTGGTGTGTGTGAGATGTTAGTGTTAGAGGGCGCTTATTAAATTGTTCTCTTTGGCCTTGCCTTTCTGGTGGTGTTCGTTTTCAACCACAATATCTCTGAACGCATAAACGTCTAAATTAATGATGTTTAGTAAGCAGTAAATGCAGCTTTTTTTATGCAGGTGGAAATTTTTCAAATCAAGTTGTTTACCGATGAGTTATTTTTTTTTCTTCGCAGACGCCACATTCGGTGCTGGTGTTTAAGGTAATGTAGTACACCGAAAAACTAAATCTTTAGACTGACATGTTAAATATTTAATTAATATTTAACTTCAAAAACTCCGGCTGTTTGAGCATTGTTAACTGCACATGTTTCCGAAAGGTACTGCTGTTATCATGTCAATTATATCCAATTTTCTCAGACTTAAAAATGTGATATAGGTAACAGTTTTTTTTTTAATTTTCAAATTATATGTAATATCAAAAATAAAATTTCATATTCCTTTGGTCCTTTTACTCTGATACTGATCTTGATATTCAGTTGGTTAGGTTATGTTCTGGATATTCTATAAGGAACATGCTACAACAATTTACGGCATTCTGTGAGAATTAGAATAATTATTATTACACCAGAAAAGTAGTTCATACAGATGAGCGTTTCATGTATGATACGAGGGGAAATCAAATATGAACCGGAATTTGTTTTTAAAAATTTATTGGTACAAGATACAAATATAAAAGTTATTAACTATTTTTCTGCATCAACTCCTGACATTGTTATGCATTTTTCCCAACGGATTGGAAGTTTTTTAATGCTATCATCATAAAAAGAAGGGAGGAGTGTTTGCAGTCAATTAGGAAGTTTCCATTTTTTTTAAATATGCTGAATACGTCCTATAAATTATGAAACGACCTAAAAATTTTTTTTTGAAATATCTTTAAAATTGGCTGAATTATGATCCTTTGAATTTCAAATTTCTCACGTACTCTCGTTTTGCCGCTGAAAATATCTGTGATGTCATAAAACATGATAGGAGTCTGGATCGCTTAAAGTCGCCTTGTCTTTGTCGTGCTCTTTCAGTTAACACTTCTTCAAATCTTGTTACCATCGTCATTTCGTGCTAAATAATAACCAACAGAAAACAAGTGAAAGACTTCCTTATTTAAATATTGCATAGTTTCTAAATGTAGAAAAACTACTATCATTAGCCCGGAGAAATTGTTCTGTTCCGTAACGAAAGTACAAAGTTTGGGAAAAAAGTGGTGCAGTTATGAAAATACGTGATAAACAACCACTTTCATGTCAGTCTTCATTATATTACTGTGAAGATCATTTTGATATGGGTATAAACCAATTTATTAACAAACATAAATATGACTTAAAGTAGTAAAAACAGTGGGTAATAAATAAATAAATAATATAATTGTTAAGTAAGTAAATTTAAATATAATATCGCTCGTTTTTAAAATATGATATTAAAAGAAAAAAGATGACTTTTAGCCCTGTTTTTAATCTTGATTTTTTATTAAGTTTAATATTTCATAAGTGAAATGTAACGTCACTGGTTTTTATTTACTGTATTTTTATGAAATACAACAAAAACATTGTTGTAGGTCGAAGGAGACGTGTCTTTGTGATAACTTCTTCATTTTCATTACATTCAAATGAACTTTGTACAGTGCAATGATTTCCTTCTCTTTTTCTTACACGTATCCAATCCAGATCTCTTCCAGGTCTGCCACAAAAATATATATTGTTATAAAGAAATAACACTTTTACTACCCTTAAATATAAATAATCTTTTTGTTAATAAGTCGTTCTTATACAAAAAAAAAACTCAAAACCAAATATTGATATCGACATAGTGCATAACAATGACATCATTAGATCTCTCACTAAATATTTACTAATTTCTTAAATAACAATTACTATACACTAGGCAATACTAATTATTTATGTAAGGATAAACATTTCAAAAGTTTTTAAGAAAGTAGTGGAATAGTCTACTTTGCACCTCGAATTTCTGCACTGGTATGTAGAGGATTATTCGAAAAAAAATCTATAATCATTGCTATATCCACTTTCCGTAAATTTTTGGAATCACCACGAACAAAACCTTCTTCCATTGTTGATTATTTCCCGACAACAACAAAATAAAACAATTCATTGAATTCACATTGAACCTATGGTTTATTAATTTATAGCATATACTTAGTTTGTAGCTAGTAACAACCCGCATATTAGCCGGGTCGTGCCTAGTAACGTCACATAACATTTACCGAGTCGCCTGTACCATAAATACTTTAAAGTGCAATAACTTATTCAAATTTAAAGACATTGAAATAATTCTATCGGCAATTTTTTAAGTTTATTTTATACTATCACGTAACGTTAAAATTAGTAGTACTTTTGACAAGTGGAAACTTCCTAATTGCGCACAAATGCCTCAACAGCAGCATCATCACGGAATCGTTCACTTCTTAGAGCTTCTTTCAGTGACCCAAACATGATAATCGAATGGTGATAAGTCGGGACTATGAGTAGGGTGTTCTAATGTTGCTCAATGCATTTACTCTAATTTTTGATGTCTCAGATTGGCTGAGTGGGAGCGGGCATTGTCGTAAAGCAAAATTATATTTCTGACCGAAAATTCGCGTTTCTTTCGCCGATGTGCACGTTTTGCTTCATCCAATAGCTGGTAGCAGCCCCGGATAAAGAAGCGGGCAAGCCGAGCGACTGCACGGGGCGCCAAATTTTGAGGGGCGCCCATATAAAAATAAAATATTTCTTTACGTTCATTATTTTTTTAGATTTTATAAATTGAAATTGATCATTTTTCATGAGACATCGATTTTTTTAGCAAGCAATAAATTGTTTTTTCTTTAATAATACCAAATAAAGATCATAACGGTAATTATTTTGTTATTATCAACAGATTGAATAATTGTAATATTATTTAAAAGAAAACTATTTGTAGTCAGAATTCATGATAACTCAAAAAAAAGATTAATAGACAAAAACAAAAATTTACTACTAAAAATAATGAAACCTAAGAATTTTCATGGCTTTTATCACACAACATTGATGCAGACAAATGCTTTTTAGTCTCTAAAAAGGATATTTTTATTTATTTTGAAAAGATAATTTGTAATCAGTATCACGTATCACAACAATCTACTCAAAAAATAGACTAGATCAAATTTATAAATTACAAATATCAACAAAATTATGAATATTCAAAATGATACTGGCGCCTGTCATACGCCTTAATGGCTAAAAAATTTTGTTCTTTATTGTGTAATTTTGATTTTTGGCCTTTTTTGACTATATTTTTAAATTTGCAGTAAATTTGTATATTGTTATATGAAAGGGCGCCAAATTTTGTTTTGTCCGGGCGCTCCAAACCCTAGACCTGGCCCTGCTGGCAGTAATAGGCAGTATTAGGCTAAGGCTAAAGACACACGAAGCGGTTTTCGCCAAGTCGGCGGCCAAGTCGGCAGCCGACTCGGCATTTAATTTCATCGGATTTTATGGTAGTAAACACACGAAGCGTCACGCCGAGGCTGTGTCGAGCGTAGCCTCGGCCGGACGAGGCGCAGTTAGCGTTTTTATGACTTCAAGCGTATCATCGTCTATACCTGCTGCGGTGGTGTTCACGCGACAAGCGGTTTTTAAGCTGTGAATATTAAGCGTAGTTGTCAAATATTGCTTATGTGCAATTTTTAGGATTTTTTTCACACGAGAAACAAATATTCTTTCTGCTTCTTAGTAACTGCGTAAATTTAGATAACGAATAGTCACTTTTCAGGGAAGAGGTTTGTGGCGAATAGGCAGAACTCATAGAACCATCCGCCACAGATCCGTTAGCTCCAGCGCAGGAGGAGCGGCACACTGCAAGACCTGTGAAGTGGCAGCTGACAAGTGTGACGGTTGACACTTGGAACAACGCAAGACTCTCTCGATGATTACGACTCTAGCAAGTTTCACGTGTCGAACTGAAATTCACGATCAGACATTTTATTTGTTAATATTTCTAGTTAATTATAATGTAGTAAGTTAGAATAAATTAATTTCTACTACGTTAGTGTGCATTATTTGCGTCGCGTAATAGCAAGATGCCACAGGTTCAATAAAAAAACGCAATAAAATAGCTAAATGTGTGGGGTTATTAAAAGTTGGAAAACGTCTCATCACCGTGTCTTACTTAGATATGTTCCCTTTTATCAACCCCACTAATTCATTAAATGAATTTTGAGACATACGTTAATATTTAAAAAAATTGCGACATCGCTTTTAATTGTCCTCATAAATAGAGTATAAAATTTACTTTTTTCTTTGCGTTCCTGAACAAATGGATGTTCCCACATACTACGTTTCTTTTTTTTATTTTTTAACCGACAATATAGTAAACTGGCTTAAAACTATTAATTCATTGTCAAAATCCATTGCTTCAGGAAAAACTGGCAACACGTTCACTAACACCGCGCGCGCTGGCAGCTTTGAAGACGAGTCGTGTGTTTGCTCCAAATTGGTGCCGACTCGGTGAAAACCGCTTCGTGTGTCGGCAGCCGACTCGGCATTTGATTCCATCGGATTTTATGGTAGTGAACACACGCAGCGTCACGCCGAGGCTGTGTCGAGCGTACCCTCGTCCGGACGAGGCACAGCTAGCGTTTTTATGACTCCAAGCGTATAATCGTCTATACTTGCTTTAGGGTAAAGACACACGAAGCGGTTTTCGCCGAGTCGGCGGCCGAGTCGGCACCAATTTGGAGCAAACACACGACTCGTCTTTAAAGCTGCCAACGCGCGCGGTGTAAGTGAAGATGTTGCCAGTTTTTCCTGAAGCAATGGATTCTGACGATGAATTAATAATTTTAAACCAATTTACTATATTGTCAATTAAATAATAAAAAAAAACTTCGTATGTGGAAATATCCAGTTGTTCAGAAACGCAAAGAAAAAAGTCAATTTTATACTCTATTTATGAGAACAATTCAAAGCGATGTCGCAAAATTTTTTAATTATTTATGTATGTCTTAAAATTCATTTAATGAATTAATGTGTTTGTTGAAAGGGGACATATCTAAGCAAGATACAGTCATGAGACGTTTTCCAACTTGTAATAACCCCACACATTTAGCTATTTTATTGCTTTTTTTTATTGAGCCTCTTCTCTGCAAAGTGACTATTCGTTATGCAGTTACTAAGAAGCACAAGGAATATTTATTTCTCGTGTGAAAAAAATCACAAAAATTGCACATAAGCAATATTTGACAAATACGCTTGATATTCACAGCTTAAAAACCGCTTGTCGTGTGAACACCACCGTAAAGCAGGTATAGACGATGGTACGCTTGAAGTCATAAAAACGCTAGCTGCGCCTCGTCCGGACGAGGGTACGCTCGACACAGCCTCGGCGTGACGCTGCGTGTGTTCACTACCATAAAATCCGATGGAATCAAATGCCGAGTCGGCTGCCGACTCGGCGAAAACCGCTTCGTGTGTCTTTAGCCTTACAGTGGTGTTCACATGACAAGCGGTTTTTAAGCTGTGAATATCAAGCGTAGTTGTCAAATATTGCTTATATACAATTTTTGTGATTTTTTTTTACACGAGAAACAAATATTCCTTGTGCATCTTAGTAACTGCATAAATTTAGATAACGAATAGTCACTTTGCAGGAAAGAGGCTCAATAAAAAAAAGCAATAAAATAGCTAAATGTGTGGGGTTATTACAAGCTAGAAAACGTCTCATCACCGCATCTTGCTTAGACATGTCCCCTTTTATCAAACACATTAATTCATTAAATGAATTTTAAGACATACATAAATAATTAAAAAAATTTGCGACATCGCTTTGAATTGTCCTCATAAATAGAGTATAAAATTGACTTTTTTCTTTGCGTTTCTAAACAACTGGATATTTCCACATACGAAGTTTCTTTTTTTTTATTATTCAATAGACAATATAGTAAATTGGCTTAAAATTATTAATGCTTCAAACAAATATCCCCAAAGTGTGCTTCTAGTCTACGAAGAATTTTGGAGGGCTTTACACCTTCAACGGCAAGAAATTTAATAATAATGCGCTGCGCAACGTGCGGATGAACCTCTTGCTCACTCATTGTATTTACAACTACCAAACGTCAAGAACAAAGTTTGTTTGAGCGCACGAAGTCACGTGATATCCTTACCTAATATGTCTACCGACGCCCTCGTGGTGACATGATAGAAATTCCGGTTCATATTTGACTTTCCCTCGTATATTTAAAGACTTTGGTGGTAAATTTGGTAAACAAAAAGAATATCTAAGGAAGTTGCGAAATTGGAAATAATATATGTAATAAAAAACTATACATGCAGCAATCGACACATAACTACTACGTACTGTATTTTTTAGATAATTTTTGTTATAATTTCATATTAACAAGGTATAATTATTTATTACACAAGGGAAAAAGATAGTAGATTTTTAACTCGAGCTGTGTTTGTTTCCCGACGCGTAGAGGGTGCAAAAATCTAGTGTTTTTCCCCTGTATAATACACTATTTTTTTGTGTGACTGAAAAAATGACGATTTAATATTGAAAAGGAACAGTACATTCTACAACAAGTTATGGAATAGCGCATATTGCACATGAGCGAAAAGTTTGTAGCCCGAGCCGAGGGCTACGGTTTCGCGAGCGTCCACGCTCGCTATATGCTATTCCAAACGTGTTAACGACTAACACTAGCAAAATAAAAATCTTCAAAATAGATTACAATTTTGAAACTCGAGGCTTTAAATAAATACCCTAATTGTTATATGTAACCATAACAACAAAAACAAATTACTTGATATCTCGCCCAAAATTGAACCTAAACGGCTTCTGATTCTTCGAAAGCCGTGCTAGAATATTAATATTCTAAACGGTGTGTAGAATTACGAATATTCTGAACGGGTGCTGGAATATGCAGTTTCTATAATAGTGTTAGAGAAAAGATTTTAGTCAGAAAATCAATCGATGTCAAAATTTGAAGTTTATACTTGCGTTACTAAAGAAACCATTAATATAATTATCTTGTAAAACGAAATTTATCCGCATTCTTACTTATATTTACATATCGAGGCAAAAATCTTTTTTCCCGGCGTAAAAAGTGACATTCATGAAAATCCACATTTTATAAACTTTTCAGAAACATACAATGTCAAACTTTTCTCTCGTCACAAAAAAATAGTTACTCATTATACAAGGGAAAAATAGTAGATTTTCGCTCGAGCTGCGAGAGCAAAAATCTAATTTTTTTCCCGTGTATAATACATTATTTTTTTGTGACGGAAAAAACGCCGATTTAATATTGAAAACGAAAACATTTTACACTCAGAAAATCAATTGATGTCAAAATTTGAAGTTTAGATCTGCGTTACTAAGGAACCCTTCTCTTCTCCACGCCTTCTTACTTATATTTACATATCGAGGAAAAAAATACTTTTTTTCCGGGAAACGTGACATTTGTGAAAAGTCACATTTTATAAACTGTTAAGACACATAAAATCTCAAACTTTTTTTCCGTCACAGAAAAACTATATTTATTGTAAATAATAATAATCCTTGGATCAATAAATTTTAAATTTGATGCGGTTTCTGTATTTAATATTCTGTGACAACTTATGGAATAATGCCTGTTTTAATTCACCATATATTATAATAATCATCAGCATCGAGTAGCGGACTTCATATTTTTGCTGCATTTTTTAGTCAAAGAAAGGTAACGAAGGTTTAAAGACCACATTTTCCGTAATAAATTCCCCTAACGTGATTTATGTGGACCTTTTCACTTGAGGATTTTTAATAAAAGATTTAATAAAACGAAAACGTTCCTCTTTTACCCAGAAATGTGTATTTACTGCGATTTTGTCTTCTGAGAAATACCTGAAGTCTTATTAAAATTAATAGATTCCAAACTCGCAAAGGTCGACAATTTTCAATTTTAAGGGGTATATTGACATCAATTTCGTTTTAATAGAGCTGCATTTCCATGCTGGAAACGTCACTAATAAATAGTTAGCTTAACGTATTTTAATGTTTATTTATTTAAATAGGATTGTATAAATAGGTATTTATTTAAATCTCAAATTTAAAACGTTTTAGCAGATCTGATGGCAAAGTTGTCCCAAGTTAAACGGAAATTTCTTACCGCATACTAATTAACTAAAAACCAACAAAAAAAACATTGATAATTTTAAATATTTTCTAATCAATCTAATCTCTTTTCACTAGCAGTCCAGTTATTAATGGATTAATTACGACCAATTTAATAAAATATCAAGCATGTAACCGCACTTAACATTATGAGATACGTATTTTCAGCTTAAAATATTTCTTCAAGAATACAAAGTTGTTACAATTTGTCCCTTAACTTGTAATATTTTGCATTTTTTTAATTGCGGAAATATGTTTAAAATTTAAATTTTTAATTTTTTAAAATTATGAGCAATATTTTTAAATAAAATTTGATTACAATGAAATACTTAATTTTCTTCTTTTAAAGACATTTTAAATGATTTAATAAAATATTTTTATTTAAAAAATATTTTAAACATTTAACTTTTCTTTAAATATTCTTGTATTCATGCAATTGTTAAATTTTGAAGAAAATAAATCTAGAATATATTTATTTTCAGATATTCTTTTTGAATGTCTTTAATTGTAAACATATTCCAAAATTTTGAATTTGACAGTTTTACAAGTTTTTCGAAAAAAATCTTTGATTACACCTGGTCTGCACAAAAAAAACTCATTATTATTTAGGGGAGACTGGGGTATTGTGGACCGCCTTTTTATGTTGGCTAAAAACTGACAAAAAATATTTGTTTTGAATATTTCAAAGCTTCACTTTGTAGTACAACTAATAATCTTTCTTTGGGTCGCAGCAGTTTGGTCAAATTGTATTAAATTATACAATTTTTGTTTTTGATTCAGAATGGAAGAAGATTTATTATGAAAGAGAAACAAAGTGAAGTGGAGTGACAAATGGCAATGAAAATCAGTTCGAAACGAAATTATTATTTTACCAAAAACTATTAGAAATTGTCGAAAAATAATGGTGTGCTGAAAATTTGCACGAGTAATCACTTGTATACATCAAATACAAGAAATTAGCTTGTGAAATGTAAAAAATTGAGTGATCCATAATGCCACGACAAAAGTGGTCCGTAATTCCCCGAACGTCATTTCTTACAATATGGCAGCATATGAGTAACACAATACAAACTTCATGCAAAACTTCATATTCCTGTCGAAGAATTAAAGTTTCGCGAATATTATGAAGATATTTACCTTAGTTGGTTCTCAAAAAGTGTGGTCAAATTAGAGGAAATTCTAAAGTGACAAAAAAATTTCGAAGTATCAATATTTGGTATCGAAGCGAGGTAACGGTTCGTGTACATAAATCGAGTACTGAAGGGAAAATGAGCTTAACATGAGGCGAGCTGACGACAGTTATTTGTAGCTATCAACCACTATTAAAGAAAAAAATATGAAGCTGGTGCGCAATTCCCCGTGAGCCAGAATACCCCAGTCCCTTCCGCAGTTATTATACATTTGATGATGCTGATGGATTTTTTGACTTTTTTTTTGCTCGAATCATTCACGTAGAAGAAAGATTAAGAGCTTGTCGTAAAATAACTAAAAAACCTATGCATCCGTTATAACTAAACTTGTAGTATTTTCAAAGGTCTTCAAAATAATTCTTCAACAAGCCCCCGAAATATCGGCAACCTTGTAGCAATTGCAAACTTAACATAGGTAAGACACAATTTGACTGGCCTATGGCGTATTATTAAAAAACAAACATTACGTAAAAAGTATAGGTGGACATATTTTTTATTATTACAGTTAAATTCAGCACCATCACATCTATCATAATACTGCATAATAATATGAAGGAAAAAAAAAATGCAGACCAGTGTTATCACAAGATATGAAATATTTACAGTTCATGATTTTGCTTAATGATCTATTTTTATAAATTCTGTTTATTTTAAAAACATGCTTAGCTTTTTAAAAATCATTTTAGATATTTTAAATTTATATATTTTAAAATCATATATATAAAATCACAAATGATAAACTAACTTCGTTACTAAAATTTAAATAAACTGTTTAGAATCGTATCTAGTTTTGCCTTTTTAATATATTTCTGAGTGTAATTAGTCAACAAGATTGGGTCCCTGGAGATAATTAAGGTAAATATACATAAGCCACGGAGCATTTAATTTAAAATTCGAGACGATAACCTTTTAATTAGAATAGAAATTGCGAACTATACAAGCTCGCATTAATAATTCTATGCTATGCATATTGGCATATCTGTGGCAACAAAACGACACCGATTCGCGCCACAAACATTCTATATATAATCCCAAAATTGCTATTTCCTATCGCATTTCATACCCTATCTCAGAATTCACAAGGAATTTATTTCCGATATTTCATGTTTTATAAACAAAGCCTTAGAATATTTCAGATGTTATGTGAAGCAGCGATTGCAAAACTTTTTCCAATACAAACAGGAAAATGAAAGCCGAAACTTTATTTGCAAGTGGTTTTTTTCAACTTTATGCAACATATATTATATTTTAAAAGAAATTACCGGATTAGGTAGATACATGTGGTACTTGATATTAAGACCTGAGCAACATAAGACTTTTTAAGTAAAAATTTAAAACTTGATATTCATATTTTACAACTCTATTAAACTCGACTCAATATTAAAGCAAACTTAGCAGCAAAGAAATATCAAACAACTTCTGTTTGGCCGGTTTATCAGGTTGAAAAAATATTGAAAAGACTAACAAGATCAGTTGTGGCAATATTTGTCGAAAAAATCAAATTTTAACTTAAATTGAATTTAACCTAGCCTTCGTTGGGTGGTAAATTAAAATAAAGTTTTTTCTCCATCTTAAACAATTTCATGAATCTTAAAATATTCTGTTAATTACATTTTAGAGGAGTTTTTAGAGTCCTATTAAAATGCTAAAGTAAACTTTAAACAAAGCACTACGGCGGCGTCACTTAAAATTATTAATTTTTGTACTGAAGGCATCCTGGAACTTTTTCAAATAGAATTAAGATGTTGGGAAAATATAATATTACATTTTTCTACGATAAGTGAAAATATGAAAAGGAATTTATAAAAAAGTGATTTTATTTACAATTTTAACTAAAATTTCGTTTTGGTGTTCATGAAATTATAGCAATCAAGAAGAAAGGAGCACATTTTTATCCGCCTTTGGATTAGAAACCTTTCTATTAAATTTAAATCAACTCTTCTTGGTTTCCTAGAAATTAAGATCTACTATACTTTTGGGAGAGAGGGAGGGGGGGGGGATGGTGGTCCTTGGTTATCTTCAAACATTGATATACAAATCTTGTCACCTGAGACCAAGAAAGATTAAAAGAAGAGAAACTGTTGTGTTTTTTAATCTTTCTTGGTTTCAGGGACAAGATTTGTATATTAACTGCTTGCTATATTTGTTTCTTTCAATTGTTTCGACCGAGAGTTGAAGGTCGAAATTGACATAATTGTAAGATGAACCTATAACCATTTTCCTAAAATTGCAAGGAGTAAAGTCGACTTTCGTTGAAACTGGTAAACATTTTTGTGGCTTTTGCGTCTTCGTAAAACAAATTATTTTGCGCAAAAAAATATTTATCTGTTCTCCGGTGAATACTGTGTAGTAAATGAATGTGATATTTAATGTTAATATTGTTAGGTTTTAGCGGTTCCAAAATAAATATTGTTAATTCTAACACTAATTTGTTACTCACAGGAAATAAATCGTTGCACACTACGGGAACTGGTTTTATAGTTTACAGTTAAATTTTCGGAAAAAAGCAAAAGTTCATCTATCGGGTGTAACAGGATCATGGTACACCCCTATTTTTTCTTTATTTATAAAGATAAAATTTTCTTAATGTATTTATGAAATATAACATTTTGTTATAAAAATGATATAAACACTGCTGTCACTTTCCCTAAAACTGATACCAACTTTTGAATGGAATACCCCGGATATTATAACATTTTTGGAACCTGCTCAATTTTCTGGATACAATACACATAAAATAAGTGATTTTTAAAGGATCGAAAACTTTTTTGGTCTCATTTTATTTTTCACCTTAATTAACGCTAACTCATTAAATTAACGCTGCAAAAAATTAAATTGGGAAAACTTAGGAAGAGTTTTTTTTTAAATTTGTTTTCCACATCTATCTTACGTTCTTACTGAATAAATCTTTAAATAAATTGAAACCGAATGTTTTGAATTATTTTGGCTGTAACCTCAGTTCTATGGATTTCACAGCAACTGTGAAAATATGGTTAGATTCGCCTTTTGATATACTTTTTGGCGGTGCCACAGTACCAATATGGTGTCATTTAAAAAAATCAAGTTATGACAAAAAAATCATTTTTGTTAACTTTATCATGTGACAAAAGAATGAATACTCCTTTTTTCACGTGATTTGATTTTTTTTAGCATTAATGTGGTTCATTAGAATTAATTAGAATAAGTCATAGCCTTCTAGGTTGAAAAATAAAATGGGACCAAAAAAATTTTCAATCCTTCAAAAATGACTTTTTTTAGGTGTAGGAATACAATGCACCGAGGACAAAATAGCATCTCTCCCGAATGGTATATACTATTTTTTCCACGGTCTCATTAACTTAAAAACACATATTTTGTCATTATGTAGTAAGAATGCACCAAAATTATTGTATTCGGATTTGAGCATTTATTTAGCAGTCGTTGAGTTATTGTCATAACTACAAAATAAACAAACAAAAAGAATTGTTAAATTAAGGTGCTAGTTTGGTTTAGTTTAAAGTTTGTTTAGTGCACAATGAATAATTGTGAGTCGGAAGAGATTGTGGAGGCTGCAAATTTTGCAATAAGCAATTTGCTGCCTACGAAGTCAAGATCTTTATACGATATAGCCTACAGTCGGTTCAAAAAGTGGTGCGCCGAGAAAAATGTTCAAGTATGCAGCGAGAATTTTTTGTTGACATACATATAGTGAAAATGCAAAGAATTACAAGTCTTCCACATTATGGGCGCAATATTCTATGGTTAAGTCATGCTTGATAATCTACGACAACATAGATATAAGCAAATTCCCCAAGCTGATGGCATTTTTGAAAAGAACCGGTGACGGATATCAAGCGAAAAAATCAAAAATATTGACAAAGGGTGAAATCGACCGTTTTCTATCAAGTGCAGATGACAAAGAATTCTTAATGATTAAGGTAAGATTACTTTTGTTGTTAGGTACTTCAATTATTAAGTATTTTGATTTTTTATAGGTTGGATTAATTCTGGGGATTGCCGGAGCTTGTCGAACTGATGAACTAGTCAATTTAGCTGTAGATGATATTGAGGATGTAGGCTCTTCCTTGATTGTAAAAATTCCAAACACTAAGACAAAGATTCCACGAACCTTTCTGGTTACCGATGTGGGAAATATACTTGAATTGTTTCGAAAATACCTGTCCCTGCGTCCTCCCCACGTCAAGCATAAGCTCATTTTTTTGTATTACAAAGCAGGAAAATATAGTTCGCAGCCAGTTGACAATAATACCATGGGAAAAATTCTGAGTGTAGTGGCTTCGTATTTAAAATTACCTGATGCTGCATGTTATACTGGTCACTGCTTACGAAGATCTTCAGCGACATTGCTGGCAGATGCTGGTGTGGATATCACGACAATAAAGCGTCATGCTGGTTGGAAATCAACGACAGTCGCTGAGGGTTATGTCGAGAACTCCATTGAAAATAAGACCAAAATTGCTAATCAGGTTTTAGTAGGTACCACTACTAGCGCAATCACAAAAACTGTAAATGTAAACGAAAGTAATATTCCTTCTAATATTAATTTTGAAAATTGTACAAATGTAACATTTAATTTAAACGTCAATAAATAATTTCAATGTTATCTTTTTTTTGCATGAAAAACGTTCTCCATAATGTAAACTCCATTGGGAGCATTATACTCCCTTGGGAATAATCGACTACTTCCGTTTTAATTTTGATGTCATAGAAACTAATTTCTACTCCCGACCGTGGAAAAAAAAATTAAATGAATTCTTATCCAAAATGAAAGAGAATTACGTATAGGGTGAGCGGAACTCCAATGTAGAATCTTTTTTCAGATTTTTGATATCGTTTCTCCTTTTCTTATAATAGCGCCGAGACCTCGAGTTTCGCTCACCCTCCACTTAAGATGAACTTGACCTATAATATGTATCAAAATTATAAGTACCTGGGATTCCTAAGTTTTATTTTTCTCTAATAAACTATGTTTTTTTCTGAAGAAAATTTAAACCATTTGATTAGTTATTTTCAAAATCAATAGGGTTCTATTCTAAGAAATTCCGAATCGATAGAAACAGAAATAGCAAAAGTCGGTTAAGAATTGCGACCTGCAGCGTGATAAAAGACATTCACACTGATTGACAGTCATTTTTCAGTGACAACTTTAGGAGTTAATCGCAATTTAAAAGTGTAGCAAATTATATCATCATCTCGAGAAAGCTTTCCTCTATCCAATAATCCACATTACAGCTGATTTGGTCCAAAACTGCCCGAGGCGAATAGTCCTGTTTTTTGGCATTTCCCGATAATAGAGCAACCACGACTGATTATAATTAACTTGAGTCAAATCGAGTTTATTTATTCAAATAGCCAATTCTCGAATTTTTGACATCTAGAGAAATCAGGAATGAACACTTGCGTATAGTCAACGTTTTTCGCGAGCAGCGAGTAATTGTAAGAACGTTAGGTTCTTACAATTACTAACAGCTTCTAAAATAATTTCTAACAATTTGAACCACCACAAATAACCCTATACTTAGTAAATAAACACCCTAGAATTGTTAAAATATGCTCTAAAAAATTGTTCTTCCAGTATTTGAGCTCACTCATTCTCCAAAATGAATTGGAAATTAATGCAAGCGGATGCTCCGATAACTTCCATCCTAAGATGATAAGGAATACTAGCATGTACTTCACTGCTTAGGCAGAAGACCTATTCTGCACCCCTTTCATTATTATTTTACAAGCCTCGTCACAAGTAGTGATATAAAATATCAATTTTTCTTGAAATGCGGGTGTAGATTTAAACCACCATTTTGAAATTTTGTGACATTCACTTCGCAGAAGATTATTAATACCACAGGGCTCCCACGTAGCTCACCAGACATCTTTCGCGCGCATAGAGTTAATATGTGTCGGCTGGGAGATATATTGGTTGCTTTCAAATCATATTTTAAAGTCAATTCTATTCACTGTTTCCGAGACGTACATTTGCAATAGAAAAGTCGAGATCTCAAATTCCGAGCTGAAGAGCAGCAGAATAAACACAATTTCATAAAGTCCTTGTATCAAATAAATAATAAAAAGGAGTTTGCGTTGACTTATTGGATCAACCGTTTCAGAGTAAAATGTTTATCAATTTTCGGTCTTTCGATTCAGGAGTTCCGTTCGGTGTTGCTGCAATACTCTTGTTATCCTGCTAAAGAGACACGACGGCATAAATATCAAAAACTCGCTGATCAAACATCGAGATTGTAGTTTATCGCTGTTCTTTCAACGTTTTATTACCTTCGCATTTCTCAAGGGTGTCGTAATAAATAATTTACTGTATCTTGGATTCGTGCAAAGGAGTAAAGATTGAAAAAAAATAATAAATAGATATCTCAATCAAGAGACACCGACCGGAGGAAATTAATGTACATAAACTTGTTCCTAGATTTCTATTGCAAAATCAGAAACAACGTTTGTCTATTTCACGTATAACTCGAAATATCTTTGGCAGGCAAGAAAACAAAACGAATTTCTAATAAAATAAATCACCCAAACTTAACTTTGGTAGTCTGATTATCCTCTCAAATAATTCGTCAGAGGAGATTTATAGTACGCTTCATAGATATTCAAAGTTGGAGTTTGGAAGTGTTATAGAGATAAATCGCTAACTAACGATGGATAGTCGCCAAATTATAAGCAAGTTGTAAAACTATCGATAAAGCGAACGTAGACTGCAGCTTATTTTCGATGAACAGCACTACAAATGGGAATTGTACATTTTGAATTTGGACACATAGTTTGCTCGATTTATAATTACGGGCAACTAGCTTAATGTCAAGTCTTCATTAAGCTGCTCTAATTTCAGAACTCCAAAACGGTAATGAACATGACAAATTACATATAATTTTTTTAAAGTAAAATCTTCTTCAGGCATGTTGCTTGATTTCTGATATGTGAAAATCTTATTGTTTTGAGTCACCATGACGCTAATGTTCCGTTACTAACATGCTCTAATGCTAACAGTATACGTAACTATGAGAAAGATGTTTAATAGAATTAAAAATGCTTTATCGGAACCCATTGCTCAATACTGTCTGTTGAAAATTTTAAATGTGTTATCAAATTTAATATTAGCTTACATTTTGAGTTTAAATAAGATCTGAATCTGAACAGAAAGCGCAAATGGCATCACGTAAAGCAGTTGACATAAATTGTGGAGGAGCATGTTTCTTCTAGTTGTCAAAACTGTAGTGTTTTTATAGAAAGAAATGCACTAACTCTGAGCCTTATTCAGTTAAATGCAGATCATGAAATCGTTCCAGTTGTGGTTCAGTAGTAGCTGTGTTATGGTGAAGTGCCGTTATCAAAACCATTAGTAATGTCGCCACGTTATGCTCTCGGCACACTCCTGACAGGATGCTGATGAAATTGCGGCCAGCCAGCCAGATACGCTACGCAGGAATCATACGTCTCCATACTTGCGGTTGTACCAGATGTGTCCGGGGTCAATTAGCGGATATAATGTCAACCAATTGGAGTCCGAGCCCTTCGGGACCTATCCCTAGTTATATGGCCCGACCCGATTCGGCCCCTTGCCAACTACTCACCAACCTTCATTATTCATCTCCTTGTTTTACATCGCCGGCACACAGGACGAATGTTAAATCAATGGGGCTCACATGGGAACGCTTGTGAATATAAATATTCACATTTTAAACGCCCCATTGCTCCACTTACATGTTTGCCAGCTCGTACATGCACGGGTAACGATGCTTAATATCCAACATTTAAAAAATAGACTCTTGTTTGACTTCATCGCTTACATAGATGTCGGATCATATTACATAGTCCATAGTTGCCACAATTTGACGAGCTTGCTTTATAAAAACCTTTGCTATTATTTATTCAGTAATGCTAATTTGTGCCAATCCCCTTTCTATCTGATTTAGAAACATAATATGTACTAGGGATGTAACGAATGTTGGTTTTCTTACATTCGCGAATGCGAATGCGAATATTCATTTCAACATTCGCGAATGCGACTGCGAATGCGAATGAGGTAGAGAATTTTAAAGAAAAAGTAATAATTTCCAGAATAAATTGGAAAACCCCAGTTTCCAAAAATATTGCTCTTAGAACTTTTATTTTCATTTAAATATTAAAATAATCTCGACATTTACAGGAAATATTTTTATCCAAATTTTGCAAAAACATTTTTGCGTTTTTATTAACATTTTAATTCAATTTTAGAAAAATAAATGAATTTTCAAAAAAAGTCGAGTTTTGGATAAAAAGCTCAATTTTAAGGAGACATTTCTAGAAACTTTAAGAAGTTTAGTCGAAACTTCAAGAATAAAACGAATTTTGAGAAATAGATTGAAATTTCCTCACCCTCAAAATCTCTAAAGAAATGGCGAAATTTTTATGAAATATTTAAAATTTACAATTTTGAAAAAAAAGTACAATTTTGAGTATAAAGTCGTAATTTAGAAATGACAAATAAATATAATAAAAAAATACAGTTTTGAGATAAAGTCTGAATTTTCAGGAAATTAAAATACAGGGTCCCGCAACAGTGCGTCGGGCATCTATAGGTCCTATAATAAAGAAGTTAGGAATTCCGTTCCCATGCAGACGTTAACTGTGTACAAGGATGTATTTCAGCAAAAATATGGTCACATGTACAGGGTATATCCAAAAAGTGTGAGCCGCTGAGGGTGAATTGTTTAAAATAGGACCTCCTGTATTTTTTTACATTTTTGAATTCTTTTCTGACAACTTTACATATTCCTAAGATATTGCTAAATTTGATTAGATAGTTCCAGAGTAATAAATAAATAAAGAGAAAAAAATATTTTGCAACATTTTCTTTAAAAATTCATTAAAAATACAAAAACGCCCGAAAATCAAAACTACGCTAAGTGTTTACTGTAGTGGGTCTCTAGTTACTTTGCTATAAATATCTTAAGCCTAACTTGTACAGGGTGTCCAAAATTCGATGCCAAATTGGCTAAAATATGAAGCAATTTTTCTTCGTTTTTTTAAATGGAACACCTTGTATATTTTTCTTCTATGAGATACAAAACTAAAAAATGAACATTTTTTGTACCTACAAAAATTTCGAAATTTTTAACGGTTAAGCAGATATTCGTCGGATTATTACATATGGCTCTTTCGACACTAAGATACAAGACAAAAAACATAGATGGCTTTGATAAAAATTAATTACCTTATAATTATTTTATAAGTTAACTGCCAAGCTCTCTTAGGACTACAAATAAATAATTAAAAAAAACTTGATTAACATCGAAATTTCGAGAAAAAGATGATTTTCGAAGTAAAAATCGAAAGTTTCAAAAATCCAAACTATTGAAAAAAAAAAGATAGCGACATTTTGAAGAATTTCTAGAAAAAACTGTTCACTAAAAATTCTAATTTTCCAGAGAAAATCAAATTTTATCAAAATTTCACAAAAAGGGCGAATTTTGAAAAAAAAATTCAGCAGAAGAGAAAAGCAAAAGAGTTAACATTTCCCGACTGAATATATATATATATTTTTAATGACTGCCTGAGTGAAGAACAAGCTTCCTCCCTCCCACCATGATGTCAAAATATCGACTATTGAAATTTTGAGAAATAAGTTGGAATTTGAATTTTTTGGAATTTTTTACTACTCGAAACATTTTTACTTTTTTATCAAAGGATGAACCACATTTGAAGAAAAGGCAAAGTTTAATAAATAAGCCGAAATTTACAAAAAGATGAATTACAAAAATTCAGAAAAAGTCGAATTTTTGGGAAATGAAGAAATTTTGAAAAAAAAACGGAGAAAAATTTACAATTTTAAAAAAGTCGTATTTTGGTAAAGGAATACCTTTATAATTTCAAAAGGAAAAAAGAAATGTTATGAAAAAAGACAGAAAGAAGTTGAATTTTCAAGAAAATGTATAAATTTCCCGCTTTTAATAATATAAATTTTCGGACGACTTTATAAATCAAGCGAAAGCAAGTGACCCACCTTGCTCTAATGTAGCTAGCTGATAGAAAAAGAAAACAAGAGAATTTAAAAATATTTTTTATTAGATGAGATTGCATATATTACTTTATCACTCATTATCTTAATATTGTTAACTACGTTACCCATGAACTACCTTAGCTGTTGCATCGTTATTTAACAAATAATTTCCCGTTTTATTGCCAAATCATTCGCAATATATTCACATAATTTCTTGTGAATGCCATAGCAAATATTAAAAAACATGCGAATATTCGCAAATGCCATTATTCTTTACTTCCACTAATATGTACCATACAATTAGAGTATTAAAAAAATAAAAGGGTTTCCATTATTTCTATTTTTGTTTAAATTTTAAATACATTTGCATATAATGGTTATAATTTAACGTGGTCGTTGGTAAATCCAAAAGTACACACCCTGCAAGTCTTATTATAGATGAAAAAATCGATAGGTTATTATTTTTGATAACCCCACATAATATTACAATGAGACAGTGGGAGTCCAAACGCAAACAGATTTGAAGATCCCTATATTAAGAATAAAAAAAGTGCTTTTGTCTGCAGACTTTAGGAGCCAATAATTAAAACAGAGATTGCAAAAATTCAACCCGTTTCCCGCTTTGCTGATAGCTCCGACACACGAGGCATTTGCCTGTGCCGATAATCACAAGGGCAATCCAAAATAATATAATATGCAGGACACCAAAAAAAAAATTAATAACTTTTAATCCCTGATGATGAAATATTACGCATGTTAAGTGCTTATCAAAAAGTAAGCAATAATAATAAAAATCAATCTCCAAGAAAAACCGTAATTTTTTATGGTACTCTGGGTGTCACCGTGGCGTCGGTGTAGCTGAAAACATCTAAGTTCCTTGACGCATAATTTTCCTTAAAGCCGGGTGATTCGTCTTTGTCTCGAGATGTTGAGAAGCAGAAATTTAATATTCAGTTTTCAATAAGTGAACGTACGGAATGCGTTAAAATTTAAAACGTTATTTTAGTCTAGCAATTTTCCCCGGCACAGGCGAATAATACGGAGTTTAAAAAGAAGTTGCGGTTTTAGCACTGGAGAATTCACTCGTGATTGATACCTGCAATATCTCCGGTAAACAAGGTTATGAAAAGCTCGGCGATGTGCATAAAATATTCAGTTTCTCTGCGAACGTTAATAACGCGCCGTTTTAGGGGACCGAGTCGTTCGCCCAGTAACTGCGGGAGTAATAAATAAAAATAAAGTCCGGACTTTGCCCTATTGTCTTGCAGATATCCATATTTATGTCCTGCATAATTTATAATTACGATGGATAACGGAGGAATCGGATATTGCATTACAGAGAAAATGTTCTGTCTACTTTAATACGCAGATTTCAATGATTTATTACTTTCTAAACGGTTCTGCATTCGCAACAGTGTATTACAAAGTTGGCGTCCTGATATTATTCGGCAGTGAGTATGATGTATCCTATTTATTGATGGAATTGCTACAACTATATTGCACAAAAAGGATTAATGTTTGAGAAGCCTTCTAATAACATTGCTAGAACTGACCTCAAATTGTTTCAAGACATGGGTTGACATACAAATCTTGTCCCCCGAAACCAAGAAAGATTAAAAAACACAACAAAGGTTACTCTAACGTGTTTCGATAGCCAAGCTATCATCTTCAGTACCTCTCTGAAGATAATGGCTTGGCTATCGAAACGCGTTAGAGCAACCTTTGTTGTGTTTTCTAATATTTCTTGGTTTCAGGGGATAAGATTTGTATTCTAATTTTTTAAGATAACCAAGGACCAGTCCGTTCCACCAAATGACATGGGTATTAAAATCGAACCAAGTGCAATATGCATCCAACATGATATGTTTCCTTTGATACTCAGCAAGAAAATTTCAGATAAAAAGTAACTACAACTTATAGTTTACGTATGTCGTGTAAGAGAAAAATAGCGTAACCAACTATCCGAAATTACAATCAGTTCGCGTGACAGATAAATTGGTTTTGTTTTGGTTATGCACCAAATAACAGCACTTGTAAAGATAATACTAGATGACGGTATTGCATATTGACTTACTTTTCTGAATCTGAATATATATAATATAATATATGTATATGTTCTGAATATAGCAAGCTATAGGGCAAGAGTGGATAACAAATTTATTTACGGTTACAATAGCCTTCCATTAATACTTTAACCAAGCTAATATTTTGAAAACTTTAAGCAGAAAGCCTTTTGGCTATAGGTTCTGATAATCCCAAATAAATGTATCGTTAATGGAAGTCTACTGTTTGCTTTGTCTTGTTAAAAACAAGAACTAAAGTTTTATCAAAATATGAGGGTCTTGGAATATCAGCTATTTTACAACTTCATATATAGGGTATGTGTAAAAGTTTCACCCTGCAAGTAAAAGTTCCACCAATATTACCTTGACCTTTAATCTCGGCGGTAACGCTTCTTCTTGGAAAGATCGTTTATCGTATGAATTTAGAAACTTAGATTTTTATCTCACAATTGTACACAACGATCCTCAGTTGTGGTTCGCTCTATTATGGAGAAATGAGAAAAAAAAATACAATTTTTACCATGAAATTAATTACACCTCGGGTTATATTGCAGTCAATCAATTGTATTATGGCATTTTTGATAGAGGAGAGCTTTTTTTAAACTCCATTTTAAAATTGCTATTAACTAAAAAATTCGCAATTGAAAAACGGTATTCGTTCCCGTTCGTGTGTCTATGTGCACATACATACAGTATGTCCCAAGATAAGAGGTTTTTTTATTTGTGGATTTACGAGAAAAAAATCATTCTTTCAAAAACTTCTTCTTCTTCTTATGTTGCATTTCTTATCAGAGCTTTGCTATCATCACAGTTATTTTAATCTTGTTAACTGTAGCTCGAAATAGTTGGTTATTGCTGCAGTTATACCAGTCTCTTAGGTTTTTGAGACATGACTCACGTCTTCTGCCAACATTCCTTTCGCCACTAATTTTCGCTTGAACTATCTATTGGAGAAATGTGTATTTGGAGCCTCTCAGGATGTGGTCCAGATAGTGGAGCTTTTTTCTCTTAATGGTTTTAATGATTTCGTAATCATTTCGCATTTTATTCAGAACTGTGATATTAGTGATCTTTTCTGTCCAGGGGATATGCCACATTCTTCCGTAGCACATTTCAAAGGCTTGTAGTTTGTCCATATGATTCTTTTGAGAGTCCATGCTTAACTCCATATAAAAGCGTGGAGAATACGTAGCAACGCATCATTCTCATTTTGAGTCTTATATTGATGTCTCGACTGATGAACAGATTTTTCATTTGAAAAAATACCGATCTGGCTGTTTCTATTTCTTGACCCTAGTTCTTTTGTTTGATTCCCCGATTGATTTATCCAAGTTCCTAGATATCTATATGTCTGAACATTTTCTATGATGTTGTTGTCTATTGTTAGATTTGTCAGTAGTGATTTTGTGACCACCATTAGTTTGGTTTTATTAAAATTTATTTTTAGCCCATAATAGTTACATCGATCATTTAGCTTTTCTAGAAGGTGCTGTATGTCTCTAAAGTTGCTTGCTAGTAGAAAGGTGTCATCAGCATACCTTACGTTGTTCATGTTTCCTCCATTTGTAGTTAGTCCTACTGATTCCTCTATCAGAGTTTCGGTAAATATGGTTTCACTGTATAGGTTAAATAAGAGTGAAGATAAAATGCATCCTTGTCGTACTCCACGTCTAATCTCTATTTCATCCGTTAGTTGTGTTTCTACTTTTGCATTATCTCTTTGGCCCCAATATAGATTGCTGATTATTCTCACGTCATCCGAGTCAACGTTTTTGCTGAGAAGCAAATGATTTAACTTATCATGTTTCACTCTATCAAAAGCCTTTTCAAAGTCAATGTAACATGATAATACTTCCTGGTTTATATCTAGACAGCGCTGGAATAGGAAGTTAAGTCCAAACCGTGCCTCTCTGGTCCCCAATCCTTCACGAAATCCAAACTGCGTTTTGCTTATGTCCTCTTCAATTTTTCTATATATTCTTTTATGGATGATTTTCAGAAATAATTTTAGGGTGTGAGACATAAGCGCGATGGTTCGATCATTTGAGCATACTCTTGGGTTTGGTTTTTTGGGAAGGAGTTCAAAGGTGGACAATAACCATTGTTTAGAACTTTTTCCTGTTACATAGACTTATTAAACAAGTCCAGAAGAATATCAATTACATCGTCATAAAGGAGTTTGATAATTTTTATCGGTATTTAATCAGGGCCAACAGCTTTATCAGGTTTCATATTTTCTAAAGCATATTCTATTTCTGACCTTAATATTTTCAGATGTGCGTTATTAGTTTCTAAGACTAGCTTTGGAGGTCTGTCGTCAAAAAGTTCTCCATTTCTCCGTTTTCCATTTCTTCAATTTGTTTTTCTCGTATGTTATTATATGTCCATCTGCGTCGCTAATCATGTTTCCAATAACTCTTTTCTTGATCTATCCAGTCAATTCTTTTACCTTTTTGTGCATATGGAAGCAATCAAATATCTTTTACAGTAATTCTAGCTATTCGCATTGACTGACTAAATAGCTCTCTTTAGCTATTTTAATTTCCTTTTGTATTTTTTTATGCAGTGTGTTGTATTCATCTACCTTGTTTTTGTTCTTCCTCCCTTTTTCCATTAAGTTTAGGATTTCTGATGTTATCCAGGGTTTCTTCTTCTTAGATTGCTTGCTTACTAAATGATCTTTAGCTATTGTTTCTAATTTATTTGTATGTCGCCAAGATGATTTTTTTTCAATCCCTATCGTAGTTGTCCATTTCTTTTCTCTCCAGACAGCACAGAAAATTAGTGTCATTTGTAATTCTTTAGTGTATACTTTCAAACGAAGCATTTATTAGGTTCGAGTTGGATATGCCAAACTGTCGAGATCTAACAAGATCGAAACCGGTATTGGTTTTCCAAACCCCGAATTTGATAAATATTCAAACCTGTCGATCTGTGCATTAAAATTCAGAAAAGAAAACTGCAGATATTAAATGCCTAAAGAATTATGAAAAGAGTAGAAATTTGCACAGAAGCAGGTGGTAATACCTTTTAATGATGATGTTTAAGTTTATTATTAAATACCTCTTTATTTTCCTGTGTTTAACCTTGATTTGTAATTTGTTTGGCTTAATTTTTAGAAAATTTACAAAAAATTTCGTTTTTAATCATTTTTTGCCATTACAAACTACATTTCTTAGTAACAATATTCGATATCGCCAAAAATAACAACAATGTACTTTTGGCCATTTTTTAAAATTTTCAAATTGAACTCCTTGTACAAAAAAATGTGGGAAAAAATGTCATTTTCGATGACTTCAGATCAAGTAGGTGTTTTTATAAAAAGTGACTTTTTCTCATAAACCCACAAATAAAGAAGAAATCCCTCTGCATCTTCAGAGATACCCTCTGAAGACGATAGCTTGGCTATCGAAACTCGTTAGAACAACTTTTGTTGTATTTTTTAATCTTTCTTAATCAGGGGCAAGATTTGTGTATCAATTTTAGGAGCAACTTTTCAATAATCAGGCAGCTTATGCATCCGATTTTAAGTAAGTAGTAGTCGTCCCTCCGCACAAAACAACCTTCAAATTTATCGCTAGTGCCCAGAGAAAGGGCAAAATTATGCCTGTAATCCTGAAGAAACAACCTAAGGGAACTTGAAGAAATTTGGACTGACCGTGGTTAACTAGATAAATACCTTTACAGAGAATCTAAGACCACGTGATGTGTCGCTGTTCGTCAATTTGGAGAACTTCTGATTCTGGATTCGTGCAGTCAAGAGATACTCTTCATTCCTCAACAAAATTAGGTGGCTACGAAAAGACTTGGGAACTTCTCATAAAAGGATAGTACAATGGACATGGAAGGAGGGGTCCAAGTGCATGCCTAAGCTAAACCAATCCACACAACGAAGGTCCTATCCGTTCATACGGTTAAACCTTTAACTATTTTATAATTACCTCTGCTAGTAGCACTCGGAGCTTTCTCTAAATTTGAATTTTCATTCTATTAGGTTGTCTTAAATAAATGTATATTTTCTTGGGTATAAAACATGAGGCAATAGGAGTACACGAAATTTCGCCGGAGACCTTAATAATGCTTAATTGTGTCTTTTAAATGTCAGAGCCAGAAAGATTCGCTTAATGGAGTGGATAATAAGAATGGTGTTTAATTACACGGTATCTGATAAGATTTCAGGATGCCATTATGTTGTTGCTCCCTTCCGAGCAGCAAGGAAACAATATAATGATTCTGAGAAATAATTAAAGGTGAATTTCGTTGAAATTGAACGAATCTGACACCTGGAATGAAAATACAGCTTTCTAGTTTTCCCAATTTTGAGAGAATTCTCCTCCATTAATATTTATGGTATATTAACATTAATAGACGGGTGGTAGGGGGTTGCCGTGAAATTCTATACTTATTTAATGGTAAAGCAGTATGAGATAAAGTAACGAAATCGATAATTTCTCAAGTTGCTCCGTTTCGTGGAAATGCATCAAAGGTATTATGCGACGAGTTCACGTTTAGCGGGGCACTCGGCACCAGGTGTCGACTCCACGGAGCGTCAACCTTAATTTAATTTGCCTGCATATACTGAACGCTATAGGCACTATAAGGTATAACATATGTCTTATCTTTTCATTACAATTGTAATTTATTCAGTTACTTAACCAACAAAAATACAGGAACGACTCTGTTTAAATCCTCAGTTAATTGAGCTAAAGTGAAATCACTCCAGGAAAAATTATCTTGGAGTTCAAGTTTTCTGCAAAGGCCAAAATTGGTATGAAATTAGTAAAACGAAACATTTCCGGAAGCAACCCTGTGTTTCTTTTTCCGCCTAGCATAGTGTTTGACTTAAGCAAGTGAAATTCGGAACAGTTGGAGTTGTCGTAGACACTAGTGATCTAAATCTACAAAATAATGTTAGTCTGGAGAAAAAAAAAAGCATTTTGCACATTACACCCGCATAAATATTCTGTTAAATTGTAAGAGCATTTGCTGAATATTTTTGATACGACTTTATTAGTTTTCGAAAGGTTTTTTACTTATTTTATCAGTAAATCTGACCTAGGACCTAGATTTTTTAATGTCACGAGTCAGTGTCTTATTATTTAACAGTTCGATTACGTTGCCGTGGTGCCATCGGGAGGTCTTAGGGGTTATCCCCTAAGATGGCCTTTTGGCTCTACATGGCAGTCATCAGACCAATTGTAAACTACGAATTACAGTTTGGTGTCCAAAGATAAAGTGCACCACTATAAAACAAAAGCTAAATTACATCCAGAGATTAGCGCATTTGGCAGCGATAGGAGCAATAAAATCCACTCCAACTTAACATGACAGGAAAATATATCCAAATAATGACGGACAGCCAGACAGCCCTTAAGGCTCTGAGGAATGTGAAAACAAACTCAGTGCTGCCATCTAGCTTTAGAACGTCTATCACAGGAGAATGCAATTGAGCTAATATGGATCAAAAGACATTCTGGGAAAGAGGGAAACGAACGCGCTGACAAACTGGCGAGGAAGGGTTTGGAGGGACAATTCGTTGGACTAGAACCAACCCTTCCCCTGGCTAGTTCAACCGTCAGATCCCTACTTAACGAAGAAATTCATCGTAACCACAAAGCCAAATGGGCATCAATAACAACATGTCGACAAACTCACGCATTCATTAGAATGCCGTGCAGGGAAAGGGCAAGTCTGTGTCTCCAATTTTCGAGAAATAACCTCAGGAAACTTCTAGGGATTTGGACAGGTCACTGTCGATTAAACAAAAACCTCCACAGAATGGGAATCATAAACGACCCGAGTTGTAGGGGGTGTCTAGAAGAAGATGAGAGTGTCGAACATGTGATATGTTACTGCCCGGGGGACTTCTGGCCTAGTGTTGCCAACCTGAGAGAGCGCATCCAAGGGACGTTCTTCAGTTTCTTAACAAGGTTGGGTGGCTGAATGAATGACCAAGGACACCTCAATCACGAAGATAGCACAATGGGCCCGGCAAGGATGCCCTAAGTGCTGGCCTAAACTTTAGGCAAGCCTTCGCGAATCCAACCCACGTTGCCACGGAATTCATAGTTGCAATGTCACTAAAAACACTGACAATATAATGTCTCGCGCACGCGAAGGCTACCGTTATAAGCTTTAGATACTCGCGGATCGAGAATTGCAAGGCAATCTGCAGACTGTTGCACTAACTAGCAATTTTGAAATTACTTTGGTAGGTAGTCAATTAATTAAATTACCTAGGGAATATAAACTTCTGTTCTGATTTGTGATACACCAAATGAGTAACAGAAGCACCACTGAAGGCAAATAGTGAAATGAAAGGCTTTAATATTTATAGGATTTATATAATTAATATATAAGCTTAGAAAATCATTATTAAATCTTCCGATTACCTGTCAAAAATGAATAACATGTTATGTAAAATATATTGGGAATCATTTTTTAATTTACAGAAACATCACGGAAAGGTATCATTACCACGAATAGAGAATTGTTCTGCTGACAACCCATTGACATCAGTAAGAATATGCTGCGGAATTTTATTGATGCTTTTAAGCCGAAGAAATTTTATTTTAAATTATTCATGCAATTCAATACAACATCGCTTCCTTTCAGGTATACGGTTACAACAAAATATATTTTTAATGAAATCTGGAAGGAGGAAAAAGGACGATCTTTTGTGCAACTGAAATATACATTTCCGTTTCATGAGAAATCAGCGACATGCTGAAGACATTTAATTAAATATGTTCTATAACTATAGCACGTTATTTTTACTTGACATTCTATTAGAGAAAACTAGTTAACCATTTTACGCACATCAAAACAAATTACGTTCCGCATGTTCAGCAAAAGACAAAAAAAACGAGCGTTCCCAACTTATCTTAAGCTTAGTAGTAGCGCTATAATTGTTCAACTTGAAATTAAAATAAAATCGATTTAACTTTTACATTTTTCCAGATATGTAATAATAAAACTTCAAGATTTCTTAACTTCTAAACGAATTGATCGAATCCCAAAAAAGGAGTGCTAGTGTTTAGAGAATCCAAAACCCTTTCCATTGACTGGTCACTTAACCCTTATTTCCATTTGAAAAATTTTAGGAGACAACATCCCGTATAAGGAGGGTAAAATTTGGCTATATTTTGGCGTCAAAAATTGTCCAGCCCACAAAGAAAATCGAGGTGATTCAGCATTTTTCCGACAAGATATTTTCCCGTCAGTTATGCTCTATGGTACGTTTTCGATGGGCCATCTTCTAATAGTATATTGTGTATCTAGTAGTAAAAGCAAAACATTCTCAGACGACGACGTAAATTGTGGCCGAGGCCTTAGCCGAGGCTAATAAACATCGAAGTCCTTTTACTACGAGGTACACACACTATATTTTTTTTTATAAAATCGCAATTAATATTACTTAAATAAAGGAATCTGTATGAATACGTCACATTTTTCATTGTCATTTAATTTTCCATGAAGTCGTTGACAATCACCATTTGTTCCTTGTTAACCGGTCCAAGGACGAAAAAAATTTCTTGGGACTGTTCTGTCGTGATTGAATAATGTATTTTGGGGCCCGAAATTGTTCCTAGAAAGTAGGCATTCTCGACAGATTTCAGAAAAATAATTTTTGGGTAGGGTCTTGAATACACAGTTTAAATGTATGTCGTATAATAACTTTCTAAAGATTGCATTTAAATTCAGACAATAACGGAACAAAATCAGAAATAAACCGCCGCAATAAAAGTATTTTATCCACCTTTAGATACTTGCCTCCGAAAAGATAAAAGTAACGATAAAAGCTGAAATATAGGAAAACATTGACTTGGAAAGTATTATTTGAGGGGCTTTTACATCCATCACTTCCAAACTTGGCCGTGTGTATGTGTGTTCACGTTCTTAAAGGGTATCAACAAGGGCACGAAAGTCGCTAAGTTATCGTCATCTTTCCATCGAAACCTTTTGCGGAAAACTTCGGCACCAAATTCGAAAAATCTTTTTTCGAATGCTTGCTGCGTGTGTGTGTGTGTCACAGTTCGAGCTAAAAAATGCCGAGAAGGCGTGCTAAAATGTAAATGTGGAAAGAATAGAATGAGAGATGGTGTTTTGAAATGAAGCATAAGGCGCCGTGTCAGATGTAGCTACAGTGGATATGAAATAGTGGCGCGTTCCTACTTATGAATGTAAAGTAAAACACTGAGCGGCAAATGCCAGTTTCTGTTCTCGTCTCTTGTATTTATTTTTTTAGAAGTCCTCTCGCGTTTCAAATTTCCTTTAACTGTAACGAACAGCTCTGTGAATATTCGATTTTATTTTAATTCAGGGGCGGGTGAAGTGTTAGATTGATTTACATCTGACGGATCTGATGCCTACAAACAATGGAAACAGTAATGAATAATAGAAGTATATAAAAGAATATGATTTTTAATTGAAAAGCATGCAGCTTGCAGTGCTGGAAATACACGTGCAAATAAAATAAAAGGCAGGAATCGTATTTCCAAAGCTTACAAGTAAATATGTAGTAACATAACAATAATAGTAGAAGGGTTAGTTTGAAAAGGCAACTCAAACAATTTTCGCTGTTTAATGGACTTTAATGAAAATAAGGAAGATAAACAAGCTACCGAACAAAAGTGGAAATTCATGACGGTCTAAAAACAGAATTAGTTCCGTGTTCTAAGATCAAAAAGCCCAAGTGAAAAAATCCCCTCGGTAAGTTAAGCTTATTTTACAATCATTAATGGTAATGCAGATTTGCTATTTGAGAAACTGATACTAATGTTTCAGTATATAATGGGTTTTATTTTTCACGTCCTCGGTTCATAACTCTTTAATTAGGGAAATTGTTAAATTAAAATCTAACTATAAACTTACAAGGCAGATGCAAACATTTTTAACTGAAAAGAGGATTGATCGGAATAAAAAATTACTATAGAGTATTAAGGTAAGAGGAACTACCAAACTTTTAATTTAAGTTGGTTTCTTAACTTATTTTCATTTGTCGTTTGATTTTGATTGTCACATATATGGTCGTCTTAAGATTATTAAGTTCACTGTCAGTAACAGCAGAAAAAAGTTTTTAGAGCGCTTGATCGCCATTGCGTAAGCGAGACGTAAGCACCAGACTGCCGTTATTACTCGATTTTTAGCTTAGACTGTACATGTGGATACAATAATACAAATCCCCAAGCCGTTTTACGAGGGCTGTCTTTTTAGTCTTGCATATACCCACCTAGAGGGAGGAAGTAACAAATTGCATAGTTCCAAAATTAACCTCAACATTATATTAATAAGTGTTGAAAATATCGTCAAAATCCAACACGTGGTTTAGTCGCAGTGAGTTATGAAAGTTAGTAAGCCGTTCAGAAACATAGAATTGAATCTAGAGCATTTCCGAGCTATAATTTTTTACAATTTTCAAAGAGCTTTATCGCAACAAGAATATCTTGCCGCGATGGTCGCTGTGTTTGGTAATGTAGCACCACATCAATCAAAAATTTCTCGCTGGTATCTTGAAACATAGATGCACAAATCTAAGCGATGATCCTAGATCAGGTCAATCAAAAACAGCAGTCACCCAGGAAAACATTAATGCTTTACGTGAGGTGATCGTCAAGTTTCTTGGACATTTCTAAGATCTCAATCCAAAAGATTTTACATAAAGATTTAGATGTGAGAAAAAAAGGCGTTTTTTGTTGGATTCCGCATCTGTTGATCGAGGCGGCTCGTGTCAATGGGTGCCGAAGAACTCTAAATCGTTTCAACAGCGGGAGCTCCAGAAATATATACAGTATTTTCAGTGGCGACGAGTCTTGTATTTATTATTATGAACCCGTGAATAAATGTCAGTCTAGTGTTTGGTTGTTTCAAAATGAGGAGAATCCAACCAAAATCATACGTTCCCGCAGTGTGTCCAAAAAAATGGTCACAACCTTTGTGCCAAACCCGGACATGTGGCTACAATTCCTTTAGGAGATCGAAGGACGGTAAATGCGGATTGGTACATAAGCGTTTGCGTGTCACAAATCATTTCCAAGCTAATCATTCACAAAGGTGAGTGCGAAAAACAATTAAGTTTTTCGAGCAACAAAATATTCAATTGCTTGATCATTCCCCGTATAATCCTAATCTAAGTCCCAACGATTTTTTCCATTTCCAACCATCAAGAATATATTGCATGGAAAAGGGTTTCAATCTCCTGAAGATGCTGGCGATGCTTTCCAAATAAACATTTCGAACATACCTATTGAAGAGTAGAATAGCTGCTTTAACAGCTGGTTTGAGCGAATGCAAAAGTGCATCGACAGTAACAGTTAAGCCTATATGCAAAATTAAAAAGAGAGCCTCCATACGGTAGATTTTCTGAGCCGCCAACACGGCACTGCTTATGCTATAAAATTTCCGCGACGGAGCTTTAGCCAAAACGATCAAAGGCATCTAGAAGGAATGGTGGAGCTGCTATGTTGCCATTACTTCAAGATGTTTCCCTAACGTGCAGAAAAGCATCGAAATTCCGTGCGAAATATAATTTCAAATTTCGATTTCGCAAAAACGGCACCGCTAGAAATTCTCATGTTTTACTATTTTATTTACAGTATTACCTTACATAATATATTAGTTTTTTATCAAAATCTATAGAAGGGTTTAGCCGCAGTAAATTAAAATTTCTTAAATTTTTTCCCTACTGCTTTACATGTTAAAAATCGCAAGTTTGACATTAAATATCTCGACTATGGTACCGGCATTTTTATTTTACCTGTACGTGGCTAACACTGTTAGTAACATCCTATTTAACGAAAATCTACAGAAAATCAATTGAACGGTGCATTACCTCAACAATACCATCATTTCCATATGATAAAGTGATCGAAAATTGAAATAATTTTTCTCGATTGTTATAACTGCACCTGTTACGCAATTGAGCTATAAGGCATCCAGGACCCAACAAACTAATTGGCATTTAGCCTTAAATTCTTAAAAACGGCGAGAAAATTTCAAACAAGTCGGAATTTTGAAAGGCGAAAGTCGTAATTCTGGAAAAGTCAAAATTTTCAAAAATGGTTGATTTTGAAAAAAGTAAAATCCTTCAAAAAAGGTTGAAACTTCCAGGGACTCAAAAACTTTGAGAAAAAGTCGAAATCTCCAAAAAAGGCGAAATTTAAATTTTTTTTTTTAAATTTTCAAATAAGTCAAGACTTTTAAAACAGTAGAAAAATGGTCGAATTTGAAAAAGGTTGATTTCCTAAAAAAAAGCTGCAACCTTCAGGGAGTCAGCATTTCGTAATTAAGAAAAAAAATGTTACATTTCCAAAAAAGTCAGAATTTTCAAAAAGTTGAGTTTTTCAGAAAAAGTTTATAAAAAAGTTTTTAAAACCACCCAAAGAGGAATTTTCACCAAAAAACCGAAATTTAAATTTTGAGAAAGTTCAAAGTTTGAAAAAATTAAAATTTCCAAAGTTGACATTTAAAAAAAAATAGGAATTGTCAAAGTCAAATTCTTCTAAAAAAAAATAATAAATAGTTGCAAAAAAGTTGAAAAATCCAAATTCTGAAAAATATTTTGAAAATATTTCACAATAATGAAAAAGGTAGAGATTTTGAAAATAAACATTTTCCAGATGGTCAAAATGATTAAAAAATTAAAAACTTTGAAAAAAGTCGAACTTTTTGAGAATCGAAATGTTCAGAAAATGAAATTTTAAAATGGTGAAGTTTTTGAAATCAAAGTGGATATTTTGAAACTATTAAAAAAAATGAAGTTTTCAAAAAATTCGTGTTGTTCGAAATGGAAATATGCAAAAAAAATTCGAAATATTTAAAAAAAGAAATAGACATTTTTAAAACATAAAAATTTTCAAAAAAGTGAAAATTTCGAAAGAAAACCAAAATTTTTAAACAAACAAATTCAAAATATTTAAACTGTCTATACATTTTTAGAGCCTAAGTCAATATTTCAGAAAGAAGTGAAAATTGTGAAACTTCGAAAAAAACAAAAAGTAAACGTTAGCGTAGCTACGATTTTGTCTATAGGGTGGGTACCTAATGAATTACAAGTATCAATAAGGCATATTTCGCTTTTTCTAGGGTGGGCGTCTCTTAGCTGTGCCAATAAAGGTAAACAATTTTTAGCAAATGTAGACATTTTCAAAAAACAAATTCGAAAAATTAAAAAAAAATTTCAACATTAAAAAATATCGAAATTGAAAAAAATATATCGAAGATATATTCAAAGTGAGTAGAAATTGTCAAAAAATGACAAAATTTCGAATAAAGAATCCAAATAATAAAAAAAGGTCAAAATTTCCAAAAAAAAAAGATAGAAATCTGAAAAAAGATATTGTAATTGACATTTTTAACCATTACTGTGTGAAATTCTTCATTATTCATAACTGTTAAACTCTATAACAATATATAAAATTAAAAATTAATTAAAAATTCCAAGATGTTTCTGTGAATATTTGCTATGACTCGATCTGGTTTCGCTTTTCATCATCGTATAACCCCCGATGACGCTGAAAAGCTAAGCCAGGTCCGGTGATAGTAAATATTTATAAAAACATCGTGAAATTTTTAATAGCTCTCGTTCTATTTATTGTTAATAGAGTTTAGGAGTTATGAAAAGATATTTTTTAAAAAAGTAGAAATTATTGATAAAAGCAGCTGCATTCTTCATTTTCAAAGAAATTTGAAATTTTCAAAAAAAGTTGCTTTTCGCAGGGACAAGTCAATTAGGTGAAAAAAAAAATGGTTTTATGTAAATTGATCATAACTAGGAGCTTACTTTTAATTTTGAAGAAAATAATAAAATGTGTAATATCGAACATTAGAAATTCAAAACATTGAAAACTTTCCACCCTTAAATTAAAAAACAAAGATTTGCTTTTTTGTGTACATTTCTGCGAAACTGCTGCTTGAAAATTAAAACCCAATATTGGAAAAACGTTACCATTTTTCCTTAACAGGGGAGCACAAGCAATTTCCGGTGCAACCATGTGTCGAACGTTAAACCAACTTCCTAGATTTACTAGCTCCGTTGTTCATACTTAATGGCTGACGTGTGTTTTCCAAACGTGACCGCAAAACCTTCACCCTAAAAATACAATCCGTCCGTAGAGAAACTTTCGTTGAATTTTATCGCCTACAGATCCCATTCCTATAAAGCAAGTCGGTTAAGACTTATTACTTTAGAGCTCAATGAAAAAATGTTATTCAGGCTGGTCAATGATCACGAAGGTAGATTTTCAAAAAAGAAATGAGCGATTAATAATTTTAAATGGGTATTATCAATAATTCTTACAAGCAAACGGCAGGACCTTGAGGAAAATGATTTCTTTAATTTTGCTTTAGGTAATACTAATCGGTGTCCATATTTTGGTCGCAAAATAGTAGACTAGTAGTAGTAGTATTAGTACTAGTAGCAGTAGTAGTTTATTTTTCGATAATCATAAACTTATCTAAGTGGTAAATATGAAGGATCCTTAAAAATTGTGACTAAGTTTCAGCGGAGTAGTGGGCCAAGCAATTATTTTATTAAAACTCTTCGCATGATTTCCAGCGGTAAAGGGTTCAAATCTTTTCAGACATGCTTTCGTTTATGGTTAAAAAATTAATGGTTTTTAAAATCACCAATTAATAAAATAATGACATCGATGGTGTGGATTAAATTGTTAACTAGTTGGTTTTTGGTCTAAGAATACGATTTTTTTTTAAATTCGTCTTTTTACCTTTCTGGAAATTTTGACTGTTCTTCTCAAAATTCGTCTTTTTTTCCAAAACTCGACTTGATTTTCAAATTGCGACTTTTTTTCTCACAAATTAGGGTTCTCTCGAGAAATTTTGTTTTTCTTTTCTAAATTCTGCATAAAGAAATGATACTATACGCAAAGGTAGCAATCAAGGGGATTCAGATATGTTGACTTTGGTGACCAATTTGTCAATGCTTTTTAAATTCAATAGTCAGTAGTGCAGTTTCTCGAAGAGTTTAAATTAATATACTGAAATTGTGAGTGGCCTGAATGTTCTATGTTTGCAACATTTAGTTTTTCACTTTTCTTCATAACACTGACAACATTACTCATATGCATATATCAAAGAAAAACAGCATAGTAGCTACTAATATCATAAGGCTAGAAAATTACGTTTAAATAATTATCTGAGTTATAAATATGTAGTTATTTTGTAGTTTTACATGAGAAAACAAGAATAGTAATTGAAAAAAAAATGTAGATAAATATACGAGCTAGAATAACCTGCTTGTTTTGTTATTTCACTCGAGAAAATATTTGAAAACAACACCTAAAAATGCAGCTATTCAGAAACCTAGTTTCATTTTAAGTGATACTCCATCGAAATACATTTTATATCAGTAGGTATGTAGACCATTCAAAAAGAAAATCATCGACTTACCTTCGAAGACTGTGAGTGTAGCCTCGGCGCTGACGGCGTCCCCGACGCCGTTTTCAGCGACGCATTCGTAGGTGGCATCATCCCTACCCACCTTAACTGGATCTATTCTCAGCAAAGCTCCACCGTCTGGAAATTCTTTCACCCTATAGCGCGTCTGTGATCCTGAAAAGAAAACCCGCAACTTTATACGTGCCTCACATTCCCGCAGTTGTAACAAATTAACTCGGTGAAAAACTAGGAAATCCAATAAACTTAGCTTGACTAACGAAATATGAGTTTCCACCTTTTCCTTCTTCGTACAAGACTAGTGTCACAATTTGCTCTCCCTCGAATTAGATTAAGATTTTTACATAGTTTGTTGGTAGGAGGATAGACCTTATTTCTAGCCATCGTAATTAGCAATGCTATTTTACATAAACAGTTTCTGATTAAAGAAAAACCGTTTATTTTAATTTTGTAATCGCCACTTGAAGTGAAACTAGAGATACACACGATACATCAAAGTATCGAAAACATCGATGTTTTCGTTTCGATGTATCGATTGATGAAATAAGTTAAAAAATCTTACTTTTTCGACGGTTAAAATTTATCTAGGGACCAGTTAATTTGTCACCTTATCCCATTCACTATTTCACAGCCATTATTTTAATTTGTTTAAATAAATCGATGTTTTAAATATCATTTTTTTTGAAATTTCTACCTCTAAAATTAGTCTTTTTCTAGATTTTCGAGTTTTTTCAAAGTTTCGACTTTTCAAATTCCGACTTACGAAAATTTCAACTATTTTTAAAATTTTGCCCACTTCACTTTAATGAAAAATACGATTTTGTGTTACTGTTACTTAACCTACCGAACAGTTGATCTTTTTAAAAAATTTGACTTTTTAAACATTTCAATTTTTTAATTTAAAAATCCTGAAATTTCACCTTCTCTGGAAAAATCAGAATGTCGAGTTTCTTTAATGAATTTTTCTATAATTCGGACTTCATTTCCAGATTTGGAATTTTTTATCAAAATTTCAACTTTCAACAATTTTCAACTATTCAAAATTTCGACTTTCTTTTAAATTTTACCTTTTTGAAAATTTCGACTTTTATGACAATTTTGACATATTTAAAATCTTTTTCTTTGGATAATTTTAGATTTTTTGGAAAGTTTGACACCGAAGATTTTTTAAAATGTCCAATTTTTTGAAAAATTGTATTTTTTTCAAAATTACGATTATATTTCAAAATTTAAAATTTTTTCCGAAAATTTCGACTTCTTGTCAAAATTTGTGTTTTTTAAGACTTTTGACTTTCAAAATTGCAACTTTTTTAAATTTGTCTTTTAAAAAAAGGTTTTTTTTTTTAAATTTTGGCTTTTAAAAATATAAATTTTATTTTTCAAAATTTTGACACTTTTGAAAAGCTTGACTCTTTGAAAACTTTGTGACTTTTTTTAAAAATTTTCACTCCTAAAATTCTTACTTTCTTAAAATTTAACTTCTTTTAAATTTCGACTTTTCCAAAAATTTCTACCTTTTTTGAAAATTTTGCATATTTTTGAAAATTTTGCATATTTTTGAAAATTTTGCATATTTTTGAAAATTTCGACTTTATTCGATTCGAGTTGTTTTGATATTTTATTTTAACTATTTTACAACATTTGCAATTTTTTCCATATTTTCGCTGGTTTTAAACTTTTCAATTGGTTTTATAAATATCAACTTAATCAAAGTGTTGACTTTTTACAGCTTTTTAAAAACAAACGATGACATTGTGGAAAATTTCGATATTTTTTTCAAAATTCCAATCTTTTTGAAAATATTCAATCGAACATTTTGACTCTTTAAAAAACAGACATTTATCTTTTTTTTTTTTATTTTAACTAACCAGAATTTTTCTGTTTCTCAACATTTCTACTCCTCATTTCTAGTTTTTTGAAAGTTTAGAATTTTGTAATAATTTTCACTTTTCTTCAATATTTGGACTCTTCAAAATTTTCGGCTTTTTTTTGAAAATTTGACTGAAAATGTTTCACTTTTTTAAATCTACAGCTTTGTTCAAAATTACAACTTTTCTAAAAGTTTTTTTGAAAATTTCTTTATTTTATTAAAATCTTTGAATATTTTGAAAAGGTCGACTTTTAACATTTTTTTTTTCAAAATGCTGACATTATTTTTCAAAAGTATGATTTTTTAAATCCTAATTTTCCGTGAAAATTTCGAAATTTCGTCATTTTTTAAAATAGACTTTCAAAAATTTTCACTTTCATTTCGCTTTTATCTGAAAATTTCGATTTTTTTAAAATCGATTCTTGTTAAAATTTTGGATTATTTTGCGAACATTTCGTTGCATTTTAAAGTTTTTGATTTACTTCGAAAATTTGAACTTTTTTATAATGTCGATTTTTTCAACATATTGACTGTTTTTGAAAATCTTAACTTTATTTGAAAACTTTGACATTTTTTTAAATTGAATTTCTTTTTGAGATCTGTGACTTTTTAACTTTTTTCTCAAAGTTTTAACTAACAAAAATTTTGATATTTTTGATAATTTTGACTTTTCTTGGAATTTGGGCTTTCCAAAAATTTAGCTTTTCAGGAGATTTTACTGAAAATTCTTCATTTTTTTTTAAATCTCAACATTTCTTCACAATTTCGAATATTTTTTATGCTTTAGACTATTTTTTAAAATTTAAACTTTTTTTTCCAAAATTTTGCCCTGTTTCAAAATGTTGGTTTTATTTAAATTCTTAAGTTTTTGCAAATTTTAACTCCCTATGAAAGCTTAGACATTTTTCAAAATTTTGACCTTTTTGGAAATTTTGACCTTTTTGGAAATTTTGACCTTTTTGGAAATTTTGACCTTTTTGGAAATTTTGACTGTTTGAAGAAAAATTGAAATACAAATCTTGTTTCCTGAAACCAAGAAAGATTAAAAAACACAAAAAGGGTTGTTCTAACGCGTTTCGATAGCCAAGCTATCATCTTCAGCGAGATACAGTTTGAAGAATTTCCACTTTCTTTGAAATTTCGACTTTTTATTTGAAATTTTTTAAATTTCTACGTTTTTAAAAATTTCGAGTGTTTTAAATATAGATTTATATATAAAACTTCTACATTTCAAATAATTTCTAAGAAAATGGCTTTATTGGAAGATTTTGAATTTTTTGAAATGAATCCTTTTTAAAATGTTTACTTTTTTAAAAGTTTTTACTTTTTAAATTTATTATTTTTTTAATCAGATTTTCTTTGTAAACTTCAATATTTTTATGTAATGTACTCAAGCGCCTATTTTAGAAAATTTAAAAAATAATTCGAGGTGTTCAAAAAATTCCAAATTTTTTGAAAAGTCGGGATGTTAGAGTCAAAATGTTTAAAAAAACTTAAAATGTTGAATAAATCCGAATATTTTAAAAAAATCAAAAATTTTCAAAAAATCAAATTTTCAAAAATATGGCAGTTTTAGAAAAAAATTCGTATTTAATTTCTAAAAAGGTCGAAATATTAAAACAGTTAAAAATGTCAAAAAAATCGTGAAAAAAAATCAACTTTTCACAAAACTCGACGTTTAAAAAAAATTAATTCTTAAAAACTTAAATTTTTATAAATAGTTGCAATCTTCGAAGTTTAATAAAAAAACCGAACATTTAAACAGAAGGAGAAATGTCGAATTTTGAGAAAGTCAAAATTTTTAAAAAGTCGAAAATTTGAAATAAGTAAAAATTTGTTGTAAAAAGTAGGAATTTTAAAACAGGGAAATTATGAGAGGCTCGTCTCGCTGGTCGGGAAGTCCTGCTGTATAGTATTGTAATTTATATGATACATGGAATATCGAATATATTTACCGATGTAACGAAACATAGCGATATATCTTTTTCGATACATCAAATGAATACAGCATCGATGTTTTAAAAATTTTGTGGATCCCTAAGTAAAACGATAAAAAATAGGAGAAACAGGTAACAAGTGACAGTAAGAGGAATATCATTTTTATGTCAAAATTTCACATAACATATAGCACATTTTATGCTATCATACATATTTGGATTGGAGTTTTATAAAAACTGAACGTAGTATTAACGATTTGTTTGGCACTTTTCAGGACGTTTTGGTTGACGTTTTCTCTATTGCATTTCCTGAAAGGGTTATTTATGAGAAGTCCAAAAGAGACAAACGGGTCAGATGGTTCACACAGGGTCTCAAAAATATGAGAGACTACTTGAATTTAACAGGAGATCTATTAAAACAAAATTTTTCGAATGAAGTGAGACCTGAGTACAATAACTGTGGGAACTCGTAAACTCTAAGCGCCACTTGGAGCACTCCAACAATTGTTCATCTATATCCCCCGACACATTTAATAACTATTTTACGTCTATCGCTAAAAATAAGATTGCCAATATTAAATCAGTAATCGTTCCTATGGATTTAATCGATAAGAGAATAACACTAAAAGTTAGTTTTAGTTTTAAGCGAGTCACTCGTATTGAAACTAGAGACATTATTATGAGTCTCAAAAATAATCGCATTTGAGGCATTTACGGTTTAAATGTGCAATTTCTAAAAAGAAAGCTAAAGAAAGATAAGCCCTTTAACTAATTTAATAAACAAGTGTTTCCAATCTGAACAATTTCCCGATCGTCTTAAACTAGCGTCAGTTATACCTCTATTTAAGAAAGGAAATAGAGAAGAAATCTCAAATTATCGACCAATATCTATTTTATCAGTTCTGTCAAAGATTGTTGAAAAGGCTATAAGCTTAAGAATTTCGGAATTTTTTAAAAATAATATTTTTTTTTTAATTCTCATTTCGGTTTCAGAAAAGGTTTGAGTACCTCTGATGCCATTTTGTATTTCACTAACATGTGTATCACCTGTTTCGAAAAGGGTCAGTTTAATATGTCTCTATTCCTCGATGTAACAATAAGTAAAGCATTTATTTGATTGTGTAGTAGATAGAGATTTACTAATCAGAAAACTAAAGATATATAACTCTGAACACAATAGTATTAATTTGCTTCATTCCTACCTCTCAAATGGATATCAATTGGTTAAAATTAATGAAAGTGAATCGTCTAGAAAACCGGTGTCAACTGGCGTTCCGTAAGGGTCCATACTAGGACCTCTACTGTTTCTATTATCATAAATGATCTACCTGAATTTATGAAACCTTTCCAAATTATTTTGTATGCAGAGGATATTACGATCCTTACCATAAGAGACGACATCGTAGAAGTTGAACAAGATTCTCATATCGACCAGGAAAAAGCACTCGAATGATTCTCTGCTAACCGACTCTTTATCAACTTGAATAAATCGCAGAAATTGTTATTCACCCTTAAAAATCAGCAATTGGATACTGATCCAAATTATCCGAGAACGACTAATTTTTTTGGAGTACTACTAGATTCTACATTAACATGGAGCAATCATATAGATTAGGTTGCAGCAAAGCTTTGCAAGAATATTTTCGTCTTATGAAATCTCTCTACAATTATTTCAGAGCACACACTACGTGTTGCATATTTCGGACTATGTCACTCGTTATTATCCCATGCGATTCTTGCTTGGGGTAATTCTTCGGGTAAATTTATAATTTTTCAATTACAAAGACGTGCAGCCGAATTGTTGGTGGATTGGGTTATCGCCAAGATTGCAAATGTGCCTTTATAAAGTTTGGCATATTGACTTTTCCATATCTGTATATTCTGCATTGTATTATTTATGCCTTTAAGAACCAACAAGGGGTTGCTTTACACCATAATGTTCATAGCTACGGTACACGAAATAATCACCTCTTTAAGCTTGATTTCTATCGCTTCCAAATAGTCATAACTCATTTCATTACTTATCTTTTGCCTTTCCTAATAAATTGCCGACTCAGGTAAGACTGTATAGTGAAAAAATATTCAAAAACAAAATAAAGAAATTCTTAATTCAACAAGCGTTTTTTAATATAAATGAATTTCTGTTTTTTAATAATAGTGATGATTACTTTTAAGTTTAAATTTTGTGTGGTGTTTCTATAGTTATTCCATGTATTTTAATTGTTTCCTTATTGTTTGATAGCTTTAGCCTTTTAAATTGTAGAAAGTGCTATCATATTATTTCTACAACATGTCTAAACCTACTTTTGTGTATCACGAATAAATAAACACATTTCATAAGTACGTCAAGTTTAGTAAATTTGAAAATTTTAACTTCATAAATAATAAAAAGAGCGTGTACCATAATCCTGTTACATCCGATATAAGTACAAAAAATCGACTTTTTTTAAATTCCGACTTATTTTTCAAAAGTAAATTTTGTAATTTCGACATATTTGAAAATTCTGACCATTTAAAATTTCAACATTTTCGACAATCTTTACCGTTTTTTTAAATCACGCCAAATCACGTCAAAATATTGACCCTTTGAAAATTCGGACTGTTTTTGAAGAAGTCCATTTTTATTCCACAATAGTTTTTTTTTAAAGTTTAACTTGTTTTGAAAATTTCTACTTTTTTTGAAAATTTCGACATTTTAAAACGTCCACTTTTTTACAATTTCAACTTTTCTTAGAATTTTTTATAAATCTTCACTTTTTCTCGAAATTTTAACCAAATTTTAAAAATTTCGACTTTTTTCACTTTTTTCGAAATTTCAACTCACTTGGATTAATTTTTGACTATATAGTGTGTCCCACCGGGAATCGCCGCGATCGATATCTGGAAAAGTACTCATCTAATACATTTGAAAATTTGGCAAGTTAGCAAAGGCAAGAGGACCAACACAACTAAAATATTCCCAGAGTTGCAGTATTTTCGGTTTAACCGGAAGTTAACACCAACTTTGTTATTTTAAATGAGACACCCTATATATCTTTGTATTTTTAGATTTTATTTGATATTTTAAGGTCACTTTGAATAACAAATATTGTTTCTAAAATTTATATATTTTAAGATAATTGGATTTTTATAACAAATATGACAGATGCAAGGTCCCACGAAATTCTTTGCATCTTTTTCCAGAAACTAGATATTTATTTCATATTTGGTACGTAAATAGAACAAAACGAAGCTATCTTGCACAACTTTCATAGGTTTATACCGAGTGATGAATTCAGGTCTGCATATTTTGGTAAATACAAACAGCAATAACTTTGTTAACTCAAATGAAACACCCTATATTTTTTCAGCCTATCTTTTGTAGATTTTAATTATCTTTTGAAAACACTTGCAATTTTTTTTACATTTCACATTAAATGAACTCTTATCGAGTCGCATATCAGTGACGTTATGAGTAGAAATAATCTCTATCGACAATTACACTGTCATGAAACCATTTGTCAAATTATTTATAGATTATTTTATAGTACGTGGTGAAGCTAAAATGAAAACATGTCGGAACATCTTTTTTAGTAATGAGAATTATTTTAAATTGTTTATTATTTTCTGACGATATAACAGAATAATATCACAAACATGTGATACAATGATAAATTTGCTGTTCGATATCTAGATAAGGTAAAGCCCCCATGAAATCCAATAAAGATAATGGCAGCAAATCTCACAAATTTCGACTCCGTCAAAGAGAAATTAGATAGAAGAAAATCTGTTGTTGATAATAAAAATATCGCAATAGGATTTCCAATTATTTCAACTAGTTATGTTTTAATTTTAGCTTCATCATACACTATGAATTACTATAAGTAATTTTACTGATTGTTTGATAATTTAAATGTCGATATCAAATGTTTCTTTTTTTAAGTACATTTCATTTGTTTCTACTTATTATGCACTGATATACTACTCAATAAGAATTCAATTACCGAGAAATAAAAAAAAATTAAAAAATGCAATTATTTCCAAATTTTGTGAAAGAAATTCCCACAATGTTGAAAGATAATTTAAATCTGCATTAGAGAGGTCAAAAATATAGGGTGTTCCCTTTGAGATAACAAAGTTATCGCTGTTTGAATTTACCAAAATGTATAGACGTGAAATCACCACTCAGTCTTATGTTTTTTTATCTATAAAAGTTGTGCAAGATAGCTTTGTATGTGTTCTGCTCACGTACCCAATATGAAAAAATACCTAGTTTCTGGAAAAAGATAAAAAGAATTTCGTGGGACCTTGCATCTGTCAAAATTTTAATAAAAATCCAATTATCTCAAAAACTATAAATTTTAAGAACAATATTTGTATTTGTGACTTTAAAATATCAAGCAATATCCAAAAATGCAAAAATATATATGGTGTCTCATTTAAAATAACGAAGTTGGTGTCAACTTCCGGTATAACCGGAAGTATTACAACTTTGCGAATATTTTAGTAGTGTGGGCCCTGTCAACTTTGCTAAGTTGTTAAATTTTCAAATTTTTTAGATAAGTACTTTGTCAGATATCGATCGCGACGATTCCCGGTGGGACACACTGAATTTAACCCCATCTCGAAATTTTTAATTTTTTAAAAAAATTCGACTTAAAAATTTTGAATTATTTTTGAAAATTTCACTTTTTTCTTTTAAATTTCCCTTCTTATCAAAAATCTTTAGCTTTTTTCAATTCTTTCTAAACTGAGAATTATTTTTGAAAATTTGAATATTTTGAAGAATTTCGAGTTTTTCTCAAGGTTTATATTTTCTGAAAATGGCATTTTTGGAAAAACCTGTTTCCATTTTTATCGAAATTTTTCGACTCAGGATAGAGTACTGAAGAGAGGTTTCTTTATTATTTAATTTTTTTGTTTACGAGAAAAAGTCATTTTTTGTGAAAATTCCTGCTTGGTCTTCTTAAATCACTGAAAATGACATTATTTCGTTAATTTTTATACAGAGGGTTATTTGAAGATTCTAAAAAATGACTAATAGTAAACTGTTGTTATTTTTTGGTGGTAAAATCTGGTCTACAAATAAAAAAAAACCCTACATTTGAAATTTTCGTTTTATTTTTAGAAAATTATGCAAAGAGAATAGTCCTAGACTATAATAATGCAGCTCTCTTAACGTGTGCATCACTACGCACTAGGTTTATTCTCTTTGCACACTCTTTTGACAATCGTTGGAGCTATTCCACAGTTAATTCTATAGACCGCTAGGGGGTGCCTATACATATCTATAAATTAATTTTGTAATTTTATAGTGTAAGCTAGGCCGGAGCATTTGTTGCCTACCGGTCTGTACATTAGAATTCAGAAAATTAATCTGCAGATACCAAATGCATATAGAGAATTAAAGAAAGTAGAAATTTTCACAGAAATGAGTGGTATTTGTTTGAAAAGGAATGGATCGAAGATTTTGTTTGAGGAGCAATTTTTGTGTAATATTGTTTATCTTGTTTATTAATTTTATTTAACACTTCTGCGACCCAGTTTGGAAATATTTAAATTTTTATTCATGAAAGTTGACACTATTCTGAACATTTTTTTGAAATATGAGTACGTGATACCAAAATTTATTTAAAACGTCACCTCATGACAGTCATGACAGAAATGAAAAGAATTCAATTCTTGCAATTACACATTGAGATTTCAAGGAAGGGGAGCAATTTTCGTCATTTCCTCCCTCGATCTGCACCAGAATTTGAATAATGTGATTTTAGTTTAATTACTTGTTTTTAGCAGGTCATTTTCTTATGTTTAACCTGAATTTGTAACCTGTTTTATTTAACTTTTAGAAAATAGACCAAAATTACATTTTTAATCATTTTTTGCATTTATTAATAAAATTCATCGATATCGCCAAAAATAACAATTTAATTTTGCCCATTTTTTCAAATTTCTAAATAACTGAACCCCCTGTAGAAAAACGAATGTCATTTTCAGTGATTTAAGATCCAGCAGGAGTTTTTATAAAAAATGACTGCAGCCCCTCTTTTGTACCTTGAAAAATTTAACTCTTTCGTAATTTCGTTTTTTTCCAAAATTTCTACTTTTTTTGGAAATTTGTTAATTTGTCTAAATTTTGAGACATAATTTTAAATTTGGCTCAAAATTTCGACTCTTTCAGAATGCTTTTTCTTTTTAGAACTTCGATTATTTTAAAAACTGCTTTTTAAACTTTGACCCTATTCCACAATTTGCACTTTTTTTTGCTCAAAAATCTGACTATCCATTTTTTTTAGAAATGTGAACTTGATGTTATACCGTATATTCATCTTTTTGACGACGCTTAACGGTAGAAAAAAAAATCGCTAGGCAGAAATTGAAGTATTCACTAAAGTGATAAGATAATTACACCCCAATGAATAACAGGATGTTTGTCGTCTTAAGTGCTTTTCCTTATCATGAAAAATGCAATTAGGATGGACAAAGGGTGAGTAATGTCGAGCCTGGGATAATTGATCAAAGCTTTTGTCCCTGGATCCATTACAGCCCGGATGTTTGGTAGACGTTTACCATCAACTGTCCTAATTGCCTTTCATTTTAATGGAACTGCAATTGAGATAGACAAAAGCCGATAGTTGCATTCCTTCTAGAATTCGTTGGGGTGGTAAATTGAATCTTAATGACAATCGCTTCCCAATAAAAGGCCTCGGTGGACAAACCAGAGGCAGTCTTGTGTCAGACACAAAAGGCCTAGCCTTTCCCGACAGTTTTGCCTAGTGATTTTTTTTTTTTTGAACCGACGGTGAACAGCAGTGCTATAGACTTTCAGACTATAAAAACTATTACGATTTTTTTTTTTACCAAATTTACGCGGCTCCGGTATCAGTTTGGCGGTCCCAACGTGGGGCATAAGTTGTGTAGTGAATGCAAGTGAACCCGAGCAGAAACCCTGAGATGCCAGCTACAAGAAGTGGAAAAACAGAAGATACCCAACCAGAAAGGCGCCCAACTAACCCCACAACTTCTTCAACAAGTGACAGTGATCCATCCCAAAGAAATATGGACTCACAATGGACTAAGTCATTTTTAACGGAGCTTGCGGGAATGCTGCAGCAGTCCACGCGGCTCTCTGACGAAAGGGCGGTTCACATAGTCCAAGAGACCATAAATGCAATGACGACGCCTGCTTCAGTAAAACTACCATCTTTTGAGGGGCTAATCTACGAGGATCCGATAAAGTTCTTAAATACATTAGAAGAGAACACCAAGGAAACCTCCGAGGAAGACCGTCTATCCATATGCATAGGACTGTTGAAAGGTAAAGCAGCAGTGTGGGCTGAGAAGAATAACCACCTGTTTTTAAATTATCAATTTTTCTGTGCAAAATTAAAACGAGAGTACGCGTCAGACCAAGTGCTGCAAGAAATACTTGCAGAGCTCTACGGCAAGGCTCACGAATTACAACAGCCAGTCGAGGAATTTCTTATACACAAACAGCGATTAGCAGCAAGAGTGGCTCCGGAAATTTCCGAAGGAGCATTAGCGAAAATACTCTTTCAACAAGTACATCCTCGCTTAAAGCGATTCATAAGGGCACATAAATTCGAGACAATGATCGAACTAATCGAAACTGCTTCAGAATTTGAGGCAGACTTTAAAGCTGAAACTTCCATAAAGAAGGATTCACAACCAACCGAGAAGAAATCCGAGAGTAAAAGAATAATGAAAAACCAACAAATACTTCCGAGATGTTGGTTTTGTCCAGGATTTCACTGGAATGCGGACTGTCCAAATAACCAAGTCAACTGGCGCAGGGAACTTCGTGCAGAATCAAATCAGGGAAACGACAGGAAGCTCGGTGCTCACGGCGGCACCGAGCTTCCAACCAACAGCCGTATCCAGCATTAATTCGGTCACTTCAGACCGGAAAGCCATCGTGTAGCTTGCCACGCATTCAGATTAGCATCGGAAGAAAGAGCTATTCAGCACTCGTTGATACTGGTGCTAATGGTAATTTTGTCCGAGCTGGTCTAATCAGCCAAGAGTGTCACCCATATCGAACTTCCTTGCAACTAGCCGCCAAGGCCACATCCGCCGTCACTGGAGTCCAGAACCTGGAGGTCCAAGTTGGGACCCATGCAAAGACCATTAAATTTCTGGTGGTCAAGGGTCTTAACGAGGAAGTGATCTTAGGTTACCCCTGGATGGAAGAGGAAAATGCCTATCTAGACGCAAGAAGAAGATGCATCCACTTCGGCAATGAACGCAGGTACACAGAATATCTTTTGGGGCCAATCTATCACAAAAACCACAGCATCACGACACCCACCATTGAGAATGCTTTCCCAACACAACTGCAACCAAATCTACGCAAACTCCTTGATGAATTTAAAGACATTTTTGCTGGTCAAACAGGCTATACCACTACTCTATCTATGACACACGAAATCCGGCTTAAAAATCCAACACCATTCCAACTACGACCATATGTCTATTCAGAAGCCAAGCGCAAAGCCATGTACGCACATCTGCACATCTGAATACATCTCTCCTGTGGTCATGGTACCAAAAAAAGATGGCACTTGGAGATTTTGCGTTGATTATAGGCAACTTAACTCCCAGACTGCGGATGAGTCAACGTCTCTTCCTCTCATTCCTCAAACTTTAAAAGATTTGGGAAACGCCACCATCTTCTCGACACTGGACCTAAAGGCCGGCTATTGGCAAATTCCTCTAAGCCAAAACTCCAAGAGATATACAGCATTTACGACACCAAATGGCGCTACTTACCAATTTAGGGTGCTTCCATTTGGGCTCAAGAACGCACCTGGAACTTTCCAACGCTTCATGTCTCAAGAAGTATTGCCTGGCCTCTTGAATGACATTGCATTGGTCTACTTGGATGACATAATCATTTATTCCTCTACCTACGAAGAGCACCTTACGCATCTCCAGGTTGTTTTTGAGAGACTTCGATCCCATGGACTAACCTGTGCACCAGAAAAATGTCAACTTGGAAGTTCCCAAATTCAGTACCTAGGTCACCATGTGGGAGCATCTAGCAACGAGCCCTTAGAATGTCACTTGGAGTCTATCCAAGCTATGGAATCTCCGAAGACGCGAACCCAGCTTCGACGATTTCTAGGCCTCTGTGGTTGGCTGCGCGAATATATACCTAATTTCGCACAGCTAGCCGCACCTCTCACCAACATCCTAAGTACCAAGAAACCTTATCGTTGGACTGAAGAATGTGACGTCGCCTTCAGAGCCATTAAAGACGCCATGAAGGAACCCAGGAAATTGCACCGGCCAGACCCAAACCTGCCTTTTATTCTCCAGACAGACGCAAGTAGAGTCGGAATGTCAGCTGTTCTTTATCAGCCAATTCAGGATGGAGGGAAGAGGATCATATCATATGCCAGCGCCAAGTTCACCCCTGCTGAGCAGCGATATCATGTGAATGAACAGGAGTGCCTGGCTATCGTCTGGGCCGTAAAAAGATACCGTCAGTTTCTGGAGAGTCGTCCCTTTACTCTCAGAACGGACAATCGCGCTCTTCAGTGGTTAAATAAAATGAAAGACGACAGGGCCAAAATTACCCGCTGGGCACTGCTCTTGCAACAGTATTCTTTCACGGTAGAGCATTGTCCCGGAAAACTTAACGAACTTCCAGATGAATTATCACGACATCCTCAACCGACAACATCTCCGGTTGACTTCACCGATCTGGAAGAAATTCTTCCACCAATTCAAGCTCGACAAGAACCCGTACCAGAACCTTTATGCTGTCAACTGGAGATCGTGACATTAACTGAAGAAATCAAACGAGCCCAGGAGCAAGACGAAGCTATCCAAGCAATGTTGGCCCAACTACAAATGCCTCTCGGCCCAGACCCAGAAGACTGGGAACAACGCTCACACCAGCTCAATATAGAGCAAGATGGCCACCTCTATCGACGCGAGATGATGCGTCTTATAGTCCCGCAATCCATGGTAGAGAGGGTCATCTTCGAATATCACGACTCCCAATTAGCGGGACATCCAGGACGGGAAGAAACAGCAGATGCAATCTCCCGACATTTCTTCTGGCCTTCCGTCTCCCAAGATGTCGCCCAATACGTCAGAGGCTGCTTGTTGTGCGCTCAATTCAAAAGAAAGCCACCACATGCCGCCGCCGATCTGCGACCGCGTCAGCCAACTGAACCATGGCAGACCATAGCATGCGACTTGATGGGGCCATATCCAGTGACAGATGACGGCAATCGCTTTGTGCTCACGGTCACTGACCTTTTCTCCCGATGGGTCGAAGCGTTTGCTATTCCTGAAACGCGGACTAGCCGTATCACTCAGCTCCTGGAGGAGCAAGTTTTCCACAGATACGGCTATCCACGAGAGATCATAACTGATAATGGACCCCAGTTCTTGAGCCGCCGCTGGACAAGAAGTTGCGAACAATGGAAAGCAGCACATTGGACGACTGCCACATACCACCCGAGGGCAAATCCAGCGGAATTGCGCAATCGAGAAATTAAGAAGGGCATCCAAATTCGTCTATCAGGACAAGATTCCAGCTCTTGGGATGCCTACCTGCCGGCTACGCTCTTCAGTCTCCGAAGGAGAAGGAACGCCGCCACTGGCAAATCGCCCAGTGAAATCCTTATGGGCCACCTGCTCCTTGGACCTGGAGAATGGGATACTACAGCCACACCACCTCCACGAGACATAACCGATCAGCGAGAAGTCGCTCGAAGAAATCAAGCGCTTTACATTCGAAAAAGATGGCCCCAACGAAGACGACATCTCCACCAATACCTTCCGGGGGATTCCATCTTGGTGCGAAACGAAGTCCGTCGACCTTTTGAAGTCCGATGGCAGGGACCCTATGCCATCATTCGCGCAGCAGGTGAGACATGCTACTGGATCTTTAGAGACGGTTTACTGCAAAAGATCCATGTGGACCGTCTTCGACCTGCTCCCCCAATACGACCCGCCACCGAATAGAAAAACAATTTTTTTTTCGCGGATCAAAGACTCACAGTTTAGTGAAGTGGTTGCTCAAAGGTGAATTTATAGTGACAGAGACACTTTTGTAAATTAATTTTTGTGCAATCTATATGTATCTCTTCTTTGGTTATTAATGTATGCATCTTATATGTCAATCTAAAGTATTCCATACCGCAAGCTCCATCAGGGATGTTTCCGTTTTATCTCACCTGTTTATTTTTTTTTTTGTTTCTTATGTTAGTAATAAGGAAACATTGTTATAGATTAGTTGTTTGTTTGAATAAAAAAATATCTGGGGGATCAATATAGCACGGAACACTCATCGAAGCTCGCTCCACCGTTAAGTGTCGTCACCAGAGCGGGGGGGAATTATACCGTATATTCATCTTTTTGACGACGCTTAACGGTAGAAAAAAAAATCGCTAGGCAGAAATTGAAGTATTCACTAAAGTGATAAGATAATAACACCCCAATGAATAACAGGATGTTTGTCGTCTTAAGTGCTTTTCCTTATCATGAAAAATGCAATTAGGATGGACAAAGGGTGAGTAATGTCGAGCCTGGGATAATTGATCAAAGCTTTTGTCCCTGGGTCCATTACAGCCCGGATGTTTGGTAGACGTTTACCATCAACTGTCCTAATTGCCTGTCATTTTAATGGAACTGCAATTGAGATAGACAAAAGCCGATAGTTGCATTCCTTCTAGAATTCCTTGGGGTGGTAAATTGAATCTTAATGACAATCGCTTCCCAATAAAAGGCCTCGGTGGACAAACCAGAGGCAGTCTTGTGTCAGACACAAAAGGCCTAGCCTTTCCCGACAGTTTTGCCTAGTGATTTTTTTTTTTTTTTTGAACCGACGGTGAACAGCAGTGCTATAGACTTTCAGACTATAAAAACTATTACGATTTTTTTTTTTTACCAAATTTACGCGGCTCGGGTATCAGATGTAAATTTGATCCACCTTTTAAACATTTTATCTTGCTTTTGAAAATTTAGACATTTTAAATTTTTTTTTTCAGAATTTCCACGTTTTCTGAAAATTTCATCCATTTATCATCAGAATTTCGACCTTGTCTTTCCTCGAAGATTTGATTTTTTACATAATTACGAAATGTTTTCCAAATTTCGTCTTTTTTGAAAATTTCGACTTTCTCCCAAAACTTAGAATTTTTATTTTTATGAATTTTAATTTTAAAAAAATTCGCCTTCCAATAGGTTTGAAATCTTTTGAAGAATCTGACGTTTTAAATTGGGAAATTTAATCCGGTATTTTAAAAAGGAGTATTTCTGAAGTTTAAGGTGAAAAGTTTTGAGAAAAAGTCAGAATTTAAAAGAATTTTCGAGTCTAAAATTCAAACATGGAGTTTTGAAAAAAGAGCACTTTCCAATAAAAATTTTAAGTAACATAAAAAAAACCTGACTATATTCTGCGAAAAAGAAACCTTTAACATTTTTGTAGTTCACAAAGTGGCAGCAGCTAATTTGGCTCCCATGAAGCGCAGGGTTCCTTTGCTTCTCGCTATTCCTGCATCATGATAGAAAATGGTATAGCTGATTCTACAAATTTATTACTGTTTAAGGTGTCCAAAGCAAGAATGACAGGAATAACATTCGTCATTGTAATGTAATTATAAAAAGGAATTCAAGTACTTTTTGAAATTGCAATTACTTTCAAGAATTTAACTCTTCATTACAACGTAATTTAAAAGAATAAGTACATGTAATTAATTCCTTTAAAGGAGGAATGTTTTATTACATTTCAACGAATGTCAGATTACATATTACATTACATTTTTTTTATCAAAGTAACGCAATTACAAATCCTTTTTTAAAAAATGTAATTAAATTAATAATATATTACATTTTGTAAAGATTGCTGCCCAGCTCTTCTTCGGGAATACCATAAATTCATGAATTGTAAGCAAACTAACACATTTAATAAAATTACGAACAAATGAATTTTTTTTTATTAAAAAAGCTCTACTATCCGCAGGACAAAAATATTCGTTAGCGGGGTAAATGAGACTGTTCTTGCATATTAAGATACCTCTTATGCGTTAGAGGGCTCTCACCTGAGACTTTTTTCCCGTTCTTCTTCCACTGGATGACGGGCAGAGGATCCCCCCGGGCTGCACAATAGAAAGCTGCGATGCCCGATTGTTTGACTTGGAGATTGCGCGGCTTCATGGTAATTTCAGGTGGATCTGAAATATAAACACGGTATTAGATAGGGGCGACAACAACCGGCACACCTGCCCTAATCCCCTTTTATTCCACAAAGTGCTCCAAGGCAGCGCGAACGCCCGCTCTCGGATTAGTCGCTGCGATTGTGGAATTCTTGTGATGCGGCCCGCGCCCACATAAGAGTCGGGATTATTGGGATAATGCTGCGATTCTACCACCAACCCGGATACACACCGGTCGCCTTTATCTGAATTTTACTTGTTAAGCGCCGCGAGACGGTTCGGTTTCGAGAAGCAATGCCCCAGAGGTGGGCAGAAATTTGCATTCGAATAACTAACTCAAATTCAATTAATTCCCACCATTGTTCCAGAATGGCCACCAAAACGAATATTAAAAATTACTCTCTTTAAAAAACATCAAAAGAATTCTGATTTATATTACTAAATATGAAAATAAATGTACATAATATAAACTATATTTTATTGCTTTTAAAATTATTGATATTTTTAACCCTTACTGTGTGGAATCTTCAATATTCATAACTAGCTATTAACGATTAAATATTTACTCTTAAATATGCATAAGTTTTGTTTTGTTAATACTAAATCTATTAGTGACATTTCCTAAAGATATACTGAGTACTCTGCTGATTAAAAAAATTCTGTCAATTTAGTAATAATGTAATTAGAAAAAATGATAACATTTGCCCAGTGTAAATTAATAAATGTGGTTCAGCATCGCAAGGATAATAACTAATAAATATTGTTTCGAATTGCATGCAAGTCTAGTTGTAAATATGACTATTTTATGATAGGAACGAGCTGATAGCTTGTTTATGTTATATTTTATAGCTCAAGTAATAAATGGGACTACCTTCTAAAAGGAAAATTTAATTTTGCTGTCCGTACCTCTTTCCATTTCCTTCATTATGGAAACTTATTCACGTTAACTGATGACTACCTTTCCAAGAATTTTTCATAATTACATTCAATAAGCTTATTAGGTTCGTTTTTCATAAAGTAATTCGACACATAAATGAACTCCGATAGGAAAATAACACAATGTAATTAATCACAATAAGTCAAGTAAATTAAATATCAGCAGTAAAACGACCCACTTGCGTGTCTTACAAAGTAATTAGCTATCGGTTATCTTTAGCTGAATTAAATAAAGGATCTTCAAGTACAACAGGATATACGAGGAGATAAGAAATAATTTTCCATTTTATCGTAAGTGAAAATTGTTTTCATCGCCTCAATCGATGAAGTTACACTTTAAGCGATGTTCAGCGAATTAAACGTGGTAAAATAAAAACGAAGAGCTGTACGCTATTGAAAAAAAAACAGTATAAATTAGTGTAAAAAAGTTAAAAACAAAGCGTTAAAAAGCGCTCTTTTGTACAGAATAAAAAACTCGACGAGTTTAGAATGTCAACAAATTTACTACCTGCAGCCCCTATTGCTTTTGATGGCTACATCAAAGGTCAATAATAAATTACAGTAAATATTGGTCCCGTTCTTGTTACACGCTCAGGGTATCATTAGTGAAAAGTATGCAATATGCAAAATCAACACATTTGGCCGAGCGGTAATTAAACTAGTGGCTCTCTAAACAATATGTGATTGGTAAGTTTTTTAGAAAATTTACTTTAATTCACAATAATTATTCTGTAATGTGAAAAGTAGATCCAGCTGAAACGGGAACTTTTAATGTATACGAAAAATGAATGGAATTATTCTGCCAGACTTGTTCCGTTTACGTGTTAAGTTATTGACGTTGCCTCTCGTTTTTAAAGAGGATTGTACTGCATACTATAAATACATTTATTTTTACTGCTTATTAAAATATCATTTGATATGGTGTATACGAGGTGCGACAATTTATAAACGAAACCATATTTCTTACGCCGAGGGTGAATGGAGGGATGAGAACTGCTAGTGAAACTTGTTGACCTAGAAGATTCCGGAATGCGCTGCAGGTGGTTTCATTTCTATTCAAATAGTTTGCTTTTGAGACTGGATTGAAGTGAATACTGTACTTGCTGAGTTGCCGGAATCATGCCTAGTGAAAAAAGTGAAGAAAAAATTGGTCAAAACTGAAACATCATCACCTGTGATGAAAGTTGGAAAAGAGGTAATCGATGCTTTGGAAGTCTCTTGAATCTCCAAAAACGAAAAAAGCAAGGATGATCAAGTCAAGATTCAAGGCAAAGCTAATCGTTTTCTTCAACATTCGGGATGTTGTGATCGTCGAGCCGGTGCCTGAGGGTCAGACAGTAAACCAACATTATTACTTTTAGATTATGGCCAAACTGAGGAAACGAGTGAGGAAGAAGCGGCTGTTTCTATGGGGAACAAAAAGTAGATGCTGCATCAGGATGACGCCCCAGTACACAATGTCCTTTAGATTAAGAGGTTTATTGCCCATAAACGAAGAACTCCAGTGCTTGACCATACTCCATATTTACCAATTTTTAGAATAAATCAAATTTAGAAAAAACACCCAATTTCTAAGAATCGTTCTCTGAAATTTTTAGTTTCATTTAAATGTTGACCTATTTTTGAAATTTATATTCAATTTTGGAACAATAAACGAATTTTGAAAAAAAGCGAAACTTGAAGAAAAAACCAATTAAAAGTAGAATTTCTCAGGAGCAAACAATATTTAATTTTGAGATATATGTCAAAATTTCAAAAATAAGACGAAATGTTCAGAAAAAGCCTAACTACGAAAAATGCATTTCGGAAGAAAAAATGCCCTCGAAACTTCGAGAAGCAGGTCAGAATATATGAAAAATATTTAAAATCAAGACATAGTAGATTTTGAGAGAAAAAAGTGGAATTCTGAGAATAAAGTCGTAATTTAGAAAAACACGAATTACATACGAGAAAAAACGAAATTTTGGCAAACGTCGGATTTTTAAGAAAATAAAATTTAAAATAAAAACCGGTAAACTCAAAAAAAGGCAAAATTCTCAGGAAAATTTAAACTTTTGATAAAAAAAAGCAATTTCCAAAAATATTTTACTCAATATATTTTGTATTTTCATTTTATTTAGATTTCGAATATTTAAATTTCGCTAAATGTATAAGAATCTTGTTCTTGAAATTGTGTAAAAATATTTTTCTCAACATTTTTACTTATAAATTAATTAAATTATTAAATTAACGAATTTGGAAAATAATTGATATCTCTAACCATTACTTTGTGGAATTCTTCAATATTCATAACAATTAAACTTTATTAACGATTAAAACAACAACAGAAAATAAAAATTCCACGATGTTTCGATAAATTTGCTATGACCAGACCTGGTTTCGCTTTTTAATATCATAGTGGAATTTTTAATATCTGTTGTTGTTTTAATCGTTAATAAAGTTTAATAGTTATGAATTTGGAAAAGTCAAGATTTTGAAGAAAAACGTAAAATATGGCATTTTGAGGTTAAAGTCAAAATTTTAAAAATGAGACGAAATTTATGATGCAAGTTGCAAATTTAAACAAGTCGAAACTTTCAGTAAAAGATGAGAACTTAGAAAAATGGTAGAACTTAAAAAATGACTATTTTTGAAAGATACTTTGAAAAGGCAGAATTTTAGGAAAAAGACCAATTTTAAGAGAAAAAGTAAAAATTTGGAGAAAAAGACGAATTTTGAGGAAAAAGTCAAAGTGAGTATAAATGTCAAAGTCAAATTTTGAGATAAAATCGAAATTTCGAGAAAAAGGCAAACTGAAAACCCAGGAAAGTCGATTACTAAAAGATTAAAATTTTCAAAAAAGCCCAATGTTAAAAAAACAACGGCATTTCCAAAAAAAGCCGAAATTTCGTGAAAAAATTCGAAATGTCTCAGAGAAAGTCAAATTATAAGCACAAAAAATAAAATTTTGTGTCAAGTTAAAAAAGACAAATTTTGCAAATAAAGACTTAATAAAAAAAAACGACTTTTTTAATAATAGTCGAGATTCCAAAATAAAACCAATTTCGACGACAAAAATAAAACAAGAAAAATTGATATTTTGTACAGAAAGTCAAATTTTCAGAAAATAGTCAAGTTTTGAGGAAAAACTTGATATTGTTTGAAATAAAAAAGATCGAGATCTTGTGATAAGTCCAAATTTCGAAAAAGGACAGCTTTGGTAAGCAATATTGAAATTAAGAAAAAAAAAAGACGACTTTCATGGTTAAAATAAAAAGTTTCAAAAACCCAAATGAATTTTGAAGAAAAAAATCGAAATTTCGAGAAAAAGACTGCCATTTTGTAAAAGGATCGAAGTTTCGACAAAAGAGACAAAATTTAGTAAAAATTCGAAAATTACCAGAGGGAGTCAAAAGTCTTGTTAGGTAGGCAGTCATGAACTCCCTGCGTTCATGATATGGACTCCAGGTTAAGAAACTCTGTTCTACAGGTTGCGTAATTACAAAGTTAATATATTTTGGATGAAAATTTTATTAGGTGGTATAAACCGGTGTGAGGTAAAATTAAAATTTGTCTTCCTTCCAAAGTTAAAAAAATTACACTCATACATGTAACAAGTCCTGCTCGAGGACGTAAACAAAGCGAGTTTATGAAATGTAATTATTTGTTGCGTGCACAAAAATTAAATAGAGCTCATGTATTTTTCCCATGATCAGATAAAAGAAACTAGGAACAGACCACCAATTTTGTTCAAATTATAATATTATTTATCAGACTAAGTAACTTACATATTTTCCATTCTTTACTTCTTAGGAGTAGTTTACTTTACCTGTGTGTTGTCAAAGGAAAAATAATACCGAATCAAACCAATTAAGCAAGAGATAATAAATCTTTATGTTGACAATGGTCCTCCAACCCAGTATTCATATATTCGAATCGAGCTATTCGGAATCGGATTCGGCATTAGACATGGCAGATTTGAAATTCAAAACACCCGTTCCATAAAAAATGTATAAGAGGATGAAGATTGATTACAAAATATTTCAAATTCCGCATTGGTTAGAGCGAAATGAGCAAAAGGTAAAGGGTTGTCGTTTCTTGAAACAATGCCATATTTCGCCTTATTTCCTTTTCGTTTTCCGCATTTCCCGTGTCATTACGTGATATTAATCAAAAGTGTAGCCGTTATTGTATACCGCGCTGTGACGTGACGTGTTCCGAAATTTTAAACAGACGCCACCAAGCCTCATGCATTGTTTGCGAAGAGCTATAATTATGTAAAGAAGCTACCGTTTTAATTGCCGGTCTTTCGACCCGTCTGAGATGGGAGGAAACGTAAAATGTCGTAACTCGAATCAGAATTGTATTGTATGTACAGTCGTTGATGTTGAGAGATACGATTTTACAGAAGTATGTAGGGGTTTTAATTGTAAGCTCTAACCAACAAGTTTGTCTAACTAGCATTACGAGGAAAATTTGTTAGGTATGACGAAAGCAGCAAACATTATTTGCGTCTAAAAAAGCTATAGCTTTTTTTTAACCGAAAATCTATGTTTCAACCAAAGAACAATGCGTATTAAAGAATGAAGCAGTATTTGAACATTTATTGTAAAGTGTATAATTGGCTTGCTATTTTCATTTTCGTCTTAATATTAATAATAAATAAATATATCTTTTATGCAAGTAGCTCAATTTAGACTTTAATTCGAAAAATATTTTATTTCGTGGAAACTATGGATTTTAGGCTACCATCCCTTATTAAGTTTTTATGAAAATTATGAAGAATCCAAATCTGCAATAAAAATATGGCATTTCATTAAAAAAACAAAAAAAAACATAATTACTATGGTGCCACCTAGCAATGAAGAAACAAAATTAAAATTTTTGTGCCTGAAAATGTGTCCTCCATGGTATAATTTAAGATCATATTTTCACTTTGTTTAAAATTACTCTTTGTGCCTGAGATATTGCACAGTCCCCTCGCTGAAAACTTGTATCTTTTACTAATTTTGGCCGTGGAAGCTTTCGTTACTAAAATGATTTGTTTTATTTGTTGAGAGCATGTAACACGATTACACATTTTAACCCACTTAAGGGCTGAATTTCAAGAAAATTTTTTAAAGCTTGACCAAGTTATTCATGTGTTTTGTATGTTTCTAAACATTTCTCAAAGTAAAAGAAAAAACGGAAGCACAATTTTGGTACAGATTATTCCCAATATATTTTAAAGATTTAATTTCTTCAGGAATCACATCAGCGGTATATCCTACATTTTACAAATCGGGCTGCGAATGAGGATATATATAAATTTTTTGTTGGAAATTTCATCCCTGAGAATGCAGGTTTACAGTTGGAATTCTTCTTTTTTATTTAATTTCAATTCTAAAGTTGAAATTTTAAAACTAAGTAGAAATATTTAAATAAATAAAATCTCAATATGAGATTTAAATATTTGGAATTGTATTACATGTCTTAAAGATGTTATTTTTTTCAAAATCTCTTTCTATTCGGAATTGTAAGTATAAACTTTAAATTAGTATTTTTTAAATATTAAATTTCAGAATACAATTTTAAAATTGTGAGATTACATTCGAAAATTCAATTTTAAATCAAATTCGAAGGTTCGAGAAGAAAGAAAAAAATCAAGAATTCGAAACAGTTCAGGATTTTTCCTTTAAAAATTTCGATTTTTTTGTGGTTCAAGTGCAATTTGAATAATTTTTATTTTTACTGTTCAAGGCTAAAACGGTAGGTATGTTTGGAATAAAGCCAAAATATTCAGACGAAATTCAAAGTTCCAAAAAATAGATTTAAAATTTTTGCATGGAATTCAAAATTTTGATTCATTACTCAAAATTTTGAAATAAGTGATTTTGAGTCTAAGTTTCGGGAATGTCAAATCAACAATTCCAGAAAATGTCAAAATTTCAAGATTAAATTATTGAAATTAAATTTCCAGCAACAAATAAAAACCCTGAAATTTCTAAAAAGAACATTTCGAGAAAAAATTGGCAACAAGTTTAAAGACATTTATTTACTTAAAACTGTAAGTTAAAGTAGAAAAAAAAATTGAAATTAAAAAAATATCTGTTCTTAATTTCCTATTTTATTATCGTCAAAATTTCGAAATGAAAGTAAAAATTTCGAATTTAAATTTAAAATTTTACTCAATATTTTGAGTTTTAAGTCAGCATTAAAGTTAAACTCGAAAATCGGAGAACTTTTTTTTTATAAATAAAGCTATGTCGAAATTTTGAAATTTGTTACTCTAAATTTCAAACCTTAAGTTTTTTGAGTTTAAACATACTAAGTTTAACGCTTCAAATTTAAAATTAAAATTAAACTTTGGAGTTTTAACACGAAGTTTTGATTCTAATGCACAGACCAATAGGTTTGAACATTTCTTAGATTCGAAGTTTGGAAACCAAAGACCGGTTTCGATCTAGTTAGATCTCGTCAATTTGGTATATTCAACTCGAAATGCTAACAAATGTTCCGACAAGTAAGTATTAAAGAATCAAATGTCAAGCGTGTGACTCACAGACTACCACCACCTATTGGTCCATAGAGAAAACTATGGCCATCGCCAACAATGTTGTATGCAAGTAGAATACAACCTAGACTGCAAGTTCATGTAGTCCTCCACGCCTGGAGGACTTTTTTTTAGACTTTTTGTTTAAAACCTTCTCCCTCCAAATAAAAAATCACATTTTAATATTTAATCCATTCAATTTTGAGAAAGTTATAAATAGTTCGAATTTAATTAAAAATATTCTGAAAATTTTCATAATATCCCGACATTAGAGTTGAACATTTAACTTTATTTTAACCTTTTCCGCGAAACCTAAAAGATTAATAGAGTAATAAAAACACATTTGTTTTGTATAGAAAGCAAAAAGAATTTTATTCAAAGTACTTTCCCTCGCTAGCTATACATTTTTCCCGTCTCTCGGGCAATTTGTGAATGCCACGCCAAAAGAAGTCCTTAGCTTTCCACCTTTCAAACCACTCGTCCAGCCATTTTCGAACGTCTTCGTAAGAATCGAAGTGCTGTGCGGCGAGTGCGTGGCCTATTGACGAAAACAGGTGATAGTCAGAAGGAGCCAGGTCGGGCGAATAAGCGGGATGGGGTAATACCTCCCAGTTGTGTGTTACCAGGTAATTTTGGACCAATTTCGACGTGTGCGATGCTGCGTTATCGTAGAGGAAAATCAGTTTGTCCTGTCTTTGTTGATAGCCAGGCCTTTTTCACGTAAAATACGGTTCAATTTGATCAGCTGTTGGTGGTAACGGTGGGCATCTACAGTTTTACCAGGTTTTAACAGCTCGTAGTAGACGATACCCTGCTAATCCACCAAACGCACAGCATCGCCTTTCGTCCAAATCGATTTGGTCTTGGGGAAGATGTTGATGGTTGGCCGGGATCAACCCACGATTAATTGCGTTTAGGATTCTCGAAATAAATCCATTTCTCATCGCCAGTCACCACACGATGCAGAAATGACTTTCTTTTTCGTTTGGCAAACAAGATTTCGCATGTGTTTTGGCGTCGCTCCATCTGGCTATCGTTCAATTCATGGGATACCCATTTTCTAATTTTTTGAACCTTTCCCATATAAATGCATGGAAATGGCTGGTTGAGTGACACCTAACTGCTCGGCAAGCATTTTTTGCGATTGGGTATCGTCCTCGTCCAAAAGAGCCTGTAATTCATGGTCCTCGACCTTTCTGGGCCGATTTTCACGCTCCTTGTTACTCAAGTCAAAATGGCCGTCTTTGAACCGACGAAACCAGTCTCTGCAAGTTGTTTCCGATAAAGCACTGTCACCATAGGTTTCCATAAGCATTCGATGTGATTCGGCAGCCGATTTCTTTAAATTGAAGCAGAAAAGCAGAGCTTCCCGCATATGCTCTTTTTTTGGCACAAAACTAGACATGATTACACAAAGAAAAATGTATGTTGTTGTATGAAATCGCTTATGATGTGCACTGATTGATGTGAACAGATATCGAACTCATACAAAACAGTAAGACATTTCCATGGTAGCTGGTAATACGTTAGCTAACGTCATCTATGAGCAAACAGCGGACTTAAGCTTGTACACATATATCAAAAGTTAAATATTTTCACTTAAAATTTTAGGATAAAAGGGGACATTTCTATAAAGAATTACTATCTTATCAGTTAGAAAGGTGGACATCGCCGAGTTTAGTACCGGGCCTTTAATTTTGCACTACCACCTTGGTAGGTGGTAGACTCGAGCTTTCAGTCGTCCGAGCTAGTACCACCCCAAGTATCACTAGGAGGCGGTGAAATGATGCTTATATCATGTTTTCGTTTCTGACACGCGAGTCGGTTTCTGTAATTCTTCTTCCTTCATTCTGCCCTTTTCCTTATTTCCTTTTTTCATTTACTCTGAATTTTTTCTTGTAATTATTAAAAACAAAGATGATGGATTCTTTTCGTGCAAAAAATTCCGGACGTAAACTACCCTCCCGTTCGGATGTCCGGGTGGAGGGTGTGCGAGGGAATTCAAAATCGATGGAAAATTTTAATTTTGTAACATTCGGGGACTAAATTCAAATCTAAATTCGGTTCATCAACTCCTGCAAAATGAAAGACCCCATGTGCTGTCTCTAACAGAAACCCAAGTCTCCCCATCCATCAGTACAGCCCATTTGCTTTGCCTTAACTACGACTTGCACACAAAATTTCCACACAAGAGGGGAATTAGTGCTTTTACGCGAAGCGACCTGTCCTGTCAACGAGAAAAAGCACTAGAAACTGCTGATCATGATGTGATTTGGCTGAAAATCTGCTCGAAATGCAAAGTAATATTCGTTTGTTCACTTTATTAGTTTCCAAATGATCCCTCATACAGAGGGTTCTTCTCTTATATCTCCGTAACATTCGATCACCTACAAGTGAATTATCTAAACGCTGAGGTTATCTTTCTCGGTGACTTCAACGTTCACAACATCCCCTGGTTAAGGTTTATCTTCCCGAACTGAAGACGTCTGCTTTAACTCAGACAACCCTTCCTCAGTCGCCGAATCCATCACTGAAACTATCCTGGTTGTATGGAATGCTAAATTCCCCATTCCCAAAAAAAATCAGCTTCCAGTAAGTCTTGGTTTAGCATAAAATGTAATCGGGCTGTCTCCTGCAAAAATTGCGCATATCGTTGTTGGCGAAATAATCCCTCAGTCCAGATTGAGACCACATTTGTAGATGAACGAAATTTTTGTAAACAGGTTATTGACGAGGCAAAAAGTGATTTTGATCGTAGGTTTATCAACTATCCGAACGGTGTTCTTTTTTTGGGGATTTGCAAAGTCGATTGGAAAGAATTTTACATTTTCAAATTTTCCACCTTTACTCGATGATAATAACAATATTCCTTGTCAGCCAAGGAAAAAACTGACATGCTAGTCTTAATGTTTGCTGAAAATTTCAACCTTGATTCTCGAAACGCAGAACCTCCTATTCTTCCAAATGCCTAAAGTTGTTTTCAGACGACGCACAATCAAGAAGACCCTCCTCGAGCTCGATACCTCGAAAGCTTCTGGCCTTGATGGTATTCCCTCTATTGTTCTTAAGAAGTGCGCCCCCGAGTTGACTCCTGTCCTAAGTCAATTGTTCATACTCTCTTACAACAAAGGTATATTCCCTAATATCTGGAAATCTGCTAGGATGTAGCCTGTCCCCAAAAAACGAAAAAGGAATCTGGCTAACAACTATCTTTGTTACCAGTTATATCTAAAATGATGGAAAAGGTTATCAACATCGAGATTCTCAAATATCTGGAGGAGAATAGGATCATCTAGTACAGGCAATACGGTTTTAGACAATAACGCTCGACTGGCGATCTATTGGCATATGTTACTCATATCTGTAACTCAGCTTTGGAAAAACATGGTGAGGCTAGGATTGCGGCATTAAATATCTCAAAGGCCTTCGACAGAATCTGGCACCGATCTTTTCTCGCCAAATTAACATTCTATGGTCTTTCTCTTGGATTCTGTTATTTGTTATCCAGTTTTATCGCCGAAACATCTCTTCAGGTCATCGTCGATGGCATTTCATCCGAGACATTTGCGATGATTGCAGGGGTGCCTCAGGGGTCTGTGCTGTCTCGTACTCTGCTTCTGTTACACATCAACGATCTCTTAACTTCAACTTCCAATCCTTTATACAACTACGTAGATGATAGTTACCTTGTGTCATTTTTTCCCCGACAAAACATTATCCGTCGCTGCTTCAGATCGACTAAAAGAACAGCAGATACAGATGATTAATCAGAATCTCGAAATCATTCTGGAATGGGATAACAAAAAACTACTATAATTAAGTTTAAACATATCTTTTTTTATAGTGGGGGTCCTAGAGCCTGTGCCTCATCCCGCACTTCAAACGCCACAAATCTTTATTTGTCCACTCGTTTTTCTCTGTATTTCTATCCCTCAGTATCTCTTTTATTCCATCCATCCATTGCGTTGTCGGTTTTCCTATTTTCCTCCTATTCTATGTCATATAAGAGAGTGCTATCTTTGGCCACCTCTTTTCTTCCATTCATCTCACGTTTTCATATCAATCTCGTCAACAGTGTTATTTGTACATTCTTCCTGTTATTCTATGGATGTCTTCATTTCTTACATATTGTAGTTTCGAAATTCTGCATGATCTTCTGAGGTTGTCCATTTATATGGACCCATTAAATTTTGAAACGGTGGCTTTTCGTTTTATTGCATTGCTTAGATTTCTATTTAACACTTTCTCATAAAGAGGTTCATGACTGTGATTGTCAGAGAGTCGCACAATCACATTCAAAAAAGCCGGACACTTGGAACCAAAGCTGCACACCCAACATTTTAAACTGCCAGAAAGTTCCTTGTGATAGCGAAACTTAAAATTGTCCACATCAAAAAGTTCATTGTCTTTTTGTTTGTTTTTGTTTTTTATTATTTACAATATCGCTGACACATAAGAAAGATAAAAATCAAAAAAGCAGAAAAAACTGGTACGAACGCACAAGTACTAGCCAAAAACCAAACATCATACTTTTCTTAATTTTTCCAGAGCCTTTTAAGGGATTAATTTATAAAAACTTTCCAAAATTTTGACAAATAAAACTTAGAGAAAGAAACTAAATGTGGATTCAGATAATCGTCATTGTTTAATTGTAAATCCAAAGAATGCTAATGACAAACCTAATTGCACTGGCATTAAACTTACTTATCCATATTGGCACCACTCACTAACGCAGGTGAACCTGACTGAACTTGGCAATCTCGGGAAAGATATTTTTACGTTATTATTATATTTGGTTCAATGGTTTTAATGATTTAAATAAGATATTATCGCCGAACGCATTTGGCTCAAAAACCATAATTTGGAATTCCCTGGTGTACTATAGGAAGAAAAAAATTGCGCGACAGTTGGAAAATAGAATCGAACCGAAGTTGAGTTTTCGAAAATTTAAAAATGTTAATACTGTTTGTGTAAATAGTTTATTAGTGGTTAATACTTTAATTTGGTTATACTAAACTCACGCAGTTCACAATATCAGCCAATCAGAAACCACTCTTGGTAATTATCTTAAAATTTTAATCCCAATCGAACTCCCCCATCCGCTCCTGCCGAATATAATTACGTCAGTAGATTTAAGTCACGTGAATTATAACACCCGAGCAACTCCGTTAATTTTCGCCTCCCAATGCAGAACTAAAGTTAAAGTGTTTTAATTTGCGGCAGAGTACAAAATAAATTACGAAATACAATTATTCGAATTGCAAATGAGGCATTAGCGCTCAACTCGGGTGTCAACATTCCCTGCTGAATGATTTTAAACGAGACAACATTTTCATGATGATATTTATGATTTTATAGTAAGTATCATTTGGGCTTGTAGAAGTTGAATATGTAAATTTTAGCTTTAAACGTATAAATCTCCTACTTAATGCAAGAAAGAAATTTGCCTCTTTAAAAGTCAATACGGTGTAGGTAAATCTAAATTAGAACACACCGAAAATAGAACTATTTTCGATTTAAAGTTTTATTAGCTGCACTGAAATTATAGGGTAAACATAAAATTTTTGTTGGACTTTTTGGTTGCTATCAAATTAAAGAAAATTTATTACTTTTAGTTTTATCGTTACCTGAAATCAAGCTTCAATAAATCAATGTCAGATAGCATTTGTGTAATTACAGGTTGGAAAGTCTGAAATTTAATTACCTATGAAAGTGTTTTAGAGAACTCTAATCTACCATTAAAATTCCACCGGTGGATAACCCTGCAACCAACTAATAAGCAACTGAAAATAACTGAAAGTTTGGCATCGCTTGAATTAATAAACAGCAAAATAAACTTCCCAATTAAATCCAAACTTAGTTAATTGAAAATGATTCTACAAATTTCATTAGAAGCATATCATTTTGATTTTGATTCATTTGATTCATTCCTATTGTTATCGCTTATTTTAAAGTTATCTACCTACGTGCCAAAAGAGCACGACCTAGACTCTGCATAATTCAGTTTTCTGTGAGCGTCAAGACGCATAATAGCAGATCATAGGTAGCAGTATATTACTAATAACTGACTTGTTTACGCTTGGCAGCAGAACGATCCCTTCGAAAAAGCCAAGAGCAGCTTTATACTCTAATGTATATGCTGAGGCATTTATGAGATTCAGAGTTTGTAAGCCAGTGACAGGTTTCGATCTTATTAAATCGGGTCAGTCTGGTGTACTGAAACCAAATCCGATTAATGCACCACGCGTTTATAGAGGACTAAACGTAGGCTAAATAGTATTTTAATTTTTGTATTTGACCATGTGGAAAATATTCTCAGTTTTGGCACGGTCCGATAAATTATAGTCATTCTTGCAGGGGCCGCCTATATATTTTTATGAAATGTAGCTCGGCGTGATCAAAACATTTTCTATGTCTAAAAGAAAGACTACTTTGGCTGGTGGGGGCCCCTGTGTCGTTGCACACCTTTAATTCCGCCTTTGTTGATTTGGTTACTTACCTGAACAATAGTGTTAGGAATTAAATCTTGATAAGAGCAACACAAACTACCTAAATATTACATCTGAAATTTGGACATACACAAGAATTCCACAATTCATACAAATAATACTTAATCCGTAAAATTTTAACACTTCTTGGGGATGTTAATATATGAAAACTGATTCTTTTGTATCCCTTAAACTTACGTGTTAAATATTGAATGTATGGAAAATCCGAATAGTTTCCTGAAACGAGAGCATTATTTGCGTTAAATATGTATATCCTGAAATAAATGCGCTCGAGATATGCCCCCACAGACTCCTATAAAGGTTTAAGTTAAATTGTGCCGCATTTGCATTACAAAGTCGATATTTTTCAACGACAAGGAAATACATGAAAGGGAACAAAAAGTGACATATGTGTAACCATTCAATACGGACATTCCGATAATAAATGATGTTATAAATTTTAATTAATAGAAAAAGACATTATGCAAATAAAAAAAACAATTACCGGTCTTTATTATATTCATTTATCAGCTGCATTAAGCTCGTTTTATTAAAAGTATGATTTATGATATCTAATGAGTTTCAGTTTGATGGAAGAGTCGAAAAATGCACAAAAAATGTAAGGTCACGAAGTCGATATTAAACATCTGTCCGCTATATATTTCGAAAAGCGAATAATATTTATTCATTGGCTTCAATTTCCTTTAGAAGATAGAAGCATTAAGGCCTGCTGGTCCGTACGCTTCGCATCAAAATACACTCTATTGATAATAAATGATTCGCGGATTTTGACATGTTAATCGCATCCTTTTTAGAAAGGGGCCTGGTTTTTGAACTTTTGCCTCTTGGTAAGAATTCTGACAACATGAACTTAGAAGCTTTTACTTTTGCCAACAACTATCATTTCAATTCTTATATTTTTGTTTGCTATATAACAGACAAATGCGAAAAACTCAACTTTCCGCTAGTTATATCTTGTGTAGTAAATTAAATGTAATGTTGCTTTTTGAAGGAGAAGACTTTTCTTGAAATAAGGATATAATTTGCTATGTTTTTATTTTAACTCCAAAATTCGCATTGAAAACAACATGAATCACCCTTCAATTGTCTGTGTGTAGTACGTATGTGATTACGCTACAATTACAAATCAACAATTTTTCCTTGTTACTATCGATCGGAATTTATCAGAACAAACGCCTACTGATGAGTTTAACTTTTAGTAAAGAAAAATGTACTAGTTTATCCAGACCTAGAAAGTTAGAAATCAATTTCTTTTGTACATGTTACAGATTAGATTAGATAGGATAAGATGTGATTTGCTTTTATTTTGGTCTTCCTCCTGGACTGGGTCATTTGTTATCCAGTTTTCCCGCCGACAGATCTCTTCAGGTCGTCGTCGACATTCGCGATTAATGCAGAGGTGCCTCAGGGCTGTTTTCTCTCTCCTAACCTGTTTCTGTTACCTATAAACGATTTCTTAGCTTCAACTTCCAATCCGATATGCAGTTACGCAGATGATAGGAGCATGGTCTCATCTTTTTTCTCCGACAAACCATATCCGTCGCTGCTTCAGATTGACTAAGGAGACACCAGATACAGATGATTAATCGGGATTTCGAAATCATTATGGAATGGGGTACAAAAAATCTAGTCGACTTCAACGCCTCAAAAACTCACTCCGCCGTTTTCTCTAAGAAAACATCAAGGGATAATGCAACAAACATATTCATGGACGGTAAAATCCTCACGATGGAATTTAATCTGTCTACACTAGGAGTGAATGCGAGCACTAGCTTCTCTTGGGACGATCATGTGCGCACCATGGACAAATTCCGCCTCTCAAAAGCTAGGTTTTCTTTTTAGAGCTAAAAAGTACTTCACATGTAATCAGCTACTTACATAATACAAAGCTCAAGATACGTCATCGCTAGAATACTGTTCTCATGTTTGGAGTTCAGCCCCAAAACACACTTTAGATATTTTGGATTCAATTCAAAAAAGAGCAATTCGCCTAATTGATGAGGAAAGTTTGACCGATTCTCTCGAAACACTAGAGCACAGGCGGATAGTTGGTGATTTATCTCTTTTCTACAAGTACTTTCATGGGAGATGCTCGCGGAAACTAATAGAGTTGATCCCCCAAAGGGCAAGATTTTTGAGGCATATAGACAATCGAAGATAGCAAATTCCTGTGCAATCCAGCTTAACACAGTGAGGACTTCTGTCTACGGAGATTTTTTTTTTCTATAGAACTTCCAAACTATGGAACTCGTTACCGAACGGAAATTTCCCCAAAAATTACAACCTATCCTTATTTAAGAAAGCGGTTCATCGGCATCAATTCGTGTTTCTGCATCCCACCCGCGGTGCTTTGAAGGCATAATATGGTTATTTCTTTGCGAGTAGATTGAACATAAAAAAAAATGAACAAACAAACAATGCTGGTATTGTTTTGAGAAATATCTCCTTTACCTTAAAAGTTGATTTCTTGCAAAATTATTAGAGATGTAATTAGTTTAATAAAACTAATAGCACAATAGTGCAAACACTTGATAATAAAGCGTATCCCGACCCATGGGGTCGGTGTAAGTAAAATAAAAAATCTTAGCATATTATACGTACACAATGTGTAGCAAAATGCCATTGGACGATTTTTCTCTAAGAAATACTAAAACTAATAAAGTCTGGTGTATGTACCAAGATTAGACGGGCGTAGTAAACTGTAATTTTCGTAAAAATTAAATTTAATTCCGAGCGGACCAGCTTAATAAGATGCAAGGTTGGCAGCCAAGTTTTGTTCTCGCGACTAATAAATGCAATCTTAAAGTTTACAACTTATATTAAATGAGAAACGTTGTTAAATGATGAAAATTGGATAGCTGTGCAGGAAATTTAGGAGATGCAAAAATGTACACGTTTATATAAAGAGTTTTATTACATATTTGAATATGTTGAGGAAAAGAATTGAGGAAAGAATACGTAAAACTATTTACTTCTAGTGTAACAAATTTATAGCCTGAAAATACATTTTCTCTCAATTAGATCATTGTTTTCCAACCGAAGTGTCGCCGGAAATTCTCAGGGGTATCGCCAAAATATGACATTTAAATTTTTTTTTACAAATGTATGCACATTAGTAGCTTTCTTTATAGTTATCAAAATTTGCAGACACATAAATAAGAAAGATTTTTTTTCTTTTGGGTGTCAAAAATTTGTTGTGGGTTCATGAGACCGTTTTTACGTTATTTTTTTGGTCTTTAAAAAATTCCTAGGCAATTAATGTCCGCCGCCCATTTTTATACTGTACCAAAGTGTGTCATTGACCAAAAAAGGTTGGGAAACACTGAATTAGATTAACCAACTGTCGAACTATAATAAAATTCTTGTATTTTTAAATACCAATCCAGAGTTGTTGCGTTTTTACCGTGTTTACTATATTTATAAACGGTTAGTGCTCAATTTTTCTAACAGTAAAGTATTTAGTTTTAAATGTAACTCATACTATGCTTAACAATCTTTCAAGCATGGTTGTTGAGTATTATTCTATAGCGTTGAACATGCAATCGAATTAAATAGAAAATACTTAATACTCCCAGGTTATCTACGATGTAACTAAAGTCACAAAGGTCACTGGAAGTGAAATAACTTTCTTGAATCATGTAAGATACAGTCGAAAGTGTGTTGCAAATCACTCAACGCGATTTAGATCTCTGTGACTGATTAATGGCTATAAACTGAAAATGTTTATGGTGACCATACGATACTGATGAGGTCAACGAAGGTCCAAACCGGTCTACCGTATTATTAGAAACACTTTAAAGAAGCTTTTTTCAATACTGCAGACATATGCAGACGAGGATTTTTGGCCCACTCCAACTCTTTTTTTTTCTCATAGCTTCGGTCAATCTTGGTGTTTTTTATTGGCCTGCAACACTTAAAACCTTGGTTCTCGCAGACAAATTTAATTCTGAGTCTTGGACCAATTTTATTAACATCTTACTGCTTTTGATTCGGTTTTTCAAACAAATATCTCTTATTTTTCTATCGCCTCATGGTGTTTTCAGATGTTTTGGACCATAATTCCCAACACGTTTCGCTTGACCACTCTCATTCTTCATTTTTTTTACTTTGATTCTGTTAACTGTGCCAACAGAAACGTGAGTTAAAGCCGATAATTTCCTTTGAGAGTAGGCAGTATTCTTTAGAAGGGTCGAAACTTCCGAAAATTTGATTGGGAGAATATATTTTGTCTTTTCCACCTGCGAAAAATAGTTCACTTTGAAAAATACTCTTGAACCAAATTCTCTCCAAAAAAAAAACATATAAATTTATACTCACTTTTTGTAAACACACTTTAAATTGTTCAGATAATATGAAACAATAATTAAAATCAATAAACCAACAAAATGTATTAGTAAAAGCCTTTTAAAACATTAGTTTTCACCGTACAATCAGATTAACCCGTGAATTAGTTGTCATCAAAAGCTATTCATTAAGCCCGACTAGTGTAAAACTTGCAACTTATTTTTATTTAGGCACCAAAATATGTTATTTAAGGTATGGACAACATATTATACATTGCTTAGTATAACTAAATGAGTAAATTTTGGTTTTAAATGCTTATAATTTCGGAAAATTTGTAAAATTGCAAGTGTAATTGTCGACAAAAATTGCTTCAATTACCGAATAGAAAATGTTCCTCGTAAGATACAATCAAAAGTTAGTTACAAATTCACTTAATGGAACTTTGAGCATTTATATGATTGATTAATGTCTACAAGTTAGAAATGTTTACAGTGACCAGTACCATACAGATGAGTCCATAGTAAAATTGCAAGTGTAATTGTCGACAATAATTGCTTCAATTACCGAATAGAAAATGTTCCTCATAAGATACAATCAAAAGTTAGTTACAAATTCACTTAATGGAACTTTGAGCATTTATATGATTGATTAATGTCTACAAGTTAGAAATGTTTACGGTGACCAGTACCATACAGATGAGTCCATAGAAAGTAGAAACCGGCTTTATGTCAACAACAACAAACATCCTTAGAAATATTATTCTCGTTTACATCTCTTGCCACATCTCGATGGCCACTATTGAGTTTTATAAACTAGCATAATTGGAATAAACAACTTTTTGAAGAAAGGAAAATATCTGCTCTTGCGGATGTGTACAAGGCTGGCAGGTTAGGGTGGAAATTGAAAACGATATGGTTGATAAATAATGAACACAGAACATTTCAATACATCGTCATTTTTGTACATATTCCTCATATTTTTTGTAACAACAAATTATATATTTAACTATTGGAGTAATACAACAAATTGACGATAAAAAATGTAAAGAATCTTATTTTTCTCCAGAGATACACATAAATTCAAGAACAAGTTGCTTTAAATTCAAATGACGCAACTGATTTGAAAAATGCACCCAGTTAATAAAATTAACGCTAACGGATACCCCGTCAACGATTTATGTTCATCGTTAGTACTCAGTGTCAGAAATTTAATTTTTATGCTAATAATAAAAAATGACCGAACCAGGAAAACAAATGATGCCGAGATGAATCTTCCGCGAGTCTTAATTTTTACAGAAATTGAGATGAAAAGCCAAACGCTGCGACGACACAAAAAGTTTAAGGCCATAACATTTAATGGAGCCTTTTAAGCGTCTACTCTCCATCCCGTCCCAAGAGAAATTTTGCTAACTGAAATAAACTCTTAAATCTTTAAAAGCATTGGGGATTGTAAAAATTAAATTGTTCAGCTTGCACACGGATAAATCATGCGATGCAGTCTTCCGGTTTCTTCAAAAGCTGGGTTTTATGTGAGAAATTGCGTACTTAGACTTTGCATATTTGTTTACGTTTTGTCGGATGCAAACATTTTGCAAAAAGCTCCTTGCTGCGGCATATGGGCTATATCTCGGTCATGTATGATTCCCACTGTAGACAGGTTGTTCAAGTTGTGAATCCTTACTAATATATAAATCTATAAATTGTCTGTTTGTTTGTCTGCTTTTCACGGCTAAATTACTGAAACGTTTTTGACGAAAATAAGTATAGATATTCTCTATGATGCAAATACTTTTTATTCCAAATTTATATTATATCCAGAAAGCTTTAACCTTTTTATAACGTAAACAATCATAAAAAGAGGTAAGTAAGAGTGACAACTCTGTGATCTTTATTTTGACAGCGGCCTCTCTTCTTAAGTCCTTGAACTATTATCATAAAAGTAGCCATCTGTATTATCAATTTCAGTAATATCGTGTTATCGCCTTATCATTTGAACTAAAAATTAATTTTATTCAGTTCATTGAAGCTATTTCTTGAAGTTAGCTTACGTAATTGCGAGCAATGGCTAGTAAATATATAACTAAATAATTTTTAACAGCTAAAATGTTGTTAACCCACTAGACTCTTCATACAGCACTTCCCCAGACTTTGCAAAATTTTACATTGAGTGACTGGGTTCGGATAATAACTGTAATTTAATTATTGACTAATCTTTTATGAGTATTCACTCACGGAGCTGTTTTTCACTATTTCTTTGTAGAGACTAAATTAAATGAGTGGAATTAAATTTTATCATTAGATACATACACAAAATTGGCAGCTTTTCGTTCAACCTCCTGGACGAAATAAACTCTAGAATAAGACAAGATGGGGGGAGAAATCTGGCAAGCAAGCAGTGTTCGTATGTGCAGAATATCATACTGATTAATGAGTCTCTCAGGAGCTCCTCTGATTTGGGAAATAAATTTTAGGTTTAAAGATTAAAAGGAAGTGACAATTGTGGTTTATAACCAAAAGAAAATGTTCGCTTAAACTAAAAATTCACTTTGCCCATATCGATAGGTAATAATAATAAAAGTGCTGCTAGTGGAAAATAGTGAAAACATATTTTATTAAAAGTAATGTTTTGAGTAATGGTTTTAAAAAGAACATGGAACATCAAATATTAACAATTACAAAAACGTCCATACATTTTTTATGGAGCAATATAATGTTGAATAGCAAAATAAATATTTATTTGTTCGTTTCGGGTTAATAAAATGTTCGCGTATGACATATGACAGTATATTTTTAAAACGAATATATATGTAAAATAAACATCGATGTGCTTTTTGAACCCCTATGTTTATTTTATTTCATATTACACAAACATTTCATATATCTATCTTTGCGAGTACGTAATATATTTTAACTTTGCGTACATGTTAGATTGCTGGTCTGTATGTATGAACTAAAACAAAAAGAGATGCACAAATTTAGTTTCGCTCGAAAGAGTATTTTAATTACGAGTACGTAAAGAGGATATAGCAGAATCTCATCATCAAACATTTCGGAAAGGCAAAACTTACAGTATACTTGGTAATTTCAACATTATTAATGTATCAAGTGTTACTTCATCTAAAATAAAGGAGAGAACTTATTATTCGAGGTTCATTAGAGACGGAGCTTATTCATTAACACAGCTTTTCACCTGGAAGTCTAATTTGAATAGGAAGTGGTCTCTTTGTTTAATATGCTGTCTATGACTGTTTTAAAATTCAATAGAATATTCAAAATATCAGATTTGAGGAACCAAACAAAAGCTTATCTTAGATTTTAAGGAATAACTTCCAGAATATTGTTCAGAAACGTTAACAGCTTCCCCCAATATCTTTCTTATATTGGGCAATTAGACTTAGTCACGACATGTATGTATATAGGGTGATTCAGTCATAATGGCATTAATTTTGACTACTTGTTCGAAAGGCTTAGTAAAGATACAAAATCAAAAAAAAATTTATTCGACATTTTAAAATAGACACAAATCAACCCATTGACCACCAAAAACCCGGCCCTACTGACCAAAATAAATGGTTTACACCAACAGACGCTGATCACGTTATCATCCATTCACCAGCTGCAATGATAAGCTGGAATGGCGAGGGCAAAATATCGCTAATTAATGGGCAACAAATGTCTATTAGTTATTTTGACGAATAAGTATTGTATTGTATTTTCATACACTTAAAACTTTTTACATTTTTTTGTTTCGTTAATGAATCGGTCTGATGAAAAGTAAAACGCAAGTTAAAAAAATAAACGAACACAAACGACTCAAACTAAAATTCTTCATGGTGGACTGTTATTGGCCGGAAACATTATGTTTATTAATTTTATTTAACATTTCTACGACCCAGTTTGGGAATATTTAAATTTTTATTGTTTGTTGACAATATTCTAAAACAGTTTTTGATACCTAAATTTATTTAAAACGTCACCTTTTTTTTCCTATTCTATGTAAAATAAACCAACCAATTTTTTGTCAACTGTAATGAGGTGACGTTTTAAATAAATTTAGATATCACCTAGCCATATTTCAAAAACTGTTTTAAAATATTGTGAACAAACAATAAAAATTTAAATATTTCCAAACCGGGTCGTAGAAATGTTAAATAAAATTAATAAACATCAAACTAAAATATTAATCCTCCTAATGAAGCATATTAACATTGGTTAGTAGTTAGGTTGTTGTTTATAAAAAATATGTCAACGATAGCCTACAGTTAGCATAGGTGCAGTGTACTTACATTAATACTGGAGTGCCTCATCGTATCACAGAGGGTCACAAAAAATAAAACATCGGGAAATAACTCTCGAGTATTAAGCACTTTTAACACTTGCATCCACAACAGCGAATTTAATTCAACACTTGCAGCGTTGATATCATTGTTTACATCCATCTCGCGATTTCACCTTTTTTTATTTTCGCGTAACTTTCTTTTGCATTTCGTTGTTACCCGATTTTCATATAAAAAAGCAAATCACCCAAAGACTTTTCCGCAACCATCGGTTCCGCGCCAGGATCATTTAATGTTTTTCGTATTGTTATTTAGACATAACCTAGCAATGTTTTGTTTTTGTGTTTCGCCCCAGTCCCAACTGCTCAACCGTAAATTCTTCTTCTTTCTATTTATCTGCGCCTTGGAGCTTTGGAGTCAGTGACAGCTCAAAAAGGGGTTTAAATTATGATTTTAAAATATTTTTTTCAGCGTAATTATACCTGAAACATTTTTCTCTAAATTTCCACATTTTGCTATTTTTATTGAAATTTTAATTCAATTTTAGAAAAATAAACATATTTTGAATAAAATGCTAAATCTTGAGCAGAAATTTTCAGAAACATAAGATATTTGGTGAAAACTTTGATAATAAGAAGAATTCTGAGAAACAGACTGAAATTTCCGAACAGTAAAATTTCTAGAAATTTCTATAAAATATTCAAACTTTCCAATATAGTCCAATTGTGACAAAAAAAAAAGAATTTTGACCAAAAAGTCGTAACTTAGAAGAATACGAATTTTAACAAAAAAAAACCAGCTTTGGGATAAAGTTGGAACTTGCAGGAAATCAAATTTAAGATAAGAAACCTAACCTTTTCGGAAAAACTTGAAAAATATTGAAATTTTTTAAGGAAAAACTACTTTTTTTTGAGAAAAATATCGAAACTGAGAAAAGTCGAATCTTATGAAAATTCGAAATTTCCCAGAAAGACTCAAATTTCGTCAACATTTTGACAAAAGTTCCAATCCTGGGGAAAATTTCAGAAAAGAAGGCGAGTTTTCAAGAAAAAAGTCAAAATTACTCGACTGAATGTTTATTTTTTAAGGACTGCGTGAGTAAAGGAAAAGCTCCTGTACCACTGCCTCACTGTGATGTCAGAAAATATTGAGATAAACGTCGAAATTTTAGAAACAAAAGTTGGAACTTGAATTTTCTTGTATTTTTTGTCTTTACAAAAATTCAAAATTGTCAAAAAATATTTTCAAAACTTGCCGATAAATTAATATTATTCCAACAATTTTTACTCTTTTATCAAAAGATTTACCAAATTTAGAGAAAAAGGTGAAGTTTGATAAACAAGTCGAAATTTGCCGAAAGTCGAATTAAAAAAAAATCACAATTTTCAGAAAGTCGAATTTTGAGAAATGACGAAATTTAAAAAAAAAACGACGAATTTTGAGATAAAAATTAGAAATTTTGAGAAAGTCGCATTTTGATAAAAGAAGTCGAATTTTAGAATAAATTCGAAATTTCAAAAGAAGTCTAAATTTTGAAAAAACATCGACATTTCAAGTAAAGGAATAATTTTCGGGAAAAAATGAAAATTTCTAGAAAAGGTTCCCGCATTTGAGAATATAAATTTTCAGTTGGCTGTGTGGACCAGTGGACGGCAAGCGTCTCACTCTGCCCTATTGTAACTAGGCTAATAGGAAAATCAAACAAGGGAATTTGAAAATTCTTGTTTTTAGATAGGACTGGATAAATTACTGTGTTTCCTTATTATCTTAGTAAATGTTGTTAGGTACGGTGCCCTAGGGATGCACACGATATATCGATGTTTTGCTTTTGACGTTCGATATTTTTGTATAGATACTTTTGTTCCAATGTATCGACGGTATCGATATATTTTTTCGATGTATCGATTGATAAAGTAAGTCTAAAAAATGTTAATTTTTCGACGATCAAAATTTATTTAGGGACTAGCTAATATGTAACCTGATCCCATTTATTCTTTCAGAGCCACTACTTTATTTAATTTGTTTGAATAAATTGATTTTTTAAATACCACTTTATTTGAAATTTCTGCTTTTTTAAATTTAGTCTTTTTCTGAAAGTTCAATTTTTTCAAGGTTTTGACTTTTAAAAGTTAAACTTTTAAAATTTCACCTCTTTTCAAACTTTCGACATTTCCGAAAATTTCAACTTTTTTCCAAATTTTGCCCACTACACTTTACTGAAAATTTCGATTGTTTTACTGTTATTAAACTTATCGAACAGTTCACATTTTTGAAAAATTTGACTTTTTAAACATTTCAATATTTTTAATTTAAAATTTTTGAAATTTCAACTTCTCTGGAAAAACCAAAATGTCAAGTTTTTTTTAATGAATTTTTTATGAAAATTTCGACTTTATGAAAATTCCGACTTTTTCAAATCTTTCTTTACTTTAATTTTTTTTTTAATCTTCAACTTTTTTTAAAGTTTTAACTTTCTAGGTAGGCTTTGACATTTTACAAATTTTGACTTTTTTGAAAATCATGACTGTGGGGACAATTTCCACTTTCTTTAAAATTTCTACTTTTTTGAAATTATCATAAAAAGTAAAAACTTTCAAAAACAAAATTTTCAAAATAATTGAAGTTTCGAAAAACATTCGTGTTTGATTTTTGAAAAAGTCGAGATTTTGCAACGTAGTCAAAAATGTCAATAAAAGTGAAATTTTGAAAAGAAAATAAAAATTTTCCGAAGAATTTAGTTTTAAAAACACCACGCAATTTGAAAAAGTCCAAATTTTTAAAAACAAAAAACCGAGAAATCTGAAACATTTTCAATAATAGATGAATTTTCAAAAAATTTTGAGGAAGCCAAATTTTCCAAAAAAGTAAAAATTTGAAAAAGGAAGAAATTAAAAAAAATCTTAAGAAATGTCGAAATTTTTACAAAAAATTAAAACTTAAAAAAAATTAGTCGAAATCATGAAAAAAATTCGTTTAAATATAAAAAATCAAAATATAGAAAAATTATCAAAAAAATTAAAAAAAAAAGATTTTGGAAAGAATTTTCAAAGAAACTGAAATAAATAGGGGAATTTTCAAAAATACTCGAAATTAAAAAAATATTTTGAAAAATATTTCAAATTTTCGAAAAAATCAAAATTTGAAAAAATAGACAAAGGTAGAAATTTGTAAAAGGCATTTTCAAACAAATGTTAAATTTTCGGAAAAAAGTGCGAAAACAAGTCAAAATTTTGAAAAATTTCGAAATTTTTATATTAGCAATTAAAATTTTCAAAAAAATGAGGGTTTTCAAAAGAAAAAAGTAGCAAGTTTCAAAAAAAGTTGAAGCAAAGTTGAAAAAATTGAATTTTGCCAATTAAGTTGACAGTTTTTGAAGTTACATCAAAAAATAAAATTTTGAAAAATAAGGATTCCCAAAGAAATTCGTCAACACTTTAAAAAAAAGAGCAAATTTTGGACAACGTCCTAATTTTAAAAATTCTAAAAATTAAGGCTTTAAAACCGAAATTTTTATAAAAAGATGCAATTTTCGTAGTTTAATAAAGAAAAAAAATCGAAGTTTTAAATAGAAGCAAAAGTTTTTTATTCAATGTCGAATTTTGAAAAAGTCAAGATGTAAAAAAAGTCGTAAATTTTAAATAAGTAAAAATTTGTTTTAAAAAGTAGGAATTTCCAAAAAAAGCGAAATTATGAGAGGCAGGCCCCGCTGGTTGAGAAGTTCTGCTGTATGGCATTGGATTTGACGAGTACATCGAATATCGAATAAATTTACCGATGTATCGAAACATATCGATATATCTTTTTCGATGTTTTAAAAATCTTTTGCTTTCTTACGCTACCCATGGGTCCCGGACACTCATGATGTGGAACCCTCACGGGTTTATGGACCCCAAGGTAAGAAACTCTGCCTTAGCAGTTGCATTGTTATTTTATAAATGATTTCCCGTTTTATTGTTAGATACATTCACAATATATGCGCATAATTTCTTGCGACTGCGAATTTGAAAAAACATGTGAATATTCGCGAATGCAAATGCAAATGTTACATCACTAATGTGTACCACATATAAGTTATAAAAACAAATATTTACCATGGAGACGATGCAGTTTATTGGGAAGGCATATTTAGATAGATTAAGTTGCGCTACATGGGTTTAATAGGAGCTCCGGAATCAGTTCTGACACGTCTGTATTGTAGTGAAAATGCAAAATTAACAAAGAGTAAAAGTGCCAATTTCATTTATGCTCACTTTTCTGTCAGGAACTTCCGGCACTGTCAAAAAAAGTAATAATTAAATTTTGCACATTCGATGTAATTTAAAAACCAATTTTAAAACTTCCCCAGTGATAACATAAAGACAATTTTTCAGCGTAGGGTTATAAAATAAATAATAGCCTGAAGACTAACTCTCATCACATGACCTTCAGAGTTCCGTGACCTTGAAGTCCGTCAAACTGAAAATATAGACAGAAATGCCTAGGTCAAAGATTTTTATAGAGTCGAGTCTCCGCTCTGTGGTAGTGCATCCATGTTCCGTGTTCGCCGGACCTTTATAGGCCCAACCCACCGGCGGATAGATGACAGGAAAATGAAATTACTTTTATATTTTACATTGATAATTGAAATAAAGTACGGTACGCCTATGTAAAATATCAGTTTATAATAGTTCGAGATCATTTTGTGGCAGGGTTATAGAAAATATTAGGATCTTCCACCAATTAAAATCAATATTGCGAAATCCCGTAGCCGGCCTGCAGAGTGTAGATTTCTTTTTGTATAGAATTTCTCATTATAAGTAATATTAAAGTTAGAACCAAGTTAATCTTTCACGCAAATGCCATAAATCCGTTATATAAAGCCCGAGCAAACTCATTCATCACAATCTCCGAAAACGATAGGGCAGGTAACATAAGCGTTAAGTAATAAAATTTGTTTTCCCGAATATGAATATCAAGAGTTGGGTACGCTCGCTTGGAAAAATATTAAAATTAGATTTGGCGCAGTTTTATTCGAAAACATGTAAGATTATTTTTTAAAAGCAAGATATATTAAAATTTTTTTCTGGAACACATTAGGGTAAACATCAGGCAAATATGCGACCTCATATATTAGGCATTCGTATTGTTTTTGTTTTTAAATTTATATTATTCTTTTTGCTCCGCTATAAAATGAGAATTCTCCCTTTTGGATGTAATCCACCAATTAGGCTTCGTTTTGGAATAGACATAACAGAATTAAATCCTAAGAAACAATGTAAAGAATTCTTTAACCGAGGTAACGTTATTACCACTTATGAGAGAGTAAATGTTTTGGAATTCCGATTTATAAAGACCACACAACGATTCTATCATTACAAAACGCTGAAAGGCGCGTTTGATATTGCTGAAATATTTAAAAGACAAAATCTTTTCAAGGGAATTTTACGACCGTAAAACTCGAATCACCTGTCGCTTCACGATATTTTTATGGATGCATAGTATTATCAAAAATCAAAATTATCATTTTAATATTTTTAGTTACGAGTGAAATGCTACAAGATAGGATGTTAAATTCAGACATTAAATATATCTGCTAAATGGTAGGCTGAAGACCGTAACGTCTTATTGTGCCAAATTGAGAATTGGAAAATTGCAGGGAAGACGTAAAATCACAAGCCTGTGCGACAAATGAAAGCAAACACTAAAGATAATTGGGTAATTGTTCTTCAAGTTAGGGCGTGTACACCGTTACGTAGCAATGGTTTTGCCTTGTAATTAGCGGCTAACTTGGTCTGTGAAGACTTTTGTTTCAACTTTTCGTAAGACGCAGAAAATGCATTATTAAAAGAGCTAAATAAGTAAGGCTCAAAAACGTCTTTTAGATGGAAGACATTCACTCATGCATGATCGTGACATTTTAAGATGATCTTACAAGTTATAGGATTGCAGCATCATTTAAGGTTGTTTTATTTTAGCAAGAACTGAACCCTTCAACTTGATTTTTTTTTTCATTAAGCCGCCATTGGTTATTTTAAAGATACAAGAGGCATGTATCCCCTCTATTTTCCTTAATTTGTGAAAATAAAATCTTTAAACTTCCTAGGATGCGTTTATACGAAAAATTTTATTCTGTACATTTCTCTCTGATATAAAATATATCATGTGTCAGTTATCCTGAGAGAACCTACCCTAGACTCTCAGCTGAGTAAATAAGTCTATGATAGCTTCTCTCAGGATAGTAGAGTGTCTAGTGTAAACACACCCTAACTTTTCCGTACATTTCTGTCTGAGTTGACCTCATGAAACGTCAATTGTTGACATAAAGGTAACTAAAGAATTTTTTAAATTTTAAAGTATATATTTTTCAATTTTTGGAATCTGCTTAATTTTCAGGATTCCTTGGACATAAAATAAACGATTTTTTGAAGTACTTAGAAACCTTTTGGTTTCATTCTATTTTTTAATTTACAGGGTCATGATACTTTTTAAGGACATCTGGTATTAAAAGCCGGAATGTTGACCAAAAGAAAAAAAAATAAAATACTCCCTAAGATCCCAAATAGCCAGGTGCGATGGCAAGTGCAACAAATACAAGTACATAACTTCTCGTCTACTATTATTAGTTGTGGCAAAGATAAACGATTCATCCCTGATCACAGATTATCGAGTCGGCTGTCGATGTATGTCTGTTGCTCTAGCGCTAAATCAAGTCCATAAGCGCGGGGCTCATCTGTCCGCCGAGGCGTCGCATGTACAGTAGACTGACGGTGGACACTTTTACGCGACTGCCGGACACTAATTGATATATGGGACCTGTGGGACACGTCTATGTTGTCGCACAGAAACACTCTCCACTCGCTGCTCTGCTTGCCCTTCTTGTATAACTATTGATCTAAGCTGGTTGTTTGTTTATCTAACGACATTTATGGGCGACATGCCAACAAATCATCCTGACACTGAAGTTTTTCGAGGCGACTATCCATATACCCTCATAATAAACCGTTTGCAACATTTCCCAGTCAAGGGAGTTTAACGATATCACCACAGACCATGGTCTGTGAAAGAGATTGATAAAAAAATACGTCGGTGGTTTTTATATATTTCTAACTGATTTGGACGAGCGTTCTCCACGTTTTAACTCTTTCGCCCAATTTTTGTTTTGTTTTATTTTTTTCGAAAGTTAGATTTATTCTCCAAAACTTTCCAACATAAATTTGTTTTTTATTACTGTTTCGTAGAACTATAACTTTAAAATTGAAATTTCTTGTAATTTTGATTTTAATTTCAAAATTGAGACATTTTTCAAAAAAAAAAAGAAAAGTAATTTAACATTTAAAATATCCTTAGTTAACGTGAAATTCGAATTTTTTTCAAATAATCCCACTTTAAATTGAAAATGTATCCTATAATATTAAATTTTCGGCATCTTTTTTTTTAAATTTCTGGTTTTAACACACACACATTTTGAGAAAGTTTTGCTTTTTTATGTTTCTAGAGTTTTTTCAATCATCATGAACAAAATTAAACTCTAACTTTTGGCTTTAAATCGTCTTCCAGAATAAAGTAAGACGATAGTTGGAGATTCAAGTCGAAATTCGATATCAGAGTAGAATAAGTTTTACGATTAAAATAGATTAAAAGCCAATAAAACATAAATGAAAATAACACTCCTTCGCAAAGATACAGAGAATATTAAAATCGACATCTTGAGAAAAAGATTTTTGAGATCGAACTCAAAAATTCTACTCGTTTTTGTTTAATATGGCCTTAAAACACTCGTTGCTAATTTTTTGAACCAGACCTTACCTAAACACATTCATAGTGATAGCGCTTGTATTTAATGAATGTTACTATGCAACCCATAATACAAGATTCAAAGTGACATTATTACAGTAACCTTTGTAACCTTGGTTAGACCGTATCTCCGATTTCATAGAACACAACTATAAATTTCGAGTTTAAAGTTGAACTTTTAACCAATTTCTCAAAATTTAAAGTTAATGTTGATATTTGAAAATTATAGTAGAACTTTTTGATATTAAAATCTAAATTCTGAAAAATTTCAAAACTGAATTTAAAATTTTGGCTAAAAACTTGCATTTTCTCGAAAAAAAGTTCGTATGTTGAGTTAAAAGTCGAACATTCGACTTTTTTCGACGGTATGCAGTGGTTTTATCAAAAATTTAGTAATTTTACCCCTGATTTTTCTTATTCTATTTATTAGAAAACATTAAATAAAGCAAAGCCAATGTAGGTTGAATCTCAAGAGAAGAAATAACTGAAATTAATCCTTTATTCTTCTTCATTAACTGATTCGTAACATAAAAAAATCAGCCAAGAACGAGTCGGGTTCGCACAAAAAGGGTTCCGTATCAATTACTACAGTGAACAATCAATAGATCAAATGTCGATAATGTCTAAACTAAAGCTGTTGTCCAAAATTTTAAATTCCCATGTTACATAGTTTTCTAGAAAAACCTCTATGGGACAAACGGACGGACGGACATGAGAGTGAGATTATAAGGGTTCCGTTTCTTCCTTTTAAGGTACGGAACTTTAAAATGCAACTTGTGATTTTCCTACGAATAAATATCATAAAAGTCGAAGTTCTAGAGAGGACGTTCTGAAAAGAGCCTAAAGCTATTCAAATTTATTAAAATGGCTAAAATGAAATGGATGTAGACTTGAGATAAGAAACAAGGCGCACGGTTACATTTTGTTGATAGATAACAAATTTAAGGTGACAAGAGAGTGGAATAGAAACGGGAATTCTGTAGGGAGTCGAGTAATACAGCAAGAGACATACACACAAGGCAACTGGTGTGTTATGGTTACATGAATAAATTCATGAGTGCGTGTGAATATGAGCCATCTGACAACAAAGTACTTCGAATTCAGCAACTATATCTCAGACTAACAGGTATGATGACACCTCTTAGCATATTTGACATTAGAATCTAATAAGGTATAATATCATTTCCTATAATACATTTCAGTAATGTGGTATATTTGACCAGAAATAACTCTTAATAGACATTTAGACATTTCTATTAGTCGCACGCAACAGTCTCTGATCGCAACCGTTCAATCGGATTCAACAGTTTAATACGAGCATCAGTGACCTACCCTGTTGGCAGAGCTTTTTTTCCTAGAGCACAATCCCACAGAAATTTTATAATTTCAATGTAATAGTGGATTACTCTCAGTATAAAGAGAGAAGTGAGGTACGTCCTGCGTTAATCAGCCATCATTTTAATAAAGATGTTAAAAAAAAGATGAAATTTTAGATAATGGTCGATCATATTAAGGCAATATAAAAGATCTTATTGAAAGAAAAAAGGAATAATTTAACTTTTCTTAAAATTGTTTTTAAAACATCTTATTTCGTAAACGACCGATAATACCGTGTGTACAATTTCTAATCTATTGTGTTGCTGTCACTTTTTTGTCATGTTTACGTATGTTCCTTACTTGTTTGGTATTTTAAACAAACAAGTAAACAGACACAACCTTAAAAAATATTTTATTGATTTGGGGTTACAATGGAAAAAAAACTTATTGTTGAATCCTACTTTCAAAAATCCCAAAAAAGCAATCATGAATGGATTTCTTCTATTCCTGTTAGTACTGCACAATTTTTATGTCAAGATTAAATATCAATTTGGTGAGTACACCTGATATATTGACAGCAGAATATATCAAAACCGCAGAGTATAAGAAAAAAGGCCGACACCAGTCAGTGAGGGTTGTTTGTAAATATTTTCAACTGTAAAACGTTCTTCTCTTTTATTATTGAACATTTATTTGACATTTATTGGTTAAGTTTAACATACGTATATTTGAAAAATCAAATGTCCTTTAATATCTTATTGTTAGATAATTCTAAACGTTCGTCTAGGTAGCACTGTCAGTAGATGACTTTCTCGCCAGTATCTTCTGAAATGCTCCAAACTGCAGATTACTTTGTTGAATCATTCAATAACAGCCAATTTGAAATTGTCTCTTTATGGCATAAAACAATAGTTGTGTATGCATTTAGCAAGGAAATACATTAATTCATAAGCTTTTGAGAATTTGTTTTCTGCAACGTAGCCTCTCGATGAAATGGAAAAATCACTACATAGAGATAGATTCGAGCTCGAAATAGAAAATATCAAAGTTTTATTTTCCGGAAATAAAGTTCTAATGAAGACTCATACTTTTATATTGAATTATGTCTATTTCCCAGAGACGTCAAATCTTTTCTACCGCAAATACACTAAATTTTCGGTTATCGACAAATCAGGGAATGGGAAAGATTAAATCGGATCTCCCCACCAAGCTTTATTAGTTTATAAAGAAACTCGCTTTGACGTGGGCAGCCATAAAAGGAAAAGGAGCTAATAAAATCGCTGATCTTGTGAGAATATTTTTTTTGCTTTCGGTACATTTATTACTGATACAAATTAAATTTGTGCCATAATATGATTTATTGAAATAAATCGCCTACGCTTAAATCAGAAATATTTATATTTGTCATTTGATCTTTGTTAAGGCTTATTGAAACATCAGGATGTTTATTAGTTATCTTTTAGTTAGTAGAAGTACATTAGTAGTAAAAATTTTGGAAATTTTCCTTAAATTGTTTTTTTTTCCAGCAACACTCGTGTCTTAGCCATGATATATGCGAGTTATCAACACATTAACGTTTGTACTTTACAGTTTTATATTTCCACTCATTATTTAATTACTGTTTTTAACACAAGAACCCCCCCATAAATTTAAAGAAAAATAAAACAACAAACATTAAGATATATTTAAGAAAACGGAACAATGTTTATTATATAGAAAATTAATAATTGGTTAGGTAACCTTTGCTTTTTAGCACAGCTTCAATTCTACGAGGTATAGAATTAACGAGACGAGCCAGATCTTCCGGTGTAATGACTCCAAACTAGCTTTGAATAATGACTTCTATCAGTTTCCTCTCGCTGATTGGGTTTCGGCGTTGACCATAGCTTTTCTATTCTAAACCATTCTATGGATATCTTGGCCATATGGCAAAGCGCTTCATCCTGCTGGAAGATGAATCGCTGATTATAATCTTCCAATAAATCTTTGATCGATGGCAGGAGTTTGGCTTGCAATATTTCCGTTTAATATTTTTTGCATTAATGTGACCCTCTTTTACTTCTAAACGCCTAACCAAGACGCTCACAGAGTGCTTCATAGTGACCGTTATACACTGGGGTAAAAGGTCTTCTCCTGGTCGACAGCGAACAAATTTCTCTCCATCGCTCCTAAAGATGGAGATTCTGGTTTCATGACTCCAAATTACCTAACTCCACTGTTATTCTGTCCATTCTTTGTGGCGTGTAATAGTCCAATTAATCCGTGAACTGCCTGAATCAGTCCTAAAGTCCCCAGATTTGCCTCCTTTATTACCTGCAAATCTAAAGGGGGGAAATTCAGTATGACTTCCAGAGCTGCAGTTGGACAGGTTTTCATTGCTCCTGTAATTCCAAGACATGCTAAACGTGGCACTTGTGCAAGTTTATCTTGTGCTGTCTTTTCTTCTTCACCATACTAGCGCGGAAAATTAATCTAATAATTTGAAGAAAAAAACCTAATGTATTATGTTCTGACACCTATTTCTTGGTGTTGAATTTAATTAAAATATCTTTCACGCTTTTAGATAGAAATAAAATCTTTAAGGGTTGTAAGTGAAAGTAGAGGCTTGAAAATAATTCTAGGAATTTCAAGCAAACAACACTTACTAGAAAGTGAAAATCTAATAGACGTCAGTGTACTTTTTATGGTCATCCTTATAATCTCTTTCCAATAAATTAAAAAATGCTTTTACTGCTATAAGTAACTGAGAAGATGTCATGCCGAATGTTTAATATAAAATATACGCATTAAATATTTAAATATCGAGATTTTCACATTAAATAAGATGAAAAATAACTATTCCAAAAATTCAAAGAATCCACAAAATTAATTTTCTTAAACTTTTACAGCAAATAAGAAGACCGTTCCATTTAAGCTCTATGCAATTTCGAAAGGTTGTACCACGCATCCTGACATCTCTTTCTCGGATGTCTCTTTCTAAGTTCTCCCGCATAAACGAGTCGAATGATTACGGCAGATGGCTCGTCTATGGTATGTCATTGGTTTTACCTCTGTTTTTGTTTAGATATGGCTTCTTTCTAGAAGTTCTCGCTCGAAATCTATTTTCGCACAACTTTCTTCTGCTAGTGCGCTTTGATATTTGTAATTCAGATGATTTGACAATGACATTAATGCCTTTTTCTGTTCTGCGACGATGTTAGAAAGACAGACGGCATATTCTGCGCTCATCGTATTGAGTAAGTTTGGGCTTTCTGCTAGCTCTTTTAGTTGATTTTGTCGTTCTAGTTTTATAAACATTTTTACACACTTTCATTATACTTGATTTTGTGGCGCCAGCGCTCAATCTGTTTACTATTTATTTGTATGTATAACCTTATTCACGAAGAGTAACTAACTGCTGTGGATCTCTTTCCTGGTGATCAGTCAACATGTTTTGACTTTGGAAGCATTTTTGTTAAAATTTTCCTTACTAGCAAGCTAACCTAACAACTGCTACCCAAAGTTGCTAATAACGACTGAGATTCACATGCAACGGAATTTTTTTATATTGGACGTATAAATCACGCCACCCGTCCATAACAAAACTCTGACGTGACGCAGTGTTGGTATTGTTGCCGCTTCATAAATCTTAAAACTTTCGGTGATTTGCTTACTTCCATTCCCATAATTCTTTAAGTGATTATTTACATAATATAAATAGCAAGAAATGCATGAAGTAGCAAGTAAAAACATAAAACTCTAAGATACACCACATAAATCATGACCAAGAGAAGGGTGCTGCTGAAAAAACGATCATTTATGAAAGGTTCCAAAATTTTGGCCACTAGTGTATATGAGCGTTCGCCCATAACTTCGCCTGCATCTATTTAAAATGTAGACATTTTTTTTTTCTATTATGTCTATCGCAATGTAACTTAAATCTTTGGTAAAACTCTATAAACAACATAAAAGAAATGGCCAGAAATATATGGATAATGTAACGGATTGTGCAGTAAAAGCTTATTTCAAAGACGATTATTATTAGGAGGTATTACGGAGATACACAGCGGGACAAATTACTTGTTTAAAAGTAATTAATAAGACATCTAATTCTTTGTTCGACACTTCGAGATATCGAATATTTTAGAATAATTGCACTCTAAAATAGTCAGTTCTAAATTACGGTTACATAAAAAATTGTCAAGTTATTCGGCTAAATGCTAAATACATATAAAATCCAAATTTTCTGCTTTCCTACAAATAACTCAAAAATTAACTGTAGGTTTCCAGGTGTCAGTTTCTTAGTCTTTAAATAGCCCAACTTCTTCCCCATTTAACTCAACTTCCTGTCATTTATGAGATGCACATACTGGTCCTGCTTTTCTTTAACACGGTGTATATTTCATTGCGAAAGATCAATAAAAATTGTTAAAATTGAAACTAGCAGATAATATTTTTAGGCTTCATTAATCAGTTCTCAAGTTTCAAGGGATTTTATTCGTTAGGTAAAATAATGATGAAAGCATCACGTCTCAAATGGGTCACGTTTCATTTCAACATGCCTTTATGACCCAAATTAAGTGTTAGTTTTTTATTGCATAATTATAAACCTCTTATCCATAAATAATAAGGCGATTGTGGTCATTCTCGCCTTGTTTAATTAATGCCATCTTCTTTGACTGATTTTTCTATTAGTGGAATTATTGTTAAATAGACTTTCATGAAATCATAAAAAATTCGGAAAGATTGAAAGACACAATATGCCTTAGTTAAAATGTGCGCATAGAATTTTATGTACTCATGCTTTGTGCATTAAAATGCATTACTTTTTTTTCTAGTAACGTGTCATGTAGTGGAGGTATAAGAGTGAATATTAAGATGCATTGTTACGTGCCCTAGAATGGCAACTGGCGTGCATTCGCTGCGCGTAACATAAATATTTCCTCGTTCACGAACAGAAATAAAAGCTCCTCTTTGCATGTTTTACTGTTTTGTAGCCCGTGATCAACCGACGTTACGTTAAAGCTGTAATGCCTGCAAAATGCTGTCATTTTGCTAATGGCAGAAAAACATTTTTAAGCTTTGACTTACTTATGTGACCGTCGAGATGGAAAAATGTTGACATTGAGCATGTTCTTTTAAAACTTGCTCTATAATCACTGCACCTATATAAATACTATTGTATTGTCATTGTCATTAGAAAAACGTAAAGAAAGGCTTTATGGCAACGTGCTTTAACACAGTTTTATAAATAAAACCCTACTTTTTAAAACGAAAATATTTTTGTGGGGCGTTGCTTATAAACATGTTGCAGGTAGGGCGTCAATGTTGTCCTTAAGTTCTGGTATATCTGAAGGGTGTAGCGGTGCGATATTAGCAACCATTCGCGAGCAACCTTGCGTGGCAATTGTGGAAACTGGCAGGTGTTACTCTCTCGAGATTGCTTTCGAAAGATCTTCTCGTTTATTTCAAGCTGTGTAAGTTAGTGAAACAGGTTACACTGGGGCCACGAAATCCAGTAAGTGAAATATAAGGATCTAGTGCACTCCAATTACAGCTAGCCGTTGGTGGTAGATAATTTTAAATCCTTTTTAATGGCACTTAAAATTATTTGTTGCTTTTTAACAGCTACTTGCCACATTTTCTACTGGAGAAAAATTCGATAGAAGATACCACACAATCCCTGTCCAATATGGCTGAATTGTCAGATTTTCACTTAGTTCACCTCTTTTCTGACTTCCTGCCCGGTTACAATATTTAATCAAGATGAGGCTCTGAATCAGCGCCTTGTCTACCGTCCTATAAATGAAAATATTTTTATTAAGCAAAAGCAGGTAATCCTAGAGAATTATTGATTAATTGATAATATTTGCCAAGAAGCTAATAATAACCCTAAACAAATAATATAAATCTTGCGATTCAATTATTACTGAAAACCATTTTGACCAAATGAAAGAACTAACGAACATATATTTCCACTACGAAGTTAAAAAAAGCATTTTAATAAACTAATGATAATCATATTTGATTCTCAACATTGACAATTTCAAAACTCTCTAATAGTCTATAAAGTTTGGAATTAAAGTTAGCTCATATAAAACAAGCAAGGAAATGCTATCTAGCTAGCTTGGCTGTAGATGTACGAGCTAAAACACAAGAGCCCTGGATATCAGTAATCTAATAGAGGTGCATTTGTTCTACCTAATACACTGCCAAACCTTTTATCGCCATATAAGCTTACTGGAGTGCTTTTAGCCGGTCGGTGATATGTTGCCCTGGCAGTTACTGCTTTAGTAATAAACCTGATTATAGGCTAATAGGATTGCTCCAGAAAAAAATTGAAATAGGAACATGTCGTTTTCTTTTAGAAATTCTCGAAGCAGATCTACCGACGTGCATCTCATACGATTCGGTAGTTATCTTAGTTCTTAAAGGGATAATGCAATTACAAAATTTGTAAATCAATAGTACGACTCTAATGGACTCTACCTATGCCGTGGTTATAGTTAGTTAATGCCCATAAATAGCGAAACGTTGGGCTGGAATGGTACAGCGGAGAATTATAACTATTGTTATTAACAGTAATGCTCGTAGTGGCTGCTAATGGAAATTAAGCATTAATTCTAGATCATTTAATTGGAAGCCATACTGTCTGTTATCTCGTCCTTAACAGAGTAATATTCCCAAGTAATTTTTCGTTATGCAACTATTGACAGAATTTATCACCATAACGCATAAATAAAGATAAACGTAACAATCTGTTCAAAATAAGGATAATTTGTGTTGTAATAAAAACGTTATCATCTTCGGCCCCTTTTTCATTCAAGTTGTAAGTCGATACTCAATCCATATTATGCAGCGGGTCACAACCTGTGAAATACGTATTTTTTTGATTAAAATAGAGAATCTTCTTTAGCCGCGTTGAGCTACTTTTAATAGGGGGAAAACTTATGGTTTGGCGTTGCCGTCATTCTCATGTTAACAGTATTATGTAGTTATAAGTAGAACTCGTAATAACGTTAAAAAAACCGCGTGATCGTCAGCGAGGTTCGAACTCGGACCTACCACTCAAGAAGCATTCGTTCTATCATCAAACCAAACTTTTGTTCAATTAAAACCTAAACTCGCTTGATAATCTATATCTACCTATAAAGTTAAATTGACTATGCGACTAACGATTACAACAGAAAAAGGGGTCAATATGTCTGGTAATGCCAAAAGCAAAACGGTCGATATATTCCCCGAGAATCTGCAGTGCAGAGGTAACAAACAGGCCACCGAGAAATTATACGATGAGTTGTACCCTCAGTGGAAGTTACTGAGACGGAGGCATTATGTGGAGATTGAGCAGTACCTCTACGGGCAGTACCCTCCGAGGAGTCGACCTTGTTCAAGTTATAAACCGGGCGGAACTATGTTTCTTAGGCCAACTATAATATCATTGTTTAAATTGTGTTTTCATTCGATTATTATTCCTATTCCTTTCGTAAGTGAAAGCTAACTAAATCAGAAAAGGAAAAAATGCTGGCAAAGTACGAGCAGGTGTCAATTCGAAATACGGGGTGCGACGTGCGAGATTAAACTAAAAATCTCATTCCCACATCACACAATGATGACAAAGGCACAATAAAGACTTGTCATATGCACATAATTTCGCCCGCGTTTTGCGAACAGCCCCGTATAGTGACAACCAAAACTAGTAACATTTGGGTGAGCGTGTGGCGACGCTGTTATATTTTTAAATGACATTTCTTGAAATTTTCATTAAATATTTTGATTTGAGTAATATTATAACACTCACAGTTAAATGTTTTGACTTTTGTGATCCAGTTAGTTCTTGTAAAACATGAAACAACATAGTATATTTTTGCTATTATAAAATGAGAGATTTAACTAAGGAATAATTGTGACGAATACATTGGATAATATCATGATGAATAAATGGCAAGATTTGGATAACACCAGGATCAGGGATAGCTAGTCACTTAAATGGAATGCAAGTAATATAAATTTTTAGGTATGTACCTCGCAGATATCAAAATATATAAACATTTTAGGGAACTTTCAGAACAATTAAATTCCTTCATATTTAATAACACCAGGAAAAATGAACATTTAACTGTCGAATATGTAAAGGATAATTTCAATTTTTCTCACAATGCAACAGCTTTATTAGGATAATTAAACCACTTACACTTACATTGAACAAAAGTCACAGAAGAACATTTTAGTAACCACGTAAAGAATTATCGAGCAGCAATATTAAAACTATTGGGCTTTATGTTGATAAAAAATATTCTAAGAAATCTACATAAGAAGCGCCAGAACTATTCACTATATTACATTTTGTAAAGTTAAATACTGAATAAATATTTATTAAATTATTTTTGAAGTGCAAACTTCTTTAGGCGCGTTGAATGATTTTGGATACAGGGTAAACTTGTGGTTTCACGCGTCACCAAGATGCGTTACCAGCATGCCCTGATGTTAAAAGTATATTATACTCTTAACATTCGAGCATATTAAAGGGTAATTCATTATCAATGATACATGTATTTTTTAAAAATTTATATTTGATTCTAATAAGTTTTAGTATTTTTTGAATTTGAGCACAGTTTTTTTGTTTTTTAAATCAAATATTATCGAATTTCTAAAACTTTTGTTTTGGTATTATGCCAGAAATAAACAAAAGCGTTACTATGATATCTATGAATCTACCTACATGTAAAAAATATCATGTCAGAGAAAAATGTGTATTTTGTAACGTGTTAATTTAGTAAGTTATTTTATATAATTCTTTTTTGAATGCACTTTGTCATGAAGATACTCATTCCATTATTAATCAGTAATCATTTCCAAGTTGTTGGAGCAATATGTGAACTTTTTCTTTAATCAGACCAAGTGAATTGTACGAAGTAGCCACATAACGAAACCATTCAATTAGTAAATTGTTGTTGGCCCTCGTTGGCAATGAAATAGGGCAAACTAACCTTTAATTAATTATGCTTTCTACTAATGAGTCCATAATATTGTTATGGAGAGAAACATGAACCAAACGGACTAAATATAATTTTCATTGTACTCTGATCCCTTTGTTTTCGTTTGTTACACTCAAATTAGTTTAACTAGTCGGTCTTTATTAAATTTATAATTACTCTAATGAATGTCATTTTGAAAGTGTGGGAATAGAAATCGTGATCTACTCGGCAAACATGTTGTTTGATGCTCCGAAGTTTAACAGAATATTTATTGCCATTACTAGATCGTCTATATTAGGTCAAACATTAATAATTATAATTCGTATGAAATAGTGGTTTCACTATCATATTCGTTAATGTCCATAAATCTAGTTAAAATGTTACAAATGCAATTAAATGATCAAAATCATGGAATATGGTTTATAATTTATAAAATATAATACATTTGAAAATCGATGGGGGATAATTAAGAAATATTTTAGGAAAGCAAGGCATCTAGTGATAGTCGTCCATGAAAATTGTTTTTCAACATGACATAAATTACAAGAGTTCTGCATCAAAAAGAGTCAAGAAAAATCGCATAATGCTCTCACCCTTAGGCAGAGTCACCTGTAAATTGTAGCTGGCTTTAATGAACCACCGATAAAATTAGGGAATCATCTAGTGAAAACGATGCCCATTTAGAAAACTAACTCTGTAAATAAACTGTAAACATCAGAACTTGTCGCCTACGAGAATTAGCGTGATGGTAACGCAAACCATTAGTTTTTCCCTCATCAAAAGTTGCTCAAAGCACCTAAAAGAAGTATTCACTTCAACTATAAAATAAAAACGTATGAGGATTGTAAAGACCACTTTTAATAATCCAATTCGTGTTAGTAATTTCGCTATATTCCTGCAGCCACAACTTTGCATCATTTTCCAAATTTATGCCAAGACGAATTTGAAAAGATTGTTCAGAAATTGCAATTTCTTTCAACTTAAAATTAGTTGAGAACCACATATTATTTTTTATTGTATAATATAAATACACACAATCCACTGTTAGGTATATTAATTTGTAAATCACACACTTCTTTTAAATTATGCATTAATATGCGTTAGTTTTTTGAATCTGGCACATTTAACAAACGAAACGTTTACAAAGTCCTATTTAAAATGTTTTCCAATAACAGCTATTTAAACTAACGATCCGAAAGTTGAATCCGACATGCAAATAATTACTGCCTAAACAAATAAAAAACATCAATAACAAAACTAAAATATTTTAATAAAATAATACGTACATCAATAGTAATGTGTTGTCTCAACTGTCAATTTTATTTTACTCCAATGCGTTTGCGTGCATGATCATGATGTCAGAACCAACCAATTGAAACGCTTATATCTTGCCTGGTTCTGTAGTCCAGAGGCAAATCCAATACGCGCCCGGTTGCTGGGAACAAGGTAGCGTGGCTTCGCTGTTAGCATAGAGTTTGGGAGATATAGAGCTTTTATGAATATATATTTGTATGCTGTAGAACAAGGATGAGCACCCTTTTTTTAAAGCGGGCCAACTGCAAGGCTAAACATTTAGCGCGGGCCGCATGTAAGAAAAATATGAACGACAGACGATAAACACTAATTATTATCCCTTTTTTAACAAAACAAAAATACCAAAAGTACTATAAAAAAGACATAAAAATGAAGTAAAATTCCTAATACAAATACTACAAAAAAGGTATTTTTATGGGAAAAAATTTTGAACAAATTTTAGTGGGAAGTTTGGAATTACTATTTTGTTACTAGTTGGTCCATATTTGCAGTAACAGATGACGCAGTAACTCGCATACAACTTTCCAGTCATACGTTATTATCCTTGATCGGCGGTTGCTTTTCATTGCCGAAAATAATTACTGGCAAACATAAATTCTTTCAAAATATTCTATGATTTGCATTGCATATCTGACTAATCGTGGAAATTTATTAAAAATTATGCAATTTTTATAGAATTTTTGAATGTCTATATCATGAAATTTAGTCCTCAAATTAGTGTTGATTCGTAAATCTATCAATTTCATTTGTACTCATCTGGAACTGTTTCTATGTCTATATTAAATGACTAAGTAAAAATGTAAAAACTGGGAACAGTTTCTTCGGATTTAGTTATTTTAAATCTCGATTCAAATTAATTTATTAAGATTTGAATTTTTTGGTTATATTTATTTGTATCTAAAGGAGTTTCTTTTCTCAAGTACCCATAAAAAATGTTTCGTGTTTTTTGACAACATATGTTTCTTCCAGATGGTAATCCGTTTTTTTTTCGCCAAATTGTTTGACATTTTCTTTTCCAAAGTTTTTATGTCAAGCAGTAGAGTTTGGGCGGGCCGCACGAAAAATTGAGGCAGGCCGCATGCGGCCCAGGGGCAGGGTCTTGCTCATCCCTGCTGTAGAAAGTACACTTGAAATTATTGCGCGTTATCGGTTCGAAAATTAAAACTTCGTGATTTGTAACCACTTTACTTCCAAACTGATTTCGGTACACTACAATTATAATTCACTTAACTGACCAATTGTCTCATTAACTGACTAACCAACAAACTAATTCAATGTTTAATTAACTGACGGGGGGTAAGATGACCGCGTATTAATAGGCTTCCGGTTTTCTAGAACAGAATTTGAATTTGAATTTAAGGCTTATCGCTTGCGGAAACATCTAGAGCGCCTATCTGATGTATGATTCATTATCCCTGCCGGTTCCCATTATCAAATTTTTCTAGAGATATCCTTACTAATACCAATTTTATAACTACATTTTGTTAAAATATTTTATTTAATTTTGATTGTGCATGTTAATACAAAGTTTAGAATTATAATAATGTGCGTAATCAATTTAACGGAACACCTAGCAGAGAAAAATGTTTTTGAAACATATTTATTGGGAATAAAGATACAGCTATTTTGTTGTGTTTAACACGACTACTATTATGTAACAATAAAATAATAAAAATTTAGTCATGTTATACAAATATTTTAATTAACACTGACTACATCGACCAGGTTATTTAATCATTTTTAGTTGTTTACATTCCATTATAAATTAGAGCATCAAGCTGTTTGGACTGTATAATTTGAGATTAAAGCAGAATATTTAGAACTATAATTACTAATTGTGGTATTTGTGTTCGTATAAAATATAATACGGTAAATTATCAATAATGGAGGAATGATAAATATTTATAGCCGATAAGCCGCACATATCTATGTAAAACGGTTTAATAATGGTAAACAGTCTGTGTCGCATATAAAAGAGGCGCAAGCTAGTAATTTTGATAATGCAAACCATTTTGCGTCATTTTACTTCAATTTCCTGAAATTCTGCCAAGCAACCTACAAAAATCAGCTAAAATCTACTAAAATGTTTGATTCCTTACGCGATAAAGTTCAGAAATTTAAAAAAAATTAACATCACGATGGAGAAACAATAATAATAAAACTTGGAGTTATAGCAAGTTGTTTCACATCAGAAAATACGAAAACCTATATCAAAAACATGTTTAAACTGTATTAGAAAAAATAGGTCGACACAATAAATTTCAACGTAAATTAAGAATTAACTAACAATAAACTCAGAAATTAATAACTTTGCTCACATTCCCCCTTACTTCTTAAAACAACTGCCTTAATTGAAAGGAGATGCGGAAGCAAGCAAAGATAATTAATTTAGATGGTAATTAGAAGCCTATACAAAATTATTTTAATTCAAACTTTAATTTCCGTAGAAGAGTTCTGCACAGCCCAGCAATATCCACTCACACATAGCTAATTCCTCCTCTCCTCTTCGTTTCCGAGCAAAAATCTAAATGAAGAATCCGAAACCGAGTTTTTATTCAACTTAATTAACATCCATTCGTCCGGGCGATACAGATTTTATGAGATAAAATGAAAAATGCTACCAGCATTATTAATTTTCTTTTGTCTTTGTCGCTTTTTACGGCATGTGTATCGCCAGTTGTTGCTTTCAATTAAAGCTGACGTAGCACGATGGGGATAAATATGCACGTAAATAAACACATGCAGGAGATTTTTATTAGCAGATTTTTAATAAAAATCTGACGGGCAATTAAAGCGACCATAGGATTAGTGGTAAAGTCTACCAAACGCGACGGGTAAATTTATTCCTGAATAAGGGGATAATCTAGAGATTCTTATTAGTTCCAAATTAAGATTGTAAATCGAGAATTTCACAGTTTAATATTAACGACAGTTTCATATTGGTGAACTAGGAGAAATAATTATCTTAACTAACACACAATCTGTTCACCAAGAAACGTTTCTCGGTTTTAGGAAAACTATTGAAGATTTGTTGATTTTTATTTTCTTAAATGAAAATACAGTCGCCACCACCCAAATTTGAACGGTTTTTGGTTTCCGTGGAAATTTCGTCTGATTTTAATTATTTTAAATTGGACTTTATTCAGCAGTGTAGCATAAAGAGAGTATTTTGACAGACATATTACTTTTACTATTTTCTGGTAAAATAATACTAACATTTATATCACCTGCAGTTTCATCCAGATATCGATTTTCTTCCCACTGTGTATAGCTTTGGCTTATTGAGCCTCACCTAAGTGCCTTGGCATATTTCAAGTAACTTTTTAGCTTGTTGTCAATGATAAATGTATTTTTGACATATGTAAAATTTTGCAACGACTATGGTTCTAGGTCTAAATTACATGATGCAATTTTCTCGTTTAAATTTGGGTTTTCCTCAGCCAAATACTCTTTGATGGTATTTATGCTGACGTCAACTCCTCTCTTAGCTAGGTTGGTTTTGGTTTCACGTAACCCTGGAGTAGGATTGCACTTAAACAGCTGTACAATGACTTTATTCTGCTGTTTTGTTGTTACTCTCGATTATATAAAGGATTTTCCAATAAGAACACTAGACGTTAGTTCAACAGCTCATTACAAAGTGGTGAAAAATCACACAAGCTTTATCTCTGGCAGGAGTATTCAGTTAGCCTTGACATTTAATATGGAGCGATACATAATTCAACAACGTATCGAAATCGTCAAAATTTATTATCAACACCAATGTTCCGTTCGGCAAAACTTTCGGGCACTTCGTCTAGTTTATGGCGTCCATGATCGACTTGCGGAGTCCTCAATTCTCCGTATAATGGATAAATTTAAAGAAAGTGGTTTAGTGGCAGATCGACCATTTCCTTTTTGTCAGCAAAGAGTGAGATCCTTTGAAAATATCGTTGCCGTCCGGGAAAGTGTGCATGAAAATCCACGACAGACTATTCCGTGTCTTATTGCTTTACCCATATAAGTTGCATTTGGCTCAGGAATTAAAGCCCAACGATCATAGACAGCAGCGTGAATTCGCTAACTGGGCGCTAGAACACTTGGAGTGTGACTCCAATTTTGAAAAAAAATCTTTAGTGGCGAGGCACATTTCTGGTTGAGTGGCTTCGTTAACAAGCAGAACTACCGAATTTGGAGTATTCCAAAAAAGTAACTACGGTGTGCATTATGGTCCGGCGGAATGATCGGTTCTTATTTTTTCGAAAATGAAGAAGTAGTTGTACTTACCTCAATGATGAGGGGTTATAGAGATATGATACGAACATTCTTGTGGTCCATAGCGGGTGGTATGGATTTGAGATACACGTGGTTTCAACAAGACGGAGCAACGTGTTATACTGTACATGATATAGTAACATTATTGCATGAGCACTTCGAGCTCGAGGTCTGTTATATCGAGAAATGGCGACGTCAACTGACCACCTAGAGCAAGCGATTCACTGGATTTTTTTCTCTGGAGTTTCCTTAAGTCTCGTGTCTATGCCGATAAACCATGAACGGTTGACGTCCTTAAAGCCAACATCAGCCGTAAAATTAATGCGATTGAGCTACATCTGTGCAGCCAAGTCAAAATTGGACTCACCAGGCAAAGCTGCGGAGGACATTTAGGTAACATAATTTTTAAAATATGTCACCATATATGTTTTAAATTAAATATTACATTATGTCAGTTTCATTTATACTTTTTCCTTTATTACACTTTAAAGATCCAGCGTTCTTATTGGTAAACACTTTATTTAATATTTTTATACTGCCAACTAATTTCCCCAACATCTCCGTAAACAACAACTGCCTGCATAGTTTGGGATCATAGATCTCACACTAGTGTCAGATTTATGTCTGGGATAAAGTTAGGCAAGTCTACGGAGATTGCGAGTCTCGCGCAGGCGTCACTTTGATGTTTACATGCATATCTTATTTCGAACGCCTGTGCATTGAGAATTGGTCTATCGTGGTAGGTCCATTGACCTGAGATCCGACCACGTCCGAAAAATAAATTATTGATACCAGAATTTTCTACTATTTTTGTACCGCTAAAAAAAATTTTTGTACCGCAACCCAAAAACTGAAAATGGCAATTTACAATTCGGATCCTAGGTCAACGTGAAAACCACGACTACCTTCAAAATCAAATCTGACTATGCCATAATTTTGTACTATTTTTGTACCTTTTTGTGCCACAAGTTTTAATTTTTGTACCGTTTAATTTTCCAAGAAAAACGATATCACAACTCGGTCCCAGGTCAATGTTAAAATCACGACCACTTTAAAATTCAAATTTGATTATACCATATTTAAGTACTATTTTTGTACCCTTTTGTACCATCAATCAAAAATTTTGTACCACCACCCCAACTAAGAAAAAAAATATTTTAAATATTTCGGATCTCAAGTCCACGTGACAAACTGAAGTAAATATCTACATCAAAAATAAAATCCGACTATACCATAGTTTTGTACTATTTTTGTACCCTTTTGTACCATCAATTAAAAATTTTGTACCACCACCCCAACTAAGCAAAAAATTATTTTAAACATTTCGGACCTCAAGCCAACGTGACGAACTGAAGTACATATCTACATCAAAAATAAAATCCGACTATACCATACTTTTGTACTATTTTTGTACCCTTTTGTACCATCAATTAAAAATTTTGTACCACCACCCCAACTAAGAAAAAAATTATTTTAAGTATTTCGGATCTCAAGTCTACGTGACAAACTGAAGTACATATCTACATCAAAAATAAAATCCGACTATACCATAGTTTTGTACTATTTTTGTACCCTTTTGTACCATCAATTAAAAATTTTGTACCACCACCCCAACTAAGAAAAAAAAATTTTAAATATTTCGGATCTCAAGTCCACGTGACAAACTGAAGTACATATCTACATCAAAAATAAAATCCGACTATACCATAGTTTTGTACTATTTTTGTACCCTTTTGTACCATCAATTAAAAATTTTGTACCACCACCCCAACAAAGAAAAAAATATTTTAAATTTTTCGGATCCCAAGTCCACGTGACAAACTGAAGTACATATCTGCATCAAAAATGAGATCTGACCATACGAGAGTTTTGTAGGTAGTATTATTGTACCCTCTTTTACTATCAATTAAAAATTTCGTACCATCACCACAATCAGCAAAAAAATATTTTACATATTTCGGAACACAAGTCAACGTGACAAAAAGAAGTACATACATATCTACATCAAATATGAAATCTGACTATGCCATAATTTTGTATTATTTTTGTACCCCTTTTTACTATCAATTAAAAATTTTGTACCACCACCTTAACTAATAAAAAAAATATATTACATATTACGGATCACAAGTTAGCGTGACAAAAGAATTACATATCTACATCGAAAATGAAATTTGACTCTACCATAATTTTGTACTTTTTTTCAACATCAATAAAAAGATTTGTACTGCCACCCCAATTAAGAAAAAAGATATTTTGAATATTTCGGATCACAGTTCAATCAATCCCTTTCAAATTCTGGTTCCAATTGTTCCAACGGTTCCAAATAGTACAACATTATATTGTAGTCAGATATCATTTTTGATGTAGATATGTACTTGTTTTTATCACGCGGATTTGTGATACGAAATATATAAAATATTTTTCTTCTTATGTTTCGTGGTGGTACGAAATTTTTAAGGGTACAAAAGTAATACAAAATGAAGGTATGGCCAGACTTCATTTTTGATGCATATATGTTTTTGAGTTTGTTACGTTGACTTGAATTCCGAACAATTTAATTTTTTTTTTCTTCATTTTGGTGGTGGTACAAAATTTTTAACTGATGGTAGAAATAGATACAAAAATGGTACAATATTATTGTATGGTCAAATTTTATTTTTGATGTATACTGATGTACTTTAGTTTGTCACGTGGGCTTGGGATCCGAAAAATTTAAAATATTATTTTTCTTAGTTGGGGTGGTGGTACAAAATTTTTAATTGATGGTCAAAAAGAATACACAAATGGTGCAAAATTATGATATGGTCACATTTTATTTTTTATGTAGATATGTACTTCAGTTTGTCATTGGACTTGGGATCCGAAAAATTTAAAATATTTTTTTTCTTAGTTGGGGTGGTGGTACAAAATTTTTGATTGACGGTACAAAAGGGTACAAAAATAGTACAAAACTATGGTATAGTCGGATTTTATTTTTGATGTAGATATGTACTTCAGTTTGTCACGTGGACTTGAAATCCGAAATACTAAAAATAAGTTTTTTCTTAGTTGGGGTGGCGGTACAAAATTTTTAATTGACAGTACAAAAGGGTACAAAAATAGTACAAAATTATGGTATAGTCGGATTTTATTTTTAATGTAGATATGTACTTCAGTTTGTCACGTGGACTTGAGATCCGAAATATTTAAAATAATTTTTTTCTTAGTTGGGGTGGCGGTACAAAATTTTTAATTGATGGTACAAAAGGGTACAAAAATAGTACAAAATTATGGTATAGTCGGATTTTATTTTTGATGCAGATATGTACTTCAGTTTGTCACGTGGACTTGAGATCCGAAATGTTTAAAATAATTTTTTGCTTAGTTGGGGTGGTGGTACAAAATTTTTAATTGATGGTACAACAGGGTACAAAAATAGTACAAAACCATGGTGTAGTCAGATTTTATTTTTGATGAAGATATGTACTTCAGTTTGTTACGTTCGCTTGAGATCCGAAATATTTAAAATATTTTTTTTCTTAGTTGGGGTGATGGTACAAAATTTTTAATTGATGGTACAAAAGGGTACAAAAATAGTACTAAAATATGGTATAATCAAATTTGAATTTTAAAGTGATCGTGATTTTCACATTGACCTGGGACCCGAGTTGTGATATCGTTTTTCTTGGAAAATTAAACGGTACAAAAATTAAAACTTGTGGTACAAAAAGGTACAAAAATAGTACAAAATTATGGCATAGTCAGATTTGATTTTGAAGGTAATCGTGGTTTTCACGTTGACCTAGGATCCGAATTGTAAATTGTCATTTTTAGTTTTTGGGCTGCGGTACAAAAATTTTTTTTAGCGGTACAAAAAGGTACAAAAATAGTACAAAATTCTGGTATCAATAATTTACTTTTCGGACGTGGTCGGATCTCAAGTCAATGGACCTTATCGTGGTTGGGAATCATCTCCGTAGAGAAGCCGAGTATAAAGAGAGAGGTGTTGGGCCCCATAAAACGCGGAGCTGGCAATATAGAAGTATTAAATATATGCTCGCAATTTTCTTCTATCGAGAAGATCGTCGACAGTTTTGTTGGCTTTGTAGCATTCAACCAACCCACCTTTTCACGAATATCTTCAACTTTTTTAAATATTTATCAGCCGCATTGTAAGACATGGTGAACCTTTTGGATGAAGACACAAAGGCTGCTTCGAAACGCGTAACAAACACGGTACTCTTTTTTTTACGTCTATACTCTTTGACAGTTCAAGGGGTTGTAAAACAATTTGGTATCCGCGACGTTGCAATTGAATGCACTTTTCCGCCAAAAAGATAACAAAAGCCAAATCGTTAATAGTTTCTGAAAAATCAAGGAACTTGTTAAACAGACAATACAGTTGTGAAAGTGTGTTTGTCTGTCGGTTGACTACTTTTTTACGGCGCAATTACTGCACCAATGTCGATGAAAATTGGTACAAAGTTTCCCCGAATCCCATGGTTAGGCATTGGCCACGTTTTATCCTGCAAAACTGCCGCCGATACTAATTTTACATCCACAAATAGTAGGAGTCATCTATCGCTATCTTATGGCTATTACACACTCGCAACAAAAACGCGAAATTCCTGTCTATAGACAAAATTCTGCGATTGTCTGCAGATAAGTTGGGAAACAAATCGCTTGTCCTACTCTCGCTGTGAACAAGCCGTAATTCCATAGGTCGCTTTCTCACTCTTCACAGTGTCTCGGACAATAGTTTAGCTGAATTGCGCAAATGTAAATGTCTGACAATATCCCTAGACTATTTTGAGATTTGTTCAGGACTATCTAAGGACAAACGCCTCGATTTGCCTATCGACAGTCGAACGATTTTGTCTACGAATGTTTACTAGCCTTTACGAGAACTTCTTGATTACTTTGTAGAATGGAAAAAAGTAGCTTATTTGTTAGGCAGCCAATAGGTGACCGTATTAACGAAAAAACTCTGATTCATAGCAGTCAGTGCAACACATATTGATCTTTATTAATTTAATAATCCATAATTGTATGCACTGTGCATAACTGTTTAAAACTTTGGATAGTGGATTACGTCGTTTTTTGCTAATTTGTATCCTTTCATTTTTAATGAGTGTTTTAGACCATTTTGTTTCAATATCTTTTTGCTTCAATATCTTTATCTTTATCTAGAACCTTTAAGTTCGTTGACTCCAATTTTATAAAAAGTATGTCTGATAGTTTTGAGAATATTTGCGGGTTTTCGCGAATTTGGCGTCGAGAATTTTTCTGTGGCTTCGCGTAGTTGCCAAGTTTTTCGCAATTCCGTGGCTATCTGCTAAACTAAACTTTTAAACTCCATTTTCTCAGGACTAGTGTTTTTAACTCTAATATTGGAAATTATCTTGATAAGCTTAGTTAGCTAGATTCGAGGTATATTATAGTATAAATATTAGCATCTGCAAGAAAAAAAAATGTATGCGCTAACACTTTCGTGACCAGCTGAAATGTAATTATCGCTCTTTAAGTAACTAGTGGTAGGGTTTTTATGGAATCAACTTTGGTTGCATGGTTCGAGAACATTTGAATTGTCAGAATTCATTAAATACGCACTTTATCATAAATTTTCTATAATTAACAAAATATAATGACTTCTGATAAAAAACAACGAGCTCCTTTTTTTGTTGTTTCCCGCTCCCGGTAAACATGCGCTACTGCTTAAAATGTAAATGGAACAGTGGAACTAATTAAAATGAAAATGAAATTTAGTCGGTGCCAATTTGCAAAGAGCCAACTGATTTTACGCTCATTCTTACTTCTGTGCTTTCATTATAATGACGTCTGAATCAAATGAAATTAAAGCCCCGGGTTATCAATTTTACTTCAGGATTGCGGCAAATTGCAATTAATCTAACTCTTAGCAGTGTAGCTTAGAAAATTAGTGATGTAGGTGAAAAGTTACCAACTATTTACTTTGGTGCTCAGAATTTTTACGTTTGATGGTAATACAGGGTCATTTTTTGAAAACGAACCACTCCAAGCATCTAGAAAACGAAAACTTTATGCAAAATGCAGAAACCGATCAATTTTGGTTATGAGGGAGACACTTAAGTAGTTTTAACCTGGATGTGCACCTCCTTGGCCAGGGCAGCAACCCCCTTAAAAATCTTAAATGAAACAGGGGGTTAAAAAGTTTATTGTTGGAAGGTTCATTCAACCTCTTTTTGGCTATGTAGTATTTTTTTTATTCCTAAGATTAGTTTTTAAAACAACGTCACTTTTGTGATAAAATTTGCAAGGTAAAAAGGTGAATCTTTTTCTGTTGCAATCAAGTATTTTCTATAATAAAAACTGTTTCTTGGGTATTGACGTTGACAATTATTCGGTTTTAAAGTAAATCTGCACAGGTTCGGATGAAAATGGCGTACTCAATTGCTGAAAGAGTTGATATTATTTTCATTTATGGCTCCCAAAATAAATGTACTAGAATCACGGCAAGGGTTTTTAATGATAGGCATTTAGATAAGCATTTGAGCAACAAATACGTGATAGAGCCTGTACAAAAATTCACAGACACGGGATCGGAAGTAAATAAGAAAAGACATGGTAACAGAGTGGTATGTTTTTTTCAATTTATTTAACATTTCTTCGAAGAATAAACAGAGTGGTAAATGAAATAACCCAAATTGAGGTAATAGGCCACATTACTGCCAATCCCACTAACTTTTTGCGCCAGACTGCTAAAGCTACTGGATTTTTAAATTCATCAGTTCGTAAATTGACAAAAATTCATAAGTTCCATCCTTATAAAATGAAAATTGTCCAAGAGCTTGGTGAAGATGGTATCGACAGACGAATAGAGTTTTATGAGGCTATGTCGAATTTAGTCACTGGAAACATTTCCAATATTTCCCCGTTGTTCGTGCAGTTCAGTGAAAATATACAATATACTTAGCCGGAAGATTTTCTGGTTTTGTTTCTTTTTTAACAATCAATTCTTAAAATAATTGCTGCCCCCTCTGAACGAAATCCTGTCTACGCCCATGTGCAAGGTTGCCTTTAAATATTTTCGATAGTAGAAAGTAAACATCGTAAATAGGGTCGAACTCAGGGTGATACGTTTTTCGCTTCGACCGATACTATATTGTTCGGGAAAGTTCATATTAAGTCTCGAACGATGCAGAAAATTTTGGAATAAAAAAGTGGGCGAGCTTTATAAAATGTCCAACATTAAAGAGATATTTTCCGACGATCATTACAAACGCGTTGAAGTTTTGTGCATTTATGAGGAAAACGAATGATGTCGATGGAGATGTTTTGAACCACGTGTTATATACCGACAAACCATTTTTTTTCGTTATAGATGCCACAAGCCTTAAATGTTCAGAAAAAAGGCACTTGAGTATTTCTGTAAATACACTGCACTCATACTAAATTAAATAAAACAGCTGTCTAAGCATTAAACATTAATTTTGTAGATGCGAAATTATTTTCTAGAATTTTGTTTTAGTTAGGTCAGTTATTTCCGAAGACTTAAGAAACTGAAGATATAAAATAGATACAATTATTTTCATATTAGGTTCTAGTAGATAGAAATTAAATAATTTTACTGATTGATAATCAATATTTTGCCTCGTGCGTTAACATTTGTAGGTGCAGAGTGATAAGCGCCTTTGCGTCTATTAAGCTGTGAAACAAGAGCGCTTGTTACTAACCAGGAGCGCCTTGTCAAAAGGAATTACGGGTTGATTTGTCCCTTTTTAAAAGGCTCAACTTTCTGTCTTAATTAAGCCTTTCGAATACGCGGTTAAATTTAATGACACTAAGACCGATAAAAATTGTATAAAAAGGGATATAAATCTGTTTTCCGTGAAACTCATACTAAAAGGAGAGAAGCAAAATCGCTTTGATTAGGTTGAAGCATCCTATCATTCAACAATAATTCTTCAAACTGCCTCTGATCTACTTCAAGGGGACGATATTTATCACCATTTCTTTAAAATATTAGAGGAGAAAACGGTAAATATTGAAGTAACAGAACATAATAATTTTAAAGAAACCATGGCCGCATGACATGCACAGAGAAAGTAATAAATTAGCGTCTAATACGGGATGAAAGGAGTAGCAATAAAGCGTCTCTACGCCCCGCGGGAGAACTCCAGGAGGCGTCATATGAATCCAGCGGAAGCAAGAACGGCAGGGGCCTAAGTGAAATGAATGACGCACGCCAAACCGCAGATATTAAACCTTTAGCTGGTGTTGCCGCATACCAAATAAAGTACACTTAATTCTCTCTAAAGCCAGTGGACCCACATCTTAATGTAGTTCGCAAAATATTGCGGGTAACGAACTGGATGGGATCTTCGTACGGAAACATAACTCTGCACAATAAGGGGAAATCGAGGTTGCAAATATAAACGCATTAGGAGTTCTGGCGTTCAATAGTACTGTTCAATATGTCGACTTTTTCTGTAAACTCTGATAAGTTCAGAATGTCAAGTTTTTAAAGTTTCATTTTTGAACTCGAAATCTCGATTTTAATTTCGAAATATCTTTGGTAAACGCCAAATTTTAATTTAATTTCGAAATTTTTCAATTTTTCGCTTTGTTAGTTTTTTTTTTTTCGTTTTATTGAGTGATCAAACAAACAAACAGGAAAACGAGAGCGCTCCAACCAGTGACTAGGGTAAGTGCCAATTCCATTGCTTTAATTGGGTAATGTGTGAATTTGAATCATTTTCTTAATTCAACAGTGTGATTTCAGTTCAAATTCTGTGGACGACTAAAGTGTATACACTTAAATGCTAAGAAAAAGGTGATTTGTGCAAGGAATCTTCAGGTTATTGAACGAAATTTTTCTTGTTTCTAGAAGCTTCAATTTCAAAAGTATAAGGTTTAAGAAAGTAAAAAAAAACGTTAGAAATTTCTTTCTCTAACACTATTATTAGTGACCGGATTTTCGGCACAATCAAATAAGGCAAAAAAGTGAGCAAAATGTTAAATTAGCCAAAAACGAACTGTTAAAAAGGCATAAAAAGGGCAAAATACTCTAAAAAATGCATTAAAAGGTTAAACCACAATTAACTCTTCACGGCAATATATACTGGTAATTTAAAAAGTCTTTCTATATATCAGCGTTTCCCAAACTTTTTTTGCTACCACCCGGTAATTTTTATGCTTCTTCTTCGTGAGCCATTAAAAGATTTCTTAACTATCTTAAAACTTCATTTTTCCTTTGAAAATATATACCACATTTTGAGGTTAGAAGTTAAAATTTCGTTTTTTCTTCTTAAGATTTTTTTCCTCATAATTTTGACTTTAATCTCAAAATTTTGTTAAGAAATCCCAAGTTTAGTCTATCTTAAAATTGGATTTTTTCTCCAGGCTGAGTTTCTCTTAAAATTTATGTCTTTTCCGAAACTTTTTCAATTACATGTAATTCTTTATATTTTTTCTCTTTTTCTCAAAATTTCGGGTAAAATCTTGTTATTTTAAATGTCAAAGTCAAAATTTCAATAAAATCGTGGAATGTTCTAATATAGCTTAAAAACATTATATTGTAAAGCTTTTCAAAAAATTCCTAATTTAACCATCCAATTTTTGATGCTCAAAGTAAAATTTTGATTTTTTTTAGTTAAGACTTTTTTTTTAAATATTTCGATTTTAAAAATCGTAGGGTTCTTTTCGAGATTTTTGCTAATTAAAGTAAAAATTTCCTTTTTATGTTTGTCCAATACAAATGTTTAATTTTTTGCGGAACTTCCTCTATAAACTCAAACTTGTCTTTTTCCTAAAGCCAATTTTAGCAAGTATTTTTTTCTCAATATAGGAGTTTCGACGATTTTCCAGAAAAAAATAGTTAATAATGTAAAAAACTCGACGAATTGCACAAAAAAGTCGAATTCCTCTGGTTAAATTCTCAAAAAACTGAAAATTTAAAAAAAGTCAAATTTTGATAAAAATTAAAATTAAAAAAAAATGAAACCTTCAAAACAGAAATATTAATTTTTTAAAAATTACAAAAAAGTCAATATTTCGAGCAACAGTAGAAAATTTGAAGTCAAAATTTGGAGAAAAATTTAGAATGTTGATAAAAATAGGAACTTGAAAAAGTGGAAATTTTGAAAAGTCGATTTTTTAAAAATAAATTGATATTTATAAAAATGTTAAAATTTTGATAAAAAGGCAAAAATTTGAAATCAAAATTTTCGCGAAAAATAGAAATAATGGAAATTTTTAAATGTCGAAATTTCAAAAACCATAATTTTCATAAAAATCGAATTCTTCAGAAAAAGATAAAAATAACGTCGGAAAGTCATCATTTCAAGAAAACGTATAAATATTTACAAATAAGTCCACCTTTTGAAAAAAGTCGAAATTTTCATTAAAAAAACATACAAAAATTTTCAAAAGCTATGAAAAAAGTCGAAATTTTGAGACAAAGTATGGAATTTAGAAAATAACTATAATTTTTCAAAAATAACTAAAAACTTCTAGAAAAAGTCAAAATTTTAAGTCTAAATTTTCAAAATAAATAAAATAAAATTTTCAAAAAAAATCCGAAATTTTAAAAAAGCTTAAAATTTTCAAAATAAGTAAAAAAACTGCAAAAAAGTGAAAATTTCGAAATAAGTATAGAAATTTCCAAAATAAGCAAAATTTTGAGAAATGGCCAACATTTTGAAAAAGAAATAGAGATTTTGAAAGGAAGTCTGAATTAAAAAAAAAGGAAAATTTTAAATGTTGAAGTTTCAAAGGGACAGAATTTCCAACAAAAAAACTACAGACACCTAAAATGTTTCTAAAAAGTCGTTTTACTTTAAATACCAAATTTTCGAAAAAAGTGGAATTGTTTTAAAAAGTTTTTTATAGTCAAAATGTTTAAAAAGATTGAGGTTTCCAGTCAGTTCAAAAACAGAAGAAAAATGAAATTTTTGCTTAAATCTTAAAATGTCGATATTTTCAATAACAAAAAATCTAAATGTAGAAAAAATATCGAAATTTTGAAAAAAAACTGTTGGAATACGCCGCCCGTTAAACCAAGGATAAAATAGTATGGCACGTCTTCAAGGTGTTGGAATTAAAATTTTGGAAACAAGCCATAATTTTTACGAGTATAAAGATTTTCTTATCCGTTCAAATACTCGTAATTGTACACACCGATTAGATTATTAATATTCTAGCACGGCTTTCGAAGCCGTTTAGGTTCATTTTAGGGCGCCTGCAGCTCGGGCTACAAACTTTTCGCTCGTATGGAATATCCGCTATCCCATGGCTTGTTGTGGAATATACTATTAAACTAGTTTCAAATTTTTTCTCAACATTTTCAATGTGTCTATAATTTTTTATAGAAATTTAAGTAATTTGATTTCGTTCTCGAAAATTTGGCTTTAAAGCCGAAGTTTTAAGACATATGTGAATGATAATTTTCTTTATCTGAAACTTGAATTTTTTTTGTCGAAACTTCTATTTCATTTTATCTCTAGACTTTATAATATCCGCGGCGTAGTTATGGAGGGCAGTAGTGTTTGATGAACAAAGGTCCTGCTGCGCAAGATACCTCTCACAGGTTTTTCTTAAATCCATTCTAGAGTGCTGACCGTTTGTTTAGGAGGATTTTTTACCGTGTATAAAGGTCTCAATAGTATATCTGTTGTCACCTTTTAAAGTTTTTCGGTTTTTCGATACATTTTCGATAAACTGGAAATTAAGTTTGTGGAATATACCTCAGAAATTCCAGAAAAAAGCACGAAATTAATAAAAAAGTGTGTTTTGATGTTGAATATTTTCTACAAATTGCAACGCTCCTTCCACTTCCAGTTTAAATTGAAATTTTCTGTTGTTTTCTCAATTGTAAAATTCTTGTAAAACTCCTAATTTTTCACAAAAAAGTAAAGTTATCTCAAAATTTCGACATTTTTTCGAAATTCAATTTACAGTCGAAAGTTTAAGTAAAAATTAAAAATATCAAATTGAAACTAAAATTTAAAAAAAAAACCAATCAACATTGTTCACTACCACTGCCTCCTGGACAGGAAAATTAACCTTAGGTTACCAAACAGTGAATCAACGGATGGAAAAGCGGTCATTATTTGCTAGATTTGAAATACATTCAATGATCATTGCTACATGTCTTTTAAATTGTCGCATTGCCACGTAATGAAAAAGGTCAGTGATTCAATATTTCAGGCAGGAATAAACGTGTCTCTATAGGTAATGTTAATTAAACCAGAAGTACAATATAACGTAGCGTCTGTGATCCAGGAGGTATCGCCCGCATGTACCACAAGAATTTCTATTTAATCATTTTCAGTGGCTTTTTTATTTCTGTTTCTGTGCTTCAGTAATGCTTTATTTGGAAATTGGTTAGGTACCATTTTATGATGCTTTCGGTTAAGATAGTTTTCCAGTGTACGCCTAAGGCACGATTAATGTCAACGTCACGTCACCGTACCAGCATCAAACAGAAAATGTGGTGTTAATTCACACTAATATGCACCGTACCGACACCGACCCTAACAGAGGTTGTCTGGAGTGTGTTGGCAATCCTGTTCCTGTATGTGAAAAATTGTTACATAAGAGTTTCAAAGTGACTTATATTTACAAATGAAGAGCTTTGAATAATTGCGCTCATTTTGCATGTAAATAAAAAATAATTAAAATCTTGTAGTTCGACATGAGTATACTTTAGGATATGTTTTTTTTTTCTTTTTTAGTCGACAGAAAGTATTAGCGGTGTTGTGTAGCTGATTCATCAAGGGCGTCTCACTTGCCCTGGATCAAGAAGACTAGCTCAGCTATCTACGTCAAATATACTCTGCCGGAACGCTTGGGATGGTGCGGTGACGGAACGTAGTCGTGACAGCAAATGTGAATAGGTCCAATACTTATAATACAACTACAGTGACTCACAACTTAAATGATGCAGTGAGCATACAACAGATAAAACTACTGGCACAAACATACAGAAAGAGTTACTAATAGTTATAAACCTTTGCAAATATAGTTCAAACTTTATTGTATGTCAAGCTCTAAAAGTCATGTACCGAACAAAAAAATGCAAACAAAAGGATGCACCTATAAAATAGAGCTCACAGCTAAAATGATGCAGTCGTTGTACTAACCATAAAATACCATAAATATGTACTTTATCAGTAATCTAAAGGTCTCTCTTTGTTTTCAGTAACTACCTGTAATCTTTTGGGTATTGCCTCTACTAAGATTTGGGTGTATTGAGAAGAAATTGCCTTTCGTTCTTCAATGATCATCTTTAACTTATTTTCATTGTTCACGTTATGGTTAGCGACTTTTTTCTTTTATATTGACCATACATTTTCTATTATATTAATGTTAGATGATAGTGGTGGTGTATTAAGACACGCCAGACAATTTTGAAATAACCATTCTTGTACAGTACACTTTGAAAGTTTTGGGTTGTTAAAAAATGTGTGTAAAAAAATTGAAAATTCTGTTGAATGTTTAATTTTTCAGCACTATATTGTAGGAACTGTTTTAAAACATTGAAACAGTAATACTAATTCATTGTACCATCACTAAAGTGTATTTTGACGACCCTGACAAATGACATACAACCCCAAAATATCACGTGTTGACCATCCTGTTAAACTGTAAATTTTAAATTCTTAAATTTTAATCCTTCTTTAGGTTTTCTCCTAAAGTTACCTTCCAATCTGAGGAAAAAAGGTTAAATTTCGTTTCATCAGCCAATAATACTGACTGACGCAGATCATTCATTTATTAAGATGCTTCTGACAAGGAAAGGTCGCGAAGTGTCCGGCGCCGATTTTGCTAATTTTTGGATATGTTTTAGAGGACCAAAATCTAAGAGACACGTATTTTTTTTTATCGGCTGATAAACGGTTTAAAGGGTAGTTTTACTCCTTTAAAGTTGGGGCAAAAAATGCAGATTTTGCTGTTTCTCGAATACCAAAAATGATATTAGAGTCGTTTCTTTTTTCAAAAGTTTTGTTTTGACGAGAAATAAAAGAAAAATTTTTTTTCAAAATTTTCCCACTCCCTCATGGGGAAAAACTACCCTATTTAGAAGTTTTTTAATCATAAAAATGGTAATTACGGCAGCAAAATTTTGAAAAAAATATATGTTATTTTATATACCAAAACTAATTTTACCTGTTTTTGGATTTTGTCGAAAAAAAATTTGTTGGGGGTAAACACCACTTGCATGAATACGTATATGGTAGGATGTATTTTTAGGATTTTTGTTTTATTTTTTTTCTGAAGCGAAGTATGCGCTTTTAAAATAAAATATGATAACTGCATCATTTAAGCTGTAAGTCACTGTATATTTGCTGGTACAGTAAAGCAACGGTGACGTTACGGCGGGGTTACGCACACATTTTTTATAAATAACATCCTATCCGTCGACAAATGTTTCATAATCACCAAAAATAAACAATCTGGCTGTTTGAGCATTAAACATTAATTTTGGGGATGCGTGGATGTAAATTCCTGTTTTAGGTTAGGTTAATTATTTTTCTACACATTAGAAACCAAAATTGTGTTATTGTCATAATAGTTTCAACACTGGTATCAGATGTTTTGTTAGCTGATAATACGCCAATGATCAAATGTAGCGGTAGTAGTACATAGTTATTCCTTCCTGAAGAAGTTTTATAATCTGAGGTCGATTTTATCAGTCTTATTTCAAATTCAGTTATTGTAACGATAGGTAAATATTTCAGAAAATTTAGATTTTCTTTTGTACAAAATGTTATAATTACCGTTTGTTGGCAATGTTCTGATTCCTCTCTATTTATGGCATCGTTTTAGTGCCGGTCCTCTTAGGATACTGTCATAGATTTATTCATTTGGGCCATTAAGATGTTTGTAGAAAGTTTAAATCCCATGATCCGTTTATTTCATTGTTATAAATTGAACCATTATCGTGGATAGTTGGTATAAATGCCTTTGTATGCACGGCTTTTATTGGAATAGGTGGTTTAGCTTGCATAGACCACTTCCACGTGAATGATCGCCGATCGGACATAACGTTGTATGGAATGTCTATCACAGCTCAGCGTTTAATGTCTTTAGTGCCAAATTGAAACATTATTAACACAAACTTTCACATTTCACTCGAGTGTTAAATAATAATTAAAACAAAAACGTACCAATGTAAAGGAAGCTACATAATTAAAACAACTTAAACTTCTTTGAGAATTACCCAGAGGCGAGCTTTTGAATCCTTATTAACTGAACTTTCAATTAGGTTTAGTTTTTTTTACTTAATTCATTAACACTACCATATATCCAAACAAAATTATTATGACGAAAGGGGTCTTTTAAGCAACTTTCAATCGAAGGCCATTTAAAATTAAAAGTCCTGTTGGTCTTGTGACGTCATCCATGACAATTATGTCACCTGTTACTATTTGTAGAGAAGCTTACATCTGTTTATATTTAATTTCCAAATTTCGTTAATCTCATTAAAATTATAACCGCTGCAACCCACATAGTTTAGTAGTTGACTAGAGATGTTGGCTAAGTTGTGACTTAATTCAGCAGAAACAGACATAGTGGAGTCCGTAGTATAATTAACTCAAATTAAACCTTATCAAGCTATTCGTCTAGGCCGACTGTTGTATTTCAATAATAACTGTGAAATCCTGTTGCATCTGTGTGGTTCCAACTTTGAGAGCAATGTTTCCTGTCACCTCAAATCCTCCAACCAAAATTTAAGAGCTCAAGCGTTCCCCAACTAGAACTGTAATGATGCCTTTTCCCCAAGTTATGCAAATGAAAGATGTTTTTAAGTGAAGCATTATCGTTCGTGTACGACCGGTAAGCATTTCTTGTTACTGCCGTGTGCTTTTGCTATTTCCGCATTGTAGAAAATAATTAACTGCCTCTTCCTGTTACATTTTGTAAGTTGAACAAAATACCACCTCTGGGGCATTGCCGTTGTAAAATGAAATTATATTTCCGTTGGCGCGCTCGTCTTTCGCAAACTGAAACTACTCGAGAAAGGCAGGGAAAACGCTGTGGCAGATGACGTTCAACTAAGATTTTCGCTCCCCCTCGCATCTCTCAACAACGAACCCAGTGGAATAGTTTCCAGCGATCGAACACTCGTCTCATTTTTCTCTCATACACGTGACATCTCATTATCAATATACAGATTCCATTTTATTCTTTTTTTTTATGTGTCTTATTAAGGCAGTTCGCCGGCAGTAATTGGAGTTAAAATTGTTTGGAACGTGAGATCGTCGTTGCGTAAGCAAGATATAAGTGTCAGATTGCCCTCACCACTCGATTTTTAACATACGTTGCATGCGTGGATGCAATAATACAAATCTCCAAGCCACCGCTCTGTTTATGCGATAGATTTCAGCAACCTAACCGAAGCTGTAGTGGAGCTGCTATCATGTCGTTACTTCAAGATATTTCCCTAACGCGTGGAATGAAGCATCGAAATTCCGTGGAATGTATAATATCATATTTTCTCAAAAACAAGTACCTCTATAAATCCTCATGTTTTAATATTTCATTCCCAATATGTTTCTACATAAATATTACTTTTTTTAATAAAAATCTCTTTAAAAACATTCTTCGCCTCTATCTTACGTGTTAAAATTCGTAGTTTGATATTGAACATTTCTAAAATAGACACTTCGGATCTTTCGCAATTTTCTAAAATCCTTTCTTTATTCCTTTTTGAACATCTCTATTTTAATAAAGCATCTGGATCTGTTCTGGTTAAATGTTTGGCAAGGATATTGAATCGGGTCGTGCTAGAGAATTAAAAATTAAGCTAGTACAATTAGAAGCAATTTAAGGTGCAGATACCCAATAAAATATGCAATCACGATTCTGAAGCAATAAAGTTTTATTAGAAGCAACGTCAGTAATGTTTTCAGAGGAATTATTGTATGTCAGTGGAGGAAGTGAAGTATTTGAATGATTGATTAGATTTAATTGCAGCCAATAGACAAGAAGTGCAAACTTCGAAATAATTCAAAAGATGGCTTGAAATCCGTCCATTAGAAGATGAGTCTGTTGAAGCGAAGCCTCGCTAAGTTATTAAACAGGCAAAGGGTGTTTTTGCATCCGTCTGCGGCGTGTATTTCGTTTCTGGATCGGCGATGCAGACCAATAGACGAAAGACAGACGGACAGATAAAGAGAGATAAATCCTCGGAGACACAGATTACAGGATCAGCGCTGTTTCCGTACGATGTTGCAAGATTAATGACGGCACGGTTCGGGACATCTTGACATTGCAATGTCACGTACAACAAACGCATCCCGATAAAAAATCTATACAATGTGACATCTAACCGGGGCGGCGTGCAGCCTTCTTTTATTTGAATCTTCAAATGTGATTACTGGTATTACATTTCAAGAAAAGGTGGATGTTTCCTCTCAAGTATTTCATCATTTCAAAGTAATAAAAACTGATATTTTTCAAAACTTGAATCACAAACGTATCTCACCTCCTATCCAGGTCATCCAAATACAGAAGATGCAGTTCAATTTAATCACTAGTTTATAGAATCGGTCAGTTGCTTAATAGAATCAAATGTTTTGGGACGGAAACGAATCGTAATTTATAATGTACAAATTTATGGTTGTAAAAAGCAAATTTTTCGGATAATGGAAACAAACAGTTAAGGATTAATGTTTTAGTGACAATTTAATTGTTGATTTTTTAAGATTAATCTTTAAAATAATAATGCAATGTGTTTCAATTCGCCTTCAAGTTCTTAGTTATCAACAGAGTTATAGTCCAGACCTTTGCGATTGTACATCGTACATAACATGGTTGTAATTCTCAGTGCTTCAATTAACATACACCAAAAATGTTCCTCTTAAGACACAATTGAAAATTAAGTCACTCAGTCGGATTCACGTCTCTTGAATACTTAGGTGGGTTGATTACTACAAGTTGGAATTGTTTACAGAGAGTACCATACTGCTGAGACCAACGAAGGCCGAAACAGGTCTGTTTGTTGGTTGTAAATATTTTCAACTGTAGCACGTTCCACTGTTTCATTATACAGAACATTTAACATTACACTCGCAGTGATTATTTTGTCAAAGTTTCAGCGCTTTCTTATTTGTTAATTTGACTTTGAATCTGAAACTTCAAATATTTTAAACTGGACTGCCCATAATTTTGTTCATTTTGTATTCTTACTCAATTGCTTTTTTAAAAGTACAATCCACGTTCTAATCATATTAAAGTTTCCTTCGATAATTTAAAGCGAAGGCCAAAACTTGGTACGCATTATGTCTGGGGATTTTGAGGTCGTATTATTGGTTACAGATTTTCCAGTTACGTAATAATAGGGACGAAGAAAAATGATTTGGTTTTTTCGTCTCATTAATATTTACGGCCATACCGCAAGCAAAAAAGTACAAATGCTAAGTTGGAAGCAAAACTGGAATTAACTTTTGAATTTTATATCGCTCAAGTTGGAAATATTAATTTGTATAAAGCCATTTTCAACATCTGTCGTGAAGTATTTCGTAGACTTATTACTTCAGACGGAGTTACGACATTATGCTAATGATATGCAGAGAGCACTTAAAATAATCTAAATAGCCTTCTAATTGACTGAATTAAGATTGAGAAAGTTAAAACTGGCTCCGTCTTGAGGGATGAGAAAGAGCTGAAAATAAGATAAATATACTGGCAAATATTAGCGACAGAAGACTAATTATTCATCATTTTATTGCTGAGGAACTCTAATCGCTACTCCTGCAAACAATTTATGTTAAAAACACTCCGAATTGAGTTCCAATGTTACCATTTGGTTAAAACGTAAGTTATTGCAACAAAAATCTGTCTATCTAAGAACATCGCTAATTTATAAAGAACTACTTGTTACCCGAGACTTTGTCAACGAACCTAAATAAACAACTGCAACTCAACACAATGGAAATTTCGAAATAATTATTATATTTAAATGAAATCTGAAATTAATTTTAGTTCAAATTGCAAAGCGGTACCGTAATATTACTGAAGTTAATATTATTGTAACAAACTGCAGTTATAAAATTTGTATTAGTGATTTTGTAGTGTAAGGAACTCTCTGGAAACAGTTAATAATGAGAAGCGGTCGCGAGAATGAATCATACGGCAGGTAAGCGTTCTAGACTCTTTACGGAATCTGCACGGCGATTCGTTCTAGAAACCGGAACGTTATAAATACGCGGTCGTCTTTTCCTCAAGTCAGTCAGTTAGTCAAATCAGATAGTTAGATAATCTGATAGTTAAGTGAATCATAATTGTAGTGTTCCGAAATAAGTTTGAAATGAAGTGTTTACAATTCACAAAGTTTTAATTATCGAACTGATGACACGCAATAATATATATACCTATTTTAATGATAATAGTTCGATGTGCTGAGAAGAGAGGTCGTTGTCAAAATAAAGATCATAGAGTTGACACTTTCTTATGACTGTTTACGTTATAAAAAAGTTATTTAAGCTTAATAAATATTATATAAGTTTGGGATAAAAAGCAGCCTACTAACTTCATTGAATTGTAAGGAAGGTCTAGATCAATTTTGGTCAAAATCGTTTTAGTAATTGAACCTTGAAAAGCGGATAAACCAAGAGACAACCAAACTTTCTCATGTATTTATATATTAATAATGAGAGTTCAGATGTACTCAAAACCTAGTAGTACAAAACGTAGCATACATGAAAAATCTGTTATTTCTTGAAATTAGTTTTTAAATTCTAGGTGTTTAAATGAATAATTCTAATATAATAACCAAACACAAAGCTTTCCATTTTACCACTCAAAACATTTTATCTAGAACATATTAAAACAATAACAAAATTGATGTAGTTCCAGGACGTAGTGTTAATACTTTTTAGTCTTTTAATTAAAGTACATTAAAATTCCGGACCAGTATGCTACATTTGGTTAAAATGATTTTGTTTTTGCATTAAAATTTGTAGCAAAATTTGCTCTAACTAACAAGCTCGAACAAATAAAGGTTTCGATATTCTCGTTTCATTTACAGAAAATCGTAAATAAACAAATCTACATGAGCGCATTTGCTTATTTTTAATTAGACAAAATAAACAAAGTTTATAACATTGGTTGAATGTGACAGAAACCATCAAATACGAATGTATTATTTGTACGAAAATAGTTGCATTATTATAAATTTTAAACATTCTCATCTGCAGATAATTCCTGTCTCATTTAATTCACTAATATGTGCAATCGTACTATATGGAATATTATAACAATATTAACGGTTTCAGATGTATTCAAAATTTCTACTTAAATTTTGGATTGTTTTCAAAAAAGTCGAAACTCAAAATTTTAAGATGGTTTCAATTTTGAAATATCGAGTTAAAAGTCAAAATATCTGGATATTTTGACATTTTTTCTAAAATTTCAAACGCAATTTCAGTAAAAAAAAAACTGGAACTTTCGAGATTGCTAAAAATTTTGACTTTTTATAATAACCTCCGGTTGAATACCATTATTATTAAATAATTTTCTATGCTGAAGCTCGGAAAAAAACTCCCTGTCATTTCCATTAAAAATCTCTTATTCACTTTTGACAATATCGCTAATTAAAATGTGTTTTTGTTATCACAAATTAATCTTAAAATGGATTGTGTGGAATAATTGTACAAAGCTGTACACAAAAGCAATTTGTATTGTTTCCACCTCGTGCGTGTAATAAAACCATATATTAATTATGTGTATGGGCTTAGCGGAAAATAAGCCCTCCATTACATTAGAGATGCTGTTAGAAGATTTAGTCCCCTTTACAAATTTATTAAGTATTCCTATCGCATTCGTGTGCATCAAAGCGCTAAACTTGAAGCCGCATCCGAAATCGTGTATCCTTGTAAAGTAAATAAGAGTAGAAATGTATTTTTCCTAAATTGGATGTAGCATTTGGTAAATTGTGCGTTATCAGGTTTAAAAGATTGGTCTTTATTTAGTGCTCAGTCTTTATAATGTTCTGAAAGGGATTAGTATTTAAGGAAAATGGGGAGCGTTTAGTTGTATTTTGTAAAAGTTGAGTTTAATAAAGTTTGGTGAAAAACTGAATACTTTGAGATAAAAGGCAATATCTAGTTCATGCAAATTAGAAATTTAAATAAAAGAAATACATTCCAAAATTTTGGAACATACCTTTATCCACATATGCCGAAATATTATAGCAATTGTCGTAATTTCCTACAAGAAAAAGGACGAGTCAGTTTTGTCTTCTATTATATGCCAATTCTTGATGAAGATGATGAGTGAAATTGATGGACTATTTTTAAAACTATACACCAGGAATTAGGAAGTCGAAAATTATATAAATTCGGATGCACAAATAACAATTTTTATTTAGAAAAAAATGTACTTGTTTACAGTTGCGAAAAATTGTACGAAAGAATATAAAACAATAAAACGAATGAGTAAATTCAATAATAATTAAAACGAAGAGGAATCAGATGAAGCTATGAATAAATGACATATTCAGAGTACACATTCAACAAACTTTATAAAGTTAAACAAAGGTCATCTTCTTGGTGAATTTAATAAAATATAAAGTAATGAGGTACGTGATCACAAGGATATCACATTAAACTGAGTCGATATTAAATAATATGTATTCTGTTACTGCAAAAACTCTGGAACAGATGCTCCCTTGGCGCAATTTAATTTCGAATTCGGTTCTTGACATCTGCGATTAGAATCGCACATGGTTTTCGCTTTTTATGAAAATTTCATTAAACGTAAACTTATCGCCCGAACGTGATCCTCGAAAAGATATTTCCAACTCGATACTCCTTGAGTCGAGAATGCTACTATCGCAAATCTTTTTAATGTCTTGCTTCAACATAAGACACGATATTCCGTATTTGAATGGAATAGAAAACGCTGTAATTTTGTTTCAAGTTTTTTAAGGTAAACCATCAACAGCATTGCAAGGAAAATAAAATATTCCGATATATACAACCAATTTAAGTAGTGAAAAATATATTAAGTTTTCTACTTGTTTACCGAAAACACAATTGTTCAGCATAAAAGTTCAATGTGCCTAATAATCGTAAAATGAGGAAACATGAAAATTGATTGGGCAATCCTCGAAATGCGTGACTTCCAACTAATCATGTTGAAAATTATAAGTTCAATGGTCTATTAAAAACATTGATAGTACATGCGAGAAACGGCCTCTCTTTATCTACCTTGTGATCAATAATACTTATAAAATATTTTCACATTATTTATGAATAGTATACATAACATTTAATCATTATATTCATCTTTATTTATGATATAAAACTTATTTATTTCTTTACGTGAATCATTTCACAATAATTAGCTCAGTTGATTGTCGAAAATGAATAGGTTTATGATGGCAATTAACAGATAGAAGGCAAATAAAACGTAATTTTGTTTTTAACGTAAACATTTCATTTTTAGTTTTTTGTTCTATGATTGAGATATCTCCAAAGGACAGAAATGACTCTCGCCAATGACAAATTAAAGCTATGGAGACTTTAACGGATTCTCATCTATTGACTGAAAACACTTTTTCTTTCGATTTAGTAATGAAAAGCTTAATCGATCGTGTGTAATATAATGTAATAGTAATTAAAAAAATAAATAAATTTTGGAATAATAATCAAAAACTACTGACTTTCTCAAGAAAATTCAATTCCGACACTTGCATATCAGAACCTGATATTACTTAGAATTTAGAAGTTCAATCCACTCGCAAAGGGCAACCCCATTATGCCTTTAGAGCACCGCGAGTAGGGTGCGGAAATAAGGATAGATGGCAATGAACCGCCTCCTTAAACGAGGACAGGTTGTAATTTTTGGGAAAAATTCTGTTCGGTAATGAATTCAATAGCTTGGAAGTTCTATAGACAGAAGTCCTCGCTGTGTCAAGCTGAACCGCATAGGAATTTGCTGCCTCTGATTGTCTTATATGCCTTAAAAATCTTACCCTTGGAGGGATTAATCCTATTAGTTCCTGCAAGCATCTTCCATGAAAGTACCTGTAGAAAAGAGATAAGTCACCAATCATCGGCCTGTGTTCTAGTGTTTCGAGAGAATCCTTCAAACTCTTGTCTCAGTTAGGCGAATCGCTCTTCTTTGAATTAAATTTAAAAGAGCCAAAGTGTTCTTTGGGGCTGAACTTCAATCATAAGAATGTTATTCTAGAGTTGGCCTAACTTGAGCTTTGTACAGAATGAGCAGCTAATGAGATATGAAGTAGAGAAAGGTGATATTTAATTTTAATACCCAGGAGAAGATATTAAAGATATGTTTATTGAAAAAATAAATATTGGTACATGTTTCTACAACTGTAGACCAAATTCCAACCGAAAAATACATCTTCATTTAAATAATACATTTGAAGAAAAAATATTTTCTGAAAGGGAAAATCCGGTTCTGCCCCTATATCCGGGGCACAATCGGACTACTGCTGCTGTTTAAGAATTTCAAACGAGACTGCATTTGTCATAAAGAAATTCAATCAGAGTTTCTGCAAACAAAAGGGTACTTCCTTCTTATGTCCTGTTCAGTTTTCTTCGAACCTTTTTATTTTTCCCCCACTGCTTGAATCAAAGAGATCGTTTACGTGTAACAGAAGCAGAGTAGGGGACAGGACAGACTCCTGAGGCACCCCTGCATTAATCGAAAATATCTCAGATGAAAAGCCATCAACGACGACCTGAAGAGATCTGTCAGCGAGAAAACTGGATATCAAAAGAGAGAGTTCAGGGGAAAGATCATAAGATGTTAATTTGGCGAGAAGAGATCGGTGCCAAATTGTGGCGAAGGCCTTCGAGATATCCAATGTCACAATCCTGGCCTCACTCTGTTTTTCCCTAGCTGACAATGAGTTACAGATATGAGTAACATATGCCCGTAGATCGCCAGTTTAGCGTTGTTGTCCGAAACCGTATTGTCTGTCTGAAAAGATTCTATTCTTCTTTAGATATTTGAGAATCTCGACGTTGATAACCTTTTCCATCACTTTAGATGTAACGGGCAACAAAGATATAGGGCGATAGTTCTTAACCAGATTCCTTTTTTCCTTTTTAGACACATGCTGCACCCTAGCAGATTTCCAGATGTTAGGGAATATACCTTTGTTGTAACAGAGTGTGAACAATTTTCTTTGGACATGAGTCAACTCTCGAGCGCATTTCTTAAGAACAATTGCGGGGATACTGTCAAGGCCCGAAGCTTTCGATGAGTCGAGCTCGAGGAAAATCTTCATGACTGTGCATTGACTGAAAACAACTTCAGGCATCGAAGTGCCAATCTTAGGAAGGATCGGGGGTTCTGTGTTTCCAGAATCAAGGTTGAAATTTTTATCAAACATTAAGGCTAGCAGATCAGTGTTATTCTTGGAAGTAGGCGCAATATTGTTTTTGCCGTCGAGTAAAGGTGGAAAATCTCAAGATGTGAAATTATTTCCAATCCACTTTGGCAATCCTCAAAAGGACCTAGAACCGTTAGGACAGTTAGAAGCCTCTGGCGCATTTTACCATTGAAATCATTTGTTGTCACGTTTACTAAAATTTCGTGCATCTACAAAGATGGTCCGAGTCTCGACCGAGAGATTACTTGGCCAACGACGATATGCGCGTTTTTTGCAAGAAACAGCTCGAGCACATTTTTTGCTGAACCAAGATTTACTAGAGGTAAACTCCTTTTGGGAATGGGAAATTGAGTATTCCATACCAACTAGGATAGTTTCAGTGATGGAGTTGGCGACAGAGGAAGGATTGTCCGAGTTAAAGCCGACTTCTTGCCATGGGAAAGATGCAAACAAGTCGCTTAATTCTTCCCAGTTTGCAGAGTTTAAGTGCCAAATCCTACGGGGCTGTGTCTAAGAAGGAGGTGGCTATGATGCGAGCGAGAAGCTGCTACAAGCTTGTGATCGGAATTTAAAAGCGGTGATGTCGCAGTGATTTGATACCAATTTGGAGAATTTGTAAGGAAAAGGTCAAGTAGATTAGGTTGATGGGTATCTACATCAGCAGTTTTAACTAAATTTATCAATCTATTTTGCCATAAACATAAATAGATATAGAAAAGGTCAATTTAACCACGTTTGTTGCTAGTTCGATTAGGTAAAACAATTATTGTTAAAATTTTTCTGTTATACAATTTAGTAGCGGCTGTTGAAGTCGTTTTATCTCTCCATAAAAGCAACAACTTTAAAAAACTAAATTGACTTTTTTGCATGTAAATTTCGATAATGACAGAAAGTACACACCATTTGTTTACTTAATGCCAGAAGAATAAAAAGTCATTTGTAGCAGCATAATGGTTAATCCATAAATTCGCTTATGAAACATTTAATTCAAATTCAATTTGCTTCTCTGATAGAATGAAAAGGTGATGCATTAGTTTAAATTTTCTGACGTATTCACGAAAAGTTCGCAACTTTATTGTAATTAACTGGCTTAAAGCAAATAGTTTCTGTGCCATAATACTCTCAATTATATATATTATGTATTAGGGATTCAAACTGAAATGCTCTGAATGACCAATTTCCTAAAATTATTTGGAACGTGGTAACTTTGGAAATTGAAAGGCTGAATTATTGTTGTAGATACACTTATAGTGGACATAAATAAATGTTATTTTATATGGTTGTTATAATGTTGGAAAAAGAACTTTCGTTTTATGCGATAATGAAAAGTGTGAGAATATATGCATCAGGTGTTCTAAATATAATTTATACAATAAAAGTAGAAGTTATTCACATTTACTAAACGAGTGTTAGATTATATCTTGCGTTGCTTAAGTAATAATATAGCAATTGAGAATTAAGATGTCATTAAGTCTTACGAAAAGTAAGTAATAATAATACAAAAACGTAACGTTGGATACGAGAATCCATTTGGAATTGTTAACAGAGTAACTTTCATATTAAACTAGAGATTCCAGGACTTTTTTTGGATTAAATTTCTAAACTGAATTTAAAATTTTGGCTAAAAATTAGCAATTTTCAGGGAGAAGAAAAAATCTTGATTTTAAAATTAAACGTTAGATTTTTTCCCGAAATTTGTGCTCTGCAATAAAAATTTCAACTCTAGATAACATCATTTCTAAGCTGTACAAAAAAACTAGCACATTTAGTTTCGCCAACCATTTCAACATGTTAACACTTTCTTCTTGAGTCGAACAGATTAAAATCAATTGCGATGGTCAGCAAAATTAAAGTTTTGTCGTGTCATGATGCAATTTTAAAATTTTCATCACCATACATTGTTTGTCAAGTGTTTAAAAAATTATGGTTCTATAGAAATCTAACATACAAAATGTACATATTCTTTGTTGTTTTTCTGCATTATTTAGCTTTTAATTGGTCTCTCTTAATCGACCGGCAGTAACCATCCAACATCCTTGCATTCAATCCGCCCTGATAAAGTTTTTCCAACAGTGGAATGTTCTGACTAAATATTTATCCATTTTTATCACTTAAGAGACTCTCAGAGTCCCCAAATCCAATTCCCGAAAAATATCAGATGTGACTCTAAAAAATGAATCGTTAGCCTCATATCCACAGCTTTATATTCCAATAAAAGTCCGTTAACTAACTCTGTAGTGATCTCACTCTTATGGTTACCCAAAAAATTTTCGACTTGAGCATCTTTATGTTGATTTTTCAAAACATTTAATTTTTCTTTAATTAACGAGACTTTTATTAATTTTCTTCATTTGAGGCCAGGCCAGTACTACTACATCAGGCAGCACTCATTCTGGAGAATTTCTCTTTAAAAATAATAATCCACTTATTGCAATCCATCCCCTCTGCAAATTTTTGGTCAAGCTTATTCTGATCTGGAGTTGAGAGAGTCGTCTACCAGAGATCTTTAAAAGTTAATTGTTACACATTTATGTGTTCAGAAATTAAAAATGCACTTGCAGGCCAAACTTTCTTGTAATCGTGATTTATTCCGTCCCTAGTACCCTACTCATGTAAAAAGTATTTACATTTTAATGACGAAAAAACTTTTAATAAAGAATTAATATTGTTGGGTGTTATTGGTTCGAAAATTAAAATTTCGTGAATTATAAACATTTAATTTTAAACTTAATTCGGAACACTACGATTATGATTTATTTAACTATCAAGATTATCTAACTATCTGAATAACTGACTGACTTGAGGGAAAGACGTTCGTGTATTTATACCGTTCCGATTTCTAGAATGGATCTCCGTACAGATCAGTGTATCGCTTGCGGAAACGTCTAAAACGCTTATCTGCCGTATGATTCATTCTCGAGGCCGCTTTGCATTAACAAATGTTTCCAGAGAGTTCCTTACAACACACAATTACCAATACAAATTTTACAACCACACTTCGTTACAATATAATCATGATATTATGTTTTCTTTCTGATATAATATCTTAAGTAGTAATTAACACATGAACCTAAATAAAAATTAAAATTATTTGGAGACAGTACATCCTCAAAAATGAATTTTAACTTGTCACAAGAAAACTAGGGGTGATGGGGAAAAAATAAGTGCAGTTTCATGATAGGGTTAGTTAGTTCAAATACGATTACCAACCAAAGCTCGTGTGACAAAATTAGTAACGACCAGTGTTATCTACAAAATATACCATCTGAAACTGATTCGAGAGAGATTTTCAGCCATGGGTATACCCTTGAGGAATCGCTATCCATATTTTTACGCCGCCTAGGTGTATTTTCATGCATATTTATATAATATTTTCACGTAAGATAAATTAAATCGACGCAATGATGCTAAATTCCATTTGGCCATTGAAATATCATCTCGTAAAATTGGTAGAATTTAATGGAAGTTTTATGTTTTGCAAGTTTACAAGCCTCGTAAAATGGAAAATAAAGGTTTCTACATTATTTATATAAAAGAGACAGTTGGATATTAAATCGAAATATATTTTATGTAATGCTCCAATAAAATCAGCAAATGTTTTAACATAACCTTTATGAAAACCATATTTTGTATAGCTTCAAATATAGGATACGCTTAAACGAGTCTAAAAATAATAGTGTCACATCAAAATTCTTTGCCTGTATCAACTTACCGAATTAAAAATTTTCATGTCGATGATTATTCTTCACCTCTTTCTTACTACTAAATACTCTCTAAACTAAGTATGAGCATCACTGTTACAAAACTTCAACTAGTTGCAAACAATCACTCTTACTTCTCGAGTTAACACCATACCGACCACAATTGATTTACAAAGGTGAAATGCGACACTAATAGTTTGACTCATTTTAGGTTCTGACCAATAAGAAACCCAAAATTTTATATTACACGACCTGGTAGACTGTATGAAGTAAAAATATTATTGAAGGTAAAAAAATCGCGTTTTTGTAAGAGGCACAGACAGTACGGTACATGATGTGAATAAGTAGAATTAAAAGTGATGATGTGCGGCAGTTCAGATGGTAGTAGCCTGGCAAGTGAAGGGTCCCAGGTTCGATCCCCGGTCGTACCAAACCAACTTTAATTCTAATACATTTTCCGAAGTGAGATTAGAGATCCACCACAGCACTCACACAGTGCTGTCCTATCACAAAGTGCCATGCTGGACAATCTATCGGATTATGACCGACAGCTGAAGACGGTTGGCTGTGTTGTCAGGTTGGCTGAGCTATAGAGTAATGGTATGATGTGGTGTGTAAATGGATTAGAAGTAGTGTTAAAGTGCAGAAGCTCCGATGGTGAAATAACTCGCCCGCGAAGTGGACGGTCCTAAGTTCGATCTTGAATCGACACTAGATAGTAAATTATTTTCGGTTTTTCTAACCTCTCCGTTTCTTTTTAAAATAGGAATTGGTTGAAAAACAATAATATCTACATTAAAAACAACGAATAAGATCTTAAAATAACTGAAACTGTCTAAGAGGCTAAAATGGAATATCCGAGAAGCCACATTTACACGCAATTGTCCATCAGATTAATAGACTAAAGAATTACATATTACAACAATAAAACGCGTACTTCCATTTGTCGTGAATAGGACTTCGTTATCATTTGTTCAGCAGGCCATTGTCATATTTAACTTGTCATTCGAAAGTTGTTTCGATTCCGCCTTTAATTAAGTCGGCATGTCCGGAGGGACTTTTTCTATAAAATTACTTTTGCTGTTCCTGGGAAAGATACGAAGCTTCTAATACCTGAGGGACCTTTTGAATTCTCCAGGTTAAAAACGGCCAACAAAACAATTGCTTGTCCACGGAACGTTTCCAGCATTTGTTTTTCGAGAAGATGCGGCAAATCCTCTTAGGCTATATTGTACTGTGTCTATTTTTCCCCTTTTTTATATTGTGACTAAATTCTAAATTGCTCTTTAAAAAACTCACACATATTAACGAGAAAAGTAATAATTCCTAAACTCGATAAAATGCTTTAAACTGAATATCAAGAAATCAGTGGATTAAGACGACGAGAAATTGATAGATTAAGGATCAATTTGTCGATTTCAACTGACCATATGAAATAATCTGTCTTGATTTGAATGCTCGATATTTTGGTTCAAAGTGCATTCAATGTTGATGTTGATTTTAATTGGTAAAAATGAAACATAATGGTACGCTTCTGAAGCAAATCCTAACATAGATTGCTTCCAGTTATGTTAAACATAAGCGATTAGAAGAGATAAGTTTGCTGAAAACTGTTGTTTTTTTTTGTGAAACTCTAGAAAAGAAGCTTATCATTAATTTGGAAATGAAGCGCTGTCAATTGAATGAACCGAAGCACTGCACCTATCCATACTTTATCGCTGATTACGATGCTGTGAAGGAACAGATGGGCAAAACAAGGACAGGACAAATCGATGATCTTATGATCTCAGCCAAACTAAATCCGTCTCTTTGACATTTCAGAATTTAGTCTTCATAGTGAACTCTTATTGACCGGAAATATTATGTTTATTAATTTTATTTAATATTGCTTCGGCCCAGTTTGGAATTATTTAGAGTAGTTTTCTCGAAAACCTAATCTTCAGATGTTCCTTCTTGATCTTCTCGAGGAGATGTACTGAGACAAATATTTCTTTTAACATTTGGTGCTTTTCTTTGTTAATTTAGAGCTTTAGAGTGAGTCATCGTGAAAATCTAATGTAATGCTTCTTTTAGGTTATATTGATAACAATTTATATTTCTTACAAATGTTTCTCTAAAATTGCCGGAATCAACAGATAAGTCTTCTACTAAAATTTAGCGCTCTAAGTATAGAGTAAGATTTCTCAAAAATGTAACACCTTAAATTATTCATAGCTCGCTTTTAAAAAGTTTTAAATAAGCTTAAAAAATGAGAGTACAAGTAATAATTTACTGCTTATGCCAAAACACAAATGTAAATGAATATCCTGTACAGTGTGCAGCTCTGCGCTTTTATACACATTATAACATTAAAAGAGTTTAGAGCACTAAATGAGTATCACTACAATAATTTTAGAACAATAGAACAATTTTAGATAACTTTTTCTTATGAACTGCCCTAAATTAATTTCATTGGAATCTTAAAACATCAAATCAAGAACTTGAGAGGGAACTATGAGTTTGCCTAAGAATTCAACACCGCATAAAGTTTCTTCTTAACATTTTTTAATAATTAATTTTTTTTATGTGTTGCTTTTAAAATTTGAGGTTGAATAATAGCTTTCTTGATAATTTATAAATTGGTTCCCCTAGAGTTCTAAGCGAGCTAGGACTTCAGAACTCCCCGATACTTTGAAATTGTGGATTTACTTGTATTTTTGAAGTCCTCAATAAGTTCGAGAGTTACACAGTCTTGTGATTTTAAGAACACAAAGGAATATGTTTAGAGTAGAAATGAGTTTCTTTAAGAATTATGCACTCCGTGTTGCTTATTTTATAAAATTTTAAATGTCACCGATAGGAACTAAGACATCCCAAGTCTTAAATGATTGAGATGGTTTAGGACTATTACTGGATTGAGTTCAAGCAGCGAACAAGGGTGATTACATGCCCACCATGTTCCGAAGTTTGATTTACAGGCGGTTGTATTGTGTAGAGTGAATGGTGTGCAATTACACAGGAGCGGGATGTCCTAACAGCGCTCACTGTCCGGCCTCTTTGCATCCCGAAACGAGTATCCAATTTTACTGTCAGGTTTCGACTGTTTACCGTACAGCAACCATATTTAATTAATAAAAAATGACAAAGACAATTATTTTTTCAATTTAATTAGAACTAAATTGTTACAGGCAGTTTCGTTATGAACTGGTCTTTTAACAAAATATTATTAAACCTTACTTTGCAAAGTTGCTGTTAATAATTCAGAAATTCTGGATAGATAAGGCCCCTAGATCAGCGTTTCTTAACTTGCGGTCCATGGCTCTGTACAATGGACTTTTATTTAGTCGTTACCTATTTGTGGGTACGACATGAAAGGTGGCTCGCTCCACAATAACGGGCATATAAAATTGTAGTGCGTGATTTTTTTTAATCAGCAGACGCTTCTGTTGGGCCCATGAGCTTTTTTTTGATCGTCAGAGTTACTGTTGTGATGATAAACTTATTTTTAGTTATCACGAATATTCAAATGAAAGGGTCCGTATGGTTTGTGAAACTTTAAAAGAAAGTGGTGCGCGACTACTGAAAGGGTAAGAACCCCTCTTAGTTTTACAATCAGTAATGATGCTCCTGAATAAATCTGGAAATGGTTAACGCATTTCTAAGACAGGAATTCAATTATGTATCTAATAAAGCTCATAATTAAGAGACCGTTGAAATATGGCGCTGCATTCTGCCAGTGTTGGTGGAACTCCAACAAAGACAAATAACAAAGCGCATATTACAAGCAAATATGAGTATATAACATGAACAACGCTAGTAAAACAATGCAATCCCTTGGGGAAAACCGAACATTACAATCAACAGCTGACTGCAGCTTTCGCAATCAGACCCTTCCGCCCAATACAACAACGCGCAAGCATGTTGGCATTGCGAAATGTTGTCGGTCCAGTTTCCTCCTCTCTGTCATCCGAATAAAAACCTACCTTTCTAATTATGGTGTTACCAATAAAACGCATATGGGTCCGGGACTGCTTTATTTCTATTGGGAGTGTTCTATCGATTTTCATAGGGTTGCGGTTACAGTTTGATTAAAATGAGGATTGTAGAGTTTGTTTATGTCACAAACTATAAATTTGCCACTTGTTTGTTTGAACTTTAAATGGACTGTTAAAAACAGCAAATTTATTTCACTGTATTAGTTTAAAGTCTTCATTGCCACGTTATTTAGTTGGATTCTTCATCGCCTGTTTCTTGTTTTATACATTTTTATCTTCGCGTGCTTGAATGCTAAACTATTCAACATTTTTGCAACCTTAGAATTTTTATAGTATACAATATAATAAAATACATACTTCTTCCGGGTTGGGACTTTGATAAAGAACTGCTGAAAATGTTCGACGGCTCGCTCATCATCTTGGGGGGACAAGGGAAAAAACCAGATTCAAGACAGAAGAATTTCCTCTCTTGTATGGTTGACTTACTGAGTTATCGGACATTCCTTGTCTCTTGTATCATTTTTATGTTGTTGGAAGAGTTTCATCCTTCGTATAGCTGACATAAAGAGCAATCGTGCACTTGTGTATTTGAAAAACTAGTCTTTGTGTGATTTTCATTTCGAAAGTGTTTCACCTCCGGCATGGTTGAGGTGCTGAGTTACCGTGCTCCACTATCTTCAATCTTTGTATTTCATTCCAGTCTCTGCAGATGAGTTTCGCCTCCGCCATGGTTGACATATCGAGTTAAAGTCGGTTTAACAAGAAACTTTCTTCGACTATTAATTATTTGGCTTTTATAGACCTTTTGGGGGAAAAGTGTATTCGATTGCTAAGTCGCGGATGTCAAATTATTTTATTACCTCTCGAACTGTCAAAGAGTAAAGACGTGAAAAAAATTGTGTATGTTAAGCGTTTCAAAGCAGTCTTTTTGTGTCTTCATTCAAAAGGTCCACGCACGTCTTACAGTGAGGCTGCTAAATATTTACAAAAGTCTGAGACATTCGTGAAGAGGTGGGTTGAATCCCATAAAGCCAACAAAACTCTTGACGATTTTCTCGACAAAGGCAAATGCCGAGTAACAACAAAACAGCTGGATAGTCATCGTACAGCTGTTTAAGCGCAAACCTACTCTACGGTTACGTGAGTCTGCTCTCTGCGTAAGTCAAATCCAAGCAAGCTAATAGAGGAGTTGACGCCTGCATAAAGACCATCAGAGAGCGTTTGGCTGAGGAAAGCATAAAATATCGGAGCACGAGGCACAAACCGTTATTTTCGGAGATCTACAGGAAAAAATGCAAGGACTGAACTGCCGAGAATCTCGACCGCCATTGGTCCAATGTAATGTTTTCTGACGAAGCGTCATTCTGTGCATGGGCTCCAAAAGTATGCTTTGCGAGTGATTGCTTCAGCGAACAAACCGGGATTGCATCCGCATGTAATTAAATACAATCTTCCACACTTAAGACGTTACGAAATTACTGGTGATACCAATTCGGACTCGACTTCATTCAATTTGAGATGGTTCGAATAATCTGGAAGCTTCATTTAATATCTTTTATGCTTCTTCTTCTAAACCATCAATTTATTCAATTGTTGCATTAAAAAGAAATAAATAAACGTTGAATATTTATTGCCTGCAATTTGGAATTTTTCTAAAATTGCCAAAAATGTTGGTTCATGTTTTTTAACACATTTTTGCAATAATGAACTTTAAGGAAAACAATGGTGAAACTGATAGATTTTCGTGGATGTCGTTACGTAAAGCATTTGAGGTAAATCGTTTAATTTCAATCTTTATTTTCGATAATAGAAATACGAGCATAAAACACAAAATAATACTAATAGTAGGAAGAACAAGAAACAGTAGATACCATAACGTCATTAGCGTGGCTCCATAGGCATACAAGATCGCGTCGTAGCAACTAGGAACTATCAAAAAACCATTATTAAAAACCCGAGAATAACCAATGATAATTGTAGAATGTGTCACATGACGGAAGAAAGTATAGAACAAATATTTAATGGCTGCCCAGTACTAGCTGGACAAGAATATGTACAGCGACACGACAATACTGATTCTTGGGACAATTCGTGAAGACGATTTGCAAATTTTGTCAGAAACTGATCCGTTTACCAAATCTTAAAATTGTTAAAGATTCTTATGATAGATATGTCAAAAAATGTTTCTGTATTTAAAATTTTGCAAACGAATCGGCGGGCGATCTCTAGCTATTTCCAAACTAAGATTAAATATTTAGGATGCATACGTTTTTCTCATAAAAAATTAATTATTTTTAAAGTTCCTTCGATGGTTTTTTTAAAGTATGTACTTTCTACTAAAAACAATTAACGACTCTGCAAAATATTTATTTTCGCAAAAACAATAAAATGCATAAACTGTTGATTTATAATTAGGACTTCAAAACAAAATATTTGTGCGATACCGTATATTCTCTGTGTCATAATGTAATTGCGTAAATAATTAACTCAGAGTTCATACATTCAAATATTTACTCTATATGTTATTTATTTTACCTTTAACTCGTTCTGAATCAATTATTTGATGAAATTTTATAATATAATGCTGAATATATTAAAAAGAAATCGATGTGGCAAGCTTGAAAACTCAAAAGATTTTCTTTCTTGTGATAATGATTTTAAATGCAAAATCACCACCAAGTGACATAAGAAATCAGAATTGATAAAACCACGAAATGTATTCAATAGCTCTATTAACGATAAATACAACAAGAGATATTAAAAATTCCACAATGTTTCTATAAATATATGCTATGACCGGACCTGGTTTCGCCTTTCAGCATTGTTGGCGGTTATATCACTAGTCTGTTTAGCCGTTGTTGTGCTGACAAGCTTCATGGATCACAGACCCCTACGAATATTCTGTCTAATCCGAATTCTCATCCAAAGCAATTAGAGGTGTGTCCAGAAGACCTAGCTGCTCATTCGTAAGTGTAAATTGACTCGATTGTAAATATTTGCGAATTTCTATGGCTTCCAAGAAATTAAGTTTTTTAGTATTACTGCAAATATGTAAATACTTCTACTGTGTTAGCGCTTGTAAGTTTTTGTTGTGCTTCTAATAGATGCTTTGCAAAATTTGATCTTTCTGTATGTTTATTTCTAAAGGCAGCATGTTTACTGTATCTAATGTGAAAATTGCGTGATGTTTGACCAGTTGACCAGTTATCTGGTTTTTATAAATTGAATTGCTCTGACTGTAATGCTACCTACATAGGTCAAACATCACGTAATTTTCACATAAACTGATACACCAATCTTGTCCCCTAAAACAAAGAAAGATTAAAAAGTACAACAAATGTTGTTTTAACTCGTTTCGATAGCTAAGAGAGCAGTATGTTTTTGAAGATGATAGCTTGGATATCGAAATGCGTTAGAACAATTTTTGTCGTATTTTTCAATCTTTCTTGGTTTCAGGGGACAAGATATGTATGTAATTTTCGAAGATAACCAAGGAAAAGTCCATTCCACCAGAAAAAGGAAATATTAGGTACAGTGAGGGCTGCCTTCAGAAATAAATATCCAGAAAGATCAAATTTTGCAACTTGATTCTCTGCACTAATCGGCTTTTTAGAGGACACTTTTATTTCAATCTCCACATTTTTTCTTAATATCGACTTAACTCTTCAAGGTTCCTACCTTTATCTTGACATTTCGGGGAAAATAGTCGTGTATTGGACTAGCAACTGAGAAAATGGATTTTGTAGTTGAAATTTTGATTTCAATCTCAAAACGTTTTTTCTTGGTATTTCCAGAGAGGCTTTAATTTGAAACCTTCCACTTTAATCTCGAAATATGTACTTAATAACACTTTTACTTTTGTTAAATATAATATCTATTAGATTGAAGAGTTTTGGTATTATTTCTTAAATAACATAAATCTACGTGTTCACGTGTTAAACTTTATTGTGATCTTGACGAATAATTCTCAAATCTCTACCCTTAAAGCTTTGCAGGAGACTGATTGTTTGTAGGGAAGATTTAAATCATGAGACTAAGACCGTGGCGGCAAAGTCAGGAGACTGAGACCATGGCGGTGAAATCAGGAGACTGAGACTATCGCGATAAAATCAGAAGACAGATTTTTTTTTCTTTCCGAATAATTTAACAATTGATGAAGACATTAAGCAATAATATACCATAATACTACCCTTAACGTTAAATAATTATTTGAAACCTAGTATTTAAAAATACCGAGGGTCCGTCCCTGGATGGCAACTAAGTGAAACGTGTTAGCGTGGTTCCTGAATGTGGCATAAGATTTTTGAGTAAATATAGTTCCAATTTTTCAAATACCCTGAGAAAGTGTTACGGGTGGCAACATAGGACGGGTGAGAACTTTGAGCAAATACACTCGAGACTAGTCAATGAATAGGAAGGAGAACAGTACCGAGAGGAGCAAACCTCAGAATAGCCGATGTGGGTGAAGCTCTTATCGCGGTACTGATAAAGGTGCCAACATGATAAACGTGCTGTTTACACATGATAATAACTTGCGATAGCACTTGCGAGAGCGACTTGTGAGAGCAAATATATTTATTGACCATACACGAAAATTTCTACCTCCAAATGTACGACTTGCACAACCGACTTGCAGACAACTTTCAACAAATTGGAAATAAATCTGAACTTGCCTATAGCGCTCTCTACGGTTGTTTACACGTGAAAGTAATTATAGCGGCAAGCACTTGCGCAAGTTTTACGACTTGCTCTTAGAGCACTCTCAGAGACTGTTTACACTACGCAAGATCGTTGGAAGTACTCTCAGACATCGACTTGCGATAGTTTTACTTGCTCGTGTAAATGGCACATAATAATCTTGACCGTCCAGCAACGAAGACATACAAACTAAACAGGACCATACTCGGCCAGTCTACAACAAATGACTAAGGAAAAGAAGAACATCAAAGGACAAAAGCTTACCAAACCAGACCACGATACTTCTACAGAAGAAATACAAACAACATCCCAGAAAAGTAAAATAACAATAAGAACAAAAACAAAAGCACTGGAAAACGAAAAGGAAGTAGAAATGGATGAAATGAAAAATATGTTGATTGAGCTGAAAAAAGAAATAAAAAAAGACATAACACACATAAAAAATGAAATAAGGAAAATCAAACAAGATACCAAAATGATAAAATCAGAAATAGAATATAGTAAACAGAAGATAAAGTAGCTTAAAGATGAAGTTCCTAAAATCAAGGAAAAATGCGAAATCGAAAAAGAAAAGATTATTGAGGAAGTGGGGAAAACGGAAGAGAAAATTGAAAAAACTGAAAAAGTTAAAATACGCAACAACTTGATAGTCATTGATGATAGGACTGAGAGTGCAAATGATAATAATCTAAGAGAAATCATACAGGAAATTACATAAAAGGAGTATGACTCATTCACTAAAATAAAACAGGCGTTTAATAAAGTTGCCCAAGGAAAACATGTCGTCGAACTGGAATAATGGACAAATAAACACAATATTTTTAAAAGAAAAGTGGAAATTGAAAGAAACAAAGATTTATATAGATGCAGAACTAACATACAAAGAAAGGGAAATACAGAAAATAAATAGAAATACTGCAAAAGAAGAACGAACCAAAGGAAAGAGAGCAAGGGTTCACTACCAAAAAATAGATGGTAAAACACTTAAATGGAATCAGACCAAACAAAGACTAGAAGATTGCACAAACCACCCTGATAGTTCAAAAAACGAAAGGAAAATTTGGATATGGATCATAAAACTATAACGAAAAGGAACAGAAAAAGGACAATTGAAAAAGGAAGTAGGAATTAAAATAAGAATAGAAAAAATGGAAACAAGGAAAAGAAAAATATTAGGGAACAGAAAAGTTTAGAAACTAACATGAAAGATGACAGAGCAACAGAAGAACGGGGGACTCTTGGGTGCGAAAGGGTGATGACCTACCAACCTTAAACATTAGCATCACAGAAACAGAAAAAAAAATAGATGGACAGCTACAGGACAGAGTCACCGAGGAAGGCCAACCAGCACATGAAAAAGAATCACAAATGAAGAATTAAAGAAGAAAGCAAAAACCTGGAAATAAATAAATAGATTGGCTAAGAACAAAGTGGATTGGAGAAATTTTGTGCTATGCTCCGAAAAGGAGTAAAAGGACCTTATATATATTTAAAAATACCAAACAGTGCCGTTGACATGGGGACTTCGCAACAGAAGCATGAAGCATACAATATTTAACTAAGAGATTATGCACAACCAATCATTAGAGGTTGATAGGTGTATGGATTAGTTAATTAGTTAAATTAATTATCGGCGCAAAATGCAACAAGGGCATAAACTGTCCAATTAGTATAAAATTACAATTATTGTCCTATTCCAGTGTGACACTGCGGATTGTCTCTGAGGCTTATACGCCATGTCATGTTCACAATGGTCGGCATGTGTTGCGTTGTCAATAGCGATAAAAACCTCAACACAAAGCAAGCCTTTATTTCCGCTATAACGTTGTTTTGAGACTGTGCGTCAATAATTCCTAAATGCATTAAACGGAATTGTATTATTCCCGAGGGATATTACAAAAGTTGCTGGCTGATTGTTTTGCGATCTTTGTCGAACGAAAGGCCACATCTCTGTCAATCTGATTACCTTAGAATTTATACTTTTATTGTTCCACTTGTTTTATCCAAACAGAAATCCCTTTTGCTTTGTCGTTTAATTGTCTTGAATAATAATTGAATGAAAGTCAACTGTAGTTGTTCCCGGCAGACGAGCTATGTGAATTCATTTACGTTCTGTTATTAAGAACAATAATTATTAAAACTTGCTTTGAAACATAAAAGGGACACTGGTTCAGGAATCTGCCTACTTGAAAAAGAAATATGAAAACTACATTAATCTGAATTCCCATCCGAATCTTATCCACAAGGTTCAGTTGTTCATTCAAGAGTGTAGATTGTTGCGACTGTAAATACAGTAATCGTGTGATAGCAAGACCGCAAAGATCCAGCAAAAATATGAGCGATTTTCGTTATCAACAAGATTGTTTAAATATGACAGCAACAAAGGATACAAGACATTCACTCATATCCGATTTTTTATTATAACCTGTCTATAGAGTTTTGCTGTATTTCCAAATTTTTATGGCTTGAAATTTTGATTCGAAAATTTCGATTTAAGATGCGAATGTTCCAATTTTTTCCAAAGTCTCAACTCAAGGTTTCGATCGAAAGATAGCTGATAGCGTGAAATGCGATCTAACAGTAAATTTACCCAGATCTGGGTGTAACGTTAGGCTAGTTTAACATTAACGTTGCGTGTCAAAAATAAACTCAAAAAATTAATAACTTCCTTAAAAAATTGCAGATGAGCTTTTTCAACCATATACCATAATTTTGGGAACTTTCTTTCTTGAAACATAAATATCATAATGCATCAGATATAAGATAAATCAAAATGCAAAATATTATGTAGGGAAAAGTTTGCAGAACACAATATTAAAAAGTTACATTCCCCGAATAGAAATAAGAAAGTGAGTCATATTTTCCGATCCGAAGGAAAACCCTTAGAGACAATTACCTCATTCCAGATTTCCATATGAAAATGGAGCGACGTAAAGTACATAATGTGCCCATATCTGCCATTTAAAAAACAAGTTGTAAGCGTCTAATATCCAGGAAATGAAACCATTAGAATACCGCCATATCCGACCGTTACATGGCAAGAAACGACAGCGGGTCCGATCGTAGAGATGTCTCTGAATAAAGTGAAACAATGTAAAGAGGAATCCCCGGGAACGATTCGCCGGGGACTAATGCCTTTGGGTACCGATTTCGGGGCCAGCCATGCCATTATCCTAACTCTGCTTTTCCATGTTCTAAGTGCATTGTCACACAAGCCAAAATCGAAAACCCGTGGCCGGGACGGACATATTACACACCCTCTAATGAAGGAGCGTAAATATTTAAAATTGAAGGCGATGGCGGAGCTCCACTTAGTTTTCGAGGAAAATTTGGTTGCATAAAAATATTTGCATAGGGAACTAAAAGGGAAGATAATGGCATTAGCTCCCTTCGATCCAGCATTTTAAAGTAATCTGCTTGTGGTTAGGTCAGTAGCGTGCAGTGGCATTCGCCGATGGTTAGCAATTCGATATTTCAGGTAGGCAAAAGTAAACTTTGGAGTAAATTGCTATTTTATAACTTTCTATTCTTTTTGAAGTGAAAACTTCGCTTAACGCGCCTAAAGATAGGGAAGAAACGCGTGGATTTGCCATATCTGTTATACACGTATATAGGTTTTGCGTTATCAAAAAACGCTATTTGAACTACTAGTGGATTGCTCTACCACTGCGTCACTCCAAAATATTTAATTAAATTTCTTAAAACCTTTCCGACATTCAGATAATGCGGCACCGGATAATTCGACGCCGGATAATGCGACAACCGAATAATCCGATAATCCGAAAAATTAGTACATTGAAAACATGTTTTTTTGAAATATCTTGAAATTTGTTATATTATAGTTTTAAGTTTTCACTTCTGTCGGCCGTTCCCATAACTGCCCATTTTTTCTTACTACTTTAGTCAACATTCCAACTGACATTTTAATAATTATCCCAACAATTTGATGACACACACATTTAAACAGATATTTTATACGCATGAAATCTTTCCTCTATATATCAATTTTTTTTTCAATATTTCCAGTTTGAAATTTATTACTATAAGCTTATACTTGCGTATCCATTTGCATGAAAGAAAAGAAAGGATCCTTAGCTCACCTTTTTAAAAGTTCAAAACTTTTTTAGAGCAGTCGATTTTTATTGTTCCTGTCGAGATTTCAAATATTTAAATATGCATTTCCAAAATTTTGACTTAATTTTGAAATTTTCGACATTTTTCGACATTTTCCTCTTTGAAAATTCCAACTGCTTTAAAATTGTGGCTTTTTCGTATATATGTTGATTTTTTTTTGGAAAATTTATTTTTCTGGTAATTTGTTTTTATTAAAAATGGTCTTTTTTGAAAAATTCAACTTTTTTGAAAAGTTTCTTTAGAAAATTTAAATTTATTTCAATATCTTGACTTTATCTCGAAGCTTTAATTTGTTGGAAAATTTTATTTATTCGACTGTTCTACATTTAGTTTTGGAAGTTTTGATCTTTTTTTTCAAAATTCTCATTTTATTTATTGAGATTTTTTCAAAGTTTGACTCTTTTTGAATTTAATTTTTTAAAACACTTTAATTTGTTTTGAAAATTTGATTTTTTTGCAAGTTGTTACCTTTGAAAACAATGATTCACCTAAAATGTTTGATTTTTTAATTACACTTTTTTTTCAAAATTTTGACCTTCTGAAAATGATGACTTTTTGGGAAAATTTGCTTGTTAGTTTTTTATTATCAATCTTGATTTCCTTGAATATTATTTAAAACATTTTGGCTTTATGTTTTGAAAATTTCAAATTTTTCATTTTTCCAATGTCCACTTTGTCCAAATTTTACTTTTTTGTAAATTTCACCCCTTTCGCAATTTCGCCTTTCTATTCGATTTTGATTTATTTCCGAATTTTTTGGAAATTTGGAAACAAAATTTTGATCTTTTCTCAAAATGTTGACCTTTTCCAAAATTTTGATTTTTTTATTTGATTATGTTGAAACATTGTTATTTTTTTGAAATCCTCTACCTAAAAATTTTCGAAATATTGGGTGAATGAATATGACTCCGCCCTTTCTTGTTAAAGTAAAAAACATTTACGTTTTTAGAAAATTAAAAAAAAAGTTTATTGAAAGTATGCTCCATCCGCAGCTACAAACTTCGCCAATCTTTCAGGTAATTTACGTATTCCTTGACTGAAGAAGTCCTAATCTTTTGAGCTTATACAATTATCAAGACAAATTTTGATACTTTCATATGACGTAAACCGTTCTCCAGTAAGATCGGACTGCATCATCCGAATAGGTGGTGATCCGAAGGAGCTATGTCTGGTGAATATGGCGGGTGGAATAACACTTCTCAGTCCTGTCCGTCTAAATATTTTTTTACGACTCCTGCGGTAGTGATTTGGCATTGTCAGGTTGAAGAATAATAATAACCATTCTGGTTATTTTCCTTCTATGGCTCGCTTCAAACGCATTAGTCGCGACCGGTGAACTTCTCCATTAATAATTTCAGAGGATTTCTGTAACTCTTAATATACAACACCTTTCTGATCCCACCAAATGCAGAGCATAACCTTGACACAGTGAATATTTCTTTTTGGCAATGATGGGCCGGGTTCACCTGGCTTCACCCAAGCTTTTTTGCGTTCAGGATTCTCATAATGTATCCATTTTCCATCTCCTGTAACTATTCGATGCAAAAATCCTTTTCTTTATTGTCTTTGAAACAGCATTTCACAAACGGTTATTCGATATTCCATGTCTCTTTTTTTTCAATTCATGTGGAACCCAGTTACCAGTTCTTTGAACCATTCCTATTGTTTGTAAACGCTTTGCAACAGTTGAACGATCAACATTTAATACTGCAGCTAATCCTCTGCCAATCCTCTGCCAATATTGCTTTTAATTCAGCATCTAGAAATCTTTTGATGGTTTTCCGCGTTCTTTGTCCTCAGTGCTAAAATCGTTATTTTGAAATCGTCGAAACTATTCCTTACCAGTTGTATTAGATGAAGCATGCTCATCATTAATGTCCACAAGCAAACGATAAGTTTCTGATGCAGTTTTCTTTGCAATAAAATAATGAAATAGCAATTCCCGCAATTGATGCTTATTTGAAACGAAAACCTACATTTTCAAAAACGTGAAAACACTTGTTGCTTACACTTCAACCAAATATCACATAATGCGTTAGATACCTGACATTCAGTACTATCAAATAAAAACGACCATTTATTAGTACACGCAAACAATACTGAAAAAAACATCTGTTAGCGAAGGCCGGAGTCATATCCACATACCCAATATATATACTTTCTTTATTTTAATTTCCACCTTTATTCAAACTTTTGACTATTAGCCAAATTCCATCTTTTTTTTTGTAAATGTTGAATTTCTGTTTAAAAATCTCCACTTTGACTTTTATGTAATAAATTGGGCTTTTAATTGAAAATTCGACTTTTTTTAGAAAATTTTAACTTTTAAAAATTTCGACCCTTTATCATCAAAATTTCGACATTTTTTGGACTTTTATTTTAAAATTTTAGCTTCTTCCGAAATTTCCAAATTTTTCCAAAATTGCCACCTTTTGTGAAAACCTTGGCATTAAAAAACTTTTTTTTTAAATCTTGTCCTTTTTCTCCTGTCTTCTCTGAATTTTTGTAACTCGGACCTTATGAAAAATTTGCCCATTTTCTGAAGGTTTTGAATTTTTCTTGAAGAATTTGACTTCCTAAATTGCAATTTTTTAGAATTTTAAACGAATTGAATAAAATGAACTCTTACTTAACTTATTTTTCACTTTAAAGCCTGGCATTTCAAACAGTAATAAAACGTAATGTTTCAAAAAAAGGCGAAATTTAAAAGAATTTTCGAGTTGATAGAATTTTGAAAAAAACAGTACGAAACAAAATTTTGGCTTTAAATTTAGAAATTACAATGTTTAAATTGAAATGTGGAGGAACATTTTTTTTCAACATTTTGAGGTTTCTGATAAAATTTTTGACATCGTTTCCGAAATTTTGCCTTTAAACTCAAAATTTCGCGAGACACTTTTGTAGAAATTTAATAGCTGTTTTGATCTTATCTAATCCCTGCATTTCAACTTTAATCTAAAAATGTTATTTTTAAATATGAAATTTCAGCTTTAACCTCCAAACTTCGAGAAAATGTTTTTTTTACTAGGATCAATTTTCTTCAATAATGTATCTGGCATTTTCACGTGAAAACCAAAATTTTAATTGTAAAGTTGCAATTTTAAGAAAATACATTAAAAGAAAATTGGGCACTTTTGGGGACCGCCGACAACTGAAAACTAAAACTATGATATAACAAATTTCAAGATGTTTCAAAAAAATATGTTTTCAGTGCACTAACTTTTCCTATTTTGGGGATGTCGGATCAGCCGGGTGTCAGATTATCCGGTGCCGGTTTAGGTGGTGCCAAATTATCTGGATGTCGAATTATCAGAGTGTCGGAAAGGTTTTAAGAAATGCCATAAAATGTCTGGAGTGGCGCAGTGGTAGAGCAATCGACTAGTAGTTCAAATAGCTTTTTTTGGTAACACAAAACCCATATATGTGTATTAGATATATGGCAAATTCAGGTGTTTATCCCCTATCTTTAGTCGCTTAACGCGGCTAAAGAAGTTTTCACTTCAAAATCTATATTTTCGCTTCTTATTTTAATAAAAAGTAGAGATTTGTAAAAATAACTTTTAAAAGCCGGTGATTATTAAAATATTTTATTGAAATCAGAAACTTTCAAGTTCGGAAATTGAAATAAAAATGTAACTGCGTATATTTTAGGTGGTTTTTAATGCCAATTTTTACCAGCCTAAAGGCTAAATTTTGTAAAATCCTATCTTGGTGATATCTAGTATAACGGGGAACATCTACGTAAAATTTCATCTTCCTAGATCATTGTCTGTCAGTCAGTGCTTCGAGATTTATTTGAGATTGTTATTTTCAGATCGAAATGGCACATTTCTGTTAGCAATTTTCAGTTTAGCCTTAAAATGTTGAAGTTTTTCGCAATATTTTGAGTTAAAACTTTCTTTTTCTAAAAGTTCACGATTCAACTCAAAGTATGGAGCTTTGCCAAAAAATTTAAACTTAATTATATTGTAATATTAAGATTTCGACTTCTGCTTCCAAAATTTTGGATTTAAACACGAAACTTCGACTTTTTACTCAATTGGAAATTGAAATATGGCGTTTCCTTTTACAAATTTCTAGTTTTCTTGTTTTTCTAGTATTTCTCTAAATTTCCCTAAAATTTTTAAGTTCAAAAATGTTAGTATCTCGAGAAATTTTCATCCATATATATTTCGAATTGTTTCCAAATTTTAAGCTTTTCGAGGAAGTTTCAAAATGAATAGCTGACGTTTTTTTTAACATTACGAAGTTGATCTTAATTCTTGTGTGTCCGCAAATTTCAGCGACAATGCTTGACAGTATATTCAAGAGGATAAATAAGTACGATTTTCTAAAAAAAGTTAAATAAAAAGTTTTAAGTTTCTGAGCTACAAGCTGTCAAAGCAAATTTCACCGACAACGTTTGTCAGTATATTTAAGAGGATAAATAAATCGATTTACGAAAAAAGTTTAATAAAAAGTTTTTAGTTTCTAAGTTATAAGCTGTCATCAAAGTTGTCCAAGAAAAAAAAATAACTTCAATTATAACTCCATAACCTCTTTGCTGATGGTGTCAAAATTAAAAACATATTATTAGACTATTAAGGCTTACTGTTTCCCAAAATTTTAGTGAATACTGGGTGGTAGTTTTCTCCAACCACCTCCCTATTTTACTAATGAAAACTTTTTCTATGGTCGTTTTTTGGTAAAATGCGCAGGACCAAAAAAGGCAACTTTATTTCAAACAACTTTTGTCGCCCTGTAGTTAATGTAACTGTATAAAAATGTTAAATAAACACGCAAATAAAACGATTAAAGTATAGAAAGGCACCAGGTCCAGATGGAATATGCAACGAACTCATCAAGTGTGGCGGGAAAACATTGTGCATATGGATTCACAAACTATTCAACAACATAATTAACAGCGGAAAAGTATCAACCGAATGGAAGGAAAACATTTTGGTACCAATACTAAAGAAAGGAGACGGGAGAGAACCAGAAAACTATCGAGGAATCAGCTTATTAAATACCATGCTAAAGCTGTTAACTGCAATAATAAAAAATAAGATAGAAGAAAGATTGGACATAGCCGAGTAACAACAAGGTTTCAGAAAACCGTAGCACTATAGATGCGACTTTCATCATAAGACAAAGTCAATTGAATACAAGCCCGCATATATATGTTATGTGTTTCGTAGACCTAAAAAGTGCCTTCGACAGAGTAAATCGGAATGACATTATAAAACTATTACGAGCAAAACAAAAATAAGGCTAAGATTATAAAACTAATTAAAACAATAAATGTGGATAACAAAACAAAAAAAGAATGCCAAGAGGAGAAACGAGATACATAAACATAAAGGGAGGAATACGACAAGGGAACTCGCTTAGCCTGATATTGTTTAATATGATAATGGATCAAATAATCCACCAAGTAAATAAGAGAGAAGACTACAGAATGGGACCACACACAATTAATATAGCATGCTACGCGGACAACGTGGTATTGGTAGCCAATAATGATAGTGATAGTGATGATCTGCAAATACAACTTCATATATTTAATATGAACGCACAAGACTACAGCATGCAGATTTCAGCGGAAATAACCAAGTGCATGGTAACTAGCAAAGGACCACGCAGATGTAAATTGGAATTGGAAGGTAAAATCATAGAACAGGTGATGACTTTTAACTACTTGGGAGCTGACATCATCAGTGAGAGAAACCTGAAGTTAGAAGTAACAAAGCAAATGATCAAAGCATAAAAGTGAGTAGCTGTCTAAAACAATCCATATGGAGAAATTAATTCATGAACCAGAAAGCAAAATGAAAGTATATAAAACAGCAGTGAGACCAATATTAACATAGGCAGCAGAAACAAGGGCAGACACAAATGGGACAAAACAGAAAATAAACAGTGTGTAAATGAAAATATTAAGATCAATAAAAGGCATAACATTAAGAGATAGACAAACAAATAGAAACAAACGAGAGGAATGTAACATAGAAGACGTCAACAAATGGGTGAAAACGAGAAAGAAAAAATGAACGGAACATGTAGATTGGATGAGATCAGACCTACTGGCAAATATCGCTAAAAAGAATAAACCATACAGCAAAAGATCAGTGGGAAGACCAAAAAAGCAATGGCAGGACAACATATAGTCAACAACAACAGAAACTGAATGAGGATTGGAAGAGATTAAAGAAAAACAGAATGCAAATTCCTTGCAAGACTTCAGAAACATATTGTTAAGGTGATTTTTTTTGTTGAGCATTTGAACAATTCGGTTAAAAAAACCTGCAGTTAATTAAAGATACACTCCAGCTTGTAATTTGCAGACTAAATATTATTTTGAATTTATTTAAGTTTGTAGAAAGCCCCTACCACCATTTGTCGAAAATACCCCGAGGATATCATGAATATGTATGTACATTTTAATATAACCTTGTGCAATATCATTGTCGGTTTTCCCCTAGTTCATTCAACCAGCTTGGGACGTATTTACTTATCAAAGTGGCTTGTTTTACATGTAACCTAATATAAATTTATATTAGATCCGTTACATTTTCATTTTAACACACTTTTTTCTGTTTTACATGGAAAATTTTAATGACTATTTATTCAGTTATTACATGTAAAATGCCTATTAGATTTCTTTTACGATTGACTTTTGCCTTACATAACATGACTTATTATTTGATACATTATTTAAGATAATAAAATAACTCTAAATTCAACAAAATAGTGGCGGCTTCGTTTAAAAACCTTGGGTTTATTAATTCTTACTCGACTGAAAAAAAAAGAGAATAACTAGTCACGAAAGGTTGTAAATCTTTTCTGTTAAAGTGATAAGTAAAATTTTGGCATAAGTTTACAATGGAAACTATTCAAAACAAGTTTGAAAACGAGTGATTAAATTTAAGATTAAAACAAAAATAAATCATTGATAAAACTAGTTAAGTTGGCAGGCAAAACTTTATCTAGTTCCTCGACATAGTGCAACCTAGAAGATTCATTTTATCCTGGTAATTATTCTAGCCAAAATAATCCATAAACGTGAAAATCAAAATCTTAAATTTATCAAAGAAGCCATAAAATTTGTTTACTATTTTAGTTATAAACTTGCAGATAAATGTTAACTACTTGCTTGTATACAAAATCATGTCTTAGACGATGCTCATATTCGATACTAATTTCTGTTTATGCGCTTCGAATATGAGACAAGTTTGTTGGTTTAACTTGTAGCGCAGGATTATACACCTTCATTATGGCGTTATTACTTTAATTAAACTTAGCGTATCCTAATAAGCTGCGATGCACGTACTTCATTTCTGTTCTTAATAACTTCACAATAGAGCTACCGCGTTTTAATAAGCTCGGATTCTCGCTGCATTGATGAACATTTACACCATAATTCAACACCTTTAACTAACGATACAACAACTAATGACCAATTGGGGAAATCGTTTTAGTAGAATGAATCATTGTCATTTATGTGAACGAATATATCTTAGTTCTGATGTGATTTGGCGTATAAAATCAATACCCAAAGAAATTAAACTCTGTGAACGTAATAGTTATCCTTCCAGGTGTAATTACAGTCCTCGTAGTTAACCCTAGGATTTGTAAATTGCGTCTGAAGTATCTTCTGTAGTGATTTGGCCGTACTCACCATTTCCACCTCGGCGAACTGAAAAGAAAAAGATATTTTAGTCGATAGATTCCAGCAAAATTTAATAATATACTGTACCTTTCTTTACAAATTTATTAAAATTAAAATTTTAATATTTGACATATTTAAGCTCAAAGGTTGAGGATCGAAAGCTAAGTCCTTTGAATACTAATTAAGCTCGCCCAATCAGTTCATTATGTGCTTAATTAGCAACCTAATACAAACCAACTGAAAATACGTAATGTAACGAAATAATTTATTTTTGCATTAAAACCGTTTTATTTCTCCAATTAAATATAACCTATATACATCAATCGGTACATGAAGGAGGGTATCTCGGTTAGTCAGTTGGGAGCTCATTGGTAACGTCGAAAAAGGCAGATTTGATCAAAGATTCTTAGAATAAAATAGTTATTGTATTTAAATCGTATTTATGTAAATAATTACATAGGGTCCCTTCGATTCTTATTAATTAAGAAGATTTTATAATACACAATATGTGTACTAAACAGATTCATGTTATTCATAATCAGCACATGTCATAAATATACTGTCTCAATCATAATGTCATAGTTTCAACTACGAATTCGGTTAGTACTGACAGAAAATAGAAAAAAAAAATGATTCTTTCAAATAGAGGTAAATAAAAGCTTCCTAACATGGCGCTACTGATCGCAATAAATGGTCTACGACTTTATAAGTCAACATATGTTTATCACGTTATTACCCACTTGGCAGGGGTGCTGTGACCTATGATAAGGCGGACTCACCATAGCGAAACATCGCTCTTTATGTAATTATTTCGCAGCATAGCCATTTTTATTTTCATCCCCCTGAAACTAACATGAAAATAATTACAGTATCCTTTCTCTTAACTGGCCACCTCCGCACCAAACAAGTGACTGGTTAATCCGACATCCACTACACGTATATTTCTTTCGGATAAAAAAAAATATTTCCAATGTATTTAATTTACAATGTGAATAAGCACATACAGAATGTACGTATTATCAATCCAAAAAATAAGAAACGCTGCTGGTAAACACAGATCTATTCGTTAACACATGGTATTCACAAGTATGTAAAAATATAGTGAATTCATTTTATTATTTTGGAAAACTGGGCGCCCGTCTTTAGTAAGCAATTTCTCAAATAAACAATCGATCCACAAAAGGACGATACTACGACAATTAAATAATATTTAATAATATGAAGACACTTTTTTAAATAGACCGGTTAATTCGTCGGCCGATTAATGCGCAGCCGGAGGGAGTATACTGTAATTGCATTTATTTACATTTTTGGTTTAGTTAATTAACCGGTTTAATGCAAGGAAAAACAAAAACTAAGAAATAAACAAACGTAAAATCTTATAAAAATTATTAACACTGGTCACCACTGATTTTATCACACGAACTCTGGTAGGGAATTGTGTTTGGGCTACCTACTCCCATCATGAAACCGTACTTTTTTTTCCAGCTTGTCCTACACGTAGATCCTTATTTTGTAAATAGAAAATTGTAAAGCTCTCTGGTATATTATTACCACCACTTCATATAAATATAGGCTTACCAAAAATTTTCTAGAAGAGATGGGTTTTTGAAGAAATGGATTTTTATAATTCAAAGAGAAGGTGGTGGTCAATATAATTCGTCGGTAAACAATGCACTGTTTAAAAAATGTGCCTCGGCATCATCTCTTTCTTTCTTTGATTCATAAACCTCACGTTTACAATTTTTTAATGTTTTCCCAAAATTTTGATCCTAAATTTACAAGCCGCAACTTTCTGTTCGACATATTTTATCTCGCTTGTTTTAATTTCAACATTTCGTTTCAATTTTTACTTTTTCTTAAAATGTCTTTAACAAAATCTAAAATTTTATAATTTTTTAGCCTTTTTTTTAACTTCGATTTTAAAAACATTGACTATTTCCTGGAAATTTACAGTTTGGATTTTTTGATTTGTTTTAAATGTCGTTAACAGCTCTTTATCAAAATTTAACGTTTACTTTTTATTGTTTAATTTTTGACCGCAAACTTCCAGTTTTGATTTTTCAGAAAATGTTGATTTTCTTTCGATATTGCGAACTTACGACATATTTGAAATGTTGATTTCACTCTCAGAATTTTGATTTTTTCCTGAAATTCTAAGTTAACACTTTCATTTTTACTTATTCCTTTAATTTTCGCAGTTAACGCAAAACTTAGTCTACTTCAAGAAACTTTATTTTTTTCAAGAATCCTACTTTTCTGCTGAGTTGCATTCAAATTTTTGCTGAAAATTCTACTTTTTCTACCAACAATTTTTATGTACTTTCAAAATTTCGAATTTAAATTTTCTTTTCGTAAAATGTTTACTTAGCACTCGAAAAATTTTCACTTTATTTTCGAAATGTTATAAAATTCGACATCTTTCTCAAAAGCCTTAGTTTAAATTTTCGACTGCCCTTTTATAAAAGCTAAATTTTCAACTTAAATTCAAAATTACGATTTTTTCGTAATATTTAAATTTTATTTCTTCAAAAGCGTCAATTTCGAAATTTCTATAACTTTCATTTTCGATATTTCCAATTTCAAGTTTTAAAAGATTTTTAACTTAAAATCTCTTAGCGTTCTTTCTCTAATTGCCCTTTAAAATATAAGATTTTAGAAAATGATTATATAAATTTAAAATATTTGATTTTTTATAAATTCTGCGCTGGTTTTCAAATTCCGACTTTTTTTCACATTCCCAAGTTTACACCTTCAATTGTTGTCTATAATGTAAAATTTCTATTTGAAAATTGAATTTTTCTAAAAAATTTCTCAAAATTTCAGGTTTACACAAAAAATTTATTAAATACATTTTTTCTTGAAGTTTTAAGTAAAATGTCAATTGTGTTTTTTTAATGAAAATTTAGACTTCAACTCTTGTAAACTTCTTCTCCAAAATTGCCTGTTTTAATATCAAAATTTTCACCTTTTTCTCAAAATTCCACGTTTACACTTTCAAAATTTATTTTTTTGGTTTTACTTTAATTTTCCATGTAAATTGCAGAACTGTGGGCTTCTAGAAGTTTTGGTCTTTCTTTTGAAGGGTTGAATTTAAATAACTCCGTGGGGAATACTTCATGGGACTGTAATACTGATGAACGACCGAATTCCCAACTTTCTAACGTAAAATTATTTTGTCGGAGGTGGATTTTGGAGACGTTTTCATGACCAAACAATTGAAATACTGATGAACTACTAAATGCACTATGTTCTAGCTAACAATGATTTTAATCAGAATCCTCCATGAGACCATTTGAATATTTTAGAGAAGATTTCATGGGAAAATAGGTGTAATACTATTGAACCACCAAATACCAAACTGTTTAAGATAATTTTGTAACGAAGTGTGGTTGTAGAATTTGTATTAGTAATTGTGTAGTGTAAGGAACTCTCTGGAAACATTTGTTAATGGGAAGCGGCCGCGAGAATTAATCATACGGCAGATAAGGGTTCTAGACGTCTCAACGAGCAATAGTTCAATCTGTACAAAAATCCTTTCTAGAAACCGGAACGGTATAAATACGCGGTCGTCTTTCCCTCAAATTTGGCAGGCAGTCAGTCAGGCAGTTAGTCAGATAGTTAGATAGTCTAATAGTTAAGTGAATCATTATTGTAGTGTTCCGAAATAAGTTTGAAATAAAGTGTTTACAATTCACGAAGTTTTAATTATCAAACCGATAACACGCAACAATATTGGCCTGTTTACCTCCAGGAGAACATTTGTAAATTTCAGAGAATTTCGTGACCAAGCAATTGAAATACTGCTGAACAAAATGCCCTATGTCTTAGCTCAAAATTATTTCGATCAGGATCTTCCATGAAAACGTTCGAGAATTTTAGAAAAGATATCATCGAAAAATAACTGTAGGTAATACTGATGAACCACCAAATACTCAACTTTTTAGTATAAAATTATTTTGCCTTTGATGGGCCAAAAGGCATTTGTGAATTTTAGAATATATTTCATAACAAATATATTTACCAGTTTTTTCCATCTTCGACTTATATTTCAAATTCTGAACGTTTCAGTAGATTTTAATTTTTTCCGAAAGTTTTAGCTTTTCCTCGTAATTTCGAGACTAAACTTGAAAATATTTTAAAAATTCCAAAATTCTGATTTTAAAATTGTAAGTCACCTTTGACATTCGTCTTGGAATTCCACATTAATTTTTACACTGAATTCATAACTGTTAAACTTTATTAACGATTAAAACAACAACTAATATTATTAAAAATTCCACGATGTTTCGATAAATATTTGCTATGACCGCAACATCGTGAACATTTTAATATCTGTTGTTGTTTTAATCGTTAATAAAGTTTAATAGTTATGAATATTGAACAATTCCACAAAGTAAGGGTTAGGAATGTTAATTATTTTACATTAAATTTTTAAAAGTTAAAATTCAGATTTATCCTTCAGGTAAATCTTTTTTCTATCATTTCGAGTTTAAAATTTAAATTTCCACTTTTTTAAAACTTTAACCCTGAAAGTTTTTCACAAATTGGTTTATTTTTGAAAGTTTCTATGCTTTACCGTTATTTGCAATTCCGCGTTTTTCCTTTTTTTTCTATGATTTTGACTTTAATAACAGATTCAGAAAATGCTTTGAAACATTTCTCATTTCGTACAGAAATTTCGATTGTTCTTTACAAAATCCTCAATACATCTAGAAATTTTTACTTTAAATTCACTTTTAACAAACGAATTTTTCTCGAAATTGCGTGAAATTAAATCGAATTATTTCTTACAAATTTAGATTTTTTTGTTGGCCTTGGCCCCAAGCCCTCTTCTAACTGCTCCTATGGTGTCAAATTCATTATTGGGCCATTTTATGTAGACAGAAATAAAAAATTATACTAAACAAACAGCCATGCATTTTAAATGGGATCTGAAAGACTTTTTTCTCGAAATTGTGCAGAATTAAATCGAATTATGTATATCTTATAAGTTTCGAGTTTCTTGTTGGCAAGCTCCTCAAACTCTCTTCTAGCTGTGCCCATGGATTTAAGACATTTATATAAACAATGTGCACTCTTAAGTTGCTTCTAAGAAAAAAACTGTGAGAGGGCTCCCCGCGGCTAAGGGTCCTTTTGCATGGTACAATACTGCCCCCTCATAACTACGCCACTGTCGGTCGTAGTTTCTTGACATGATCTGATTCCGGAATATCTATTTTTTTTTTATGTTCAATCCAATTGAATGAGTTCCATAGCTCAGAAGTTCTATAGAAAAAAGAGCCTTCGTAGAAAGAAGTCCTCACTGCGTCAAATTGGACCGCACAGGAATTTGCTGGATCCGACTGTCTTGTACGCCTCAAAAAACTTGCCCTTGGGGAGATCAATCCTATTAGTTCCTTAGCTATAATATTTACGAGTCATTAACAATATATGTTTATTATATTTTGAAATTATACTTCTGTTAACACATCAGCTGCAATAAATGTTTAACTAAAAACTCCGAAACCGGAGGAAAAAGATTAATAATAACAGAAACATGGGGCGGATGAAAAAAAAGTTAAACAAGCGGTAGGCTCATTGACCGTAGAGGGAGTTTGCAGCTTTGCGAGTTTTGAAATATTTATTGCTTAAAAGCTTGTTTTTAACCGGCTTTCCCCAGAGGTGTATTTTATACATTCCAATAAATTGCCTAATTCGTTTCATTCAATTTGTGTGATTTAATTAAAGTAACTTTTTTTGGGTAGAAAAAACAAACCAACATAGCAATTCAGTAACGCAAAATTGGACACGTCAAATTAAATGTAACTGTTGTTAGAATATATAGCGCAATCTATAAATTTAGCTATTTTATTGACATTTGATGATCTAAAAGCGGTTTAGTTTGGATGTAAACGTTAGTTAGGATAAATCTTTTTTTATTATTTCCGTCAACAATTTTCCATTTGAATGGAATTTGAAATTAATATCAGTTCAAATTGTAAGGCGGTAACATAATATTACTGAAATAGATCATAGAGATGCCTACTTTTATGGTAATAGTTCGAATACCTAAGAAGAGAGGCCGCTGTCAAACTAAAGATTCCACTTTTAATTTTCTCTATGATTATTTACATCGTATAAAGAGTAGATTTGTTAGGAATATGATATTTTGGATCTGGATATGAATATATTCCGAATATTATATCGATTTCGGTTACGGATTCGAATATGAAATTATTTCGGATATCCGATTGTTTCGGACATTATTTCGGTTACAGATGTCTTTAAAATATGTACTTTTGTTGACCAGAAAAACGTACTCAAGTTATATATGCTTAATAGAACGTTAAAAAATGACTGAAAAACAACCCATAAACTATTCCAATCAGTTAAGAAGCATGAAATTTTGCACAAAAGTTCCTTATGCAGGGTCCGCCATTAGTACGTAGTAGACGGAGGATAGCTCCTGTGCCTGAGAAGATATCAAAATGAAATTTTGTCCACTGCTGAACATCTATAGGAAGCATATTTTAAAATTATTTTCATTTTATTGTACCAATCATATACAGAGTGTTGATATAAACTTCTTTCCTCTATTAGGAAAACGACCCATCAAAATCCCATAAATACTATATTATTTTTCATTTTTATAGGACTATCCAAATATGTAAAAATATACAGGGCGGTCTATTTAAAAAAATAAGTTTATATCAACACGCTGAATATGATTGATACAATAAAATAAACTAATTTTAAAATGTGCTCCCTATAGATGTACGCCACTGGGCAAAATTTCATTTTGATATCTTCTCAGGATTAGGAGCTATTCTCCGTCCACGCACTAACGGCGGACCCTGAATAGCATAGGTGAGCGTTAAGAAGAGATTTTTAAAAACTCCTCCTGCACGGGTGTTAAATAGGGAACAAATATGTGTATGGAAGTTCCTCAGTTTGAAATATGAAAATTGGTATTCAGATTTCAGTTTATAAATAACAGTTGGTTATATGAGTGATCTTGGCAATTCATCCCCTTGGGGATAATCTACTTAAGGTAATACTAAAAATTCGTATTCGAAAGTATAAAATCTGCGATCTTATGTCGATTTCAGTAGAAAAATAATTTTAAATTGCAAACAGTGCGGAATATTTTGAACAAAAAAAAAAAACGCTGATTAGTCACTAAATACAAATATCTTGAGTTTTAGAATCTATGAGGGAAACAGGTAATGGTGCCTCGGAAATTTTTTAACCAAGTTCTGTTTAGCGTCGTGTCATTTTTTCCTTCTTAGGAGCAACAACCCTCAAATAATTCGGTATTGGTATAAGAAAGATAAGTACTTGAGTATTTCTTTAAGCATACACGTAAAATTTTGAAAAGTTATCACAATTTTCGAAAACATGTCGGAGTTAAAAAATTCGAAAATTTGAAGTCAAAGTTTTTAAAAAAGAAGTTTAAAAAAAGCCCAAAATTCGAAAAAAATCGAGACTTAATAAAAAACGATAAGAATTTTCAAAGAAGTTCGAACTCTTAAAAATGAGCAGCAAATTGCTGTTATGACCGCCGATGATGCAGTAATGCGAAACCTGGTCCGGTGTTAGCAAATATTTATCGAAAACTTTGTGGCATTTTTTAAATTTTGTTGCGTTTTTATCATTAATAAAGTTTAATAGTTATAAATATTAAAGAATTCTACGAAATAAGGGTTGGAAATGTCAATTATTTTCTCGAAACGTAAAATCCGATTACGGAAAGTTATCAAAATATAGAAAAATGCTTCTAATAACATGCTGTACTTTCCACAAACTCAATACATCGATTAGATTTTCTCTTTCGAATTAAAAATACAGCAAACAGATAAGTTATAACCCGAACGGAAAGTTGTAGGAGCGAGAAGAAGTACTTGACAATTCGATAAAATTCCAGAGTTCGAAAGCACGTCATTAAAATTTGAATCTGGAGAGAAATATGGTTATCCGATAGTCGTCGAGAAAGAAAGACACTCTTAAATCTCCCAACTGTCCAAAATTTTGTCGCACAAAAGAAGGGCCAGTTGCGGATCGGTTTTTCAGCATCATCCCCTGAAACTTCGGATGCAGCAAAAGAGGAAAAGCCCCCGAGCATCGCAGAAAATAAAGGATAAAAGCGCGCTCCAGTAAGGAAAACTTCTTCAAGACAAACTCAATTTGGATTAAAGTGTTGCACAAGAACTATTAAATAGCGCGGCCGAAATATAAAATTGGAAAAGAGGATTTGATATACTTTTTATTGAACGCCAATCATTTCCGAACTTTTAAAAGATATCTCTGGAGTTTCGTATTTACTCTGGAACTTTTATTAGAAACCTTAGTCGGCTTTTAATGATTTAGATTGTTTCCTCAATAAACATGCTTTTATTTTTTTAGGTCCTAATATACTTTAGGAGAGCGGGGATTTAACAAATGTTTTAGGCGAAAAGTCCTTTATCTAAGAAAATAATTTAAAGTAGTTTCCAGGAATTTCACCCAAAATACATGAATGAATTTTGGTGGTTGTGAAGTGTTACCATGCTTACGTTGTGATTTCTCTGAAGTCACAAAAAATAATCCTAACTTATAAAATAAGTTTTTATTTGGGAGGCACGATTACAATCGCGGAAATCGTACATCGTCACTTTTCCAATAATTTGATTATTAACTTGTACTAAGCATTTTGAACAGAGCTCTTGATCAATATAAATTTCAAATATTTCCCTTACAATATTTATTTTTATTTAAATTTTGACTCGAAATTTACGAGAAATATTTTTTCTAAATTTCGTAAAACATTTTTCTCAAAATGTTATTACAAGTTTTTTGAAGATTTTAAATCCAATTTTAGAAACATTGGGAAATAGTCGAATTTTGGATAAAAACTTTAAATTTAAGTAGAAAATTCTAGAAACATAAGTCGTTTAGTTAAAATTTCAAAAATAAGACGAATTTTTGGAAACATGTTAAAATTTCCGGGCCAGTCAAAATTTCTATAAAACATTCAAAATTATACGGTCCAATTTTGAGAGGAAAAGTAGAATTTTGAGTATAAAGTCGTAATTTGGAAAAAGATGAAAAAAGCTTTAGGATAGAGTCGAAATTTTTAGAAAGTCAAATTTAATATACAAACGCGAACTCCTAGAAAAACTTGAATAACATCGAAATTTCGAGAAAAAGAAGATTTTCGAGGCAAAAATCAATAGTTTTGAAAATCCAAACAAAGTTCGAAGAAAAAGTCAAACTTTAGCGAAAATTCGAAATTTCTTGTAGTCGAAATATCGAAAAAAGGGCAAATTTGAGAAACATTTTAGGTGAAAAGTTGACATTTTTAAAAAAAGTCGATATTTCTCAACTGATTATTTATTTTTTAAAAAATGTTTCTTGCGAGTCAAGGACAAGTGCCTCCCCTCCTTCTCCACTGTGACGTTAGAAAATATCCACTATAGAGATAAACATCAAAATTTTGAAATCAAGTTGGAATTTGAAAGTTCTGGAAATTTTGTCTTTTTACAAAGATTTCAAGATTAAAAAAAATATTTTGCAAAATTTCTAGATAAATATTATTCTAAATATTTTTACCTTTTTATCTACAGATTTACCTCATTTCGAGACAAAGGCTAATAGGTTTGATATACAAGTTTTCAATTTAAAAAAAAATCGAACTTTTCAGGAAACGCTCAGTGTCAATGTTTTCAAGAAGAAGAACATTACTTGTCTATCATTTTAATATAAAATAGAAGAAGTATTATTCCTAACAAGTAGCCATGCTATGGGACTGTTATGCTTGTTTGAAATAAAATTCTTGTATCTTGAACTAAAAGGTTTGGTGATGAGACACCGGATGCGTTGTTATTTCTTAGATTAAGGGAGATTGATGGGGTCAATAGAGTGTGACATCATGTGACAAGTTCCGACTTTTTTTGAAGAATTTTAGCGTTGTAAAAAGTTTCGAATATTTTCGCAAATTTTGTCTTTCTTGGAAATTTTGACCTTTTGAAAACTTGGATTTGAATTTCGATATTTTGCTGAAGAATTAGATTTTTTTAAAAATTTTACATTTTTGGAAAATCTTTTTAAAAATTTTATCATTTTCCTATTTTAATATATTTGTCAAAATTTAAACTTTTTGTAAATATTCTTCTGAAAAATTTATTTTATACAAAATTTCCATCCATTTCTGAAAATTTTGAAAAAAGTAAATTTTTCACAAGAGCAGATATTCTGAAAATTTTGCCTTAATTTGAAAAATTTTCGACTTTTTAAAAAATTTTACTTTTTTTTGACAATTGGACTTGTCAAAGCTTCGATCTTTTCTCAAAAATTTAGGCTTTTTTGAAAATGTTGAATTTCTTTCTCTAAGATTTCGTAATTTTTAAACCCTCTGCTGTTTGAAAATTATCATTTTTTTCGAAAATATCACGATTTCTGAAAGCTGCACTTTTTTTTTAAATTTAAACTTTTTGAAATTATAATTTTTTTAAAAATTTTGATTTTTTAAAATTATAAAATATTTTAGTTATTTCTAAAGATATTACTTTGTTAATTTTCAGGCTATTATTTTTCAAAACCTTGAGTTTATTCACACTCCTTAATTTGGAGTTTTTTCAAAATTTCATTTTTTGAGAATTTCGATTGTTTTTTTTTAATCGGGAATTTCTTTTAATGGCCGAATTTTATTTTGAAATTTTCGGCTATTTGAATTTTTTAGAAAATTTCGTCACCCATTTTTGAAAATTTGAATTTTTCTTTAATATGAAGATACACCAAAAAATTTGTTTTACTTTAAAAATTTGACGGAAAATTTTTCAATGTTATAAAATTGAAATCTTATTTTACCAATTTCCAAGATTTTAACTTTTCTGAAAAATACAATTTTTAAAAAAATTTCTCCATATCTTCAAATGTTCAAACTTTCAAAATGTCAATTTCTTTAAAGCTTTAATTTTTGTTTAGAATTTCGAAAATTTTTGAAACTTGGAAATTCCATGAAAATATTTACAATATTCAAAGTTACGATATTTTCCAAAATTTTACCTTTTTTCGCAAATTCTCATTGTTTTCAAATGTCTTTTTTTTGAAAATTTTAATACTTCTCGATTTTTTTAAGTTTTTTTTTGTGACAAGTTCGTCTTATTTTTTTTAAATTTAGACTTTTTAAAAACGATTTTTCCAAAATTTCAATATCTTTCATTTCGAATTTAAACTCGAAGTGTAGACCGTGGTTTTTTTGGAAACGGTGTTTTAAAACTTAAATTACCTTAATAAACTTGTATTTTAAAAAACTGTATTTTAACTTCAATTTTTTATATTTCAAAATTCGAGAATTTTTTTAATAAATTTCAAGTTTATCAAACTTTCTACCTTTTTCTGAAACTTCCCAGTTTTAAGTTCAAAAATTTTATTTTTCTGTTATCCAACTGTAAAATGAAAATTGAAAGTTTAAATTTGATATTTCAACTCTTTTAAAAATTACGAATTTTTTCGAAAATTTCGTCACTTTCAAACTTTGGAATTTTTGAAATTGCCGATATCTTCAGTTTAAATTTGTTTTAAAATATCCATGTTTTTTTTTAATCTCAGTTTTTCATAGAAATTTTAACTACCTATGAAAATTTTTTTCGACACCTTTTTTTGTAAATTTCGATCTTTAAATTTGTATTTATTAAAAATTTTCTAAAAATTTTGACTTTTTTAAAACTTTTGACATTTTGAAGAATTCCGTTAATTCTTTTAAATTTTGTCTTTTCCTATATATAATTTAATTTTTTTAAAAATTTGGCCTTATCTTCAATTTTTCAATTATTTTCGTAAATCCAGTTTTTCCAATATTTCGACATTCTTTAAAATGTCCACTACTATTTAAGGCTGCGCCGTTCATAACAATTTTAATTTTTCCAAAATGTCACCTTTAAGTCTGATTAATTTTCTGCATTTTCGTCGTAAAATACGTTAATTTTTCTCCAAATTTTGATTTGGATTGATTGTTCTCTAAATTTTGATTTGTTGGTCAAAAAGCTAACTTTTTAAATTGGTAACCATCAATACCGAAATAATCCCGGGATCCCGGAATGGGCTAAATATAATCTCTAAATCCCGGGATTAGAAATAAGGATCGGAATCGAATCCTCTACGTATGACACAATGTCCCACTCGATTGCAGTGACAGATCTTTTTTAAATATTACTAATATTGATGAAATCAAAATAAGACCTAAGGCGAAAGAAATGAATTTACTATTTATGCAGCTCAACTTGCAGATAATTAAAAGTGTCCAATACGCACAATGAAGTGTAAAAATGCATCCTATAGCATACCTAAAATGAGGGTCTTTAAGACTTTTACTTTTCAATAACGTAAGGATTCGAATGCAGAGCAGCACGAATGGGCGGTGCTTTAGTTATTAGAAATCATTAAAATTATTGAGTTAATGGCAGTTAAAACTATGCTGTTGCAGTAATTGACGTCAACGACCCTATGACATGAAACCATATTGATTGAAAAATTCTGTTCTTTTGAATAAATGAAAAGTAAACAAATGTATCCTTAGTATTTTTGCGCGCTTTCAAAATATTTCAACAAGTGAAAAGTTACAGTGGTGCATCTATTTCACAGTCATTATCAAATCATACACTTTTCATAGTTGAGGGTAATCTTTTTTGTAATCATCTTGCTTGATGTACAAAAGACAGTTACTGCTGCTTCCATCCAGGACTAGGCAGGTTCTTACTCTCTTAATGACTTAATTACGGGGGTAGTCAAGCTTTTTTTGTTTACCGCTTACTTTTGTACAATTTTGGCAATTAAATGTTGATATCGCCCACCGGGTTTATTGTTGTACGAAAGTAAATCAAATATGAAACGTAATTTTTATCATGTCGCCATTAGGGCTTCGGGAGTGTACGCATAATCTTAGACATGTTAGGTGGGGATATCACGTGACTTCCTGCGCTCAAGCGAATTCCGTTCTCGCCGTTCGTCAGCTGTAAATACAATGAGTGAGCAAGAGGTTCATCCGCACGTTGCGCAGCGCATTATTATTAAATTTCCTATAGTTGAAGGAATACGGCCCGCTGAAATTCTCCATAGAGTAGAAGCACAATTTGGGGACACTTGTTTGAAAAAAACTCAAGTGTATGAATGGCACAAAAAATGTTTGGAAGGACCAGTGTGAGTGTGGACAAGATTAACACTGTTCAACGCCTTTTGAAAAGTCATCGCCGTTTAACTGTTGGCGAAATTGCAGTTCAGGTGGGGATAAGTTTTGGGAGTGCTCAATCAATCATTAGATGAGCTGGGGTTTCGAAAAATTTTTGTCCGGTGGGTTCCTCGTCTTTTGACTGAAGAACAGAAACAACAACGTCTGGAGATTTGTCAGAGCCATCTTGGACGTTTTCAAAGTGAAGGTGATGGTTTTTTGCAACGTATCGTTACGTGTGATGAGACTTGGGTCCAGCATTACATCCCTGAATCTAAACAAGAAAGTATGATGGATTGCAGAAGAAAGGGGGAAGATGCACCTGTCAAAGCAAAAACTTGTCTCTCAGCTGGAAAGGTTCTTGTGACAGTGTTTTGGGATTTTAAAGGAGTTGTGCACGTCGATTTTCTGCATGAATGTCGTACGGTTAATGCTGTCGGCATGTATATCGGCGGAAGAGGCGCGAATTTTCGGTCAGAAATGTGATTTTGCTTCACGACAATGCTGCCCCCCACTCAGCCAATCTGACACATCAAAAATTAAGAGAAATGCATTGGGCAACATTAAAACACCATCCTTACAGTCCCGACTTATCACCATGCGATTATCATACCACTAGGAGGTGAGCGATTCCATGATGATGCTGCTGCTGTTAAGACATTTGTGCGCTTCACTTCTTTTTATGATGATGGCATTAAAAAAACTCCAATCTGTTGGGAAAGATGCATAACAAAATCAAGAGAGTATGTAGAAAAATAGTTAATAACTTTCATATAGGTTTGTATCTTGTACCAATAAATTTGGAAAACAAATTCCAGTTCATATTTAATTTACCTTCGTAAACTTCAGTCGCAAATTTTGAACGACTAAAAAAAAAGGTCATGACATTTAAAATTTGAATTTCAAAATTCAAAATTAAAAATTCGGAATTCAAAATTCAAAATTTAAATCACAAATTGTTTACTTCAAAACTAAAAAGCAAAAAAAAACTTTCACATATATATCAACTTGACGTTAAAAAAAAGCCCTCACCTACTCTTACAATTACCAGTGCTTACCTCAAAGCTCCTATCGCCCACCAAAAAAGCTTCAAACGCCCAATAGGCGGCGGTGTGGATCAAGCTAAGTTAGAAGTTCGAGTATGAAAAAGTTCAATATTTTATTCAAAATAAGGTCTTTCAAAATTTCGATTTTTTTTCGAAGATTTAGAATAGGTTAAAAATTTGGCCTTTATAAAAAAATTCCGAATTATTTTCAAAATATCATTTACTTGAGAAGTTTCAAATTTTTTTGAACATTTTGCGTTATTTTATTAATTTTTGATTTTATGTATGAATTTTGACTATTTTTACAATTTCACCTTTTCTTTAAAATTTTATTTTTTCTTAAAATTACTTAGTACTACAAAAAGGGTGTTTTCAGATTTCAAAAATTTCGACTCTTTTAAAAGCTCGAGCTTATAAAAAATTCGTCTATTTTTCAGAATTTAGATTTTTCTTAAAGATTTAATAGCTTGAAAACTGCGCCTTTTTCAACTTTTTTAATTATTTTGACGTTTCGTTTTTTTAAGAACTTTTGAATTGGTCTGAACATTTTGCGATTTTTTAAAATTTTCCATTTTATTTATCAAATTTTGACTTTATTTCTAAAGTTTGCGCTTTTCTTAAAAATTTCGACTGTTTTGAAAACATTGATTTCATTCAAAATGTTCGTTATTTTGAAAAATGAATACACTACAAAAATGCCATTTTACAAAATTGACTTTTTTAAAATATTGACTTTCTTTAATAACTTTTTAGTGTTAATTTTGTGATTTTTCTAAAATGTTCAATTGCTTCAAAATTTGGGATATTTTTAAAATTTTAACTATTTTTTTGCAATTTCGAATTTAAAATTTCAATTCGTTATAATATTTCATTATTTCTTTAAATTTACGAGGATTATAATTTTTTTTCAAATTTTAAAAATAAACACTTTCGCAAAATTTTGGAATTTTTAAAAATTTTCTTACTGTTTAAAAGTTTTGAATATTTTAAAAATTCAAATAATAGCAAATTGTTTATTTGACAACTTAAAATTTAAAAAAAAGCTATTACAAATACATATATAAACTTGACAAAAAAAGGTCTCACCCACTCTCACCTCCTATCGCCCAGCAAAAAGCTTCAAAAGCCCACTAGAGGGCGGTACAGGCCAAGTTGATTACCACTGCTTTAATATGTCATGTGATGGAAGGAAAATTGATTCTCAGGCCATAGCCTACGAATTTTATCTGATATAATTATTTGATTAAGTTGTCAATTTTGTAGTAAAAAAAGAACAAACAAATGAGGAATATTGTCGCCGATACTTTTAATAAAGTTTTTGTTTGGTTTGTTTAGTTTGTCACCATAATTATGTTATTAATGAAATTCATTCATTCGGCCATGAATGACCAAGGAGGTCTCAATTACAGGGATAGCGAAATAGGTGGCCTAACTGCTGGCCCAAACTTTTAGGGATCCTTTTAAATATAGAGTTCAGAGTTACTGATCAAAATGATTCTACCATTCTGCATACCTTCGGTTTCGGTTTCGTTAAGTGTGAAATCAGTAATATCACTTTCATGACCGCAGCAGAGATGATACAAAGTCATGAAATATAGAACTCAGTTGCATTCCGCCTTATGATAGTGCAGATAAATCCGACAATCTCAGACCGTATACTTCTTGTTACTTCACTAAAAAGAGAAAAGTCGTCGGAAGGCAGACACCGTATACTTCTCGGTGGTTATCGTGCATCATGTCGTTAAAATACAAAACAGCAGACGTCGCTCGGACCTCCTTGAGCCATTTCAGGAGCTCGACACGAAACACATTTAGCGCTGAAAAGGTAGACTGTGCTGACTCACACGCTATACAGTTTCGCTTCCGTTCCGACTAAAACCGAAACCATAAAATATTTTAGTTAAAACATTGACTGTACGGTTGAAAGGCAAAAAATATTCGTTGCTTCTTGGTCATGCTACATGTAAATCGATGTTCGATTAGGGATAATTTTGAAAATTCGAAACATATAAGAAACTGTTAGAGAAAAAAGAAAATTAATGAAGAAATTTGTAATTGGAGTAGTGAAATCTTTGTTAATGCGGCTAACATTTAAAGTAATCAAAATAACAAGTTACAAGTTTTAAGAAAAGAAAATGTAATATTTTAAAATAGGTAAATTACATCCACGGAAGAATTTAAATACATATCTTGTCCTCGGAAACCAAGAAAGATTAAAAAACACAACTGAGGTTGCTCTAACGAGCTCAGAGAGATCGAAGTATCTCTCTGAAGATGATAGCTTGGCTATCGAAACGCATTAGAGCAACCTCAGTTGAGTTTTTTAATCTTTTTTGGTTTTAGCGGATAAGATTTGTATTTCAAATTTTGGACCAGTCCGTTCCACCACCCACCCGCTCTATTCTAAATAGAACTGTTCTGTTCCGAAATTTTACTCTTTGGAGTTTCACGGTCATAATTCTCGCAGGAGTATTATATTTGAAAATGTCAACGGCTTGTTAATTTTGATTTTTTGAATTTGTTTTTTTTTTAAATTTTGACCTTTTCTAAAATTTTATTTTTTTAATATTTTTTTTCATTGATGTTTCGATTTTTTTCTGGAAAATTTTGATCTTTTTAAATTTTTCTCTTTTTTTAATATTTCTTTTTTAAAAATTTCGATTTTTTTTAAATTTCAGTTTTTGCCAAAAATTTTGTAATTTTTCAAAACTACGAGACTTGTTTGAGAAATTGCCCTTTTTAAATATGTTTTTTTCTGAGATATTAGACATTTCCAGTTACTCTTTTAGTTTTAAAAATACCCCTTTTTTTTAAATATTGATTTATTTTTAATATTAAACTTTTTCTGGAAATGCTGTCTTGTGAATTTAGATAAGGCATTTTCCAAAAAAAATGTTTTTTAAATCTTTGGCTTTTTTAAAAATTCAACATTTTTGAATATTTCCAGATTTATGTTAATGTCGACTTTTATTGCAAATTTCGACTTCTGTCACCATTTCAAAATGTTTGTATTTTTTGTATAGGTATTTCAACCTTTCTGAAAATTTAGACATTTTCAATTCTACATTACTTATTTTCAAAATTTCGTATTTTCTAAATTTTTACCTTTTTTAATATTTTTAACTGCACTTTTAAAAAATATTTCAGTCCTTCCTCGAAATGTTGTAGCCCCGATTTATTTTTAAAAAGTCTACTTTCTTTAATTTAAAAATGTTTGTATTTTTTATATCGGTATTTCATACTTTCTGAACATTTTGACATTTTTAATTTTACATTCCTTATTTTCAAAATTTCCAAAAAAAATCGTTTTTCGAGAAAGATGCATTTTCAAAAAAGTCGAAATTTATAGTCACAATTTGAATAAAATGTTAAAAATTTGACACATATTTTTTTAGATTTTGACATACATTATTTCCACTTTTCCTTGAAATTTTAATTGTTTTGAAAATCTCGGATGTTTTGAAAAATTGTACTTTTTTAAAATTTCGCTTTTCTAAAAACGCTTTATTTTTCTCTTTTGGATATTTCGCCTCTTAAAAATTTGACCCTGTTTTAAAATTTGGAGTTTTTTCAAAATTGTTAGACTTTTTGAAACATTATTCGACTCTTTTGATAAATTTTAACTTTGAAAAATTTCTTCACTATTATAATCCTTTTTTTAGGGCATCCACTTTTTTAAAAATTTCGATTTCGAGAAAAAGTTAAAATTATAATATCATTAAATTATCAAAATTTGTAGAAAAAATTGAAAATGTTATATTTTCCTTGAATTTTGATTTACCTGTTATACCGTACTCGGTATAAATTATTAAAAATAAAATAAAATAAAACGCGTAAATAAAGCGTGGTGAGTGAATGGAAGATAAGGAAAGGAACAAGCGGGTATATGAAGATAACCACAGCTAAAACTCGCTCCACACACACACACACACAATAATTAGAAATGCTTATTGGCAACACTGTCCAACAGGAAAATTGCAAATGTCACTAACCGAGTGTTGGTATCATAGACAAGACAAGTGACAGATGGAATTGTGTCTCTGAACGCGAGATTGCGCCAGAGAAATGTCAAGTAGTGTACTGCGTGTTAACCAATAGATGGTAGCACTGCGTGTCAGCCACAGAAGGTGCACTGCGTGTCAACCAACAGTTGGCGCACTGCGTGTCAACCACAGAAGACAATGTCACTGGTAAATACTAGAAAATGGCGTCTAACGGGTTTCTACACTTGCAACTAAACAAAAAAAAAATGAAATAAAAGGGGCGTCAAGTCGTCGACTCTGGAATTAGCTATTAAGGCGTTTGCACGCGGTTAGGAAATCTTCCAGGGGCGATTACAAGAAATATAAAATATTACTCGACAAGAGAATAAGAATTAATTCTTCGGACGAAACTCGAATTTCACCTAGAACTTGCTCGTTTTTAACAAGCACGTGGTCGTGTTAGGTCCACAGGACGAAAATAAACAATTCACAAATTGGACCATGCAGCACGATACAAATATATAATTCGGACAAATGGATAAAAAGAAATGCGCAGACTTACAGTTTTAGCTGGAGTTTTCGCCGTGGCACTATTAGATTAATCGGGTAAATAATCTTAAAGCAAATTAACGGTCGAAGCACTAGGCACGTGTTCGGAATTCTCGGGTAGTTGTTCTTCGTTCGGGGGTGGAACTCAGAGAGAGTGAGTCAAGCAAGGGTGGTTAATGACCAACCCTCCTCGTGGTGTTTTCCGTTGGTCGGGGACGATCGTGAATCGTCGGGGATGGAAATGTATTGGTCAGTGCCTAGTGCTTGGATCCATCTAGCGGCGTCAGAGTGAGAGTAAGAGCGGGAAACTTGAATTATTCCTGCTCCGGTATCACCTGACAATTTGGACTTTTTCTTCATATCGCATCCATCAAAATTTTGATTTTTTTTTTAAATTCTACACGAGTGGAAAAATTTCAGGGTGTAACTTTTAGAGGAAATTGGTCGCAGAGAAAATTTAAAAAAAGGAAATTGTCAAGTGTCAGTTTTTCGATCTGAACTTCAAAATTTTTTAGCGTCAGCGGTTTTTAACCACGTTTTTTTAAATTTTGAAATTTTTCTTTCACAAATTTAAACGCTAATTGCGATAAAAATGTGAAAAAAGCTGCATTTTTTTTATTTTAGAAGTTCAGATGCAAAAATTATACACTTGGAGGTACAATTTTCTTTTTTTAGATTTTCTGTATGACCATTTTTCACTCTAAATTACAGCCTGATATTTTTTTGATCCCTGGTTTTTTTCCACTAGTGTTATTTTACAAATTTCGCCTCTTTAAAGATTTTTACTAGAAAACTTCGGATGTAAAAATTAAAAAAAAACACTGTAAATTTAAAATTTTTCTTCTCCTTTAAATAATTCGACTTTATTCAAAATTGCGAATTTTCACCTTTTTCAAAACTTAAGTCCACTTTTTTCAATATTTCAGCTCTAGTTTGAAATGTTTTTGGTAAATTTAATCTTTTTTGAAAAATCCTAGTTTATTTTTTAATTTCAACCGTTTTTTTAATAAATTTGAACCTTTTTTTTTAATTTCGACATTTTAAAAAAATTGGTGTTTTTTTAATATTCTGACTTTTCTGAAAATTTAGACATTTTCAAATGTGTAGGTACATTTGTTTACAAAATTTCAAAAAAAATTCGATTTTAAAAATGGCAATTTTAAAAAAAAATCACATTTATAGAAAGCCAAAATTTCAAAAAGAAATTAAAAATTTGACATTTTTTTTTCTAATTTTGACTTATGTCAATACTCATGAGTCATAATTATTAAACTTTGTTAACGATAAAATAAAATAATATAATAAAATTGCTGGTATGACCGCTGATGATGCAGTAATGCGAAACCTGGTCGGGTGTTAGCCTATATTTATCGAAAACCTTGTGGAGTTTTTTAAATATTGTTCCTTTTTTATCGTAAAGTTTATTAGTTATGAATATTAAAGAATTCCACGAAGTAACTTTTGAAAATGTCAATTCTGTCAATACTTCTAACTTTTCTTAAGATGTTGCTTTTTCGATAATTTCGGATAATTCGAAAAATTCTACTTTTTTAAAAATTTCGCGTTCTCAAAAAAGCTTTACTTTTTAGAAATCTGACTGTTTTAAAATTTGGAGTTTTTTCAAAACTGTTTGACGTTTTGAGACATGATTTGACTTTTTTGACAAATTTAAACTATTCGACTCTTTTTGAAAATTATGAGGTTCCAATATTTTCCCAAAATTTCCACCCTTTCAAAATTTTGACTTTCCGTAAATTTTAAATTTAAAAGTTCCCATAGTTTTTGAATATTATTTTTAGGGAATTTTTATATTTACAGTTACTATCATTTTTTCAAAATTTTCAAAAAATATCGACATCGAGAAAATATCAAAATTATCAAAAATAAGTTACAATTTGGTGAAAAAATTGAATATTTTCGAATTTTCCTTTTTATTTTGACCAATTTGAAATATTTCGACTTTTTATTGATATCAATTCCATTGGAAATTTTGGTTTTTTCGAAAAATTCTACTTATTTAAAGATTTTGTCTTTTAAAGATCTTAATTTAAAACCTTTGACTGTAAAAATTTTGAAAAACAGTAACTTTCAAATTGTCATTCTCCTTTGAATTATCAGACCTCTTAGAAAATTTCGACTTATTTTGAACATTTCGAGATTTCTAAATTTCCACTTTTCAAAATTTCGAATTTTTGTTCCAAAATTTAACTATTTCTTGTAAACGCATCGTGCCATTGAGCATCTCCTTCACTACAACCTCCACCATTGGCGGTTATCATTCAACAGGTATAACGGTATCCGGACATTGGTGGTTCCTGCGAACGATGCTCTTGCCAAATTTTAACTGAGAAGTATGGTATTTCTCTTATAAGCAGAAGAACGTAGTGCTGAAATTCATTACAGACTGGACTTTGTCCTGCACTGTTTTGTTCCACAATAACGCTACTATCGCGCAGTGCCAACGGTCCTGGAACCGACTGATTTTCAAATTTTTAGAAAATCGAAGACATGGTTGAATTCAAAAAACGTTTAGACACCAATGAAGAGTTCGAGAAAACTCTCAAGACGTACTTGATCTTGTTGGCGGCAAAGTTCTTTGAACATGGAAATCTACGATATGAAAAATGCCCCAATTATTTTGGTTATTAGGTGGAGAGATGAGTAAGACTTTACTCAACTCTTTCAATACTTTTATTATTTTTATGTGAATGGGTTTATTTTTTATAAGACCTCGGAGGTTATAAAATAGCCTTCGTATAAATCAGTTTGTGAATTATTAATTGTGAAAAAAAAGATGTTAACCATCATATAAAAATATAGGGAATCCAATACCTTACCTTCGCGTTCATGGTACAAGGCTTACTTAACTGAGAGAAACTGCAGCTATTTTGGTTCGCCTTACTTCTGAGGTCTTAAGCTCAAATTAAATTTTTTAAACTGATATTTTGTTAGTTATAATTGACTTCAGTTTTGAACTCAATGATATAAATTAAGGTTTGAAATTAGAGAATACGTAAAAATATTTTGTAAAATGCATACGTCAAAATTAGATTAACACTGACTGGGCGCGGCGCTCTAATCAATAACGTCAGGTAAAACACACTACAGTGTTTAAGAGATTATAAGCTAAACTTAAGTCAATTAAAAAGTTCAGTAGCTCTGTGTTAAAATCTTGATTCCAAATATTTGCGTTCTTTACAGTAAAACTCGTATTTTAATATGTACAGTCTGGAATACTGAAATGAAACTAAAAAATAAATACGTAAATAAAAAAAATAAAAAAAATGTTTTTCGCCAAAGACTACGTTTTCACTAAATGCTTCCAAAGTACGAATTTGTAAATACAACTAAATTGAAAACAATTTTAAACGTATATTAGTGATAATTTTTGGTTTACATTTTTAACACGATTTATTAAAGAGATTTTTTCCATTCCGTCATCAAAATTTATAATTTGTTTTGCTTTATGTCGAAAAGTACTTTCTAAATCGAGAAGCGAATTGAAGATGTGAAATAACGGTGGAAAAAGCAATAAAGAAAATAATTTTATGTAGGAAGATGTATAAGCACCAAAACAATTTCAAAACTGAAATTTAGATGCACAAAAGTGTATGTATAAGGGAAAATTGAGGGTAAAACGAATTGGCAAGCGATTTTGCAAGACATAAACTTCATTTTAATATTCATGACGATTTAAATAAAATTTTTGTAATTTGTATGCCCGGTCATGTCGGCTATGAAACAAAGCAGCTTTAAGTCCCTATAAATTTTATTTTGATGTAACATTTGACGCTTATAAGGATTTACTAAGCACTAAAGTTTCATATAGAAATAGAAAAGCAATATAAGATAGCGCCATAAAATTTTTCATTACACTAAAAGTAGCTCGATATGAGAAAAACGATCAGCCATTATAAATGTGTCATCCCAGAAAGTTTTTCCTCGAATGTTACATTCTCCAAGAAGTCAATAAGTCTTTTTATAGGCCAGGAAAGTTCGACCAAGATGGAGGGAATCATTTTACTTTTATACGAGACGCCGATAATGCCAACAATAGAGGCACCTAATTAACTCAATAAAAACGTAAATGCGGTCTCAGATCAAAGCTTTTCAGGAATAACTTTATCACCATTAGCTCGCCTCATAATAACTTAGCTTTGCACTTAAGTCGTCGCAATTCAACTTGATGGTTAATTATTAAAACGGCGTAATGGCACGAATCACAAAGAAAATGAAATACCCAATTAGGGACAAGAGAATCTCGAAAAGACTAATTAAAAAAATTAGCACCGATCAAAATTATGCAAATATTAACGAACGGATTTCACGAACCGATGCTTTTTTTTACACTTTATCTCAACTTAAATTGAATTTTATAATTATCATTAAAAAACTAGGGTCTTGTCTGAAAAGATCGCCAGATTTGTAAAAACTGCTAGACTTTAGCAAACTACATTCATAGCATTTTGTGAAAAAAGTCAAATTTTGAGTCGAAATTCCCTCAAGGAAAGTTAAATTTTCATAAAAAGTCCGAATCTTAAAATAAAGCAGAAAGGCCATAGGACGATAAGCATAGTGAATCGGCCCCAGAAAGATATCTGAACCATTTTTTAAGAATGTGTTGCTACTATGAGATTCTTTGATTTTGCAAGTTTCAGATCTCTATCTATTTTAGTTTTTGAAAAAATCGAAAAAATTCTAAAAAAATCGAAAAATAGAACTTTTTTTTTACTCAAAAACGACTTGACCGATTTAAATAAAATTTGGAAACATTATAGAAATATATATAGGCTATATTCCAAAAAAATTGACACTCTATAATCATTATGTTATTTAGGAAAAACGGGCAATTTTTTTTCTAAATTATTTTTTTTCTTTATGATAACGCTCTAGAACAATTTTAAAACTAATTTCTGTTTATGTCTTTTTTGATGTAGAATACCCTTGCAAATTCTGAAACTGATCAAAAAGGTACGCCATATTGAAAAAAAAAACCGATTTTTTCATTAAAAAATTGATTTATATTTCAATTTCAGGAATATTGGGCTCAGTCTCAGAAAGTATATTCCTACTAATAGGGTAATTTAACTTTGCAAGTTTCAAGGTTTTACTTACTTATTTTTTTGGAAAAATTCAAAAAAAAACAAAAAATAAGAAAATATTTTTTTTGTTTAAAACGCGTAAAACCGGTTTCAATGAAATTTGAAAATATTAGAGAGGTATATGAACGCTTTACTCAAAAAAAAACTATCAGCTGCTTTATAACCTTAATAATAATTATTAGAGACGTTCTAGAGCAGTTTTAGAGTTAATTTTCTTGATGTGTTTTTTGATATAGAATAATCTCTCGAATCCTTAAATTAATTAAACATCGATTTATTTCAGTGTGTTTTATATCATTAAAACAACAGAAACAAAATATTCAAAAATATTATGAGATTTTTTTTTACTAAAATGTTATAATAAGTATATTAAAAAAATAAATTATAAATTAGATGTATTAAGATCTTGATAATTTTACTGAAAATAGTTTTTTGCATTTTAAAATACCAATATAATATAATCTACAATTATTAATCAATATACTTGTAAAATGAAAAAATAAAACTAAACAATTCGAGCGATTCCTTCCAAAATCAATGCGCTTCTGTTCTTAGAAAACCATAAAAACATAAATATCAAAAATCAGTCAAAAATTGCGACCTATAGCATGATCAGAAACGTACACATAAATTGACGGATGGAAAGACGTGATTCAATGGGGAATTTTCAACTTAATAGCCGTTTCAAAATGTAGTAAATGATAATTTGTTTGGAAAAAACTCTCTTCTATCCAAAATGCTATATTACAACTGATTTGGTAGACATCAGTTATCTAAGATATTAACTATAATTTTATGGCGAAAAATCAAGTTTTTGGTATCTATCGATAGTACAGCAACCGACGCGATGGTAAGTCATGGTGTATAGAACAGAATTTTCTAAACTGCAATTTTATAGTTTAAGAAATTAAAATTGATTATGATTGATCTGATGTATTGATATTTTAAAGTTAAAGCGAAAAAGGATATGTTAAGTAAAATTATTAACATTCAATAGTACTTAAAAAATTGATACCCAAATCTTGTACCCCTGAAACCACGAAAGATTAAAAGACACAACAGTTGCTCTAACGCGTTTCAATAGCCAAGCCATCATCTTCAAAGAGATACTGTACAGTACTGAGTATCTCTCTGAAGATGATATCTTGGCTATCAAAACGCGTTGGAGCACTGTTGTTGTGTTTTTTTAATCTTTCTTCGTTTCAGGAAACAAGATTTGAGCATCAATTTTTAAAGATAACCAAGGACCAATCCGTTATACCAAAATTCAAGTATACTTCTTATTGATTTTTCAATACAGGGTGTTACAAAAGTCCGGGCCGCTACTTCAGGAGCATATTCTACACATTAAAATATGAAAAATGTTGAAATACATTTTTTTCTTTAAATTGCCTCCTAACGGAGATATGACCATTTAAAGATGGCGCCCCAAAAGTGGTTTTTTTACTACAAAAAGTTAACGGTTAGTAGCAAAGTTATGAAATTGGGCAAGCAGTTAAAGAATTGGATTAGGCATATTCTCATGTAACATATTTTTTAAATAAGCAGTAGCGTGGTGTGTAGGGGGTTGCCCGCGATTATTTTTTGCCGTAACTTTTTTGTATTGCAATATTTCGACACAAAAGTGCCATAATCGTAAAAAGCAACATTTTTAATACAAAAAAGGTACTCCTTCTCAAAGTCGCTAAAAGTAACCGTTTCCGAGAAAAAGGCGTTTAAATAATCCTATTCCGTCTTCGAAATTCTAACTAATTTGTATAAGAAAAAATAAGTTGGTCATGCAAACTGATCGTAAAGAAAACAATTGTACTTGACAATATCTGCCAGAGATTGACGTTGTGTCACTGATAAAATTTGGTCATAAGCTGTAAACTTTAGCAGTTTTTGTTGTCAATAGTAAGTGTAGTAGTTTTTTAACTTTTCATTATTTTGATAAAATGGACTATTCAAATCAAGAAATGGCCGATATGCATTTAATGTACGGGCTTGCAAATTGTAATCGTGCTGAAGCAAGACGTCTTTATGCTGAACGTTTTCCTAATAGACACCTACCAGGGGAAAAATTGTTCCAGAAAATTCATGCTCGTTTATGTGAAACAGGAAATTTTGTTTTCAAAGGCGAACGTGTTGGAAGGCCAAACGCAGAAGTTGCTAATTTAGAGGAGCGTGTGCTTCAGCGAGTTGAAGAAGATCCATGTGTCAGCACTAGACAACTTGCTTTAGCCGAAGGAGTAAATCACGTAACTATCTGGCGAATTTTGAAATTTTACCAATTTTACCCCTATCATTTTCAAAGAGTGCAAGGGTTACTTGCTGCTGATTATCCTCCAAGAATAGAATTTTGCAACTGGCTATTGCATAAGATCGCTGAAAATGAGAACTTTCCATCGCTCATATTATTTACGGACGAAGCGGGTTTTACCAGAAACGGGATACTTAACTTTCACAACATGCATCAGTGGCAAGTTGAAAATCCCAATGCAGTTATTCAGTCGAGATATCAGCAACATTTTTCACTTAACATTTGGGGAGGAATAATAGGGGACTCTATAATTGGACCGTTTTTTTACCTCATAGGTTAACAGGAGCATCATATAGACATTTTTTGCAAACAGAGTTACCCGTGTTACTTGAAAATGTTCCACTCATACAAGACAGCGAATGTGGATAATGCACGATGGGGCACCTGCCCATTTTAGTGCAGTTGCTAGGGAATTTTTGAATAACAACTATCATCAACGATGGATAGGTCGAGGAGGTCCGATACCATGGCCAGCTAGGTCTCCTGACCTCAACCCACTCGATTTCTACTTATGGGGACATCTAAAGCAGATCGTCTACTCCACACCAGTTGACAATATCAATGATCTTCGTGAACGAATTGAAAATGGGTTCAACCAGATTCACAATACACCAGGCATTTGCGAAAGAGTAAGGAGTTCCCTTAGAAGACGAGCCGAGCAATGTATTGCTGCAGGGGGCAGTAATTTCGAACACTTGCTTTGATTTTTTTTTCCTTAATTTTGTACTATTTTTATATCAATGCAGTTAGTAGTGGATAAATTAGAAATTTGCAAAACGAATTCTAATAAATGCAACAATTTTGTTTAAACGCTTTTTTTTTCGGAAACGGTTACTTTTAGCGACTTTGAGAAAGAGTACCTTTTTTGTATAAAAAATGTTGCTTTTTACGATTATGGCACTTTTGTGTCGAAATATTGCAATACAAAAAAGTTACGGCAAAAAATAATCGCGGGCAACCCCCTACACACCACGCTACTGCTTATTTAAAAAATATGTTACATGAGAATATGCCTAATCCAATTCTTTAACTGCTTGCCCAATTTCATAACTTTGCTACTAACCGTTAACTTTTTGTAGTAAAAAAACCACTTTTGGGGCGCCATCTTTAAATGGTCATATCTCCGTTAGGAGGCAATTTAAAGAAAAAAATGTATTTCAACATTTTTCATATTTTAATGTGTAGAATATGCTCCTGAAGTAGCGGCCCGGACTTTTGTAACACCCTGTATTATGATACTATGCAGCAGCAGCTGCAACGGATACTCCCGCAGAGATCAATGGTATCAGTGGAACGTGGAACGTCATTTTTTTAGTCGTCAACAATACTTTGACGCACGACGTTTTTTTTAGTCATCAAAAAATATTTTAGAATATTCCTTTTTAAAAACATTTATTTAGTCATCAAAAATACTAATAATACAATTTTGTTTATCTTCGATTTTTTAGAACTTTGATTTAACAAACTGTTACGGCTCTAAATATGGGCTGCTCCTATAGCCCAGGAAAAATGGATTTTTATTACAAAATAATTAAATACTAAACTTTTTTTAGAAATGTCTTCACTTCGACTTAACAAATAAGTACAGAAAGTTCCCTACCAAGGTCATGTGCGGATTGGCCAGCATATTGACTTAAAATGGAAAATTTTGTCTTTTTTGTCAACAACTAACACAATTTTAGTCTAATAAAAAAATGTTTTTATAAAAGTTGGAAAGCTTAGAATTTGATTCAAAGAAGTTATTTGCCATTTTTTCGTAGATCTAGTCGTTACTGGGAAAATGTCATGTTTTTGGATATTTGCATTGATTTCAACATCACCTAAAAGGTATAGCATGTGATGCGTTTTTTTAATTAATTTTGCCAAGATGCCTAAGGTACTATTCCGTCTTTGGCTAAATTCGTAATTTATTGACATCAATGTTTTTATTGGTCTTGATGTTATGTTCTTCATCTAATAATTTACTTTTATGTCGTGATCAAAAAAATAATTATGAGAATTTCTACAAAGGTTTTAAGCATTGTGGTATGCGGTATCGCATGTCGACCACCAACAAGTCTAGTAGTATTCGTTGCATAGTTAGTAGCACCCTAACATCTCCTAATTACATACTTTTGTGCTTTTTTGTTGTTCCTAAAATTAGTGAAAATGTATAGAATACGCTCCATCGACCAACTGTCTTTACAAAAAGTAATCTGATCTCGTTTTAGACATTTATTCATTTAGATCCCGTCAACGTGTAAATGAAGATAACGATGTTTTTTTTTTCCATTTATTTAACATTTCTTCGGCCCAGTTAAATAAATTAAAAAAAAAACATAATATTTCCGGTCAATAAGGGTCTACCATGAAGAATAGACGATAACGATGATGAAGGTGAATGATAATTAACTCAGAAACGTAACATTCAGATCAACAAAAATAGCCCTCCCCGCAAAAAAATCTCAAATTCAATGGAAGAGGTGCAGTAGATTAGGCCTGCTGAGGAAATCTGTACTTTTTGGGTAGGGCAGAAATGAGTGTGACTACCCGAAACCACGCTATTCGTGAAGTATTTTCTCAATAACAACTAACTCTAAAAGAAAATGGTTAATGACTTTTTTGTCGAAAATTTAAAGTTCTCCGACTTTTATTAAAAGCATTTTTTGTTAAATCAAAATTGTAGAAATTATTGGTAAAGAAACAAAATTTTCCATCTTCAGATCAATATAGCGGCCGTTCCCCACACGATCTTGGCAGGGAACTTTATAAACTTATTTGTTAAGCGAAAGTGAAGATATTTCTAAAATAAAAATTTAGTAAGTTAATTTTTTTGCAACAGGGGTGATTTTTCATCTATTTTTCCTGAACTACTACGGAGTAAATAAAACATGTTTACATTTAAAAGCAATACATTGAGATTTTGCTTTTGTTCGAAATTATTGATAAAAAACACTCGCAAAATGTGGAATCAAAATTCAAATTGATTCTGAATTCTGATTAAATTAATATTAAACATATTGATAAATAATTGTGTGTACATGTTGTATTGATATTTTAAAATGCAAAAGGATATTTTAACTAAAATTATTAACATCTTTACTAATATACTTTTAATTAATTCGTAAATACTTTAATATTTTAGTAATATTCATATACTTTTTTTGGATGGTTTGTTTCTGCTGTTTTAATTATATAAAAAACAATGAAATTAATCGATTGTTACTTGTACATTATCAAACAATTTTAAGATTGGACAATTATTATTAAAATGAAGAGCTAGTATTTTTTGAGCAAAGTATTTATATATCTCTATAATGTTTCCAAACTTTACTGAAATCGGTTTTATGCGGTTTTTGAAAAACAAAATTTCCTATTTTTTTTTGTTTTTTTCGACTTTTTTCAAAAATGAAAATAAATAGAATTCTGCAACTTGCAAGATCAAGCTATCCTATTACCAGGAATGTACTCTTCAGAGATGATCCCAGTATTAGTGAAATTAAAATAAATGAATTTTTAAATGAAAAAATTGGTTTTTATTTTTTTTTCAATATAGCGTACTTTTTTGATCAGTTTCAGAAAAAAAAGTTTATTTCAAAATTGTTCTAGAACGTTATCATAAAGAAAAAAATAATTTCGAAAAAAATTGCCCGCTTCTCCTAAATAGCATAAAGATTTTGGGTTAATATATTTTTTTAATATAGCTTTTATACATCTCTAAAATATGTCAAAATTTTATTCAAATCGCTTAAGTAGTTTTTGAGAAAAAAATATTTTTCTATTTTTCGGTTTTTTTGATTTTTTACAAAAACCAAAATAGATAGAGATCTGAAACTTGCATAATCAAAGTATCTTATTAGTAGCAACATACCCTTAAAAGATAATTCAGTTATCCTTCTGGGGCCGATTCACTATAATAATCGTCCTATAGCCTTTAATAAAGACTTGGGAAAAGGCCAAAATTTCGAACAAAAGCTGAAAACTAAAATGAAGTTCGAAATCTCGATTCTATAGAAAAAAGAGCCCCCGTAGACAGAAGCCCTCACTGTGTCAAGCTGGACCGCAGAGGAATTTACTGTTTCCGACTATCTTGTATGCCTCAAAAAGTTTGCCTTTAGGGGGGTCAATCCTATTAGTTCCTGTGAGCATCTCTCATGAACGTACTTGTAGAAAACAGATAAACCATCAACAATCCTCCTGTGCTCTAGTGTTTCCAGAGAATCGGTCAAAGTCTAGTCATCAACTAGGCGAATCGCTCTTCTTTGAATTGAATCCAAGAGGTAAAGTGTACTTTTGGTTGAACTTTAAACATGAGAACGGTATTGTAGTGTTGGCCTAACTTGAGCTTTATATAGTGCGAGTAGCTGATGAGATGAGAAGTACTTTTTACCTCTAAAAATAAAGCCTAGTTTCTGAGAGGCGGATCGTCCCACTCCTGGGATAGACAGATTAAATTCCATCGGGAGGATTTTACCATCCATGCATCTAGTGTGCTGCTGTCATCTTTTCGTATATTCATTGCTTGATTCGTACTCGCCAAGTTGACATTTAACCTTGACATAAAAATTCTGTAGTACTATCATGAATTACTTTTTTAGGAGTTTTGAAAGAAGGATTCAGCAATAAATTATTATTTCCATTATAAAATAAAATCAATAAAATATTTTTTATGGTTAGGTTCGTTTTGTAGGTTTAAAATACTGATCAAGTAAGGAATAAACGTAAAACAATGACAGCAGCACACCACATAAGAAAATTTTTGTACACGCGGTATATTTAGTGATAAAAGTCGAAATTTGGGATAAAGACGAATTGTGATTGAAATCTGCAAAAATTTGAATTGAAAAATAAAACTTGGATTTTTAAAAATAAAATTTTTGATAGTTGTTACAACAGTTTGTAAAAAAGATGTATTAAAAAAGATCGAAATTTCTAGAAAAGGTCGAAATTTCCAGAAAAGGTCGAAATTTCGAGAAAAATTGGTAATTTCGAGAAAAGGTGGTAATTTAGAGAAAAGTTGAGATTCAAAAAAGTCCTAATTTCTTAGAGAAACTCAAACTTTGAAAGTAAACTCGATATTTCAAAAAAAGACATATTTTAAGAAAAAATAAATCAAAATTTCCAGAGTAACATAATTTAGTTTGCATTTTATAGAAGATTTACATCATTTTTAACAAAATATCTACCAGTGATGAAATCTATACTGAACAAAGCAGATCTCGCCCTGACATCAATAAAATATGAAACATTTTGAGCTTCTCAGTCCGATGTCATTCTATCAACTTAAGCCCCGAAAATCCCTAACTTATTATCCTTTGGAAATTATTTTGTCACGGTGAAAACTCTCCAAAAAGACAAGGGTTTTATTTTAGCCTTTTCTGATGATAAATTAAAGCTGCATAGAACGAATACAAATTAATTTAATAGATGTCTCATCCAGCAGCTCATAAAAAGAAGAGGGTCAGAGAGTTGAGGATGTAAAAAATCTAATATTGCAAAAGTAGCTAAACTTTCATTAATCAAGGATTATCTCGCTGGCTGCTGCTGACCTTACTTTGGACATAATTGTGGCCACTCTGTTTCATTAGCAGCTTTTGTTATGAGTAATTTTTGTGACAGATTTGATGATTTTTCGTTCGAGTGGTTTTCTGTAAGCAAATACTTTGTAAGCGATAAAATTTCACACTGAAACTTCTGAATATTTTCATATCGCTCCAAGTAGACCGAAACTTAATTGAAGTAATAAACATGCAAATTGTAGCTTACCCTTCGATCGATAACATGGAAATTTTGAAAAGAGGTACGTACAGTCCAGGTTAGAAAGAACATATGCAGCTAAAATTCACTAAGAAAAAAAGCGCTGCTATTTTGTCTTTATTGTTGGCAATCTCTCAAGTGGGAGGGGGAAGGGGTTATTTCTAAATAAAAAAGTGAAATCACATAATTATGAAGCGAAAAAGTACAGAGGCAACGTCAAAAACCCACAAAGTTTTGCAAAATATGACTCATTATAGATACAATTTAAACTTGTTAAGATACGTTTTCTAGTATAATATGACAATATCAATAAATAGTTTAATAATTGAAACAAAACTGGGCAAATTCGAGTACGAATACCGCATAAGAAGATACGAGGGTAAATCAAATATGAACCGGAATTTGTTTTTAAAAATTTATCGGTACAAGATAGAGGTATGAAAATTATTAACTATTTTTTCTACTTAATCTCCTGATATTGTTATGCATTTTTTCCAACGCTGATAAGTCGGGAATTATAAGGAGGGTGTTCTAAGGTTGTCCAATGCATTTTCTCTAATTTTTAATGTATCAGATTGGCTGAGTGGGGGCGGGCATTGCCGTGAAGCAAAATCACATTTCTGACCGAAAATTTGCGCCTCTTCCGCCGATATGCCCGTTTTGATTCAACCAACAGCTGGCAGTAGTAGGCTGCATTAACCGTACGATGTTCATGCAGTAAATCGACGTGCACAACTCCTTTAAAATTCCAAAATATTGTGCAAGAACCTTTCCAGCTGAGAGGTGACTTTTGTCTTGACGGGTACACCTTCCCCCTTTCTTCTCCACTCCATACTTGCTTGTTAAGATTCAGGGGTCTAATGGTGGGGACCCACGTTTCATCACACGTAATAATACGTTGCAAAAAACCGTCACCTTCACGTTGAAAAGTCCAAGATGGCGCCGACAAATCTTCAGACGTTGTTGTTTCTGTTCTTCAGTCAAAAGACGAGGTATCCACCTGGCAGAAATTTTTTCAATATCCCATTTCATCTGTAATGATGGATTGAGCATTTCCAAACCTTATCCCCATCTGAGTTGCAATTTCACCAACAGTTAAACGGCGATCACCTTCCAAAAGGCGTTGAACAGCGTTAATCTTGTCCGTAGTCACACTGGTCCGAGGACCGAGGACGACGATTTTCAACTTGAGTTCGTCCTTCCAAAAATTTGTCGTGCCCTTCATACACTTGAGTTTTCTTCAAACAAGTATCCCAAAATTGTGCTTCTAGTCTGCGAAGAATTTCGGCGGGCTTTACACCTTCAACGGCAAGAAATTCAATAATAATGCGCTGCGCAAGGTGAGGATGAACCTCTTGGTCACTCACTGTATTTACAACTGACGAATGGCGAGAACGGAATGCGCTTGAGCGGAGGAAGTCACGTGATATCCCCACCTTAAGTTCCTTAGAGTATGCTCAGACTCGCGACGCCCTTATGGCAATAGGTATAATGATAAAAATTCCGATTCATATTTGATTTACCCTCGTACCATAAGGTACATGAATTTTTGTGGATAATTCCGCAAAAAATTATCTTAAATATTTGTGAAAAGATGCACTTCCATTTTAACGTAATTTAGAATAGTCCCTTATTTAAAAACAAACATTTAACAAAAAATATATCAAAATATTAGTGGTGTGTAAATAATGTGAAAAAAGTAAAGCACTCCAACAATTAGTTTCAATGTACGTGCTAATTCAATAATTTTCCTGCGTAGCATTAATGCTATCGATTGATTAGATTACGTAGTAAATTGAGTTAATTGCTATTTATTTTGGTTTTTGTGAGTTATATCTGAATCGCAATTTATTTTATTATTTCAACCAAGTGCTTGCACAGCCAGACACTATTTTTATTTGCATCAATTATTAAAATGTAGCAATTGACCACAAATGTTTTGCCAGAACGAAACATTTTGAAGTTTTATTGACACTGTAGATGAGAAGTTTAAATAATTCAATGTTTTCAAATAAAAGCGGGAATTCGTTGTTAAAATAAATATTAAAAGTCTCTCCATTAGTCAAAATATTTCCAAAACATTCTGTTAATAACAGGTGGCGTAAAAATGGTTCCAACTCGAGGTTTTTTTGTCCTGACCCGGTTGCCTTTGATACTTCCTCTTCGCGACACATTAAAACATTTTTTTAACTAATTTAGTGTATAAATATATGGACAATTTGCGAGTATGAAGATCATTTGCGACCCGGTATTTTATTTTCGGGGCCCGGTAACGGCTCATATTTGATTTACCCTTGTACCATAAGATACATGAAAAATTCACATTTGTTTTCAGGTTCTGAGTCTTAAATTGACACTGCTAAGCCTGAACTTTCATGTTGATACATTTTCAATTCAAAAATTTGGGAAAAAAAGTAAAAACTTCGAATTTAGAATCTACAATAGTCTGGCATTAAAGCAGAAAGTTTGAGACGAAAAGGTGAACATTTCAAAGAAAATCCGACAATGTCTTAAAAATTTTTCAGATTTTTTCTAAAAATTCGGCTTTTTAAGGATTTTACATTAAAAGTACTAAGATTTTCTACATTTTGTATTATATTTTACTTTAAGTCGAAATAAAGACAGCAAAATGTCAATAAAAAATGGCCACATTTGAATAAAGAGATTCCGAGTTTTAAGTCTAAGTTTCAAGATTATAAATCAAGATTCATCAATATTATGCCAATAAAGCAACATCTAAAAATAACTGGCTCAAATTGAAAATAAAATTTCTAGAAAAAAGTCTATATTTTGACACCTTTTCTTGGAGTTTCAAGCCTAAAATTAAAAATTCTAAATATGTTCTTAAAATTGTGGCTGAAAATCGAAAATCTGGGATTAAATTTGACCGTCTGGGAAAAGTTAACATCAAATTGTGGAATGTTAGTAAAATGTTATTGGAATTTAAAGTTGACTATCGAAATTTACTTTTTTTTTTTCAATTCGAAACTTCTACAAAATTGGCTGATATGTCACCCGATCAATTCACTATCGTCTTGGTCACCACTTTCTTTAACTTGTTATTTTTTTTAAATCTCGATTTGTTTGTAATTTCTGTTTTTTAAATTTGGACTTTTTCCAAAAAAATATTGACTTCTTTTCAAATCTCCACTTTTTCGAACTTATTTTAAAAACTTTCACTTTACTGAAAATGTTAAGACCTATTAAACAGTTTGGCTTTTTTAAAAATTTGACATTTTGAACATTTTATTTTTTTTTGATTTGAGATATTTTTCCAAAATCCAAATTTTATTTCAAGATTTCGAATATTTTGTATCAAAATTTCGATTTCCTCCATAATTTCAGATTTGTTTAATAATTTTCCTTTTTGAAAATCTTCATTCTTCAAAAGAATTAGATTCCGTTGTAAGTTTGACAATGAAAGTTTTTGCAAATATCTACTTTTCGTGAAAGGTTCGATTTTATTTCAAAATTAAGGAATATTTTAGTTTTGGAACAACAGTTTTACTAAAAACAACAAGATTAGAATTTACTAAAACTATTGTTGAAAACATCGCCACACAGGGCTCTGAACTAGGGGTCATTAATAGTGGGGATGCCTCGAAGATTAATGCTATGGAGATGAATTACTGGCGTAGATGCTGCCAAGTAACGAGAAAGGAACAGGGTTAGAAACACAGATATCAGCCAAAGATAGGGAACTGAAATCAGCATAATAGAAACAATAGAATGAAAGGCTGAAATGGTATGGATATGTCCAGAGAATGGATGAATATCGATGGACCAAACGAGTTCTAGACTGGACCTCTTTTAATCGGAGAAAAAGAGGCAGACCGAGGAAAAGCTGGAAAAATGAGGTTGAGACCGCCATGGAGGAAGACGACTTGGAGACTAGGATGCGCAAAACGACGCCAGCCGTAATAAATAGCAATTTAAAAAAAAGAATGTTTTAGCAAAATTCGACTTGTACAAAATTTGGGTTTTTAAGGATCTTCGACTATCTCAAAATTTCGACTTTTTTAAAATATTTACTACTTATTTTGAATATTTTCGACTTTTAAATGTTAAAATACTTCATAAAAAATGTCGACTCTTTAAGAAAAGAGACTAAATGTTTGAAAATTTTAACCAAAAATGTTGACTGTTCCCCAAAATTTTAACTTTTCTTCGTTTTGAAAGTTTAGAATTTTCTAATAATTTTGAATTTTCTTTAATAATAAATTAGGCTCTTCGAAAATTTAGCTTTTTTTTCAGTTCGATTGAAAGTCCTTCAATTATGAAAATTTTGAATATTTTTATAATTTCAGACTATTTTTCAAAATTTCAACTTTTTTATAAAAAGGCCTCCATTTTCTCAAAATGCTAGAATTTTTCAAAAACGTTTTTGGAAATTTTAACTTGTTACAAATATTTCAAAATTTGTCATTTTCCACACTTTTGAGCTGTTTGAAAATTTTAACTTTCTTTAAAATGTGTATTAAGTTTTTGTTTTTTTTCCGAAAATTTTACCTTTTTTCGAAATATCAATTTTTTCAACATTTGGCCTATTTTTAATTCTTGACTTGTTTTAAAAACTCATTAATTTATTTCAAAATCTTAATTTGTTTGAAAGTCGAAATGTTGTAAAATTTGAAATTTGCAAAACAAATGCTTCTCCAAATTTCAAATTTACAATCGAAATGTTACCTAAAATAATTCAGAAATTATAAGTTACGACTTTTAAATTGAAATTTTGGAGAAAAAGTTAACAGTTGGAAATTTAGACTATACATTTTGAGAAGAAGAAACATTTTAAACAAATTGTATACAAAATTTTGACGTTAGGGTTTAATAATCAATTTTGTAGAAGTTGCGATTTTTGAAATCTCGCTCAAAGTTGGAAATATAATTTTAAGATCAAAATTGAAATACAAATTTTGTCCTCTAAAACCCAGAAAGATTAAAAAACACAACAAAGGTTACCCTAGACTCTAGACCTTAGAACAACTTTTATTGTTCTTCATGGTAGACCCTTATTGACCGAAAATATTATGTTTTTTTCAATTTATTTAACATTTCTTCGGCCCAGTTTGGAAATATTTAAATTTTTATGGTTTGTTGACAATTTTGTTAACAATTTTTGAAATGCGACTACGTGATATTTAAATTTATTGAAAACGTCACTTCAAGACAGTTCACAAATTAAGAGGTTAGTTTATTTTACATAGAATAGGAATAATGAAAAATAGGAGATCAAAAATTAGATATGGAAAAAATAAAAATTTTGCTTTTTGATAAATTAGGAAAATATGGATCGGGCTTCAAATATTTAAATTTTTAACACAGTAAATTTTTAACACAGTAAATTGATGATGAAACGTCTATTCATGTTAAAATTTCTTTATTTTTCTTTTTTTATTATATATTTCAAAAATTTTTATTTTTAAATATTCTTCCTCATTGTTCCCTTTCCATGTTATGCTCTGCTGACGAACTCCAATGAGAGCGAAACATCGATGTCCAGTGCTACAACCTTTTTTATGTATTTTTTTATATTTTCCTAATTTATCAAAAAACAAAATTTTTATTTTTTCCATATCTAATTTTTGATCTCCTATTTTTCATTATTCCTATTTTATGTAAAATAAACTAACCTCTTAATTTGTGAACTGTCTTGAAGTGACGTTTTCAATAAATTTAAATATCACGTAGTCGCATTTCAAAAATTGTTAACAAAATTGTCAACAAACCATAAAAATTTAAATATTTCCAAACTGGGCCGAAGAAATGTTAGATAAATTGAAAAAAACATAATATTTCCGGTCAATAAGGGTCCTACCATGAAGAATAAACCTATTCCTCTAACGGAACGAACGGACTCCGCAAATGGTGAGTGCTTCTAACTACCAAGCTGAATAGATTTCAGCGGTTAGGAACAGTAGTCACCAAGAGCATGTTAAGTTCGACCCACAAGTGTAGTTCAATGCCGGAAGGGGTATTAGCCCTCGGAGTAGTTGTTTCTTGTGGATCGGGCTTCAAATATTTAAATTTTTAACACAGTAAATTTTTAACACAGTAAATTGATGATGAAACGTCTATTCATGTTAAAATTTCTTTATTTTTCTTTTTTTATATATTTAAAAAAATTTTATTTTTAAATATTTCTTCCTCATTGTTCTCTTTCCATGTTATGCACTGCTGACGAGCTCAACTGAGAGCGAAACATCGATGTCCAGTGCTACAACTTTTTTATGTATTTTTTTTTATATTTTCCTAATTTATCAAAAAACAAAATTTTTATTTTTTCCATACCTAATTTTTGATCTCCTATTTTTCATTATTCCTATTCTATGTAAAATAAACTAACCTCTTAATTTGTGAACTATCTTGAAGTGACGTTTTCCATAAATTTAAATATCACGTAGTCACATTTCAAAAATTGTCAACAAACCATAAAAATTTAAATATTTCCAAACTGGGCCGAAGAAATGTTAAATAAATTGAAAAAAACTTTTGTTGTGTTTTTTAATCTTTCTTGGTTTCAGGCGACAAGATTTGTATTTCAATTTTTGAAGATAACCAAGGATCAGTCCGTTTCCACCAACAAAAAAAAAAAGATCAAAATAAAAAGTTCCAGAAGAAAGTCTACATTTCGAGGTTTAATTCATATTTTTTAAATTTTCTAATAAGTTTACTATTTTGGAAGTTTGGACATTTTTACTCCAAACTTTGACTTTAATCCTAAAGTTTTCTAAAACAAAATAATGTGCTTGAATTTTAAAGTTTAAAAATGTCAAATATATACTCTGGATTTCAAATTTCTTTTTTTAAGGCGAAATTTCGACGAATACGTGGAAATTTCGAGAAAAACTTGAAATTAATAAAATAAATTCTCAATTGTATTTAAGTTTCAAATTTTTTTATTAATTCAGAATGTTGGTAAAATTTCGTAATTTTGCTCAATTTCATTCTCTAAAGGCGATATCCTCGGAGAAAATAATGGATTTTGACGGGGAACGCACCAACTGCATTTAATTTCTAATACTCTATAACACTCCTTTGGTTGATGGTATAAATTGTCAACCAACCAAAAAAAAAAAAATCCAAAGAATCCAAATAATTCATTTCAACAGCACGCCAATTTGTTTACCAAAAATAAAAAGTTTTGAACTCTGTGTACGAGAACTGTTTACAGTACATAAAATCTAGGGGAGCGATTCGATTTCAAAATCGTGCCGCTGTTCAGTTACGGATTAATACTAGATGATTTGCAGATTCAGCTAATTACTGCTTAAGTTGTATCTACCACGGTTAGGCTGCGATAAAATCTGAGCACGTTTCGCCGAATCGGAATCGAAATGTATTCCGGCATGGCAATGAAATTAATCTTATCGCAGACTAAACTATGATTCATATACCTAGTACACAAGCTGACAGTGTCAGTTACTCCATCCATTTATTGCCGTTAGTTGCGTTATTAACAATGTACTCTAAATTAATTTATAACTATACCTTCGGTAAACTCAACTATCAATCATATTCACTTAGCGGAATAGCGAGTTTACGTCTGTTTTGCACGCAGAAAGCAAACAATATGCCGGCGCATGCACCATTTTCACACGTATGATTTAGTTAATCCTTATACACTGCTTGAAATAAATTCGAAATATGACATTTATGTGATTCAAGAGGTGAGCATTTAACCTAAAATAACAGTGACATTGAACATTTCACGCACATTTTGATTTTTTTTTTTTGATTTGATTTGATTTCATTCTGATTTGCAAAATGAAAGTGCTAAATCTCGCTCTATAAAGAATTAATATTCCAATAAATAAAGCAAATTCATCGATACAATAAAACTGGAAGTTTTACAGGGTGAATTATGTAAAATAATCTAAGAATTCACCAGAAATATAGCTTTGCATTATTCATCGAATTTTTAAGGAATCAATTTTGTCAAGATCTAATATCTGATGCACCTTATTCAGCTATTCCTTCTTCGTGATGCATTTTATTATTAAAATGGAATCATATTCTGCATTAGTTTCCCGAATAACGCGATCTGTGTTATGTTAAAGGAGTTAATAATTTAATGCGTTTAAATATTTTTATTAGACATAAAACAGCATTCATTTTATGTACTCGAAAGCCCCATTTCTCAAGAATTAAATATTTTACTAAAATATAAGCCTGCGATTAATCTTTAATTCCAAAATATGTGATTTTGTTCTTAAAATCAAAATTTTGAAGTTTCGACTTTAAACATGAAATTTCCATTTTAATAACCAAAGACCGATTTAAAATTAAAATTCCTTACTATAAGGTTCGTTTTTGTGTGACAATAAGGAATATTTCGACTTTCAAAGTCGCGACAATTTTATATGTTAAAATTTCAATTCTATGTTTTGACGAAGTTGCATGTATAAAAAATGTCATAGCTTTAAATGGTGTAGCACTTAAGTAGCGATATTATTGTCACTTGATAAAGGGCCTTCACATTTAAATCTTAAGTTCGACATTTCGTGCATTATGTTGCCCGCAAGTTGCTGTTGTCTACGCTGCAGGTTTAATAGGAATGTTGAAAAAAAAAAAGTTAAAATTAAAACTAAATCTGTCAATAGAAGCTTTCAAAAATTCGACTTTTTCTAGATATTTTGAGCAACATTAATTAGCGTTAAAACTTAACGTCGCCGTCGCAAAATAGTCTTCATTTCTAGAGAATGCTAAAATCGTGAGTCTAAAAGGAACATTTCAGAAAAGAAACCTGAAATATAGGATAATAGGTTTTTAGTTTATAGGAAAAAATGTGAACAATTTGAGAAAACAACTGAAATTAAAAAATTTCGCGATGTTTGAGTTTGAACTTGACTCGAAAAATTTCAAAAATTAAGTTGAAAAATTGCAAATACTTTCGAAATTTTAGAGAAAAATTAAAAATTAGGTATATTCCAGATGAAACTGCAGACACTTACATAAGTGAATCGAAACACCGATTGTACTACTCAAAAATTCAAGGTTTGAGCAGGCCACCAGAATATCATCATGAGTATTATGGAAGGAAAAAAGGATATTTTTAAGGAACACAGAGAAAAATTCCCAAAAACGTTTGCCACTAGCTCCATAGTCTGGTTGCCTGCTCAAACCTTGAATTTTTGGGTGGTACCATCGGTACTTCGAATCACTTATGTAAGCGTCTGCAGTTTCATCTGGATAAATATCCTGTGTTATATCAATAGGCAAGATTTCAAACAGTCCCATGTTCAAATAAAGAAATAAATATTTTATTGTAATAACATTAATTTACGTTGAGTAGGGGTCAATTTTGTGCAAAAAATCTTAATTAGGTATAAGTTGGTAACTTCTAATTTTAAGAAACAAAAAGAAAAGAAGGGAGTAAATATGAAATAACGGAAATAAAATTTTCAGAAAAAGAGTTTAAATTTGGATAAAAAATTAGAATTTCGAGATTAACATCGAAATTTCGAAAAAAAAAAATAATTTTGAAAATAAAAAAGAAATTTTGAGCAAAAAGTGAAAGTTCAATTCGGAATAATAAAAACAAATATTTCAAACGAACGTCGAAAAATGGTCCACAATTTGAATGATATTGTCGGTTACAAAATTCTAGAAATTCGCGTTCCTTAAATCGAGACCACTTCAAAGGCTCATTGTTAAAGATATTTATTGTCCGACAAAACACTTCATCCTATAACTTCATAGGGACCTATTTTGATTCAGGAAGGCCACAAGGGCGAGTTGTCGTATTTCAGAATTGCTTCTGTGGCCCACAACATTCCTAGCAGATGTGTTATCCTTTTACATGTGTAAAGAATTCCGCTCTCGGAAAATCCGCCCTTTTCAAGCTATTGAGCTGTGCAAAGACTCATACGTCAGAATGTCTAAACTTCACCGCGCTGGCCGTGTAAGGGATCTAGCCAGTTCATTTCATGCACCGCCAACTTGAAATGCTGTATCCTTTCGAGGGTCCCACGGCCCACCGCCGTCCCCACACCCCCACTTCACGTGGATGCACATTCCGCGATCTTGAGTCCCAATTGTGTTTTACATTCTGGCAATTCGGAAACCAAAAAATCATCTAGTTCCTAGTAAGTCCCATAGAGTCATAGATAGATGCATGCAGTTTTGCACTGTCGATGAGTGAGTGGTTCGGGATCTTGACTCTCGTAAGTGATAAGAAACATCATCGCTTATTCCGCATGTAAATTTTATTATGTATCGAGTATCGATGACTACTTAAATAAATAAAATTTATACTGTCTGAACAACTTCTTTAAGAAACCTAAACAAAGGAAGTAGACTTGGAAGAGCCCTGATGGCAAAACGAAAAACGAAATTGACTTCATACTATCATGTAACAGAAAAATTTGCGCAAATGTCTCAGTACTAAATCAGTTTGATATAAACAGCGATCACAGACTGGTAAGAGGATATTACCTTCAAGTTGAAAATCGAAACAAACTTATTCACGCTGACAAGTTTCCAATTTCGAAGAACTCAAACAAGGAAAAACAGATTATCAAAAGAATTAAAAAAGAAATTGAAAACTGACAATTTAGATAAAATGAACATAAATGAACTTAACCATAAAATTACTACCGATATCCGTGTCACGGTCAAGAAGGTTTGTATTAAATCAAGGAACAAAAAATATTCTAAAATACAATCAGAGACACTGCAACTTATGGAACAGAGAAAAAGAACTTTCAGAGAAGCACCAAAATATCAAAAACTAAATAAAAAAATTCACCGAGAAGTCAGAATACATTAGAAAGTATAACACGAAAGTAATCGAAAACGAAATAGGAAATAATGCAAATATGAGCGTCTTAAAATCAAAACTATCCTCAGGCAAATACACTGATAGATCAACAGGGTAACATAATCTCAGACAATAGAAATATTACTGAACACATCAAAGACTTCTACACCTGTCTCTATACCTCTATTAGACCTGACCCAAGAGTTACAAATACGGTCATTCGTAACTGGGCTCTGAGATGTTCCAGAAATATCAAAACAAGAAATTAACGTTGCTCTTAAGCAAATGAAAAACAGAAAAAGTTCAGGAGAAGACAAAACTACATGTGAAAGGTTAAAAATGGGAGGAGCAGTCATTGAAAAATCACTACAAATTCTCTTAAACCAGTGTTTACAAGAAGATGGAATTCCGGACGCGTGAAAAAACGCAGAAGTAATTTTATTTTTAAAAAAAAGGATAAAATGCAGAAATAGAAAACTATCGATCAATTAGTCTTCTCTCTATATATAAACTCCTGACCAAGATTATCATCATCAATCAATATTGGTTAGTAACCAATAAATTGGAAGCATATTAACCAGCAAAACAAGCGGGATTTCACAAGTGGTTTAGCACCATCGACCACCTACAAACCATTAGGACACTAATAGAAAAAACAACAGAATACAACATACCCCTTCATTTGGCATTTATAGATTTTCATAAGCCTTTCGACTCTATCGAAACATTGGCTCTCATACAGGCAATGGATGACACTAGAATAGAATCTCGATACACAAATCTATTAAAAATTATATACAACAATGCCACTTTTCACGTCAAAATCAATGACACTCTGAAAACAGATAAAATTAAAATAAATAGGGGAATACGTCAAGGCGATAACATATGTCCAAAACTATTTCCTCTGGCACTAGAGAACGTCTTCAAATCACTACAGTGGGAAACTAAAGGCATAAACATCAATGGATCCTATTTGAATCATCTCCCATTCGCCGACGACATCGTTCTGCTGACGTAGCCACTGAGGAAGACATACGAATAGATAACAAGAAATTAAAAAGAGTATAAGAGTATATATAATATGTATTTAGGACATAAAATAAAAATAGGTAAAGAAAATCACACAGCGAAAATAAGACGAAGAATAAGATTAACTTGGGCGACTTTTGGAAAAATCAAATATATACTAAGAAATAAGGACATCCCTATCAATCTTAAAAGAAAAGTTTTTGACATATGTGTATTGCCAGTAGCTACCTATGGTCTAGAAACAATGGCATTGACAAAAAAGACCACAAACCAACTGAGAATAATGCAATGACCGATGGAGCGGTGATGCTCAGTATCAGTCTGCGGGACAGGAAGAGAAATGGAGATATCCGACAAAAAACTGAAGTCATAGACATAATAGAACGGATTGCAAAACTGAAATGGCGTTTGGTGAGAAAAGTGGCTCGACAAGACCAAAGTAAATGGACATCTAGAGTAACATATTGGCGAATAAGACAAACCTAGCGCAGCGCGGGAAAACCACAAAGAAGATGGTTTGATGATATCAGGATACAAGCGGGAAATATGTGGTTTCAGTTAGCACAATACAGATCCTCATGGAGAAGCATGGAAGAGGCCTACGTTCAGGAGTAGGACAGAAAGCAGCTAAGAAAGAATAAGAAGATATAAAAAATTTGCTATTAAATGCTATTATTGCCTGGAATGTTGATGTTTTCTTATTTGTTTTTCTCATCTCTCATAAAAATACAAAAGTTGATCATCCAAGCGTAACTTCATTTTATTCTTTACTCTCTACATAAACCTGCATGAATCTTAGGTAATAAATTATGCAAAAAAGCTTTCACATATCGTATATCATGCCCATAAATTCGGCGACTAATAGCTTTATCCTCTTGTGAACGTAACGAAACATAGGCCCTTGGCATCATAAATATAAATTTGTAAAGTTTTCCTAATGCACATTAGTCAGTTTCGGGGGTATTCTTGCGCTTCGAGGAAAGCTGCCGTCTGATGAGGGCCGCAAAGTCGGACCATGGCGGGGTGAGGCGCATCAACCTTTTAAATCCCCGGACACCATTAAATCTTTATTTATTTCTTCTTCGGACAGCCGAGATTATTCAAAAATATTTTTTCATAAAGGTCGGCGACCACCTAAGACAAAGGAGCTTTTCGACCCTTCATCGCTACAGTTTAAGTGTCTTTATTGAAAAGTTATCGAATCCGAAGATGAATCTCATCGCGTGTCAGGCAATGTTTTATGACTTTCACGAAATTTTATCCTTATATTTTCCATTGGAAATGAATTTAAGCAAAAGTGAGGTTTTCATTATACATAGTGAATATAGTGAATGATAGGGTGAAAAATCTCGAACTGTGCAGATCATACGAAAATCGTTGAATTTATCAAAAAATATCCTGTATAGATACTTATCTACTAGATACTGTATCCAGAGACCATACTGTAGCAGAGGGTCCAATACTAGAATATTCTCGCGCAGCCCCTGTAGTAAAACCTCGAAGCCGCCGTGGCTCACCAGTGATCTAAGGAATATAAAATTATCTATAACTTTTTTCTACCAGCATAATAACGAGTTATTTAGACTATAAATATTCAATAAAGTGAGACTATTATAAACCTAATAAGTGTGAACTTCTATCTATTTCTTATCTATCTAATAGATAATAGAAACAAAGAATAGCTTATCTGATAAACCAAATTACTCTTCTACATAACTAGAATGACGTTTTCTTACTCTACTTGTTTTCGGGACGAGTGATACTTCGTGTGATATCGAGATTTCTTAGGTAAGAGAGATTTCGACAACAGCTACCAGATGCAGAACCACGGAACTTAAAACATACGAGGGTAAATCAAATATGAACCGGAATTTCTATCATGTCGCCATGAGGGCGTCGGGAGTGTGCGTACTCTTAGACATGTTAGGTGGAGATATGACGAGACTTCCTGCGCTCAAGCGAATTCCATTCTCGCCGTTCGTCAATTGTAAATTCAATGAGTGAGCAAGAGGTTCATCCGCATGTTGCGCAGCGCATTATTATTAAATTTCTTGCCGCTTGAAGGTGTAAAAGTCCACCAAAATTCTTCATAGACTAGAAGCACAGTCTGGGGATACTTGTTTAAGAAAACTCAACTGTATGAATGGCATGAAAAATTTTTGAAAGAACGAACTGAAGTTGAAAATGAACCCCATGCCCGTCGTTCTCGAACTAGTGTGACTGCGGACAAGATTAAAGATGTTGGGGACGTCGATTTTCTGCATGTGCGCAATTGGCAGCAAACACGCCTCCTCTCTTTCGATAATGATAGTGTTAAAAACTCCCAATCCGTTGGAAAAAAATGGACAACAAAATCAGGAGATTATGTAGAAAAATACTTAATAATTTTCATACATGCATCTTCTACCAATAAATTTTTAAAAACAAATTCCAGTTCATATTTGATTTACCCTCGGATTGAATTGTAGGACTCTTAAATTCTAATTATAAATTAAAAAAAAGCAATCGTCTACAACGCCTCATTAGAGGAAACGTTTTTTTATTGTAACGTTGGTGGAAGTTATGACAGTTATTTTCTCATGAATCGTTTTATTTACATTTTTTCTGAAGTGACTGTATATTGAGCTGTCACGATCAATGCATTTCTGTTCCTTTAATTGTGTTATACTTCAAACTGGGTTGTATTGGTACCAATAAGGAGGATTTTAAGAAGGTAGGTATGTTGTACTAGTCTCAACTGTCACGTTTTCGACTGGGCTAGGTTTCTATATAGAACAGGATTTTCCACAAAATATCAAACTGGCCTATGTTTGCTACTGTTATAATAAAGTTGAAATGCAAGCATGAATAATAAAATAAGAAACAAAGATTTTCATATATTTTTAACACACCAACTTTGTTGCTTATTGTTTACAAATTACAACATAAAATTCTATTATACAGTACAATAGAGTGCCATTAAGGCCTAAATAGCAATCCCTATCTACTGTGAACAGAATAATTCGACAATAAATAACGCTCTTTTGCTCAACGTAAAATATAAATAGCCGTACGTCCTTCTTTCGACGACGGCCGAAATCTCGGCGACAACGACTCGTAAATTTCTAATAAGATTTTTTGTAATCGAATCTGACGCATTTTAGTTTCAGGGTCTGACCGTTATAGTTTTTTAGTTGAATATTGTATGCTTGCAACTTTGAAATTTAGATAAGTGATAATAGCTACGTGGCGTGACAGAGACTCATTTCTGCGGCCGCCTTTCTTATATAATTCTCATATAATTTACGGTGAATTATCGGAGGCGGGTTTTCTGTTTTTGAATGTAAATTTTCATAACAAACTGCAATTTTCTCGTGTCAGACGCAAGCCGACATAAGACGCGAATCACGTCAACGGATAACTATTGTAAGTCGGTGTTAGCAAATATTTATCAAAACCTTGTGGAATTTTTAAATTTTGTTGCGTTTTTATCGTTAATAATGTTTAATAGTTATGGATATTGTTTTAACGCCTATAAGTGCAATATCGCGTTTAGTAAAATGAACCCGACAAAAGCCGATGTCAACAGCCGATAAATACATTCCCATATTTTACTGGTAAAGTCGAAAACTAGTCTTGTGATAAATTTCTTCTAACAGATACATTAATTATAATTACAATTAGCAGTATCTCTTTGAGGATGATAGCTTGGCTATCGAAACGCGTTAGAACAAATTTTGTTGTATTTTTTAATCTTTCTTGGTTTCAAGGGCAAGATTTATATATCAATTTTTAAAGATAACTAAGGACAAAAAAAATAATAAATGCAATTATTATAACTGATCTTTGTAACTTATTTAATATAATTAATAGTATTACGATACATATCAGAAAGAGACAATCAATGGTTAATAATCACTCAACTCAGAATTTCAGTTTGTTGACATCCAGCCCGGGCCTATAGATCCAACATGCAGCATATAGTTCTGCAACGTCTATACAGGAATCCATCTGAGACGATGGGTATAGAACGAGGCTATTGCAAGTCAAATAGTGTTGTGCATTTCTTCGATTCTCTATAGCCTTGAAGCGTGTAATCAATAGCCTTCGTATGCGCGAGGTATTATTATACTTTTTGTAATTTTAATTGACATTGCAACTATGCATTTTGTTAGTAACGTAATTGAATTGTTAAAAAAATAAGATACAGACTCAGTGCCATTAAGATACTAGGGTCGCTTCAATAAGTCCTTAGAATAAGATAGAAAAACTTTTTTTTTAGGTAATTTTGTGTATATCTCAACACTCACCTCTATATATTTTTCCAAATTTTATATGCCGTTCAAAAATAGGATTTCAGAAAATTTTCAATATAAGTAACCATTCATTTTCTGGTTAACAATTCACCGCGAATTGTTGAATCCTGGTGTAGGGAACTAGGACTGACGGTAAACCTTTCAAAGGACTGTACCACTAGTATTCACTAGGAGATATAAACCAACTCTCATAGAACCACTGCAACTATGTGGGAAGGCGATAACGTACTCCACCTCGATAAAGTATCTTGGAGTGTACCTAGATACTAAACTGAAATGGAATTTACACCTGGAATCCCAAAGGAATAAAATACACGCCGCTATGTAGGCGTGTAAGAAACCCATAGGTAATATCTGGGGTTTAATACCAGGTGTAGCGCTGTGGCTCTATAAAACGGTACTGTTACCGCGTTTAACCTATGCTGCTGTGATATGTTGGCGTATGATAGAAACAGCACAGGCAAAGAACCTGTTAAAGAGCCTACAAGGCACCTACCTAAGGGCTGCTGCAGGGCTATGTGCACTACTCCAACGGAAGCTCTAGAAGTAGCGCTAAATATGCCTCCTCTAAATGAATTCATTAAGACACAGGCCAAATTAACGTCCTACAGACTTAAGTGTTTAGGAAACTAGACAAGACCACACTCCCACGAAATTCTAGTTGGAACGCAAGATCCCGAGCAGGAGAGGTTGGGAAAAACCAGAAACCGGAAAACTAAAAATTTCTCGACCTCGGGCTCGAAATTTTGTGACGAATATTTATTTTATTATTATGTTGTAGCTCTTTTAGTTCAGTCTCGATATTTCAACTTTAAAGTTGAAGGTACAGAAATTGTTTTTTTCTAGAAATGCCACTCTTTTTTCTCAAAATTTTGACTTCAGGCGGAAGCGAAATTTTAATTTCGGAAGTAAAATTTCAATTTCAGCTGCGAAGGTTTAACTTCAATTTTGAAGTTGCGGTTTTAAAAATTTCCGTTACAAGCGTTTTTAGAAAATGATGCTTTTTTTCTTACAGTTTCTACTTTATTATGATTATTTATACTGCAGTTTTTTTTTTCAAGCTGAATCCCTACTTTAATCTCGAAACTTCGAGATTTTTTTTGACCTCGGAATTTTTACTTTGAAGCCAAAATTTCAACTTTAAACTAGAAAGTTCAACTTTAATAGGAAACCAAATATTTATGCTTTAATTCGAAACTGCTGCTTTAGATTTGGAATTTCGTTGATTTTTTTTGTGGGTGTGAATTTTTTTAACTCGAATTCAATTTTTAAATTATAACTCAAAATTTCGAGATTTTTTAGAAATATCGACCTTTTTTTTTGAAATTACGACTTGAGACGCGAAATTTCGACCTCTGAAATTTCTGGAATAAAATTGTTCGAAAGTGTTCACTTTTGTCAGAAAAATTCAATTTTTCCCAGATTTTCTAAATTTCAAATCTAGAAACTAAAATTAATATTTTTGTAATAGGGATCAAAAAGGGAAAAAGTGAAATGAAAAGATTTTTAAGTTGTACGCTCTACGTCTTTGTAGGATGTTGAATGTAGTATATAAAGGGGTTTATATAATATACATAGAGTGCATAAGAAAATACGACATTTTTATGGGTGTACATAAGTAAATGTATGATTATTTATCAGTGCTTTTTCAGATTGGAATAAAAAATCCGCCGATAAGTGGGTTTATACGCCCAGTTATTGTGGGTTTGACTGGCCACTATAAATGGATCTTTGATAATCAAAAGTTGGTCCAATATTAATACAACTTATGTGAAACATATCTAAGCAGTCGTTGCTTCAAAACGTCTCATCAACAACTGTTTGGTGAGACAAGTATTTCAACTAATGGATTATGATAAATCATATGATTATCAAATGAAAAATGTGAGGTCAAACCTCAACATTTATTATTTTAAACTCTCGCAACTATGATGAGCTACGAGGAGGGGGCATACATACAATGTTACAGTAAACTTAAGTCCCGGCGCATCCGCCAAAATACCGACTGGAAATCGCAATCTAAAATAAAATTGATCTGATTTCTTTCGCTAAAACTGCAAAGATACAGCCGACAAGGACATTTATTCTCGGCACGGATTATTGTTTTTATACATCTGGAAAGCCGTCAGTTGTACAAAGCGCCACTTTGTGTCAATCCATATGTTAGTTGCCAGATCACATTAACTTTGTTTGGCAGAAAACCAATGTTGAAAGTTTAGTTTTCTAAGAGTTTTCTATATTTTTTGTTACATCAGTTTGGCTACCAAAACAAATGGACAAGACGGAGGAGATTTCTGTGCCAATTAGTTATTTGAACATTTATGGAATGTTGGCATCTATAATTGGTAAAATGGAATTACTTTCTTTTAGAAAGCTTTCAAGCTTAGATATTCAACTTGAAGAGGAGACAGTGATTATTAATTCAATTAGTTGTGATTGATTAGAAGTTTCGTTTTGAGGAAATTAACAAAATTGCTTTTGTTTCTTTTCGAATTCTTCGGAAACCTAATGGATGTTCTCTTATTGGTACTCTCTTAACTAGGTTCAAATGCTTTAATAAAATTCGCTTAAATAAACCTGTTAACAAGGGTTACAAACAATTAAAATGGTTGTTTTTAGATAGCAACAGGAAAGTTATTTTGTTTAATATTTGAGGGATCGTTATCAAAAATATCTGTGGTTCAGAACCTATATAATTAATTTTAGCTGATTAATTTTATTGGGTTATAATTAATTAGATCGCCACTATGTTCTTCGTTTTTCTCCTATTTAAAATTCTACTATAGTAAAAAAAATTAGTTTTCTTCTTATTCTTAGTAGCTTGAACCTATGATGAAGTTTTTTAATTGACTGGCAAAGGATGATGACCCGTGTCACTTTAATTTGATTATTATCGACCGTTAAGCTGCATTAAATGAGAGCCCACCAATATGGCTTGATATAACCAATATAAATAGGTTTATTCACGTTCATCCACTAATTCAATTTAATTTGAGGGTTTTGCATGTCGACCACGTAGCGGGTTCCTTTCACATTCAACTTATGATATATCGTGGTGGCATCGGCGTAATTATAACCTAAAACCTAAGATCGACCGCTGGGGGCTCCGCGATGAATATTCATTATTTACGGTAACAGCGAACACACGGGTTAGAAAGCCAGAAATATATTTGTTGTTAGTATAGCCATAGCCCTATGAATAACACTAGAGCCGTAAACGGCCGCAAAAACACGTCGGTTGTATACCACACAGAACCTTTTATTAATGAATTTTCCATTCAAATTTGTGTATATGCGGAGTCGCTTGTTTATTACCGAATTAATCGAGGAATAAACGAATAGATCGCATCGGCCTTTGAATCAAAAGGAACAAAAGATCTTTCACCGTGTGTGTCCCACATATTAATGGTTATTTAAATAAAAAAATTATTTATCAAGTTTTTCAAATGGCCTAAAAAACAATAAAATAATTTCTTTTATTAGTCTTATACTTATTTATAACCCTATACAGATACCTAACTCCTGTCTTGAAAATGTGATTGTGAATTTTTCATGGCTATGAATTTTCATTATTTTTAATAACAAATGCTTATCATATTAAAAACGGAAAAGATGGAGTGCATGCAATAGATAGTTGATGCACGAATAGTTCACCTAAGTTACTAACAATTCTATTACACTACAAAGGACATATAAATCTGTATGAAAAAGCTTTAATCTGTGGGTTATCGTGAAGTTAGTTTAAAATTGTTTTTTTTTAATATTCTCACTGAGTACCTGTAACGATTTAATTTAAATACTGCACTATCATCTAGTTCTGAGCTATGTTTAAAGTTTCATGCTTCTAACTCATCAGAAAGTTAGTTTAAAATCGATTGCAGAATTTGTATGGAACACAGACAGTAAAGAAACTAACTTTATAGTATAACCTAGTTATACTAACTAATGGTCGATATGACATATACATATGAGTAATATAATCAACAATCAAACACAGAAAAGAAAGCCAGTTAACAAAAACGTGGGAAAAAATTAAATTAAAAAGTATCGAACATAATTTTCAAAAAATCAATACGTATTCGTAAGAAATTCGGCAGATCATAAAGTTATTTTTTTAATATTAACTTTTGTAGAGAATAGCTAAAAACTTGGGCTCTTAACATAAAAAAATCTTGCTTCCCCAACTTTAAAACCGTTCTTAAAATTCCTCTATACCAAACAGATGGGCATTATTAAATTAAATGCGAATTCACCTTCTAAATTTCGTGATAAAATTTTATAAGTGTTTAAGTTCAGTGATGCTACAAAATTACTAAGGAAATATTGCCGCAAAGAATCAGATTATCAGTGACGTGTTCTCCCTGATTAGACAGCACAACTTCCCTTGCAAAATAAAAATATACAAATTATTTCTTTTTATTTCAAAAGCCCCCTTTTTTCGGGCCACACTTATGTCTATTTATTGAATGTTTAGACAATGCTTTCGTAGATTGTAGCTAACTGCGTAACAGAGCTGGGCCAATTACTATTAAAAAGGAATCATTACATTATCCATTACTTTTTCAGAAAAAGGAAATTACTTCGAATTACCTTACTATTGGTTAAAAAGTAATTCAATTAACCATTACATAGAAAAAGGAATTGATTACAAAGCAATTACATTTTCAATTACTTGTAAATTTTTTAATATATACGATAACATATAATGTAGGTACAAAATTCACTTATTTAGTAATACAAAACAAACTATTAACTAAAGGACATATACACAATGTAATGTCAACTTTAGTGCCATAAATGCAATGACTTATATTACAGGGAAAGAGGTTAAATAATAGCCAAAAAAAAAAAAGAATTCATAAAGTTCGTTTTAACGAATACAAAAAATCTAATTTTTTTTGAAAATTTCGACTACTTTTTCAAAATTAAGATTTTGTATTTTCGACTTTTTTGAAAAGTCTCAATTCAAAATTTCGACATTTTTGAACATTTTTATCCTTTTTTGTTTAAATTCCTCTTTTCTCTAATTTTTTTCAAAATGTCGATAACTTTTGAATATTTCGACTTTTCTTGGAAAATGTATACTTTTTTGAAAAGACTGACTTCTATTAAAAATTCCGCCTTATATGTCAAAATATTGACCCTTTGAAAATTCGTACTGTTTTTGGAGAAGTTGATTTTTATTGCGGAATTGTACTTTTTTTAATTTATTAACTTTTTTGAAGATTTCGACTTTTTTTTTGAAATTTTCGATATTTTAAAATATCCACTTTTATCGAAATTTCGACTCTTCTCATAATTTTCACTTATGTTTGAAAACCTCCACTGCCAAAATTTTTGTCTTTTTCTCGAAATTTTAACCTAATTTTCAAAATCTCGACGTTTTTTCGCAACGTTTTTAAAAACTTGACTTATCTTCAAAATTTACATTAATTTTTGAATATATTGATTTTATCTTGAATCTTTATATTTGGGAAAAATTTCGACCTTTTAAAATTTTTGCCTTATTTTATAAAATTTCACCTTTTGTTTAATTTTCCTTCTTATCGAAAATTTATAGCTTTTTTAAAATTTTCCCAAGTTTGGCTTTTTTAAAAGGATTTTTAATTTTTGAAAATTTGAATATTTTGAAGGATTTAGAGTTTTAGGATACACTTCTTCCGGGATTGGACCGTCTCAAAGAAATACTAAAAATGTTCGACGTTTCGCGCACCATCGTAGGGGGTTTCTTTGGGAACAAAAAAAATAAACAACAAATAAAAAGAGAAATATAAGGGAATTATGAAAAAATCAGAAGAGTTTCGCCTCAGGTATGGTGGACATACTGAGTTACCGTGCTCTAATGTTTAGAAATTGGCCTTTTCATTCTTTCATTTTTGCATATTTCCTTATATTTCTCTTTTTATTTATTGTTCCTGAAGAAGCCCCTTACGATGGTGGGCGCAACGTCGAACACTTATAGTAGTTCTTTGACACGGTCCAATCCCGGAAGAAGTATATTTTGTACTCAAGATTTATGTACTTTCCGAAAATGACATTTTTGAAAAATCTTACTTTGATTTTTATTCAAAATTTTCGACATGTCATGAAAATGTCGAATTTCAAATTTTCCATTTTTTTTAAACGTCCACATTTTCTAAAATTTGACTTATTTTGAAAATTTCAACTCTTACTTTTTGATGATTCGATTACTGTGAAGTTTTATTTTTTATTCTGAAAATTTCGACCTTTGTTCAAAACTCTGCCTATTTCTTAAAGTTCTACAAATCCAATTTTTTACTTTATTTCACAAATTTCAGCTTTATATAAATTTGAATCCTTTTTTAAAAATTTTATCAAAAATTTCGACTTTTCTTATTTTTTTTAGCATTTACACGGTTTTCTGAAAATTTCGACCTTTTGTATCAAAATTTCGACTTTTCCTTCAACATTTTGGAAAATCACAAGTTGCAGCAACTCACTGGGCCATAATGAAGGCGCGAGCCTCCTTTGCCTCTCTCTTTCGGGAGGGGCATGTACACAGTCAACAGCATTTGTTTATTAGTTTTGAGCTGTCAAGTATTTTCGCAGGCCCTATTGAATTCAGCGCTGTATTTCTGGACGGTTCCGAATAGTGAAGTGCTGATGCTAGACTTCGATTAGCTCAAAATTATGCCTATTCTTGCATCATGATGCAAAATGGTATAGCTGGGTATAGTATAGCTGATCCTACAAATTTATTCCTGTTTAAGGTGTCCAATGTCAGAATGGCAGAAATAACATTCGTCATTGTAATGAAATTACAAAAAGGAATCAAATTACTTTTTGGAATTTTAATTACTTTCACAAAATTAATTTTTCCCTTACAACGTAATTTAAAAGAAATAATGAGTACCTTTAATTAATTCCTTTAAATGGGAAATGTTTCATTACTTTTCAACAAATTACACAATTACATTTTTTATTAAGGTAATGCAATTACAATTACTTTTTTGAAAAATGTAATTAAATGAGTAATGCATTTTGTCGTGATTACTCCCAGCTCTGCCGAGGAATACATCAGAGTAATCTGCCAGAATGCAGCCTACACAACGTCCATAAGAATCAGAGGTGTAACATTTCCCAGAAAAACATCACAAGAAAAAAGAAATATCATCGTTGTTTAAACACGCAAAACATCAAGAAAATGTTTATGACCAACTTATTTCTAAGTTCACTTGGATAATTGAAAAAAGATCTCACGAAATTCCTACTGTTTTCTCGAATTTTCGACTTTAAATTTGAAGTTTTTTAACTTCAGTTTACATTTCAAAAAAAAGAAGTTAATAGATGTCAATACTGGCTTTTAAAGTTTGAAGTAGAATTTTTAAAAAAATCGGAATTCTACAATGGAAAAAAAAATTTTGAAATGGGAAATTATGCTTAACCAACATGTTTTCGAAATTTTGTAGAAATTTTCAAATTTCAATAAAAATTTTCAGAAAAAGTCGACTAAAAATTGGTTAAATTCTGTTTTACATAAATGACGAGTTTTATTCACAATTTTTAACCATTTTCCTAAAATTTCAGGTAACCAGTTAAAATTTTTGATTGATTCTTAATCTCGAATTTTAAGATGAAATTTCGAGAGAAAATGTCAACGTTAAAAAACAGGGCACTTGTCAAAATTCAGAATAAGTCTAAATCTTTTAGAAAGACAGATTATATTAAAGGAGTCGGAAACCAAAAAGTTTGCGAACCACTGGTTTAAACTAACATTTTTTAGTTTAAAGTTAAAATGTCGAAAATTCAATTGTAAACTAGAAACCCAAGTACATTTTGTTTTACGGATGATTTTGGATCCAGTTCGGCACGCGTCATAATATGAAAATTTTATTTGGCCCGTCGACGAAAAAAGTTGCCCATCCATGTTTTCAATGTTTCTAGAAATTATGACTTTCTCGAAATTTAGATCTTAATTTGTAAATTTTGACTTTTTTTCGATATTTCGAGACTAGAAAGCCAACCAGGATATTAAAAAATGTTCATGATTTTACGACCGAAAAATGGGTTTTTCGGAAAACAGATCTGGGATTCTTAATCAGCGACCCCGAAAACCCCAAGGACACAGTTTCGAGTAAAAATTTTACTACATAAAGCACTGAGTTTTTCGGGAAAACCAACCACTGATTCGTGATCAGCAACCCAAATAACTCCTAGGATGCATTTCCGATGCAATTTGCGTTAATTTACTGTACTTTAGGTAGGAAGTTCATAGCGAAACGCCCCATTTGGGTGGTTGTTTCCAAGATTAAGGGGTGAAGGAGGGTGAAACGACTTCGTCTTAGCATCGTGGTTCATCAGAAATCGCATGCAGAAAGAATTTTGAAAATCTTATTTACTGTATTATTTTTATTTATTTCCAAGCTTATTGCCTGGATTATAATAGTCGACTTTTTGCTCGAAGGCTCAAGCTTTCTCTATTTGTACAAGGTCGAAATTTTGAAAAAAAAATGTATGACACTAAATTGTGTTTCCTCTTACTTAAATAAAAAAGTCCAGAATAAAATTTCTTACTAAATATTCCAGAAGAAAAATATTTGGGATCAACGACACATTTTGAAAATAAAAACAAGTCAAAAATTGACATTTTTGGAAAAAAGTAAAGAACTTCCAATTTTAGCTAAAACTTTTGAAACGTTAAAATTTTGAGAAAAACTGGTCCTTGATCAATGAATGGAATGAAATTCTTCTTCTATATTTGTTTGCGTTGGGATCATATAAAAGTAATATTCGACTTATAAGGTGAAACGTTATTGATTTCTGAAAAATAAAGGGATTATTCTTTCGAATCTGCCGCCTCGGAGGTTGACATGAGACAAGGAATCCCTTTCACTGTAATTTACTTTGTGACATGCCGGGGTCTAAGGTGTCGTATTTGGAGAATCTTTTGTAATATGTTATACTGAGCCGAAGTGACGAAAGTAGATTTAAATTTAATGTTTGCTTTGTTCTCTTTGGCCCAAGTCGTAAAATATATCCATTCGATATCATTAAAAATGTATAAAAACCACGACTGTTTTCAACAAAACTTGAAATCCTGTAACGCCAACTGCCAAGGGCCACTGAAATACAAACAATGTACACATTTTTTCTTTTCATCTTGTCGAGACACTGCCAGAAAAAAATACTAAAACTAAAAGTTATTTTAACACGTGGAAGATTTAAAACAAAATGAGTTCATCTTCTGAAGCATTAAAATAACAAGAACAGAGAAAACGTAAAAGAAAGGACTAACCTGTGGTACTTGTTGCGGATCACAAAATAAGTAACAACCAAAAGGTTAACTCTTATCACGTGACCGTCGGAGCCCCGTGAATTTCGGGCCCGTCTAAATCGAAAATCTAAACCGAAACTGACCAGTGCAGTAGGGATGGGTAGGTTAGAGATTTTAAAGGAGTGGAGTCCGGTTGTACATTCAGCTCTATGTATCTTCATCCATGTTTTGGGTCCCCCAGACCTATGTAGGCTCAACTATCGAGCGGATAGATCAGAGGGAAACGAGGTTATTTCTATATTTTTGAAATAATGTACGGTACGACTATGTAAAAGATCAGTTCATAACAATTCGAGGTCATAGGCTGTAGGCATCGAACACAAAGGGATTTAGGTGAGACTTAACCTTCTAGTTGTTGCATTCACAAATAGAATGCACCCTGGAATACTGCCATGCAGTGCATCATAGGTAGCTTGAACTACCAGCTACCACCGACAATTTTAAAACACAAACACCAAACGAAGCGATTTGATTTCTAGGAAGTTCCCAAAAGACAAGAATTCTCATGCACAGACCAATAAGGCTTGAACATTTATTAGATTCGAAGATTGAAAACCAAAGACCGGTTTCTATCTTGTTAGATCTATTGGTTCATAGAGAAACTATGGCCAATGCCAACAAGTGTCTCTGTGGACCAATCGGTAACGGTAGTATTAAGAATCACACTTGTTGATTCTTTAGTACTTAATTGCCGGAACATTTGCACTGCATGAGTTTGATATACCAAACTGACGAGATCCAACAAGATCGAAACCGGTCTATGGTTTCCAAACCTCGAATCTAATAAATGTTCCAGCTTATTAGTCTGTGGGTTAGAATCCTTCTGGTTGTTACTTATTTTGTGCTACGGATAATTTTCCTTACCTCAAGATATACGGGGTATTATTTAATGTCTATTTATTTTAATAGTGCTTGGTTTGCCGAAATTATTATTATTAGTATGGTTCCTTTTTGTTTTTTATTAAAAATTTCCAAAGTCGTATGAGATTTTACATTAAATTTTAGGCTTATGGTTAATAAAACATACTTTCTAACAGCGGTGCTATACAGGGTGTTACAAAAGTCCGGGCCGCTACTTCAGGAGCATATTCTACACATTAAAATATGAAAAATGTTGAAATACATTTTTTTCTTTAAATTGCCTCCTAACGGAGATATGACCATTTAAAGATGGCGCCCCTAAAGTGGTTTTTTTACAACAAAAAGTAACGGTTAGTAGCAAAGTCATGAAATTGGGCAAGCAGTTAAAGAATTGGATTAGGCATATTCTCATGTAACATATTTTTTAAATAAGCAGTAGCGTGGTGTGTAGGGGGTTGCCCGCGATTATTTTTTGCCGTAACTTTTTTGTATTGCAATATTTCGACACAAAAGTGCCATAATCGTAAAAAGCAACATTTTTATACAAAAAAGGTACTCTTTCTCAAAGTCGCTAAAAGTAACCGTTTCCGAGAAAAAGGCGTTTAAATAATCCTATCCCGTCTTCGAAATTCTAACTAATTTGTATAAGAAAAAATAAGTTGGTCATGCAAACTGATCGTAAAGAAAACAATTGTACTTGACAATATCTGCCAGAGATTGACGTTGTGTCACTGGAAGGCCAAACGCAGAAGTTGCTAATTTAGAGGAGCGTGTGCTTCAGCGAGTTGAAGAAGATCCATGTGTCAGCACTAGACAACTTGCTTTAGCCGAAGGAGTAAATCACGTAACTATCTGGCGAATTTTGAAATTTTACCAATTTTACCCCTATCATTTTCAAAGAGTGCAAGGGTTACTTGCTGCTGATTATCCTCCAAGAATAGAATTTTGCAACTGGCTATTGCATAAGATCGCTGAAAATGAGAACTTTCCATCCCTCATATTATTTACGGACGAAGCGGGTTTTACCAGAAACGGGATACTTAACTTTCACAAAATGAATCAGTGGCAAGTTGAAAATCCCAATGCAGTTATTCAGTCGAGACATCAGCAACATTTTTCACTTAACATTTGGGGAGGAATAATAGGAAACTATAATTGAACCGTTTTTTTTACCTCATAGGTTAACAGGAGCATCATATAGACATTTTTTGCAAACAGAGTTACCCGTGTTACTTGAAAATGTTCCACTCATAACAAGACAGCGAATGTGGATAATGCACGATGGGGCACCTGCCCATTTTAGTGCAGTTGCTAGGGAATTTTTGAATAACAACTATCATCAACGATGGATAGGTCGAGGAGGTCCGATACCATGGCCAGCTAGGTCTCCTGACCTCAACCCACTCGATTTCTACTTATGGGGACATCTAAAGCAGATCGTCTACTCCACACCAGTTGACAATATCAATGATCTTCGTGAACGAATTGAAAATGGGCTCAACCAGATTCACAATACACCAGGCATTTGCGAAAGAGTAAGGAGTTCCCTTAGAAGACGAGCCGAGCAATGTATTGCTGCAGGGGGCAGTAATTTCGAACACTTGCTTTGATTTTTTTTTTCTTAATTTTGTACTATTTTTATATCAATGCAGTGAGTAGTGGATAAATTAGAAATTTGCAAAACGAATTCTAATAAATGCAACAATTTTGTTTAAACGCTTTTTTCTCGGAAACGGTTACTTTTAGCAACTTTGAGAAAGAGTACCATTTTTGTATAAAAAATGTTGCTTTTTACGATTATGGCACTTTTGTGTCGAAATATTGCAATACAAAAAAGTTACGGCAAAAAATAATCGCGGGCAACCCCTACACACCACGCTACTGCTTATTTAAAAAATATGTTACATGAGAATATGCCTAATCCAATTCTTTAACTGCTTGCCCAATTTCATGACTTTGCTACTAACCGTTAACTTTTTGTAGTAAAAAAACCACTTTAGGGGCGCCATCTTTAAATGGTCATATCTCCGTTAGGAGGCAATTTAAAGAAAAAAATGTATTTCAACATTTTTCATATTTTAATGTGTAGAATATGCTCCTGAAGTAGCGGCCCGGACTTTTGTAACACCCTGTATATCAGTAAGATCCAGTCTAGAAAGTAAAGAATTTACAACCCTTGTTAATTTGATCAAAAACCTTTGAGCTTTTGCTGTAGAGTAATATTTTTTAAATCTGAAGCAGGTGAAAAGAGTGTATCATTGAAATTATGGTCATTAACTACCGAGGAAAAATGTAATTTAAATGAGGGTGTAGCATGACCCAAACAAAAGAATTAAACTCGGCGTGTCATTGTCCTTTTGTCCCAGCGGACAGGGACACTCTGATTACGGCTGTCATCGCGACCCTGCGTAACTTTTCGTCCAGTCAACAGCGGCCTCATTATTCTGGTTACCTTGTTTCGTTTGGTTGCCGTTTGGCTGGCATGTTGTCTTTTTGCCGTCGAGGGTTTATTATGCTTTTGTGGCCTTCTGTCTGTTACTGTGCCATTCATACATATTAGTTTATTTTAGAGCTCACTGCTCTCCCATGTAATTAATCTTCCTGGAAAATTTGATAGAGCTCTTGTAGCTTTTTGTGCCAGAAATTAAAGGACAATGGGCACCAGACATCTATAAGCTAAATCTGCTCTTGCCATTTGAGGCACTAAGCTCTTTACTTTTATTTATTTTTCACCTCCGATACAAAACCATTTTTATTTTCTAAAAAATAAATAATTGATTTTCGATGTAAAACACAATCGACAGCCTTATAAATGTACTCGCTACTACCAGTTACTTGTTAGTGGCTAATTGTAAGTATTTTAAATTTTCCAAATTGTGCTAAAACGGCTAAAGATATAACATTTTTGTTCTGACCGGGTAATTTATCTCACAGAATTGGTCTGTGTTTCTAAAAACCCCGATTCTCTATCTCTGCTGGAAATATGTAGTAGTAAAAAGCCCAAATTATCAGAAAAGTTGAAGTTTGGGATATTTGAAATTTTAAAAAGAAAAACATTATTAAACATTTGAAAAAAGTCCAAGTTTTGATAAAAAAATTCAAAATCTTGAAACGAAATCGAGTTTTTGGGAAGTAATTTAAAAAAAATGGAACTTTTATTAATTTGGCATTTAATAAATGAAATGTTGAAACAGTAAAATTTTTATAAAAATCGAACTTTTTTAAAGTCGGAATTTTTAGTAGAGTGAAAATTTTCAAAATAAAGTTGAAAGTTTGAAAAGGGATTAAAAGAGACACCCTTACATTACAGTAGGGTGTTCCTTAATTTGGTGATTTCGATTTTTTTCAATTTAATTAGTTATTTTTTTTTAATTTTGATTATTTTTAATTTCTGCCTTTTTAAATTTCGACTTTCTAAAATATCGACTTTTTTCCAAAATTTCCTCCCTTTTCAACCTTTCAACTTTTTGCTCACTTATTGTATTTACAACTGACGAACGGCGGGAACGAAATTCGCTTGAGCGCAGGGAGTCAGGTGATATTCTCACCTAACACGTCTAAAAGTATGTGCACACTCCCGACGCCCACCGCCCTCATGGCGACATGATAGAAATTCACGTTCATATTTTATTTATCCTCGTATAAGTCAAAGTAACGTAACATATTGTAGTTACTTGTTATTTTTTATATTCTATGTGTTTTAAAAGATCCCAAAGTGAATAAGAAGGAAGAAATAGTTTTGGAGGAGTTGATTCGGCCCTCTCTTAATTGCGCCCATGATTTTTTTGTTGGCTGTAATACAGGATGTCCGCAAATTTTACCGATAACGCTTGACAATAGATCCAGGACGATAAATACGATTTGCGAAAAAAAAAAGTTTAATTAATAAACGGTTTTTAGTTACCGAGTTATAAGCTGTCAAAGATGTACACAAAAAAAAATAATGTTAATTATAATTATTTAATGTCCTAAATCCACGTTTTCGGTTAAATTAGCCGTATATTTTTATTGTGCTTGACGACCCAAATAGTTATAAACTTCTTATTTTCAAAATAAAAATGCTATTTGTGATAATATTTGAAATTTAAATAGAATGCAGCATTTGTCATTGCTAACACCCCTCAAATAATGGATGAACCCACTCAACATCCATTTAAGGTTCTTGGAATCGATCTTATAATAGGTTCGGTATGCCAGGGATATTTCAACAGATATCATTTGGCAAAATTACATAGAAATTGTCCTTCCAATACGTAGTAATTAACTAATGACGCGCCCCATAAGCCGACTTTTGTGAGCTATGTTTGGTATAAATAATTTAAAATTCCAGAGTATTTAAAGCAGGATTAAAATGTGGGGTTGTTAAATTAAAACTTGTTCGGTTACAAATTCCAAAATCTATACATAATTCATTATATTGCGTTAGTTTCAAGAAAAAACTTTAAAATAATGAAAATGTTTTACCCCATTTTATACTAAAGGCTTGTTCAAAAGATTCTGACTGATTCTCTTAAAAATTAGAGAGACAAATATCATTTCGTTACCTAATATTGGGATAATCCATATTTATATTACATTAAAATTTGAAGTTTCAGACCAAATTATGGAGTCTAACATAGAGCGGGAGCGAACATCATATAAAATCCTTTTGATTTGCGATTCTGGAAGACAACTAGGAAATTAACCGAACCGCATAAACGTAGAAATATCCTTCCAAGTTTACACAGGATATTTACAACTCCATATAAAATCAGATATGCATTTTTAATAAGTCGGAAGGTCTAGAAACTTGGAAAACTCGTTAGTTCTATCTTTCAAAACACGCTAGCTCATGTCTCGATGGAGAGATACCATCGCTGGCTGTATCTACTGTCTAATATCTATCTCGCTGCTATGTATATACGTTATTTATTAGCTCATTTATAATTAAATTCGGTCAGATGTATAATTCAAGATGGCACGACATCTAAATCGACTTGCATTCGTTACGTGCCCTTAATGTTTCCCCATGGGGAGTTCGTTTGTTTGCTTTTGAAATGAAAACAGCGAATGCTGTAGAATACAACTTGCTTTGTTTGTTTTTTGCTTTATCTGTTAATACTGAATAATTTAATATAATATATCCAAACCACATTTTTACAATGGCTTAAGCCGATGGGTCTAAAAAGCGGGCCTGATGATTAAAAAAATTGTTGGTAAACCAAAACTGCACCCTCCGCCAGTTTGGGTTTATAGCATTTTGAAGTTTCAACTTTTTTCAATATTTTAATTAAATTTCTAGGTCGAAAATTAGAAAATATTTTTATTACAAATGAATTTTTTTTAATGACCTTTTCTGAAAGTTTTCAGTCTTAATTTGAAAATTTCGAATATCAAATTTGTTTTAAAAATTGAGTGTTCTAGTCAAAAAAATCCGAACCATCAGTTGCATCGAAACGGCTAAAATCAAAACCCCGGGCAAACTAAGTTTTTTGATGGAAACTGATCGAAACTAAAACATTGATCAGTTCCTATTTTCATTTTGCTCTGAATATTTTGCTCTTTTTTCAAAATTCCAAGTTTAAACTTTTGGTTTAATTTTTTCTAGATTGTCATTCTTTAAACTGACACTTCAACTTTCGACAGATTTTTCACTATTTTTTTAAAAATCAGACTTTAATCTCGAAACTTGTTTTTCTTTTAATTTTTTTCCAAAAATTTTAAAATTATATCTTTATTATTCACTTATTTCATAATTTTGATTGTTATAAGAGTTCGACATTCTACCTTTTTTTTAATATTGCCGTTAGTTTTAAGTTTGATTATTTTCATAAAATTTCGATTTTTTTTCTCGAAAAGTGTTTAAAACCGAAAACTTGAGATTTTTCGATTTGTATTTTTTCTAACTCTTAATGAACATATTAAAAACCCTATTAGCGAATATAATAATAACTCTAATTAAATAATTTTGATTTCGTTTCGATTTTATTCGAAATGTTTACTTTATTTCGCAAAATGTTGATCAATTTTTTATACAAAGTGGAAGCTTTTCTGAAATTCGATTTTTCTCTCAGAACTGATATTTTGAGTTTAATTTTTAAGAAAGATTTTAATTGAACTAAATTTCGAATTCATTTTTATTTTTCAAATTTTCAATTTCTTTTGGAAAATTTTAACTTCAGAGAATTAAAAAAAATGAACTTGATTAAAATAGACATTTTGGGAATGTTTTCATTATATTTTTAAAATTTTCTTCGAAAATACGAAGTTAAATCCTGAAATTTTCCAACTCAAAAATTGGCATCTTTTGGTAAAAGTTCAAGGTTTCAAATGCGTAGCTTTGTACCAAGATTTATTTATTAAATTAAATATTGTTCGAAATTTCAGGTTTTATCAAAAAATATTATTTTATCTCATTAAATTCAAAATTAAGTTTTTTCTAGAGATTTTAACCTTTAAGTAAAATGTAGAAATTTCGAAAAATATTCGGGGTTAAAATTTAATTTTCGAGATTTAATTAAAAAATTGTGAACACAAAATTGAAACGCTAAGATTTGTTTTTATTACATAAATTGTGAGTTGAGTTTAAAAACCAATAATTTTCATGTTTTTTCTTTAACATTTTTCCTTAAAAATCCGAAAATAGACTATTTAATATCAACTTTTGGTAAAGGTAAATGTAGCTAAATCACTTTATTTTTATTCGAAAAATCCACCATTGCTCTGTGTACCATTACTTATGGTCCATCCTGTATATTAGGCGCTCGAGTAGTTTATATGTGGTGCTAAGGAGAGATATTGGTCTGTAGCTTTGGGGCTGATCTGCTCGTATTCCCGGTTTCGGTAAGGCTATGATCTTGGCTTTATTGATCTCTTTTGGAAAGATGGCCAGTCTTCAATATGTTCGAAAAAAACATTTTGACAGCCATTTTATTATGTTTTTTCCAGCATGTATGATAAACTCTGGCTGGACTTCATCAAATCCTGAGGCTTTGTTCGGTTTCATGTCTTTTATTACGGTAGTGACTTCTGCTTCAGTGTACGGCCTGGTGAGATCAGATTCTATATGAGCGGCTCTTTTTAGCGTTGTCAGCTCTCTTTTGACATCCATGGTGAGCTGTTTATCGGATGTATTCCACATTAATATCGAAATTTCACTTAACTTTGAAATTTCGTGAAAACTACGAGGGTGGTTTGAAAAATTTCTGACCTTAACGAGAAGATGGCAGCACTTGACAATCATTGGAGTGAGTCGATGTGAGTATTTTTGTGAAAATGAAAAAATTGAGTATTGAGCTGTCACTAAATATTTGTCTTTAAAAGGCAATAGACCTACGCAAATCAAAAATGAGTTGGATTATGTGTATGGGGACTGTACCAGCATTTACCTTGGTGAAATTTTGGGCTGCTAAATTTAAATGTAGTCGTGCCAGTTTGGGAGACGGCAAACGTTCGGGACATCCAAAAATTGCAAACACTGACGATAACATCGCTAAAGTTCACCAAATGGTGCTAAGCGACCGTCGAATTAGAGTGAGAGAGATGCCGGAGGCTATGAATATGTCCAATGAACGTGTTTGTCACATATTGAATCAAGATTTACGGATGAGAAAGCTGTCTGCGCGTTGGGTGCCACATTTGCTCACGTTAGACCAAAAACGTCTTCGAACGCTCCGTTGGCGCAGTTTAATTGCAATAAATCAGTCTTGGCGCGGATTAATTACTGTAGATGAAACTTGGATGCAACATTATACGCCCCAAACAAAAACACAGTCAAAACAGGGGATTGTGAAGGGGGAAGAGGTTCCAAAAAAAGCAAAAACTTTTTCCGGCTGGGAAAGTGATGGGAGTGTCATGGGATAGTCAAGGAATTATCTTAATTGAATATCTTCAAACAGGAAAAACCTTTACAGGAGCATACTACGCATCATTGCTAACAAGCCAAAGGCAGAAATTACGGAAAAACGGCCACCTTTGGCGAAAAAGAAAATCCTGTTTCACTAAGACAGTGCACTGTCACACACCTGCGCAGTTGCCATGGCGAAAATCCACGAATTATGGTTTAAACTGCTTGACCATCCTCCTTACTCGCCAGATCTAGCCAAAAGCGGCTTCTTTTTGTTCCCCTATCTAAAAATTGCGCTCTGAGGACAGAGATTTTCGTAAAATGAGTAGGCAATCACCTTCGTGAACAATTATTTTGCAGAAAAAAACGCCGAGTATTACTTGAACGGGTTAAAGAGATGGGGAAGGCATCGCTGGGAGAAGTGTGTAGACTTACAGGAGACTATGTAGAAAAATAATAAAAAAATTAAAGAAAAATGTCTTATATCTTTGTTAGGATGGAAATTACTCAGACCAGCCTCGTATTTTTAGAGATTTTGAAATTTTTCAACTTCGATCTCCACATTTATTTCCAATTTTAATTTGAAATTTTGGTTTCAATCGAGATTAATCTTAATTCCATTTAAGTTAGAAAAATAGTCTAGGATTTGAACTTGTAGAATTTTTAACAACGAAAAAGTATGAAACAAAAATCTAATAAACTCAAATACACCTAATAACAGGCAAATCAACCATATAATCAAATAGGTAATAAATTTTCGAATATAAATGGGAAATTTTGAGAAAATACTTCTATATTTGTTTAATAAAACTCATTTTCGAAATTCTCTTGAAAAAATTCAACTTAGATTACGAAATTTCAGCTTTCAACTAGAAATTCCGTCACAAGAAGTATAAATCGAAAATACGAAAAATAAATGAAATAAAAATTTCGAATAAAAAACGATATTTCGATAGTAAACTTGAATTAAAGAGAAAAATCTTGGAAAACTCGAAAAAACAATATTTTCTAAATTTTGAATATAGAATGAAATTTTTCACATTAAAATCGAGACTTTAAGAAAAGGTTGTGAATTTTAATTAAAAAGAAAACAGTATTTTTAGAAATCTAGACCCTTTTTTCGAAATGTCAAATTAGGTATGGAAATATCGACATTTAGTTCAAAATAAAAAATGAGAAATTTTGAATCTAAAGAGCTGAAAAATTCGAAATTAAAAAATATCGAAAATTCGGTGTTCAACGTTTTTCAGTTTAAACGAAGAAATGTGGATATTAAAGTTGGAAAAAAATGTCAAAATTCAGGGAAAAAGTAGATATTTCTCTACATTTTTTTTAATTTCGGGTTTGAAGTCGAAGTTTCGAGAGCTAGGATGAACTTTCAGATAAAGTTCGCAATTCTTGAAAGAAAGGCATTTTCTGACATTTCTATTTAAGTCGAAATTTAGAGTGACATACTTCTCAAATATTTGTCTTTGAGACTTGTAAAATTAGAGAAATTTTTTCGCCAAATTAGGGGATGGCAAAATGTAAGTGTCTAGGATGTTAAATTCTAGACTATGTCCCCCAATAACTTTGGTAATGTTGCCAGGAAACATCAATCGGTTAAATATATTATTATTCCAATTTCCTAAAGGATGTATCTTATTTGTAATCCCATAGTTTCCCATTCCGTATTCATATTCCTTATTATTCCTTATTAGCAGTGCATTTGCGGAATGTAACCTCCGAGTATAAGGAGTTCTGACTTCATATTGTGTACATATGAAATAATGAACCACGAATTGAACAATACAATTAAAAAAAATCAATTGATCTTTATAATCAGAGACGGGATTATATGCATTTGCATATTTAACCCATTTTCACCGGTTACTACATATTTAACCTAAAATCTAATGATGATGCATATTTTCGCTGTTTTCAATTTTTTTCAATAGTTACTTAATGATGGAAATCTTACTAAGCGCTAGGTGGGACGTTAACTTACTTTGGTTAAAGCAGTGGATCGAAAATTTATATTCAACAAGAAGGGGACCATTTTTCTTTCTTCAAAATTCTACTTTTTTTTACAAAATTTATCTTTTATCTTAAAATTTCGAATATATTGTTAAAATTTGACTTCTTTCTTATCAAAATCTGATTTCTTTAAGAATTTGAATTTCTACTACAAGATTTTTTGCTTTCTTTCATTCAAAATTTCCATTTTTCAACATCCGACCTTTCAGGAAAATTTTCACTTTTCCAAAATTCTTAAATGTGACTATTTTTTCAAAATTTAACTTTCTGTGGGAAATTCCATTAGTTTTCTCGAAGTTTCGCTTCTTTGCTGGAAATACGTCTTTTTCGGGATTTTCGATTATTTTTTCAAAATTCGTTTTTTTTTCTCAAATTTGCATTTTATTCCAAAACTCGACATCTTTTTAAAATCGACTTTCTTTGAATAATTTCAAAGTTTTTGTTAATCTTCGATCCTTGAAATTTCGACAGTTTTTTCTCAAAATTTCGCTTTTTTTTCGAAATTCCGTTATTTTAGATTTTTCTCCTAAAAATGTAGATCTATTGGAAACTCAATTTCCAGAAATTTTGACTGAATTCTTAAGGCTTTTTTTGATGTTCAATGTTTCTAGAAATTTTAACGTTTTCCTCGAAATTCATCTTTTTCTCGAAATGTTGTTCTTTTCTATTAAAATAAATGTTTTTGCTACAATTCAGCTTTATCCTCAAAAAGTCCACCTTTTGACTTTTCATTCAAAAATCATCTATTTTTGAAATTCCGTCATTTTTTCTTAAAATAATAATTTTGAAGAAAAAACTCAAAATTTTCCAAAAAAAAAGTAACAAGTAACAAGATCGAGAGACATGGAGGCAAAAGTTAAAGGAGACCAAGGCTCAATTTGGGTTTTAGTGCCATAAGAAGAAAACAATTCAGGAGAATTCGAAGTATAGTCAAACCTCCCTCTAGCGAATTCCGAAATCCTACAAAAAAATCGTTATAGAAAGGTTTTTGTTATAGGGAGGTAACATTAAAAATACACAAATCATATGTAAAAGATTATATGCTTGCAGGGATTCAAAAGTTGTTGGCGATTTGGCGATGACCTTTTCTTTAGAACCCTTATTATAATACTACTGAGCATTAAAGCTTTTTCTTCCACATTTTTTTTTTCCAATTTTACACTTCTTACTATTCTGGCACAAGAAATCAGCTTTTTGTGCAAACAGACAAACAAAGCCATTAGCATGGGATATCCCAAAAATTAAAAACTTTCTCTTAACCGAATGCAATTAAAAGCTAATTAACCTTGGAAAATTTTCGTTCAAATAATAGCTGTATGGAGGAATTGCTTTCGTTAAATGGAGGTAATTTTATGTATGGGATATCCCAAAAATTAAAAACTTTCTCTTAACCGAATGCAATTAAAAGCTAATTAACCTTGGAAAATTTTGGTTCAAATAATAGCTGTATGGAGGAATTGCTTTCGTTAAATGGAGGTAATTTTATGTGTAAATTTACTTCAAATGCTACGTTTCGTGAAAAAGTTTGTTATATAGAGGAATTCTGTATATGGAGGTTCGTTGTAGAGAGTGTATTATGAATATTATATTTTGACAAAAATTCAAGATTTTAAAAATATTCAAAATAATTAAATAATCTCGAAATTAAAAAAAAATGAAAACTTGAAAAAATGATCCAAAAGTTTATAAAAGATCTAAATTTTCTAATAAAGATAGAAATTTTCAAAAAAAGTCAATGGTCATACCATCAATTTGTTTAGCCGTTGTTATGCCAACAAGCTCCATGGATCACAGACTCCTACGAATATTCCGTCTAATCCAAATTCTCATCCAAAGCTTCAATTAGAGGTGTGTTCAGAAGATCAAGCTGCTCGTTCATAAGTGTACATTGACTAGATTTCAAATATTTGTGAATTTCTATGGCTTCCAAGAAATTAAATTTTTTAGTGCTATTACAAATATGTAATACTTCTATTGTGTTCGCGCATGTAAGTTTATGTTGTGTTTCTAATAGAGGCTTTGCAAAATTTGATCTTTCTGGATGTTGATTTCTGAAGGCAGCAAGATGTTCACTGTACCTAATATGAAAATTACGTGATGTTTATGTTGCATATAATCAGGTCTCATAATACTGTGCTATGGAAGTTTAATGCTCTTGAACCTATGTTGGAAATTAGCAATGAATGCATCAACCTACAGTTAGGCAAGTGTTTTCCAATCTTTAATTTAATTGTAAAGTGCTTTAATGGCCTCGCAGGATATTTGACACCACCTTTTGTTTTCGAGGAAAAACTATTTGCATAATTTTAATTGGAAGGATAAAGCGAGCAATGTTTTACGACTGCAAATAAATGGAAAAATGTCACGAACATAGACCTCTTTTAATAACGACATACGTGTATATTAAACCATTTTTCAGAATTTGTTTATCTTTGAATATGTTAACAGTGTTGGGATGTATTTATTATCCGGATACATGCCCCGACAATGACAGTGTACAGGGTGATTGTTTTATCTTGGGAAACGTAAACTTAAGTGGTTAGTTGGTAAGTGACCACTATGAAACCTTGTTTGGACAGACTAAGACTTAAAATTGAATTGGATAAAGAAATACGAAATAAAGAATGTGTTTTCTCAAAAGAATGCTACCTTTATTACTAAATTTTTCTTGCATCTGTTTAGTATACAAAAGTGTTTTTGACCAATTTCAATGCAGTGGAAATTTTTGCTAACATCAATGCTTAACGCTCGAAATATGTACGATGTTACAAAGTTACAAAGGTCGTTTGTAGTGAGGTAACTAACCTCTATACTTGTATTGCATCAAAGCAACAACCATAACAAGCGCCTTAGGTATGACATGCATTTAGGTGTGTTAAACTCAACAAATAATGTAAATTAAATGTTCTTTAATGAAACAGTCGAACATGCTAAAAGTTCGTAAGATACAGTCAAAAGTTAGTTAGTTACACATCAGTCATTAGGATTTAGATCTCTTGACTGACTAATAGCTGTAAATTGAAAATGTTTACAGCCACGTACTATACTGATGGGGCCAAGGAAGGCCGAAACCGGTTTATAGTTGCTGGTTGTAAATATTTTCAACTTTTAGCACATTCGACTGGTCCATTAAATAACATTTAACTGACACCAAACAAAGTACTTTATTTGCTTAAGCCTTTCCATGAGAAACTCTTTTTAATGACCTATGACTCCATACAATCGAAATCATTACGATTTTCACAACGTTATGACTCTTTTGTTCCAGGATTCACGAAGGGGCAAAGAATCAAATTTCGTGTGATGTGAATATGTTTCATCAAACCCGAGTTGTAAATCAGCAGTAAATCATTGTTTATAAACGCAGAGGATATGAGCGCGGCGAAAATTAAGTAATTTTTCAGTCAAACCCGAGTGTGCCGTAAAGTTGGAAGTTATTGCTGCTGCTATCTAAGCAGAACCGGATGAGGTTGACTCGGTAACTCGTCGGATAGCGGGAGAGTTTGCTAGATGTCGCGCTAACTGCCGGAATAGGAAACCAGGCCCGGAAATTGGACGGATCAGCCCTCCACTTCTGCATACCAATCGACTATCGTATACCTACTAATAAATATCTTCCCCCAACTTACATCACCTTTTCTGCTGTTAAATAAACTGGAATACCAGACTGTTTCGACTCGATATATCCGATGTTTAGCGGAGCGCATAACCCAACAGCAAATCGAAGAAAAACTCCGCGATAAAATAAGTTCGAATTCTGAAGGGTGCTCGAAACCGAAGCCAGGCTATCGAAATTTTCTCTAAATACCAATTTGTGACTTCTTAAAATTCAGTTTCTCGTTTTCGACATCTCGGCTTTAGCAAAGATTCAATAATTTTTGCCTCGCAATAAGACATCGTGAATCCTCAAAAACCTTTCCTAGTGATCTAATTTATGTAAATGCAATCTTACGTTACTAAGAGACTATGTTATTGGCAAAAAAATTGTAATTGGATTTATTTCGATTACCAATCAAATAATAGCAATACAAAGCTTGTCTTCCGAAACCAAGAAAGATTAAAAAATACAACAAAGGTTGTGTCTCGTATCCTCAGAGAGATACTCAATATCTCTCTGAAGATGATAGCTTGGCTATCGAAACGCGTTAGAGCAACGTTGTGTTTTTTAATCTTTCTTGGTTTTAGGGGATAACATTTGTGTTTCAATTTTTGAAGATATCCAAGGACCAGTCCGTTCCATTAAAATAAAAAACCAATCAAATAATCACAACTATTCATTGTGTTCAAAAAGTATATCCCTACTATCAAAATTTCCAGTTGAAGCTATTCAAGAAATCAAAATTTCTAATTTAAAAAAAAATACAAATCATTAAATTTCAAATTATGAAACATTAAGTCGATTTGTTGGGTATATACCCAATGTTTTTAAGAAAATATTTGTTTCCAGAACGGGAATTATTTCTTTAAAATTTGGACTCGTTTAGCAGATCGACGGATAGGACGAAACGGCGCAATTGAGTGGACTTTGCGATCACCCGCGAGTTGGGGCATTAAAGGAATTGATTCGACAAGAATTCATTTTAAGAAAATAGTCAAATGAAAAGAAAAAGACGGATTTTGATTAAAAAACTAAAATTTTGACAAAAAGACAAATTCGGAGAAAAAAGTTAAATTTTCCAGCATAATGTAAGGGATCGAATTTTTGATCATTTCAAAATAGACTGGTTTTAAGAAACATATGAAAATTTCCAAAAGAGTTAAATTTGGAGAAAAAGAAAAATTTTAAAAATATAAAACGATTTAGATGAAAAAAATCAATTACGACAAAAATGAGTGAATATTAGGAAAACGTCGAAAGGTTGAATATTTTATTTTGGCTGGCTGTCGTTGTGAGACGAGCATTCCACTTTGTCCAATATTAAGATAAGTGTCAACATTTTAAGAAGAAAGTTCGAATTTTCAAAAATTTTGATTTAAAAAAAACGGATGAAATTTCCAAAGATAAATTTCCTCGGAATGGAAAGATTTAAAATTTCCAAAAAGCACTTTTCAAAATGTTTACGTTTTGATAAAAAGATTCGCCAAATTTTGAAGAAAATGCAACTTTTGCTAAAAAAATCGCAAAATTCTACACAAATTTTGATTTTAAAGAGTTGAAATTCTTTTAAAAATTCGAATTTTGAGAAAGCCAGATTTTTATCAATGAAGTCGAATTTTAAAAATAACTTCGAAATGTCAACGGTACTGTGTAAAAAGAATGATTTTGAGCAAAAAGTCGATGTTTCGAGAAAAAGTCGAAATTTCAAGATTAGGACAAATTTTAAAAGAAAAAAAAAAAGAAAATTTCTGGAAAAACTCCCCCAGTTGAAAATATTCAATTGACTATTTGAGTCAAGGGGGAGAAAGAGTTCTACCCTGTTCTAACCTATTCTAGCTAAGCCTATGAAAATATGAATATATATTATTAATTTTTTGTTTTGCAAAAGGCACTAAAGCACCTGGGCGCCTTCTGCAGGTTACCTATCTACCTACTCACAGCCGTTTAGTAGATTAGTTCTTGGGTTAATAGACAGCACTAGGTTTTAAAATGAGGTATGACTCTTTTTTGCAGCAGGTTACAACATTTTCTAAACCATATGCTAAACATCTAATATTTAAGAATGTCTGACCCGGTTTTTTCTGCAAAAAGTCATCTAATTTTGAGAATAAAATCGACCATTAAAAAATTTTAATTTTAAGATAATTGCCAAGTCCGCCTTTCAGAAGCTAAGGCTTTCTTTCTAGAGCTAAAAAGTACTTCATGTCTCATCAGCTACAGACCCTATACAAAGCTTAAGTTAGGCCAACACTAGAATACTGTTCTCATGTTTAAGAGTTCAGCCCCAAAGCACATTTTAGCTCTTTTGGATTCAATTCAGAGAAAAGCGATTCGCCTAATTGATGACAAGAGTTTGACCGATCCTCTCGAAACACTAGAGCACAGGTGGATGGTTGGTAACTTGTCTCTTTTCTGCAAGTACCATCATGGGAGATGCTCGCAGGAATTAATAGGATTGATCCCTCCCCCCAAGAGTAAGATTTTTAAGACAAAGACAGTCGGAGCTTGACACAGTGAGGACTTCTGTCTACGTAGACTTTTTTTCCTATAGAACTTCCAAACTATGGAACTCGTTAGCGAAAGGAATTTTCCCCAAAAATTACACACCTATCCTTGTTTAAAAAGGCCTATTTATCCTTGTTTCCGTATCCTACCCGCAGTGCTTTAAAGGCATAATGCGGTTGTCCTTTGCATGTGGATTAAAGTTTAAAAAAAGGTTGAATTTTCAAAGAAAATTCGAAATTTATAAAAAAATTACTGAATTTACGAATTTCCACATTGACATTCCATTCTCGACTTTTACGAAAGATGTCGAAATTTCTAGGTTAAAGTTGAATGTGGCAAAAACGTCGAAATTTTTCCATTAAAGTTAAACTTTAGAGAACATAGTTTTTTTCTGAAAAAAGTGTCAAAGTTAACATCTTAAGTAGAAAACTAAAAAAACAAAATAAGAAATATATTTCAAAAAAATAGAATCTCTAACCTTTGAGAATAACTCTAAATTTATAAGAAAATTCTAGTTTTAATATGTTCAAATTCCGAACAAGGGCAATATTCTGAACGTTAGGTGCAAATGCCGATGAAACCGTCGACATTTTGTGACTGAAGAAATCTCGACAAGAAAGTGAACATTTCTACGAAAAAAACCAGATTTCACTGCCAAAATTTTAGGAAAAAATTATACATTTTAAGTTTCAATTGGAAAGATAAGAAAAAAGTGAAATTTTCTAAGGGAATAAAAAAGGTCCAACGCTAACACCAATTTTGCACTGACGTTCTCTTTCGTTCGTGTTTGGTTATGTTGATTTAGGACATCGTTTCTTAACCTAGGAATTTTTGACCTTAGGAGGGCTACGTACCGATATTAAAAAGGATGAAAAACAATGACTCGCTTAGAATGAGCCTAGGAATGGATCGTGAAGGAGAAATCAACGGATTTAAATTGAGTTTAATATTAGAAATCAATGTTAAGCTGAAACAATGCATTGAGGGTGATTCTGTAAAAATATGCGATTGCGGTGCTGGAACTAAGGCCACTTTCAGGAAATATTGCGTGATGACTCCCCATTTCAGGGTCTCGAGTATGCGCGTCTCGATTTGTTTTAAATTACCAGCACGAATTATCGGAACAAAGAAACCCAATGCTAAGGCTGCAGTTGCATTTGTATTTTAATGTTCCAGTAAGTGCATGCTTCTGAAGAGTAATTTATATCGACTGGAAAAGAAAAAAAGTAAAGCAGCAGCCAACTTTTCTTGTATTGAGTAATCTAATTTTACATAACGATAGCTAGCTAAATTCTAATGGCAACGAAACGTAAAACATTTTTCTCGTAGGAGTGGTTTCTTCAAAAACTTGCAATTTATTTAAAAAATACCTTAATTTATACATATTTATGCTGACTGATATCAGCACCTTCGTCTGCGTGAATTTTGAGTTTTTTTCGAAGCTCAGACTTTTTTTTAAAATTCCAACTTTTTTAAAATAGTAGCTTTTTTGTCTCGGTATTTTGCTTTTTCTGATAACTTATTTGATAATTTCTGTCGTTATTAAAAATCTGCTTCTTTGGAAATTTCAACTTTTTATCATCACATTTCGACTTTTTCTCAAGATTAGGACTTTTTCAGACTTTTAACTTTTTTCAAAATCTCTAACTTTCTTAAAGTTTTGATCTTGTGAAAACCAACCTTTCTAAGATATTTAAAAGAAAGGTTGAACTTTTTCTCAAAACTTTAACTTAAAACTTCCAATTTTGGAAACTTTGATCTTCGATTGTTTGAAAAATTCGCCTGCCCCTGAAAATTAATTTCTTTTTTAGAATTTGGCTTTCTAAATTGCGAATTAAAAAAATTTTGGACGAATTGTATAAAACAAATTTCAGGCTTAACTAAATTTCGATTGTAAAGTTGGCATCTTAAAAAGGAATATTTTTGAAATGTAAACTGAAAAACTAAAAAAAAAGACGAAATTTAAAAGAATTATCGAGTTTAAAATCTAAATATGAGTTTTGAAAAAAAAGAGCACAAAGCAAAATTTGAGCTTGAATTTAAAAATTTGAATTTCTATAAAAATGTTTTTAGAAATTTTGAGCTCAAAAGCAAAATTTGGAATTGATGTCAAAATTTCAGGAAGAAACTTCAAAATGTCTAAAAGAAATTGTTCTGCAATATTTCGATTTATACATCGAAAATTATGGCTAAAATTTCGAGCTTAAAACTAAAATGTTTAGAAGTTTATATAAAATAAAAAAACTGATCACCCAAAAATTTCAATAAATTCGGCGCCATATTTATCAACGATGTACGTTCTCAAGGCGTGTAGACAACTCTAAATACAACTGAATGCATTTGACGTGGTTAGAGACTGAATTTTGAAAAATCGTCTCTTAGTGCTCACCTACAAATTAGGGAGTAGAACCGTGTGAAACTTCATGCTCCTAGAACCAGCGGTTTAGGCTCTGCGTTGTCCGTTAGTCAGTGCTTAGAGAATATTTAATTAGATATTTTAGTTGTTTCAAACTTCTTGCAGGAATATGTTTCAATTCGATAATACAAAATAATTTTATATATACAATGTCCCAATCTGACACGGCGTATTCAACCAACAGAGATATATTTGGACGATCAATATTGCCGGCCAGAACAATGACAGTCACTTAATAATTTGATAGGGTTAAAAGCAAAACCTGATCTTGTCACATATAATATCGCGCGCTTCACCCTCATAAAAGACATTTATTAAGTATTCATGATTGAATCCGATATCCAATTCAAATCTGTTATTCGTGGAGTTATGACAATACAATGCTTTCCCGTCTAAATATTTTCACAGATTTTCTGTTGATATGGTTAAATTTTTTACCGCTATATTTATGGTCCAATAAATAAATATTTCTTCCTCTAATTAACCCACAAATATTAAAAAAATACCAGGATTAATTTACTTAGATTGTGCGTCATTGTGCGTGATGAAATTAATATGAGCGAAGTTAAATTTAAATTAAAAAATGAAGCTACCTTTTTGATCTAGACTTTCTTACGGAGGTTTTTAAATCTGTTTCAAAATTTCGAATTCAAGATCCTTATTTAGAAAAAAATGTATCTAAAAAGTTTTTATGTGAAAAAAAACTTTTAATTTGAAAAAGAATACACATTCACAAAAATTCAAGAATTTTCGAATTTAAGATCGATACTTTAAGAAAAATTGCAAAAAATTCAAGTTTAAATCGAGATTTTATACTGCAAAGGCATAAGGGTATTCTTTAGGGAAGCTAAGGAATCACAGCTTCAAAAATAAAGGTACAAATTATGTTAGTCTTTTTGAATTTTAATTTTGATAAAATGACAGAATTTCGGAAAAGTCTAATTTACTGATAAAAACCCTTTATTACAATTTCAACTTTTCTAAACATTTTGAACGAAATCTACAGAATACATTTTGAGATTTTTTCCACAAATTTCTACTCTGATTAAATTTTTAAAGAAAAAAATATCTAAAGTTTGGTAGACATTTTAAACTTTTTTTAATAGTCTAAATTTCCAGTAACAGATAATCTTGGAAAAATATATTTTTTTAAAAAAATATTTCTCAAAAATTTAAACTTTAATTTGAGATTTCTACTTTTCTGGAAGTTATGAATTTTTATTAAAAACCTAAGATATCGAAATTTTATCACAGTTTATCACAGAGTTTAAATTTTACAATTTTAAGTTAGAAAAATATGATAAACTTAATTTTTATCGACAATTCGATTTTATTTCAAAATATTACTAAAATTTCTATTGCAAGCTCAAAATTTTATTATTCAAGTCGAAATTTCGTAACTAAAGTCAACAGCTTTTGAATTAGATCATAGGATAGATAATAATATTAATTTGTTAAGATTAGTAAATAAGAATTATATGTTAAATGCATGTGAAAGCTTAGTCATCCCTAAGGCTGGAGACAACCTTATGAATGGTTGCGCTGGGCATTTAGGTCATTCATCTCTGTTAAAAATAGTTAAGGTTAATAGATAAGGAATTGTAACACTACGACGTGTATGATTAGATGCGCATGCGCGTTCGGATGCAGTCAATCAGGCTTAAGATTAGGCGTTAGTATCTCTCTGAAGATGACAACTTGGCTGTCGATACGCATTAGAGCAACCTTTGTTGTGTTTTTTAATCTTTCTTGTGTCAGGGTACAAGCTCTGTATTTCAATTTTTTAAGTCATTATATTTTAACTGCCTTATCTATAATCGAGTTCTCGCTCACTAACGTCTATTTCTATATAAATAAACAGCTACTGCTAGATAATATAAAGCTGCTCATCGTTTCTTTGTAAATGTCCCCGGTACTAGACTTGAACATAAAAAAAATCAATTTCATCACACAGAAACCTCCAAAATTGACAAATTAAAAATGTACACAAAAATTAATAAGTTTGTATAAGGTAAAAAGTAATAAGTCACTAGCAGGGAGATGCATACAGATGTTAAATTGTAGGTTAGCGCTTCGCGCAAGACGTGTCTTTATTGCCGTTGTACTGTACCTACGAGCCAATAAGAGCATGTCGGTAGTTCAAATGAGTATTATTGGTAAGGCGAAATCATACGCGCCCAAAGAAGTTTTCACTTCAAAAAATTGGAAATGTTGAAAAAATCTTGAAAATTACAAAGTATTTGGAATGTTTTAAATTATTTTCGTGTTAAAGTCGGAATAGTAGAAAAAATGCCAGTCGCATACGTACGGAATTCAGACGAAATACATATCTTGAGGTTTCCGAATCAGGAACTCAGATTCGGTCACTGAAATGAACGCACTTCAACGAAACGTCAGAAATCCGTGCGTGTGCGGCCAGAGACTAAATTTGAATTTCACTTTCTGCTTACAAAACTTGATCTGAATTCTCCAGTTATAAAAATACATTTATGACTTTTGAAATTTTGAATAAAATGTACTTTTGTGATTAAAATCGAAATGTCGAAGAAGAATTGTTAAAATCTTCAAAAACATCGAACTTTTTATGTTAAGTTTAGGAAAGGTATAAATTCGAAGTTTTTTAAGATAAAGTCAAAATTTTGTATTAAAAATTACCAGTTTAGATTACGAAATTGGAAAAAATTTAAAATTTATTGTAAAGTCAAAAAAATAAGCTCAGAATTAAAACATGAAATTAATTTAGAGCCGACATTTCTAAAATACAGTCAAATCTCCCTATAGCAAGTTCCAAAATGCCATATGAAATTCTTTAGTTGGTGTTTTCAACCAGCATTATTTTAACAATACATTTTTGGTTTTTTTTAAATGTCAAGATTTAAGTCACAGTTTTAATACTAAACTCGAAATTTTAAGATAAACCTTAAACTTATCAAAAAAAACTTTCGAATTTAAAATCGTATACTTAAAAAAATTAGAATAATTTCGAAACAATTTCAGAGATCAGAAATTTTGAAAGAAATACTCTAAATTTTGATTTTAAAGTAGTGGTGTAGAAAAAAGATGACAAAACTCAGAACTGGGAAATTTTGACAACAAAGTTGAAATTTTTAAAATAAACTGGAAGTTTCTAAATACATATGTAAGAAAAGGCAGAAGCACAAAGTGGATTTTGCGCTGGAAGATCCTGCATTAAAAAAACAGTTAAGGAAATAAAAAATTATAAACAGTTAAAAATCAAAAGGGACCCCCCATGTCCGATGAACTAAATTCATCAAAAAATGAACATACAATTAAAAGAAATACATACTCATTTGACGCATATTACATCTTATAGGATCAAAAAACTCACAAAATATTTTAGAAACTTTGAATGCTTATAAATGTTCCGAATTAAGACTTGCGGTTTTTGATTTTCTTTAAACTCTCGACCTAAGCACTGAAAATTAGGGTCCTTTAAGTTAAATCTTTATTGATAATTATTAACCTCATAATATTATAGCAGCTTCGTAATAACTTAGTAGCACATAATGCGTTGGTTACAATTATAATACCTATCATAATACTCTATGAATACCTAATATACCCTAAGTATAAATTTCATTTCAAAAATGTCTTGGTATTTGTTATGACATCGTTACCAATGGTATGATAAAGCTTTGAATGCAACTCAATTATTAGCGATTTAAATAATCTCGGACGTGGCCAGGCGACTCTGCTAACGCCTCGTCGCCTGGCAACGTCCTCGATTATTATAAATCGCATAATAATCTCGTTATATTAATAGCTATAACAAACCTTAGGGAGTTTTCTAAAAATTTTGACGTCATTGCTAATTCGTTTTTTTTAAATTTCCAAAATATATAACTCAAAATTTGGCCTCAAATTTTGGCTCAAAAAATGTTTTCAAAAGTAAATAATTTCATTTATTTGCATAAATAATAATATAAATATTTATAAATTGGGCTCAGTCAAGCTAAAATGAATTTAGTGCCTAAGAATTTGGTACTAAAACTCAATTATTTTTATAAAAAGATTCCCGAAAGTTTAAAGTTTTTATCAAAAACTTTAAATGTTTGAACTGGAGAATATAATTATGTTTAGGAATTTCCAGTTTTTTCTCTTTAAAAAATTTAAAATTAGAACAATTTCAATTTGATATGAAAACAACGAAACGAACTTTAAAATAGAATATATTATTTTTTCAAAATTTCGACTTTTTCCTTAAATCGAATTCAGAGTTTAAAATGAAAATTTTAATATTCTTACTAAATTTCATATTTAAATTGGAGATCTGGAGATTTTTATTTAGAAATTTCGACTTTTCCACCAAAATTTTGACTTAATTTCAATATTTCGGAATTTGCAATTTGAATTTTAAACGAAATTTCGAATATTCTGGAAAAAAAATTATCTATTTTGCGATTTTGATTAATTCTCTCAATGTTATAAATCTGAAAATTCTTCAACTTAAGAATAACTTTTCTTTTGTAAATATGTCTTAGTGGCGCGTAAACTTTGGTTTAGCATCACCATCACGCAAATTTGCGTAACTAACATGCTCAATATTAACAGCTTATATAACATTAAAGTATGTGTGTAACGTAATTTAGCGTGATGGTGTCGCGAAACCATAAGCTTACCCCTATTAAATACCGTCCAACGCCCCTAAAGAAATTGTCATTTTAAAAATGCGTGATCGGTAGCGGGTTTTGAACCGGCGATCTATCAAACCTATCAGAGAAATATGCAACACTAACCAACTAAACTATAGCGAGTAGTACCTCCTGATAAATTCAACTTTTAATTTTTCTCAAACATGTCAATACGTCTAATACAAGTTAAATTGACAACTGTCATTGTTTAAATTATATTTTAGTTTTATTATTATTGTAGCTGTTTAATTGTAGAATTACTGTACAGGGTGTCCCATTTTCGACACTTTTCGGGGATATTGGACTTATTATTAAAGATAGGGTGTAAGGATTTTCATTTTAGCGTCCTACTTTTTGATCAAATGAAAGATTCCACTCTTAAATTTGTCATAGTTGTCTTAGTTTTAAAGCTACAGAGTGATCTTGAAAATCTTCACTTTTTAGCCATGCCTTGTATCTCCGGTATGTCTACTTACATCAAAAAGGTAAAAACTGATCTTGCTACACAAGTTTACGTTAATTTCAGTGGCGTAGTAAATGTTTTTCTAAAAAGTCAGATTTTTGAGATATTAACCAAAGTTATATTATTTTTTATGTTGATTAAGTATAATTTGGGCTTTTAAAAGATATATAGTTGTTACGGTTAATTTTTAAAAACAAAAACAATATAGGGGTAGGCTATGACTAATTTACCAGAAGCAAAGGCAAAATTAATAATTATTCAAAGAGTTAAACTCTCCAGAAGTAAATTTCAATATTTCCAATTCTGCATTAAAACTTAATCAATATTGCATATTTGACTTTATCATAAAAAGACAAAAGGTTTATCTAATAAAAACAGGCTGAAATGTTTTAAAGATTATTTTCAAAATTAAAAACCCTTTTTTGATTGCAATATTGGTATATTTTTGTGACTTACTTTTTTCACTAAATTTACCAGAATTATTGGTCTATGCCGAATGATTCGGTACGCACAAACCAACTCTTTTACGAAGCTCAGCAACATGAGAAGAAAAGGAAATAAAAGTGTTATGATATACAGGATCATCAACTTGCTCATCTCGTTGAAAAATAGATAATTATTAATACATAATAATTTTTAATACATAACTGAAAATATAGAAAAATTTTGAAGGGTTGAATTTTTGGAATAATTATGAATTTTGGATTTGTTTCTAATAAATTGATCATAACCTACTGCTATAAGTAAAGTATAAATTATAAAAATATTGGATTTTCAACTTGCTTTTTAAAATAAACGTCAACAATTATATATTTTTATAAAGTTCAAATTATACTTAATCAATATAAAAGATAATGTACTGGGTGTTGTATTTAAAAAAATATAATTTTGGTTAATATCTCAAAAATATGACTTTCTAGAAAAAAACTGACTAAGCTGCTGAACTTAACGTAAAAAACTCTAGCAAGATCAGTTTCTACCTTTTTAATATAAGAAGGCATAACGGAAATACGAGGCATGTCCAAAAAGTAAACATTTTCAAAATCAGCCTGTAGCTTAAAAACTAAGACAGTCATGACAAACTTCAGACTGGAATCTTTCATTTTATCAAAAAGTATGACAGTAAAGTGAAACTTCCAACACTCTATCTTTATTAATAGGTCCAATACCCTCGAAAACTACCGAAAATGGGACACCCTGTACGTTACAATAGATAGTACTATATTAGTTTATGCAACAAGAGCGGATATGATGTTCATATCGCATGAAAACTAAGTTTCAGACCGATATGGATAACACGCTTGAATTATAGATAGTGTATTTTTCCTACGACTATAAACCTCTAAAAACAAACATGTAGTTTGAAAAATAAAAAAATTAAATATAGTCAAACCTCTCTATAATGAATCTCCATATACTACGAACAGGATACCTCTTTGCAATGAATTTTTGATCAATAATGTTTCAAGATTTAATTATTTTTAATAATGGTTTTCCGTTCAGAGAAAGTTCTTAATACCTCATGCTAGTGACATTTCCAGGTTTGATTCTTTTATAATTGCATCTTGTTCAAAATAAGTAACTACTCAATTTCTGGGATATCCCATGCTAACGTCTCTATTTACCTGCTAATATAAAGGGGGTTTACACTGTGAGAACACACTTGAACTTGCGTTAAATAAGTGCGACGTATTTTTTGAACATCAAACATTTTCTAAATTCTCTCTTCAAACAGAAAGAACAGATTTTTTAAATTAAATTTAATTGCTCTACATGGGTTTGCTTATATATTTTTAAATAAATGTGTAATATGAAATTTTACATGTGATTTGTGCATTTTTAATGCTACCTCCCTATAACGAAAATCCCTCTAGTTGCCTAGTTACTGATGGTTTCCGGTAAGAACGTAGCCGGTTGTTTAATGTTTCCATTTTTTTAAATTCTGCTCTAAAGGCAACCCTTTTGAATGTAACACTCCATTATTGTTAAGACAATCCCCTGACTCAAAATTTTCACTTTTAACGATGTTGTCACTTATTGTGTGCATTTGATCATAATACTATTGTAAACACAATCTACAGTCAAAATTTTCAGTCTTAATGATTTTATGTTGCTTATTGTGTACCTTTATGTGAACTTTATCGTGTCACTGTTTGTTTAGGAGACTATCTTAGAAGCATCTATCGGTTGAAATACTGGTTATCCAAACTTTGCGACACATAATCCTTACTGACGTCAGCAATGTAGCACATTGATGGTGTCTTCAATACAGAAACGGTACCAAAGCAAGAATATTAGACAGGGGACAATTACCTGGTTCTCGGTCATCCTAATGAGAATCATTTTGAATGAGCGGTAAGTCACCCTAATGATTAATGACGGTAAGTTTGACGGAGGTACTTATTTATCTGAAATTGTCTGGCTAAAATCTTAAGTACCGATTAATGATAAAGTATACGTAAAATAATGAGTTGGTAGACGCTGTTTTCCATCAACTAAATTCGGCATGAAGAACAAATTCAGTTAGCATTTGATAGAGGATGATTCACTGAGAATGGGAAACCTCGAAACTAAATATTTCACAGACTGTTAAAAACCACTGCTTAATAAGAAATTTTGACCCTTATTTTAATTACAGAAAACATCTTCCTGCAATGTTATAAAATTAAGTTATATAAGGTAAACATAGATTACTATATTATAATCCCAAAAAAAGTCGAGGCTATACTTAATATTTAAGAAAGGAACATATTTTATCGAAAATGAAGCGATTCAATGTAATTGCACATTTAATATAAAATACATCATTAGAATTCGACACTTTACTGTCACATTATGAGTGAAACGATTGCATTTCTGTGTACACTTTACCTTTCAATTATGACCTCTTAAGCTGCAATTACCCAGATAGACTATGTTAATTTGAAAAAAGGCTGAAAACGAGGTGAATTAACCTGTCTGAATTATTTATCAAGCACTCAAACTGCGCGCAGTGTTCTGAAATTCTGAAAACGGCTCTATTTTATACACTCCAGCGTACTCCAGATATGTCACTCATTATTGCGCCGTTTAATGGATGACTTCTCACTTCTGATCTGATATTTATACAAAAGGCTATAAAAAGGCAGAGAGTATCGTTCAATATTAATTAAGGCGGCGAGCGAAATTCGACAGCAGCTGCGAAAATAATTCAGCATTGGGAAATGAAGGAAACTCACGGGGTTTGCTAAAGGAATTTACATCAAAGGGACTTTAAACGATAATACTGGCGGGAAACGTCTGTATTGTTTAAAATGGATAACTGCATGAATATCCTACGCAAATGGTAGTATTCAACTGCTTTATTTCGGTGAATGAATTCGGCATTAAATTTTATTTTTTCGCATTTTGATTGGTAATATACTATTTTACCAAACTCATGCTCGTTTAGTAAAGTGGCACTTTACTGCTTAGATACGTCACTTTAATGCAAAGCAACCGTTATTGTCAATTAAAAGCAGTTACACATTAAATAAGCTCACAGACGCTTCTAGAGCGAAATTTAAAATTCCTTGGGGACAGTTTTTTAAATTATTTTCAATTGCATGACTCATTTTCATTATATTTATTAATGTGTAATTTAGTAATTTTATCGTAAATAGTAAGTGTCCTTAAAAGTAAATCTTTAATGATTATTATTAACCTCATAATATTTAGCAGCTTCATAATAACGTAGTAGCACATAATACATTAGTTACAATTATAATACGTTAGTTACCTATCATAATATTCTAATTTTGGTGGAACGGACTGGTCCTTGGTTATATTCAAAAATTGAAATACAAAGCTTGTCCCCTGAAATGATGATCTCTCTGAAGATGATAGCTTGGCTGTCGAAACGCGATAGAGCAACCGTTTTTTAATCTTTCTTGGTTTCAGGAGACAAGTTTTGCATTTCATAATACCCTAAATACAAATTTCATTTTAAAAGTTTGTTGATTTTTTTGTCATCGTTATCAATGATACGATAAAGCTTTGAATGCCACTCGATTATTAGCGATTTAAACCATCTCGGACGTGGCCAGACGACACGGCTGACGCCTTGGAGCCTGGCAACGTCCTCGATTATTATAAATCTTATATAAATCTCATAATAATCTCGTTACATTAATAGCTATTAACACAATTCGACTGACAAAAATGACTTGTCAACTGTTGTTTTGTAAATCAACAAAGCTGTGTGAGGTTACTAGATTTCGGAAATGACAAACAGATATTTTTTTTTTAATTTCTAACTGTGATATGCTTTTATATTTATAGTTTTGTTAGAGAAAATATAGTCTACATGTTTGGAATGGCATATTCCATAACTTGTTGTAGAATGTACTATTACTTCCCATCAAAAACTGATATTTTTTTGATAAAAAAGACAATAAATTTATTTTCATCTTGTATAACAAATCCAAAATTGGAGCTCATCATTGTAATATCATAATTTTTTGCGAGTTCAACCTAAATTTCACTTCTCTTCTGTAAAAAGTGACAAAATTACAAAGATCAAAATAACAATCTTAAATAACTTTGTAAAAAACTTACATTAAATCTTCAAAGGGTCTTTTTAGATTCCTTATGAGCTATCCTTTCTAGAAAAAAATAACCCTAAATGTTATCAGTTTAGGTCATTCATTTATAGTTAGAAAAATTTCCTGGAAAAACCAGGTAATTACGATTAGACTGTAGTTACCATAAATAAAATTTGGTAAGATACATTAGTTAGAGACCAATTGCAAGTAAATCCGTTGTCATTTACTTTCCAAAGAATCCAATGGTAACATTTTCTTGCATTCAATGTCATTAAAATTGAATATTAAGTCCCATAGAGCATGTACTGAAACCTCCCCCCCGCGACGGGGTTCTTCATTAACAGGTACATTTTCAATTAGGGTATAAAATATGTTACCAAAAGTTAGATCTGCAGTTTACAAATTGTCGTCAGTAACAGAAGTTCTCTGGTGCAGTTTGAATGTAAAAATCGGTGTCGAAGTCGAAATTTCATATTCCTGTGCGGTGCAATTGTGAAAACAAGTGGCAAAAATTGAAATGTCAAATTCTTGTGCACTGTAAATTTGAAAATATAGTAAGTGGAGATCTCGAGATGCTAGATTCTTGTGGGGTGTAAATTTGAAAATAAGTGGAGAGCTCGAAATTCCAGATTCTTGTGCGATGTTAATGTGAAAATAAGTGGAAAACTCGAAATGTTAGGTTCGCCTTCGGATATTCGATTTAGCAATTTTACGTGGCACGGAAATCTTGAACCAATAAGCCCACCTGCAGCGACAAATGCATTTCCACCTATAGAGATGCAGCCTACTCAAAGTCATCAAAAACCTTTTTCACCAACAGTAGACGCCAGAAATGGCAGAAAAAAGCCTTGGGGTAATCTAACCTATGTTGAGATTATAACGGAGGCCATTAGTTCTTCACCTCAAAGACGAATGATGCTGTCACAAATCTACTGGTGGATGATAAGAAATATTCACTATTTTCGAGAAAGAAGCGGATCAAAAGCAGCTAGCTGGAAAAATTCGGTAAGGCATAATTTGTCCGTTCATGACTGCTTTGTTAAGATCAAAAATAAAACGCAAGGACGATCATGTTGGTGGGTCATCAATAGTAGTGCTTTAAACAGGAAGTTTTTACGACGTCGGTGCACCAATAATACAAACCATCATCGGATGCAAAACGCGCAGGTTGTGGTGAGGGAAAACACAACTGAAGGGAGTGTGATGCTTGCAGTCTTTACCGGGACTTTTCCATCTATGTCGAGCACGATGCGCTCCCATAGATCTGGAGTTGCACCCTCGGAAAGTCCTCGGAAAGTGCCTTATTACTGCTGTTCAAACCCAAACTGCCAACAATATTATCAAAAGAACACCAAACCAGTGGATAATATATCTGTAGCGGTGCCACCGCCTTTAGGAATCCAGCAACAGGAACCGGTAAGTGAATCACCAGGGGCCTGTAACACAAACCTTACAAGTCCTACAATTGTAAGAAATTATTCTACACTTGTAGTTATTCCTTAACACAACGCAACTTGTTAATACCAATGCGGCGCCAGTAATTACGGAAAAAATATCACACATATAAGGAGATTTTGCAGCACAAAGCTAGCACTTCTTCTACTTTTATGTTACAGCATACATTTAAAAGTGTAGATTTATCTATTTTAGAGTTCTTTTTCTCCAAAACGGCTCTAACGCTTTGAAAAGACAATTAAGGCAGGTGCCATTCCATTTGGGATTACTAATTTTTGGAAACATTTCGATTCTTTAGATAGGGCCGTCGTCGTGTATCGTATTTATTGTTAAATATAGTTTATAAATTATTATGGCTAGATATGTATGAATCAGTATAAATACCGTTTAATATTTAAGCAATGTGAATACGACGAATAAATAATTTCAAAGCAAAAAACAATCTTGCCAAAATTGTTAACGGCTCTCCTTGTGATAAACAAAATCGCTCTCTTGACAGACTAGGCACGAAATAAATAATATTTTATTTATTTTGTGGCCTAATGATATTAATGGGCATTTGCTTTTATAAAAATAAAGAACTCAGAGCTTTCCAATGCTCTCAACGTGCTTCTGCTGCATTGTTTTCTTATAGATTAGCTCATACATTTGTATCATATTACCTATACGTACAAGTTCTACATAATTCAGTAACACAAAGCAATTCGCTACAATTGTAGAAACTCCGCGATTCTTTACATATGTAGCCTACACATGAAACAAGTCATATCATCGGGAAAACGAGCTTCGCTGACTGATTTATTTTTCTTCTTTAGAGAAAATAAATGTTTATTCAGAAAATCATGTCTAGATATTAAACAATTATTACTATTTTATTATTTCCAGAAAAACGATTTAGGTATCATTTTCGTGATCAAATTTAATCAAAATATGAGTAATATTTTTTATTATCCTTAATTATTAGTAAGGTTTATACTTTTATAATAATACAATAAATGATTTCAGTTAGGTTTTCAAATTTTTTTTTAAATCTTTTCAATTCAGGATCGAAAGATCGCAGTATCGGATTTAGATTTTGCTTAGGAGTAAATGTTATTTATATCAAGCAAAATTTATTGGTCGCAAACGAGACTGATGTTTACGCTAATGGTTTCGGGCTGCAAAATCAGACATAGGCGATTACGGCGCAAATTAGATATGTCCATAAATATGCGTGCACAGGATAAACTTTTTTAAACAGTGTAAAAAAAAGTTTTTTTTTTATATATTTCAATTTTTAATTTATAAGTATTTCTTCCTCGTTCCCTTTCGATTTATGTACTGCTGACGAGCTCAAATGAGGGCGAAACATCGATGTCCAGTGCTACAAACTTTTTTTATATTTTTTATATTTTTATATTTCCATAATTTATAAAACAATTTTTTTTTTTCATATCTAAGTTTGGTCTTCTATATTTTATTTTTTTCCTATTCTATGTAAAATAAACTAACCAATTTTTGTCAACTGACATGAGGTGACGTTTTAAATAAATTTAGCTATTAGGTAGTCATATTTCAAATAATGTTTTAGAATATTGTCAATATTCACTAATAAAAATTTAAATATTTTCAAACTGTCGCAGAAATGTTAAATAAAATTAAAAAACGTGTTTATAAAATGAGTTCCTGTTTTGAAAAAAAGCAGTAGCGTACCATTTATTTTGCTAAAAATGGCCACGGTAACCTTTTCTTGTCTCTAATCAAACATACAAACATATTATTAAAAAGCTGTTTCAAAGATCAAAAAAACCGTTCCTGACGAAGCATCCTACGATAGAGGTCGAAACGTCAATCACTTTATATTGTTTTCCAATAAATCTTGTGCGAAAAAACAAATGTTTTAATCATTTAATTGCAAAAAATATATAATATCCTTAAAAAATGCTGATTTCGAATGTTTATCAAAATGAAATCCATTTATATCGTCTTTCAGGCCCAAAAAACTGCTAGTTGTCAAGTTTTATTGAAATCGACAATGCCGTTTGGGAGATAAAATAATTATGCCTGAAGGATCAAGATGGCCCTGAAAAATAGTGATCCCAAATTTTTACCAAAAAGCCAAGTGCCTATATTATCTTTTTAAAGCAAAAATAACCCATATATTAAATTTCATTGAAATCTTTAAAGCCGTTTTGGAGAAAAGTACTATTTACCTAAGGTTGAAGACTTGTAAAACATTACCTACACTTGTAGAATATACTGCAAAATATGCATACAAGTGAAGGCGTTGTGTTACAGAATCCGTTTACATATGTGATATTTCTTCTGTAATTACTGACGCCGCACATGTAATTACAAGTTGGGTAGTGTTACAGAATGAATACAAGTAGTTTTGTAGGATTTGTACAATCTGCATTACGTTCCGCAGCTCCTCCGATGATTTTGGGATATTTTGTACAAATATCATTAATTCAAGCATGACGAATAATTTCAAACTTCGAAACAAAAAACGAACTTATTGTTAGTGAAGGTGCCAGTGTGTGCTTGTGATAAATAAAATCGTTGCATTTGACTCTCTAGAATAATAGACATTTGTTTTTATAGTTTTATAGTACAAAAATAAAGAACTGAGGGTTCCCAATATTTTTGCCAGCACATACGTGCATCGATGGTATTGTTTTCTTTATCACATATTTGTTTCCTATCATATTACGAGGCAAGGTTCATGGAATTTCTACAAGCGTAGCAATTTGCGTTGTGTTAACCGAATTATGTAGGAATTGTAGGTACAGGCAAATTGCTTGTAACTTGTAGACTTGTTACAATTGTAAGTTTGTTTTACAGGCCCCAGGCCGCACAGTATTCCAATTTAGCGGAACATTATATACAATAATGACTTAACTATAATGTAATTAATTTAATTATGTAATAATTATATGTTATGTTCATGTAAAACTATAGGAAAAAACATATCGGGTGTAACAGGATCATGGTACCCCCCTAGTTTTTCTTATATTTATGAAAATATAATATTCAAATTTGCTTCACTTGATGTGCTTATGAAATGTTAAATTTTGACATTCCTACTGTTGTCACTTTCGCTTAAAGTAATACAAACTTTTGATTTTTAAAAGAACACCTGTCGATGACGTCATATTTTAAATTTGGGATATGCTGTATAAAATTTTCCTACATCAAAAAGAGCGCAAATTAAAATATTAATCGATGTGTCCGAGCATATTTCCGAAAAAAAATCTTTTTGATTTACTGAATTTATTCCAAGTTACATACTAGCACTGTATACTTGCACTATCTGGTCCGTGTATTACATTTTCGAGAAATTTCGCTAAAAAAAGAAATGCATTCCAAATAAAGATGTTATATCACAGTTAAAACCGTAATTTCTCGCTTTAATCAATCAATTTAAAATCCAAATATTAGGAGTTGGAATTAATTTAATTAATTAGTTTTTAAGGTTTTCTAAGAGATCTCGTTGTAAAAGTATGTTGCATGTGGGCACTCCAAAACTATATTCGCGCCAAATCACTATATTATAGCTTGGATTATCAGTATGTGTCATCTTGCGCAAGTGTAAACAACATATATTCCAAGATCATTCAATATGTCGACTTTCGTGCCGAATAAACGCAATTTGCGGGAAGCTTTACTGTTCTGCTTCTATTTGAAGAAAACTGCTGCTGCGAGTCGTTTACTGCTAGCGGAAGCTTACAAGGGTTATACTCCATCGATTTTGACACCGATGACAAGGAACGTCCCGGTCAGCCGAAAAAGTTTGAAGACGAAGAATTGTCCGTATCATTGGGAGTTGACTTGTCAACAGTCGGCAAACGTTTCAAAGGCGTGGGTATGATTTAGAAGCAAGGAAATCGGGTGCCATACGAGCTGAAGCCGAGAGACGTGGAGAGGCGGCTTATGACGTGCGAACAGCTGCTCGCGCGTCAAAAAAGGAAAGGTTTTTTACATCGCATCGTCACTGGCGATGAAAAGTGGATCCATTACGATAACCCCAAACGGGAAAAATCGTATGGATACCCCGGCCACACATCGTCATTAACGCCAAGACCGAATATCCATGGATCCAAGCTCATGCTCTGGTAGATCAGCTGGGCGTCATTTATTATGAGCTACTCAAATCGAACGAAACCATCATCGGGGACCTCTAACGAACACAATCGATTCGTTTGAGCCGGGCATTGATGGAAAAACGGCCGCAATTCGAGCAGCGGCACGACAAAGTCATTTTGCAACATGACAACGCTCGTCCTCATGTCGCAAAACCCGTCAAAAAGTACTTGGAAACGTTGAAATGGGATTTTCTACCGCACCCGCCGTATTCTCCGGTCCGATCACTACTTGTTCCGATCGATGGCCCATGGCTTGGCTGACCAGCACTTAACCTCTTACAAGGAAACGAAAAAATGGATCGATACATGGATCGCCTCAAAAGGCGAACTGCACTTCCGAGCTGGTATCCGAAAATTGGCAGAAAGACGGGAAAAAGTAGTGGCTAGCGATGGACAATACTTTGAATAATCGATTTGTAACCATTTTTGCTCAATAAAGCCTCACATTTTGAAAAAAAAAAACCTTTAAAACTAATTCCAACACATGGCACATAAATTATTTTATTTCTATAACTATGACAAAATTAAAACATAGCATATTAATCAATTGGCCATGTTAAATAATTATGTCCCCCTAAATAAATCATATCAAATACTGTGCACCAGACAAATACTTTACATTGTATCATATAATTCGCAGGTAAATAGCAGACTTCAACAGCCGCAAAATATGGGTAGTCAGTCAGCAATAGTGATGTACCAACAGCCACAGGATCGCCAATTCAGCCCGCAGCTACAGCTCCCTTTAGAAGTTCCACAGCAGTTCTACACAAATGGTAATGTTGAGGTCGAAACCTCAGAAAAAGAAAGCAGCAGAGAAAATCTGCTAGAGCCGGACCCATATTTGCGCGGTCTTTTAAATGTGTACTTGCCTTAATTCTTTGCATGGATTCCTGGCAAAAGATTTTGGGATGTGATAAAAATTTGAATGCTTGCCTCGATTCCCGTTCATCAAGTAGTTAAACTAGCTTTACAGGCGACCTCACAGTAGATTTGTATACCAGTTAAATTATTAAAAAAACATTTTTTAAATAGTTCTTGAATATTCAGTTAAAAATATGTCTCGAACCTCAAAGAAGTTGAAACTAAACAAAATATTTTAAATATTGCAAATTTCACATTTAATTTAAAAATTCTATATTACTTTAGATTCTTAGTCAAAATTGTAATGTAAAAATAGCCGATATATCAAGTTTAACTTTGAAATTCGTAATTTATAATCAGTCAAATTTATAGATATAACTACGAATAAAAAAAAATATACTAAAAATTATTTTTTGGAGAAAAAAGTCTCAAAAAATTACTCGAAATTCCTAAAAAAATATTTCGGAAATTTGGAATTTTTTATAAATGTCAAATTAATAAAAAATTATATTTATTTTTCAAATTTAAAGGTTAGAGTTAACATCAGTAAAATTTAATAAAGATTTTTTTAATATCCACAATTTCAAAATTAACTTGAAAACAATAAAAAACAGTAACAATAATTTAAACGTTTAGCTAGATTTTTTAGAAAATAAGTACGATATTTGAAATTTTCTAAATACAATCAAAGTTTTGAAATTATAAATTAATTAATAGAATGTTTCAAACAATTTCGAGTTTTTCAAGATATTTGTATCAAGTGTAATTTCAAAAAATCGAGCATTCAAGTTTAACCTAAATATTTTGCGATTAAATTGGGAATTTTTTGGATAAATTTGGCGACTTTCGTAAAAATATTGACTTTTTTAAACTCTGAAGATTAACCTTGAAACTGTGTTTTTTTATTTTGAGTTTTAATGTTCCAAAATATTTGATTTGTTACAATATTTTTTTCTTTTTCCACTTTATCATAATCTTCTTCAAAATACATAATATATAATGTATAAAATGATAAATCTCTAAACAAAATATTCAAAAGTTTTTTCGAAATTTCGATGTCAAAATTGAAAAATAAAGTGAATATATTTAGATAAATCGAAAAAAAATAAAACACTGAAAATACCAAAATTTTTTAGGAAACATTAGGATTTTATAAAAAAAAACATCGAACTTTTGAGCTAAGACTTGAAATTTCAGAAAGAAAACCTACGAGATTACAAAATGATCCTTGCAAAAATAGTGAAAATATCTAACAAAGGTTTAAAATGGCAAGTTCAAAACTGAAAATTCACGAAAAACAGAAAGATCGAAAGTTTCCAAGTTTACAACTGCCAAATAGTAAAAATATCTAAATAAAACTACGGATTGAAAGAAAAAACGAATTTTAATTAAAGACGTGATTTAAAACGTTTACAATTGATGTAAAAGTTGAAACAGAAGGAAACAACTAATTTAAAAATGAAAAACTTTTTTTAAAATTTGGAGAAAACGGGAGACTGAAAAGCACATTTCGAAAAGAAAAAATGTATGAAACTAAACAGAATTAACATTTTAAAACAAAGTAAAACATTGAAAGTGTAAATATATTGTTCAATCTTCGAAGTAAAAAAATTCCCAAAATTTCGAGTTTAAAGTAAATTTTGAAGAAGAAAAACAATTAGAAAAAGAGATGTCGAAATGTAGGTTCAGTTTCCTTATACTATTTTTTTGCATTTTGTGTTTATCATAAATAATTATAGATACACAAGCATGACAAAGCTAGAAATTTACAAAATTACAAAAATGAATTTTTTACTTGAAAGAATTTAGAAAATTATTCATAAGACATTTTAAATGCTGTTCTAGAACTTTTTTCAAGCTTATTTTTTGTCGAACTGTGTTTAATTGACAGTTATATTACCATATAGTAAAGTGACAGTTCTATGCGGTAAAGTTCCACTTTACTTAATGATTTTGAAATTGGTAAAATAGCACATTAAAAGTCACAGTATGAAAACATTGTTTCCAATCATTACTGATTTAATTATAACCAATAATATAATCAGCAAGATATGAGCTTGATTTGTTAATTGATTGAAAATATTAGAGATTGCACCCAACTGTACTCTGTAGATGGACATATAGAGCAACTAATGGAATGGCCCTATTTGAATGGCAAATTGAGGTTAAGATAAAAATTAAAAAAATGAATGATGTTTTACATTATCTTGCATTTTACTTTATATTAAATAACTATTATTGTATTATTATTGTTAGATTATATTGTACATTATATGATGAAAGATATCAGTGATATCCGCATAAAATGAATCTCAACGTTACCACCGAGGTGGTGGTTGACCTCATGAACTGAAGAAACAATTCGTTTTAAGCGATATTCGTATTAAACGATCCTTACCTTACAGATTGGTTCGTATTAAGCTGGTTCGTTAAACGTGGATATCACTGTTATATAAAAATGTATGTGGTATACAGGTAGAACCAAATTTGATTTCCACTATAGGGATCTCGTAAACTATTAGAGATACAAGGAAGCTTAAATGGGCAAAGTAGTGCAGAATTTAATGCCTCATATTATTCCGCTGAGAAAACAATTGAATTTCAATTCATCTTGGTTTTATTTAGAAAAAAACTGAAAATCAGCTGTAACTTGTTTATTTGAAGTCCGACTGAAAAAATACGAAAAATTGTAATTTCGGATTTCAAATAAACAAGTTACAGCTGATTTTTAAAAATGGCGATTTTCTGTTTTTTTTTCTAAATAAAATCAAGATGAATTCGAATTCAGTTGTTTCTCAACGGAATAATGTTAAGTATTAAACTCTGCACTATTCTTCCCATTTAAGCTTCCCTGTATCTCCAATGGTTTACGAAATCCCTGTAGTGGAAATCAAATTTGGTTCAACCTGCATGTATATAAAAATTAAAAAAAAAATTAAAAAAAATTAAAAATAAATGATACAATTGCACTATATTATATTGTAATTATTATGTAGCATATTGCTATTATTGTATTATATTGCATGCTAGATGAATGTTTAGATTAAGCCAGTTCGTTCTACTAAAAACTTTGAAACATCAATTCAAGTTTTTTTTAGAAATTTTTAAATTTCTTAGTCTTAGGTTTTTTAGACGGGATTAATCCCGAAATATAGCTTTTTAAAATTCCGGAAAATTTCGAGTTTTAGTCGAAATTTTTGATTTAGTTTTCTGAAATGTGTAATGTGTAATGCATAACGAAACAATCTGTAAGGTGAGGAGTAAATAAAGTACTACTATTAAACATGTTTCATTATTATTATTATTTTTTTGTTCGTAAACTATGGACCCGTTTCTAACGAACGTTCGGATGTAATGAAGCATAATTTTTAGTATAATAGAAAAGTTTTCGGTTATAACTAATTGAAAACAGTGTTTTTTAGGTATCTTGACTTTTATTCGAAATTTCAACTAAAAATTATTACTTTTTTTCTCAAAATTTAGATGGTAAACTAGGAAACTTGTTTTTTTAACCCGACGAATGTTTTTTAAAAAATTATATATTTTTTCAAAAACTGATTTCCCTTAAACTCTAGCTTTAATTTACACTTGTCCGCTTCTTTACGCAGAATTTTAAGTAGACCGACCGAAACTAGATTATAAGCCGACAACCGAATTTCGGCTTCAGTTACAATTTTTCCGAAACCGAAACTTATGAACGTTCTTTTGAATTTATAAATCGAATTCGAGATTTAGTCAAAAATTGCGGTTTTGAAGTTAACATTTTAAAAAGAACTATTATTTTCAATTGCAAACTGAAAGGTTAAAAAAAATGTTAAACTTAAATAGACACATTCTAAAATTTTTATTTTTAATATTCGAAGACGGAATTTTGAAAAAAGTCCTAATTTAAAAAAATATCGAAGTTGTTTATAAGAACTCATTTTTTAAAATGAAACATCGAAAAAAAGTTCGAAATATCATGTTTAAATTCGAGACTTCAAGAAAAAGGTGCAAACTTTGAGGTGAACATTCTGAGAAAGAAAATTAAAATTAATCAGTATTAAAAATTTTAGAAAAAAAAATTAAGTTTCGGATTTACATTCAAAATCTAAAAGGGAACTCATCATTTCGAAATACTCGGTAAATTCTTAAAACTGCTAGTTTATTCTCGAATTTAAAAGTTAAAGTAAACAATGTCAAAAAAGGTAAAATTGCAACGTTAAGCATGAAATATCTGTGATTTTTTTTTAAAAAAAACAGAACAAAGGTTGCGCTAACGCGTTTCGACAGCCAAATTATCATCTTCAGAAAGATACAGTATCTCTAGCTTGGCTATCAAAACGCGTTAGAGTAATCCTTGTTGTGTTTTTTAATCTTCCTTGGGTTTCAGGGGACAAGATTTGTATTTCAATTTCTAAATTAAGGATTTAAACTCAACAGTTCAAGTTTTTTTTTCTCTAAATTTCCAGTATTTTCTCAAAATTGCACGATTACATTTGCAGCTTTATTGTTTTCTTTTGAAATTTTAATTTTCCCAGTAATATTGATCTTCGTTGGAAATTTTAATTTCGCCTCAAAATGTAAACTTTATTTTTCGAAATTTGGCTAAAGTTTATTTCCAGAAATATTTTGTATAATCAAGGAAATAGCTTTTTCAGCGATTTTCTTTTGACTTGGAAGATCCTAGTCTCTTTGTCTAAAGAAGACGTCCAGGATCAATCAAAATAATCAGTAAGTAATCGCTTGCCTCTTCTAACAAAAAAAAAATCACAGTACATTTCATGTAAAAAAGCAAATATTCTTAAAAAGTAGGGGGCCTGAGAAGTTTGTTGCATGCGCTCAATGGTTGCTAGCTGCCCCACTGGGGTCATAATTTTTAGGAAATAAGTAGCAAAAAGCGAATTTTCCCTCGCCATATATTACTTCAAATATGCAGTGCTGCAATATAGATGAATCTATCAATCTATAGAAATGAATTGCTGAAGAAGTTCTTCTGGAACAGTTGGTGTTCGAGCGGAACAAAAACCGTCATTAAAGTAATGATGTTGACATTCGGCCTGTCCTCTCTTGTATATACGCCACCAACATTCTGTAAACAAGCTACAAGACCCGCATTAACTAATTGATGTCATGTTTTGAGTTATTCCGCGATGTTGTGCCCCAACGACTTAAATAAGATGCACCTTCCGTAAAATGACACTTTGCTCATAACTATACTTAATTAGCTGCTATGTTGACTTAATTGATTTCATATTTCACGTCAAATTTACTTTATTAACCGCCGCAAATTAGTTGCCGGCAATCGTCACAGAGTTTGAATAATCTGGAGCTGTACAATTCACCCTGGGCTCTTTCTTGTATAAATATTGGCCTCTTTATAGTGCTCGATATGGCGAGGATGGATAATAATTGTGCTTATAAACACAAACTGAATAATAAATAACCTAAAACATACTACTGCTTACATAGAAACCAAACAAAAAATATGTCTCTGTCCGATCTTTACTTACAAAGGGTTTTCGGTTCGGGTCTTGTTTATTTTTATGCAAAGCCTATAATTCAGGCTGAAGTGGCCATCGACATTGCCGAAAATATTTCACGTATCTATTGTGATGTCAATCGATTACCGATTCAGTGAAGACCTAAATTTCAACATAGTTTTTGCTGCTTTTATTTTTATTTCAAGTTTCAAGATTCATTGTTTAATGCTTTAAGGTATGTATTTCACCAATCAATGGCTTTTCTACAGGGTTTCTTTAAATTTTTATCAAATGTTACTAACAGTGTTACCAATAAAACTGGAAAATTAAAAGGTCCGTACCGGTACTTAGGCCGAGATATTCAATGACAATTTTCAACATGTAAGGTTTAAGCCAAAGAATGTTTTGGAAAAGGTTTTGATTTATTGCGGCCAAACCTTTCCATAATATTTGATAAAGTGTAATATGCAGTAAGCCAGCTTAGCAACTCCACTACTCCTAGATGTCCTTGACTACTTTGGCTAAAGTTCCGTCGCGGAAATCTTATCGCAAAAGCCAGTGCTTTTTAACCTTTTACATCAAGTGGCACCCCGACTAAAAAATAAAATATCGTGGCACCCTTGGTCAGCGCCGGATCTAAAATCTGAATGGGTAAGGAGCTAACGGACCAGATGATTTTTTTACGAAAACGAACATTACACGCAAATGTAACTCTTGAATGGAGATGGAAGGAAGTAACATTTTGAAAATTGACAGTTTGAATTAGTCTTTTAATGCAAAAAGTTTAAGTCGATTGAATTTTGTCGAGATACTTAGACCTATTGTTTTAAAATTCAGTTTTATATCAATTACGGAAAGATGCCTAAATAAGTAAATAATAACAATTTTAATAAAAGGGAGACCTGGCATTGAAGGGGCTTGCTCTCATTTCTTCTTCTACCATTTGCAAATGTTCTCTTTTATTATTTTTGATGGACGTATGTTCGTTCTCTTGAATTTTGTGTTCGAAAACAAGCTTTTTTTATATGTAACTTTAATTTTCTACTTCTATTTTTCTGAAAATTCTTATTTAGACCTTAAAATTGAAAATTCTTTTATATTTCAATTTTTTTATTGAAAATTTTCAGTGTAAACGTCAAAAGCACCCCCTTTTAAAATGTAAGCATTAAAACTGAAATTAAGTCTCGAATTCGTTTAATAAATACATCATCAGACCAAAATTTTAAAAATTCGCAACTTTGTAAGTCGAAAATTCGAAAATTTCAAGAAAATGGTAATTTTTCAAGAAAAGGCGAATTTTTCAAAAGTTTCGAAAAAAATCAAAATTTTGAAAAGCCGAAATTTTCAAAAAACAGAAATTTTCAAGAAGTTCGAATTTAAAAAAATGGAAATTTTGACAAAAAGTCAAAATTTTCAAAAAGCCCAAATTCTAAAAAAGTTTTTAACTCAAAAGTTTCAGAAAATTAGCAATTTCCGAAAAACGTAAAAATTTTCAATAAAAAATCTAGCATGTTTCTAAAAATTCCAAGTTATTATTTCGACATACATCAAAATCTCCAAAATTAAGTAAAAATTTTGAAGACAAGTTTTTCAAAAGTCAATTTATTAAAAAATTTGAGATTTTTACTAAAATTCGGATTCTTCAAAAAAAAGTCGGAATTTTCATTCAAAAAGTCAACATTGTGAAATATATCGAAGTTTTCAAAAAAGGAGGAAGTTTGAACAAGTCAAGGTTTAAAAAAAGACTTGATGTTGAAATTTGAGCCAAAATTTCGAGAAAAAGTCCAAATTTTTGGAGTCAATATTTCAAAAGGAGTCGAAATTTTTGGAGTCAATATTTTAAAAGGGGTCGAAATTTACAACAACAAAAATTCTGACTTTTTTAAAATTTCAAATAGGTTAAAAATTAAAAATTTTTAATTTTGGAAAAATGAATTTTTTTTGTCGTTAAAACGAAGATTTTCTCTTTCGGTTATTTGCCCTTGCGCTCAGCTTTCTGGGTGACCCGAAGAGATGAAAGCGCAGTGTTTTCGGTTCATATTGCCAAGCGATTTGGTGATTTGTATTATTGCATCCACGCGGACAGTCTATGCTAGAAATCGGGTAGTGATGACAGTATAGAGCTTACGCCTCGCTTATGCAGTGGGGATCTAACACTCTTAAAACTTTTTGCTACGGATTTTTGTTAATAACTCGTAAAATTTTAGTCTAACAAAAAATGCTTCATACCAAAGTTGGAGAGCTTAACATTTCCTACAGAAAGTTAGTTGTCTTTTTTATATACCTGCTAAAAAGGACACAAAAATAACATGCAACAAAAATACTTATGGACGGTAAAATCCTCCCGTTGGAATCTAATCTATCGATCCTAGGAGTGAATGCGAGCACGAACTTCTTTTGGGCCGATCATATGCGCGCTATTGCCAAAACCTCCTCTGAGAAGCTAGGCTTTCTTTTTAGAGCTAAAAAGTACTTCACATCTTATCAGCGACTCACACTATACAAAGCTCAAGTTAGGCCAACACTAGAGTACTGCTCTCATGTTTGGAGTTCAGCCCCAAAGCACACTTTCGCTCTTTTGGATTCAACTCAAAGTGGAGCGATTCGCTCAATTGATGACGAGAGTTTGACCGATCCACTTGCAACACTAGAGCACAGGGGGATGGTTCGTGATTTATCTCTTTTTAACAAGTACTTTCATGGGAGATGCTCACAGAAACTAATAGGATTGATCCCCCCAAGGGCAAGATTTTTGATGCATACAATATGGTCGGAGACAGCAAATTTCTGTGCGGCCAGCTTGATACGGTGAGGACTTCTGTCTACAGACTCTTTTTTTCTATAGAACTTCTAAGCTACGGAACTTGTTACCGAACGGAATCTTCCCCAAAATTACAACCTATCCTTGTTTAAGGAGGCGGTTCATCGCCATCTATACTTGTTTCCGCATCCTACTCGCGGTGCTTTGAAGGTATAATAGGGTTATCCTTTGCGAGTGGATTGAATACAAAAAAATGCTTTCAGTCAATCGCACTGATTTTCACATAACCTAAAAGGTAAAGCCATGGTGCATTTTTTGTACGCGATTTTGACGTTAAGACTGAGGCACTCTGTAGATGACTCAAAAGCAAGGTTAGGCAGATTTTTTGGCAAGTTTATCAGTTGTGTAACAAAACCAATTCTCATATCCAAACGAATGACTTATTTAATTGGTCTCATAAACGACAAGGGGCATTTTCCCGTGAGCCCTGGTTTGTTGTCGCCTATTAAATCTCATATCATAGTTTAGAAATAATGGAAGTTGTTTAAAATCGGCGTACAGTTATTCCTTTGTTACGGCAATTGCTTCGGATAAAAGTGGCACGTATCTCGGCAATTACTCGAAAGGCAAAACAACGAAAACGTTTCAGTTTAATATCTAGAATGATATTTCTACAAACAGGCGGGAGAATGTGAAAATCCGGAATAAATTTGACTAGCGTATTCTGAATTTCATAATGTTGGGGCACTAAGCTCCTCCGAGTTGAGATTATGTTTACAGAGTGCTCCACCTTTTGGTTTTCTACCCTCTTGATCTTTCGCCGCAGTGATTATGCTTCTACTCTAACACCTATAGCGAATTTCAGCGATAAATTTTTAGAATATTTAAGAAAATGAAGAAAAATAAGTTTCGTTTATGTTTTATCTGCGACTGAAAAAGACTATCGGATGATATGCTGCTGAAAATAGATTTATCTTCGCTATATAATTTCCGTGCTGTCTCGTTGATTACATGTAAAGCTTTTTCTTGTGGACTTTCTGGGAACAGTTGAGTGTAATTAATAAGAACGTCGTAATACCGCTTTAATCTCTCTTAGCTTAGCGTTTTGTCGCGAATAGTTGATAGTTCTCTTCCTTCGTGGTCGCTAGATAAATTTCTCAGCTCGCTGATCTTAGTTCTTACACTTACACATCATTCCGCAAAGTACGGAGTGACAAACTAACAAGTCACAAAGTTTAGCAGGGAATTATAATTTAATTTTATGTTTAACTATAGTTGCATGTTTGCACCATTACTAATGGTTATACCGGTTATAGTATGTGAAATACTAATTTGTTACATGTGGAGCTGAATACGGAGCTGTGACCCATCTTGGGTAAGTTTAATAAAATTAACACCTCAGAAGACAGCGAACAATAATTTGACAGAAATAAATATACATATTTTAATCTTTTAATTTGTCTCTGATTCTAATAAAGGACGAGAGATGTTAGACAGCTGTAAGATATTTATAAAATTAGTACAGGATATACTTCTTCCGGGATTGGACCGTGTCAAAGAACTACTAAAAGTGTTCGACGTTTCGCCCACCATCGTAGGGGGCTTCTTCAGGAACAAAGAAAAGAAACAATAAATAAAAAGGGAAATATAGGGGAATATGCAAAAATGAGAGAATGAAAAGGCCAATTTCAAAACATCAGAGCACGGTAACTCAGAATGTCCACCATACCAGAGGCGAAACTCTTCTGAATTGGAAATTGGTACAAAGGATAAGAAAGTTTAGACAGAAGAGCACGGTAACTCAGTATGTCCGCCATACCAGTGGCGAAACTCTTCTGAGAGGAAAGACAGAAAGGGAAACTTTATATACCATATGTCTGCACGATCGCTCCCGAAGATTTCCAATGGTTGGTTTCCATGGAGAAAAGCATGTAACCGTCGTCCCTGTTGACGTTTTGGGGAATTTTTGGATTTCAATGGCCTCGCGTACCTTCCTATTATAGTAATGGGAAATATTGGATATAATTGAAATATTATCAAAGAGAATCTTATGTCCGGTATCATGTTGATGTTCTGCAATGGCTGACTGCGAAAGTAAACCAGACCTAAGACATCTTTGGTGCTCGGATATTCGTGTCTTAAATGATTGCCCCGTTTCTCCGATATACACTGAACCACAAGAACAAGAAATCCTGTACACACCATTAGAACAAAAGGATGAAATTTTATCTTTGGGAGATGGGAGGAGCTGTTGGATCTTTGAGAATGATGAAAAAATGGGTTTAATGTTGTGTTTTCTCAATAATTTTCCGATTTGATCTGTTACTCCGTGAACATAAGGAAGAAAGATTTTAGAAGAAATTATTGAATTTTGTGAAGGAGGAGGGGTATGGTGAAGATGTCGTTTAGTGACAGCTTCAATGTCGTGCTATTTGTAACCATTGTTGCGGAATTTTGTTCAACTCGTCTGAAAGATTTATCGGTTGTGAAATTGCTACAGCTCGTGAAACCAGTGAATTTATGACAGAACGTTTCTGGGACGGGTGATGATGGGACTCTGCATGCAAATAACGATTAGTATGGGTGGGTTTTCGATAAACGGAATGAGAAACGCGACCGTTTGGTAAACGGGTGACCAGTACGTCAAGAAAAGGAAGAGAACCGTTGTTTTCGATTTCTATAGTGAAGCTAATGGAAGAAAGTAAACTGTTTAGGTGTTCCAAAAATAAATTTAGTGAATCTTTCATTGCTATGTGGCCATACAATAAATGTGTCATCTACAAAACGAAGCCAAGCCTGGGGTTTTAAATCCGCAGTTTCCAACGCAGTGTTTTCAAAAGATTCCATAAAAATATTTGCTACGACTGGGGATAAGGGGAAACCCATTGGGGTGCAGGAGACTTGTTTATAAAAACTGCCATTGAAAGAAAAATAAGTCGAGGTGAGGCACATTTCAGTTAAATCAGCTAGAGAATCCGCATTCTCTTTGCCTGAAAGTAATTGACGAATTATCGTCATGGAGTCGGAAATTGGAACATTAGTGAATAGTGAAGTGACGTCAAAACTTACCAGTATGTCATTGGGGTCTAGGGTTAATTCGGAAAATAATTCGACAAAGTGTTTAGAATTTAGGACGTGTGATGATGTGTTTCCGGTATATGACTTGAGAATGTTAGATAAATATTTCGAGATATTGTAGGTAGGTGAATTTATCGTGCTGACAATGGGCCTAAAAGGAATATTGGGTTTGTGAATTTTGGGGAGACCGTAAAGACGAAGTGACTTGGATTCTCTCAGAACAAGATGCCTGAGAGTGTCTGCGGACAAATTTGAGGATTTTAGCTGGGACTTGAGTTCGCGTTCAATTTTGCTTGTTGGGTCCGAAGGAAGGTCCCGTCATCCAACAGAGCGTTAATTTTGGATACATAGTCGGAATTATCCAAGATGACAGTTGCATTACCTTTATCAGCCGAGAGAATAGTGATTGAAGAATATGTTTTTAGGGTATTAAGAGCACATCTTTCTTCTCTAGAAATGTTGGACTTTGGTGATTTGGCATGTTTTAGTATTTTTGTAGTTTGAAAACGAATAGGATCTGCTGGGGAGAGTTCTAATGGAAGACTCTACTGCACCGATTATTTCCTCAGTTGGAATTTTTCTTGGGCCAACCGCAAAATTCAGTCCTTTAGATAAGATGGTATGTTCGTTATCCGACAATGGACGGGAAGACAAATTGACCACCGTTCTTGAGACTAAACTCTAAGTTTTGAACTTGTAACTTGGGGATTCGAATTTCTTCTTAAGTTTCAGATTTTCTAATTCAAAAGTTTTTTCGCACTGATGATGATAGGATATGGTGTCGATATTTCCAGACGGAGCCCGAGCAATTGTCGGGAGATCAAAGCCAAATCGCGTTTAATCCTTTTTATCATATCCCGAACAAGAGACAAACCAGCTTTATGAAGAATTTTGAATGAAGAATTGGTTCTAAAGTCTTTAATTCTGAAAGATTTCGGAATTAAATTGTGATCCCTGCAACGCGACAGAAAAGTTAGATTGGAAATAAGTTTAGAAACTTTATGACGAAGTTTAGAGAATAGAAGGGTTTTGCGAGAGATTTCCTCCCCGTAGAGGTTCTGAATATGATAACGAAGACTTCCACGGCCAGAGTCAGTACAGGATATACTTCTTCAGGGATTGGACCGTATCAAAGAACTACTAAAATGTTCGACGTTTCGCTCACCATCGTAGGGGGCTTCTTCAGGAATAAAGAAAAGAAACAATAAATAAAAAGGGAATTATAAGGGAATATGCAAAAATGAAAGAATGAAAAGGCCAATTTCAAAACATCAGAACACAGTAACTCAGTATGTCCACCATACCAGAGGCGATATATTTAAGGAGTATTTAAAAAATGGTATCAATTCCAAAGATGTAATAATATACAGTGTGTTCCATTTAAAAATCAAAAGTTGGTGTCAATTTTAGCGAAAGTTACAGCAGCAGAAATGTCATTTTTATGTCAAAATATGACATTTATGCTTTCTGGATAAAATATTTGCTTTGAAGTATCTAGAATAATGCCTCAAGATATAAGGAAACCTATTTCGTATCTCAGGCTTCAAATAACCCAGTGGAGTAGCTTGGAACCAACGGACCAAGAAAGTTTTCGGACCTCCCTACATAAAATGTGTGATTGCTATTGCCAGGAATTTTCTTGAGCAGCTGATAACTGAAAGAACAAAAAACAACATCCACATTATGCACATCAGGAAAGTCAAACACTGTCCATAGGGAGAATGTTAATGAGAGATTTAACATAAAGAGCTAATAGTGGGATAGATGGGCGGCGCCTTGTATTCTCCTACACCGGTGTAAACAATTCAACGCAGAGTGCAGCCATCAGTGCTGGTGGAGATTTCAGTAGTACATCATAGCTTCTAACGTGTTTTGTTACGGGATTACGACTGGTAGGCAACAGTTTTATTAAAATTTGCGTTCCACATGCTATTTGTTCTTTTAGTCCGTTGATTCATTCAACGTCTCAGGGCCAAATAAACCTGATATTCTTTGATAATCAAAATAAATAAACGAGATTTCTTAAACAAAATAAATAATAATTCTAATGAAGAATATAACAAAATAACTCTTTAAATATAGGTTCAAATAGGCCGCCAGACTGTGCTAAACAATATTCCAGTCTATTGCAAAACTCTCGACGAGTTTTTTTAACATCTAAACTGGAAGATACGAGCATGCTGCGTCAAAGTAGGGGAATACGTTCAGCGGCCGTAGAAAACTATGCAAGGGACAATTCTTAGCGTTTTACATGGACAATGAAAATTTTTCCTTATCTGCATATTTAGGCATCATCCATAAATTACGTTACTCTGATTTTAGTCAGTTTTTCAAAAATTCTTTCTACTTTTTCGAAATTTGATTATTTTTAAACTTCCTTTTTTTGAAAATGCTGCATTGATTGGAAGATCAGTTTTTTTTTTAAATTTTCAATATCATTTAAAAATTTTGACTTATTTTAAAAATTTGGACTTTTAAAAAACTTTCGACTGTTTTGAAAATGTCGACTTCTTGGTAAATTTTGTTTTGAAGATTTCCTCTTTTTTTAAAATTAGATTTTTAACATTTTTGACTTTCTCCAAGTTTCGATTTCTAGAATGTTTAAAAATTTCTCTTTCGAAATCGCAACTTTTCTTTGAAATAACACTTTTAATTGGCTTTGAAAGTTTCAAATTTTTTTAAAAATTCGTTATTTTTTTATGTTGAGTTTTTTGAAGATCGGATTTTTTTTAATTTCGATTTTATTTCAGAGTTTAGAATTATTTTCACAACTTGAATTTTTAAAAATATTCGACTTGTTGGAAATTTATCGATTTTTTCAAAAATTTTAATTATTTTTGAACATTTTAACTTTAATTAATTTTATTCAACATATCTGCGATCCAGTTTGGAAATATTTAAATTTTTATTGATGAATATTAACAATATTAAGAAACATTTTTAAATTTTTACCCCCGTAAAATATTGATGAAACGTCTATTCAAGTACTTCTTCTTCATTGTTCCTTTCCATGTTATGGACTACTGACAAGCTCAAATCAGAGCGAAACATGGATATCCAGTGCTACAACCTTTTTTTTTTATATTTTTATATTTTCATAATTTAAAACATTTTTAATGTCTAATTTTGGACTTCTATATTTCATTTCTTTTTCCTATTCTATGCAAAATAAAATAACCTATTTTTTTTTGCCAACTGTCATGAGGTAACGTTTAAAATAAATTTAGATATCACGTAGTCATATTTAAAAAAAAATGTTTCAGAATATTGCCAACATTCATCAATAAAAATTTAAATATTTCCAAACTGGATCGCAGAAATGTTAGATAAAATTAATAAACATAATGTTTCCGATCAATAAGAGTCCACTATGAAGAATAATTTTAACTTTTTTCAAAATTAAAATTTTTTTCTAATTCAGTTTTTTTAACTTAAACTTTTTTAATAATTTCAACGTTTTTATAAAGATTTTTTTGTTTGTTTGAAGGTATTGGGTTTTTGAAGGTGGCCTTTTTTCTAAAATTTCTTCTTTATCTCAAAACGGTGACTTTTAAAAATTTTGAATTTTTAAATTTTCGATTTTTTTTTAATTTCGATTGTTTTTTAAATTTTGGAATTGTTTTAGTGTCCGACTATTTTGAAGACCTTTACCTTCCTTTTTTTGAAAATTAGCATCTCCAACTCTTTAAACATTTTTGAAAATTTCGATTTTTTTTTCAAAAATTATAAGATAGTGTCAACATTCATTCATATATATTAAAATAAAGTTTCTTCTGAACTTTTGATGATAACTTGGCTATCGAAACGCGTTAGAGCAACCTTTGTTGTGTTTTTTAATCTTTCTTGGTTTCAGGGGACAAGGTTTGTATTTCAATTCTTCAAGAATTTATTTTTACGTAACCATCGACGTGCATCTCAGATGCTTATTGGTTTTTAAATACAATTCAGCAAGTCAATTGTTGTATAATAAAAACAATCAAACGTGCTAGAGTTGAAAATATTTACAACCAGCGTACATCAGTTTCGAGCCTCCTTGGCGTTACCAAGATGATATGGTCGCTACACGCATTTTCAACTACTAGCGATTAGTAAACCACATAAATACTCAAACAGTTTTAGATCCCATTGAGTAATTTGTAACTGACTTTCGCCTGTACGAGGAACACCCTTGCTATTAAAGCAATTTTTATCTACAATTAAAACCAAGCTGTAACTGAAATCACAAAGGTCACAAGTGGTGTGGTGACCATCTTGTATTGTGGGTTGCATAGCTACATGCATTAAATACAAGCGCTCTCATCTTGACATGCGTTTAGGTATGTAAAACTTAACAAATAATTTCAATTAAATGTACTGTAATTTAGTGAGGTTCACTTTATCACATTAATATAATCCTAATAAATGAATCTGACGATGGGATAATTTCAGTTTGCTGAACGAAAAGGCATGTCAAAAAGTGACCGACATATAGGGTTAGTAGTATTTCACATTTTACCATTAGGATCTCATTATGTATTATAAATACATAGTCGGTTAAATTATAAGAAAGTTATGTAATTTTGTTTTGTAATATTTCTATAAAAAGAGATTTTAAATATCTCACTTGGTTCCTGAAATATTTCGAAAAAACCAAAAAATGTCAATTTTTAATTTTTTAAATATCTTATCTGTTTATAAAGATAATTCTATGAAATTTGGTACTTGGAAATTACTCATCTATTGTATTTCAATGGTAAAGTAAGAAGATTTTATTGAAGTTCATTAAAGCGATCGTCATTTTTTTTCTTTTTATGGTCGCCATATTGGAATTTTACATGACTGAATAGACCAAAACAATGTAATTACAACAATGTATAACATATGGGAAAAATATTTTGTTTAACTGCTACAGAAGTGATTGACAATTTCTTCAAGCAGAAACAAAGTACAGTCAAACCTCCCTATAGCGAATTCCTAAATCGTATAAAAAATTCGTTATAGAAAGGTTTTTGTTATAGGGAGGACATTAAAAATACACGGATCATATGTAAAATTTCGTATGGTTGCAGGGATTTCAAACTTGTTGAATTTTTTCGCTGAGCATTGAAACTTTTTTCTTAGAGACTTTTTTTTGCAATTTTACTCTTCTCACTCTTCTGACACAATAAATCAACTGAAAAAGAAAATCTTTTTGTGCTCACAGGCAAATACTATTATTAGCATGGGTATCCCAAAAATTAAGTACTTTATTCGAACCGAAGGCAATTAAAAATTAATTAAACCTTGGAAAGTCAAAAATTAAGAAATCTTTCTGAACGAAAACATTTAAAAAATAATTAAGCCTTGGAAAATCTCACTTCACCATTGGAATACAATAAATGACTTATACCTAAATATCAAATTTCGTACAATTATCTTGATAAACAAATAAGATATTTCAAAAAATTTAAGGAATTAAGCAAGTTATTTTAAATATGTTTTTACAAAAATATTACAAACGGAATTAGATAACTTTTTTGTAAATTAACCGACTGGTATCTATAATAATTGAGGAGTTCCCGAAGGTGAGACGTGAAATTGTACCAACCCTGTGTAGTAGAAAATATTTAAGCATAAAGGAAATGTTGTCAAGGAATTTGGAATTTGGACTAGTTGGGAAGGCAACGTTACAACCTCAGCAATGGTACACAAGATTACAATGTCACAAAAAATGCATTTACAAAATATCGTAATACTGTGGGCAATCGCCTACAACATATAGGTCGGTAAATATTCTTTAATATAATTACAAAGTCGACAATATCCGTTCAAGATTTATCGTTTTAAAATGTCATATTTTTATTGCTCAAAAGAAATTCAATTTATTTTAATATTTAAAAATGCGACAAACATTTATTATCGCTTACAAGTATATAGCTACAAATCAAAACTTCAATTTTCTGATAGAAGCTTGCTAGTCAACAATAACCAAATTCACTTTTTCTAGACGTGGCATTAAATATTAAAACATTTGTATGAAAAAATAAGTTCGTGATTTAACTTAACTGTGACAATAAGGGACAAATACTCCATCGGTTTTCTGATATTAGGAAAAAACCGAGGAATCTAGACCGTAAATATAAAAAAACCGGAAGTCTTAAGTTATTTCAGTTATTTCATGTAAATTACCTTACAAGGAACACGGGTTCCTGATAAGAATGAATTATGTTTTTTGTTAATTCGGTAATATTAAAATGACGTGAGTTTTCTAGCTTAAATAAGTTGTTAATCAGTGCTGGAGATCTTTCCAGTGCATTTTCCTGTGGCACAAAATTGTGGAAAAATATTCAGTAATTCGTCTGTGGGGTGAAAACATTCTCGAGCGCATTTATCGTCAACATATTGCCGTATACATACAACTGACAAAAATGAAATGCTACTCACCATTTGTGAAGACATGGGGAATCAGTAGACATATGAAGAAGGACCAGACTAGAGCCCTGGGCGATTGCCTGGGCAGCGTCATCATCTACCTATATAAAAATAAGAAAAGAGATATATAGCAAACCCTTTCTCTGTTGGCGGTATTCCTTTCACAAGGTATCACAGCTACACACTTATAATTTATGATAAAACACAACTATACTAGAATCACAATTTTGTCAAAAATCGTACACTGAATAACATACAGAAGACTTTATTTTAGTAACATCACTTTCACATTTATTCCAACTATTAAGTGAACACTAAACTAAGGGAGCATAGTTTTATTTTATTAAAATAGGTATGTCTAAAATTTGCCGATTTTTTTCGATGTTTAGACACAAACTTTCGATGGAGTTGCAACTCCATATTTTGAAAACAAATTCAAAATCGGTTCGAAAATCATAAGTGAGTCGAATACTGTCGAATTTCATCGCACAACACTCTACGTTTCAGGTTAACATTCTGGCATCAGAAGTGGGAGAAGATTTAAAAAGCGGCAAGATGCAAAAAGCGTCGATCACGTGTTTATACAGAGCGCCGCAGGCGGTGCGAGCAAGGTCCTACGAAGCGTTTCAGCGGCTCGGCCACTACTGAGGCGCCTGGCAATGTTTTGGATTGAGCGCCGCGACGTCGCTTCGCCCGATATTTGCGCCGGCCCGCCGTTTCGTCGGTGTCGCTGGATGCAGAGGCCGAAGATTGCTATCTGGTCTAACTGGATTGGCTTTCGATTGCATCGGCTAATGACCGATCCGATCCTCTGGAAAGCATTGAGAATATTTTCTTTAAACGATGTGGAAGTGTTCGCAATTGCTTAAGGTTTTTAGATATTGAAATATTTATCGAAACATTGTTGAAATTATTTGCCCAATTTAATTAGGAATAGGATCGTTCCAATAGAAAATGCAAGCAATAGCAGTATGGAAATATGCTACAATAAAATGTATGGTTATCATCCCTGACTTAATAAACGCAGGGTAGATTCTTTCTATTACTTTTGGAGACAGAATCTTCCAAATTTGTCACACTCAATATACTCATAAAACATCAATTTTTGATTTTTAAACAGGACAACTTTCTCAAGAGTCAAAATTTACAAAAGGTTAAAATTTGAAAAAAAAAGTCGAAATTTTGGAAAAACCAGTTTCCAAAAAATGGTTTTTTTTTAAATCCAGCTTTTCAAGAAAAAGGTATAATTTTTCAAAGGTTGACATTTTCAAAAAGTACAAATTTACAATAATAGTCGAAAATTTCATTAATTCGAATTATTTAAAAACAATTAAAATTTCTAAAAAAGTCGAAAGTTTGAAGAATAATCGCAACTTTCGAAATAAGTCAAATTTCGACAAGAATTCGAAATTTGGAGAAAAATGGGAAATCAACATATTGGAGAAATCAACACTTTCAAAAATAAGGCAAGCTTTTTTTTATGTTCGAGAAAGTTGAAATTTTCGAATAAATCGAAACTTAAAAAAGTGGAATTCTCCAAAAAACTTTCGGCAAAGAAAACTGTTTTGAAAAAAAAAGTCGAAATATTAATAACGAATAGAACCTTTAAAAAAATAAAAATTTTCAGATAAATTCGCAATAGATGAAAATAGCTGTTAAGACCAAAAGTGTACACCACAAGAATTGGTTTTACATAATTTTGGTGGAACGGACTGGTCTTTGGTTATCTTCAAAATTTGAAATACAAATCCTGTCCCCTCAAAATTTGGAAAATAAGACGAATTTCGGACAAGTTGAAATTACCGGAAATCAAATAAAAAAAAATTAGAAAAAATAAAGACTTCGAAAAAAAATCATGGTATTTGAAAATTACAATGCAATTTCTAGAAAAATATCGAACTTTTTAGAAAATATTCCAAGTTTCCGAAAGAATGTCCAATTTTAAGAGGGAAATTGGAAAAGTTGAATTTTCAATAAATCATATTAAAAATAAAAACCTAACCTCTCAAAAATTCGAGAAAGGTTTATAATTCGAAAAAGTCTAAATTTTTAAAGGTATGTTTTTGTGAAAAGACGCAATTTTCAGAAAAAAGGAGAATTTTGAGAAAGAACATCGCAATTTTCGAAAACTTTGTTCTCAAAATTTATATTTCAGTGAAGATCTTGAATTTACAAGAAATGTTTTTCTCGAAATCCCCAAAAATATTTCTCGCAACATTTTTATTAACATTTCGATCTAATTTAGAGGAAGAAATGAACATTTTCACAACCATAAAACCATTTGAGCTAAAAATCGTAATTTGTTGAAAAAGACAAATATTCAGAAAAATGACAAAATTCGGAAATAAACCATTTGTCAAAAAGTCCGAAAAGAAGGATTCTGAAAATAAAATCGAAATTTCAAAAAGGCAAATTTTGCGGTAAAGGCGAATTTTAGGTAAAATTTTTTGGAAAAATTCAAAAGTTTGAAAAAAAAAACGATGAATTTACCAGGAAAAAGAAAAAATTTATAGAAATATTAAATATCAGATATTAAGACAAAAATCAAGATTTCGTGAAAAAGGCAAACTTTAGGAAACCAGTCAAAATTTCTAAAAAAATCAGAGTCTAAAAGATCAACATTTTCAACTAAATGTTTAGAAAAATATCGGATTTAGGAAAAAAAGCGAAATTTCGAGAAAACTTTAAAATTGACCAACAATTTTGCAAGGAAAGGGAAATTAAAAAAAAAATCGAAATTTAAAAAAGACGAGACAACTTTTGAGAAAAAGATTTAAATTTTGAGAAAAAACGTTTAATCTTGGTGAAATTTCGAAATTTTCCAGAAAGAATCAAATTTAATCGAAAGTTAGAAAAAGCAAATTTTAAGAAAAAATCGAATATTTATTTTTTTTTGACTCCTCAAAGTCAGAGGAAGACAGCCTTACCTCAACGCGCGTCAGAAAATGTCAAATATTGTGATATACATCGAAATTTTGACAAATAAGTTGAAACTTCCAGAAATTTGGATTAAAAGAGTTGAAATTTAATAAAAGAAATTTTCTTCGCAATTTTTGCCCTTTTACAAAAATTATGAAAAATATACTTTTTTATTAGAAGATCGATCAGATTGTGAGAAAAGGGCAAATTTTAATAAACAAGCTGAAATTTTTAGAATTAAAAAAAGTTGAAATTTTCAGAAAAGTCAAATTTTCAGAAATGGCGAAAAAAAACAACGAACTTTTAAATTCGAAATTTTGACAGTCATGTGTGATAAAAAAAGTCGAATTTTATAAATAAATGCGAAATTTCAAAAGAAAATGACAAATTTTGTAAAAAAATTTCAGAAAAAGATAGAAATTTCTAAAACGTTCCAAGGAAAGGATGAATTCTGAGGAATTGGAAAATCCTCCAATTGAATACATATAAATTTTCAGTCTACTGCATCAACCAGAATGCCCTATACTAGTTACGTTACGCCTATGACTTTGGAAGAACTTATGTTTGCGTAATGGAAATAGTTAAAAGGGACCACAGGCCCATACTAAATAACGACTGGAAAGTTCTGTGCGAGTTGCTGTGGTAAAATTGGCAAAGAAGCAACTCCAAAATCCTCATTTTAGTTTGTTTCAGATTTTTTTCCCATAATAATTTCCCTCTTGTTATTTCTATTATTTATTCAAATTAGGTAATTGTTATAGTAGGGGAAGGGGGGGGGGGTATAACCAGATACTCAACTTTAATACCATGGAAAAGGTATTAAGAACCTGTTTATTGAGAAAATAAATATTGCTGCATGTTTCTACAACTGTAGGCCAAATTCCAACAAAAAAATAAATCTTTATTTTAATAAAACCTTTGAACAAAAAAATATTTCCTAAAATTTGGAAAAATCCGGTTTTGCCCCTATACCCGGGGCACAACCGGACCACTGCTGCTGTTTAAGTATTTCAAGCAAAAATGCATTTGTAACAGAGAAACTAATTCAGATTTTCTTCATAAAAAGGGGTACTTACCTCTTCTGCCCTTTTTCGAGGAATCCCAAAAACACGACTTTTCTCATAACTATTAAACTTTATTACCGATCAAAGCAACAAATATTAAAAATTCCACGATGTTTCGATAAATATTTGATAAATATTTGTTATGACCAGACCTGGTTTCGCTTTTCAGCATCATCGGCGGTTATACCAGCAATTTGCTGGTCTGGTCATAGCAAATATTTATCGAAACATCGTGGAATTTTTAAAATCTGTAGTTGTTTTAATTGTTAATAAAGTTTAATAGTTATGAGAAAAGTCGTGTCTTTGGGATTTCTCGATAATAGAGCAAGTGTGCAATTTTAAAAAATTCCAAATCTTGAAAAACAAAACGAAATTAGGGGGGAAGGAAAGGTAATATCGAGTTTTTATATGCATTCAAATATAGTGTAATAGTGGATGGTGACTTTATCCCATTCTAGAAATTTATGATATAACATCGATGGTTCGAATTCAATTATTATCGATCATCCTGTTTTTGTCAAAATCGCCATCCCATTTTATTAATGAAATGACTGATCGGTTATTTTACTTCAATACTTAGTATTCTTGTGCAATTATTAACATTTATACAATTTTATTTTGTGAATGGCACTAATTTAATGACCGATAATGTTTTAATTTGCTTATATTCGGACCGTAGGTAGCTAAATAAAGGAGAGTGGGCATTGTTTGCCCACTACGGAGGAAAAAATTACTTATTCCAAAGTATCACTGATATACGATATATTAAACAAATATAAATCAGTACTTAACGGTAATTTACGATATTCATCGATATTAAAAACGATTTATATTTTTAATCCTCTCTTTATGGAATTCACCAATACTCATATCACTGCAATTTCGTGAGACAATGACAACTTTAAAACGAAGCAATAATATGTTGGAAATTACAAGGAAAACAACAGACAATTATTATTCTATTTCGTTCCGGTTTGTTTTCAAAATAATTAAGCAAATACTAAGTATCTCAGTTTCCGTTCTGTTCAGCCAAAATGGTAAGATTGAAGCAAATGCGAAACGAAAAGTGTGAGCTAGAAAGTGAAATATTAAATAAGTCATCGATGAAGGCGAAACGTCAAGAGCTCTTATTGGTACATCTCAAGCTACACTCAATCGAAGAAAGCCGGGGAAACTCGTTGAAGTGTCAGCCACAATATACATAAGACAGAATAAGTGTCTAATAATTACGAAGTAAAAGCGAGTGCTTATGAAACGTTCAACTCTATCAACCCGGGGGATCAACTTATTTGCAGATGTCAAGATAATAAACAGATGTCTCTTGAAGTTCACTCGTTGCCGCTATTCTGCTGTCGTTTCTTAAAACAAAATTGTTTTCGTGGATTTTGCTCTATGCATACAAACACAATTTTAGTAATTGCGTGTCTTGAGCGAAATGTAGAAAATGCACGGATATCATTAGAACTCAAGCTCTGTTTTCCTTTGCTTCAGCGACTGAAGTAACGCTAATTTGCAGTTTGTTTATTACTTGCGTTCTTTCCCAGATGATAGCAAAGTAAATCCGCCTTAGAGTTGTTGAATTTTGTTTTAAGAAATATTTTTTTGAATATGATATTTAAGTGTTACTATAAATTAAAAAACGTTACCTTTGATACTAAAAAAAATTAGGCAGCCTTGAAGGCTGCCGACAAAAGCGAAAACTTAAAACTAGGAAATAACACTGTCTATCTAGTGTAGTTTGAACCCGCACTGGTAAACAAGTCAGAATATTGAAAATATTCATGTCAAAATGACCTTTTAAATTTGTGGATTAGGCGTTTGTAGTTGTGTGGAAACGAATCTAATATTATTTACTAATCATGAAATCATTTATACTCTTTTTATTTAATACACGTAATGTTCAATATCTTATTATTACTGTCATCTGTCATTTTTGGAATACTAGAGTCTTGAGTATCACACTTTACATTTTATTTTTAATACTAACAAATATTTGCTTATAAAAAGCCAAAAGTACATTTCGTGAAATATAAATATTATATTTGCTTTTGTTGTAAAAACTACTATAGTACTTACTGTTGTACTGTACAGTGATTCTATAATTAAACAATATTCTTCTCTTTAGGGTTTAGGCATTATTTCCTCTTACGGCACTCATGTTTTTCTTGGCCTACCAATACTTCTTCCAATACATTTATAAAATCTTGCTTTAGCAGGCAACCTTTTTTCATTCATTCGTTCTTCATGTTCTTTCCGGGGTCCACTTAATTTTCTTTTCTGCTATTTTATGGCTTTTATCAAAGATGTTTAACTCTGTTCTTATATGTCTATTCCTTATTCTACCCAGTTTTGTGTAACCTTTCACTCTCCTAAGAAATGTCATCTCTTGTGCTTGTATTCCACTGTCTTCTTTTTTTGTCGTTGTCCACGTTTCGCTACCGTATAAGAGAGTTGGGACAGCTATCGTCTTATAAAATTTTATTTGCGCATCTTTTTTTGTTTTATTTTATAGTGTTCTAATGATAGTTCCGCAAATATGAGTGAATTTATTAAGTTTTTCTTCTACGCCATGATTTCGATCATATGATACATCGCAACCTAAATATTTAAAATGTTTAACCTACTCCTGTACTGTATTATTTACAACTATTTTTGTTCTGACAGGGTATTTATCTGAAAAAGTCTTGGTCTTATTTGTTGATGTTTTCATGTCGTATTCTTGGCAGATATTTTAAAAAGTATGTTTTTTTTAGATCGTCTGCTGTTTCTGCAAAAAGTACTAGGTCATCGGCATATAACAGGGAGTTTTTAAGGTGGTATGTTGATCTAGGTATATTCCTGTAGAACGTATCATTCTCAATTCTTTTATAATGTAGTCTATGAATATTTTGAAGAGACTTGGCGATATGCAACAGCCTTGTTTGACTCCTTAATTTGTTGTTATTTCGGTACTTAGTTTTCCGTCTATATCTACTAGGGTTGTGGTGTTAATGTATAGACTTTGTATCGTTCGTATTAAGTGTCTTGGGTATACCTGTTCCTCCATAATGTTCCATAATTTGCACCTGTTTTCGTTGACAAAAGCTTTCTCAAAGTCTATAAAACTTATATGGGTTTCTCTGTTGTATTCTCTGTGAATATTCCACCTATTGTTGATCTGCCTTTTCTAAAACCTATTTGTTTTTCCTCTAGTAACTCTTCTGAAATTACTTTTAATCAGTTATTTAGTATTCTGGCATAAATTTTACAAGCCATATCTAATAAACTAATTCCACGATAGTTTTGAGGATTGTTCTTCGCCTTTTTTAAACAATGAGATTACTTTTTCCCTTCTCCAGTTGTCGGGAATAATATTATTTTTCCAACATTCATTATATGGGTGTAATAGTCTCAGGTGCAACATTAGTTCGCCATATTTCCATAATTCGGCAGTTATGCTGTCTATGCCTGTCGCTTTTCTGTTTTTGGTAGATTTAAGAGCTTCTGTCAGTTGAGCTAAGGCTATGTCATCCAGTCCTTTTACGTTTTTTCATAAATCGTTGTTTCGTCTGCGTTTTCATCATACTAGAGTTGTCTGTAATGCTCCACCCATTCTTCTTCATTTGTGTTGTTTATTTGTATTCTGTCTTTTCTTGATTGTTTAAAGATTTGATTACTTTGTGTGCTAAAGTTTGCCTTCCATGTATATCATTTTCTATATTATTTATAAATCAATCCCAGGATTCTTCATTTGCTTTTCTAGACATTTGTTTTACCACCTTTCTCCTATGTTTGTATATTTCGTAAATATGTTCATTTGGGCTGTTAAGATATTGTTTATAAGATTTTTGTTTATTTTGTATTACCTCTTCTATTTCAGTCGACCATATTTTTAGTCCTTCCTTTTTCTGATTTTCTTTTATTTTACCCAAAACTTCAACAGCCGTTTTTAGTACTTTGTGTTAAACTTTGTAATTCTTCATTTATGTCGTCTTTCGTTTTTACTTGTTCTAATATACCGTTTAATCTATCCTGATGGAGTTTTCTTATGCTTTCTTCTTCCAATAGATATACTTTAAAGACTTCTTTATTTAGGTTTGTTGTTAGTTTTGCAATTTTTTCCCTTATTTCTAAAAATTCTGCATAACTTTATGGATTCACTATACATTATTATAATTATACTACGGGTATGTGCGAGTTATAATTTAAAATTGTCAACATAAGATACAGAGCAATTAGTAAGGTGGCTGATTCTGGTGGTATGTACCGGGTTCAACCTACGCTGCAGATGATGCATATTATTTATTAATTTTAGATCATGTGGATAATGTGCCACTAGCGTGATGGTTACGCGAAACTTATCAATAATAGCTCAAGGCGTCTAAAGACATTTTCACTTCAACAAACTGACCGAATCAATCTACTAGTAAATTTAATCACTTTGTTGCTACCCAATGTATGCATAGATCTTCATAAAAACACAAGATTCCACAGTTATCTTCCAATTATAGTATCCATTAATAGAGGGGCGAGTCCGTAATTGCATGCAAAAACTTGTTAGTTTTCTTAATAAAAGGCGTAAGTTTACTCTCGAACAGAAGGGAGGCCCTTTTAACGCGGCATCTAAAACTCCGCTATCGGTTACACAAAGCGAGCGTAAGATTGAAAGTTCTTTGATAAAATTGCAGTTACCTTACACCTCTTCAACGATACTAGATTCAAATCACTGAAGGTTTTGACATAATATAGCCTTCTTCGTATTATAAAACGATATTACTTTCAAGAATTTTCTGATGTAGCTTACCCTTCTTTTCGCTCGAGTTTGAATTACTGTTCCGTGTGGTTGTTACTGGGTTTATAATTGCAGCATCGAGAAAATAAACAAAACTCAGATAGCATTTGAATAAGTAATTAGAAATGCGATCACTAGCGTACCTTAGCCTATTTCAAGAGCGGAAATATAGTTTGGGAAATTCGTTATGTTTGTTTTTCGTTACGCGATCGACAAGAATTAATAAAAAACTCGGTATGTTAAAATGCTTTTTTACATACAGTGATATTTCAATAGATATTATAAGAACGAATTACTAACACTAACTGACGAATTACCTACTGATGCATCAGTAAGTGGGTGACGCGCTTACGTTGAATCAAGCGCTGCGAGAAGACAAAGTTAATGTAACTTAAAGAAACATATCATTTTTGAAATAAATATTTAAAGATCATCTATTATCTTATTGTTAGATTCATTAGCAAGAATTTATGTACATAAATTTAAAAAAAAATGTTTAAACGCGGATCACTTGCTACAGATGGATGTGAATCAGTTGCTGCCTGCGAGCCAGTTGTTGTTGACGATGTATTATTTTCTGCGCGAAGGCCACTCTCAAAACTCGGATTCGTTGTGGTCTGTAGATCTTCCTTGAAAATATAGGGCCGTGGCTTTGGATATTTTACCTTTTACATACAGCGATATTTCAATAGCTACTATAACAACGAATTAAGCCCCCTACCCCCCTGGAGCATAGGTGACATCACATATTTCAAAGCAAAAGTTAAGTGTGGACATGATGTAGATACCCATTAACCCAATCTACTCGACATTTTACTTACAAATTCTCCAAAGTCATATGAAATCACTCTGACATCACCGCTTGAAAATTCCGATCACAAGCTTGTAGCAGTCGCTCGCTCGCTTCATATACCACCTCCTTCTCAGATACAGCCCCGTATGGTCTGGCACTTTAATTCTGCCAACTGGGAAGAATTAAGAGACTTCTTTCTTTGCATCTTTCCCATGGCAAGACGTCTGCTTTAACTCAGACAGCCCCTCCTCAGTTGCCGAACCCGTCACGAAACTATCCTGGTTGGTATGGAATGCTCAATTCCCCATTCTCAAAAGAAGTCTGCCTTCAGTAAACCTTGGTTCAGCAAAAAATGTGCTCGGGCTGTCTCCTAGAAAAATCGCGGATATCGTCGTTGGAGAAATAATTCCCCAGTCGAGACTTGGACCACCTTGGTAAATTCATGAATTTTTGTAAACAGGTTATTGATGAGGCAGAAAGTGATTTTGATCATAAAATACGCCAAAGGCTTATCAACTGTCCGAACAGTTCCAGGTTCTTTTGGGGATTTGCAAAGTCGATTGGAAAGAATTTTATATCTTCAAATGTTCCACCTTTACTCGATGACGACAACAAGGAAAATGTTGACCTGCTAGTGTTAATGTTTGCTGAAAATTTCAACCTTGATTCTCGAAACGCAGAACTTCCTATTCTTCCTGGCATTTCAATGTCTGAAGTTGTTTTCAGAGAAAGCACAGTCAGGAAGATTCTCCTCGAGCTGGACACATCGAAAGCTTCTGGCCCTGATGGTATTACTGCTATTGTTCGTAAGAAGTGCCCTCCAGAGTTGACTCCTGTCCTAAGAAAATTGTTTACACTCTCTTACAACAAAGGAATATTCCTTAACATCTAGAAATCTGCTAGGGTGCAGCCTGTCCCCAAAAAGGGAAAAAGGAATCTGACTAACAACTGCCGTCCATTCTTGTTACCTCAAATATCTGGAGGAGAATAAAATCATCTCGGACAGGCAATACGGTCTCAGACAACAACGCTCAACTGGCAATCTACTGGCATATGTTACTCATATTTGTAACTCAACTATGGAAAAACATGATGAGGCTAGGATTGTGGCATTGGATATCTCAAACGTCTTTGACAGAGTCTCGCACCTATCTCTTCTCATTACCACCCTATGTTCTTCCTTCTGGACTCTGTCATTTGATATCTAGTTTTCTCGCCCACAGATCTCTTCAGGTCGTCGTCAACGGCATCTCATCCGAGACATTTTGAATTAATTTAAAGGTGCCTCAGGGGTCTGTCCTGTCTCTTACTCTGTTTCTGTTGCACATAAATACAGCTACGCAGATGATAGTAGCCAGGTGTCATCCTTTTTCTCCGACAAACCATTATTCGTCCCTGCTTCAGATCGACTAAGGGAACAGCAGATACAAATCAATAATCGGGATCTTGCAATCATTCTGGAATGGGGTAGGAAAAATCTAGTCGACTCAGGCCGCGGTTTTCTCTAGGAAAACATCGAGCGATAATGCAACAAACATACTCATGGACGGTAAAATCCTCCCAATAAAATTTAAATCTGACTATCCTGGGAGTGAATACGAGCACTAACTTCTCTTGGGACGATCATGTGGGCGCCATTACCAAATCCGCCTCTCAGAAGCTGGGTTTTCTTTTTAGAGCTAAAAAGTACCTACTTCACATCTCATTAGCTACTCACACTATACAAAGCGCTCAAGTTAGGCCAACATTAGAATACTATTCTCATGTTTGGAGTTCAGTTCCAAAGCACACTTTAGCTCTTTTGGATTCATTAGACGGAAGATCGATTCGCCTAATTGATGACGAGAGTTTGACCGATTCTCTCGAAACACTAGGGCGCAGACGGATGGTTGGCGATTTACCTCTCTTCTACAAGTACTTTTATGGGACATGCTCACAGGAACTAATAGGATTGATCCCTCAAGGGCAAGATTTTTGAGACAGTCGGAGACAGCAAATACCTGCGCGGTCCAGCTTGACACAATGAGGACTTCTGTTTACAGAGGCTCCTTTTCTATAGAACTTCCAAGCTAGGGAACTTGTTACCGAACGGAATTTTCCCCAAAAATTACAATCTATCCTTGTTAAAGAAGGTGGTTCATCGCCATCTATCCTTATTTACGCATCCTACTCGCGGTGCTTTAAAGGCACAATAGGGTTGTCCTTTGCGAGTGGACTGGACATAAAAAAAGCATATATATTTTGTTGACATTTTATGGAACTAAATGGAAGATCCATCAGGAGAAGTCTGATATTAGATAATAGGTACTTTGTTTTTGAATTTAAAAGCCTAAAAAGTGCCGAGAAAATTAATAAAACATTTAAGTTAAAATATTTGGGACTAGCGGTTAAATGCTGAAGCAGTCACCGCAAAATCAATTTTCCCCCATAGCGGTAAATTTTGCCAATTATCGCCGGTGTGTTGGAAGATGAACGTATTATATTAGTTGATTGTTGTTTACCAGATTGGAAAATTAACTCCGGGAGTCTGTGTAAAGCAGCGACAAACTCCTTATGCCGCCCGACCGGTCGGCAGGGACTTAATTTAATAACGCACGGGGACTTTATGTGTCGGGACTTAATCTCATAATAACTTGGCTGCGTTGTACTTCCACTATCGCTAATGGAAATTGAAGGTGTCGGTTCGATGGTATTACTAGCTCGATGAATGCTCGGTGTGTATTTCCGCTGTGCTTGCTGCCACATGTCGTCCGGTACATGTCCTGCGTTAACCGGTCCATTGTTATGCTTGGCGGGGCTATCGACAACGCCAGTGTTTTGTTTTCCGCGCTCTACCGCAGTTTCAATTCGATGCCCGCAAACAGTTTGATCTCTATCTACACTTTTAGCGGAATGTGTAGGTAATCTTCTAAATTAAAACCGGAACAGAAAAAAAAACTTTAGTTTACATTCCATGAACCGTTCGAATAGAACGGTGGTTTTGCTAAACAAAAATTGTTAATTCAATTAGTTTCATCAACGATAATTTAAACACAACAGCAGATGGTCAAAGAAAACATTCCAAAACGTATATAACAGAAAAAGACCTTCCTGAACATAGTCCTGAAACAGGTGAAGAGAGAGAATTGTTGATTCAAAATTCAATCCAGATTTCAAATACCTAAGTGGAAGGCGTCATTCATCGACAATTTGCAATTAAGAAGCGCCAACACTTTGGATAATTACGTCGACGAGAAAGACTCGTTCCAATTAAGATCGATATTTAGCGTTTTTTTTAACTTATAATTAAATTTTGATATTTTGTTATTTAAAATTCAGTTTTCTCGCTGACAGATCTCTTCAGGTCTTCGTCCATGGCATCTTATCCTAGACATTTACGATTAATGCAGGAGTGCCTCAGGGGTCTACCCTGTTTCCTACCCTGTTTCTGTTACACGTAAACGGTCTCTTAGCTTCAACTCCCAATTCCATATACAGCTACGCAGACGATAGTAGCTCGGTGTCATCTTTTTTCTCCGAGAAACCATTAAGGGAACAGCAGATACAGATGATTAATCGAAATCTCGAAATTATTCTGGAATGGGGTAAGAAAAATCTGGTCGACTTCAACGCTTCAAAAATTCAGGCCGCGGTTTTCTCTAAGAAAACATCAAGGGATAAAGCAACAAACATACTTATGGACGGTAAAATCCTTCCGATGGGATCTAATCTGTCTATCCTAACAGTATACTAATTGCTCTTGGGTCACACTTTAGCCCTTTTGGATTCAATTCAAAGAAGAGCGATTCGCCTAATTGATGACGCGAGTTTGACCGAATCTCTCGAAACACTAGAGCACAGGCGGATTGTTGGTTACTTATCTGTTTTCTCTAAGTCCCTTCATGGGAGATGCTCACAGGAACTAAAAGGAGTGATCCCCCCAAAGGCAAAATTTTTGAGGCATAGAAGACAGTCGGATACAACAAATTCCTGTGCGGTCCAGCTTGACACAGTGAGGACTTTTGTCTATGGAAACTCTTTTTTCTATAAAACTTCCAAGCTATGGAACTCGTTACAGAACGGAATTTTTCCACAAAATTGCAACCTATCCTTGTTTAAGAAGGCGGTTCATCTCCATCTATCGTTTTTTCCGCATCCCACTCGCAGTGCTTTGAAGGCAAAATTAAAACTATTGCGGGTGTGTAAAAGTTCGCGGTGCCGTATACCAATAGCGTTGCCCTTCCCATCACAGGTAAAACCTCATGCTTGCTGCACGTATATTCCAATGGCTATAAATATTTGTGAATCAGCCTGGGTTTTACTGTATCAAAAATGAATATCGATGAGGTTTATATTCGGCACATTTTGCTTTATAAGTTTCGTCTGGGTGAAATGGCAGCAGAAGCCCACAAAAATATTAATTTCTGCTGTAAATGGAGAAGATTAGGCCCCTTTATATTTACAGCCTTTTCGCGCGATCTTGTCAGGAGGCGCTAATTGCGCGTTCCAAGCGGTACGCAAAGAACGTGGTGTTTTAGAAGTATCTCACTAGGAATGCAAGGTACTATTCACAAACGGTCTTTTACCTCGAGTCAACCCTGCATTATTTTAACGCATTCTTTTCCCAAGTGACAATTTTGCGTTTAGGCTGACATTGAATACAAGAAACATTGGATAGACTCCAGTCAAATGACGATTTCCACGCCACGAAGAAGCATCCCTTACATAAGGTTTTTGTTCTGCATTTAGACCGCTGAACGTTACAGATATCAACTTAATGGATGGAACCAAGAATTACAGAACAAACCAACAGTTTACCGGGAAAGGATCATGATTTCTTCATGACAACGCTCTTCCGCATATTGCTAAAGTGATGCAAAAAACAAGAATAGAACTTGAACTTGCCGGCGTATTCGCCAGACTTGGCCCTTACTGACTATCATTTGTGTTAGTCAGTGCACCACAATCTGAGTGGTTCACGGTTCCCTAGTTTAGAAGAGGAAACGCATTGATGACTTTATCGAACATCCCCCTCTCGTCAGATGGTAAAAGGTCACAGAAAGCGAGGGAAAACATTTAAATTAAAATTAAATAGTTTGTATTCTGAATATCAATAAATATATTTTGTAAAAACGTTTGCACACTCGCAATATTTAAAAGAGCACCTAATGAAATTTGCAGATCGATTTTATTCGAAATTGAAAAAAAAAAAAACCCCAATGATCCCATTTACTTACATTGCCACTAGTCTCTGGTTGCCACGCTTGATTTCTTTATACATATGTAGAAGATTCCAAGGTTCGCGCTCCTTATTCTAGAACCTGCTGGAATTGTAGATGGCGTGCAATATTATATGAGCCATAAACATTGCTGATTGGTTTCTCTTTATACATTCTGTATTATAACCTCAAAGAAAATTGTTAGCACAGTTGAGTTCTTAGAAGTAAAAAGTCGAGTTTTACTGGAATAAAAATAGCCTAAAAATACACTATGTTTTGGCAAAAGTTTCATTAAAATCGATTTAGCAGCTTCTGAGATTGACCCGAACAAAATAATTCAGCCAAGAGCTAGAGTCGGGCTAGCACAACTAGAGTTTCGTACCAATTATTACAGTGAATAGTCTATAGACCAAATTAAATCATTTTTATTTATGTATGAATTTAAAATTTTATTTAAAAAGCATTCATTCGCAATTCGCAATAAGTGGATGACTAACACAGTTTACGAGATTGCCTCGGATCGCACTTAAATATTCGATTCTAATGGCAATTACTGCGTTGCGTGCAATTTAATAAACTCCGAAAATATTCATCTAGGTGAAATAATGTAAAAGACAAATTTTCTTTATAACTTTATATTCTTTAGCTAAATCAAGTTTTTTATTTGGAGAACATTATTACTATATAGGTCAAAATGCCTTGGAATGTAAGCACCTAAATTTCCATAAAGTATTTTTTGTCTTAACACCTATTACGACTGAAATACAAATCTTGTCCCCTTACATCAAGAAAGATTAAAAACACAACAAGAAGATGATAGCTTGGCTATCGAAACACGTTAGAGCAACCTCTCTTGTGTCGTTTAATATTTCTTGGTTTCAGGGGACACGATTTCTATTTCAATTTTTGAAGATAACCAAGGACCGCCAAAACAATTACGATATCGCAGTTTTCCTAAAATCCATGGCCCAATATCTACTAATCCTTTTAAAATCCAAATTTTCTTTTTAGAAACCTAGGTGAACGGGGGGAAACAGTCATTTCTGACACATTTTGAGCTGTATCTCTTCCAAATGATACCTCACACAATATATTAACTAAAACTTGATTTTTCGGAGACCAAATTAACCCCCCATTTTATTATAAAATAGTTTCCATTTGTAATTGTTGGCTGGCAGTATTTGACTAACGCAAATTTCTACGTTACATAGTTTTAAATGAAAACTTCTTTGTGGCAGATGAACGGACGTACACAGGAGTGAGATTGTAAGGGTTCCGTTTTTTTTCCTTTTAAGGTATCAGTGGACGAAGAGTCACTTACACGCTTCAATTTGATTAATATAGATAAAAAATTATTATTAGCTAAAAAAATATTAGTACCCAAAATATTCAGCGAAAAAATAATGGATAAAGAGAGTACAACAAACTAATTTCTTAATTTTGAATGTTGTGGTTTTTTTTCATTAAAAATGTTGGCAATTTCACAAATCTGAAGCAAAAACCAATTATTATTACCTTACAAAGAAGTTTCTCATTAAGAGGTCACATGTAATTCGAATCTCCTCGACATCTGAATATTAGGTTTTTAAAGCAATCTCCCCTATCTGGATTGTAGGATTAAGTTGTGTACTAAAAGCATAGCCAGGTATTTTATTTCAATTTACCTTTTCCATTCAACGGGTCTGAGTGGGAGATTTATCGTAAAAGTATATATATGTATATATAAGCAAAATTTGGTCGGAATACAGAAGCAGCGGCACAATGGTTGTGGATTTATATATAAATGAATTTCTATTTGCATATTCGTATTCCTAGGGTGGTGGTGGTTGGCTGTTATCCGACTATGGTATAATATTTGAGGTAAGAGCCCCGAACGACCATATTTTATCAGCGAGTGCTTGCAATGCGACAATCCTCGAGCCCAATAGGTGCCGGGACGATATTTCATTTTGCTTATTGGTAGTTACGATCGATACCAAGTAATGTATGGCTTTCATATATTTCAGGTGTATTTACATTAAGCATTAAATATTTATGTACGTGTACGGGCCTTAACTCACTATGTATGAATTGTTACGATTTGGCAATAATTTCAATTGCACAGTAAATTGCAAAACTGAATGGTTCTAGCATTATTCAAATCAGTCAAATCTCACATTTTGACAGAAGTAATAGAACATAAATTAATAAGTAACTGAAAGTGGTTCTCTTTAAAACCAGACCCAGATTAAGAATCCAATGAAGGCTTAGTAAACTGATAAATAACTTCTGATGGATAAGTGGGCGGATAAAACTACCATAACAATAGAACTGCATTGCCAGGTCAAAAGAAAAATATTATCGTATGAACTATAAAAAATAATCGCACATTATCGTAAGATCCACTAAAAATTTTGATGACCAAAAAACAGCTCTTCAACACCATCCTCCCATCTTTTTTTTCTTTCTTTCTTCTTTCTTTTTAGAGCTAAAAAGTACTTCACATCTAGCTATGACAGCTACTAATATTATACAAAGCTCAAGTTAGGCCAACACTAGAATACTGTTCTCATGTTTGGAGTTTAGCCCCAAAACACACTTTAACTCTCTTGAATTTAATTCAAAGAAGAGCGATTCGCCTAATTAATGACGAGAGTTTGACCGATTCTCTCGAAACACTAGAGCACATGCGTATGGCTGGCGACTTGTCTCTTTTCTACAAGTACTATCATGGAAGATGCTCGCAGGAACTAATATGATTGATTCCCCCAAGGGCAAGGTTCTTGAGGCATACTAGACAGTCGGAAACAGCAAATGCCTGTGCGGTCCAGCTTGACACAGCGAGGACTTCTGTCTACGGAGACTCTTTTTTCTAAAGAACTTCCAAGTTATGTAACTTGTTACCAAAAGAAATTTTCCCCAAAAATTACAATCTATCCTTGTTTAAGAAGGCGTTTCATCGCCATCTATCCTTGTTTCTGCATTCTACTCGCAGTGCTTTGAAAGCATAATGGGGTTACCCTTTGCGAGTGCACTAATCCATAATTATTCAAATCCGATCTATTCCCGATTTTATCGCCTAAAAAAAAAAGGTCCTCAGCACAATTTTTAAGTGCCACTGTCATACACGCACTGCCGCACTGCAATTGTCGCACGAGAATTGTACCTCTAGCACATTTACTAGAGACCGATCGAAGTGTCGGTTTCGGTCAGTCTCAGCAAAAAAAAACGGGCCTTAGTTTGGGTTTCAACCCAAAAAAAAAATTTAAGTATAAATTCGGACTCTTCAGAAAAAACTCGTCATTTGTAAAACGAATTCAAAATTTAACTCGATAACTATTTGGTTTTTAAGTTGAAATTTTAAAAAGATGTCAAATTTTCAAAGAAAACTAGAAATTAAAAATAAAAATATATTTTTAAAACTTTTATTTTAAAATATAAACACCGAAATTTGGGAAAATTTTGCAAAGAAACTCAGCGTTTCAAAAAAAGCATAGTTTATGTAATTTCGAGTTTATGATGTTTATGCTCATAACTATTAAACTTCATTAATGATTAAAATGTAACATATATTAAAAATTCCACAATGTTTCGATAAATATTTGCTAACACCTGTTGCTTTTTAATCGTTAATAAAGTTTAATAGTTATGAATATTAAAGAATTCCACAAAGTAAAGGTTGGAAATGTCAATTATTTTCTGTTTATGTGTTTGACTTTAATCTCGAAAATTCGAATTCAAATTGAAAATTTGATTTTTTCGAAGTTCTTAGGTTGTAAATGCGATATTTCACTTGAGGCTTAAATTTGTAGAAAAACTTAAGATGTTGAATTAAGAGTGGGAGATTCATGGGAAAAATCCAATATTTCGAGATAAAACTTAAAATTAAAAATAAATGAAACTTTTTATAAAATCGTGCCTTTTTTGCCCTTTGAACTTAAAATTTACGAAATAATTATAACATTTTTTAAGAAATGAATTTTAAGAAGTGTGCACTTTTGTATATTTTCAGAAACAAAATCAAAGTTTCCAGAAAAAGTCTACACTTTTAGGTCGAAATGTAAGAGAAAAATAGGGTTGTTAGGGATAAGATATTACGGATCTGGATGGAGATACGGATATATTTCGAATATTATATCGGTTTCGGTTACGGATGCGGATATGAAATTGTTTTGGATATCCAATAATTGTTCAGGATATTATTACAGATATATTTAAATTACTTTTGTTGACCAAAATAAAAACTCAAGTTTAATCTATTTAATAAAACACTGATTGAAAGACAATCCATAACTTATTCCGATCGATTTAGAAGCATAACATTTTGCACATGAGTTCCTCATGTAACATAGGTGAGCAGCAGTAAGAAAGGATTTTTGAAAATTCGTCCCGCAAGTGTGTTAAATAGGGGATCAAATTTTGTATGAAAGTTCCTCATTTTTGAAGTTGCGCATACTCTTAGACATGTTAGGTGGGGATATCCGTGACTTTCTGCGCTCAAGCGAATTCCATTCTCGCCGTTCGTCAATTGTAAATACAATGAGTGAGCAAGAGGCTCATCCGCACGTTGCACAGCGCATTATTATTAAATTTCTTGCCGTTGAAGCTGTAGAGCCCGCCGAAATTCTTTGTAGACTAGAAGCATAGTTTGGGGATACTTGTTTAAATAAAATTCAAGTGTATGAATGGCACAAAACATTTTTGGAAGGGCGAACTCAAGTTTAAAATGAACCCCATGCCCGTCGTCTTCGGACCAGTGTGACTGTGGACAAGATTAACGTTGTTCAATGCCTTTTGGAAAGTGATCGCCACTTAACTGTAGGTGAAACTGCAGCTCAGATAGGAATAAGCTTTGTAAGTGCTCAATCCATCATTATTTTTAATTTTAAAAATGGTTTTGTTGGTTTCTATTGAGAATACGTCTCTAAATAGCTATTTATTTTTTTTATTTTGTCTTTATTTAAATAAAGGTTTTACCTAAATTATCTACCTAACTAGCAGCTAGTAAACATTTAAATTTTTGGAGCTGTTATTTATCTGTTTTTTTTTGTTTTACGTGTATTGTATAGGAATGCAATTTTCATAAGTTTCGGTTTCGGTCTAGGGTCTAAAAATCGAGTATCGGTGAGTCTCTAATATATACTAACTCTATGTTTCTATAACTGTTTCTTTGTCACCTTGTATCTCGAATGCGGTTTAGAAAATGATATGTGTTTAAAGCCCTTTGTCTATTACAGTGTCCCTTTGTTGCAACGATTAAGAAAAGGTATTTACGTAGGTGCCGTGTAGGGTTCTAGGCTTTGCCTTGTCAAAGGTATCTAATTTCAGAAGCAGGGCGGCGTTCTCCCGCGATATTGAAAGTTGACAGGCTGAGCCTTTATATTACTTCACAGACCATCGAGCAAACATTCCGGACAACATTTCCGCTTTTATTAGATACCTTTTATCTCCTAATGGCCAATTGTACAAAGTTTCTGGCGAAACTTACAACTATCCAAGCAATGCATAACGGACACGGGGACGGGCACTATCTCCTTTACGGAAGAAATGGCAGATGGCATGATTCGCAACTGTCACATATTTCTTTTATTAATAACACTGCCTTCCGAATAAATGACTTTTATCATCACGTGCCTTTGTACGCTGTACCTGTTATAAGCATATACTATCAGTTAGGTAGCCAATATTTCTTTTTGAGGTTAGAAGTTTCCCACTAACAATAGAGACTTGTAATTTATAGAGTTCTATGTAGATGATCTTTTAACCATTTGAAGTAGAGACCAATTTGATTGAAAGCTGCATTTATTTATCAAAAATAATATTAATAAAAACCTGTTTAGAGACCGCAGTTCATAACCACTCATTTTTTCTAAAGTCTAAGTTCCTTTTTGAAATTTTTAATTTATATCAACCATTTAAAGCAGAGCAGTTTTGATTGCAGAATTGCACTTATCAAACCAAAAACAATAATAAAACATATTTAGAGACCACAACCACTGGGGTTTGGTAATGCCAGAGTTTCAAGTCTTTGAAATTACATCTCTACGTACAGCAACTTGAACATCATTAAAAATAATATAATCTGTACAAAAACATATCTCGTAAATAGCTCCATCTAAGAGAGTGAATTATTTACATCGGTTTTCCTAGCAAGATCTATCTTTTAGGTTATACATTATAAATTGTTTAGAGAACATGTAAAACCATTGGAAGTCTGCAAATGGTGGCGTGCGTGCTACCACACAATTACGAAGGATGCGAGGCATTATAATGAATTCCCTATGACATAAATTCTAATTTCCGTATATGGAATTAGAGTTGGCGTGAATTCTCCACGAATTGTTAACAAAAACTCGACTTCAAGATGCACAATTTTGTAGTTAATTGATTACCATCACGTTACGTGGTACACAAGGAAGCCCATGAACGGAAACTTACACAAATCAGCTCTCGCTAAGTGTTCTCAATGCTTTGACTCAATTTTCTTTTTTTTATCATATTAGGCGGTAGTTTCCGATGAACAAGAAATTAAATAAATAACTTCAGATATTTTACAAACATTTTAAATAAAAATTTAAGTATTTCCAAACTGATGGTGAAATCGTGAATTCAAAAAAAAAATGTGGAAAAAAATAAAATTTAGATGAAAAATTCGTAATCTCTAATAATACTTTTCTTGGAATTTACGCTTCTATTTTAATTTTTAACTTTATTTGAGAATTTCGAAATATAGTTAACATTTTCATTTTCCTCGAACTCTCCAATATTTAAGAGTCTCGAATTTCGTAAAAATATCGAACCTTTAAAATAAGTCTAGATTATTAAAAAAACTAGAGAAGTTAGAAAAAAAAATGTGAAACAATCTACATTTAGAAAAAAAAAATAAACATTTTCAAAAATGCTTCGTGAAATTTTTTTATTTTTATTTAAATTTTAACATAATTTAAGAAAAAAATTAATATTTCTGAAAAAATATTTACCGAAAATTTCCAAGCAATGTTCAGAAATTCTCGAAAAAAAGTCAAACTTTTGTAAAAATCGAACTCTCGAAATGAGTTCTGTTTCGCCAAACAGTCCAAAACAAATTGCAATTTTCACAACTACTTTCTAGGATTTTTTTATATTAATATTTATATGGAAATAAATAAGTAAAGTTTCATCTTAAAACGTTGAAATGTAAGAAATATTTTCCCTGAAATTTCTAAAAAAATTCCAAAAAATATAAAATTTTCAAAAAATAAGTCTAAATTTCGAAATTGATCCATTTTCAAGAAAAAAGTTAATATTTCCGAAAAAATATTTGCCGCAACTTCCCAAGAAATATTCAGAAATTCTCAAAAAAAAGCAAACTTTCATAAAAATCGAACTTTCAAAATGAGTCCACTTTCACGAAAAAGTCCAATACAAATTGCAATTTTCGTAATTATATGGAAATAAACAATTAAAGTTTCTTTTAAAACTTTAAAACTATAAAAAATATTTTCTCTAAAATTTCCAAAACAGAACTCCAAAAAGATAAATTTTTAGAAAAAGGAGTCTAAATTTCGAAATTGGTCCATTTTCGCGAAAAAAGTCGAAGATTCAAATATCATTTGCTCAACATTTTGTTCGGAACCTTTGGTTTTTTTATTTCAATTTTTATCTAATTTTGAAATTCAGAGAAATATTTTCTCCGACATTTCCAAAACGTTTTTCCGAAAGTAGTGAGTTTTTAGGAAAGTCGAAATTTCGAAATGCCTATAGTTTCGGGAAAGAATTCGAATAAGAAAAAAAATTGAACTAAATCTAAATATCAAAAAATTTCAAATTGTTTGGCGTTTAATTTAAATTTTGATTTAATCTTGATATTTCTATTAAAAAATAAATTACAAGTAATATTTTCTCCGACATTTTCAAAAACAAAAAGAAAATCCAAAAAATAAGACTAAATTACGAAATGGGTCCAGAAAAATATCGAAAATTAATAATTATTAAAAAATGTACTTTTGAGGAAAACATTCGCAATTTTCAAAAATAATTCATATTTTGAACCCTGGCCTGCTAGAGTTTAATACAAACAATTCACAAACTTTTTTTCTTCAAATTTATAATTTAATCTGGAACTTTACTGTTTAAAATTTCGCCATTTGATTCAAAAGAACTTTTTTCTTAAAATTTTCAATTTAAACTTAACATTCAACATTTTGATTTGAAACGAGATACCATATTCCAAAGAGAATAGATTATAGATTTAAAAAGCTGAGGCAAAAAAATAGTCCTTGAAAGTGTCGAAATTTTTAGGATTCTTCTCAAGACTTTGCAACTTTCTAAATTTAATGAAATTTCGATTTAAAATTATTGAATATTTGTAGAAATTGACTTTTTCGACTTTTTTTCAAAATTTTGTGTTTATATTGAAAATCAAAAGAAAAAAGTAAAATTTAAACGTTATATATAAACGTAATTTCCTTTTGTTTTTATTAAACTTTTCACATTTTCTTGTAAATTTGGTTTTAAAGTAGAGAAAAAAAAATTCCTGAAATAAATGTTGAAATTTCCATTAATATTTTGAGTTCAACTCAAAATGACTCTATTTTCTTGAAGTTTTGGGATTTGTTTCAGAATTTTATGCTTGAAGTTTACATGTGTATACGAAAATAAATTTTTGTTTAAAATTTGGACTTTTTCCAGAAATGTCGACTATATTTTCTTAATTTATTTTCTTTGACACGTAAACTGGAACCTTGTAAATTATTTCTTGAAATTTTGATTTTTAAAAATTTTGGGCATATAATCAAAAATTCAGAAAAAATTTTCGAAATTTCCAGGTTTGGGTAAAAAATAAATAAAAACCGGTAATATGAGATACCAGTTTTTCTATCTTAATGCAAAAAGCTACGAAAAACAAACAAAAGATTGAAATACAAAACTTGTCCGCCTTAGAGCAACATCTGTTGTGTTTTTTTAATCTTTCTAGTTTTTGGGGGACAATATTTGTATTTCAAGTTATAATTATAAATAGTGATCTCAACTCTTTTGCTTCTTTTTTTTTGGTGGAACGGACTGGTCCTTTGTTATCTTCAACAATTGAAATACAAAACTTGTGCCCTGAAACCAAGAAAGATTAAAAAATTCAACAAAGGTTGCTCTCTTCAGAGAGTATCTCTCTTATTAATAAATATTTCAATACTATACAGTTTCCTGTTATATTTTTGATTTTTTAATAATAATTATTGATTTTTTTAGGAACTGTATTTTTGATTATTAAAAGTTATGGCACTTGCGTCGCCTACTATAATTTTTTTGTTTAAAAATAAAAAATTAATTCATATAACCCTCTTTGCCACATTTGAAGTATGGCATGACATACATCAAATTAATCAGAAAAATATGCCAAATTCGAAAATGATAAAATCCAATATCGCATCTATAAGAAATAACAAAGTTGACATAATTTTCTTGGAAACAGTTAAATTTAAAAAAAAATTAATGTACACCAGTGAAAAGGCCTCAAAAACCAACTAGTTGCAGTTTTTGAATTTTTTTATTCGGACTTCAAATAAACAAGTTGCAGCTGATTTTTAAAAATGGCCATTTTCAGTTTATCCTAAATAAAATTAAAACGAATTGGAATTCAATTGTTTTCTCGGCAGAATAATATTAGGTATTAAATTCTGCACAACTTTTCCCATTTAGGCTTCCTTGTATCTCTAATGGTTTACGAGATCCCTGTAGTGGAAATCTAATTTGGTTCGAGCTGTAGATCAGTCAGTTTCCATTTTTAAATATAAAGGTTTGTCCAGCAGATTAGCTTTTTAGAGTTAATAAGCCTCAAGGTCTGCCATTTCTTCAAAAAATAGGTTGTACTGGCGACCGAAGTGAAAACTTAAAACTATAGATACAGAGTATTTTTTTTTATTTTCACATTGTAGTATCAAAAATTAAAATTGCGTAAAATGTAAATTAGAATTATTAACATTAGTCTATATCTATCGGCACTCCAAGCAACAATTATGTATATTTTTATATGTTTTATTTACAAGTCAAATTCAATTTAAAAAAATACTATTTAAAAATAAATGCTTTGTTTTTGTTATTCATTTTTCTGTTATATCGCACACTGATTCTACAATTAAAATAATGATCAAACCAAAATAAAATTTAAACAATGCAGAGTAATCAGTTTGACTTCCAGTAAGCAGATAGATATGTTTAAGGGGTCGACATTTAGGTTTGTCAACACAGACCGTATGGCGCAGTGGATAAAGCGACCACTTCTTCGCGATCTCACCTGGTAATTCGCGGGTTCATACCCGGGTGCTGATTACACCTTTTTTAATTATATTACTTATTCTGCATAATACTGTCAGCATCAGAGTTAGGTTAATAACGCAAACTACTCTAAAATGCGATTAAATGTAAAACTCTTTGATCTGTTTGAGAATCCTGCAAGAGAAAATTTTGGTTTAATTTTATTGAATTTATTCCAGTTAGTCAGCACCCCGTGTAGTGTCGAGTGATTGCGGTCAGCGTTAAATTGGAAGATAGCTATTTACGAATGTAAAAATGTTAAGTTTTAAAAAACATAAAAAACCACATTAAATTTCTGTTTATATTTATATCACAGCAAGGACTATTAGATTTATATGCTTACAAAAGAACGGAAATTGGGTTCCTATCCGTTATTGCTGGCTATAATTCGAAAAACTTTCGTTATGACATTAAAACGATAAACAAGCGGAGATGGTGTAATTAACATTTAAAATGACTGTCCTCTGAAGTTAGCATTTAGCCAATTGAAATGTCAGTGCCTTTTGATGCAACTGTTTCCGAGAATACTAAAATTGCAATCACTGCTACGTAGTGCAGAAAGCCATTAAAAAATAAAAATATCCATCAAATTTATACGAAATTGATGTTTCTTCCAAAATTACCACACAAAAAAAATAAATATGCAGGTTTTGTAAGAAATTTTAGGTTTATCATTGATTTAAATTCGAATACTTCGAAATGAAATTTTAAAAAAGTTCACATAAACACATGTGCAAAAAATATTTCGCTTCTTATCTTTATACAAATAGACAATAATGAGTATGATTCGAATACGTGATTAAAAAAATCAAGTATAATTAGGCTGAAAAAAAAATTAAAATCGTAATTTAAACGCTTTTTCGGCTGCCACTCCTAAGACCCAGCTAAATGGAAATAAGAAAAAGTGACGGCTGCGCAATCGAGACTCTGGTATATAAACAAAATATTGTTAGGGTATGCCTAAATGATTACAATAAGAAAATCATTAAGTGATAGTATCAGTACCGAGGGTTATGAAAAAGGCGTTGGTGATTCGCTTTGTTATATAAAAATCGTGTAACAACGATTTGTAGAAGAAGGTTACGCGAAAAAAAAAGCTGAAATCGCGGGGTGAGTGTAAGCGTTTAAATTTACGATTAACTGTGAAATTTTTGATTTACCGAAATAAAACATTTTTTTTCAAACCTCAAATATTTACTGAAGTTTTGAGAGGTAGATAGACATTTCTACTTTAAAATTAAAGTAATAAATTCTAAGGTTCTAGAAGAAAGTCAAAACTCCAAAGGAAAGAGTATTTATTTTAAGAAATATTTTGAATTTTTTTTAGAACGGTGTTTTCCCAGAAATGTGGGGCTTTCTAATGTTTTTTTTTCTACTTTAAAAGCGAAAGTTTGAGAATGACGTCCAGATTTAAAGACAAAAATTAAAATTTAAAGAAAAGATCTCAAATTTTCTTTTATCTATTTCTTAAGATTTCTAGGAAAATGTCAAAATCCTAAAACTGAAAAAAATCGATACAAATTCAAAGAAATTTTTAATTTGTTTCTTAAAACATAGGGATAAAGACTTAGAATGTTCCATTTTTCTTAATCAAAATTTGAACCTTTTTTTATTTTGTATTTCGATTTCTGTTATAAATCAAAAGTTTTTCAAAAAGCCATAATCGCAAGCACCAAGAGAGTAAAAATTATTTTTACAAATCTAGACTTTTTCTCAGAATTACAAAGGCAACTTTGGATTTTATAATTATTTTCTTAGAATTGCAACTTTACACTCATTAAAAAGGTGAGATGAATGTGAAAATGTCAGATAAAAAAAACATTGAAGAAAAATATATTTTTGAAATCTAAAGTTGAAATTTCATGTTTATTAATTTTATTTAAAATTTCTTCGACCCAGTTTGTTAAATAAAATTATTAAACATAATATTTCCGGTCAATAAGAGTTCACACCATGAAGAATTGAAATTTCATATCAAAACTTAAAATTTCTAGAATAAAGACGAAATCCAGGGATTAAAGTCAATAACCCTTTTGAAAGCCTACAAAATTCCTTCTTGAAATTTTTAATTCAAAGGCAAATTTGGAAATAATGTCAAAATTTCGAGAGAAGAAACTTCAAAATTTAAAAAAAATGTTCCTTCACGTTTTGACATCGAACATTGAACTTGAAATTTCGCTTTGTGCTCTTTTTTCGAAATCCCTATTTGGATTTTAAACTCAAAAATTCTTCTAAATTAAGAATTTTTTTAAAAACTTTTAGTTTAACCTTGAAAACTACTTTTATTGCCCCTTTAAAATCTAAAAGTTAAGTCTTGAATTCATTTCATACAATTCGCTGACAGGTTAAAAATTCGCAATTTAGAAAGCTAAATTCTTTAAAAAAATAAGTAAATAAAAATGTTCAGGAACAGGTGAATTTTCCAGGTTTCCAAAGTTACAAAATTTGAAGTTTAGAGAAAAAGATATAGATTTTCAAAACATTTTTGTCAAAACGTAAAATTTTCACAAATTTTGAAAAGAGGTAGAAATTTTAAAAAATATTTGAATTCTGCAAAACAATAACTTCAACAATAAATCGAAATTTCGATGTGACGACCTTTTTTTTTTGAAATAAAGTAAAAATTTTAAAAAAAGAAAATTTGAGAAAAAATCAATTTCTCAAACAGGTCAAAATAAAAAAAAATCTTTAGATAAAAGTCAGTCTTGGTGGAACGGACTGGTTCTTGGGTATCTTCAAAAATTGATATACAAATCTTGTCCCATGAAACCAAGAAAGATTAAAAATAGAAAAGACAACCTCTGTTGTATTTTTTAATCATTTTGGTTTCAGAGGACAAGATTTGTATTTTAATTTTTAAAAGTCAATTTACTGCATAAAAGTCGAAACTGTCAGAGGGTTCAAAAAAAAAGGTAGAAGTTTTCAAAAATTAATATTTTAACATAATAAAATATATAGAAAAAAATGAAAATTTACAAAAATTAACATTTTTTGAGAAAAGGTCAAAATTTCCAAAATATTCAAAAATAAATGAAAATCTTAGAGAAACCTGAAATTGTAAAAGTGCTAAAATTTATAAAATAAGCTAGCATTTGAAAAAAATGGAAATAAAAAAAATGGTAATTTGAAATAAGAAGTTCTCAAAATACACTTCTCCACAATATTAACGCACCACTATCCTTTTATCAAAAATCATGTACATGTGGGAATAATTTAAAATTTTCACATGCATGGACATTAGCATATCATGTTAGGATGTGATAAATCCTGTTACCTTTTTTTGTTGGTCCATTTTGCAGCTGGTATCAAAAAAAAAAAACAAAATAAGGTATAAACAACATAAAACAGGATTTTGTGTTGTTCCATTAGAGTTCTGTCTAATTGACTGTTTGAGGTGTGGTTTGGCATTTTGGATTGAAAAACATTATTTTCAAAAGATAAACCGTGTTTCGCGCAATTTAAGTCGTGATGAGTGTGTCCAGGCTGTAACATTAGCCGATGAAGGATTAAGTTACCGAAGCATTGCCCAAAGACTTGGGGTATGCCATTCAACAATTTCTCGTGTCGTTCAACGGTTCCGGGAAACAAATACGAATTAAAGAAAACCAGGACAAGGAAGGCCTAGCAAAACAACCGCTCTACAAGATCGTTTTTTGAGACTCCGTGCATTACGTGAGAGATTTACAACCTGTAGAAGTTTGCAAATCCAGCTTGCAACCACACATAATCTGCAAGTTAGCATAGAAACGGTTAGAAGGCGGCTTGCTGCTGACGAGTTGCACCCCAGAATTCCAGCCAGGGGTCCATTCTTAACGGCAGACCATCGCCGAATAAGACTACAATTTGCTAGAGATCACGTCAATTGGACCAACGCCGAATGGGCTCGTGTCTTATTCACAGACGAGTCCAGATTTTGCCTGTTTAACAATGATAGACGTATGAGAGTGTTTCGACGAAGAAACGAACGGTATGACCAATGCAACATAAGACCAGTCCAAGCTTTTGGTGGCGGATGTAATGGTATGGGGTGGCATCTCTTCAACGGGTCACACAGACTTGCAGGTGATCAATCGAGGTTCATTGAATAGTCGACGATACATAACCGAAACTGTACAAGAACATGTCGTGCCATACGGTCCCTATATTGGCGATGATTTTATTCTAATGCAAGATAATGCGAAACCACACATTGCTAGAATAGTGAGAGAATACTTTGATGAAGTTGGTATTCAGGTTATGGACTGGCCAGCAAGAAGTCCAGACCTGAATCCCATAGAACATTTGTGGGACATTATTGGAAAGCAAGTCAAAGCTCTTATGCCCCCTCCAGCTACCCTTGGTGAGGTACAAGAAAGAATTCTAGAAATTTGGGATGGACTAGATCAAAGAGAGATAACAAGTTTAATAGAGAGTCTGTCACGTCGGTGTGAAGCTGTTATCCGCAGTAAAGGGGGAAACACACAATATTAACCTTAAAAAAAAAATTTTTTTAAATTAGAATTTTGCAATATTTTGTTAAGTATTGAATAAATCTTAAAAACTACTGTCAATAAATGACTGGGAAAATAAAAGTCATTTAATCCTTAAGGTGTTAAAGTTCTGAATATCAAATTATATGATTTTGAGATAATTGTTTAGGTATCTCGAAATTTCCAAGTTGTGCGTTAATTTTGTGGAGAAGTGTATAAAGTCGAAAGATAAAAAAATGTCGAAATGTACAAGAAAGCCAGACTCTTCACAAAAGAAGTCACTTTCAGAAAGTCAAAATTTTTAGAAATGCCAAAATTTTGAGAAAAAGCCAAAATTTTAAAAAAGTCGAATTTAAAAGAATCAAATACTTCAAGCAGTCAAAGTTTTCAAAAGTCAAAACTTTCAAAAAATTCAAATTTTCAAAAAGAAGTGTTTTCAAATAAATCGAATTTAAAGACGTGTGGAAAAACAAATACATGGGAATGGATAGCAAGGTGAAAATATATAACACATGCGTGCTGACGTATGCAATCGAAACGAGTGCAGACACAAACAAAACCAAATCAATGCTGAGGATAGCAGAAATGAAAATACTGAGAGCAGAAAACACTTAGGGACAGAATTAGAAACGATGAGATCAGAAGAGTATGCGGAGAGGACGATGTGGTAAGATGGGGCAGACAAAGAAGACGCCAATGGTATGACCACCTGAGGAGAATGGAACAAAACAGAGTTCGAAGGGCCCTTGACGACACGCCTGTAGAACGTAGACCAAGAGGAATACCACCGAAGAGATGGAAAGACAGCAGGCAATCCACATCTCAAGCAAACTGGAATGCCTAAATTCGAAGGAAAACAGACCCATAGGTCTTCGAAAAGAAGAAGAAAAATTGAATTTAAAAACAGTCAAATTTGCAAAAAAGTTAAAATTTCGAATCAAAATTTCAAAAACGTTCAACAAACTCAGATATAAAGTCAAACATTTGAAAAAAAAGTCGAAATTTTCCAAAAACTTCAAAATTTCGTGGGAAGTCAAAATACGTCAATTAAAATATTGAAAAAAAGAAATGTTCAAAAAAGTAGAAATTTCCAAAAAAAGGAAATTTTCAATAAAGACAAAAATTTTTAACATTTTTAAAGTTTTCGAACAATCTAAATTTTCAAAATTAAGTCAAAATTTCACGAAAAAATTGAAATTTTGGCTGCCAGATGAGAAAAGATCGACGTTGTGCAAAAGGTGGATACTATAAAATGTCGAAATTTTTCGAAAAAGAAAAATCGAAATTTTCGATAAAATCGAATTTTTCAGTAAAGTCCAGATTTTCAAAAAGATGACCTAATAATCTGCTCTCTTCATTCATGTAGGTAACAATGCGGCTATCAGCTAGTAACTATTAAAGATTTGTTTACATTAATTAGCGATGTTTCGCCTTAGCCAGCCTGCCTTATCTTTGCAGCTGGTAAGTGGATGATATAGTGATAGGCATCTGTTGTCGAAAATCTTAACGTGGTCAGTAGCGCCGGGCTTTGGGTGGTCAATACGTCCATTTTTAAGCCTTCCGAACATGGAGTTAAAATTAATGACATTATGAGGGAAACAGTCGGTATATAACTAACTACCTTGAAGACAGAGCTTGGCAAATTACTTTTAAAAAGGAATCATTACATTATCCACTACTTTTTCAGAAAAAGGAATGAAATTATTTCGAATTACATTACCACTTTCTAAAAAGTAATTCATTTACCCATTACTTATGTAGATAAAGCAATTAATTACATTTTTAACTACTTGTTAGTTTAACTATATAACGATTATACCACAGTATTGTTTTCTATTCAGAAATATTTACTTACACTTATGGAACTGGTAGGATGTATTGTTACATCTGAAGCTGAAGAGCTTTTCTTTTGGTCATTAATTTTTTCTGAGCAGCAAAATTCCACTACTTCTGTAAAAAGACTATAAAAACTCGTTTTTTACATACTATCTCGTGTAAATTTAAACGTGACGGGTGGCGACCCTATTCATTTAAACTTTTCTTCGAAAATTCAGCTTTAAGTCTTACGATTTAGACTTATTTTTCGAAATCCCGTTTAAATTCCGTAGTTTATTATTTCTTTAGAGTTGTCTTAAAACTCGATTTTTTTACGATGAAAGTTTCTCTCCTAATTTGGTCCCTTTTCTGCAAATCTTGATATTATCAACAATTTGTTCTAGAAATGAAGACTTTCAAAGTCCAAATTTGGAGGAAAAATGTAGGATACTCCAATATTCTGGCCGAGATTTTGAAAATAGAGTCAACGGTCAAACTTTCAAGTGTAAACTTAAAATAGTATCTAATTTTTCTTTAAAATATTCCAATTTTTAGATGTTTAACTAGAAATTTTATTTTATTTTTTAAATAGAGTCCGACTTTAGAAAGTGCGTGTTTTTTTAAAGATAATGTTAAAATGTCCTTTCCTTTTTCCTCGCACAAACTCCTAATTTTTTTCTCGAAAGTTCTCATCTTTTTTCTCGAACTGTTATAGTTAATTTTATTACTAAACTGGAATGGTTTTCAACATTGCAATAATTTTCATAAATTGGTTGGTGGGAATTGGAAATTTTTTACACTCTTCTCCTAAAATATCGACGTCAAGACAGAAATTTTTCACTTTTTTTTTGAAAATGTAAGATAAGTTAAAATTAGATTTTTTCTAAATTTTTCTAATTTAATTTTCCATGTTTACTTTAAAATTCAAATTTTTCGGAAAATGTCCACTTTTGTCTTTAGTCTGGATATTGCTAGTTCATGTATATTTTTTTTTAGTTTAAAAGTCGAAATTTTGTTTTTTTGGAAATATTTTACTTTTTTATTACAAAATAATCAATGTAAATATATCAACTTCTTGTGTTTATATTCGATTTTATAAAGTTCCAGTTTCTAAAAATGTTAACTTTTTTCACAAAATTTTTAGCTAAAACTGGAAGGTTTTTGCCCTTATTTTCCTAAAGGTTTGACTTTAAGTAGGAAACTGAATTTTGTTCTTGAAATGTTGTCGTTGATTTAGAAAATTCAATTTTTTCTCATAAAAAAAAATTAAGACTTGAAATTTGGACTCTTGTTAAAAATTTTAACTTTTTTCTATTGAAATTTAGATGTTTTTCTCGAGATTTTGAATTAAACACGAGATAAAAAAATGAAAGTTCAAGTTAAAGTTCGAAATTTTCAGGTAATATTCCAAATTTTGACTTTTTATAATAAAATTTCTGAATTTTTGCTCAAAATACCTACTCCGAAATTTCGAATTTTAACTTAAGCATTCAATTTTCTATGCTATGTTTTAATTTAAAATGTTAAGAAAAATGTCTAAAATTCAATAGAACAGATTTAACATTTTTTAAAAAAAGTTCAAATTTCAAGTTGCCAAAACTTCGAAAAGAAAGCAAACTAAATTTAATAATAAAACTTATTTAAAACTTCGACTTTAATCTAACAATTTGAGTTTTAATCAAAACTTTTAAGATCAAAAATAAAAAACCAGAAAGAAAACTAAAAATCTTACTCCAAAATTTGACTTTTTTTAAACATTTTGGACTTTTAGGCGATATTTCCAAAAAAAAATTCAATTATTCGGATTTAAAATCAATTTCTCAAATTGAGAGAACTTGTTTTACGAAATGTTTTTAGAAATTTTCCTGTTTTTTCGAAAATATCGCGCTCCATTTTAAAATGAATGTTACAAACTTCTGAAGCCTATAGATCGAAATTCTAAAAAGTCTAATATTCGACTCGAAGTGAAAGTATCGAAAGAAAGAGCAAAATTTATTTTAAAATGTCGATTTTATTCATTAAATTTCAAATAATCTAAAAAGCCGAATCTTTGAGATTTTTCTCCAAATTCTGAGTTTGAACTTGATATTTTTTACCTCGAAAATGTCAGAATTTTTTTACTAAATTTCAGGTTTACCTCGAAATTTTGACATATTTCTCAACATTTTCTGTTTAAACTCTTTTTTCGTTTTTAGACATTTTAGGTATTTTCCAAAATTCAATTTCCTAGCCAGCAATTTTTAAATTCAAAAATTCATGGTTAAAGACGAATTTTTTTTTTAATTAAGATTTCAAAAAAATAAAACCTTGATTTATTTAAAAAAACTCCTTAACATTTCGCGCTTAATATTAAAATATTGGCATTTTTTCTTTAAATTTAAGTCTGTAACCTCAAAAAATCGACGGTTTCTAAAATACTAAACTTCGAGCAAGATCTTTGGTTCAGAGGTCGAAAATTCGAGAAAATGTCATGATGAATTGAAAGGTTCAAAGACAAGCTCCAAATTTTAGGAATTCATTGTAGGCATGTAGGCATTTTCCAAATATTTTTTCTTAAGAATAGAATTTAAACCTAAAATGTCCACTTCAAAGTGGAAATATAGGATATTTTAAGGAAATTATTGAGAATATTTCGACCTTAATTGAAACATTTTTTTCGAAATTTTAAATTCAAACTATAAATTTTGATCTTATTCCGAAAAGTCATAAAACTCTGTTTTCTAATATATATATATAACTTTAAATTTTTTTTCGAAGTTTGGACATTTTCCTCTTTCTCTCAAAATTCCATATTTAGATTTAAACTGGAATTTTTTAAACTCAGGATGCTTATAAATTTCCAATTCTTCTTGAAATTTCAACTACAAAATTAAAATATTGAATTAATCATGAACTCATATTCCTCTTTTCATTTATTTTTTTCTTTTTTTCTTTTTTTTTCTTTCTTTTCTTTGTTCCTGAAGAAGCCCCCTACGATGGTGGCCGAAACGTCGAACACTTTTAGTAGTTCTTTGACACGGTTCAATCCCGTAAGAAGTATATCCTGTACTAATCTTGAATTCATTTTATAGATGTTGAGATTTTCTCAAAATTTCAAATTTAGGTAAGCTTAAATTTTGAAAGTTTTTCTCGGTTTGAAATTAAATTTTTAATCCAATATTTTGATTTTAAAATCAAAAATTCTACCTGGACATTATTACTTTAATCTCAAAACTCCAAATTTAACGTCAACATTTCGATTAATCACAAGTGAATCTGTAAAATGAAGTAGGATTGTCTTCATTTTAGACAAGTAATTGTCTTCGTTTTAGGCAAGTTATATTCCTTACTCTTTGAATGCATTTCAATTTAAAGCAAAATAGCAACTGTTCAATGAGGATGGTTTGACTTTTAATCCTGAAAAACTCTTATTTAATTTAGTTTCCTAATTTATAAAAGGCAGGACACATGATTGACCAAATTTATGAATTTTATTAAAATTAATAAGAGCAATTTTTTAAATTATTTGTTTACTCTTTTAAAAGAGGGATTTTTATAGATAAGGGCAATAACATTCCTAATTTTATTGAATTTACAAAAAAGAATTTAAATAACTGTTGTAATTGAAATAACCTTTAATAATTTAATTCCTTTACAATGTAGTTTGATAGAAGTAATTAGTAGTCGCAATTAATTCCTTTTTAAGAGGAATGTTCCATTACTTTTGAATAAATGATATAAATTACACATTATATTACATTTTTAACTAAAGTAGTGCAATTACAATTCTCTTTTAAAAAAATGGAAATAGACTAGTAATGCATTTCATATTGTAATGATTACTGCCCAGCTCTGTTTGAAGATACTCTGAAAGAAAGTTGAAACTTCGAGTCTCACAATTACAACTTGTCCTTATTTAAACCGGCATTTTATCGCCATTTATTTTCTTTTCGCACACTTAGTCGCAGTGCTATAAGGCAAGGGAACAATAGCAAGTGAAGAGAAGACTGGAAAATTCGGAACAATTTTTTCTGAAAAATTCAACTTTAAAGTAGAAATTTTAAAGTTACAACTTCGTTGTTGAAGTCAAAATTTGGAATTTGAAGTTAGGGTGGTGGGACTGAAAACAGATGCAAATATACCTTTCATTTATTTTCCTATAATCCTCATATAAAGTAATATTTACTTCCATTTATAGATACATACTACAAAATTCATTAAACTTGGCTACGATTATCGGATAAGAAAGTATCACTTGAGAAAGAAAATTTGATAAAAGAAATCATATCCCAGCAACTTCCTGACCTTTTTCTCCGGTTGATACAAAATTAAATATGAGACTTAATTCCTTGGAAAACTTTTCAAGGGGCTGAAGTTAATTAATTGTTTTGCAATTAATTATAGAGGAATGTAAATTGATTTTTTAGGACCGAGGAACGAAAGTTCGTTATCACGTGGTAGCTTACGAAACGCCCTGAAACTGGGGGTAAATGAAGCGTTGTAGTATACACTCTCAATTAACCATTACGTAATGAAATGTAGCCAGCATTATCGGAGGTATCGGAGATGAACTGTTCGGTTAGTCGAGTTATAAAATACGCAAATTATACCCTCAGGTGCTTTTTAATAAGTCACATATTGAAGTAGCATAACCATAAAAAGGTAGAGAATTGCCTTCTAAATTATAATCATATGCTAACGGACAGTTATCAACTCCACAGACGGCGCGGCGGTCTGGAATATTTTATAAGATTCATTCATAGTCGAGAACCAGATATACGTTTCGACCTTATTTATTTTCGTTAATTTGGAATCAAACAGATACCTCCTCGAACTGTGCTTTAATGGTTATTTCATGACGCACCATTTGCAATCGGTACAGGCACTACGTGTTCAACGAGAAAAATTGAACGACTATAACAAAAAGCCTTCAAGTTTAATTTATCATAGTTACTATGGTTTTTATTTTTGTGATGTGTGACACGCCACGAAAATTAAGTTTCGATTTTTCAAAATTTTGACACACCGAGCTCAAAAGCTTCGCCATCGCTGACATAGTAACTAAAACAATAGATTACATCAGCAGCTAGCAACGATCCCAACATGTATAAACGAGGACGAATGTTTCGTGGGTGCCGTTGTAAATAGCCGAAGGCCCGTAATGGTCAAACATAGTTCTATCAGACGTGGCAAATGTTTTCTGGACGTATACAACGTAGTCACACATCAATGGGGGAGAGGCATGTACCTGATGCGGCCGGATGGATGCATTAAACTAGCGCAGGATCTGGCATCCTGTCGGACGGATATTACATCCTGAAATCTGAAATAGTCCTGCGACCTGGTTTATTAAACTAACCTAACGTAAATGGCCAATCACGGCGATCGATACGTCAGCCAGCACGGCCTCCTATTTTAGAGAGAAGCTTTAAACCATCATCTGAATTGCCACACACATCAGATTGCTGGATTGCCCAATGTTAAGATTTTCTAAGCATTCTATTTAACAAAATAAAATCAATTTTTGCAACCATTTTTCCGTCAATTCCAAAATGGTTTCCTAAGGAGTACAAAGTACAAGTTGTTCAAAGTTCGTTCTTTATGAATGACCTTTAGGACTAGAACACCAACTTGCCTTACTCAAAAAAGTCGAAATTTGAACAATCACTAGTTGGTAATTTATGAAATAATGCATGCTGGTTAAAGATAAAGACAATGATAATGATAATAAACGTGTTTCATTGCTTCATGGGTTAAACAGTTTAATTGTTTTATTACCTTTTTAAAGTTTAATGGTGCAGACTTGCCCGATCATAATATTAACTTGTCTAGGTTTTTTTTTACATTTTGCAGCACTACCACGTAATCTAGATAGCTGCATTTCGTTGGCTTAAAAAACAACATTTTAAAACGGTTCGAAAATGCTATGTTAGGTATTATCTATTTCTGCCATATTTAAGTTAAATATACATTACTACGGTGGGAAAATATTTTGAATAATCCGGGATTAAGCGGTCTAAATATGTTCGAACAAGAGGCTTAGCGTCGACATACTTTGCATTATGAAAGGGGCCAGCTCTAGACTGAAATATTATGAACGAATATAAATTTAATGGAAAACCACGTTATAAAAATACCGAACCATTTTACGAAGTTTGTTAATACGCTGGAGAAACCTGGAATATCTGACACGCAATATCAGGAAAACAGTCGGTTCCCTTACCATGACGTGATGCATGCACCTCCAGCTTTTTTATTCCTTGAATATCATTACCACATACCTTCGTTCGTCTAATGTACCCACCGGCTCAGCTATTTAGTGTTACAACTGCGGCATACATTTCAGCTAATGAGTTTTTATTACCTCTCTAATTTTCATGGCTCGTGTATATAGCACTTAATTACACGAAGCAGAACTCGAAACTCCGCAATTATTAACTTTGATGGGACATAAAACAAGTTATGCTTTTTGGAAAACACCTCCAAATATTTTAATAAGATGTATGTTTCAAAATTGTGTTAGCAAGTCAACTCCTTTACCACGAGAAATATGGCGACGGCAAATTTTAAAAACTTTTTTCGTGTTAATTTTTAATCTGCAAAAACTGGAACTTTCCTTTCGCAGATTTTTCGTCTTCGAGGCCCACTTCAGAAAGAATTATCTTGCTACTGTTAACATTAGAGCTGGAGTGAGTGTCGGTGACGCAAATTAGCGTTACCATAAGATATCTTCTATCAAAAACCACTTAAGGGACTAAGTAGTTTGAATTTAAAAAGTGCATGATCGTTTATGGGGTTTGAACCCGGAACATCTCAAGCGAGTGAAGCGAAAAAAGCAGCCCGAACCAACTAACATAAGTTATAATGTCTTTGACAAAACCGCTTTTATCTGGTGTATTAAAGATATCTATACGCCTAATATAAGTTAAGCTGACTATTGTGCATTGTTTAAGTTGTATTTAGTTAGTTACTTTAAATGGGGAGCACGGAAGAAGCCTCCACGCAGGTGATACATAAAAGCCAAAGTCTCAATGTTAAATATTAAGCATATTACTGGCGATCCCTGTAAATGCCCTTTGGGTGGCTAATCCTTCCATCACCGGATCCAAAGCGTCAAGAACATCTAAAAACCTATTCCAGGAAAGTAACATAGACCTGTGGCTATATGCGTCTAGAGTGCTCTAAAAGCCCTCAAAATTCCTTTCAGATTCAACTTTAAAAAAGCTAAACTAGGTAAATTACTTAAACGAACTTCATATAAAAGTCCAGCACCTAGATACAACTCCAGAAAACTACTACGCTTTTGTAGAACTGGTGAAATCTACCTCCAGGAAACATATACCTAAAATATGCTAACAACATTACATATCAGCATTAAGCGAAGAAACAAAGGATATAATGGCACAATACACAGAACAATATAACAAGGACCCATTCAGTAAAATTACTGCAGAGATAGGCGAAAAACTACAAGAAATACTAAGCGCAGGTAGACAGAAAAGATGGATTGAAGCTCTTGAAAAGATGGACATGACGCATACTAGTGAGCAAGCCTGTAATATGGTAAAGAAACTCTACGGTGACCCTACAGAGATAAAGCAACCATGTGCAGTAAACCCAAATCAAGTTGCACACCAAATCCCCGTTAATGGTAAAACAAATAGAACAAAGTCCACAAAAACAAAAACAAAATAAAAAAAGAACCCAGAAATAGTGAACAACTTACTCAACGAACTCGAGAAGGGCATAGATAACATAAAAAATGGGAAATCGCCCGGAGTGGATGAAATATTGACAAAACAAATTAAGCACTTCGGTTCAAAACCAAAGCTATAGTTGTTGGGACTCTATAGCAATTGCAGGACTACTTATCAAAACAATGGCGCAAATCCAAAATAATTGCTCTTCTCAAACAGGGAAATACCCTGAATTGTCAAACAGCTACCGCCTGATATCCCTATTATGTCATATGTTCAAACTATACGAAGGCCTTATTCTAAACTGTATTCAAAAGTATCTGGAGTCAAAACTTATTTCCCAACAAGCAGCTTCAGGCCAGGAAAATCCTGAACAGGGCAAATTGTGAAAATCACTGAATATATGGAAGAGGGATTGGAACGAAAGAAGATAACAGAGTTAGCGCTGGTTGACCTCACAGCCGCTTGCGATACCGTTAACCACAGGACACTCTTGACAGAAACTTACAACACACTAAAGAACTAAAGTTTCGCAAAAATAGTCAAATCACTGTTATGTAATAGGCGATACTATGTTGTACTCGATGGAAAGAAGAGTACGTGGAGAACACAAAGGAATGGACTGCCTTAGGGGAGTGTACTGGCACCATCTCTTTATAATATCTATACTAATGACCAAGCGGTCCACCATGAGGTGAATCATTTTATATATGCCAACGATCTCGGCATTGCCATAGGGCGGAAATCGTTTTAAACCATAGAAACTTAGAAGAAGCCCTACTATGATGTCAAGCTACTACAAACAGAACTCTCTGAAACCAAACCCTACTAAAACCCAGGTTTCCGCCTTCCATTCAAACATACATCAAGTACCTAGGAGTCGTGCTCGACCACTCTATCACGTACAAATATCACTGCCACAAAACCAAGCGGAAAATCAACACCAGATATAACCTCCTAAGGAAATTTGCAGGGAGCAGATGGGGAGCGAACCCAGGAGTCCTTAGGACAACAGCGGAAGTTATGTGTTTCTCCATAGCAGAATATGCGTGCCCGGTATGGAATAGATCAAAACATGCAAAGTGTGTCACTAAGGCACTGAACGATACATGCAGAATAATTACAGGCTGTATGAAACCCATTCCCCCGCCCCTACTATATCTAGCAGCGGGTTTTGCACCACCGGAACATCTCAAAGACAGCATGCAGTACGTGGAAATGTTCAAAGAAATTTTTGACGATAAGACACCCTCTATATCAACTCGAAGAACCACAAGGAGTGAGCCGACTCAAATCCAGAAGACGCTTTATGACAACCGTCGACATAGAACTCACAGAAACCTACCCTCTACCCTAAAAACCATCACCATTAAGTTGGAATGGAGGACCTGACGTATGCTTAACCGAATGCGTACCGGCGTTGCACATGTCAAAACTAATTTGTCAAAGTGAGACATCGCAGCCGAAGATGACATGGTGTGTGAATGAAGAAAAATCCAGAAAATGTCTCATCTAAGATCATGTGGGCTATGTACTTCAAAATATACACTTGATGACTCGTGGATCGCTAGTATCGAGGCAATAGACGTGGCCAGATTTTGGGCTGAAAACTTGTAAACGTTGGGATCTGGACTCGAAAAAAAGTAATTACTTTAATTGTCGAATCACTGTACAATACAACAGTGAGTACCATAACGATTTGTAGAACAAGAGCAAATGTGATGTTCATATCTCACGAAAAGGAAATTTGAGCACGACGCTATAGACGGCGTGCTCAATGGTTGGAGCATGCATGTACTGTTTTATAATCAAATATATGTTGAAATGCAAAACTTGTCCCCTGAAACCAAGAAAGATTAAAAAACACAACAAAGGTTGCTCTAACGCGTTTCAACAGCCAAGGTATCATCTTCAGAGAGATACTAAAGATGATAGCTTGGCTGTCGAAACGCGTTAGAGCAACCTTTGTTGTGTTTTTTAATCTTTCTTGGTCTCAGGGGACAAGTCTTGTATTTCAATTTTTGAAGATATCCAAGGACCAGTCCGTTCCACCAAAACAAATATATGTTAGTATTAAAAATAAAATTGATGGAAAATGTGGTACTCTGTTACTTCAGAGATGACAGATGACAGTATACTAATAAGATATTGAACATTACGTGCAATAAATAAAAGAGTATAAAGTTTATATGTAAGTGTATCTAATCATCAGTAAATATTAGATTAGTTTCCACAGGACTACAACCATCCAAATTACAAATATGAAAAAGTATTTCAATTTGACAGCATTTAATTTAAAATATCTCTAATATTCTGACTTATTTACAAGTGTGGGTTCAAACTACACTACATATACACTGTTATTTTCCAGTTTTAAGTTTTCACTTCTGTCGGCAGTCTCTAAGGCTGCCTAATTAAAAAAAATAACAAATGTACCGTATTTTCAATATTTCAACCCTTTTCATTCGAAACTTCGTTTGTCAAATTTTTATAAATGGTTTAGTAAACTGAAGCTTCGAATTAAAGGCAAAGAAAAACTCAATTCTGGAATTGCTGGGAAAATATTAAAAATGTTGAACCTAAACTTAAATCGACCCACAAAAATGAAACTTGTCAACTATTTTTTATGTAAATTAATAAAGCCGTGTCAGGTTACTAGGTTATCCTAGACAGGTACCTACTATGACTTCTTTTAAATTTGTAATTTTGTAATGATTTTATATCTACAATTCTTTACTTGACTAAAACAAAATGTGAAAAATATAAAAAAGGCAGCCTTGGAGACTGTCGACAGAAGTAAAAACTTAAAAGTAAAAAATATGTAGTGGATTTCGAACCCATACTAATAAGTCAGAATATTGAAAATATTTGGAAATGAATTCTGTCAAACTAACCTACTTTTTTATATTTATAAGATGTCTGTATCGTGTGGAAACGAATCTAATATTTATTGATAATGAAAAACATTTTAATGTGTTCTAATGTTTTGTAGAATATACAGTATTTTGTCTTTTAGTGTGATGGTAACGCGAAACAATAAGTATTTAAAATAGCTAAACGCACCTAAAGAAAGAAAGTTTTCATTTCAAAAATAGTACAAATAAATCTCTATTATCAATTTCGATTGAAGTGCAATTTCATTAGGCAAAATTACCCATTTCTCATTTTCATTAGATGCAATTTCCAAAGTACATGATTCATGCATCTTAAATGAAATAATACCCACACGAATTTAAAGTTGAATTTTAGATTAGTAATAATAGTACTAACGGCATTCCAAAGCACGTCTGTATACCTTTACACGAAGGACTTCCCTTTGTCGTGTTCTAATATTTGATAGTGCTCTGCAGTAACTTGCAACTGCTCTCAAATTGTTTTAGTGCTTACTTGGCCATTGTAATTGTATTCGACGATAATAACCTAGATGTGTAGTTTGCGCCCAAAACTCGTTTATGTGCATATTACAGAACAACTAAAAACTAATTGCTTTTGCTTTTGGGTTGTGCAAATAAAATTGGATGTTGGCTCGCTTCGATGAAACTATTACTTTGTAGGGTCGTTCGGTGATCGACCTCTTTAATTATTTGACACACTTTGGAAATTTTACCGACCATGTCATTGGATATTATAGCAATTAAATACCCTCTCGATCTTTCTGTAATTTTGGTATCATGTTATTAAACGTGTGCATGGTTCAACAAGGCCAACACTCACTTCGTTGACAAACCTTACTACTCTTATATTCTAGATTTATTTAATTATGTTATCACATTCCCTAGTAGAGAATTATGTAGCTAGAGATATTAAAAAATGAGAAAGGATATCGAAAATGCTCTGCTATTGCCGGCCATCAAGAGAAAAGGGAAAGCAAACATTTTTATACAGCAGGGGTGGTAACAAAATGTACTAAATTATAATGTTTAAGAGACAAGCTAGAATATTCTCTAAAGTGTTTTGATATAAAAGAAAATAATTGGAAAAGAAGCGATACGACGACCATAAAAATCCGGGAAAGAAAGAAAAGTCAAGTACCTAGTTTTCAATCACGCATATTCTCTGGACAAAATAAGAGAAAACTACCAAAAGAAATAACCGAAGACCGACTTTTAAACTATTAGGGACGCCTGCAATTGGCCAAACTTAAGAGATCATCTAGTAATAATCTGGCACTCTTCCGCCATGTCAATTATTTCATGGCCCGCAAATTGCAACCTGTCATTTTTGGTATTCTTAGCTGCCAGACTTTCATATTTTGTGAATAATGTTTATCGTTAATTCAAACTATGTTTCGTCAGAAACAACTTTTTATAAAACATTGTTATTCACCTTTGAAAAGCAGCTACAAAATAACCTCTTCGTATGAACAAATGTTGATAGTGGCACTCGTCAGAACAACAAAACAATTAATAAGAAATTGTATGCCTTTTTCCTCAATTCCTTTAATAAGAAAAAAACACATCAATCACTTTTTTGAGTGTTTCAATTAAACACTCTTAATGTTAGTAACCATTAGTAACCTTATAGTTGAAAATATTATATTTATTAATTTAATTGGAGGTTTAGTATTTGTTATAATTGGTTCATTCTAGAAATAGCTGCAACTTGGCGGACTCAATCAAAAGGGCCTCTGGTAAAACCGTACTATACTTGAACACGACAAATATGGTATATTTATATTATTTATTTATTTAAGGTCATTTTAAATGTAATTGACCAATTCAGTAGCCTTTCTAAGGACCAGATCAAAATTTATTCGGTAGTAGTCAAAAATATTAACGCAATTCATTTTCCCATGACCATAAATCTACTTTATGGAAGACCTATTTACAAATTCTCAACAATTCCTTATAGTTCTAGGTCATTATACATAAATATGCGAAGCTTCCGGTCAAGTAAAGATCTCCGGTGTGGTTTTATTTAGAAAAGCACTCCCATCTGGGGAGATTTATTTCAAACATGGTTTCGGGTTTAGAACGTGTTTAATTAATTTTACTGAAAACCCTATCGCATCACGATGCCGGGCAGCTCGACGGGAGAACGTATTTCGCCCGATTAATCAGTGTTTTAGATCTATGGAAATTGAATCCATATTTGTTTATCCTTTTTTTCCGGAATAAATAATGTACATTGCGAGGAAGTCATGTAGATTTTATTTATTGTTATTTAATACGGATATGTTAATTATATCTTACTAATGTAGCTCATTAATTCGATATCTAAAAACGTGACCATATGCAGATAATAATAATCGATTTTTATATATTTAAAACACAAAAACCAAAATACTGTTGACTTTTTTCTGTAACTTTTTATTTTATCCCAAAAGTTTTGAACTTAAATTTGAATATCACATACTCCTTTCTAAAGTTTCAACTTTAAAATCGAAACTTTGAGTTAATGTTACCAAATCTCCAAATCGTTTAATTTACGAACGGAATTGAAATTTCTTTTAGTTTTTTATGTAATTTGATTTATTTTTTTCTTAAAATTCCATTAAAGACGAGGCAAAGTTTCAGGCAAATTTGAGAAAATTATCCACCATTCACAAAACTCGAAACCGTCATTGGTCATTTCTAGGGTATTTGCATTTTATAACACTTGTAGCCATTTATTTTCAAAATATGCCGCATTGCTCGCGGTTTCACATTAACTTTCTTCGGTAATTCGTTACCGCTATTGGCCGATTTTAATGCGAAAAAGCGAATCATCCAACGAACTATTCCTAGCTCTCAGAAGCAAAAGTATCACTAAATGATTTGCACGTTTTATCTTTCAGATATAACCTAAACAAAGTTTTGCCTGACATTGCAAATGAAATTTCACTTAAACTTTGCGGTAAATAGGTAAAATTAATGTTTTCAATGCGTTGTTTCAGCAGCAGATGTATAAAGCTCGAAGCTTATTTATGCTGCTTTTGCGGAGTACATAAATAATGCAAAGCAGTAGCCAGAAGAAAATCATTATGGCTTGGGGTTTTGTTTGCCGAAGGAAACATATTTATGTGAAAATTGCGGTGGGTTATGGAGTTCCTCGAATAATAGCCGAGGGTAAGACGCAATCTGCTCATCCATTCAAAATGCATGTATAAACTATGCCAATTAAAAACGCCAACAATACCTCTATTACCTGGAATAACTCAAGTGTTTGTTTAAGGACCACAATTACTGAATTTACATTTTTATTACATGCTGCTGCATAATGGCCAGACATTCCACTGCTGTTTCATGGCAGCGAATGCGAATTTATTCCATCATGATTTACTGACTTTAGGAGTAGGGTGGAAAATTAGTGCATTTATATGCTTCAGAGTAACGTTTAATTTAGCACAGTAATACACACGTGAAAATAAGGAAGCTGTTAAAATGGATCAATAATTACTTATAATCATATGTGTTCTTTAAAAAAGATATTTATTTTAACAGGGGCAAAACTGCTTTAATGAAGTAACTTACTGGTGATATTTTAAGTGTAGTGCATTTTAAAATCATGTTTTGTTATGTTATCACGTTTGCAAATAGAATACAACCTAGACTGCAATTTCATGCAGCCCAGTAAATCATAAGTAGCTAAACTACCAACAGTTGAAACAGTGGCACCTAGTGAAGCGGTTGTTCTATAGGAAAGTCCCCAGAAGACAAGGATTCTAATGCACAGACCAATAGGTTTAAACATTTATTAGATTCGAAATTTGAAATCCAAAGAACGGTTTCGATCTTGTTAGATCTCGTCAGTTTGGTACATCCAACTCGAATACTAACAAATGTTTACCAATCATCCGCCTGAGCTCTAGTTTCAAGAGAATCGCTCAAACTCTCGTCATCAATTAGCCAAATCGCTCTTCTTTGAATTGAATCCAAAAGAGCAAAAGTGTGCTTTGGAGCTAAACTCCAAACATGAAAACAGTATTTGAGTGTTGGCCGAACCTAATCTTTATATTTTTTTATAGATGATATATTTTTTAAAACTGATTGTGCCGTAATCAATTCTAAATCTTTTTTGTTGCTCATGGACAAAATTAACAGGTCAGCCAAGACTCTTGCTAGAAAGACAAAAATCTACCTAGCAAAAAATTGACAAGACAAAAAGTAAACACAAGTACTTGTTTTGTTTGGCAGGACAAAACAAGAAGTTAGCAAGCAAGGCAAGAAATCTGGAATCCAGAATTCAACGGAAAAAGAATCAAAATTTTCAGAAAGAACTTGAAATTTCTACACATAATTTTTTGGAACAGTCGAACATTTGAGAAATGGATTGAAGTTTTTTTTACAAAAGGGATATTTCGAGGATTGTACAATTTTGATTTTACCAACTATTTTTAAACATTTTAGAATTTTTATTTTGCAAATAAAATGAAAATTAGCTTAAAATATCTAAACTGGCCTAACTGATGCGGGTAAAATTACGCTTGGAGTGGATTTTACCTTTAGATCAGAATGCATTCTCGCCACAAAACGCCACTCGCTTAAAGGGTTTATCGCGAAGCAATGATTTGCCAGGTGGACATTCGCCCTTAACATTGCGCTACGTTACTCCAAAATTATTATTTTTCGAATTCAATCAAAACCGTTTTTCTATCTTAAATACCCTTTCTCTATCTATCTCAAACGAAAGAAAGTGGACCTATTACTTTCACCTGCCGTTGCCACATGAGTTCCACAGATTGTGCCCTCGGACGGGATACGTCCCCCCTTGTCGCGATAATTAATAATAATAAAAAAGACAACATGTACATCGTAAACTAGGCCAAACAGGGGAAAATGGCCCTTCTGTTTTGACCTGCCTTTGCCACCGGAGATCTACAGATTGCATCTTCGATGGATATAGTGCCTCTTGTCTCGATAACTGATAAAAAACTACCAACTATATCTCGAAAACTAAGTAAGTACTTAAGTGTGAACTTTTTTCATAAAATGATAGAAGAAATCATCCCCAGAAATCAAAGTCATCATTTGTATTAGACGCTGTATAATGGCCCAATAGAACACAATACATATATAATTATATTAATTCAATCAAGTTAATATGCATGGATTCGTCTAATGCTTGAATATATTGATATGCAGATATTCGAGAGAGGGTGTTTCTAATAATGAAGTAATTTCCTAATCCCAATTGCCTAACTCGTGTCTTAGTCCTCTGTACGTTGATGTACGTACGTTTGTAAGCTTCCATTAATGTAAATTGGATAACATGCGTTGAGGGTTTCTGCGTGCTAAGATAAAGTGGTATGTATATACGAACGTGTACGATACGAAATGATGATGATGTGTCGAGGTGGCAATGGACACTAAGGATGCGCCGATCAACCATCTACCAGTGAAGTATAACTTCTCAAAATCTTATCGTATAAAAATGGATGAACCACAGCAAGGATCAAAGACTTAAGTATACATATGCACGGATGGATCGAAAATAAATACGGGCACTGGAACAGGAACAGGAAGACCTGAACCTAAATGTAACTATTAAATTAGTGATAGAGGGCAAACGATCCTACAATTTCTGTGCAAGGAAGAGATGTATTGCATAAACACCTTCTACCGAAAGCCTCCGCAAAGAAAGTGGAGCTGGAGAAGCCAAGACAGTACGATCAAGAACGAGACCGATTATATAATGGTAAACGACAGGAATATATGCACTGACGTATCGGTCCTTAATTATATCAATACGGGAAACCACCATAGGCTTGTAAGTTCTAAAATATGTGTAAACACCCGACTGGAAAGAAGAAAGCAGATTGAAAAGAAGCTAAGACCAACAAAGAGTGAGTTAGAAAGGAAGCAGGAGGAATTCAGCAAACAGATAGAACAAAGGCTGGAACTGACGTAAAAGCTTTAGGCAAAGCGCTTCTTATTCTCCTTAACAAATGCCTGAAAGAAGGAAGAATTCCCAATGCATGAAGAAATTGTGAGGTCACCATCCTTTTCAAAAAAGGCGATCCAATGAACATCGAAAACTACTGACCTATCAGCTTTCTCTCGGTACTATACAAGCTCTTAATCAGAATAATCACCAACCGTCTCAACAATAAGCTCGATTTCTACCAACCTATGGAACAAGCTGGATTTAGAAAGGGTTACATCACGATCGATCATATCCAAACAATGCGCACACTGATTGAGAAATCCACTGACTACAATGTCCCACTCCATCCAACATTACCAAAGAGCCTTCGACTCTATAGAAATCTGGATAATTTTGCATGCACTGAACGCTGCAAGGATTGACTTAAGATACTCAAACTTCATCAAAGATATCTATAAACACGTGCGTCGCTCTCCACATCAAAGTTGAAGAACAGTTAGTCATCGGGAGGATAGCCATCAAAAGAGAAAGTATCTGAGTCACTTACGTTTCGCTGATGACATCATCCTAATGAGCACCGACGCGAATGAACTTAAAGATATATTAAGAGCGCTGAAAGAAGTTTCGGAAACTGTGGTACTGAGGACGAACCTTCTAAAAACCAAGGTCATGAGTCCAGACAACATTCAGGTTACGCTCGATAACCACTCCCTTGAAGTGGTTGAAGAATACTTGTACCTTGGCCACAACATCAGGTTCGACAAGGAAAATCAGGCCGCAGAAATCACCAGGCGAGTTGGCTTGACATGGGCGGCATTTGGAAAACTTGAAACGGAAAGTATTCGACTCTTGTATATTGCTTGTCATGACATACGTCCTCGAGACAGTAACCTTAACACAAAGCAGGGTGCACTGTCTAAAGGTATGCAAACGAGCGATAGAGTGCGCAATGTTGGGGATCAATTTGAGAGACCGAGTCAGAAACGAAACCTTCAGAGAGAGAACGATAACATAGAACGTTTAATCACTAATAAATAGCGCTGGGCAGGACACGTCGCCAGAGATGATATTAAATGGATGAAGACGATAATACAATGGAGACCCAGGGAAACTAAACGAAGTGCTGGACGCCTTTAAGCAAGATGGAGAGACGATATTCAAAGGCGAGCTGACAAAAACTGGATCTTGAATGCTCAAGATAGAAAGCAATGGAAAAACATGAGGAAGGATTATGTTCAGGAGTGGATGAGAACGGGCTAAAGAAGAAGAAGAAGAAGAAGAAGAAGAAGAAGAAGAAGAAGAAGAAGAAGAAGAAGAAGAAGAAGAAGAAGAAGAAGAAGAAAGAATAAGAAGAAGAATTTAGTCAACAATCTTCCGAGCGGAGATGTTGGAAATTTTATATAGAGCCGAGCAAATGAGGCAACTGAACATTATACGAAAATATATTCAAATAAAGAAGGGCAGCCAGATAGCCCTTAAGGCTCTAAGGAATATGAAAACAAACTCAGTGCTGGAATGGAACTGTCACCTAGCTTTAGAACGTCTATAACACGACCTTTAATAAGGATCAAAGGACATTCTGGAAAAGAAGGAAACGAACGTGCTGAAAAACTGGCGAAGAAAAGTTCGAAGGGACAATTTGTTGGACCAGAACCAACCCTTCGCCTGGCTAAACCAACCGTAAGAACCCTACTTAATAAAGAAATTCATCGTAAACACGAAGCTTAATGGGCATCAATAATAACATGCCGACACTCAGACATTCGTTGAAATGGCGTGCAGAGAAAGGGCAAAACTTTTAAAGATAACCACAGGAAACCTGTATGGATTTGGACAGGACACTGTTGACTAAATAAACACCTTCAAGAACGAGAAATATAAATGACCCAAACTGTAGGAAGTGCTTGGAAGAAGATGAGAGTGTCTAGCATGTAATGCGTCACTGGCCGGCATTAGCATCAATCAGAGGATCCCGCTGGCCAGTGTGGCCAGTTTAAGAGAGGCGCATTCTTCTTCAGTTTATCAACAAAGATTGGGTGGCTGAATGAATGACCAAGGACGTCTCAGTCACATGAGCCCAAAAAGGGTGGCTTACAATTTTCCAGAATCCAGAACAGACCACCAACTCCTAAAAATACATATTTTTAAAAACTCATATCCTTTTTAAGAGGAAGCAGCGAGACGCGATAACAACGAAGATCGCAGAAAGAATACAGTAAGAACCAAAAATAATTATTCACTAAACAGAAAACTGGGCTTTACCATATTAAGGGAGACTAGCTGAATTCTTGTTTAATAGAAAATAAGTCCACGCATGACCAGTTACAACCAGTTTAGCAACCTGTAAAATGCCAATTCCAATTATGCATCGTATCGGAAAAGTTTACATACGCTGCTAACAACAATTTAAATAACATTCTACCCTACATTGGCTCCGGACAATAGATTCAGCTACAATATGACAGTACAAATTAAAATCTACAAAGTTGTATTTATAAATTTCAAAAATACATGATTTTTGGCAGAGGTATGGGGAAAAACCGAGGGCATCCAAAAATTACAGATCAATTGAATATGTCACGTTTTAAGAAAGACAAGTGGAGGCGCTGAATTTTCAATAAAGCGGAGTTACGACTGGCTTCCTTATTTTTATTCCGGAGGAACCAGATATCATCTTTTAGAGGGGTAAATACCAGAGCTGTTTACAAACAGGTTACAAACAAAACTCGCGATAAAAAGCGGCTGCTGTGTTACGGACTATGTGCACTCTTTGGCTTCGGAATATCATGAAATCCCCTAAGAGCGAAATTGTGGCCGAAGGCGCTTCTGCCTCTTTCAGTAGAATACTGAAAGCGAGTCCGTGTTAGATTGAGGTACGAGAAAACGTTGAAACGTGTTCCACTTAGCCGTTACTGCAAGCTAGCTACTTGGCCCTGTGACCAACGATTCGGGCGAATTTTGCTTTTATTTGTATTTTTATGCAAAAGGTCGCTATATCTTAAAACTTGCTTTAATCTTAAAATTTCCACAAGCTTAAATGTAAAATGCTATAATTCTTACCCAAATACAGGGATGCACCATGAAATAATTATGTATGTCACACATAAAAATGTTACTATTATACTGTTACGTGTTGGGTTCGATTATAAATATGCTGCGAATTTAAATACTTTATTCACATTAAAGTAAAATGTAATGCAACAACGAATCACAAAAATCAATTGCAGCTGGGAACGTGCTTCCGGTAGTGCGGACGATTTTATCTCATTACGTTCTAGGGATGGTGTGGTCAGGAGATGTACACGTGCACCTGAGTCACTATGCAATAACAACTGTCTGACACATTTCATAAAGGGGCCATATATTTCGTGATTTTTAACCCATCAGTCATTACAATATTACTATTTTAGTTCACGGAATCCGACCTGAAAATGTTCGTGCAACATTAACAGAATGCCCTGCATTTCTCTTGTGTTATTAGCCGGCCATACACGAATGAATCCGAACTGCGGATTTAATCCGTGGAGATATATCTGCGCACATGGTTCGTTACATAACAAATAGGATGCTTTCTACTAATGTACATATCTGTACACATAATCTCCAATTAAATCCGTCAGTTAAAAACTTTACATTAGTGGGCTAATACTTGCCACTCTTGTACGAATTGGACTCGGCTCGTGGTCTCTTTGCATGCACCTGAGATTTAGCTGGTGTTATCTAGCATTTCTCAGTAAAAGATGTCAAAGTCATCCACTAAGTGAGATATTGAGTCTGTGCAAGATAAAATCTGCCGACTAATCTATTGGCTCGGCTTTCCCATTAACGCAAAGGTTATTCCGCTTATTTGATATGTGCCATATCCAATTCTTCGAGTAATCCGCTGGTATATTTGCGGCTATTTATTTGATTTCATTGATTGTTGCAATTGCCAAAAATTTATACATGTTATGATTGGATAAGTAAAAAATCTCCTATATTTAAAATCGAGGGAGATGAAATCGCGATCGACAACTGGTCATAGATAAAAGAAACATAAAACTGTTTTATTGTTCGTAGAATTAAAAAAAAAATTAAGTTATCAAAATCTAGACGCGTATATAGATAAGATCCAAGACTTCATAAAGTTTGGATTGCGTTCCTAAATGTTCCGTGAAGTTGATATTCCAAGAAAAACTAGTTTTAAATTGGCATGCAGATCCGGTCTAATTTAAATTCAGTATAAATGGTTCGTATCAGGTTAATCAGTATTTGATGACATTCTTAAGCAGGAAAGTTCTTTGGACGGTTTCAATTTGCGTTTCGATTATATAATCCCAAGTCTTAATTTGAATTTATTTCCGACTGCTTACTCCTGAAAGTTTAGCAAGATTAGTTTTCGATAAAAAAATACGAAAGTTTGTTTATATTTCTTGCGTAGTAAATGAAAATATTTTTTCGGTTGCTTTTACTTGGAAACTTGACGTAGTTACAACAGAATTAAACAAATATTTTAATATGCTTAATATGACAAAAGGCAACTGGTGAGGGCAACTGGACAACTGGTGAGCAATTTTTGGCCTATAATCCTTCTAGAACACCTGATCTAGCTATTTGGAATTTATGAAGATTAAATAAAAAGAAAAATATATAATTGCCAAAAATATATTTTTTGCGTTGATAAAATCCCTAAAATCAGACCCGTCGCGAAATATCGCGATTTTTTTTATTATTACCTTGTTATTTCCCGTTTTTTTAAATATCTCTTTGTTCTTGAAAAATATACCAAGCGATTTAAAATTATTTCCTTATAAAATATCAACTTAACTTTTTAAGATTTCAACTTTAATCTTCCTGAATTAAACCCAAATTAGTTGAACATTTTTATAAATTTTTCTCGAAATTAAAACATTTATAACATTTTTGTCCTTTTCCGTAAGTCATTATTTTTACATGTTTTAGAAATTTTTCTATTATCTGTTTTTATTATTTCTCTAGAAATATTGGCTATAATTTCTAAATTTGCAAGGTACACGAATTTTTGGAGACTAAGTAGAAATTTCTAGATGAAAGTTGAAATACAAAAAAAAACTCCATGCTTATGAGAAAATCTCGACATTTTGAAATAAAAGTGAAAGTTTTAAATAAAAATGTTCATATTTGTAGAAAATAATACAATTTTGAAAAGAAATCCAAAATTAATAAAAAAAAACATTCCTGTTTAAACTCCACATTTTAAAAAATAAAAATTGTTTCTAAATTGAAGCTAAAACTTTAGAAAAAAACTCTGAATTAATAAAACGAGAAACACTCCAAATTTTGGGTCTGTAACTGATGTTTTAAGAAAAAAATAAAGTTGATATACAACAGGATTTTTCATTTCACAAACTAAAGGTGAAAATGTTAATTACCAAGAATTTTGTAAAAACACGTTTCCAAAATTTCAGTGCAAAATAAAAATTTCTAAAACGTTCATTTTAAATTCGAAATGTTAAAAAAAATATTCAACTTTCTGGCAAAAGTCGAAATTTTGAGGCAAACTGGATTTTATTTCAAAAAGAAATAAAAAATAGAAAAATCCAAATTCAGCGTTTAAATTTAAAATAAAAGAAAAACATCAATTTTCGAATTTATGTTCCCAATTTCAAGAAAAGTATCGAAATTTTCAGATTTAAGGCTAAATATGTAAAAAAAAGTTGAATGGATTTACAATCGAAGAAAAATATTTTAAAATTGGAGGGACATTTTAATAAGGTCGAAATTTCTAAAAAAGCTAATTTTTATTGAATCTTTCTTTTAGATTTAATCATCGTTAAAGATTAAGGTAAGAATTTCTAAAAATAAAAGACATTTCTAGAAAAGTTGTAGCGCGCTCAAGGGAGAGGTTTGGGGATTTTAGCCCTTCTTCCTGGATTCTTCTATCTGCCATCATTATTGCAAAGTGCACATGAAGTTTCAGCGAAATATAAGATTAACAATTAACAGGCATTTCAGTAGTAAAGGGGAAATTTTAAGGAAAGTCTTAAGAGACTTGGAAAACGATATTTCCTAAATTTCAATTTTAAAGTCAAATCTTTTAAATTTAATCAATTTTTTTTTAAAATCGTGTTTTAAAATTTGAACTTGCACATCGAAAAATAATCAACTTCAAAATAACTCGAAACAAGAACAAATCTAAAATTTCAGAAATAAACTCGATAATTCTTAATCACATTTTAAATTATTTACAATATGAAATGAATACGTGTTTTGTTGAAATTATGTGCTATGAAAATTTTAGATGAAAGTAGAAATTTCGAGAAAACTTTTCAAGATTACATAATAAAATCAGACTAAATTTTTAGTTTAAATTAAAATTTTGGAAATTAACTAAGGTTGAAATTTTTGCTTTTCTCTAAAAAAATGATTTTAACTGCGGAATCTACTTTTAACTCAAAATTTTACCCCAAGTTTCGCTTCAATTTTAAAATGAAACACAAAAATATAGAAAAAATGCCACTGAGCAAAGAAAAAGCGAAATTTTGATAGTAAATAAAATCAATAATGTTCGAAAATTCAAAATTTTAATGGAATAAAATTGGTCTTTCAAAAATTCAGGCTTTTTTCAGAAGTTCTTAATTTTACTATAAAAATTAATTTGAAACACTGGAAAAAATAAAAATGTACAGAATAAGCAAACTGTTTTCAGACAAAATGTTTTCCAAAACGTACGGTTTAAAGTGGAAATTTCTAGTTTTAAAACCCAAAATCGAAAGAAGCCCAAATGGCCAATAAAAGAACTGCGTCTATAGCGAAAGCGAATTATTATCTTGTAGTTTCCATTGGTTTAAACTGAGTAAATATTCAATATTTTCATAAATCGGGCTCTCTTGGAAGTGATCTGTTGTTTACTTGTTTAGCTCATAATATTTGCAGAAGGATAATTTTCCAGGGGCCTCGCTTGCAATATCCAAGTCTTTTTCAAACATTGAATCGGGATAAACAAGACAGAAATCTTTTTATTTTTTATTCTGTCAATCAATCAGCATATATTCAGTTTATCCGGTTATACCTGTCAGTTACAATAATGGCGGTTGCGGAATCAAGATATGCTGGAACAATGAAGCCACTCGAAAGTTTTTTCCTATAAATCCACGCCTCATTTAAATATAGAAGTATTTTCATCATTTCTAGCTGAAATGCGAAGCACATTTTCGCCAATTTAAGTTATATTTTTATATTTACTAGCTGCATCCGTGACTTTTTCTGCGCAAGGTCCAATCTTTTACTGTCATCTTTTAAAACAAAATAATTTCTCATTCAATTTTAATAAACTAATAAAGTCAAAAGTTAGCTCTGCTTGTTCTAGTACCCGTGAGATTGTAAGGGTGCGTTTAGATTAGATACTTCTCTCTGACATAAGTGGCAGCTATCTTGAAAGAAGCTATCCGAGACTTATCTACACAGCTGGGAGGAGATAGCTTCACTCAGGATAGTTGACACTTATGTCAGAGAGAAAATATATGTTATGTCAGAAAGAAATATAAGGAATAAAATGTCATTGCGGATTGATTTCTCTTTTATATGATTTTATTGCACTTGCGTCACCTACTATAATTTTTTTTGTTTAAAAATAAAATATTACTTCATTTAACCCACTTTGCCACATTTTAAGTATAGCATGTCATATATCAAATTAATCAGAAAAATATGTTAAATTCAAAAATGATAAAATCCAATATGGTGTGCATAAGAAATAACAAAGTTGACATAATTTTCTCGGAATTAGTTGAATTTAGAAAAAAATAATGTACACCAATGAAAAGGTCTTAAAAAACAACTAATTACAATTTTTGATTTTTTCAATCGCACTTCAAATAAACAAGTTTCAGCTGATTTTTAAAAATGGCGATTTTCAGTTTTTTCTAAATAAAATCAAGACGAATTGGAATTCAATTGTTTTCTCAGCGGGAATAAAATTGGACACTAAATTCTGCACTGCTTTTCCCATTTAAGCTTCCTTGTGTCTCTAATGGTTTACGAGATCCCTGTAGTGGAAATTAAATTTGGTTCAACCTGTATACATTCCTCGCATCACTGCGACCTTAAAGATTTATTGTGATAAACCTTGATAAATATTGTTTCTAAATTCCCAAGCCTTTGTAAAACCTATGATTTTCCAAGGAGAAATTTTACTTATCTCTGCAGGTGTAACTTGTACCTGTTCCAGGTAAAGTAGTCTCCTGTAAAACAATGCTTCGCACGTGCAAAGTAAGTGTTCTGCAGTTTCCTTGGCTTCGTTGCAGAAGTGGCAAGCCTCTGACTCCGCTTTTCCTATCTCTTTGAGATGACATCTTAGCGCGCAGTGTCCTGTGAGAAGGTCTATTATTAACCTTAACTCCGGTTTGCTGCGGTCGAGAAGTTGCTTCGTCTTGGTGTGCGAATATGTGATGAAGTTTTTCGCATGGTTTTGTCTTGAAATTAATTTCCAGTTGGATTCTTTTTATTTCTCTTCCCATTTGTGGACTTCATTTCTTATATGGCATTTTGATATACCAAAGTAAGGTTCGGGTCCAAGAAATGGGCTAGGCTGGCTAGGCGATCGACAGTCTCATTTCCTTCAATACCTATGTGTGTTGGCACCCACATCAAGTTTACCTTGTTATGGACAGCCACCTGTTTTAGCCGTTGTAGACGGTCACACAATAGTATGGATTTGACAGTAAAGCTACTCGGAGCTTTAAGCGCCGCTTAACTGTCTGAACATACATAGATCCCTGCTTCTCGTAAGTTCTTCGATAGACATTTCCGAGTGCATAGTTGTATGGCATGTACTTCTGCCTCGAAGATTGTGAGAGTTTGACCTAAGGCTTTTGTTAGGCTATGTCTTGGGCCATATACGCCGACCCCAAGTCCTGCTACTGTTTTTGACCCATCCGTGTACCAAATAAGTGATCCTTGAGGTAGTTCAGGTTTTCGGTCCTTCCCACTCATATGGCGATCATTTATGACCACTTCAAATGAGTGTTCGAATTCCAACCTAGTTTGTATTGTATTAACCGGTTTTATCGTTGTCGATGACACAAATTTTTTGAAAATACTCATGTGTTCGATAAAGTCTCCTTCCTTCAGATCTACTGCCTGAACAAGTCTTAAAGCCTCCAGAATTGCCTTCTTCTTCAGCTGTAGATGTAAAGGGGGAAAATTCAGCATGACTTCCAGAGCTGCAGTTGGACAGGTTTTCATTGCTCCTATAATTCCAAGATATACTAAACGTTGTACTTTTGAAAGTTTTTTTGTCCTGTCTTTTTTTTTGCTTTTGGCCACCATACTAAAGAGACGTAATCATTCGTCTAATAACCGTCAGGTAAGACCAGTAGATCATTTTGGGGTTCAGTCCCCAGGTTTTTCCAAAGAGTTTATGGCAGGTCCAGTTTACCACTGTTGCACTTCGACTACCTTTGTGTGTGTTCCAAGTAAGTTTCTGGTCTAGCATTAAACCTAGGTATTTTGTCTCACTTGAGAATTCAATTTGTACTCCGTTGATGATGGGAGCTATTAATAAGAATTTCTTTCTTGTAGTGAATGGAATGATAACTGTTTTGCTTGGGTTGACTCTTAGACCTTCCTTCCAGCACCAATTGTTGACGATATTTAGGGCGGTTTGCATAATGCCTTCCCCTTACAGTGACGACAATGTCGTCTGCATATCTCTACGGTTCAAAACCTGAGTTGTGTAACTTTAGAAGGAGATCGTCCACAACAATAAACCATAATAAGAGCAATAATACTTCTCCTTGAAGGCAGCCCTTTACCGCAGTCATCGTTGCTGAATCTCCTTCCAAGTTTGCTTTGATTCTTCTTCCTCTAAGCATGGATAGTATCCACTCGGTTGTTGTTGTTTCAAAACCCTTGTTTTGTGCAGCTCTTTTTATGGATTCGTATGAGGTGTTATCGAAGACACTCTCTATATCGATGAATGCACAAAGAGCAATTTCTTTTGCTCTGTGCCTTTTCGATCCTCTTTATAAGGTTATGTAATGTGATTTGCCTGATTGGTAAGCAAACTGGTTCTTGTGAAGTGGTGCCGGTATTAGGAACTTACTTCTAATGTGAAGATCTATGATTTTCTCCATTGTTTTGAGAAAAAATGAGGTAGGGCTAATAGATCTACAATATTAAGGCTGGGCGTTTGATCGCCTTCCAACCTTTGGGATGAAAACCACATTAACTTCTCTCCAGGTTTGAGGAATATATCTCGGGCAATAACTAGCTCTAAATAGTTGAATTAGTGCACCCATAAGCTCCGTTAGGCCCTCTTGCAGCAGGGCTAGGAAGATTCCGTCTTCGCCTTACTAATTTGTAGAGCTTCAAATAGAATTTACATGCCCATTGTATTATTCTTTGAGTAAAAATTTTTCCTGATATGATTTTTTTCAAATTTATTAATATAGATAGCATATTGCCTGTCTGACTGCAATTTCGCAAATTCTTTGCAGGTGTCGAATGCCTACCGATTTTTAGCCTCTAACAGAAGATAACCCCCTCGCTATCAATAGCACAAAGCTGTTGTTATTGGACATCATTTTCAGAATATTATAAAGCTGAAATGAAATAATATTTTATGGGCTAACACATAGCCCTGCCCTCATTGTTCTCCTGCGTTCTGCCAACGGTCGACTATAATCATAAAGAAAACGTTTACGACCCTTTACCCTCATACGTTATACTGATTTTCTATCTATATTGCAAGTTTGTGTTAAGGACGACTTAGTATATGTTTGAAGTTTTATCTCTAATCCAGGAGAACTGGCATAGAGCGGAAGATAGAGGAGGTATTCCCCACATGTACTTTTACGAGATAACCAAGAGTGCTTGCTATTGTTCCAAGAATTCCACGGAGAAAAGGGTCCTTATTTAAAAAAACAAAATTAGCATGCTTATCTTACACACAAAGTTTACATGATTAAAAAAGCTATTTCATACATCTGAACAGTTTTTTAGTTACTTTTAATCTCCTTGTCTAATTAAATACGTAGCGCTTCAAACTCTATTTTTCATTTTTCGTCTTGTTTTATTCTTTTTCAACTTTAACGAGTTGATTCGAGTCTAAAATTTTAACGAGACATTCGTTATTTTTCTGAAAATCTTAGTTTTTACTTGAAAATCGGATTTTACGCTTGATATTAAAAAAATATATTTATTTTACAAATTCTCAGTTTTTTTCTGAAACTTCCTAGTTATTAAAGGTTTTTATTTTTTCTCGTAATTTCCGTGACCTTGCACACTTGTCTATTATCGGCGAGAGATTAGGGTTAAGACACGAAGGCTCTCTGAAAAAAGATGCTGGCTGCACCATTAAATCCTGACAATTCAGTTGTTGCTGCGAAGTTTATAAAATAATAATGAAAATCACGTATGGTTGAATGTATGAAAAATGCAGGGATTTCCCAAAGTAACGGCGAAGCTGTAAAATTTTTCAGCACATAATTTCTCTTTACCTAGGTAATACCTGAATATTGCATAAGGTAATGCAGGATAATATCTATTATTTAGCGGGACGACAAAGGGGGCGCATCTGGTGGTAGTGTTCCGTCCCCTGAGGCAGTTTATTGCGAAAAACACTTAGATGGAAGTGAGGGTTTATTTAAGAGATTACGCTTCATGATAGTTTTATACTTTCTCCTAGGTACATATGAGCTCGGCCATCCGCACTTAAAACTTTTAGATTTCAGAGATTATACGCGCTGAAAAAGATTTTATCGCACTTTTCCAACTTCCACATACTTTTGTTCGGACAAAAGAATAAACTCTTGCTACAACTGTCTTAGGAAGATTTAGCTAAAGCTAAATTACGGTCTTGTCTGCAAGTCTTATAAAGAAATATTTTCTTCCTTCCAGGGATAAGTTAAAATTAAACCATTATATTGCTTGCTGGCGCGTTTACCCGCCATACTTCCGAACCCATTTCTCATTTTATTTTTACATGGAATGCACGTACATTTCTTCAATTTAAATTAAATACGCTCTTTAAATGTACATAAGATATTAGTGATAAAAATGATTTGATTTGATTTCAAAAATCATTATCCGCATACTTCTTTATTCTAATGCACAGAGTGATAGATTTAAACATTTATCAGATTCAGAGTTTGGAAACCAAACATCGGTCTCGATTTTATTAGATCTCATCAGTTTGGCATTGCTGTTGACAAATGTTTCGACAAGTATACACTTGACCACATTCCTGGGATTTCTAAGTATAGCGCCACCTATCAGTCTGTGATCTAAGTATAGCGTCATCTATCCATCTGTGACAGAAACTGTGGAATAGTTTCTATAAATGTTCGCCCTAGACTGCACTAATCAGTCCTGTAAACTTGTAGTAGCGTTAGTGTAGCATTGTTGATAGTTCAATTAACTATGATCTGCTGCCACTTGTTTAGAGGGACGTCTAGGTTGTCTTCTAGTTGCTTGTGAATTTCTCCTTATCAGTTACTATTGGGATATATTTAAGTTGATCAACGAGGTCCCAAAATTGACCATGTTCTAGTTTGTTGACGAATAATTCGAGAAAAATCAAACGAAAAGCAGATGCCTTATTCGGATTCATCTTGTTCCTATCACATCTTTTATGCAAATTGAGTAAAATTTTCCTATCAAGAGAAGTCGCGTCGTCGGTGGTGAAATTAAAAAAAAAATTAAATAGAAGCGATGGAACAAATCCGCTAACGAGTTTCCGCCTTTTCGGTGTCATCAATGGTGAAGTGTTTTATCAGTGCAAGTATGGAGCGCCGTAAATGTGGCAAAGTGTAGAAATGAAACAATTAAATGCGGCGCTCGCAATTCACGGATTTACGAGCCAGCAGAGATGAGAAGAGGATAAGAGAGCTGGAGCAGTTAGATTCATCGGTGTTTGAAAATTGCGAGAAAAATAATGAATTCGGTCAATCTAGACGTATTGAAATTGGATAATTCGTAAACGGCTCTTTGTGAAATTAAAAGCAAAGCATGCTAAATATATATAAAATTTCAAATCAGCTTTATTCCCATTTCCTATGAACTACAAAAGTATCCTAGTTATAGACATAAGCTATTGGAAAAACCTTCTAATGTCGCATCCAGACTAGTGTCTCACGAATTTCTTGTATTTGTCTTGCTTTTTCTTGTCCTTGCCTTGTTCTCGCTGCAAGAACAAGACAAGAAATTTGTGAGCAAGAACAAGATAAGACAAGAAGTTCTCTTATCAAAAGCAAGATTTCTTTTCAAACAATTAGCAAGAAGCAAGTTTTCTTGCTTTTTTCAATATTGTCTTATAATAAGCGATGCTCAAAAAAATAATGTATGATGGAACTGTCTTTGGTCGTTGAACTAAGTACGTAATATCCTTCACTATTCTTGATAATATTGAATACGAATTTTCGAAATTACCTCATCAGTCACGAATATTTGTATTCTGTTCTGTTCGTAGGTTTTAAAATAACTAGTTAGATGTTGTTGCTAACCTCCATGTCTGCGGAATATCGCCTAGTTTAACCCTAGGGTATATTCCGCAGATATGCAGGTTAGCAAAGCTGGCGTTTATGTTGTAACGAAATGTAAATTGTACAATTTAGTACGTAAGAAAATTTTCTAGAAAGATCTGATAAAGGAAAACGGCCGCGATAATGAAGCAAACGGTAGATAAGCGCTCCAGAAATTTCGGCCAACGATAAGCCTTATCTGTCGAAAACTTCTAGAACCCGGAAGCGAAAACTATGTAAGGTCGACGCCTTTCCCTCGAATCAATCAGTTAGTTAGAGTCAGTCACTGTAATTAGTGAGCTAGTAGTTAAAGTCAATAAGTGAGTGAATTGTTCAGTGGTAGTGTTCCGAGTTTAGTTTGAAAATAAAGTGGGTATTATTCAGCAAGTGTTTAATAATCATTTCGAACCGATAGCCCGTAACAATATCAAAAACCGGACGTCGTCCGATGGACGAAGCAAAGACCTACCGCCCCATTAGCCTCACATCCTTTCTTCTAAAAACAATGGAGAAAGTAATAGATTAATACATCAGAAGCGAAACTCTTATGAGAAAATCACTCCATGTACAACAATTTGCCTATCAGGCCGGCAAATCCTCAATAGATGCCCTACATAGTCTACTAAAAGGTATAGAAAAAACTTTTGTGGTTAAGGACATAGCGCTTAGGGCATTCATGGACATAGAAGGCCCTTTGATAACACCTCTTATAGATCCATCCAACGAGCCTTACAGGAAAGGGAAGTTGAATGTTCCATAGTAAGATGGAAGAAACTCTTATGAGAAAATCACTCCATGTACAACAATTTGCCTATCAGGCCGGCAAATCCTCAATAGATGCCCTACATAATCTACTAAAAGGTATAGAAAAAACTTTTGTGGTTAAGGACATAGCGCTTAGGGCATTCATGGACATAGAAGGCCCTTTGATAACACCACTTATAGATCCATCCAACGAGCCTTACAGGAAAGGGAAGTTGAATGTTCCATAGTAAGATGGATTGAGTCGAGGCTAAAAAGCCGCTTAATCACGGCCGCACTAAACGAAAAAACCGAAATAACAGTGACAACAATCAAAGGATGTTCGCAAGGCGGAGTTCTATCGCCTCTGTTGTGGTCACTTGTTGTCGACAATCTTATGACTATATTGAGTAGGGCGGCATTTACAGTCCAAGGCTATGCAGATGATATAACCATAACGATGAAGGGAAAGCATGATACTGAAGTATCCAGATTAATACAAGCAGCCCTAAACATCATAAGGAACTGGTGTGAGACAGAGGAACTTAATGTTAATCTACACAAGACAGTACTTATTCAATTATTCAATTATCAAATTATTCAATTTTGCTCTTAATGGAATACAGATACAATTTTCCAATGAAGTTAAGTACTTGGGGACCTTCCAAAACCAAAAACTAAATTGGAAAACTCATTTGGAAAGAACTCTTTCAAAAGCCTGAATGGCAGCATGGACCTGTCGTAGACTCGTAGGAAAGACATGGGGGCCGAAACCGAAAATGACATTTTGGATATACCAAACGATAGTAAAGCCCATGGTCACCTATGCCTCAATAGTATGGTGACCAAAAACAGAACAAATTTCTGCGCAAAGCAAATTACACAAATTTCAGCAGTTAATTTGCATTGGAATAACCGGAGCTATGGTGTCATGTCCAATAGATGCAATAGAGGCAATGATAGGCCTAACTCCATTTCACATTTGTGTGAAGATTTTGAAGAAAATTCCACTAGGATCAGTGGTTACCGGGGACCGCCAGACACGGAATAGACACAGTGAAAGACTAGCAAACAACGCATTTGTCTGGTACACAGACGGATCCAAACAAGCACAAGGAGTAGGACTAGGAATATGGGGTTATAATTTAAGACTCTCTGAACACCTAGGAAACACTCACACAATTTTCCAACTGCAGAACTGCTTGCTACAACTTTGTGCACAAAAGAGTGCCTTTAATTAAAAACGTACAGGTTTATATTGTTTCGGATAGCCTGGTTGCATAAAATGCTATAAAGTCGTTCAGAATCGAGTCAAAAATGGGAATGCAAATAATTCCTGAAGCAACTGGCTTCAAACAACAAAGTAACTTTGATGTGGGTACCAGGGCATCAAGACATAGAAGGAAACGAAGAGGCAGCTAGACTCGCAAAAGAAGCCTTAATCACAACTCTCTTCGGCCCAGAACCATACTGCGGTCTTACAAAAAGCCACGTAAAAAATAAAATAGATACTTGGGAGACAAACCAAAGGCTGTCATACTGGAGGAGAACTCCAGGCATAAGACAGTCAACAAACTTCATCACTACCTCAAAAAAGAAGTCTGAGCAGCTTCTCGAACTGAACAAGAACGACTTAGGAATAATAATGGGACTTTTCACAGAAACTACCTAGTAAAGTGTCACCTTAAGAAGATGGGAAAAGTGGATGATGAAAACTGAAGATTCTGTAACGCAGCAACAGAACACCTGCTATGCGAAGCATAGGCTTGGCTCAGTTCTGTAAAAGGCTGAAATTTCTTGAAAGGGTGACCCTGACACCCCAAGAAATAAGAGAAATAGCTCCTTAAAAGATAGTAAACTATGTAGAAAGTCTAAACATCTTGAACAATAATTAAAAAATTAGAGTCCGCACAAAAGATCCTAATGAATCGCAATGCTGAGAGGTGTAACAGCCTATATGATACTATTTCAAAACTGTAGCACTGCAGATGTTAAAAAAGATGTCTCGGGTTTTCATTGATTTAATATCTGACTAATATCTTCCTCATTCATCTTCAATTTATTGATGATGTCATGGAATTTGAAGCAGATAAAGAGGCATAATTAATTTTTTCAACAAAATAATTTTCTCTATAAATTTGTTTCAGTTTTTTATTGACATTTCCTATAATATGTTAAAAAGATAATGTTTTTTTATGCCGCTGATCTAAAATTACAGCAACACAATATATTCAAATGGACCTTTAGTAATATTTTAAAATTATGTCCCTGGCTGCAAGCAACGCATTAATTATGATTTCTTAGATCACCTTCTCAAATTTACCGTTCTACTTTTTTTTTACACCTTTTATAGATGGTGTACTTCTTAAATTTATTGCGTCTCAGTTAATTCTAAACCTGTTTTGTTATTGATCATGCTCAAAACAAGCAAACCTGCAAGAGCAAGAAAAAGCAAGACTCCTGCTGGCAAGACAAGAATCAACCCAGCAAGAAATTAGCAAGACAAGATAAGAAGTTATCGAGCAAGACAAGAAATCTTGCCTTGTGCATCACTAATCCAGACCTAGCGAACGAACGTGAACAAGCAATCGCGCAAACATTTAAAAACAGGAAGAGTACTAAACGAGCGAGAACGAACGGAGATGTTACAATTTTCCAACATTCGTCCATGTTCCATTCTATCTAGGACCTTCTTTATTAATAGGACCGTTTTCATTGGGCAGCCAGAGTGTTGTTCTCCGTCCAAACTTGAGGATCATGAACAAGCACAGGCAAGCGTTCGTTCGCACTCGCCATCGCGTCCACATCTAATGCCGGCTCCACACTCGCGCGCGAATCGCTGCTTGAATTCACGCTGCGATTCGCGCGCGATTTTTGCACGAAAAACATTCCTCTCCACACTCGCAAACTTCGCAGTGTAGATCGCGCTTCCAAGAGAAATGGACCCACAGGTAGCCACTGCTGCTGCCGCTGCGCTTTGCGCTATAGCGTATTACAATTATCTGTATATTAAAAACAAACCCCAAATAAAGAAAAAAGAAAATAGTCCTCTCTGAAACCACACAATAATCAATTGCGTTCACATTTAACGAACTATACGCGTTCGCGGATTCATTTTCACGTTAGTTCGCCAGGTCTCGACACGCATAAGATAAACATTGATAGTTTGATCACAAAGTGCATCCCGTAATGCAGTACTTTCATCTACCTGTAATATTTCTTGCAAAACTCACAAAGATCAATCCCGTTTCTTTTAATTTTTCTTCGGCTGATGTAGTTTAGGATCGTGACAAAAGATTTAAAATCTGGATAATGTCAATGAATTGCATATTAAATATGCATAAATCTATTGGTATAGTTTTGCAAAGAGATTTTATAATAGTTAAGTTTGAAAATCCAGCGATTATCAAACGACTGAAACAGTCCATAATGGGTTGCAGCCTCGTTATATTAGCAAAAGTATTTCAAAAGCATTACCCTTTGCTTCCTAGCTTAGCATAATGATTTCCAGCAAATTTCAATGCAAATGTTTTCATAGAGCAAAGATAATATTTGCAAAACCTAGTTTAAGTAAAATAATCGTTTAACTCTATTATGTCCCATGCAGTTGGTTTTTGAAACTGGAATAAAGACAACACAATGAGTATATTTGTATTAAAAATATCATCCCGCATACTACTAAAACAATAATAATGTGCCACACTAGTACATTTGCTTCACCCAAGAGACTCTTCCTAACTGCGTTCGGATATAAAATAAATCCGCCAGCTCTATTATTTTCCTTTCCTCGGGCACAAAATTCAAAAGCAAACAAAACACTATAAGCAAAATTCAATTATGCCGTTTCGCAAAACTTCCATTATTGGGAAAATAGATTCTAAATTTGCTTGCTCTCTTATCTTGTGCAAAATGAAACAAAGAGCGGCACAAATAAAGGATTTTTATATTGAGAGAAAAATTTCAGGAAATAAACTTATTTATACAATATATCCGCAGAGACGGAGGATAAATTTAATGCGGCCTGTCCATGATGTTTTCTAGCCAATACACATCAAAAGTTAGATCTGGGGCGAGCCGGAATGGCCTTTTCAGTGTGTGTCTTCATGCAGAGCACTGTGAAGCAGAAACGACCGTTTCAAATTTCTAAGTTTGTTTTATGCCGCCCATCCGCCCCGGACAACCCCGGAATAAAAGGGAAAGTTTTCTTTGCCGGTGGTTGTATATGATAGACAACTTTGCTCAAAGAGGTAAAACTGAATTTATTTAGTTATCAAGAGATGAAGGAAAAGTGACACTTAGGAGTTTACTGAGTGATTTAGTTAATACTAAATTAAGTGTAATTTATGATGAAACGCTCTAAGCTGTGATACCAAGTTAAAGGAAATAGGACATTCGAGCGCTTACCCCTTTGATGGCTGAGCTTCTTTAACACGGTTGTCCGTAACCTGTAAAAATTGAAATGATTAGTAAGAGTTGCAGAGAATGCGAGGGAATGTGACAGGTTGTATGGTCAATTACGCAGTCTATAACGATTTACTCTAAGGCAAGCAAGATCACGTTTTCGCAATCTATATGTCAATATCAGGTAATCTCTAAGATTTGCATGCTGGTTAACGAAGCTTGATCGCATCAGGTTCACGTCTATCTAGCCTATGAAGAATGTTTTAATTGGTTTACTCTAACATTGGATTTTACAGCCGCAAGATTTGCTTTTGGGCAGCAACGCATCGATTAAAACGAAAAAATTAGCAACTCATGTCAAGTTGAATATTTTTTTTTCTGGATATGTTATAATAAAATAAATATATATCTTTCGAATTTGATTTGAAAAAGTCGACTGCAAACCCAGACTTTTTTCCTTTACTTCATTCTAAAAATTTTGATTATCGGGGCCAGTGACTCGGTATCGGTAAGGAAACGCACACCTTTAAAGATAGGATATGTATTATATTAACCTCGATGAAGTTGATGGTCATGTTCTCGTTATTTTCAGGCTCCTAATGAGTTTCTAGACCTCTGCTTTCAAACGCTTGTATTTTCTTCTGTGTTCTCATTGTTTCCTTTCGTTTGATTCCGATTTCTTCCCGATTTGGTTATTGGTTGTTCCGAGATGACCTAAGTTTTGAGGTTGTTTGCAATATTTCCCAAATATGAACCCATAAAGGGTTAAACCACGTACTGTCACTGGTGAGAATTGTTATTAGCCTGTCCTAACTTTTTATATTATATGACCTGAACTAAAAATGAAATTGAAAAGTCCGCAGAGGCTGTAAATTTTTTATATCGAAGCATGTAGTAAAGCTGTAAGAGCTGATATGTTTCATTTATAACATGGATTTAGCCCAAATATATATATACAACATTCCTTGGTCTAGCATGTGGCATATAATTTCAACACGGTTATGGACTTCTATCTATGTTCTTTTCGTACATTAAACAAACACAACATGTTGATGCGATTTAAAATATGTATTTTATGTGAATACTAAGTGAAGGTCCCGGTAATGCTTTACGGTCGGCGCTAAAAGCCGTAATATTCGGTGCGAAAAAGAAACATCACATTGTGCGGCAACATAATGTGCCACAGAATAAACAGTAACAAAGTTCCAGCGACCTTGCCCCAGCTTCAGCACGATTTTACCGGGGGCATTAGGAGGTCGGATAATAAACGGGGGCGCTAGGCATCTATATGAGCCAAAAAGGTGTGAGATAAAGGTGGTTTGTAATTGCGAAATCTTGTTTTATACTTGGCCGTACCCGTTCATAACTGCTGGCGGGCTACGGGCGCGCAAAGTTAATCCGTGACTTGCACCGCTAATACTATTGTGTTTTACGATGACATCCTTTGCTCTTTTATTAGGATTTTGTGAATAATTGCACCTGTTTCGCCGCACACATTATTGCCAAGAAGAACTTAATCAGTGTTATATTTAACCTACGCTAACCACATGCGGGATTTATCACGAAGTAAATTCTAACTAATACATAAATGCGAAAGTGTGTTTGTCTGTTTATCCGTCTTTCACAGCTTAATTAGTGGAGCGATTTTGAGGAAAGTTGGAATAGATGTACCTAACAAGGCGGGATCGTTAACGGGATACCTTTTAATCTGGAAAACTATTCCAGATACTCCCAAACTATTATTATATCCAGAAAGAGTGAATAACATTTCTCCATTTTTTGGGTAAGTAAATGATTCGACAGCGGCGACAGCGTCATCCAATGGTAGAGCACAACGTTAAAATTAAATCTTAAACGCTGCGCACAACAACTGATGAAGTTTGTTTTATTACATTTATTGAGACTAATTTTATAAATGGGAAAGTATATTTGATCTACAGCACCATCTATCGCTATTTTATTGTAATATGCTATATCTAGTTCTCATGTTTATTAATTTTTATTAATGAATGTTGACAATATTTTGAAAAATTTTAACATTTCTACCACCCAGTTTGAAAATAATTAGGTTTTTATTAATAAATGTTGTTTCAGAATATTGTCTACATTCATTAATAAAAATTTAAATATGTCCAAACTGGACCGCAGAAATTTTAAATAAAATTAATAAACATAATGTGTTCCGACCAATAAGAGTCCGCTATGAAGAATAATCTAGTTCTTAATTAAACCAGAACAAATTAAAACACGGAAATAAAACCAATTAACGTGTCAATTTAACAAATTTATAAAATTATACACATTGGAAAACTTTTATTTTAGGCAGTACGTCCGTTAAGTTGTAGAGGCAATTATTCATCTAAATCCGCACAAGAAGTCGCAAGTAATAGCTACTGTGACTATAAACCAAATTTCAGACTGACTGGAATTAAGCAGTAAGGAATGTTTTCGACCTTATTTGGTTTCATCACTAAGAAAAAATCGAAACCGAATTTTGTTAATAACATGTTCTTGACTGACGAATTACACTGGTTTCTTCATACAATCGCAATCTTCGAGTAATTAGGAAAAAATAGGCACTTGAGTATTCCTGCAAGTGCACTATACATAATACAATTTATATTGGCCTTTATTCTAATGCACAGACTAATAGGTTTGAACATTTATTAGATTAGAAGTTTGGAAACCAAATACCGGTTTCGATCTTGTTAGATCTCGTCAGCTTGGTATATCCAACTCGAATGCTGACGAGATCTAACAAGATCGAAACCAGTATTTGGTTTCCAAACTTCGAATCTAATAAATGTTTAAACCTATTGGTCTGTGCATTAGAATCCTTGTCTTCTGGGAACTTTCCTAGAAACCAACCGCTTCGCTAAGTGGCAGTGTTTCAACTGTTGGTAGTTCAGCTATCTATGATTCACTATACACGCCTGGAGGGCTGCATGAATTTGTAGTCTAGGTTGCATTCTACTTGCATTGGCCTTTATGTTGGAAATTCCGTCGTTAATACATTTTTCCTAAACAACAACCTAACTGCCGACGAAGTGTTTAATATACTTTGAAATAACATAATCTGGTTCTTTGAGTAATGAATATTAATTCCGTGAATGCGTCGTTATTTGTTTCTAAATTCCTGTTTTAGGGTTTGCCTGGCCAGTTAATTATTTTCGAATACCAACAAGCGAAAATAGATGTAATTATTTTAGTATTAGTTTTAAATAAGTGTTTTTCCTTTCCACAAATCTATACTTAACAGCTAAGACAATTTAGTTGTTTGAGGTGTGCGTGAACCAAAATTATTGTCCATTCGAAGGAAAGCATTATTTGCAAAATGAAGGTCTTCCAATGGGTAGTCCAATTTCATCCATCTTATCAAATATATTTATGGATAATTTAGAAAACAAAATATTTAATTCTCATGAGTCGAAAAATATCCTCTTTTAGTATAGATATACAGGGTGATTCAGTCATAATGTCATTAATTTTAACCACGCATTCGGGAGGCTTAGTAAAGACAGGAAATCGAAAAAATAATTTTTTTATTCAACTTTTAAGAATCGGAGCAATTACCCTTAAAATTGCCATTGTGCCACGCCACTGGACCAGTAGATTATTTAACCGAGAGGCACTCAGTTCGAACGTTGAATAACAAAAGCTACGTTGTCATATTTCCTACTTTCATCTGTCAAATTAATTACATAAATTTGGAGGTTAAGTTTTAAGCCCTTTTCATCACAGAACGGCTGGATGCGGCTGCAACTAGATCCGATTTGTGTTCGCGATACCGGGCCTGTGATACTGCGACACCAACTGAACAATCTAATAAGCAGGGCATCTGATAAATTTAGTTGAATTGGAGCAACACAACGCAAGGACAAGAATCAGTGAAAGCCGGTTGGAGGTTTCCCCAAGTAAAGTTCAAGCTTTAGAATCAGCCGATTTTTCCAGTCTTCTTGATTGTTTCAACTTGTTTACTGGTTTTAAAGTCAACAATAAAGTGACAAAGTGCTGTGTACAGAAGAATGTTATTTTACCAGTGCTGGTATTTTACTTTACTTTGCAGTAAGTAAATATGAACAGCTTTTCAACCTCTCTAAATGATTAACTAAGTCAGTAGATTGTTTTTTTTTACTACTTCTATTACGAAACATATGTGTTTGATTATTTAATCTGTTGAAGTTTTGTAACTTAAGTATTAAAATGTCTTACACTGAAATAAATAATTTGTTTGCAGTCACAACATACACATTGGTCAGACAAAAATGTACATGCTGCCCATCAGTTTGGCCTTCAGAGCAGATTTGCTGTCAATGTATAAAACAGAGTATTCAGCAATTGTCCAGATTTTCTACAAGATGCACTGTAAGACAGAGCTTAGCCCATTTTGCTCGCTTTGCAGGAACCCTTGTGAAAGAAGAATGTTGCAAAAAGAATGTTACATTCTGCAGGAAACGGAAACTATGATGAAAAGTAAACTGGCTCTTTTCATAACAAAAAAATTAGTTCTGCAAAAAAATTGTCATAAATTATTCAAAACTATCAAATATGTAGATGATCATCTTGCTTGGCAGGGCAGAATACCGTTTATTGTGATTTTTTCTTCTGTGCAATGTTTCATTAAAAACCTCTTTACTAAATAGATTATATTCTCGAATGTTATGGTGAATGATTGTTATTTTTCTACAATTAATTTAGTAGAACAGTGATAATTAAATTCATTCTTGTCTAAAAATGTACATGACGAACTTGGATCTTAAAAAAGTCAACATTTTTGAGTTATCAGTATTATAAAATAAAACAAGGTTTGATTTTTAAAAATTTCAATTTTATTTAAAAATTTAGACTTAAACTTGAACTTTTTAAGACTTAAATATTTCAGCTTTTTTCAAAATATCTACTTTTTGGAAAACTTGAATTTTTTAAGTTCCTACTCTTCAGAAAATTTTTATTTGTTTTGAAAATGTCAATTTTTTAAAATTTTAACTTTTCTAATGATTTACACCCTTAAAAATTTAGGCTTTCTTTAAAAATTTTAAAATAGTTGAATTTTTTTCAATTTGGACATTTTTGTAGTATTTTGACCAAGTTTGGAAATTTTAGACTATTTCTCAAGTTTTCATTTTTTTAAATTAAATTTCGAATGATTTTGAATAATTTTAACATTTTTTCAAATTTCAAAACAAATTTCTACTTGTTTTAAAACTTGAAGATTTTTCAAGTTTTTTTTATTCATACTTAAAATTTTTTAAGTGTTTTCAAATTTCTTGACTTTTTTCAAAATTCTAATATTTTTGCAAGTTTCAACCCTAAAATTTGGACTGAAAATTTCAGCAACTATTTTTCAAAATTTCAAATTTTTTTGGGACAGCGTAATTTGTTTTTAAATTTTGTTTTTTTTTCAAAATTTCATAATTTTCGAAACTTCCGTTTTTTTTTTTGAAAATTTAGATTTTCTTTGAAATTTTGTCTTTTTTTGGACTTTTTGAATATTTTGTAATATTTTGAATTATTGTAAAAATTTTAAAATTTTAGCCAAATTTGGACTTTTTTCAAAAATTTTAATTTTTCATAAAAGTTTCCATCCTAAAATTTTGGCGAATAGGTCGTAATTCTTTGAAAGTTTTGCCTATTTATAAATTTTTGGTTTTTCCAAGGGGCATTTTTGCAAAATTTCGACTATTTTTTAAAATAACAATTTTTTTTAATATTTCGTTTTGTTCAAAATTTTGTTGTTTTTGTAAAATTTCGATTTGTTTTCACTATTATTTTACTTTTCAGCATTTCTTCAAAATTTTTAGCTTTTTATAAAAATTATCGTTCAAAAATGTTGACTTTTTTTAAGAACGTTCAACTTTTTTGAAAATTCAACTATTCAAAATTTCGGCTTTTTTGAAAACTTTGACTTTTCTATTATTTTTGACGTTTCTTCAGTATATTTAAAAGTTTCAAAAACAAAAATACCTCAATTTTTTTTAAATTTCGCCCTTTTAGAAAGAATTTGAATTGTTTTTAAAAATGTCGGTAATTTTTCCGAATTCTTGAATTTTTTGAAAATGTCAACATTTCCAACATGATGACAATTTTTTCAAAATTTTGACCTATTTTTGAAAATCGTTATATTCTTTTTTGGAAATTGTAACTGTCTATGACATTTCAGACATTTTTAAAAATTTCGACTTTTTTTCAGTAACTTGGGCCTTTAAATTTTTGACTTAAAATTGAAGCTTTTCTTGAAAATTTTGTCAATTTTTAAATTTTAGTCTCCTCCTGAAAATTTGGAATTTTTAGAACTTTCTGCCTTTGTTTCAAATTTTTTGAAAATTTCATTTGTTCCCAAATTTCAGCATTCTCCAAAGTTTCAACTTTTTAGAAGACCATCTTTTAAAATGTCGACATTTGTCAGAAATTTCACCAAAATGTTACAAAAATGTATTTAGAGCTATAAATTTTTTACCATTTTTTTAGATCACTAAATTGTGCCGAGTATGTGGAGATGACACGATGATTCATTGGAAAATTGGGACAATACAGGTACACCATCAAGGCGAGGAATAACAATATTTTAACTGAGATTCTCCCAACAAAATGCCGAGTATACTGTAATTAATAAAATATTAATTATTGGTATCACAGTTAATGTAAATAAATAAATAAAAGATGTTTCAGGTTTTCTATTTATTTCCTTTAATTTACGAAAGCAGTAGAGACATGGGCCTTCCTACTAATGTTATATTGCGTCCCAAACTTAAAAGGGTAAATTTTAAATCGGCCAAATTTACAATCGATAAAACTGGTGAAATGAATTTTCCAAATTTCAGGTCTGCAAAGTCGATAGTTAAAGTTAGTATAATTACTCTGAGAGGTTAAGTGAGTTTCAAGCCCTTCCAAAATCCCAAATAGATAACAGTAATTTGGGAGAATAGGATTAATTTTTGGAAAGCTATAAATTCTTTCCCAAATTTTTAAATTTTGCATTTTGACTTTTTCTAGATCTTTGAATTTTTTTCATATTTAGAAGCAAAATTCTTAAAAAATCGAAGAATTTGACAAGTCAAACAAATATTACCTCCCAATTATACTTCTTTTGAAAGTCTGGAATATTCTTTGAAATGCACTTTTTTCAAAATTTTAATTTTTTTAATCTTTTTGAAAATATGTTTTTTGTGAAAGGCTGTTATTTTTTCCAGATCTAGATTATATTTCAAAATTTAGAGAGCTTTTTAAAATTTGAACCTTCCCTGAAAATTGCCACTTTCCAGAATTTAGATGTTTTCAAAAATTTCGACTTGTCTGATAATTTCCACATTTCCTCAAAATTTCCAATATATCAATAATCCTTTTTTTTAAATCATCTTAACAAAATAATTTCGAAATTTTTGGAAATTTTGACTTTTTTAAGAGTTGAATTTTTTTAAATTTTAGGATGAAAATTTCGAAATTTTCTGGAAATCTTGATATTTTTTAAACAGTCCGCCTGTGCTTTATAATTTCCACATTGTTTTAAATTTCAACTATTTTTTTAAAATTGCTACTTTTTGCAAACTTTAAATTTTTTAATTTCTAAAATCTTTTTTCAAAATTTATTTTTTTTAAATTTGGATTTTTATGAAAAATGGGTTTTTTTTGAATGTTGCTAAAGATTCCGATTTTATTTCAAAATTTCGACTTTTTTTATCAAAATTTTTACTGTGGTCAAAGTTTAGGCTTTTTAATTAAATCCTATTTTTAAAAAAAATTCACTAGTTCTTAAAAATTTCGACTCTTGAAAATCTCTGAAGTTTTCATCAAAACTTCAATTTTTATTTTGAAAATTAGTACAATTTCAGAGATTTCTATTTTTCTTTTGAAAATTTCGATGTTTTAAAAATTAACTTTTTGAATTACAATTTTTTTATGCATGTTTGGATATTTTTTGACATTTTGACTTTTTTAAAAGTTTTGATTTTCATTTTTTTTAATTAGCGCTTCTTTAGAATGTTCGCCTTTTTTTGAAAATTTCCATCATTTTTCAAATCTAGATATTTCTTAAAATGTTTGTTTTTTTAATTTCAGACTATTTTGCAAAATTTCAACTTTTTAAAATTTCGCAATCTCAAAATTTTTGAAAATTTTACATTTCCTTTGAAAATTTCGATGTTTTTCAAAAATTTGACCTTTTCAAAAGTTTTTTTCCAAAATTTGAACCATTTTATTTTTAATTCTCCTCATAATGTACACTTTAAAGATAAATTTCATGCTTTTTTTTTATTTCAAGCTCTTTCTTAGCATTGAAATGAAAATAAATAAATAAAAAAGACATAAAAAAGAACTGCATCTGTTTTCTATTTTATTTTAAAGCAGCTTTTTACATGGTTACATTATTTCATATAATAAAATGTAACATAAAAAATGAATGAGAGGAAACAGGTTAACATTTAGAAAGATCAAAAATGCTTCAAATGTTGACACCTCATTCAGTCCATTTTGATTGTTGCTAATTTCCACAAATCCTTCTTTAATGCTTTGCTGTAATGTGGTGTTCGAAAGATTTTAACTTTTAGGTGTAGCCAGCAATTTCATTTTACTCATTAGTACTGTACCTGGCTTTCAATGGGCCCTGTGAAAAATATTAAATTTAGGCCTCGCAAAAAACAAAAATTTCATACATACCACCTGAACATAATTTTGACAATTAAAAATAGGTCATCATCGTCATAAACACTTTTGTGTCCTATTCTTATCTTGCACCCTGTGCATTTGCACCTGCCTCTCTACAGCCCTGTTAATCAATGAACAACATAGTTCCTTAAAAACTTCATTATTTCTGGTCTGTGGTGTAAAGTTGCACATTTTGTTGAAAATATCCTTCTCTAATTTCATTATTCTGAAGTTGGTAAATTACTGAAGAATTTCAGTGTGATATCTTTGCAGATTTACAATACCTAGTTTAAAAATATATTAAAAATTGTCTTGATTTTATGATTTATGTGTTACCTTGAAAAATGATTGGTCCTATGAGATTTCGATGTACATATGTCCTATATTTTCTGGATATACTGCTTTTTACTCTCACATTTTGCGAATTGTGTATCCTGCTGATTCAAACCAGTGTTCAACTGAGATGACTTTCATTGTGTTCAGGGATGTACAAGTAGATGCAACTAAAATACTAAGTTGCTGCTGAACTTATCACATGAATGTTCTTGGTGAACTTTCCATTATTGCTTCAGCCCCTGCATCAGCACTGTTTGTGCATTTTCCTTGTGCTCCAGCAGACTCTCAGTTTTCCTAAAGTGCAGGAAATCTCCAACAAAATTAAGAAAATCACTCTGCAAATATCTCATGCTCAAGTGAGCTTGTGCAGTAGTTTCCTCTGTGCCCCACTCTACCAACTTTTTGCGGCACAACCTGCTTCACTAAACAAATTTGTAACTATCCATAGTTCTCAAATAGTGCACAAAATCCACAAAAAAGTTATGGCATTTAGTCCCAAAGTCCTCGATGCAATTCCACACGAAATAAACCCACTTTCGATCACCATTCACCTTTTGATCAGTTCGAGATCGTTCCATAAAAACCACTGCTACAAACATTTTTTGTTTCAAATGAAAACCATCGTAAAGAAAGAACAAACAACGGCAGAACTATTTCACCACGGTATTCATTTAAAAATAAGGTAGGAAACCTCCGTAATGAAAAGCAGAGCATGATAAACAAAACCACAAAAATTGACACTATTGACAGTTGACAATGGCAGGTGACCATTGAACTACTTTTAGTTCATAGATAACAATATGTCATATATGTAATACTTCTATATGGCCAGCTCCCTATTCTCTTCAGGAGTTTGTTCCAACCAAATTCGACAAAGATGGAACATGAATTAATGGCGAGTACTGCGCATGAATTGAACAAAATGAACCAATCGCTACGCGCGGGTTAAACGGGTGTTTATGTTTGGCCGTGCACAGCTGACTTTGGCCATGCACAGATGATTTGTAGCACCTGCGCATTGCGACTCATTAATTCGTGTGAAGGTCAGCGAGAAAGAGAAGTCTTTCCCATGAGAAACGAGGAACTGGCCATATAGAAGTATTACATATATGCAATATGTAATAAATCGCCTGCCTTTTTGTTTTTCGTTACTTGCTCTTGCTTTCGTTCGCTATAACCCCTTCTAACAAGTCATTAGACAATCAAATCACACTGGATGACTTTTTTACATAAACACTGAATAGTTCATTCTGCAGCCGCCACCCGGATTTTGTTCGTATTACATCAAACATTAAATTCTTTTATCTATTATAATTATTATGCATTCCTGCAATTCGCATTAGATATGTTAAATGATTTTAAATCTATTTATCATGTCTAACAACGTTGATTCAACCAACACTAACAGTATAACGAAAATATTTTAAAATTTTGGCAACGTCGCATCCAAGCTGACAGAGGTCAATTTGGATATGTCATACCATATACTTAATAAGTATATGTATCATACGAAGCTACATGACCGCCAGTGGCAGCCTGAAAAGGGGTTTTAATTATGATTTGAAATGATTTTTTTTTCGGCGAAAATGTATTATAAACATATATTTTTAATAGCGGATTCGTATCATACTTATTTTTCTCTACCTTCTGTTAAAATTAATGACATTATGACTGAATCACCCTGTATATGTAGATGATATACTAGCTGGTTTTCTGGGCTCTTCTAAGTAATTAGATAAATTTTTAGAATACATTAATAGTCTACATTTAAATATTTAATTTACTGCAAAAATTGAAAATGAAAATAAAATAAATTTTCTGGATTTAACCATATTAAAGAACTCGGATGAACTGGAATTTTCAATTCATAGAAAACCTACGCAGACGTTACAATTCCAAATAATTCCTTACATCCAATTTCACACAAATTGGCAGCATACAAATCGATGATAAACAGAGCCCTATATGGTACCAATGAATGAAGAAAATTTTAATCGAGAAAATACAATTAAACAACTAGCTTGTAGCAAGGGATATTCTGAAAACACAATTAACAGATTAATATCTAAAAAGGTACACAAAATAACTATTAATTCAATTTTTCCTAAACAATCAAACACAAAAACAGACTATTTTGCTATTACATATTTTGGAAACATCTCGAAAAAGATAAGCAATATAATTTCTCATAAATCCCAAGCGACACTTAATTTTAAATCTCGTTAAGTAACATCATTTTTAATGCAAAAGAAAAAAACTCCACGACTTACTTAGTAAATCTGGTATTTATAAATTCAATTGCTCTAAATGTAATACTGTAGACAGAATACTGCGTGATGTTTGACCTATGTAGACATAGGTCAAACATCACGCAGTATTCACATTAGATACAGAAAACATCTTGCTGCTTTCAGACATAAACATCCAGAAAGATCAAATTTTGCAAAGCGTCTATTAGAAGCACAATAACAACTTACATGCGCGAACACAGTAGAAGTATTACATATTTGTAATAACACTAAAAAACTTAATTTCTTGGAAGCCATAGAAATTCACAAATATTTACAATCTAGTCAATTTACACTTATGAACGAGGAGCTTGATCTTCTGAACACACCTCGAATTGAAGCTTTGGACGAGAGCTCGGATTAGATGGAATATTCGTAGGAGTCTGTGATTCATGGAGCTTGTTAGCTAAACAAATTGATAGTATAACCGCCGCTGATGCAATAATGCGAAATCTGGTCCGGTGTTAGCAAATATTTATCGAAACATTGTGGAATTTTTAATATCTGTTGTTTTTTAATCGTTAATAAAGTTTAACAGTTATGAAAAGATAGTTCATCAAACACTACAATTTAAAAAAAAAAGTCAGATTACGATTCCACAATACATACGGATTCTACAGGGAGACTCAAAAATAAATGTATCACACTGTGTGTATTGATTTTTTTGTAATGGAGCATTTTTATAAAGATACTTATCACACCGTTTCGATATTATCAAAATGACAGATATTGCATGAAAGTAAATACAGGAAACAATTTTCAGTTGAAGCTAATTATTATTTAATAACATTTTTAAATAGGACAAATGTTGCAACTATCTCTCTGTAATTTGTAAAAGAAAACTAGCATAATAGTATTCCCGATATTTGTTTTAAAACTAAATATTTGGATTTCTAATTACACAACTAGTGGTAAAAATTATGAGGTTTAATTTTCAGTAATTTACGAAGAAAAAGGAACAATTTAACTAAAAATGCTAACATCTGCGGAGAAAATTAGAAAAATATTTGCAACAGACCAGTTGAAACCATAAAACGCGTTCGCAGTGGAAATTTAATTTTTAATTTACTTTGTTATAAATTATTTTTATAGAGTAATTACGCCTTGCGCCTTACCTTTTCTAATTTATTAAGTCTAATATAAGTAATATTGACTTATGAAACACTTTGTTGGCGTCGTAAATAAAGGAGGATTAAGCAAGCAGACTTCTCGCTCTCGCAACATTGTCGTCCAGACGATGCCATTAATTAATCGATAAGGTTCCGTATAATGCCTTTATTGCGCAAAAAAATGAAAAAGAAAAATCACACAAAAGCAACAGTTACATTAACCCTTAAACTCTGACGGTAAATTACCTCCACGGATTTCCAGACGCAATCGCAGTAATTAACATTGGACTATTTTTAGGTTTTTTAATTACACTTTTCTTCGTTTCTTGAGATAAGCAAAACAGGAAAAGTGTGGAAAAACAATTCACATAAAATTAAAGCGGGATTATACACTTGAGAATTAATATTACTAATAGCAGGGTAAAAAGCAATGATACAAATATATTTGTGTCAAACTGAATTACATTTATTTCTTCTTTTAATTTTTTTAAAAATAAATACGACATATTAATTCTAACACATTTATGCTGAAAACAGAAAGTAACTTTAAGAAATGATTTAAAAACCAATAACGAAGAGAGAAGTGGGTGAATCTATTTCTAACAGAATTTTCTTCCACAAAACTTGTGTGGTACATTTATTTTAAACTTGATTAATTAATTTATTGTCAACAACGTAACTCTTAGCTGCTTCTAGAATCGCTATCAAAATAAAAGGGTTCCTGAATGCGGGATACCTCAGTCATAATGTCATCATGACAATTTTTCATGTAGAAATGTACTTTTCCAATAAATTTTGAGATTTCATAAAAGATAATCTCGAGGAAAGGTGCTAGTTTCTAGAAAACATTCATTTTCTTAAACTTATTTAGAAATTACGAATTTACTCCAGAACAAATTATCAATATAATAATTTTGAATATTAAGTCTAACGTTTAAAGTCAAAATTTTTAAAAAATCAACATTCAGAAGAAAGGAAATGAGATAACCTATAAAATACCTTTTCTCTGAAAGTGTGTTAGAATATTGAATTTAGTTTCGAAATCCATTGAAATTTTGACAATAAAGTCTTACAATGATCCAAGTGTTTTCCACCCTTTTTTTATTAGAATCAAAATTCGAAAGATTTTATTAAAATTTAAACTTAAAACTAAAAATTTAAATTTTTTTCGGGATTTCGAAAAAATGTTGCCGTTCTAAGTTCACAGAAACTTTTAAAATTTCACTTTATTTATATTTTTACCTTAAGCTAAAAATTTTGACTTCAATTTCTTTTCTAAGAATTTTCACTGTAATCTTAAGATTATCTTGACTATGATTAATAAAAAGTTGAAATATCCCAAAATAATTGAAGTAAAAAGGTTTAAGTTTAAACCTCATTTTAGACATAATTTCAAATTTGTAAAAAAAAACCCATCTTAAGACAAACTTACATTAGAAAATAACTTTCATCATTAAGTGTGGAAAAATTAATTACCATTAAAATTTTTAAATGTCGACTTCGACCTTTTAGGTGAGATCTCAAAAGCTTCAGAAAAGATGCTAGAAGTTATAAAACAAAGGCAAGTTTCTAGAAAAAAAAAAAACCTACAATTAAAAATAATCTTCTTAAAATAGAAATTTCAGGTTGCAAGAGACGTGCAATTTTAAAATTAGTTTTTAACTTTTTTCCTTTCTTTCTTGTAATTACAGTATCCCGTGTTAAAATTAATGATATCAAAAGAAAGGAAAATAAAAAATTCTGCTACCGAATCAAGGAAAAAGCCAATTTTAAAACCAGAATCTTCAATATTGGATCTTCGAATTCAATTTCGATATTTCGACATACATCTTAAAAAAAATTCATTTTAAAAATCTAAGTAAGTTTGAAGTTAAAATCACGAGTTTGAAGTCAAAATGTTGAGGTTTCCTTAATGATAAATTTTAGGAAAAAAGACGGAGTTTTGGAAAAAAATTAGTTTTGGGAGCATGTAGAACATTTTTAATATATATATTTTTTTATATTTGTATTATTTTGTTTTCCTTTCGACTTTCAGAATTAACCGGTTGTTTGTAAATATTTTCAACTGTAACATGTTCGACAGTTTCATTATTAAAATATTTAACTGATAAGCTCAATCTGTTGGAATTATTCATATCACATAATTTATTAATTCCACGATCTATGTCACGGCGTGTATTACTTCTAAGGAACTTTGTAATTTGCTTACCAACCTTTTAAATGTAAAACAGACTTAATTTAATATCTCACTTTATTATTGCCTCGCGGAACACTTTAATTTTGTGGTAATAGGTTTTTCAGCGGCTAATCTTTTTTCCATGAAAATTAAATTATTACATGAATTTCTGATTTAAGTACGAAATAATGAAAAAAGTTTGGCGCTGCAAAAATTCTAGCTGATAAGAAGAAGATGGCGCCGCGCCTTAATCTTATGAATTTATATGAAAAGTTTTAAGCTGCGATTTTGGAGAAAATGATTTTCCTTTTTAAAATGAAATTAGGTCTTAGCGTCCACTTATCTTTTTACACCTACAGTGCCCCAATTGCACGTTAAATTCCGGCATCCGAAAGCTATTGGTAAACCGAACACGATTAAATAGCAGGAATAATAAATAAAGATTTCTTATGAAAGCTAGACTGTTCCTGTTCAGGTTTAATGATTTTTAATTAATATCTGCAACTAATTAAATAACTGTTTTCGGTAAATTTAGATTTTTCTTCGAAATATCGAATCTCGATTTAATTCGAATTATCTTTTTTCTTGAAATATCGACACCAGATTCAAGAATTCCTATTTTTTTTAATTTTGATTTTTCTTTTTCAAATTACAACTGAAAATGATTCGAAATTCAATGTTTCTTTGGTAAATACAATTTTGTAAAGACAAAAATTTCAAAAATGTTTGCGACTTTAATCACATATTTTCAACTTGGTTACTTAAATTTCGAGAACGAAATTGAAATTTTGGGCTAAAAGTTGAAAATTCTACCTTAAAAAAAAGTTTAGAAAAAGCACTTATTTCAAATTATATTTGGACAAAAAGTTAACAATTCAAGGAAAAACTCAGAATGACAAACGATATTTTATATTAATATTTTATCGAAAATTTGGATTTTGTTTTTTTCTTTTTAATTTTTGATGATTATGCAGGCGAAGAAATTGATCAATGTGAACCTGCCTATTGCTTTATTTTGAATTTTAGGCCAATTTTTCTTTTAGCCTAGTTACCAAAGCGACTGAAATTTTTTTAGAATAAAATACATTATTCTTTAATAAAAATTAAACTATTTTAACAATCACTTCCAAAATCAATGGGCTACTATTGTGAAAAATACCACGTTGATAGTAAGAATCTCAAAAATGAGTCAATAATTACGAGCTCCATGATCACATACGTACACACAAACCAACAAACGGAAATACATATAACTGAAAAAAGCAACTCTTCTTGACAGAACGTCATACTGCAATAATTAATTTGGAACAGAATTAGTTGTAACATAACCAGGGTTGGCATGAGATGTATATTGAGCGATATATATCATGATAAGTATATCGAGCGATATATATCATAATATGTATGACGATATATATCAAAAATTGCACGTGTAAACAACGTGACATACAGCTATACCGTGGACCATATAACAGGGAACTCCGTCTGTTTAAACTACCCAATGGGTTCAGGTAAACTAAAAATGAAGACCTTTTAGTTTAACAGAATATAACATAAGACACAGTGAATGTAAATACATTTTCAATAAAACGAATTCCAAAATTCTTTTGTTCTTGGTAATATCAGTACTCTTCGTGTAACTGCGTAACAGTGGGACTCAAAGCAAAGTTTGCAAAGTACCCGTGCTTTCAAATCATACACAAAAGCGACATTATATTGCACCCTAAAACACCCCTTTTTGTTTCTGTAAACATCAACATTTTCATTTATTTTACTGTTACAGCAGCTGGCCTCAAAATAATTTTTTCAAACTTTGGATTAATTGAATTCAAACCACAAAATCGCCTAGGAAATGAAAAATCAGGAAACTTTTGCTAATGTTCCACTATTTAAACCAAAAAAATTGAAAAAGAAAACAGAACTTGAACTCGTTTTGGTCAAATTGTGAATCAGAGGAGCAGGCCCACCGCTGACCTTGTGCAACCTTCAAATTCAATAAAAATTACAAAATTTTGACAAAAAGAATTTCAAATTTGTACTGAAAGATTTGAGGAAAATCTATATTCATAAAAAAAGATAGGGTTTTGAAAGAAAACATTGAATTTTTGGTTGAAAATTGTCAAGCAAACTGAATTTCGAAGAAATATCGAGTTTTTGTTAAAATTTCCATTCTAGAATTTTTCTTTAAAATGTCCATATGTAAATGAAAGTTTCAATTCTGAAAATCGAACGGGAAAACAATACAATACAAATGTAAAAAAAAATATATTTCAAAAATGTTCTATATGATCCCAAAACTGATTTTTTCCAAACTTTCCATTTTTTTTTGTTAAAATTTAGTTTAGGAAGCCTCAACATTTTGACTTTAAACTTGTAATTTTAACTTCAAATTTAATTAGACTTTTAAAATGAAATTTTTATTTTTTTTTAATTTCATATTTACCTTAAAATTTAGGGTTTTTCGTCATCAGAATTTTTAAGGTGTATGTCGAAATTTCGAAATTGAATTCGAAGATCCAATATTGAAGTTTCTGGTTTTAAAATTGGCTTTTCCCTTGATTCGGTAGCATAATTTTTTCTTTTTTTTTTCTTTTGAGGTAATTAATTTTTAGTTTTCAACACAGGATACTGTAATCACAAGAAAGAAAGGAAAAAGGTTAAAAACTGTAATTTTGAAATTTCACGTTTCTTGCAACCTGAAATTTCTATTTTAAGAAGATCATTTTTAATTGTAGGTTTTTTTTTCTAGAAACTCACTTTTATTCTATTACTTCCAGCATCTTTTCTGAAAATTTTGAGATCACACCTAAAATTTCAAGGTCGAAGTCGAAATTTAAAAATTTTAATGGAAATAGATTTTTCCACACTTAATGATGAATGTTATTTTGGAATGTAAGTTTTTTTTAAGATCGTATTTTTTACTTTGGAATTATTTCTATAATGAGGTTTAAGCTCAAACTTTCGACATTTTTTGCATATACTTCAATTATTTCTGGATATCTCAACTTTTTATTAATCATAGTCAAGATAAACTCTAGATTACAAATGACCAATTAAAAAATGTTGGATGTTGCGATGCATCATATATATAAAACAACACATTCAACACATATTCAACACATATTTTCAATTTTAAGCACGTTTAACTGTTTAATTACAGAACATTTCATTGGTCATTTGTCAAAACTAGATGAAAGTAAAGTCACGCCAAGGACGTTTGTATCTATGGATGTTGCGATGCAACCCGTGATACAAGCTTTGCCTCATCTACGTGAACTTTGCAATTGCAATCTGGTTTTCATTAGATTCTAATGAAATATCGTAATAAACTTGTATATATTCGTATATACAAGGCTTATTATCTAGATTACAGTCAAAATTCTCAGAAAAGAAGTTGAGGTCAAAATTTTTGAGCTTAAAGTAAAAAAATAAATAAATAAAAAAGTGAAATTTCGAAAGTTTTTTTGAACAAAAAATGTCAATATTTTGTCGAAATCCCGAAAAATTTTTAAATTTCTAGTTTTAAGTTTAAACTTTAAGAAATAAAGGGTGGAAAACACTTGGATCATTTATGACTTTATTGTCAAAATGTCGAAGATTTTCGAAACTAAATTCGATATTTTAAACATTTTCAGAAGAAAAGTATTTTTTAGATTATGACATTTCCTTTCTTCTGAATTTTGATTTTTTAAAAATTTCGACTATAAACGTTTAAGTTAATATTGTTGCGAGTTATCGGTTCGAAGATTAATACTGCGTGAATTGTAACTACTTTGTTTCCAAACTGAAGTCGGAACACTACAATTGTAGTTCATTTAACTGACTAACTAATTAACAATTTTTAATGAACTAACTTATTCATTGACTGACTAACTAATTAACACTTGGTGAATTGTAACCAGTTTATTTCAAAACTGAACTCGGAAGACTACAATTGTAATTCACTAAGTGTTAATCATTCGAACCGATAACGCGCAACAACTGGTGTCAGGTGTGGGGTTAGTTGTGGATAGTGCTTCATTTCTCGGAGGAACGAAGGCGACAAGATGAAGAACGAAGACGACAAAAAAAAAGAACAGGAGGAAGAACGAAGATGGCAAGAAAAAGAAGAAGAACAGAAAAGGAATGCAGACAAACAAGAATTGCATAGTCTATTAGCAAATATAACTGAAAAAGTGGGAGTAGACGTTGCAAAAATGAAATAAGAAGTGAAAGAAAAAATTACAGGAATGAGAGAAGAAATGCAAGAAGAGATTGGCGAAGTCAAAGAGGAATTCAACAGCAAGCTTCTTGATTTGGAAAATGCAACACAGAAGAAGATCAGCAACATCGAAAATGACATGAAGAAGTTGCTAAGTGGACAATTTACACAACACGAATCCGAAAGTGAATCCGCTATTTCTTCCCAAAAGGTGAAACCACTGATTTATGATGGGAAAACATCCTTCCAGACCTACAGAAAACAGTTCGAAGCTGCTGCTAAGGCCAATCGGTGGACGGAGGACGAAAAGGCGACCTCATTGGTACGCCGAGAAGCTCTGAAACTACTCCGAACTCTATCTGATCACGAACAAGCTAAATATGAAGATCTAGTTAGGGCTTTAGAGCTGAGATTTGGAGATCATCATTTGCACCAGTCGCAACTGCTAGTGAGAAGGCAGAAAAGTGGTGAAACGCTAGAAGAATTTGAGGCTGGCGTAAAAAACTGTAATATGTCGCCTACTCAACAGCACCAACCGATTTTCTGGAACTTCAAGTAGTGAAGAAACTTTAAATCGTGATTAAAAAAGGAATCTAGGATTTTCCAGTTTAGTTTTAAAATTTTTAAACAATTCAAACAACGTGCACAAAATTTCGAGTTGAAGAGTAAACGGCGAAACCTCGAAATTTATATAAAGCTTTCGACTTCAAACATAAAAATTTGGACTTTTTTCGGATTTTCACTCGAAAATTCAAAATGAAAGTCCAGATCTCCTAATTAAAATGGAAATATGAAGAAAGAACAAACTTGTAAAACTGGAAATTTGAAAAAAAAACTAAGATTTCGTAAACAAAAGCGAAAATTTTAACTTGTCTACAAAAAAAAAATCGATATTATTATTTCCTAAGAAAACAAAAATCGATATTATTATTTTTTAAGAAAAAAAAATCGTGTATTATATTTTCTAATTTCTTATTTTTGTTGATATTACAAAGTTTGCGAACAAATACGTAACGAAAAAGAAAATATTTTTAAAACTGCAAAGACAAGCCGTCTACTGAAGTTGACGAAACAATTTAAGAGTTAAATAATATGCTTCTGAAATGTCGACATGCATGTATTGAATATGTAAGATGAATATTCCGGCTCTAAATTCTTAGCGAACCCATGTTCGTACGTTACTTTTCGAAGTAGTTGTAATATTTAAAACGCCCTCGAATGCTGTTAGCCTAGCAAAGGCACGTCCTCTTCTCATTGCCTCACGTCTGGAAATTCATATGCCAAAGTTACCTAACGTTCTATTTCTAAATATTGTAAAAAATATTCGAGGTAGCGGCGACGCGAAATAGTAGAGCGATATAACAAACCCTTTGCACTTTCTTATTTTGAATGTAAAAAGTGTATGAATTCCATTTGGCCCTAACGAGTCGAAAATAAAACGAGAGACTGCCTTATACACTATACATAAAAAGCACGATGCTTGGAATTTTACAACGTAAAGAGGATTTGCAGGATTTTCCATAAAAACTGTATGAATCAAGCTACTTGCCTACCCCGACGCGACATTTTACCAAGCGGACCTAAATTTCATGAATAATTATTACACAATTTTTACCCAGGTCCTAATACACCATAATTCTGAGCAAGTTAGATTGTTGAAATGGTCGAGTAGGCAAGTATTAAGAATATATTAAAATAATACAACATTGCAGACCAAAGGGATATTATAACTTAGCAGTTACAATTATTCCTTTACATTTCCAAATATTCAAAAAATCCGATCGTCAAGAAATAGCTACCAGTTCTGTTTTAATCGAGGCGCACATACATGTGGATAAGCTGAGATTACAGCTTCGAAAATATTAACTGAAAAAATAATAAAAACAAACTGACCGCTAAGACGGTTTAATCCAGGACTTCGAACCAGAACTGAACCGAAAACCGGAAACCGAAAAAAAAAACCGTTATTTTGTCGGAACGACAACGCTCCACGGGCGATCTACTAGCATATGTTTCTCATATCTATAATTTTTTTCCTAAAATTTCGAGTTTAGGATAAAAATTTTATGTTCTATTGTAAATTTGTACTAAAACAGTAGTCTTTTTTATTGAAACACAGCTTCCTGGCAATTTTTTTTGCAAATTCTAATTTTTCTTAAAATTCCAACTTTTTCTACAGAACAAACGCTCCAAATTTGTATTTCTCCTTAAACATGGATTTTTCCTTTTATAATCTGATACCCCTGTTTTTTTGAAGTTATTAATAAACATTTAGAGTTATTTTGAATTTTTCCTTCAAATTTCACTTTAATTTCAATATGCGAATTCTTTTCTCGAAATTCCAAATTCTAAGGCTTTTTTTACGATGCCGACTTCCTAAAACTTTCCAAAATTCCAGGATTTGGCATTTTTTTTTTAAATTTTCGATAAGATCTCGCTATTTCTAATTTTTTCTAGATTTTGGTAATTTGAGTCAAAATTTCAAGAGAAAAATACAACATTTATATTCCAATTTAAAGCCGGGATCTTGAAATTGAGGTCGAAAATTTGAGAGTAAACTTGAAACGGTGACCTTTTAAAAAATGTCTAATTTAAACTTCCAATTTTTATCTGATTTGTTTACGCTATATCTGAATATCAACTTTAGCCTGGCAGCTGCGATTTTTTTCAAATTGTTTTGAACTTGGACAGCTTTAATATCGAAATTTAGTCAAGTCTTGAATTCGTTTTGTAGAATTCCTTCAATATTTAAAAATTCGTTCTTCAGAAAATTAGATTCTTCAAAAAAATAAAAAAATTCTAAAACGAAAAATTGTCGAACCTTAAAAAAAAATGGAAATTTCGAAAAAACTTCAAATTTTTAATGAAGCCATACTTCACTTTCAAAAACTTCAAAATTTGACGATAAAAGGTAAACATTTTCAAAAAAGATTAAAATCCTGAAAAAATTCAAAGCTTCCAAGGGTCGCAATTTTGAAAAAAAAATTGAATTTTTCAAAAGAGTGAACATTTTCGGGAAAAAGTAGAAATTATCAAAAAAAATAAAAAAAAAAGTTTGGGCTAAAGTGAAAATTTTCAAAAAAAAAGGTAAAGGTTCTCAAAAAAAAAATGTTTTAACATAATCATATTATAAAAAAAACCAAAATTTTGAAAAAAAATCGAAATTTTGAAAAATTCTAAAAAGTTACAGCTTCGAGAAAAAGTCGAAATTTTGATGATAAAAGGTCGAAATTTTGCAAAAAAGTCTAAATTCTGAAAAAGCTTTGAACATATTAAAAATGTCGAAATTTTGAGAAAAATATCAAAAAAACAAAAATTAAAGAAGTCTAATATTTGAAATAAAAGTTCAGTTTACTACATAAAAGTCAAAACCTGGAGAAAAAGTCGAAATTTTAAAAAATCGCTGATTTAATAAATCAAAATCCCAAGAAAAGGCCAAGCTGAAAATGTCTTGCGATTAATAAAAAAAGTAAACATTTGAAAAAAGTGGAAATTAAAAAAAAAACATTTGAATTTAAAAGTTTGTAGAATATAAATAAAGACGAAATGCTTTAAAAAAGTCGAAAAATGTTTAAAAGTTTTTAATAGAAAACGAAGGCGGACTTTTTAAAAAGTAATCATTTTTAGAAAGTGAAAATTTTGAGTCAAAATTTTGAAAAAAAAAAAGTCGAATAAAAAAAACAAACACTCGAGAGAGTCGATATTTGCACAAATTAAAACTTTGAAAAAATTTAAATTTGAATTGAAATGTTTTGCAAAAATAGAATTTAAACCAGTTAGATTTGCAAAAAAAAATGAAATTTCGAGTCGGAAATTTCAAAAATACTCAATATTTACAAAAATAAGGTACCAAACATTCAAACTTCGAGATCAATTCAAAATATTCGAAAAAATTTGGAATATTGAATATGAAATTTTAAAAAAAATTTAATTTACAAAACTTACAAAAAAAGCAAAAAATCAAAATATATCCAAATAAGACGGAACTTTGAAAAATTTGGAGAAGTTAGAATTTTTAAAAAATTCCAAATTTTTATGAAAGTCAACCTGTGGAGAAAAAAAATAAAATTTTGGAAATCAAACGAGAAAAGATCGCCTTTGTGAAAAAGTGGGTTTTTATTGTCGAAATTTTCAAAATAAGTCAACATTTTCAATAAAAATTGAATTCTTCAGAAAAGTCGACATGTTCAAAAAAGTGATCAAAGGATCTTTTCTCTTTTGACAGGTAGGCAAAGGCTTGGGTATCAGCTAGTGTTTTTATAAAGTTCGGATTTTTCTTGCCTTTTGAACTGAAAATGTTCCGCAGAATTTAGAGTATCAGCGTGAAATTTTTAAACTCAAAAAATCGAGAAATATTTTCTTCAAATTTTAAACAGTACGAAAGTAGTTATATGCTGTAATATTAAAAAAAAAGAGAGAACATTTACTAAATTATGTTAGAAAATCAATTTTTAATTCAAATAAGAACCTTTAAAAAAATTAAAAATGAGTCAAATCGAAAAATATTTTCTTCAAATTTTAAACAGTACGAAAGTTGTTATATGCTGTAATATTAAAAAAAGAGAGAACATTTACTAAATTATGTTAGAAAATCAATTTTTAATTCAAATAAGAACCGCTATTTTTGTCGGAACAAAAAGTGCAACAGAAACAATATGATTTAATCTGTAATATGGTTTAATCTGTAGCGGGATACCTAAATAAATTGACTAAATAGTCAATTATTAAATAAAGTAATTTCTATCAATTGTTCCCCTTTTATTATATTCGAAATAACAGATTCTTGTAGTAAAAATGGGTTATTTATTTTAATGTAGAATAAGCATTTAGGCTTATCTGTACTAAAAAATAAACCGAGTTAATAGGTTAAACGATATGGAGCAAAGTGAATTACTTTTAGGCACTAGAACGTCGAATCAATAATGGATATGGTCCCTTAGTGGCAATATTAAGAAGACATTTGGGACCCTATGAGCCGTCAGTACCGACAAAATAAAACTGTAATACAATAAAAAAAGGGAACAAGAAGAAGCATCGGCGTGAAAGCTTTATCCGGACATCAGGTGGTGTAGCGACAAGCTGCAAGACATGCGGTAAAAGCATCATTACTAAATAATGAGCCCTAACTCCGTTATTTACATTTCCTTAATGTACTTCTCTTCACATTTTTATCGTTGCGCTCTTCCACGGGTAACTTTATTTAAATAAAATTACGTGTAATTTCAGACAAGAGATGCCTGCCTGGATTTCGAATTCCAAAAGGTGAATACAAAGAGAATATTATATTTCCTTGTAATTTGAACATTTTCTTAACTGCGTTTTCGCCCTGAAAATTTTATTGGCAATAAGAGCCGCTCCAAGAGTCGATATATGGTTTCTCGAATTTTGTTTTTGAAATTTAATACCCAAATAGTTAACGGAAATTAATAAAGGGTTTATATTTGTTTACATTTTGACTCTCTAGGCTTTTTAAAAAAGATCAAATCAGTGATTTTTTGTGACACAAAAAATTGCTTGTGAATGTGAAGAATTTAAAGATGCATAAATTTGAATTAGTGTTTGTAGACATTCAGTATGATTTTGAAAGGCAAACGTCTACTGCAAACAATTGATAATAAATAAGTAGAAAAATCAGTGGTACAGGTGTTGGACTACTATTTAGAGAGGGAAGTTCGATTCCCTCTGGCGGCCCATTTTTAAGATACGCTCCGATTCTCAGCCTTTACGGTGGAATTAGTACTTGGATATTACTCAAGGTAATAACAGACGTCTGAAGGGTAGTGCCGGCTACACGCCACAATGCCTTCCTCGTGTGCCGTTATAGTAATAGCTACAGTCTATACTTGCTACCTCACAGCCCTGCAAAAGGTAGCTATTATTATTATCAGTCACTTAAATGGTTAAATCTGAGCATACTATTCGCTGAGAATTGAATCTGATCCAAAACCCGAATGTTTTGCTCTTTCTGCCAAATACCAACGCCTACTGATAACTCCCGCATCCGAATAGAAAGACAACGCAGCCACTCATTAGTTTTCCCGTACAAATATAACCTGTTGGAAAATCTTCGACAGTATTTGCACAACCGTGAAGTACGAGTTGAATGTCCTTGTTTAAGACATCGTTCCATGAAAGACCGTTGAAGTGTATTAGGGGAAGTAGGTGGTTAGAGCAAACACTAGATGAGCGAAGAGTGGAATAACCTCGGCGAAATTAGCGGAGTTGGAAGAGTAGCGATTACTTAAGTCTGCTTGCCTCATCGCGGTTTGCTGAGATGATGAAATGCGGGCGGGGACCGTAAGGTGACAATAGTTCCATGAGGGACCGCTATGAATTATGCAATAAGTGAGTTTGGCTAATCTGAGGTTTGAGCCTCGGCTCGGGGCTTTACAACTCCCGAAGGCGCGAAACGTGTCGACGTTATTTTATGAATGCGTCCCAGTCACGGCACTCCCTGTTTATAAAAACAATAACACTCGATCTTCCAACCACTGCCGGCTGGTGGCTCTGGCATTCTCAAATTAAAAAGCCCAAGTTGCAACATTTGATAAAAAACAAAGCAATGAGAAGTGTGCATTTACATTAAATTTGAGAAATTCAACTTAAAAAAGGCATCTTTAAAGAGAAGACCTATAGGCTATAGGCAACAATAAAGCTAATCGAAATGAACGCTTATTTTTGTATTTTGCTTAAAACATTTCGAGAACAGTGAATGAAAACTGAATGGCCTCCCCGGTCCTTCTAGTTAATCCGTCTAGATTTTTTTGTGAGGGCACGTAAAAAGTAAAGTTTACTTTGCTCAGAAATTTAAAACTGGAAACTGGAATTTGAGAATCTGAAAATCATTTTAATGACATATCACTCTACCCGCATTTCCATTTAAAACATTTTGGGGATGACAAAAAGTTGTGCATCTTATAAACAAATCCGAAGTGTTTCAGCGTTTTTTCGACAAGATCTTTTACTGACAGTTATACCCCACGGTACGTTTTTGATGGATCACATTATATAGGTAATTCAAAATGAACTCTGCACTATTATTAACTTTATGATTATTAAAGATACAACTTCGATTAAAATACCAAAGTTGTGTATTTTGTTAATTTTTTAACGCGGTGATACAACAGTTGGACACAGCATTTTTGAGTTTCATCACAAAGTTACAATTTCTTAAATGGAACACCCTGTATATTTTATGTTTATATGAAAATTAATGCAATTTAGAATAATAATAGTTATTACTAACGACCGGATTCTATTGCACTAAAAAATCCCCAAAATTGCGCCTAAAATTGCATTAGAAACTGCCAAAAATTGCAGTATAAACATTACAAATTGCACCGTAAAATATTACTACAAATTAATTAACATTAAAAGAAATGTTTATAATAAAACAACATTATATTTTAATCAAACCGATATAAACATACGCAGTGATACAATTTACCACCAAATACAAATACAATTTTCTTTCATTTGGGGCATCGAAATCTTAATTTTTTGGAGGGATGTTGCCTTTTACAAAAGTCTCACATAAAAGCTCGGTAAAATTTGATTTTTAATATCAGACGTTATAGATGTTCTCAATAACATTTGTTTGTTAATAGCCTCTTTTTAATGCTGTTTTGTGTATTTCTGCAAACATTTTGTTTTGTAAATACTGTTACTATTCAGTAAAGTTACCGATTTTGTTATGTGGAGTCTATCCAGTATTTTTTAGTCGCAGGTTGTACCGACAGTTTCTTACAGCAAGTCCTATAAATTACCTTTCCATCACTTATATAAATTTCACTCTCTTTCTTGTACATACTAAGCAAAGAAATAGAGCATTTACCAGTATATGGCGCTGTAATTACTATTAGGTATTAAAGCACGACCTTGAAATTATTTAAAACCCCTCTCATGCATTTTTTTTTTAATTTTCGCTTCTTATCTGCAGGTTTTCTTATTTCTTTAAAATTTCGTGAACATCTATCTAGCAAAATTTTTTGTGAGCAGTTTTAAAAATTTTTGGTGGCTTTAAAATCAAAATATTAAAATATAAATTTAAAGTTTTATTTTAAAAATTTTATTTAAAGTGAAATTACAGATTTCATCTCAAAATCTTTTGAATATAATCTTTGGAATTTTGACTTTTTTCCGAACATTCTAGTCTATCCAGGATATTTCGTTTTGAAGTCGAAATTTAAGAAAAATTAAAGTTATTATTTTAAATTTGAATTCAAACTCTCAAAATTCTAAAGTCGTAAAATTTTAAAAAACGCGAAATTTAAATTTAAATTTTTTAAATTTAAAGAAACAAAATCCTAAGAAATCGAAACTTTAAAGAAAACGTAATTTACAAAAAAAATAAAAATTTGAAGATAAGGCGAACTTTTCAAAAAAATTTTAAACTTCTCAGAGTTTTAAAAAAGTTTTGATAAGAATCGAAAGTATTGAAAAAAGTTAAAATTTTGAAAAAAGTTGAACATGTTGAAGCCATATGTTAAAATAAAGTTAAAATTGTGAAAAATGTTTAAATTTTCATGAAAAGTTAAAATGTCCAAAAAAAGTTAAAATTAAAATTCTGAAAAAAAATGCCAAAATTTTGAAGAAATCGACATTTTTAACATTTTCAAATTAGAAAAATGCTGAAGTTTTCAAAAGTATTCGTAATTTTTTAAAAGAAGTTTAAATTTTGGAAAGTAATCTAAAAATATCAAAAATCGTCAAAATTGTGAAAAATAAATCGAGATTAAAAAAAAAGTATTTATGTATTCGCTCAAATTTTCAATTTCAAGTTCAATTTTTAAAAATGAATTTTTCGATAAAAGAAAATCCAGAATTATCAGAAACGTTAAAACTTTCAAAAATTATCGAAATTTTGAGAAGTTGATTTTTTAAAAAAAAATCAAAATTTCGGACAGTTTAAATTTTAAGAAAGCATTTTTTAAAAAATGCAAATTAAATTTTCAAAAATAACACTATGAAAAATTTTCAAAATGTCGAAAATATGAAATAAAAGTTCCTTCTGTTACGTGCGTTATCGGTTCGAATTGATACACGTGATGGATTATTCCCACTTTATTACTGAACTCAACTTTGATCACCACAATTGACAATTAACTCACTTATTATTGACTTCTACTAACTCAATAATTACACTGATTCAAACTGACTGCCTCGAGGGAAAGCTGACCGCGTTTTTATAGTTTTGGCCCCCGGCTTCCAGAATTTTCGGCAGATAAGGGCTTATCGAATGCCGAAACTTCTGCCGTTTGTTTCGTTATCGCGGCCGCTTTCACCTTATCAGAACCTTCTAGAAACTTTTTTTATTTACTAAATTCTACAATTCTATTCTAAATCCTATTTCATCTATTTACATTGCGTTACACTACATTCTATAAATTTTTTTAAAAATTGCGAAATTTTCAAAAAAATTCGAATAGCCGAAAATATCAAAAAAAGTCGACATTAGAAGAAAATCTTGCAATTAAAAAAATAATCGAAACTTTCAAAAAAGATCGAATTTTTCAAAAAAAATTAAATTTTAAAAAAGTCAAAAAGGTTGAAATGTTGAAAAGTTGTAACATTTCTAAAAGTTGAAATTTTGGAAAAAGCCCACCTTGCAAGAAACTTGACATTTTCAAAAAATGTACTTATTTTCAAAGAGCAGAAATTTTGAAAAATTGAAAAAGTCAAGATTTTGTAAAAGTCCACAAAATCTAAACTTTGAAAAGTAAAAATTTAAAAAAAAATAAATTTTAAAAATAGTCATAAAATCTTGAGAAAACAATTAAAAATTTGAAAAAAGTGGAAATGGGAGATATCGAAATTAAAACATTGCGAAAAGGTAACGTTTTGAGAGTCAAAATTTCCAAGAAAAATGAAATTTTGGAATACTGGAAATTTAAAAAAATCGAAATAAGAACTTTAAAAAAAAGTCGAAATTTGAAAAGACAAAATATTTTTAAAATGGACAAAATAAAAAAAATGGAATAATTGGAAAGGGATTAAAATCTTCGAAGTCCAAATTTTGAGAAAAGGGTACAAAAAAGTCAAAATGTTTAAAGAATGGTAAATTTTGAAAAAGAATCAAAATTTTTCAAAAATATTCGAAAATAAAAAGATTGAAATTTTGAAAAGTCGAAAACTTCAAAAAAATTAATGTTTTTAAGAGTTAAAACTTAAAATAATATTTTTTAAATAGATGAAATTAATGAAGTTAAATTTTAAAAAAATCGCCATTTTCAAAAAACAATTGAAATGTTGGGAATAAGGTTAAATTCAAAATTTTCAATAAAGTCAGAAACTATTTTTGTAAAAGTCAAAATTTTCAAAAAAAATTAATTATTAGTTTTTTTTTTAAATTATCGAATTACTGAACAAACTGGAACATTTAAAAATAGCTGAAATTTTGCCAAAAGGCATAGTATTAAAAACAAAATTTAAAATTTAAAAAAGCAAAATCCGAAAAAAGTTAAATTTGCAATAAAAAGTGGAAATGAAAAAATCTAAATTTTCAGAGAAGTGGCAAATTAAAAAAAATATTTTTTTTTAAAAGTGGAACTTTTTTAAATTTTTTAAATTAAAATATTCAAAAAATGTAAAATTCTTTACAAAGTTACGATTTTTAAAATTAAAACTTGAGAACAAATAATGCCTGAATTTTTTTTTTATTGTGAAATAAAAGAATCTCATTACAATGTCTATTTAGAATAATTTTTTAAAGTAAAATCCTCTCGCAAACTGTTATGTCTCAAGAATAAACGCACAAATTTTACTTCACCTCGTCACTAGCGTCTCTTAGCGAATCTTTATTATACTGAGTTACTATACTATACTGAGCTCTATTCATTTTGGTAGAAAATGTTGAAAAGATTTAGGCATCTTACAATCAAATAGGGGTCCTAACGCCATCTTATGGCAAGTTCTTATCAAGCTCTTAAGCTAGGGTTTCCTACAGAACGGTAACGTAAAAGAGCGACCGTAATGTTACGTCGAGTGACGTCACCAAAAACCGTGCACGTGCTTCTAATAGGCAGTGTTTTCCTGCAGAACGTTAGGGGCCACCGCTGCGAAAAAGTACGTAGACCCCACTTTCGAAGCGACCGCTGGGTACGGTGAGGATACTGCAAGCACGATTTAATACGTTACGTTGCCATTTTACGTTGGAATGTAGCTACTATGATTTATTTAACTTTTTTATTATTATGTGCATATGCAGGATGTTTTATATAATATTATATCTCCCTTTTATATTATTCAATTTTTATTAAATAAAAAGTTTGAAAATACCAAATGACATAGAATTTGTTCTTCAATATGATGAAAAATTTCCATACTTTTCGAAACAATTTTAAAATTTTACAGACATAATCTTTGAACTAGAAGACTAAGAACGTATTTAATTAGGTATATGTCAGTTTATAAATTGACATCTTTAGAGTTTTTATTCGTGTTTATTGCAACATTACATTCTGAAGGATTTTTTGTTGAAAATTTTGTCAATACCTCAGTTTTCTCTAGGAATTTCAATGTAATGTAAATAATATTTAGAAATAATTACCATATCAATAGTCCCTTTACCTGCGGGGATTTTGATGGCAATAAACATGCAATTAGAATATACAGGGGTTTTCGAAAAAATGCCATAACTGAAGGGGCATAATTTTTGAACCATTTTAAGAAAAACAATTTTATATCTGCATACGTCCGCTTTATTTTTAAGATACAAGGTGCTAAAAATGAAGAAAAAATTCGGTTTTTCCTTCAATACCGTTTGAAATATTTTTTTGAATTTTGGTAGATAATAACTGGGCATAAAAATGCATTTTCTGCAAGTAAAATATTTGTTCTACTTCTATCAGTGGTGTCAGCAATAACATTTCCCTGAGTAATCCTAACGAAAAAAATGGCAGGTCACTGCGTTTCTTAAATACAAGAACCAATTCCATAAACAACCTTAACTTTTTGGTAAAAATCCTCCCTTGAATTTTTTAGGTGGCGAATGCTTTTGCATTAAAAAAAATCATTTACCTTTAAAAAACCATTATGTTGACTTATTTTATGATAGGGGTTTATTAATTATTAAAAATACTTATTTAAAAAAAAACATGTATATCTAAGTTATCTTACATAAATTTTCCCTAAAAATCCACAATGACCAAAGTTCTCTTAAAATGACATATTACTTTGTAGAAAAGGATATCAAGGGCCCATTGAAATGCAAAGAAATTCATTTTATTTTTTTTTATCAAAAACCATCCATCGGACAAAAAAAGTTAAGATGAAATTTGTTATTAACGAATAAAAAGTATTAGTGAAAACCTTATCTATTTTGAAAAAAAAATCAGTAGCGTGATTTTTTTTCTTTTTATTTTGATTAAAAATGTTCAAGGACCTGTTAATCGAAAACGTCGTTTTAGGAAAAAAATCTGGAGGGAATTTTTACCAAGAAATAAAGGATGTTTGTGAAATTTGTACCTCTTTTGGGAAATTTTGCATTATAGTGAAAAGATATCGATATGGTATCTTTAGCTTTTATTCATGTTCATTGCAAAATTACATTCTGAACAATTTTTATTTGAAACTTTTTTCAATACACCAGATTCGTCAATGTAAACAATATTATGAAATAATTATGGTCTTGGCCTGCGGGGATTCTGATGGTTATAAACAGGCAATTAGAGTATAAGAACAAATCTATTGTGAACGATTAGAGGTTATCAATTTTAGAGAGAAATTTTGTCTTGCAAAACAACATACTTTATACGTTCATGAGACAGTTTTTTAGTTTTCAGCTACGTTGCCAATTAAAAAAAACTTCATGACCAAAAATGATTTTTGCTGATCAAAAAACCTAATATAACCAAAAAAAAAAACACCCTAAAATACAACCTTGTCTACTAAATAAAGAAAAATACGTTCTCTAAAAATAATTTTTGTCAACTAAAAGTGAAGTGACACGTGTCTCAAAATTTCTTTGTCGACTAAAAGGAAAACAACAAATAAATATAGTTTGTGACTACTAAAAAAAATGATAGAAAATTAGAACAATACAGCTCAAATCGTGACAATTTTACAGCCCTAGTCTCGGCCGACGTACTCTACTGCAATGCTTTTCTTACTTTACATCAATGTTCACCGTCAAGGCGACCGTTCTGTCCTCGACGGCTGCATGGCATAAAACGGGGGTCGAACAACGGCCGTTCTTTTACGTTACCGTTTTGCAGAAAACCCTAGCCTTAGTAATATTCCCCCCAAAAAGGTAGTTGAAGTAGAAAGAAGTTACATCAAAAACGGGGATTGTGGCAGTAATCAGGGAATTACCAATACTCTAATTACTAATTATTGCTGTTGCCGCAGAACAATTACTACTAATAGGTGGGAAATTTTACAAAATGGACAAATAATTGCATTCTTGACTAAAATTGCACAAAAATTACAATAACATTAAAAATTGCAATTGTCAATAACATCCGGTCTCTAGTTATTACAAATGTTTTGCTAAGATGAATAACGACGGAGCTATGAGGACGAAACGTGCGTCATAGAACATCTAAAGTTAATGGTAAATTAGCTTAGGCTGCGGAAACAAATGTCAACCGTTTAATAGACTCTGATATACGCTATATAAACTTTATACTTGCCTAGCAAGACAGACTAACAAAGATATTACGTCTCTCCCGGTCCAGAACTTCGCTGATGTATCTACTTCAGTTTATATTGAGCATATATCAGAGTTGACATTTGTTTCCACAGGTCTACTAAGCTTTTTCCCACAAATTTTCGATGTCGTATGATATACTTTTACGTCCTATAGCTCCGTTATTTTATTCGTCTTAGCAAAAATACTGTAACAAATGTTTTTATTCTAAATTCTATTATCTTTCATAAAAACTGGATATCCCATTCAAAAAACTGTAACTTTGTGATAAAACTCAAAAATTCAATTCAATCAACCTATTGGTCTTGTGCATTAGAATCCTTGTCTTCTGCGGACTTTTCTAGAGAGCAACCGCTTTGCTAGGTGGTAGTGTTTCAATTGTTGGTAGTTCAGCTACCTATGATTCACTATATACGCCTAGAGAGCCGCATGAATTTGCAGTCTGGATTGTATTCTACTTGCATACGACATTGTTGACGATGGCCATAGTTTCTCTATGGACCAAGAGGTGGCGGTAGTACTGAGAGCCACACGCTTGACGTCCATTGATTCTTTAGTACTTTCGGAACATTTGTTAGCATTCGAATTGGATATACCAAACTGACGAGATCTAATAAGATCGAAACTGGTCTTTGGTTTCCAAACTTCAAATCTAATAAATGTTTAAACCTATTGACCTTGGGCAATAGAATATCGGGTATTACTTTATCTTTTAATGTTAATATTTGGTTGGCGCCATATAATCGGAAAGTATATTCATGATCTTGTATTAAGAGCCTAATAATTCGCTCTTCTACTTTCCTATCTTGTATCCTATCAAATTTCATGCATTTTATATGGTTTTTAAATAGAAGCTATAAAGCCAAGCTTTTTACGGGTTTGTGCGTTTTTATTATTAAGGATATATTAAAATAAAAGTACAATTTACGACCCATAATTTGAAAACTTTCCTCTTATATTGTTTTACCATGGGATATTTGAAAGCATTTTATCATAAATTTAAAATATTAATATATTGTTTTACGACTATCTAAATTTATCAGTCAAACCCAGAGGCTTCAAAAGAGGCAAAGTAATAATTAACAGAAACTCTTAATTATACTAAAATTTTATTTAGTCAGAAGATGGATATTCCGCTTTTGACGTTGTTATTAAAACCAAATATTTAACCTCAGCCTGCGGCAAAATAAATATGTAAGTCTGCTGCGCCGCCCGCGGTAAATATTGAATGAATTTCCCTATAACGGAGTTTAATGATGACATATGAAGCAGTCTATTGTGGCCAGACGACGTAAGACGTTATAAATGGCAAAACGGCAGAGAGAAATTGATGCCTTCAAATATCGCCTTTGACCTCAAAAGCTGTCATCCAGCTTGCCCACAATCCACCACGGTTATGTTTATATAGAGGTCTTCATTCTTGCTGGGCTATCAGCGACAGTTGAACACACAAGTTCGCAATGAAAAATTAAGCTCATTTTTAAATTCTATAAAGCAGCGAATAGAGGTCCATATATTCGTTGGGCTATCATGCCGCAACATAAATATAATCGAGGGTAAGGCGTTAATAGTATAGGCCGGCAACACTTTACACCAGAAACTAGAGTCCATATTTTTAGGAGGGTTGGCTGCGAATCAAAGCTTCGGCTCCATCACATCTAGAACTGATAAGATCCTCTTTTTTCCGTATTTTCGTTTGTTATATTGGATTTTAAGAAACTAATGGTCAAAAATGATAGATGGTCAAAATAATTTTAGTACTTCATAGATACAGTGCTAGTCTGTAACTTGGAATAAATTCAGTAAATCAATGACAGTTTTTTTTTCGGAAATATGCTCGGACACGTCGATTAGTATTTTAATTTGCGCTCTTTTTGACGCAGGAAAATTTTAAACAGAATGTCCCAAATTTAAGATATGACGTCATCGACAATTTTTTTAAAGGGCAACACTTTTTTTTCTTGACTATTCTTAAAGGATGTATCAAGTTAAACATGCGTACCAAATTTCAATTTTTTATTACTTGTCATTTAAAAGATATTTAACAAATATTAACGAATTTGAGAAATCAAGGAATCTGATTCAACTCAATAATCCTTCTTTAAGAAATGTTCAAAATGTTGTCCATTTACTAACTGACAATACCCCAAACGGAACGGAAACTCGTTGTGAACATTTCTAATTACGTCGGCGGAAATTAGTCTACACTCTTGTCTTATTCGTCCTTTCAAATCCTCAATATTTGCACGTTTGGTCTTAAAAAAATTTGCTCTTCAAATACCCCATAAGAAATAGTCCATAGGTGTTAAGTCCGGAGACCTGGATGGCCATTCAAAAGGTTGTCTTTTAACAATCCATCTGCCTGGAAATACATCATCCAGATACTCACAACAGGGTCCTGCAAAATGAGGAGGGGCGCCGTCTTGGTGAAACCAGATGATTCTATTCGGAACATCAGCTTCGATCGGATCAGGAAACAAAATCGTTAAATCAGGAATTAGCTCTTCCTGCAAAAATTCTAAATATCCTGCCCCATTGAGATTTCCTTGGAAGAAAATTGGTCGTATAACTCGATCACCAACAATCCCTGACCAAACACTAATTTTCTCTTGATGTTAAGTGTGGTCTTCCCTCATCCAGTGTGGGGTGTTGTCTGCCCAGTAATGACAATTTTGACGATTTAACTCACCATTTAACATAAACGTTAATTCATCTGAAAACAGGACATTTTCTATGCTTAGAACATTTCTGTCCAGTAGATCCATCATTTGTTCGCAAAATTGGAGTCTTTTATCCGGATCATCTTCTAAGAGTCCATGAAGGATTATCATTTTATAAGATTGAAATTTTTGCATTTTCAGAATTCTTGCAACTGAAGACTCGCTAATTTCGAGTTCCCTACCTATCTGACTAGTGGGGACATTAGGATTTTCTTGAACAGAGAGAAGTACATTAATTTTGACATATATATTGAGCCTGGACGGGATTTACTTGTTTTTCTTAAATGCCCATTATCCCGAAACTGTTTTTCAATCTTGCTTACAGTACTTTGCGATATGAGTGGTAAATCAAAATACTTCCCTCTGAATAAAGGAATAACTTCATTTTGTGTTCTTATTCTATTTCCATAGCCAATCATTATTAAAATTTCAATCTTGTGGGTTTCAAATAAGTACGGGGCATTTTGGTAAATTTTATAATAAATAGTGTTTCTCACTAAACGACAAACTCTTCGATCAATGCGATACTACTCTTCTTATTTGTTTTTATTAACCTCTTTGTAAGATTGTGATAAGACGTCAACCCAGTTTGACAAAAAATGTCAAATGAATACCTTCTGAATTTGTAATTATATTTTAAATGGTAAGGAATAGAAAATTGAAATTCGGTACGCATGTGTAACTTGATATACCCTTTAAGAACAGTCAAGAAAAAAAATGGGGTTTCCATTAAATAAAATTGTCAATGACGTCATTCCTTACATTTGCGACATGCTGTATAAAATTTTCCTACCTCAAAAAGAGCGCAAATTAAATTATTAATCGACGTGTCCAAACATATTTCCGAAAAAACTGTCTTTGATTTACTGAATTTGTTCTAAGTTACAGACTATCACTGTATGGTAGTTACTTGTACCTTGCACAAGTGACTCCTACATATAAATGCCATCTACCGGACGGACTGTGCGAAGACAAGCTCTCACAAAGTCAAAAGTGCAAATATTGCTTAGGTCATGATTTACTTGTTCTAAAATAGTAATCCAAGGAATAATCCCTCTCAATACCCGAACAAAAGAGTATCCTATATAGGAGTAGTTTCTATCTCTAATAAAAACTTTTTTTATAATAGTGTAATTTTGCTGAAAGCTGGAAGTATATCAAATAATTCATATTGCAGGTAGGAGGTACGCATTTCGAGTCAACGGGGTTCACCTGTTTTCATTTAACAGAACCCCCGCTGGCGGCGAGTTGTAAAGATTTTAATAAAGCTGCATTAGCTCTACCCGTTTTTTTCAAAATGGATGTGTATTACCAACTTAATTAAACGAGAATGAAGCACAAATAATGCAAATATTTTTAATGAACTCCTCGATATTTTTGTTGGATTTATTAGGTTTGAATTTGCCAATTAATTGGAGTGAAGTTGAAAATGGCACGACTGGCATTCCTTCTTTTGTCTTCAAGTTTAAGAGATGAGAATAATGCCAAATATAGCAGATTGTCTCTAATAAAGCTGAATTTTTATTCTCGATTCTAGGCAAAAGAAAACATTCCAGTAATTGCTGTGACTTAGGCTGTCCCTTCTTTTTATGTCCGCCTAATACACGAGAGACAGTTCGATAACGAGGCATAGTTGACACTAACGAGTCGAGAAAGCCATTATTTGAAAAGTGAAGATTATTGCACTTATCGAAAGAAAAATCTTTGGTAACTCCCTTTGAAATATACTTTTAGTCAGTTTTGTAATTAGATTTTACTCCAACAAAGTGGATCAGTTTATCTGATGCAATTTTACAGGAAGAAAAATAAACTTTTAAACGAACTTACTTGTAGAAGGGAAAACAATAATTTTATTTGTTTATGACACCTAAGCTGTTATACCGAGGTAGCCAGGCGAAATATGTATATCTTAGTTAAAACAAAATGTGTTGAAATTATAGATCTAATACACAAAGTACCTATGGTTGAAATAAAAAGCTAATTCAGTTTAATCTGGAAATTTGATGTTTTTTGAGTATAAAATGCATCATTTAAACTGGATGAAAGTAAAGTAGAAAATTGAGATAACTCAAAAAACCTAAAATTATAAGAATTAAAAAGTACGTTGTTTTTTTCGAAGTTCCAAGGTTAAAAATTTTGCGCGGGCCGCATGTGAGGAGACTAGATTAGATGAGTAACACTTATTAATAACTTTTTATTAGCAAAACAAAAAATAACAAAAGTACTATAAAAAATTGACTAATTAAAATATATAATAGAAATAAAAGGACGAAATAATATTTTACACAAACTCTACTGAGAATTTTGGAGTTGCTTTTTTGCCAAATTTGCCACAGAAGCTTGCGCAGAAATTTCCACTTATTTAGCCTGGAACTGTGGTCGCTTTTAAATATTTCTATTACGCAAACACGCAAACATAAGTGCTTCCAAAATCATAGACGTAACTAGAATAGGTCAGGGTGGGGGCAAACGGCCTACCCTGCCCTATTCTGGTTCATGCAGTAAACTCAAAATTTATGTGTATTCAATTAATCACAATTCATCCTTTCCTTGAAACTTTATGTCGAAATTTTTATCTTTTTCTCAATTTTTTTACAAAAGTTGCCTTTTTGTATTGAAATTTCGCATTTGTTCATAAAATTCAACTTCTTTTATCAAACGTGACTGTCAAAATTTCGAATTTAAAAGTTTGTTGTTTTTTTTCCGAATTTCGCCATTTCTCGAAATTTGACTTTTCTGAAAATTTCGAATTTTTAATTCTGAAAATTTCAGCTTGTTTATTAAAATTTGCCTTTTCCTCAAAATCTGGTTGATTTTCTGATAAAAAGTATATTTTTTGGAATTTTTGTGAAAGGGCAAAAATTAAAGAAAATTTTTTTGTAAATTTCAAATCTTTTTTAATTCAAATTTCTGGAAGTTTTAACTTGTTTGTCAAAATTTCGATGTATATCACAATATTTGACGTTTTCTGATGCCCGTTGAGGTAAGGCAGGGCGCCTGTCTTCCTCTGACTTGGGGAGTCAAGAGAAAATAAGTACTCGATTTTTTTTCTTAAAATTTGCTTTTTTTACATTTCGATAAAATCTGATTCCTTCTGGGAAATTTCAGAATTTCACTAAGATTAAACGTTTTTTCTCAAAATTTAGATTGCAACAGTTCTTTCGTAATATGGTGTTTTTCTCGGGGTTTTGACTTTTTTTTAAATTTGACTGCAATATTTTTGGCCCATTTTAAAGTTTTTTCAAAATTTCGCTATTTTTCAAAAATCTGATATTCTTTTGAACATTTAGCTGAAAGTATCGATCTTTTAGGTTCTGATTTTTTTTTTAGAAATTTTGACTGTTTTCCTACAGCTTTCCTTTTTCAGAAAATCTTGATTTTTGTCTCAATATCCGATATTTAATATTTCTTGTTTTTTTTTCCTAATAATTTCGTCTTTTTTTCAAAATTTCCCTCTTAAAATTGGACTTTCTTTTCGAAATTTAAAATATTTTCTAGAAAAATCGAAATTTTTCTGGAAATTGTAACGTAAGTTTCAAACACCAAGATTTTTTTTCGAAGTCTTTGTTTTTTCTAAATTTCTTTTTAATTTGATTCCCGGTAATTTTAACTTGTCCGAAATTCATCTTATTTTCCAAATTTCGACTTTTATCCCAAAATTCGATATTATGTTTCCGGATATTTCCATTCAAAATTGAATTTTTTTTTAAGATTTGAACTTTTTCACAAAATTCGTTTATTATTAAAAATTGGATCGAAATTTTAATAGAAATCTAAAAATTTGAGAACAATATTTTTAGGAAATTTTGAGAAAAAGGTTTCTTGAAAACTTCCAAGAATATGGCAAAATTGAAATAAAATAAAAATTCTGAGAGAATATTTTTAAAGGTTGCAATTTTTTTACTTAAATTCGACTTGTTCAGGAAATTACCACCTTTTTAAGAAAAATTGACTTTTGGAAATTTCGTCTTTTTGCATTTCCACTTCTTCGAAATTTTGACATTTCTTAAAATTCTTCGAAAGCTTTTTTCTTAAGATTGGACTTTTTTTCGAAATTTCGACTTTAATCTGAAAATGCGATCTCCCCAGTTCTGTAGTTTTTAGTGAAAATACACATTACTCGACCAGAAGATTTTCTTTTTTGTCTATGAATTTTTCAGAATGATTGTTGCTCTTTTCTTAAAGAAAATCCTGCCTACGCTCATGTCAAAAGTATTTCATGATTTGCATTGCATACCTGACTAATCCATGTATGTAGGTTATTTGACTAGAATTTTTTAATGTAGTTATGGTGAAATTTGATCCTTAAATTGGTGTTGTTTTGTAAATCTATTAATTCCATTTGCGCTCATGTGGAACTGCTTCTGTGTCCTATATTAAATAACTAAGAAAAAATGAATTTCCTGGTCATATTTATTTTTATCTGAAGGAGTTTGTTTCTTTAAAATAGTAAGTTTTTTTTTTCGTCAAATTGTTTGACATTTTCTTTTCCAAAATTTTTATGTAAAGCGGTAGTGCTTAGGCGGGCCGCAAAAAATGTTAGGCGGCCGCGTCTTGCTCATCCCTACTGTAATTCTTTTCTCAAATGTTCGACTTTATACACAATTTCGACAATCGATAACAATGTAACATTATTTTTTGGTAATCTACTGTTTATTAAAGTTTATGACATGGAAAGCAGACCACCCTGTATAACATCATTTAAAATGTTGAACGAATCATAGGTTAGCATATTTTGTCATTCCTGAAATTCACGAGTTCTCGGACTACCCCTAATTAACTGAATTTGCTGACCCAGTAAGGTATACTATGTTAACTTAGGACGTTAAAGATATTTATTTGAAATTGATATTTTGGGAAGTATTTTATACGACCACCGGCAGAATAAATTCTATATTTTTTATGCCCCTTTTAGTTTTCATTGGTTTTCTTACTCAGGTAGGAATTTATATCAAAGTGATGAAGTAACGGCAAATAGCACCCCTCTGAATAAATAAGCAATAAAAGCCATGTATCCGAAATCCATAGGGACGTAATTCTAAGATTTGTGGCCAATTGATTTGATCTGTTAGTATTTTATGCCGATGTAGCCCTGTAAATTATTACCTGAAATTAGCATAAACCACACACTTACCCAAATTGCCCTCTATCGCCATTATTAGATATAACCCAAAGGGTTGCACTTACAAACATATTTCAATACAAATTAGTCCAAGATAAAGGGGCGAATTTACGGGGATAGCGTTAACGGTCGCCAATGGAGACGTCTTTTAATACAAATTTATTGCCCCGAGACGCATAACTTCATCTTTAGCAAATCCTTGCTAGGGTAATTATTTACCAGCTTCTAACTTGGTAAATTTATAAATCCGCCATTTTTTTAATTTTCGAATTTTAAAATATCGATTTCTTCAAACTTTTGACATTTTTTTTGGAATTTTGATTTTAGTTTTTTTGGATATTTTAAATTTTCTTGTAAATTTCTACATTTTTCAAAATTTTGACTCCAACATTTTCAACTTTTTTTTAATACTTTCGATTCTTATCAACATTTTTACTTTTTAAAAAACTCCGACAAGTTTGAAATTTTTTTGAAAATTTCGTGTTATCTCCAAATTTTCATTTTTTTCATAAATTAAGTTTTCTTTAAAATTTCAACACATTTCAAAATTTCGATTTTTTAGGATTTCGTTTCTATTTTATTTTGAAAACTTTGACTTTTTTAAATTACGCTTATTTTTTAAATTTTTATCTTTTCTAGAATATTTTTTGTAAATTTTGTTTTTTCAAAATTTGACGTTTTTAGAATTTTCAGGGTATGATTTTTTTATTCAAATTTAAATCAATAACTTTTACTTTTTTTAAATGTCGACTTCAAAACGAAATATCCTGGATAGGCGAAATGTTCGGACAAAAGTCAAAATTCCATGTTCAAAAGATTTCGAGGTGAAATTTGTAGTTTCACTTTAAATAAAACTTTGAATTTATGTTTTAATATTTTGATTTTAAAGTCAAAAATGTTTGAAACTGCTCACAAAAAAATTTGCTAAAGAGATGTTGGCAACATTTTAAAGAAATAAGAAAACATGCAGATAAGAAGCGAACATTGAAAAAAATTGCATGAGTGGGGTTTTAAACAATTTCAAGGTCGTGCTTTAATATCTAATTTAATGTTAATTAATTTATACTAATATTTTACGGTGCAATTTTTGTAATGTTCATACTGCAATTTTGGGCATTTTCAAATGCAATTTGTGACGCAATTTTGGGGATTCTTTAGTGCAATAACATCCGTCTTTACTTATGGTACTGTCAACATTATATTTGGCAATTTACTGTTTCTGAAAAATGTTCACTGTAGTTATTCTGTGATATGAATGATAATCAATTTACGGCAGCAATATTCACATGATCCGATCGTGAATAAATTACTTCCGGTTCTGTTTTTTACCGAGGCGCACAAATACGTGGATAAGCAGAACTCATCCCATCGAAAATATTAAATGGAAAAATGCTGCATTATACAGGACGTCCCCAAATTTCAGCAACAACGCTTGACAGTAGATTCGATACATAAATACGATCTAGGAAAAAAAAGTTTAATAACAAGTTTTTAGTTTCTTAGTTAAAGTTGTCAAATTAGTCCAAAAAAAAAAGTTTAATTATAACTCGACAACCTCTTTAGCGAACGTGTCAAAATTTAGACTGTTAAGGCTTTTTATTTCCCAGGATTGTCGGACACCCTATATATTCTATGCACCGACCAATTTCGCAATTGTTAAATATAGTTTACACATTTTTTCACGTTGTGGCGCCTTTGGAAATTACTAAAATCTTTTAATACAGCCATAAAAGCTTATTTCATAATTACTCCCAGATATACAGGAACGAAAGGAGCAAAGAAATGCTTTTGGTATCAGGGATATTGGTAATTAACTGGGAGGGTTTCTACATCGTCAAGGATAAATCGCTGGTATTACCATTTATTCTTTTAAATAATTAAATTCGGCAAAAAGGCGAATATAAATGTGTAGGATATTGCGCCTCTGTTGGTACAGAGGCTTCATTCTAGCCTCAATTAAGACATATCATTTATATAACTCCAAGGGGAAAGCGAATTTCGACTTTTTTGCCATGAGACCGTTCGCTCTGTTTACATCTGCGCTTGTAACAAATGTTTGAAATTACTTGACGTGGCGCTAGGTCAGATCGTTGATTGTTGATGTAATTTTGTTTTTGTTTCCAGATTTAATCCCATCATATCGTGACTTTAATAAAGTCGCTTATTTTCTGCAATACAATCCAACTATGAAAGTTACATAATTTGATAATATACAACATATAATTTAAAATTTATGAGCAAAATTCTGAAACAGGTGAATTTTTAATTCTAAAATGACTCTTCTTGAGCATAATTTTATTTCTCCCCCTTCACCGTTTTGAGTGACAGCTACCGCTTTAAAATTTTTAAATTGAACAAGGGTGTACATGACTACTGATTGGAAAGGGTTTTTAATTCTCTATCCAGCCATATAAGAATTTTTAAATTTTATTAACATTCGTCAATGAAATGAAATTTGAAAATTTTAAAAATTATTTGAAATGCTTACAATCAAATGTATCATAAACTATCTGTCAAATCTAATTTCTCTAATTGGTTTTCTCACAGTTGTTTAATTTAAATGTATCCTCATAAGTTGCAAAGAAAGAAAAAATATAGTTTTTCCGTATTTGTAAAAAAAAATTATTTTTATTTTCTTTCTTCTTCTTGGGTATTTTGCTCCACATTTTACGCACATTTTAAAAATTATCCAATTTAATTTCCTTGAGGAATATTATTAAAATTTAAAAAACATTGTAACAAAATGTAGTTATGAAATTTGTATTAGTGATGTGTAAGGAACTCTCTAGAAACATTTGATAATCGGAAGCAGCTGCGATAATGAATCATACAGCAGATAACTGCTCCAGACGTCTCCGCAAGCGGTAATCTTATCTGCACGGATTCGGTTCTAGAAAACCGAAAGGGTATAAATACGTCAGTCAGGGGTCAGTTGGTTAGTTAGTTAGTCAGATGGTCTGATAGTTAAGTGAATTATAATTGTATTGTTCCGAAATAACTTTGAAATAAAGTGTTTACAATTCACGAAGATTTAAATTTCGAACCGATAACGCACAACAGTGTTATATGGTTCGGTAGAGAATCAAATACCGGTTCAAATGACCTATCATATGCACCCTCGTTCACTTTAAAAATTATAAAGGGGCAACTGTCATTCCAAGGGTTTTGAAGAAACTATGCTTAACAAGTGTCATTTTAAAATTAAAAATCGTCTTGTTTCAGGATTTTCCTCATAAATTTTAAATTACGCAGATAATGAATTTATGTGTTACCTTTGAAGCTCACTGTACATTAACAGACTATTCTTATTTAATTTTCTTCCTTCTTAATGGACAACCCTTGATTCGTTGAAAATAAAGGGGAAAATGTATAATATAACATATTAATATTCAAGATCCCCTTGGGTTGTTAAAGAATCGGAATACGAGGAAAACAACGACTTTTGGAAAAAGCAAATATTATAAAATAATCAATAAACCTGAAGTCATAGGAAAAGAAGAACTGGTAACATTTAGAATTGTCAACTTCAACATAAAAAAATAACACTTCTCCTTAAAAACGTACCAAGTAAATCCTTCAAAATAAATTATAAAATCAAGAAATTTATAAACAAACAAGGCGCAATGAATTAATGATAAGGAGACCAAAATATTTTGCAAGAACTACATATGTAGACAAATTTAAACACAATCTTGTGTTTTATTTGTTGTAAATATACAACTCAGAGAATGATTCATAACTTGCAAAATTAATATACATTTTCGTTAGAGGCCGAATTTGGATAGTATACATTCTGTGCAAGTTATGGGGAATGGACCATATTCACAGCTGGGCAAATTTATAAAGGTCGTTTTAACGAATACAAAAAAACAAAAAAAATGACTTTTTTTTGAAAATTTCGACTTGTTTTTCAGAATTTAGATTTTGAAACTAAGTTTTTTGAAAAGTCTGAGTTCAAAATTTCTACACTTTTATCCTTATTTTTAATTTCGTCTTTTGTCCAATTTTTTTTAAAATGTCGATCCCTTTTGAATATTTCGACTATCTTTAAAAATGTATCCTTTTTTGAAAATACCGACTTATGTTAAAAATTCCGATTTATATTTCAAAATATTGTCCTTTTGAAAGTTCCTACTGTTTTTAGAGAAGTCGATATCGACTTCTTTTTTGAAATTTTCGATATTTCAAATTTCTCAGAATTTTCACTTATGTTTGAAAACCTCCACTGCCAAAACTTTGACTAATCTCGAAATTTTAACTTAATTTTGAAAATGTCGACTTTTTTTTGCTTGTTTCGAGAGTTCAACTTTTTTAAAAACTTGACTTCTCTTCAAAATTTATATTCATTTTTGAATTTATTGACTTTATCTTGAATATCTGAATTTTGTGAAAAATTTCGACTTTTTAAAATTGTTGACTTATTTTATAAAATTTCACCTTTTGTTTAATTTCCCTTCTTATCAAAAATTTATAGCTTATTTAAAATTAAGTTTGACTTTTTTAAAAGAATTACATATTTTTAAAAATTTGAATATTTTGAAGGAATTTAAGTTTTTCTCAAGATTGATGTACTTTCTGAAAATTACATTTTTAAAAAATCTAACTTGATTTTTATTCAAAATTTTCGACATATCTTGAAAATTTCGAATTTCCATTTTTTTGAACGTGCACATTTTCCAAAATTTGACTTATTTTAAAAGTTTCAACTCTTTCGCAATTTCGCCTCTTTTCCGAAATGTCTACTTTTTCCAAAATTTCAACTTTTTCTGGAAATTTAAACTTTTGTTTAATTTATACTAAATTTTGACACATAATTTCGAACTTTACTCAAAATTTCGACTCTTTTAAAATTATCTTTTCTTTTTTGGTGATTCTATTACTGTGAAGTTTTATTTTTAATCTTCGATTCCATTCCAAATTTTGCACTTTCTTCTGAAAATCTCGACCTTTGTTCAAAATTCTGTCTATTTCTCAAAGTTCTACCTATCCAATTTTTGATTATTTCAGAAATTTTCGCTTTTATGTAAATTTGACTCCTTTTGTAAAAATTCTATCAAAAATTTTGACTTTTCTATTTTTTTAGAATTTACACCGTTTTCTGAAAATTTCGACCTTTCATCATCAAAATTTCGAGTTTTCCTCGAATATTTGATTTCCCAAGAATTCCAAAAAATTTTCAAAATTCCGACTTTTTTTTAAAATTTAGACTTTTTTCCCAAAACTAAGTTTTTTCGACATGTGAATTGAAATTTTTATGAATTTGAATTTTTGAAAACGTTGCATTGCGCTAAAAAGTTTAAACTGTGAATTTAAAGCTGGCCTTGTAAAAAGGAGCATTTTTCAAGTTTAAGGTGAAAAGTTTCGAAAAAAAGTCGGAATTTAAAAGAATGTTCGAGTTTAAAATTGAAACATGGAATTTGATGGAAAAAAAAAGGCTAAAAAAAAGTCCGATTTTCAACTTTAAATTCCAAGAAAACAATAAGCTTCAACATTTTTGGAATTCAGAAGGTTGCAAATGGGCCCTCATGAAGGCGCGGGCCCCTGGCACTTGCCTCCTTTGCCTCTCTCTTTCGAGAGGACCTGATATTGGTAGAAGAATAATTGTTGCTCTCAGACTTTACCATTTATCATTACGTGATTTTCAATACCGTAACTATCAACTAACAATAATATAATAGTCGGTAAGAAATTATAAAAACACAGCGAATAAAAATTCAATGTCTTATGTTTTCTTTTACTAGAAGTATCAAACTCAATAATTAGAAACGGAAAACCTGCATAATAATTAAGTTATGTGCACAGTCAACACCATTTATTTGAACATTAAGCTTTTGTTTATTAGTTTTGACCTGTCAAGTATTTTCGCAGGCCTTATTAAATTTAGCGCTGTATTTCTGGACGTTTCCGAGTAGTGAAGTGCTGGTACCAGACTTCAATTAGCACAAAATCATGACTATCCTTGTATCATGATGCAAAATGGTACGGTGGTTGTAGTACAGCTGATTCTAAAAATGTATTCCTGTTTTAGGTGTCCAAAGCAAGAATGGCAGGAATAACATTCGTCATTGTAATGAAATTACCAAAAAAAATTGAATTACCTTTTGAAATTTCAATTACTTTTAGGAATTTAATTTCTCCATTACAACGTAATTTAAAAGAAGTAATGAGCACTTGTAATTAATTCCTTTAAATGAGGAATGTTCCATTACTTTTCAACATATGACAGAAATTACACGTTACATTACATTTTTTATCAAGTTAATGCAATTTCAATTTCTTCTTTAAATAATTAAATTAGTAGTGCATTACATTTTGTAATGATTACTGCCCAGCTCTGCCCATATTCCATACGAGCGAAAAGTTTATATGGTGAACTGCAGGCGAGGATTACGGTTTTTCGAGTGTAGAATATGCCATTCCAAACGTGTTGTAGACCACTAAAGGTTCATAAAAACCTTCGAAATTGATCAACATTTTGAAACGCAAACCTTTAGATACATATCTTAATTGTTACATGTAACCATAGCAACACAAACTACTTGATATCCTGCTCTACCTAAACAGCTTCTGATTCGTCGAGAGCCGTGCAGAATAATTCTGTGTGTGCTGGAATTAAGTTTGCTCCATCACAATTTTTAGTCATGGAATGTGCAATTTCTATAAGAGTGTTAGAGAAAAATCCTTTCTTAATGCTCGCCAACGTTATATTGGGAACTCCTCTGCACAATTTTATGCTTCTAGAATCTAGACTATATAGAGCAACCAATTTATGCTATGCGTTATCTATCGGTCGATGTTTAAGGTTTTATTAAGTAAATTTAAAAAAAAAATGTTACACTGAGTCGTCGCGGAAGTATTTACTAGGTTTCATTATTTGGTGTCTGTATAAACCAGATGTTAAGCGAAAATAAAACAAATAATGTAATAAATTCAGAAGTTTTCCCAATATTAAATAGTTCCTACATAGCGATAAGTTTTAATAAGGTAATTATCCCCAGTAAACAGTTTCGCAAGTTTCCCTGGGATGTGTTTGTCTAATAACACCTTATAAACCGTATAAATCTTTGGAAGACAATAAAGGAAACAATAAGTTTTAGAATGGATGTGATTTGAGACAATAAAAGTTGGCACAGGGACGCTTAGTTTGGAATTACCTTCGTTACTTAATCCGGTCACATTTATTTAGGCGTTTCATTTTGCCTGGTCCTAATCCCACGCTTCTGTATCATCTTTCATTCCTATTGTTCCTCGCCGGTGCCTTGCATTAGAACGCCAACGGCATTGTTCTTTGGCAATTATGCAGGTGCCCGAGAAATCTTATTATAAGACACCAGACGACAGAATTGTTAAATGGTGCCTTCTAATTCTGATCACTAATTAGAATCAACCGTCGAATAAGTGCCTCATAATTTCTCTTTTAGGAGCCAAAATTAAAGCAGTAAATATTTGAAATATATCGGTTGTAACAAACTCTTGGTACATCCCTTGTTTTTTCCTTATTTATAAAGATAAAATGTTCAAGTTTGCCGCGTTGATTATAGTCATGTTTGGTTCTATTGATTGATTTTGCAGCAAAAGTGATTCATTGCATTCGATAGGTCGTTGTTCTCTTGATTGAAAAATAAAATGGATCCAAATCAATACTTCAAAAACCTTTCATGTCCATTGTACGCAAAAAACTATGCAGATTCCTAAAATATAAATATATTCAGGATGTTCCATTGAAAAATCAAAAGTTGCTATCTTTTGACGAAATTGATAGTAGTAGAAATATCCTCTGTATCCTCTGTAAGGGATGTCCGCAAGGGGGTGTATTATCCCCCCTTATATGGTCAATCATAGCGGATGACCTTATCCGAAAACTCAATGATCGGGGTCTCTATACAATTGGCTACGCAGATGATATAACCATTCTGCTTTCAGGTAAACACGAGGGAGTACTCTTCGAGTTAATGCAAGACGCCTTATATATAGTCGAGAAATGGTGCAAAGAACATTCCCTAGCAGCAAATCCTGCAAAGACGGAAATGGTCCTTTTCACAAATAAAAGGAAATTAGCGCGACTAAAATTTCCCAAACTCATGGGAACCCAACTCGGGTTGTCAAATCGAGTGAAATACCTTGGTATTGAACTTGACAGCAAACTGAGCTGGAAGTACCACATTGAAAATAAATTAAACAAAGCTTACAAGATCTTCTGGCAATGCCGTGGGGCCATCGGGAGGTCTTGGGGGTTATCCCCTAAGATGACCTTTTGGCTATACACGGCAGTCATCAGACCAATTGTAAGCTACGGAGTTATAGTTTGGTGGCTAAAGACAAAGTGCACCACTATAAAACAAAAGCTAAATCACATCCAGAGACTAGCGTGTCTGGCAGTGATAGGAGCAATGAAATCCACTCCAACAGCAGCAATGGAGGCGATCTTGTGCCTGCCACCTCTCGACATATTTCTTGAGGGGGCGGCACAGGCTCCTGTTCTCCGTTTCCAAGCAGGAGGAATGTGGAATACGGTAGGTAAAATGGTGGGTCACCGGCGCATAATGGAGGAGGCGCTCCAAAAGGTACCTTTTCTGGATGCGCCGATGGACCATCTACTGGTGAAATATAACTTCACAAAATCCTACCGTATAAAAATGGAGGAAGTACAAGCAAGGATACCAGACGTAAGTATATACACGGATGGATCGAAAACAAATACGGGCACTGGAACAGGAATCTTCTCGGAAGACCTGAACCTAAGTGTAAGTATTAAGCTAGATAAATACTCAACAATCTTTCAAGCGGAGCTGTTGGGAATTTTATATAGCGCCGAACAAATGACGCAACTCAACATTACAGGAAAATATATCCAAATAAAGACGGACAGCCAGGCAGCCCTTAAGGCCCTGAGGAATGTGAAAACAAACTCAGTGCTGGTATGGAATTGCCACCTAGCTCTAGAACGTCTATCACAAGAGAATGCAATTGATCTAATATGGATCAAAGGACATTCTGGGAAAGAGGGAAACGAACGCGCTGACAAACTGGCGAGGAAGGGTTCGGAGGGACAATTCGTTGGACCAGAACCAACCCTTACCCTGGCAAGATCAACCGTAAGATCCCTACTTAACAAAGAAATTTATCGTAAACACAAAACCTTATGGGCATCAATAACAACATGCCGACAAACTCACGCATTCATTAGAATGCCGTGCAGGGAAAGGGCAAAACTATGCCTACAACTCTCAAGGAATAATCTCAGGAAACTTGTAGGGATATGGACAGGTCACTGTCGATTAAACAAACACCTCCACGGAATGGGAATCATAAACGACCCGAGCTGCAGAGGGTGCTTAGAAGAAGATGAGAGTGTCGAGCACGTGATGTGTCACTGCCCGGCACTAGCATCAGTCAGAGGATCCACGCTGGGGGACTTCTGGCCTAGTGTGGCCAGTTTGAGAGAGGCGCATCCAAGGGACGTTCTTCAGTTTCTCAACAAGGTTGGGTGGCTGAATGAATGACCAACGACACCTCAATTACGGGGATAGCACAATGGGCCCGGAAAGGGTGGCCTAAGTGCTGGCTTAAATTTTAGGCAACCCACAACGAATCCATAATCCAATCCATCCTCTGTTCCCCAATAGATAAAAATTGACCAGATATATTTACAAAATAAGAAATAATTTAAAATGCCACTCTAATGCCATGTTCTGTACTATCGACGGTTGGCAAGAAAGCAAATTAGGTACTCGAGCTATAGCTGTCTCAGACTGGAAATCGTGACCCCAGTGGTAATCCACTTCGCAGTGAACCAGGGGATCCACGCTGGGGGACTTCTAGCCTAGTGTGGCCAGTTTGAGAGAGGTACATCCAAGGGACGTTCTTCAGTTTCTCAAGGTTGGGTGGCTGAATGAATGACCAAGGGCACCTCAATCACGGGGTAGCACAATGGGCCTGAAAAGCGTAGCATAAGTGCTGGCCTAAATTTTAGGCAACCCACATCGAATCCAGAATCCACTCTTGTGTGGTAATAAATTGCTAATTTATGCGCTTGCCCATGATGTACAATATATAATGGAGGCTCTTTTTTTATTGTAATTTTCATAAAATAGAACAAGTAGATATTATTGAATAATAACAAATGATTTCCTATTCTAGAAATGAAATCATAAGAAACAAAGGAAGATCTCGATGAATCGTTAGAAAAATGGAATTTAAAACGAAGAGTTAAAAATTCACTGCCACATTTAAAATATCTGCGTAATTGATTTAGGCGGGTGGAGTTCCGATCGAATGGTCCGATTCGAAACCTGCGGCAGTCAATTTGAAAGAAAATGTAGGTATATCGACAGAATAATTAGTCAGGCGGCAGTCGAAAAGGGAGCAGGGAAGGCAAAGCGCCAGGAAACCGTTATGTACAAATGGCACTTGTCGGGCTCGTATCGGTCCCGATAAATCAAGCATCCAACCTGTCCGCGTGCCATGCGGCTCACCTCTAACCTATATCACTCTTACTTTGCACTGGTTCGACGTCTAGCTCGGACCATTTGCTCTCATCCTGCCTTTATTTTCGACTTTTCAGCCGAAAACCACTCTCGGGGATGAATGCAATAGTGACTCTTTTATATCATTCCGATAATTCAATTTTTGGCCTCGCTTTGGATCTGAAGTAATATGCGATTGACTTATTTGTTTGATCAAATTTTATGAAATATTGTATTGTAATATGAGTGGTTTGGTCTAATTTCGCAATATTCATAGATCTTTTTAAACGGTGACTGTGACATCAGTGAATTAAGTGTAGCACTCCACTAATTTTAAGCTAGTCACTTTTTCAATCTCCCACTGATCGAACTGTGGGGCCACTTTACAAAGATCACATTTATCCGCGGCATCGTGATTAAAACAGTGGAAACAAAAACTCTCCTTAGGAACACATTTGCAGGCTGGATGGATCCACATCAATAAAAGTTTTTATTGTGCGTTGTATTTGTCACAAACAGTTAGGTTAGATTTACGGTTATTTGGTATTATAACCAGATAGCTGGGATTAGGCTAGATGACAGTGTTACAGATAAATACCAATAAGACGCGGTGTAAGACAAGGGTATGTTATGTCACCCATGTTATTCAACCTTTACTCTGAAAACATATTTCACGAGGCTTTATATGGCAGGACAGAGGTTGCAAAGGAGGCGAAATTATAAACAACATAAGATACGCAGATGACTGCCATCATTGCAGAACCCATGAAGGACTTGCAAATACTGCTGGATAGAGTGTACGAAGCTGGGGTATTAATGTATATATCAAAAAAAAAAAAAAAACGAAATGGATGGCGGTGGGTAAAATAAATATGGAACCAGTCCCGATCACAATCAATGGACATAACATCGAGATTGTCACATTTCAAACATTTGGATAGTTGGCTAAACAATGACATAACATGTGACGAGGAGGCAAAGACGAGGATTGATATGGCACGTAGGGCAATTAGCAAATGGAAATCCACTCTTACCAATAGAAACCTCGCAGTTTAAACGGGGCTAAGAACACTCCGCTGTTACATATGGAGCATTCTTCTGAACGAATGTGAGACATGGACGCTTAAAATTGACACTGTGATTAGTATAGGGGATTTCGAAATGTGGCCTTATCGGAGAATTCTCAAAATCTCTTGGACTACACATACTAGTAACAAAGAAGTTCGGGAACTCCTGAACACCATAAAAACAAGAAAGGTTAGCTATTTTGATCATATAACACGAGACACCAAATACCACATTCCCCACCTGATCATCCAGGGAAAAGTTGAGGGCAATGGATGGATAGGCTGCGAAAAGCTATCATGGCTGCGAAACATCAAAAATTGGACCGAACTGGGAGTAAAGCAATTGTCCCGAGTTGCGAAAGATAAAGAACGATTCAACGAAGTTGTCATGGAGATAGTTCACGCTTGAAGAAAGGCACAGCACCGAAAGAAGAAGAAGGTATTTGAAGAATTTAGAACGCGCCCAAACGTACCCGGTACACACAAAATAATTTTTAAATTTCAAAATACAACGCACAACACAAATTTTCGTTGATAAGGATCCAGCTCTATACAGAGTAGGGCAAATATGTGGAAATACCCGATTTCTTTCTAAACTATAATTTAGAATAAAAAATAATCTAAACAAAAGTTTGTCTAGTATTTTTTTTATTACTATTAGTATTCAGTGACATAATCTGATTTTCAATGCCTACCCTATTTTTCGAGATATGACCATAAGCGGAGCTAAGATTTTTTTCTAGGCTGGGCAATAACATTGTCAAATCCTTAGTTGAATATTTCACCTCGCAAATATTTTGTGATGACTACTTCGACTTCTCAAGTATTTTTTGATGATGAAAATAAAAAGTTCCTCAGTTCAATATAGCCTATTTTGACTTCGCAAATATTTTTGACGACCAAAAGGTCTTCATCTTCTTCTTATTTTTATTTTATTTATGTCTAAACCAGTTTTTCTTCACGAATTTCATGGTCTTTCTGTTGAACAGATATCCAGCTTTCTATCCATCTTTTTTTTACCTTCCTGGATCTCTCTTTCCTACTGGTTTTCCTATCTTCATCTGCTCTTTAAACGTGTTCATTCCAATCTTTTCGTCTTTTCTTCACAAATTTCATTATGTCTATTATGTAACATTGATCCGATATTGCTGCGTTTCTAATACAATATTTTCTTGTTTTTCCTAAGGTATTCATTTCGGTTATTTGTAGCAGTTGTTTTGTTCTGTTTGTATCAGCTCGTCTTTGCTGCATAAGTCATTGTTAGTCTGACAATCGTTTTGTAGGTCACTTTGCTATCCGTTTTGAGATATTTGTTCTTCCATGTTACATCCCTTAGGCATCCAGATATTTGGGCTCCTTTCAAAGCTTAAGTGTCTTACTTCTTTATAGTTGTCCCTTGTGCTTGATATTTCTACACCCAGATGTGTTATACTCATTAATTTTATTACTTTTTCATCTACCAGTTTGCATCTTACTGAATCTTTTGATACTACTAATGACTCAGTTTATTCAGTGGAGATTGACATATTATAGGTCTTTGCAGTTGCGTTGAATCGGTGTACAAGCCTTTGCATAACATAACATTTTTAAATTCTTCCCTCATTTGTTATTTAAGAAGTACACCAGTAGTACAAGTTCAAAAAAAAGAAAAAAATGGGCTACCTATTGGCTCCAGCTCTAAGATACTAGTATAAAGAGAATAGATAAGTTTGCATTAGTAATTTAGCCTAACATGTTACAATTAAAATACATATTGAAATAAAAGGAATGAAGAAAGAGAAATAATTCTAAAAAAGGTAATGTAATAACATTTAAAGAAAAAAACGAAGCTTCGATGTTATCGAACCCTTGACCTCTATATATTACTGGCCCAGGTTTCTACCACTGAGCTGCTGCGCTTTGCAAAATGTTGCTTTCCTTCCTAAAATTACATACCACACTCTCGATAACCTCTGCATGAAATAGCGATTTGTTGGTTTGTGCATTATCATTTTTTTATTAAAAATACATCTCATCAAAATAATATGTGGTGGTAAGTATAACTTGGACGGAATCTTGTACTCTTATAAACAAAGGTATTGTCAATTAAGCTATATTAGGACATATCTAATGGGGTGTCTAAAAATAAAATTTCCCACTTTAAACATCAACGAGTATTGTATTTTGGGTTGCGTTTCGGGCTCGTAAGGGTCGTACTCTTATGTGAATCACCATGTATGATTGCATTCTTAAATAAAAATCATCGATTATAAAGATATGAGCTTTGGATAGTGTGCGACTTTATGCGATTTTTTAAATATTAAGAATTTTCAAAGAAGTCAAAATCAAGTTTAGTTCAAGGTAAGAGCTCTAACTACTTCTGAAAGTTTGTCAATTAGTTTCAGCTCGGCTGCACTTCCGAATCGCGGATCCTCCAATAACAAATGATGGGTTAAAAGCAACGAAAATTTCGTCGATATAAAAGCAGAAACTATTGAAGTTTTATCCAAATAAAGAGGAGTTTTAACACTTAAACTGATTTAACAATGCAAACAGGAAGACAAAAGAAAGCAACTGTCTTGTTTAACTTTTGAAGTTTGTGAAACTTTCATGGGAGTGAATTATTTGATCATAAAATATTTTAGGTGTTTCGGCACACACTTGGAAAATATTTATGGGCTATATTTTTACACAGGACTCGCGCGAAAAAGACAACACATCTTCAACATATTTTTTGTTTGGCTTGATTAGTTTAGGGCATTATTTTAAACGAAAATGGAGGTCGTGTCTTGTTATGTTTCGGCTTTTAGCCATTAGTAAATTTTTAATTTCGTTGAGGGCAAGTGCAATTTATTTATTCTGCTTATAACAGGTTACGTGTATTAATGTAAATCAAAGGCAAATATTTATTATAATATTAGAATATTTTTAATTATATTAATTATATTGAAAATATTCCGCAGTGTAAAATTTGGTACATTTCAATTTTGTTTATTTTACGTTAACGTTACACGTCGGATAAATATTACGATTTACAAAGTAACGGTATGTCACATTTTGATTTACTTTATAAATATGAGGAGATATTCAAGGGAGATTCTAGATTAATTTGCATATTAGCATATTCGGATGTCATGTCGCTGAACGAGAACATTTTCAGCTATGCATAACTTTAAAGAGTTCGTGCAGATTGCATAATGGGTTTTGTTCAAATTCTTTGATATGATCATATGTATAATTTATCTGTCAAGTGAGTCCCCAGCCATATATTGGTCAGGAAACAAACATGCATCCTGTCGCGTTAGATGACGCTGTCGTCTCTGTCAGATTATTCATTTAGATAGAAAATGGAGAAAGGTTACTCTTTCTGGATATATTATTAGTGTGCATCTGAAAGAGTTTTGTAGGATAAAACGTATCATACTAACGATCCACAGAGGAATAACACGAATAAACATCACGATGAAGTTATTCACTGGAATACTGGAAGACAAACTGGAAAGGCAAATAAAGAACAGAGAAAAGCAACAAGGTTTAGAAGAGGAAAAGTCGACAGCAGATGGCATATTTATTATTAAACACATAAAAGAGTCAATAGAATTTAACACCCCAGCATAAATCGCCTCAGTAGACCTAACCAAGGCATTTGACAAAGTACGCTTGGAAGACATCATGGAAATATTGAAAGAAAAGGAGACACCAGCCAATATCGTCAGAGTCATTCCCAACCTCAATATTCACAACACAACGTAGATAAGAGCAGGGGAACAAACATCAGAAACCATTCCGATTCTAGGAGGAAGATAGCCTCAGTTAATTTTTGTTTAATATCCTAATGGATAAAATCATTGAAGAAGTAACTTCATTAGAAGTGGGATACAGGATGAATAAAAATAGAATCAGCATGATATGTTATGCAGATGACGCAGTAATTGTCGCAGAAACATAAGAGAACCTACAGCGACAGCTTTTTAAATTCTATTAAATAAGCAAACAACTTTCTACGGAAATATCTATTGATAAAACTAAAACTATGACCATCGCAAAAAAATCCATGAATATTTGCACCCAGACAGCAAGATCAAAATATACAAAACATGTATAAGACCATTCATGACATACGGAATAGAGGCACGAGAAGAAATCAACAAGACCAATAGTATGCTGAGAGTAGCGGAGATGAAAATTTTAAGAACTATAGCGGGGAAAGACCAGAAGAGACAGAGTAAGAAACACATAGATTAGAGAGCAGTACGATATACAGGATATCGTACGATGAGGTAGACAAAGAACGAGACAATAGTACGCTCAAGTACACAGAATGAGAGAAGTTTGATTACCACGCATCGCACTGGAAAGAAAACCAACAGGCACCCGTACCCCGGAAGACCACCTAAAAGATGAAAGGATAGTTGGCAGTCAACATACCAGGAACTACAGCAGAGGCGTAACCAGAATTAACAGATCGCAAGATCTCTAAAAAGAAGAAAAAGATTAACAATCCCACCTTATGAGGTACAGGTAAGGGTTACTAACAAGAATTGTTTAGAGTCGAGTTGGCGAATTTCATTTCAAAAAATTATGTCAAATAAATCTAAACTTGGGCGGCAGACATGATAACCGGTAACGAGAAAAATATCATCTTTACTATAATTTAACTGTTGAATGTTAGAGCACACACAAGGGGCGTGAGGATAATATATCAAGTCTACTCGGCTCGTGATACAAACTCCTGAACAACGCAACTGTCTCCCAGAGAAATATTATACCTATTAAAACTATTAATGGTCATCAATACAGCTATTAGCTTTCTGCTCTCTGATGACACGGCAGTATCTGGACAGCTAATGGCGAAGCTAAATTATTACAAATGCACTAATTTCGTCGCACGTTTTCGATGCCAGAAAAGTAACTTTTTAAACAAAGTCTTGCAAAAGGCCGAATAATTCGAAAGGAATTTATGAGAGACGGATTTTTAATATCAATCCACCAACAGGTTTATGGATCGTAAAATCACAGAGTCTAATTTCTGCGGCGAACATTATACGTTATTGCAAATATGGCATAGGCCAGATCACTTTTATATTATATGGGGTTGCCAGGCCGGGGACCAATGTTACGGTCATTAAATAATACATCTCTGAACCGCAATATTGTCAAATAATCCTTTAAAAGCTGGATTTGCGGGATTTAATATACTTTATCGTAGGGTAATTATGTTGAATATCAAAGTGCATTTTAAATATCAAAATGGAAATTCTAATATTTTATATTAGGATCCTATGTGCGACATTTATTTAATGTCTTCTTTTAATTCGACACTATAATAATTGATTTAATATTTAAAATCTAAAAATGAAAAAATGGCGTCTAGGAAATTGACTTACGAATATAGGAGGCTAGAAGATTTGCTATGAAACATACATATATCAAGGAGCATAGAAGGGTTTCTTAGCCTGGGATCCATGGACCCCTTGGAAGTCTGTAGCGTGAGTTTCTGGGTCTGTGGCTGTCAACGAATATTTTCTTTTAGTAAGTTTTTTTGGTGGTCGTTAAAAATATGAAAAAATACTTCTTTAAATAAAATAGTTCATTTATACACCTTAATTGATTGTTATAGTTTGGCGACACCCAAACACTTCATGTCAATATACCACTATACCATGTCTTCCGCCAGTCGATAAAGGGTAAAAGTTTTATACAATGGAGTTACGCTTAAGGATCTCACCCAATTAATAAATCATACTCGAGCTCTTTTTGTTAAATCCGTTAGCTTCGTGCCAGCCACTTAAGACCGTCTCATCATTTCAAGACAAAAAAAAAACAATTTAATTCCATCGGTAATTCCACAAGCAAACAAAAAATCAATCATTTACGCGATAAAATTAAATCTGGACTTTTAAAGAAAGCAAAAACATCCTCTTTTCACTAGCTGATTGAATGATAAATTACCTGGCCCCGTTTCCAGCAAGTCTGAATTCTCAAATGCTCTTTCCGATAATTAACTAGGTATCTTATCTTACAAGGTAGTTCATTTTTCGTTTTCCCGACTGCCACAGGCAAAGATCTTAATTAGAGACGCTTTAATTGATGATGCCTCGCTATCGAAATTAACAAGATACTGCTTAAAGTGCTTAGCAATCACTTGCAATAGGAAATAAGACACTAAAGAATTATCTCAGGATGAATCTCCAATTGTTGAGGATAAAATTTCGTTGATGGAACGTACTGGATTATTTAATTTCGGAGCATATTAAAGGTTTGTCGGTGGTTGGGTTGTTTGTAAAATATGTGGCAACAACGAAATTTTATAACAGCCCAAACATTTAATTTCTACAGTGGTACTGGAACAGTGGATTTACTGGAACAACCAAGTGTAGGTAAGCAACACGTGGTTATAAAAAATAAATTTCCATCGGCATCACCTAGTTCCTCGCAGATTTACAAATTCAATATATTTGTAATAGTTAGAGACTGCATGTTATTGACAATTGCAATTTTTGCCATGTTTGATGTTATTGCAATTTTTATGCAATTTTAGTCAAGAATGCAATTATTTGCCCATTTTGTAAAATTTTCCATCTATTAGTAGTAACTGTCCCGCGGCAACAGCCATAATTAGTAATTGTAGTATTGGTAATTCCCTAATTACTGCCCCAATTTCCGTTTTTGATGCAACTTTTTTCTATTTTCACTTAATTGCACTTTAATTACTTTTTTGGGGGCAATATTACGGGCGTCATAAGAAGTTTCTCATAAGATGGCGTTAGGACCCTTATTTGATTGTAAGATGCCTAAATCTCTTCATCATTTTCTATCAACCTGAATACAGCATTTACAGTAATTCACTATAATGAAAATCCCCTAAAAGGCGCTAGCACCGAGGTTAAGTATAATTTGTGCGTTTATTCTTGAGACATAAGAGTTTGCGAGAGGATTTTACTGTAAAAAACATTGTAACGAAAGATTCTTTTATTTCACAATAAAAAAAAATATATTTTGTAGGAATTCTGTGTATTTATTTTAAACATTAATTATTATTATTATTACTATTTGTTCTCAAGCTTTAATTTTAAAAATAGCAACTTTGTAAAGAATTTTACAGTTTTTGAATATTTGATTTAAAAAACAACTCTTTTTAAGTTTCACTTTTTTAAAAAATATATATTTTTTCTTCATTTCCACTTTTTGTTGAAAATTTCAGTTTTTCCGCATTTTGCTTTTTTAAATTTTTTATTTTTTTAAATATTGTAACGAAATGTAATTATGGAATTGAGAATTGAAGGAAATATTCTAGAAAGATCTGATAAGGGAAAGCGGCCGCGATAATAAAGCAGATAAGCGTTCCAGAAATTTCGGCAAACGATAAGCCTTATCTGCTGAAAACTTCTAGAACCCGAACCAGAGATCTATATAAATGGCGTCCAGTTGGCTTTCCCTCAGTCAATCAGTAAGTAAGTCGGTGTAGTTAGTTAGTGAGTTAGTAGTTAGAAGTCAATAAACAGTGTTAGTGAATTGCAGTTGTAGGTTCCGAGTTTAGTTTGGAAATAAAGTGTTTTACAATTCACGTGTTCATAATCATTCGAACGGATAAGCACGCAACAATATTATGCCTTTTTGCAAAATTTAAGCTGTTGTTAGATGTTCGACTTTTTTCAATAATTTAAAAAAATTTAACTTACGAAATTAACTTTTTTTGAATATTTTCACTTTTACAAAAATAGTTTTTGATTATTAAAAATTTTAAATGCTTTTCAGAATTTAACCTTATTCTCACAACTTCAACTGTTTTTTGAGAATGGCGATTTTTTTAAAGTTTAACTTCATTATTTTCATCTATTTAAGAAACATTTTTTTAAAATTTTAACATAAAAAAATCAATTTTTTTGGAGTTTTCGACTTTTTCAAAATTTGATTTTTTGTATTTTTGAACATTTTTTAAACATTTTGACTTTTTTGAGCCTTTTTTTCAAAATTCGGACTTCGAAGATCTTAATTCCTTTCAAATTATTGCATTTTTTTTAATTTGCCCATTTTAAAAATATTTTATCTTTTCAAATTTGGACTTTTCTTTCAAGTTCTTACTTTGATTTTTTTCAATTTCGAGTGTTTTCAAAAATTTCATCTTTCTTAAAAGTTTTGACTCTCAAAACGTTACCTTTTGACAATGTTTTACTTTCGACATCCCAGCATTTCCACTTTTTTCAAAATTTCAAATGTTTTCTCAAAATTTGTTTGACTTCTAAAAATTTTTTTCAAAATTTTACTTTTTTGAAAATTTCAGCCTTTCAAAGTTTAGGTTTTGTGGACTCATTGAAAATCTTGACTTATTCAATTTTTCAGAATTTCTGCTCTCTGAAAATATTTACGTTTTTTGAAAACATCAAGTTTCTTGCAAGCTAGGCTTTTTCCAAAATTTCGACTTTTAGAAATTTTACAACATTTTAACATTTTACTTTTTATGATTTTGCAAAGTTTAATTTTTTTGAAACATTCCATCTCTTTTGAATGTTTCGATTATTTTTTTAAATTGCAAGATTTTCTTTTAATGTCGACTTTTTTTGAAATTTTCGGCTATTCGAATTTTGTCGAAAATTTCGCAATTTTTTAAAATTTTTTCAAAGTGTAGGAACTTTTATTTCATATTTTCGATATTTTGAAAATCCTTTAAAGTGTTAATTTTGAAAATGTTTGACTTTTTCAAAAGATACTTTCTTAAAATTTCAGCTGTCCAAAATTTTGATCTTTTAAAAAATTAAACTGGATTTTCTTTTACCGAAAAATTCATTTTTTTTTTAAAAATTTGAACGAATACACAAGTACTTTTTTTAAGTCTCGAATTTTTTTCAAAATTTTGACGATTTTTAAATTTAAACTTCTTTTAAAAATTGCGAATACTTTTGAAAATTTAGCCATTTTTCCAATTTCCGAATTTTGAAAATATTGATTTCTTCAAAATTGTGTCATTTTTTTTAGAATTTTCATTTTAACTTTTGTTGGTCATTTTAACTTTTCATGAAAATTTCGACATTTTTCAAAATTTTGACTATTTAAAAATTTGGCTTCAACATTTTCTGCTTTTTTCAAAATGTTAACTATTTTCAATGTTTTCGATTCTTATCAAAATTTTTACTTTTTTAAAAACACCCACAAGTTTGAAACTTTTTTTTAAAAGTTCGCCTTATCTCCAAATTTTCATTTTTTTTTGCAAATTACGTTCTTTAAAATTTGAATTTCGATTTTTTAGAATTTCGTTTTTTTTTATTTTGAAAATTTTGACTGCTTTAAATTTCGCATTTTTCAAATTTTTACCTTTTTTAGAATTTTTTTTGTAAATATTGATTTTTTCAAAATTTAACGTTTTTAGAATTTTGAGAGTTTGAATTTTTTTTATTCAAATTTAAACAATAATTTTAATGCTTTTTAAATTTCGACTGCAAAACCAAATATCCTGGATAGTCGAAATGTTTGGACAAAAGTTAAAATTCCAAGGATTATATTCAAAAGATGTTGAGGCGAAATCTGTAATTTCACTTTAAATAAAAATTTTGAGATACAACTTTGAATTTATATTTTAATATTTCGATTTTAAAGTCAAAAATTTTTAACTGTTCACAAAAAATTTTGTTAAATAGATGTTGGCGAAATTTTAAAGAAATAAAAATACATGCAGATAAGAAGCGAAAATTGAGTTTTAAACAATTTTAAGGTCGTGCTTTAATAACTAACAGTGATCATAGCGCCATCCACTGGTAAATGCTCTATTTCTTTGCTTAGTGTGTACAATAAAGAGAGTGAAATTTATATAAGTGATGGAAAAGTAATTTATAGGACGTGCTGTGAGAAACTGTCGGTACAACCTGCGACTAAAAAATACTTGATAGACGACGCCAAATAACAAAATCCGGTAACTCTACTTTGTTATACTTTACCATTCAGTATTAACAAAACAAAATGTTTCCAAATACACAAAACAGCATTAAAAAGAGACTATTAACAAACAAACGTTACTTACAATATCTATAACGTCTGATAAAAAACCAAATTTTACCAAGCCTATGTGAGACTTTTGCAAAAAGCAATATCCCTCTAAAAAATTAAGATTTCGATGCCCCAAATAAAAAATTGAAATACAGAACTTGTCCCCTGAAACCAATAAAGATTAAAAAACACAACAAAGGTAGCTCTAAGGCGTTTCGACAGCCAGACTATCATCTTCAGAGAGATATTCTGCTGTCGAAACGCGTTAGAGCAACCTTTGTTGTGTTTTTTAATCTTTCTTGGTTTCAGGGGACAAGTTCTGTATTTCATTTTTTGAAAATAACCAAGGACCAGTCCGTTCCCCCAAATGAAAGAAAATTTTATTTGTATTTGGTAGTAAATTGTAATTATCACTGCGTATGTTTATATCGGTTTGATTAAAATATAATGTTGTTTTATTATATACATTTTTTGTTAACCTTATTTCATTTATAGTAATATTTGACGGTGTAATTTTTAATGTTTATAATGCAATTTTTAGCATTTTCTTATACAATTTTTGACGCAATTTTGGAAATTGTCAGTGCAATAACATCCAGTCTTTAGTAATAGCACTTTATAACACTTGCACCCGTTTCTTTTCAAAATAGTCGGCATTGTTCATTTTACATTAACTTATACATTTGGAAAAAAAGTTTATCACATATTCATACTTATTTTTTTCTATCCCCTCTTAAAATTAATGATGCAATATCACCCATTAATTTATGCTGGCACGTTATAATACAGAAAATGGGTAAAACCATCTTTGAACTTTAATAGCCACAGTGTTTGGTACACTGTCTCCATTTATGTAAGTTTCCTGGACATCAAAGTTCGGAATACTGAAATGATAAAGTTATTGCCAAAAGGCTGCTATTAAAGTATCTGGCAGATCTGATGGTGCGTCTGTCGTTATACGTAATGCGCCCAATATTCCCGATGGCAAGACGAATGATCATATGAAAGACTTCCAGTAAAGGGAACACAGAATGGACGACTCCCTCATGGTAATGTCTTTCCATATAAACCTTTATAATACGTCGTGCCGTAAGATCGAACGCGTGAGTTCATGCAGTTCATCTTCTTTTTACCCCTTAAAATATATATCCGCACTTATTCATTTTTATGTTAAGTTGGATTTAGAAATATGATGCTCTTTTTATCCACGGAAATGTAGTGCTTGGTGTGCTGTTGTCTGCTAAATAGCTTTTTCATATAAACATCAAATAGAAAAGCCGTGTGTTAAAAAATCAGTTAAAACTATAAGCATATTTTAATCGCAATTCCTCAAATATATTAAATTCGCTCTAAACAAACCGATATAGTTACTAAAATCTCAAATTATCTGTATTAAAATTATAAGGAATCGAAAACGACAACAATGGCCATTATTGGCTTTCATCCCAAGCTAATATTCGAGTAAAATTGAATTTATTAGTCTGACATAAAAAGTCGGATGTTGCTAACGACTTTTATTTCTCTCCGTTGAAATTGTATACTTTCGGAGAATTCCCAGTTAAGTTCTTTATTTTAAAAACGGATGAAAGGAAAGAAAAGAAAACAAATACTCTATTTGCGTAAATGAATTGTAAGAATGTTCGTTGTTCTCCCCGGCAATTTAAAGAATTGCATTTTTCCTTCTTTTGAATAAATTAAAATATTGAACATGAGCTGAATTAATTACAAAAAATTGCTACAGTAAAAATTTTTCTCATGAATAATGGACCAACCAACTTTTGTGGATACGTAGAAAGCAAGAAAGGAGTTAAAGGAAACAAAAATCCTGTCGTTTTTATACCATGTTCTGACGTACGGGTATACTACAAAAAAAAACGAACTGAAAAATATACAAATTATTGCGATATAGTAGTTTACGTAACAAGGAGATAGAGAACGAGGGCACAAGAACGAAGTTTAAGCACGACTAGGGAATTCGATCCCGTTCCTTATTTATAATCCCGCGATTTTGAAATTATATTTAGCCAATCCCGTGATCCCGCGATTATTTCGGTATTCAGGTTTACAAATAAAAAAATCGGCTTTTCAACCAGCAAATCAATATTTGGAGAAAAATCAAATCTCTAAAATTAAAACTCCGAATTTTCATATTTTTTGATTTTGAATAAAATCCAAATTTATAAAATAGTGCAAAAATAAATGTCAAAATTTTTTTGAGAAATCTCGAAACTCTTTTCCAATTTTCAATTTTGAAATTCTGAATTAAAAAAAACCGTAATTTTAAAATATTGAAGAAAATTTAAATTATGAGAAAAGAAAGCCTTTTAAAATGCTTAAAATTTTGAAAAGTTAAAATTTTGGAAAAATTAAAATTTTTAAAAAATCGAAAATTTGAAGTGTGAAATTTAAAAGTCAAAAGGGCGCCATCTTGAAAAGTAGTAGGAATGTTGAAGGATATCGAAATTTTGGAAAAAAACGAGATTTTCGAAAAAGGATTGAAAAGTTGAAGATAAGGCGAAATTTTCCAAAAGGTCGAAATTGTAGAAATAGATAAAATTAAAAAAATAACGGAATTTTTCAAAAAGTCAAAATGTTTTAAGAGGCAAATTTGTTTGACAAATCGAAATTTTAAAGTCCAAATTTTCAAAAGAAGGTATTGAGAATTTTAAAAAATGTCAAGATTTTCATAAAAAGTTAAATTTCCTGAAAAAAATCTGAGACTTTAAAAAACTTGGATATTTTAAACAAGATTTAAACATTGAAGAAATCGGTAATCGCAGAAATTGCCGAATGTTTCGAAAAAAATTCGTAAGTTTAAAAAAGTTGAAACTTTAAATTTTAACTTTCAATTTTCACATTACCGTTGATTTAAAAAAAAATAAAACTTTTGAACTTAAACCGGGAAATTTCATGAAAGAAAGAAAATTCGATAAACTTGAAATTTATAGAAAATATTCTCGAATTTTTAAGTTTAAAAAATTCTTGAAGTTAAAGTAAGATTTTTTTTTAAGTACAAATTTTGACAAAAATAGGAAATTTGTTAAGATAATGCAAGGTTTAAAATAGCATTTCCAAAAAACAGTCTACACTTCGAAGAATTTAAATTCGAAATGAAGGATATTGAGATTTAAAAAAAAACGAAACTTTTAAGAGCCTAAATTTTAGAAAATAGAATGCAATTTTCAAAAAAAGTTGAAATTTAGAAAATTAAGAAGTCAAATTAAAATTTCCAAAAATAAAAGTTAAAATTTTGAAAAGAAAAAGAATTAAAAAAAACGGTAGATTTTGGAAAGATCGTTCTTGAAAATATATTTCATGGAAAAAAAGAATTTTCAAAAAAAATCGAAATTCTAAAAAAAATCGTCAACCTTTGACAAAATTAAATTTTCATAATTAATTCCAACATTGAAAATATTTATCTCTAAATTCAATATATTCAGCCCTTGATATCCATTTAAATTAATCTTTTTGAAAATTTCGACTTTCACCATATTTTTTAATTGATTCAAAATGTCAATAAAATCTTCTTTGGATATTTGATTAAAATTAATTTTTTGTAAATTTCATTAAAAAGTAATATTTTTAAAATTGGATCAAAGTGTTAATAGAAATATTTTTAAAAGTTGCAATATTTTTTTAATTAAATCTGACTTGTTATGGAAATTGTCACTTTTTTCACAGGAATAGATATTTGGAAATTTCGTCTTTTTTTTAATTTTCAATTTTTTTTATCGTCAAAAGCAATTTGCTTTAAATTTCGAAAAATAACTTATTGTTAACTTTGGTGGTGATGCGGGGTCCCTTCAAGAGCGGGGCCATTGAGACCAATCGCTAGAAAATCGGGCCTGATAATCAATACAAATTTGATTATAATCAATTCAAAAATTTGTGTTCGTTTTTTATTAGTTATAAAAAAATTAAATACTAATATCGATTCGTAAAAGACATATTAATGCTACCACAGTACAAACTATCGATATTTAGTATTCACTAAGTTACCCAAAAAATTTTTTTTGGAAATTTTGAGATTTTATCTGGAAAAATTTCTACTTATTTTTGAAGCTTGATTTCAATTTTCGATTTTTTATTATTGCTTAAAGCGAATTTCTAGAAAAAAGTCAAAATTTAAAAATAACAATCGATATTTATGAAAAAATTGGGGGTTTTAAAAGAAGAATCTTTAAATTTTATATTTCAAATTTAACTGATACCTAGAGAAAAAAATTGAAACTAGAAAACACACAAAATTAAACGTTATAGAAAATGAGGTTTAAATTTTAAACATTTATTTCTTTTTAACAATTTCAATTGCAAATTCGGATTTTTCTTGTTTTTTGAGAAATATTTAAAATAAAAAAAATTGAAGAATTAGAAATATTGAGAAAATACTAAATATTTTTCTTGGTTTTTTTTTAAAATTCCGAATATTTCGAGGAATTTTTGCCTTTCGTCTCTCGGAATTTTAGAATTAAATATGAAATGTTTAATTTTTTTCCTTACAATTTCGACTTCAAAATTCGACTTTTCTTATTTTAAACTCAACTCTTTGCTGTTGTTCCTTCCTGAATTTGCATTTGAAAAGTAATTTTGGTTAAACGGACGGGTCCATGGTTAACTTCAAAATTTAAATACAAATATTGTCCTCGAAGAAAGATTAAAAAACACAATAAAGGTTGCTCTAACGCGTTTCGATAGCCAAGCTATCATCTTCAGAGAGATACTAACATCTAATCGTAAAATTAACCCTTATATACTAAGAATATTCACTTCGTGCATGATCGACCGCATCCGATCTGAATGATATGAAAAGTTCGAAAAACTAGAAATTTCTAATCGACCGTAAAAATTTCGAGAAAAAATGTCAAGTTCTTAGAAGAATTGCTACGTTTTTTCTTGAATCTTGGATTTGGGATTTCAATTTTTTTTTTTACGTAGATTTTTTGATACAAAGTTGAATTTTTCGACTAAATTGAAGCTTGAAAAAAAAAAAAACTTTTGATTTTACGTTTGCGAACAAAGTGAAAGTTTTAATAATTAAGAATATGTCAAAAATATTAGGTTTAATTTTTTGACTTTTCTGCAGAAATTAAAAAATTAAGAGTCCTTAAATTTGGAATGCTTTTTTTAGAAATTTTAATCTTTCACTGGCTTTTGTCTCAAGATCGCAGGTTTTTATTTAATTTTTTCTGAAATTCCAATACTGAGTAAAAATGTTGCAATTGAAACATCCAGAAAAAATTCGAAATGAGATAAAAATTAAAAATTCGTTAAAATAAAGTACCGGCATTTTTGGAGAAAAAATAATCGAAAGCGAAAAAAAATCTAAATTTTGGGAAAATTAAAACATTTTAAAAATAAGTTCAAAAAAAGGAAACATTTCGAGTTGAAATTAGAAATTCCGACATTCCAAGAAAAACTTCTTCGAGCACTTTCAGAAATTTCTACTTTTTCCTCGAAGATAAATTTACGATTTCAATTTAATTTTAATGAAAAAACAAAAGATTTTTCAATTTAAGGGAATAATTTTCAAACGTTCCAGTGCAATATACCCACAAAGCGTATATATTTATGTATATTAAGAAACCACTTCTGTCCTACAGTGCTGTTGAACCAATTTTGAAGGGACAGAGTTGTATTCTCGAGAGAGAGAAATTTAATGTTAAAATATTCAAGCCTCAAGTTGTGTGTGTGGGGCTGATAAGGGAGATAGCCCGCAGCACTACAAGGGTAGCAGATGTCTTCCAGCTAACATCATTGTTTTCGTGTCCCAGGGAAACATTTAGCACTTTCCCTTTCTGGACCAAAGGAAACTCATTTGTAACGATGCAAAAAATCCTTCCTTCGCCTTCGTCCTTATGCAGATTAATTTTTTCCGATCTACAAATATTCAAGATTCGTTGAAAATTTATGTTGGCCCCACTAGCATATTGAAAATAGATATCAGACAAAACCTCAAAAGGTTTTTTTTTGCTTCAAATCCCTTTTCTGTTTGTAGAGGTATTTTAGAGCCAACTAGGATAGGTTAAATTGATAACGATTGCCCAGCAATATAAATGTGCGGAGAGGACTATCCTCTTCCGCATAACAATATAAAACAAGATCAAGCCCAAATATCCAGCCGCGAAATTAAATCAGGCTTATCAGAACTACCGTATCGTGGAGGCGATGGCGAGCGAGGCAAATCCCGCCGCCTTTGTGGGCAGGTAATAAACCGCAACCGTCCAGTTGGTTCTGTGATAGGACGTGCTGACCTACCGTTGATAAATACTCCTGACATAGCGAAAGGGCCACCTCTAACCTGAAATTTCTTTACTATAAATGTATTCCTGCATCACTTTCACTAGGTTTGGAGAAATTCTAAAATTGTTCTAATGTGTAAATCGAATTAAAATAAGGGCACTCTCCAGTGAATTAGAGTTGATTTTTTTTATATTCTAGATTCTAGGTAAAAACTACCACTAACATTCACATCCGAACTAATATACAATTGTGAAAAGGTGTTTGTCTGGTCAAATTTTCCCGGCTCAATTATTGAAGCGATTTTGACGAGAATTGATAACGCCACTGATTGTGATTGTGAGCAGAATACGTTTATCCCGGAAAACTATTCCAGACACCCTCAAATTAATATTATATCCGTAAAGGTACTCTTTCTTCATTTTCTATGTAAATACATACATGCAAAATCTGACAGCTATAACAGCGTCAAAAAATAACGAAAAGAGCACGTTATCGTAATTTCGAACGTAGGATTCTTTTAATATAATGGTCTGACTTAACACCATGGGGTGCAACTTCACTGTCCAATGTACAGCTGGAGACTCACTAGCCCTGGTAGCCATCTAAGTATACACACGATCCTATCAACGAATTTGAACAAAACATTATCCTACAGCAATATACTAAATCTGCCAGAGACAAATTAAAACAAAACAAATGGATCCGTCAGTTTAACGTTTCAAAAGTTGAAAAAGCATTGGCAAGAGTCAACATTTTAAAATTAAAATTTGAAGTTTCTAAATTTTCTTTCTCAATCAGCTTCCCCATTTATAAAAAACACGACACGCCACTGGAATAACATATACTACTCCAGTGTAACAGTAAGTTAAGCAACATCCAGAGAGCAGGGACAACCTTGATTACTCTCGTCTGCTTGGCATATCAAAATAGTAGGTAGGTTGTTTTCCCTAAAAAGTGGTTTTGGGACTTCACTTATAAATTTTTAATAAGAAAGATAGCAACCCACTAATTTGTGCCATTCCATTCGATGTAATCAGCATTGACTTAACGATGTGTATATTTCGGCAAAAGGCCGAAAATTGGAGTTGACAGAACAAACGGAGCGAGGGGTAGATCGAAAGTAAACAAGAGATGCCACTACTGAATACTAATAAGATAAGAGAGCAGCCGCATAGTCTGGGAAGCTTTGCTTAAAGGCGAATTAACATGGTAATTTGCATTTTAGTATGTTGCCCAACTTTATGTAACTTTAATACATTCTAATTCATAGTATTTACACCCATTGTCCCCAGCCAGGCGAAAGTTTTTAACAAACTTGCAGTTTAATTTTGGTTTTCGCTTCAAACAGTGGCCCCTAGAACGAACACTCTTTTGTATTTTGTTGCGCTATTTTCCAACTGCGGCGTCAAACTAAAAATGAATAGAGCAAACTTTGATGAAAGCTAATTTGCCACTACTTAAGAAATATTTAATTTGAATATGTCTAAAAACTTTTAGTATTTTTATCGGCCAATTTTAATAATTTAACCCTTAGGAGGGGGGGGAGGTATATTATCACTCTTTGAATGCAACAGAATTAAAAAACAGATCATAACCTAAAACTCTATATAAAGAATATATGAAAGCAACGGCTAAAGACATACATGATGGATTTTACAAATTCAAGTTTTAAGGGGGTAAAAAAAGGTATTGATTGAATACTGAAATAATTAGGGATGTAACGAATATTGGGTTTTAACACAATAGCGAATGTGAATACTCTTTTCCAACATTTTTGAGATAAAAATCGAAAATTTCAAAGTCAAAGAAATTCTGAAAAAAAAATTCCAAAATTCGAGAGAAGATCGACCTTTTGAGAAAGAGATCGAGTTTCGAGAAAAAAGTCGAAATTTAGTAAAAATTCAAAATTTTCCAGAGAGAGCTAAATTTTGTCAAAATTTCAAAAAATGGGCGAAGTTTGAGAAAAATTTCAGAAAAAATTTGAAATTTCTCAACTTTATATCTATTTTTTAACGACTGCCTGAATAAAAGACAAGCTTCTTCCTCTCTGTCCCACCGTGACGACAGAAAATATCCGCTATTGAGATAAACGTCGAAATATTCAAGAAATATTTTTGAAAATTTCCAGATAAATTTTATACCAAACATTTTTTTATCAAAAGATCTACCAAATTTCGATAAAAATGCGAAGTTTGATAAATAAGTCGAAATTTGCAGAAAGACTCATTTAGAAAAAAAGTCGAAATTTTGTCGAAACAAGGAAAGGACTAATCTTCAGAAAAAAATGAAAACTGGAATTTAAATAAAAATACTTTGTATAAAATGGGACTGAATAAATTACTGCTTTAGTTATTACTTTAATAATAATCTGATCCCTTAAGGGCCTATAAACCCCAGTTTAAGAAACCCTTTAAGAAACATTCGCAATATATTCACATAATTTCTTGCGAATGCGAATGCGAATATTAAAAAACATGCGAATATTCGTTACATCACTAGAACAAATTCAAAAAGTTTTTTTTTTATAAGCTAAAAATCAGATTTTTCAGAAATAATCCTGTCTTAACAAGATGAAGTTTTGAAAGGCCCACCTTTTCAAAAAAGTCGAAAACTTCAAGTAATTCAAAATTTGAAAAACATTTTTAAAAAGTCGATATTTTTAAAGCAAGACGAAATTTTGAAAAGGGTTCAAATTTTTGAAAAAAAACCAAAATTTTCAAAAAAAAAAGTCGAACTTTTCAAATAAAAGTCGAAATTTAGAGAAAACGCAGAAATTTCTAAAATAGGTCGTAACTTTCAAAAGCAAAAATTAAAACTTCGAGAAAAGGTCAAAATTTTGGAAAATAATTGCCCTTTGCGAGAGGATTGTTCTTAAAAAAAAAAGGGAAAATTATGAAAATAGTCAAGGTTATTTTTAAAGCTAAAAATCAGATTTTTCAAAGATAATCTTGGCTTAACAAGATGAAATTTTGAAAGGCACACATTTTCAAAAAAGTCGAAAATTTTGAGTAAGTCAAAATTTGGAAAAAGTTTTTAAAAAGGTCGAAATTTTTAAAGCAAGACGAAATTTTAAAAAAGGTTCAAATTTTCGAAAAAAACAAAATTTTCAAAAAAAATGGTCGAATTTTTCAAATAAAAGTCGAAATTTAGAGAAAAAGCAGAGATTTCTAAGATAGGTCGTAACTTTCACAAGCAAAAATTAAAACTTCGAGAAAAGGTCGAAATTTTGGAAAATAATTGCCCTTTGCGAGTGGATTGAACTTAAAAAAAAGAGAGAAAATTGTAAAAAAAGGCAAGGTTTTTCTATAAGCTAAAAATCAGAGTTTTCAAAAACAATATTGGCCTAACAAGATGAAGTTTTGAAAGGCACACATTTTCAAAAAAGTCGAAAACTTGGAGAAGGTCAAAATTTTGAAATAAAATTTAAAAAGTCGAAATTATTAAACCAAGAAGAAATTTTAAAAAAGGTTCACACAAAATTTTCGAAAAAAAAGGTTGAATTTTGCAACTAAAAGTCGAAATTTAGAGCAAAAACCGAAATTTCTAAAGTAGGTCGTAACTTTCAAAAGCAAAAATTAAAACTTCGAGAAAAGGTCGAAAATTATGAAAAAAAAACGACATTTTTCAAAGTTGACTTTTAAAAATAAATAAATAAAAAATTTCGGAATAGTCGAAATTTACAAGAAAAAATGTTAAAATTTTAAGAAAAAAAACATATTCTGAAATAAAAATCCAAATTGCAAAAGCCAAAATTTTAGGAAAAAGACATTCTAAAATGTTAAAATTTTAAAGATTCGGGATTTTAAAGAAGGATAAAATTTCCACAAAATTAGAATTTTTTGAAAACCAAAATGTTCAATAAAGTAAAATCTGATTGCGAGAGAACAAATCAAATTTTTGAAAAACAGTCGGAATTTCAAAGAAAGTGGAAATTGCTAAAAAGGTTCGAAATCTTCAAGATTTGTTAATAAAATTGAAAATTTCAGAACAGGTGAAATTCTCCCAAAAAGTAAACATGACTAACAAAATACGAAATTCTGAACAGATGACGAAATTAAAAAAAAAAATCTTAATCCTGAAAAGTTTGTATCTAACGGTGTGTTTACACCAGACACTTTATTGAATACATTTCTCTCTGACATAAAATATATATATTTTCCCTCTGACGTAAGTGTCAACTATCCTGAGACATCCTCACAGCTGTGTAAATAAGTCTCGAATAGCTTCTCTTAGGATAATTGAGAAATGTACGATATAAAGTGTTTAGTGTAAACACACCCTAAGATTGAAACTTTTAAGAGTCAAAATTTTTACAAAAAGTAAACATAATAAAGCCGAAATTTTCCAAAAAATTTAGAATTTTTCAATAAAGTCAAAGTTTTCAGGAACAGTAAAAACTGAGAGGAAAAATCAACATTCTAAAAAACGTAGAAATTTTCAAAGTCGATATTTTAAAACAAACAATTTTTCAGAATATTTGAATTTCACAAAAAAAATAATTTCGAGAAAAAGAAAAAGTTCTGAAAAGGGTGAAAATTTTAAAAACAGTAGAAGGAAATTTAAGTAAGAGTTTTCAAAAAACCTACAAGAGTACACATTTTTAATAAAGTCGAAATTTTTAGTAAAGTCGAAATTTTCAAAAGCAAAATCTTCAAAAAATCAAAATTGCAATTTTTTGCAAGATATCGGTAAAAAGTGAAAATTCTCAGAATAAGTTAAAGTCGAAATATTAAATGGGTTATAATTATTAAAATAAGTCAAAATATGAGAAAACGTCGATATTTGAAAAGAGCGGAAATTTTGTAAAAACTGGAAACCTTGAGATATTTAAAAATGTCAAAACTTTCGCAAAAATCGAAATTTTACCATCAGAGTAAAACAAATTTAAAATTTAAAAGAAGTATCGAATTTCAAAAAAAAACTCAAAATTTTCAGAATATTTTTAATGAAAAATTAAAATCTTGAAAAAATCCGATATTTTGTAAAAATCGAAAATTGTAAATAAATAGAAATATTCTATAAAGGTAAAAATTTCCAAAAAAAAAGTAGAAATTTTGAAAAAGAGATTGAAATTTTTTAAAAAGTAAAATTATTTTAAGAAAAAGTTGCAGTTTTCAATAAAAGTAAAAATTTGGAAAAGTCAAGATTCTCAAAATTTTAAATTTTCAAAAAAAGTAGAAGTTCGCAAAAAAATTTGAAGCTTTCAAATAAGACAAAAAATAAAAAAATTATTTATTTAAAAAAAAGTAAAAAATCTTAAAAATGGTATAATTTTGCTAATAAGTTCAAATTTTTCAAAGGAGGTGAAACTGAAAAAAAGATCCGACATTTTTTTTAAATGAGGAAAATTTTGAAAAATCTCCAGTTAAAAATTACAGTATGTTAAAATTCTCAAAAAAGGGGAATTTTCAGAGCAAAATTTAAAAGTTTTAAAAGGTAAAAGGTTTAAAATTGAAATTTTCAAAAATTTAATGCTTTTAAAAAAGTCGTAAGTTTCAAAAAAGCAGAATATTTCACAAAAAGTTTAAATTTACAAGTGAATAAAAATTTTGAGAAAAAATCGAAATTTTGAAGAAGGTCGAATATTTGAAAAAATATCAAAATTTTGAAATAAGTGAAAAGTTTGAAACAGCTGAAATTTTCGGATTATGAGTTAAAATTCCGAGAAAGTCTCAATTTTCAAAAAATGGGAAGTTTGAAATATAAAGGGAAATTTAAAATGTCAATATTTTCGAAATAAGTCTATACCATAAAAGAGTTGAAATTTTTAAAGTAGTCGTATTTTGTCATTTTTGGTCAAACTGGTCGAATTTGGGTCACAAGCGATAATATAAAATCGTAAGCTTTCTACGAAGTTTCGAATGTTTTCCAAAAATTCGGGTTTAACTTTGAAATTTTTAATTTTTATCTTTCTTTAAACTTTAAATGGAAACCAAATTATTCTTGGCTAAAATATGGGTTTGTCATTTCGAAATATCGATTTTCTCTCAAAACATTTATTTAAATTCACTCTTTTCGTTTTTACCCTTTCACAATTCCGACTTTGAAGTTAAAACTATAACTTTTTCAAAACCTTGGAAATATTAAACTCCAAAATTTCATTTTTTTTTGAGAAACCACAAATTTAATAGCTACAACTCGGTTTTATTTTTTACTTTAACTTTTTATTTTAAATAATTATTTTAATCACTAACCTCTTTATAACTCCCTATAGATGGCGCGAGATCTATTAGCTTCGCTCCTAAACAAACAATAATAATAAATAATAATTATAAAACAAATAAAGTCTAAACAGGATATCTTGGTGATAATATTTTACATTCAATCAAAACTTATCATTCCTAATACTCATAGATGCTTTTAGTGTTTAAAATTTTAATGAAAAAGGAATGTTTAGTAATATTTTCTTTTTCCACTATAATGTTACCTTGATATCGAACATTTTTCTAAGCTGCTTATCGAACGATTATCTTAGAGACCCTTGAAACTAACCAGAAGCTTCATTTAAAACTAAATAGGATATCGTCTTCATAATCTTACATATTCGAATACGATCAATCCATTTTAATAATTATTTGGCGATCAAAATTTCAATAATTAAATTACAAATCTTGTCCTCTGAAACCAAGAAAGAGTAAAAAACACAACAAAGGTTGCTCTAACGCGTTTTGATAGCCGAAGCTATCATCTTCAGTATCTCTGTGAAGATACTCAGTATTCTCCAAAGATGTTAGCTTGGCTATCGAAACGCTGTTAGAGCAACCTTTGTTGTGTTTTGTAATCTTTCTTGGTTTCAGGGGAAAAGATTTGTATTTCACTTTTTAGAGATAACCAAGGACCAGTCCGTTTCACCAAAATTTTAATGAAACATGAAAGTTCATCAGTAACATTTTCTTTTTCCAGTACAATTTTGTCTTCATATGATCCATTTTTCTAAGCTGCTCCCTAGCGAATTCTTATGCTAGAGACTCTAGAAACTAATCAGAACCTTCATGTGAAACTAAACACCATATCATCATAATCTTACGTATCCGGGTAGAACTGGATCCATCTTAATAATCAGTTTGGTGGTCAAAATTTCAGTCAAAAACGAAAGTTCATCAGTAATATTTTCTTTTTCAACTACAATTTTTTCTTCATGTAATAGATTTTGCTAAGCTGCACCTTATTTTGATTATGCTGGAAACCCTAAAATCTAATCATGTGAAACTAAACAGCATAGTCGCCATCATAATCTTACCTATTCCGACACAATCGGACACATCTTAATAATCATTTGGTGGTCAAAATTTCAACGAAAACCGAAATTTCATCAGTAACACTTGCTTTTTCGCTTATTATTTTACCTTCATATTGAAAGAGTACATCATCGCTTGATTGTCAGTGGACGGATGAGTTGAAAAGAAAATTCGTTTGAAGCAAAACGTTTTCATATTTTGATGTTATTTGTGGTCAATATTTTCGTAATAAGCTGAAGTTCATCAATAATATTTTCTGTTTTCACTAAAATGTTATTTTTAAAAAGGGTTAGTTTCTAAGTTAATTGAATTCAATATTCTAGGGAGCTGATTAGCGACTTCGTTTTAAACAAAACAATCCAGTCATCATACACCTAATAGTAATTTTGAAGAATTCAACCATATATTTGAAGATTCTCTATCTCACTTCATGGTACAATGTGATAAAGTTATCTGTGGAGGAGATGTGAACAGAAATTTTTTAGATTGTGATAATAAGAGAGTAATAAGCTTTCTCGATTTAGTTGGCTTATTTAATTTAAAGCAAATTGTGGATAAGCCTACTAGAATTAGTGAAAATACTATGAGTCTACTGGATTTCCAACGATTGGAAAGGATACAGCTGCATTGTAAGAGAAATTTCACAAATTTCGGATCACTGTCTAATTAAATGTTTAATAAATAATGAAAATGAAAAGATGCTAGACAATAATTTCGTAGTATGTAATTTTAAGAGAATAAATAAAAATTTACCGCAGGAGTTCCTGGAAGTGACACCGTTTATGAATATAATCTATACTCAAAGGTATTTTAATAATGTATTAATTAATATCTTTGATGTATTAGCTCCTTTACATTTCATTAAAGGTAAAAAAATCAAGCCTCCATGGCTGACAGATACCATTATGCAGCTTATAAAACTAAAAGATGACGCGTTTAAGAAAGTAAAAACCAATAAGTCAGAGAACTCCTGGAATTATTATAAACAAGTTAAAAATCAGTGTAATGTTGCAATTATTAATGAAAAAATGAGTTATTTAGAGTTCTGTGTACGTAACAATAAAGATAAAAGTAAATTATTATGGAAAAAACTGAAAGAACTCGACATACATAACATAACAGAAATATAAAACATCCACTTCCTTTTAATTTGGATATTCCCAATGATATAAATGATCATTTTCTCCAAACATCACTGTACTGTAGCTCCAGCTGCTAATAATCTAGTAATTCTTTATCAACAAAACCTAAAAATGAATGTTGACGAGTTTTTGGATTTTTCAACAGTAACTATAGCGGAGGTTAAAAAATATCTCTTGAATATAAAGTCCTTAGCAACAGGCTCAGATATGATTAATTTAGAAATGGTTTTTCTCTGTTGCCCGATTATATTGCCATATCTTACAAATATCGTAATTCTTGTTTATTAGATCAGTAATTGGCAAATTGCTCGTGTATTACCTCTACCTAAAAAACCCAATATATCGGAATACAACAATCTAAGACCAATATGTATATTGCCTTGTTTGTCAAAGGTACTCGAAAAAAAGCCAGTATGATCAAATCAAAAGACATGTAGATAAATATCAATTGCTACCCTCTCGACAATCAGGATTTAGATTTATGCATAGTTGCGCGACAACTCTGTTAGATGTTACATATGATATAATTAGAGCAACAGACTCTAGTAAAGCAACAGTTCTAATACTCCTCGACTATTCTAAAGCGTTCGACACCATAAGCCATAAACTATTAGCGGCTATTTTACACTATCTGGGATTCTCTTATAACGCCGTTAATCTTTTGAAAAGTTATCTGCAAAATAGAGTACAATATGTTCAGACTAATAAAGGTACGTCAACAGCTGAAAGTGTACAATGTGGTGTTCCTCAGGGCTCATTTTTAGGGCCCCTGTTATTTAGCATCTATACAAACCGTTTATCAGGTTTAAAACATTGCAAAGTGCATCTTTATGCCGAAGACACGCAAGTGTACTATTCTTTTAAACCAAATAACTTAATGATGGCAGAAAATTTTCTTAATGAAGATTTGAACTATTTGATATCGATATCAATTAAACATAATAATAAATCCCTCAAAGTCATCTCTAATGGTATTTGGAAAAAATTGGAAGGAAATTGAAAGAAAAATAAAAATAAAACTCAATGGCAACTTGGTGGAATGTACCAATAGCAAACGTAATTTAGGCCTAATTTTAGATACCGATTTACGCTTCAAAAGTCATGTCAATCAATGCATTATTTCAGCATACACCACTTTGAAAATATTGTATCCGCAACGACATTTTTTGTCACAACAGTTAAAAAGGTTACTTGTTGATAGTTTGGTTTTAAGTCATTTTAATTTCAACGGTGTATGGTCCATGTCTTGATAAAGAATATGTTAATAGAATACAAAAAGTACAAAAATCCTGCCTAAGATTTATATATGGCATTAGAAAATATCAACCTGTTTCATTTAAATTAAAAGATGCAAATTGGCTAAATATGAAGCTAAGACGCTTGTTACACTCTGTGGTTTTATATCACAATTTTCAAATTAATAATACACCTAGTTACCTAAAACGTCTAAAATCAAATACAGAACGAATGTGCATACATTAAATTTAAGATTTAAGAGTTAAATTTCACCACCTTCTTACAAAACTTCTCTGTTTCATAGGTCGTTTACGTATAATATTTATATTCTGTACAATTCGGTACCATCCCGTCTAAAAAACTTAAATCTTAAATTATTTAAAGTAGCAGTAAGAAAAATGTTTTAGCGGAAAATGTTTAAAATCCTGGCTTTGTAAATATCTGTATTTTATTTCTTCCTGTCCTTAATTTTTTAATTTTATTTATAGCTGAATAATTATTCAAAGAATACCACGACAGTATACAGTTTAATTGGTAATTATGGTTATCTTTTTTCTTTTTTTCTTTTCTCTCTTTTGGAGACTGAACTAGATCTCTAATTGTGTTTTCAGTTCCTTTTACATATTTTAATTATAACCAATGATTAGTATATAAATCATTGTTTAGAATTTAATTTCTGTACTTTTTGTGTTTTGTATTCTCTTTATATTAAGAAGATGCAATAAATTATTATTATTTATTATTATTATCAGTTCTGTCTGTCTTAGCGACGTTGTATTGCAGGTATCGGTCAATTGACAAGATACTGCTCATCTACTGCGAGTTTAGATTTAGAAACGCCCGGACTATTGCACAAGTATTGAGTATTACTGCCTTCTGAAGTTGGAAGTATATGCTGCCAGGTAGCTCTAGTCTTAGACTGGCTAAGAGCTGCTTAGGTATTACTCCTGTGGTTGATATTATTATTGGTATTATATGAACCTCATTTTGCTTCCACATAGATTTAATCTCATTCGCTAGCTGTTGATATTTGGTTGCCTTCTCTGTATAGGTTTTCAGGAGGTTATGGTGTGTTTGGAACTGCAATATCTACTAGGTACGTGATAGCCGTGGCCTTAGCGGTAAGAATGATATCAGGTCGGTTACATGGTATGGTCTTATCCGTTAGTACGGTGCGGTTCCAATACATTTTATAATTTTCATTTTCCAGGACACTCACTCTCTGGATTATATTTATAGTAGGGTGAGCTATCTTCTTTCAGCTTGTACATGTTGGCTATTTTCTGATGGATAACTTTTGCCACTTGATCATGTTTTGTAAGATATTCAATAGCAGCTAGAGTTTTACAACTTCCGGTAATATGCTGGATGGTTTCAGGTGCCTCTCTACACTTCCTACATTTGTCATCATTTAGGGGTTCTTTAAGGATGTATTTTCTGTAGTTTTTGGTGTTTATTACTTGATCCTGAATAGCGATCATAAATCCTTTAGTTTCAGCAAATATATCCGCGCGAGTTAACCAACTGTTCGACGCATTCATGTCTACATGATTCTGGGCCAAATCGCTCGGGTGCCGTCCGTGAAGTGTTTTCTGGATCCATTGTTCAATGACCATTTTGCTGTAGCTATCATATTCTAGCGTGTCAGAGTGTACAAGTGCATTATTTTTCAGGTCTAGGGGCGTATAGGCTTCGTCAGCCTTTATCACTGCTTGGTGTAAGCCAGATGTGTTTTTATGATAAAAATAGTGTTGCAGAGTCCTTATTTGTTTGTCACACACTGAATACCTTGCAGGTCTGTTTGTGTACAGTTAACTGTCCCAAATGTATATGTTAATACTGGTACTGCATATGTGTTAATAGCTTTAAAGGTGTTTTTACCAGTTAATTTTATTATTATTATTATTATTCTTATTATTTACGTATTCAATTAAAATCAATCCATTTTAAAACTCATAGATATTCTTGGTGGTAAAAATTTCGACAAAGCAAAGCTCATCTCAGGGAAGGATTATCCATAAGGCAAACCAGGAAGGTGCCTAGGAAAAAAGGCCTAGGAGCCGATTACATTACATGGTCAAAAAAATTGTAAGGCGCCTTATACGATATTTACCTAGAGCGCTGCCGACATCTAATCCGCCACTGCTTGTCTAATCAAATCTTATCTTCAACTACATTATTAAGGTTTTCCCAATTGCGCTTGTGCCAACTGAACAATTATTGGGAATGCAAGATGTAATAAGGCGACAACATCTTATATTCTCCAGCTAGTTGCAAATGTTCTACTTTGATTGAAACTGGTGAAACAAACTCATTAGAAGCCAGGCAAATCGGTTGAGTATTTCTTTTTGCCGCATGGCGATTATAGCCATAAGCTTTCCCCGCACAACCCCAAAATAAATCCAATAGTAAATAAGTGGCGAAAAAGATTGTCGATTGTTCTTATCAGGGGGAAGAAATAGAGGTTTCCTCGATGCAATTCTGGACCAAGTCACGTAGGAGTGTGTGAGGCACTCTATCAGGCGTATCTTGTTGTTTTCATCGAGCATTGGTCGCGGAGAAAGGCAGTAATACCCCGAGCTCCCATTATTTAATCTTGCGGCTACCGACTCGACATACGGCCTATTGTTGCTGCAACAATGGCCGCTATGTTCTGTTTACATGAAAACAACTGATATTAATGCGACGGTTCTCCTACTGTTTAACATGCTCTCCAACTTTCTATTCGAGAAAAGCAAAAAAGCGGCAATTGATTTAGGCAGGCTCCCGGAGTGATTGCAAAATATCGCGTGAAAATAAATCAACCACATTGACAATTAAACTAGATGTATGTGACGCTTTTGAAGTCAATTTAGAGTATGGAACTGTGCGGTGGCATTTCCATATATGAAGAAGCGTTTTTTAATAACTGAGCAGGATTAAATGATGGTGATGCAGTTAGAGTCTCGGACGCAATTCCACAGGACGGTTTGAAATACACTCCAATCAGCTAATGCATATTCCGGAAGCTGCGGTTTAGAGATCGCAATCCCCTCGCTGCCATATGTCAGGCTGCTGGAAATCCTCTGATACCTGTTATCAGAGGATGGACTTTTGCGCTGTATTTTCCAAAGGATTAAATATTAAAATCAGTATCTAATAATGCTTTCAAAATTTCAAAACCTTGGGTCGCCATCTCCGCAAATTTCACTGTCGTCAATGCGATTGAAATATTATATAACATCTCAGCATCAGGTCAGCTTAGAATTTGAGAGTTGTTCTGAACTCTCTTTGGACAAATTACTAAAGATAAACTTCTGTTTCTTTAACGCTGTATGCATTGGAGAGCTTTCAGCTCCTTAAGAAAGTTCAACAGAAAAATTATCTTTTGATGGACATTATTTGGCCTTTCGAGCGGCTTAACTTTTTGATGTCTTATATAAGATACGGTCCTTGTGTCACTTTTACTTGCAGAAAACAAAAGGAAAGCTTTTGTACTCTCTTCGAAGTCGAACGGCTCCGCCTATCCACTTAAAAGCCGGCAGCCATGGCTTTCGTGTGTTCTTTCAAACACATTAGTGCCCCTTGAACGTTTCAATCGCTCCTAAACGTCGGCCACTGAATTATGAGTCCAGACCTTAGTATTTTTCAGATTAATCCTAAGAAACCCTTCCGAATTTTTCATGTCCGATTACTTAAATATTTTATGGGCACTACAAGTCGAAACTGAGAGCAGACCAAATATCGCAACGATATAATCTTTACGATTGATGAAATTCGTTTATTTCGACATTATAGAGGACTTTAGTGTGGTGAACGTAAATTAAATTTTATTAAATTTAGTTGATCTACGCGAGGGTTGAAAACAATAAAATTTTGTGTTTGGATTACTTTTTATCTTTGAACGAATCCATTATTTCTGATCGGATTATCCTCCACTTTGCATTTTATCAATTTGAATTTAAATATTCGCTTCTACCGGAAATGCGCTTCGGCTAATGTTTTAAATACTGACTGAGCCTTCAAATATAGATGGAAATATTTCTGCAAAAAATCCAACACATGAAAAGCATTAACGGGTACTAGGAAATTTCCATAGGCGTAGCTAGAATAGGGCAGGGTAGGGCACTTGCCCCCCTCTGGCTTATGCAGCTAAACGAAAATTTATATTTAACTGAGGAGACTTTTTCTAAAAAATTTCCATTCGTCAAAAAAATTATCATTCGTCAAGATATCGACATTTTCTCGAAATGTCGATTTATTTCTGAAAATCCGTCTTTTTTTACAAATTTCTTTTAAAATTTCAAATTTATTTCTAAAATTCGATTTCTTTTGTCAGAACCCACCTTTTCTAAAATTACAAATTTTAATTTCAAAATTCATTGTTGTTTTCCCTAAAATTTCGACTTTTCTTTAAATTTTAATTTTCTGCAAATTTCAACTTGTTTATCAAGATTTACATTTTTCTTCAAAATTTGATCGATCCTGAAAGTAGAAAATTTTAACTTGTTTCTCAAAATTTCGACCTTTATCCCAATATTCGACATTTTCTAACTTTTGTTGGGGCAGATCGGGACACATGTGTGCTTATGATTCAAGCAGTCAAGATTAAATTCGCGAAGTCTCATTTTTCTTAAAATTCTTCCTTTTTCCAAAATTTCGATAAAACTAGACTCTCTCTGAAGAATTTTGAGTGTTTACTGAAGTTCGATCCTTTTCTCAAAATTTCGATCTTTTTCTTAAAATTTCGATTTTTTGTTTTTTAAATTCGTTTCGGTTTTTCAAAAGGAAAAAAATCGAAATTTCAGGAAAAAAGAAAGGTTTCAAAAAAAATCTAAATTTCGACTATTTTTTTCAAAATCGGTCTTTTTTCCGAAAATTTAAATTACTGCACTACTTTTCCCATTTAAGCTTCCTTGTATATCTAATGGTTTACGAGATCCCTGTAGTGGAAATCAAATTTGGTTCAACTTTATTTAAGAAATTCGATTTTTTTTAAAACGTCACGTGCCGAATTATTTTGAAATATGTAGTATTCCATTATTTTGCAAAATTTTGAATTTTTCAATTTTTTTGAAATTGTCAACTTTTTTCCGAAATTGTGACTTTTGCACTTAATTAAAAACTCTACATTTTATTTAAAACTCGACACTTAAAATTTTGATTCTTTTTTGAAATTTTAGATTATTTCCTAAAAATATTAACTTTTTGAAAAATTTAGAATTTTGTTGAAAATTTCATTATTTTTTGAAATATTAAAATTTTTTGAACAATGTCAAATTTTTAAAATTTTTTGAATGTTTAGAAAATCCTAATTTTTTTTGGAAATTTTAACTTTCTATGAAAATCTTAACATTTTTGAAAATTCCGATTGTTTTAGAAAATATTGGTTTCAAAATTTTCGACCTTTTTAAAATTTTAATTTCTTTTGAAAATTTTGTCGATTTTCAAACTTATATTCAATTTTATCGAAAATTTTATTTGTTACAAAACGTTTATTAAAGTAAACTGATTTTTAAAATCTTTATTTTTTTAAAAATTTTGACTTTTAAATTTCGAATTTTTTCTAAGATTTTCGATATTTTGGAAATTGCCTTTCAACTTTTCGATTTGACATTTTTTCAAATATAGTGATTATTTTTTTAAATTGTACATCTGCACTTATAACATATTCATGTGACTTTTCTTTAGACAAATATCGAACTATTTAAGGGGTTCTTTAAACATTTGACTATTTCTGAAAGTTTTAATCTTTTTTTAATTCGATTTTTCTCCAAAATTTCGGCTTTTATGTAGTAAATTATAGTATACAAATGCCTTGCTAATACACATAAAATTCTTCAAACTACGTATCTAAAATATAAAATATAGAAAGTATAAATTTTCGACAAGTGTTAATTTGTAACATGCAACACGAAACCCATAATATAAACTGCACGATTACAAATGAGTATATTCGGTACGATGCCACGATGCCAACGATGCCAATTTTTACATTTTTACTTACTCGTGCAGGTCTCTAGTACACATACAGCTGTCTGTGAGTCTGTATATTAAGCAGGGTTAGCATGATATATATGACGATATATATCATGATATTTAACTGATATATATCATGATACATAATAAAAAATTGCACGTGTAAATAATGTAACATACAGCTGCACCCTGAACCATATTACAGGGAATTCCGACTGATTAAACCATCCAATGGGTTCAGGCAAACTGAAAATGAAGTCTTTTTAGGTTAACGGAATATAACACAAGACTCAGTGGTGATTGTTTAACAATACGGATTCCAAAATTCCTTTGTTGTTGGTAATATCAGTACCCTTCAGGGTAACCGCAGAACAGTGGGACTCAAAGCAAAGTTTGCAAAGCACAAGTGCTTCAAATCATACACAAAAACGAAATTATATTGCACCCTAAATGTTTTATAAACATTAACATTGTCATTCATTTTACTGTTACCGCAGATGGCCTCAAAATAATTTTTTTAGAACTTTGGATTGACTTCAAACCACGAAATCGCCTGGGAAATGAAAAATAAGGAAATTTGCAGTTTCTATTCCTCAATTTAAATTAAAAAACTGATATAAGAAAAAAGAACTTATTTTGGTGAAATTGTAAATCAGACGAGCAGCGGACGTTTGCATTTTTAAAATTTGTTATGAAGATATTTTTTTCTATTATTTGGACCAAAAAGAAATTGATATATATCAGTGATATATATCAGATATTATATGTGATATATACCACTGATATGATATTTATTAAAATATCATGATATTTGCTGACCCTGATATTAAGTATGTTTGTCCAGAAATAACTCAGAAAAGGCTTTACTGATTTTGATGGGAATTTCACTAAAGGTAGTGTGCAGAATTTTGAAGATGTTTCATGCAATAGATCCCAATCCACCCTCAAATCCGCAAACTTAACTAAGTCGGTTAATTGTAAAGCAGAATATCAATTTTCAACCGGTAGTCAAAAAATCTCTAGCAAATTAACCCAAAAACGAGTAAAACTAAACACTGTATACAGCTATTTGCATATCTCTTAAAACTAAAATTATATTCAATTTCCGAAGTTTCTTACTTGCAATTAGCCCAAGTTGCTGATCTCTATACTTTTCCATTAAGGATTAATTTAAAAGCGAATAATTGCTTCCAATGGATCTGTTATCTGAATAATTAAATTATCTTACCTCTAGGCAGCAATTTACTTAAAATTACTTTGTAAGTTATCCGCTCTCTTCCCATAGGTACAAATACCAAAAACTTTCCGCTTTAAGACAAAAGTTCAAGTTGGAAGTTGATTCAGAAAAAGCAGAGAGAGAGAGAACAGCTAGAGTGGAGGTTTTAAGATCAGCAGTTTCAGGATAATTTTATAATAATGTAAGGTAGAAAATTTAGTTCTTGCGTAAAGAGCAAAATAAGACAAGGAACAAAATGCAAAATTGACACGGAGTGACGCTAGACTACGAAGACAAACTTTGGTATGTTAGAAATTGCTTGTTTAAACTTTGCATTGGGTCAGACAATCCGCTGTTAATTTTCTTACGATGAAAATTTTAAAACGCAACTTGCAAGTTCCACTGTATACCTCAATGGAAATTTAATCATCTTTCCCATAGGATATCGTGAAAAACTACATTTTCCGAGTCCATGTCTTTTAATCCGAATGATATAAGATTTATTATGTCGAGACCAAACACTACATAATTTCACCATCCATAGTTGCATCGTATTATGCGATCTGATTCGTTAAGATATTTACATCCATCATCAATATCGCTTATCATCCTCGATCCCTTGTCTAATGGTTTCACACATGCACTTCAGTCGTAAAAAACTAAATTTGTAAATTCTCTAAATTCCTTCTAGCATTTACCAAAACGGATACTCTATACCAAATCTCTCAACATTAATCTGTCTGATATTTAATTTACCCCTGACTCAAATAGCAGTGTACTTGTTGAGTACATTTCCTTGCAACCAAACGTAATATTGAGTGAGAGAAAGGCACGTCTCGAACATGACCTAGGGCAAAGAGAACTAATATATCTTTGCAGCAAAGTCAACTACTTTAGAGTTTTAGTTAGCTCGCAAACATCTACACTCGGATGGTATTTGTAAAACAAGATGCAAACATCGGAGGCAAGCCACCGAACAGAATAAACATTAATTTAACTTCAACCATAACTACTTCAAACACAGAAATATAAACACATATTATAGAGATTACTGCTTGGAACTTGTATCCTCTTGTAGCGAACTTCACAGATACAAAGTAAGTTTGGAAATTTCTTAGACAGTAACAGGAATTCACCGCGTTTACAATTTATTAGGGAGGATTCTTGACAATTCAATAGTAGATACATATTTTTAAGACAAGCGTTTTTTGATTTTTTTATTTTAGTGCTAACGTAAATTTAGTTTGCTCGATCTTTGTGTCTATAATGTATCTCTTCCTGAAGAAGCCCATTTGTAGGCTGAAGTTGAACTTTAAGGTAGTTCACCGGTCAATTACTTTTCTATAGATTTTCCTTAGATCTCTGTCTGTTTGTGTCTGTTATTAATAGTGTAACCAATACACTTAGGAAATGAAAAGATCCGTACAGGTGCAGAAGTGGAGATATTCAACGTTAAACTTAAAATTTTTAATATGTAAGGTATAGGCGAAAGGATGGTTTCAAAGAGATTTTAATTCATTTGGGCCAAACATTCCCATATACAAGGTGATTCAGTCATAAGGGCATTAATTTTAAGGGAAGATAGAGAAAAATAAGTATAGTACGAACACGTCATCAAAATAAATTCAGATATAATTACGCTGAAAAAAATATTTTAAAATCATAATTTAAACCCCTTTTTTGAGCTGTCACTGACTCCAAAGGCCCAGATAAATAAAAAGAAGAAGAAGAAGAATTTACGATTGCGCAGCTGGAACTCGGGCGAAACAAATAAACAAAACATTGCTAGGTTATGTCTAAATGACAATACGAAAAACATTGAATACTCCTGGCGGCACCTTTGGTTGCGGAAAAGTAGTTAGGTGATTCGCTTTTTTATATGAAAATTGGGTAACAACAAATTGCAGAAAAAAAATTGCGGAAATAAAAAAGGTGAAAATGCAAGATGGATGTAAACGTTGAATATTAACGCTGCAAGTAATGAATTAAATTCGCTGAGGTGGATGAAAGTGATAAAAGTCGTTAATACCCGAGAGTTATTTCCCGACGTTTTATTTTTTATGACCCTCTGTGATACGATGGAAATTTTTTAAACCATGTGTAGTTTACAGACGAATCATCACTTTTTTCATGCGCCCAACAAGTCTAAAATAGTTCGGAAAAGAGGCACTCGAGTATTATTGTAAGTACACTGCGCTTATTCGGAAGGGGCCTTCGTTAACATATTTTTTTATAAACAACAACCTAACTACTAACCAACGTTAATAGGCTTCAAAATTAAATAAACCAGTGCATCGTATCGTCATTTATTTTGTAGAATTAATATTTTAGTTTGGCTCGTTTGTATTCGTTTAAGATATTTCACCCTCGCCAGTTCGGCTATTATCATTGCAGCTGGTGAGTGGATGATAACGTGATAAGCGTTTGTTGCCGTAAAGCATTTAGGCCGTTTTTAGAGTCACGCGGGTGGCACCCGTCACCCGCGCGCGGGTAGGTAGGATACATTTATTTGCAGCGACGCACCCGCGTGCGGCCACCCGTTCCATTCTAAATAACTTGCTGCAAACAAATGTATCCTATCTACCCGCGCGCGGGTGACGGGTGCCACCCGCGCGATTTTTTTCAAATCTGAGCACCCGCTAAAGTTTTCTCTGTTTTGCCTTTTAGAGTCACGCGGGTAACGGACGGGTGTTATGCAGATATTATAAGTAAAAATGAAAATAATTATTATTACCTTAATTAATTTAAAGTTTATCCATTGATAGCCTCAAAGTCTGTGTGTTGGGGTCTTTAAAAGTTTCAAAAAAATTTTGAAAAAAATGAGTAAGTTACAATTAAATTTTGATGAGATGGGTGTAGTTTCCTCAAGTGATCAGTTTTTTTAAAAAAGCACACCAACATTTCAGTACTCAATAAAAATATTTTCACTTTGTCTGGGATCCTATGAGTTTTAAGCTTGAATGTCTGACTACTTGCCCCTAGTGTCCTCCCCATGCGCACAGCAAATCCGCTTTCAGTTTCGATATATTCAATATTCATGATTGTACACCATAGGAAAAAATGAACAAATGGCCCCTGTCACACTGAAAGACATAATATGTCCCAATGGCTCTCACGCGAGCGGGTGCCCGCGAGGCGTGAGAGAAGGCGCGGGTGCAAAAGACACCCGCGACGGGTGACGCACCCGCACGCGGTCACCCGTTCCACTCTAAATAACTTGCTGCAAATAAATGTATTCTGCCTACCCGCGCGCGGGTGACGGGTGCTACCCGCGTGACTCTAAAAACGGCCTTAGTGTGGTCAGTAGCGTCGGGCTTTTGGTGGTCAATGGATTGATTTGGACCTATTTTAAAAAGTCGAATATATTTTTTTTTTCGCTTATGCCTTTACTAAGCCTTCCGAACACGAAGTTAAAATTAATGCCATTATAACTGAATCACAGTGTATTTCGATTAAAAAAAATATAGCATGTAGGGTGATATTGTGAATGAAATTGTAAAATATGAGGATTTCTAGCGCTACCGCTTTTAGTTAATCGAAGTTTGAAATTGCACGACTCGTGGAATTTCGATGTTATATTTGTTACGTTAGGGAAACAACTTGAAGTAATGGCAACATAGCAACTCTACGACTACTCCTTCCAGATGACTTTGCCCAAATTTCCTTTGCCTAAGTAGTGCAGTGTTGTCCAACCAGAAAATCTACTGCAAATAGGTTTGGCGATTTGTATTACTATATCCACGCGGATAGTCTATGTTAAAAATCGAGTAGTGGTAAACAGTCTTGCGTTAACCTCTCGCTTACGCAGCGAGGATCTAACATTACAAAAACCTTTTACTACGATTACTGACGTTCCATGATATAACCCAATCCTGAAAAATAGGCTGGTTAACTGATATGGAAGCCTACTTGATCATGTAACGTATTAAATTGTATGCAATGACAGTATTTCTCTAATTTAGCTTAAATATGATCACAGAATCTTCCATGGCTCCAAAGTCAGTATAAGGTAAGTTTCACGAAATTAGACCATGTCAGGAAACTACTCAAAGTTAGGTTAAGTACATACTATTTAAACTTAGGTTAAGTCCATCAATCTGGCGAGACCAAATGAGATCGACACTAGATCCACAATAAAATATGTTCTTAACTCCTAAGTCTCGTAAATATTCTAGTTTATCTGTCTGTTTCTAATTAAATCACCGCTGAAACGAAAATTGGAAGGAATAACTGTAAAACCATTTATATCGCGTTACCAAAAAAAATTCTTTATTAAAAATATCTGCAATAAAACTTCTGTTTATGTTATAATACAGCAGAGGCAATTATGCCTACTATGACCATCATAAAAATTTTAATTAGTAACAGAATTTTGAAGCTATGCTGAAATTCTACCATGAAAACTAATTTAGTTTTATGGCAAACCAATGTGTCAATCACTGCGCCATTTTTCGTGAAATGAGGTTGAATTCCGGTTGTATTTACATTATAAACAGAGGCTGCGAATATGTGTAGCTGTAACATTACTAAATGTTTTACTAGTGAACGATTTGTCATTAAATTGTGCGTGTGTATTTGAAACAAGTTATAATCAATTAACGGCAGCCAGAAGCACCATTAACAATTCCACCAATCAAGCAGTTTTGGATGTTGTAGAGTTAATTAATATGATTGCATTACAAAATGTACACTGCAACAGTTACGATATAGTCCTCGTGGAATCTACGGAACCTACATTGGAATCAAATGCGTTTAGCCCGCACTTACTTGTTATAAAATAAATACTAGAATTATTTCAGGTAACATATATTGCGTGTATTTGTCTTCATGTTTGTCGGCTTTGAACGGCTCAATTATTAAAACGATTTTTACCAAAATTTGTATAGACTTATCCTGCAAGGCAGGATACCCGAAAAACTGTTCGAGAGATTCCCATGTTAATATTACATCCAGAAAAAATAAGTAACATTTGGCTGCTGTATAGACACAGAAGGAGGTTACTTTGGTTTTCCAAGCTAAGAAAGCTTGAAATAAATTGTTAAACATTTCAGAGGAAATAAAAAAAAATCGTATTTTATTAAAAAAAATGTTTACACTCGAAATTTTAGCACTAAAGTAGAAATTGAAAGTCTAATCTTGAAATGAAGAGAGATATATCAAAATTTCAAAGAAACTTAGAATTTGTAAAAAATAAACAAGCTGAAGCAAAATTTTCAATCTTCCTAAAAATTTTGTCTCGAAAAAATTAGGAAAATTCTGGAAAAATTTCGTATTTAAAAAAAGAATCCTTTTAAATTTTTCATTTCATTTCTAAAGTCCAAATTTTAAGAAAATAGTTGAAACGATAAGCAGACAAAATAAAAGTTTTCAAAAAAAGTTGAAATTGTGAGAAAATAAAGAAATTTTGTGTCAAAATTTTGAAAAAATTCGAAATTTTCACAAAAAAGTACAAATTTTCTTAAATTCGTTGCATGCAATTCGTTAAAAATTGTAAAATTTCGTAATTTAAGGTAAGTTTATTCAAAATCGCATTTTCAGGAAAGGGCGAATTTTTCAAAAGTCGAAGATGCAAAAATTTGAACTTTCGAAAAAAAGTAAAAATTTTGAAATAAGTTCGAAATTGTAAGAAATCTCAAAAACTAACGAAAAAAATTGTAAAAATTTCGAAATTTAAAAAAAAATTTGAATTAATGAAATAAATCCGAAAATTTTAAATTATTAAAATTTTAAAAAATCCAACTTTCAAAAAAAAGTCGAAATTTTGAAAAGTCAAATTTTTTAAAAGAAATTTAAATTTACATAAGAAAGTCGAAGTAGCAATTTAAAAAAAAAACTAAAATGAATTGTGTGTAATATAGAACAATATTAAACAAAGTATTTTTTCAAAAAAGGTCGAAAATTTCCAGAAAATTTCGCACACACAAGTCAAAATCCTGAAAAAGTTATAAAAGAGTTAAAATTTTAAATTCGAAATTTTCAAAATAAATCAAAAAGTTCAAAAAACTCACTAATATAAAATCGAAATTTTTCAAAAAAAAAAAGGTTCAAGCAACTTACTTAATGCTTTCAACAGTCAAAATTTTCAAAAATAGGTAATTGAAGTTTTTTTAAAAAGGTCGAATTTTAAAAGCTAGATTTACAATGAAGTCGTAATTTCGAGAGTCAAAAAAAAAACGGTATAAGTCTGCAGTCGAAGTTCTGGGAGTCGAAATTTTCTGAAATAAGTAAAAATTTAGAAGAAAGTTGATTTTTTAAAACGTCGTAATTTCCAAAAAAAAATCGAAAAGTTAAAAATAGGTGGAAAGTTTTTAAAAAGCCTAATTTTTCAATAAAAATCAAATTCTTTAGAAAAAGTCGACATCTTCAAAGTCAAAAGTCTAAATTTTCAACAGAAATCAGAATTTTCAAAAAAAAATTCGAGAAAAGACCAAGTAATAAAAATATAAAGATTATCAAAAATACCGAAAATTTAAAAAAGAAGGAATTTTTAAAAATAATTAAAAAAAATGTTCATCAAGTAAACCTACTTTTTTTCTTCTCTAAAATAAAATAATTTTTTGTATTTCTACTAATCAAATTATTTATTTGCCCGTGCACTCAATTTCCCAAGGGGCTCGACCAACAAGCATAAAATGGAAATAGAACCTTTACTCCTTAATATCAAATATACGGATTGTGGAGGGCCCGAACCATCTTGCACCGATTTCTCTCGGGGGGCCTGATGTTGAGAAAAAACTTACAAAAAGAACTTTAATTCAGAATATCTAGTTCAGATTTCAAAGTTGAATTTTTTTGACTTATTACGAAGATAATAAAAATTACCACGAAAATGTGAAAATTGGGATATTTTGAGAAAACATCGAACTTGGATTTTTTTTCAGCCATTTCGAAATTTTGCAGACATTTTCAATTTTTGTTCTCGAAATTTAAATATTAAATATAAAATAATTGAGTTTACTCCACTCGCAAATGTCAACCCCATTATGCCTTCAAAGCACAGCGAGTAGGATGCGGAAACAAGGATAGATGGCTATGAATTTATAAACAAGGCGAGGTTGTAATTTTTGGGGAGAGGTCCATTCAGTAACGAGTTCCACAGCTTGGAAGTTCTATAGAAAAAAAAAAGAATCTCCGTAGGCAGAAGTCTGCACTGTGTCAAGCTGAACCGCATCAGAATTTGTTGTCTCTGGCTGTCCTGTATGTCTCAAAAATATTGCCCTTAGGGAGATGAATCCTGTTAGTTCCTGCGGGCATCTCCCATAAAAATATTTGTAGAAGAGAGATAAGTCATCAACCATCCGCCTGTGCTGTAGTGTTTCGAGAGAATCGATCCAACTCTCGTCATCAATTACGCGAATCGCTCTTCTTTGAATTGAATCCAAAAGAGTTAAAGTGTGCTTTAGGGCTGAACTCCAAACATTAGAACTAGTGAGCTTTGTATATTGTGAGTAGCTAATGAGATGTGAAGAACTTTTTAGCTCTAAAAAGAAAGCCTATTTGGCAATGGCGCGCACATAATCGTCCCAAGATTGGATAGTGCTCGCATTCCTAGGATAGACAGATTAGATCCCGTCGGGAGGATTTTACTATCCATTAGTATGTTGGTTGCATTATCCCTTGATATTTTCTTAGAGAAAACCATGGCCTGAATTTTTCAAGCATTGAAGTTACCTAGATTTTTCTTACCCCATTCCAGAATGATTTCAAGATCCAGATTAATCATCTGAATCTGCTGTTCCCTTAATCGATCTGAAGCGGATAATGGTTTATCGGAGAAGAAAGATGACACCAGGCTACCATCATCTGAGTAGCTATATGTCGGATTGGAAATTGAAGCTAAGAGATCGTTTATGTATAACAGCAACAGTGTAGGAGACAGGACAGACCCCTGAGATACCCCTGCACTAATCGCATAGGTCTCGGATGAGATGCAATCAACGACGACCTAAAGAGATCTGTCAGCGAGAAAATTGGATATCAAATGACAGATTCCAGAAAGAAGACCATAAGACGTTAATTTGACGAAAAGAAATCGGTGTCAGACTCTGTCGAAGGTCTTTGAGATATCCAAAGCCACAATCCTAGCCTCACAATGTTTTTCCATAGCTGAGTTACAGATATAAGTAAGATACGCCAGTTGGTCCTTTTTGTCTAAAACCGTATTGCCTGCCCGAGATGATCTTATTCTCCTCCAGATATTTGAGAATCTCGATGTTGATAACCTTTTCCATCACTTTAGATATAACGGGCAACAAATATATAAGGCGATAGTTGTTAATCAGAGAGACTGCTACAGGCTTGTGATCGGAATTTCCAAGCGGTGATGTCAAAGAGATTTTATACGAATTTGGAGAATTTGTAACAAAAAAGTCGAGTAGATTGGGTTGATGGGTATCTACATCAGGAATTCTTGTTGGTTCCTCAACTAATTGTGATAGTCCACAAGTGATGGTGCAACCCTTCCCGCGTCGTCAGTTCGGGAAGAAAACCTTAACCAGGGGATGTTGTGTAGGTTGAAATCACCGAGAAAGACAACCTTGGCGTTTGGATAATTCGTCTGTAGGTGATCAAAGGTTACAAGAGATAAGAGAAGAGATGTCTGTATGAGACACCGTTTGGAGACAAATAAAGTGAACAAATGAATGTTACTTTGCTTTTGGAGCAGATTTTAGCCAAATCACATCATGATCAGCAGATTCCAGTGCTTTTTCTCGTTGACAGGACTGGTCGCTTCGCGTAAAAGCACAAGTTCCCCTCTTGTGTCGAAACTTTGTGTGCAAGTCGTAATTAGGGCAAAGCAAATGGACCGTATTGATGGATGCGGAGACTTGGGTATCTGTCAGCACATGGGGTCATTCATTTTGAAGGTTTTGATGAACCGAGTTTAGATTTGAGTTTAGCCCCTGAATGTTACAGAATTGAATTTCGAATCAATTATTTGAAGGAAACTTGGCCCATGGTACATTAAAATTTTCCGTCGATTTTCGATCCCTTGCTTTGAAATACCTGATTTAAGCTACTTTTGAAATTTTATGTTAGCCATGTTTCAAATGCCGGGATTGACAATATATACTGGGATTAACAATATATACCGGGATTGATAAGATATGCCGGGATTGAAAATATATACCGGGACTGCAGTCCTACTGAAGGCTGTGTTCTTACCAAAAATATTTTTAAAATATCATGACGACGCGGGAAGGGTGGCAGAGGTTTTCGCCATCACTTGTGGACTATCGCAATTAGTTGAGGAACTCACAAGAATTCCTGATGCAGATACCCATCAACGTAATCTACTCGACCTTTTCCTTACAAATTCACCAAATTCGTATAAAATCTCTGTGACATCACCCCTTGGAAATTCGGATCACAAGCTTGCAGCAGCCTCTCGCCCGCTTCATATACCACCTCCTTCCCAGACGCAGTCCCGTAGGGTTTGGCACTTTAACTCTGCAAACTGGGAAAACCTAAGAGACTTATTTGCATCTTTCCCATGGCAGGAAGTCTGCTTTAACTCAGACAACCCTCCCTTAGTCGCCGAATCCATCACGGAAACTATCCTGATTGGTATGGAATGCTCAATTCCCAACTTCCAAAAGAAGTCTGCCTCAAGTAAATCTTGGTTCAGTAAAAAATGTGCTCGGGTTGTCTCCTGCAAAAATCGCGCATATCGTCGTTGGCGAAATAATCCCTCAGTCGAGACCCGGGTCATATTTGTAGATGCACGAAATTCTTGTAAACAGGTTAATGACGAGGCAAAAGGTGATTTCGATGGTAAAATGCGCCAGAGGCTTATCAACTCTCCGAACGGTTCCAAGTCCTTTTGGGGATTTGCAAAGTCGATCGCAAAGAATTTTACACCTTCAAATTTTCCACCTTTACTCGATGAAAATAGCAATATTGCTACTACCTCCAAGGAAAAGGATGATATGTTAGCTTTAATGTTTGCTGAAAACTTCAATCTTGATTCTCGAAACGCAGAACCTCCTATTCTCCCTAAGGTTGGCACTTCGATGCCTGAAACTGTTTTCAGACAACGCACAATCAGGAAGATTCTCCTTGAGCTCGACACCTCGAAAGCTTCTGGCCTTGATGGTATTCCCGTTATTGTTCTTAAGAAGTGCGCCCCAGAGTTGACTCCTGTCCTAAGAAAATTGTTCACACTCTCTTACAACAAAGGTGTATTCCCTAACATCTGAAAATCTGCTAGAGTGCAGCCTGCCCCTAAAAAGGGAAAAAGGAATCTGGCTAACAACTATCGCCCTATATCTTTGTTACGCGTTATATCTAAAATGATGGAAAACGTTATCAGCATCGAGATTCTCAAATATTTGTAGGAAAATAGAATCATCTCCGACAGGCAATACGGTTTTAGACAACAACGTTCCACTGGCGATCTACTGGTATATGTTATTCATATCTGTAACTCAGCTATGGAAAAAATGGTGAGGCTAGGATTGTGGCTTTGGATATTTCAAAGGCTTTCGACAGAGTCTGGCACCGATCCCTTCTCGCCAAATTAACATCTTATGGTCTTCCTCCTGGACTCTGTCATTTGATATCCAATTTTCTCGCTGACAGATCTCTTCAGGTCGTCCGAAACATTTGCGAATAATGTAGGGGTGCCCCAGGGGTCTGTTCTGTCTCCTACTCTATTTCTGTTAAACATAAATTATTCCTTAGCTTCAACTTCCAATCCTATATACAGCTACGCAGATGATAGTAGCCTTGTGTCATCTTTTTTCTCCGACAAACAACACAAACAAAAAAATCTATCGCTGCTTCAGATCGACTAAGGGAACAGCAGACACAGACAATTAATCGGGATCTCGAGATTATTCTGGAATAGGGTAAGACAAATTTGGTCGACTTCAATGCTTCAAAAGCTCAGGCCACGGTTTTCTCTAAGAAAACATCAAGGGATAATGCAACAAACATACTAATGAACGGTAAAATCCTTCCGATGGGATCTAATCTATCTATCCTAGAAGTGAATGCGAGCACTAACTTCTCTTGGGACGATCATGTGCGCGCCATTGCCAAATCGGCCTCTTAGAAGCTAAGCTTTCTTTTTAGAGCTAAAAAGTACTTCACATCTCATCAGCTATTAACACTATACAAATCTGAAGTTAGGCCAAGACTAGAATACTGTTCTCATGTTTGGAGTCAGCCCCAAAACACACTTTAGCTCTCTTGGATTCAATTTAAAGAAGAGCGATTCGCCTAATTGATGACGAGAGTCTGACAGATTCTCTCGAAACACTAAAGCACAGGCGTATGGTTGATGACTTGTCTTTTTTCTACAAGTACTATCATGGAAGATGCTCGCAGGAACTAATAGGATTGATCCCCCCAAGGGCAAGATTCTTAAGGCGTACTAGACAGTCGGAGACAGCAAATTCCTGTGCAGTCCAGCTTGACACAGTGAGAACTTCTCTCTACTGAGACTCTTTTTTCTATAGAACTTCCAAGTTATGGAACTTATTATCGAAAGGAATTTTTCCCAAACAACCTATCCTTGTTTAAGAAGGCGGTTCATCGCCATCTATCCTTGTTTCCGCATCCTACTCGCAGTGCTTTGAAAGCATAATGGGGTTACCCTTTGCGAGTGGATTAAACTTAAAAAAAAATTGAAGATGATTTTAGAAAATTTCTTTATTAATTACAGTTTTGACTAGCTGACCCCCACCACTTTGTCTGCGCAAAGGTCCAATAACGTTATATTTCAAAACAAAATAATTTCTCATTTGATTTTGATAGAAAAATAGATTCAAAGGTCCGTGCTCTTTAAAGTAACACCCCGTAGGATTGTAAGCGGCGCGCAATATTTTATCAGCCATAAACATTGAGGATTAGTTTCTCTTTTATATGTTCTGTGTTATAACTTCAAACAAAATTGTTAGCACAGTTGAGGTTAAGTTTACTGGAATAAAAATACCCTAAAAGGTTCCCCTAAAAAAACTTAACATTTTAGTTAGTTTTATTAAAACCGATTTTGTAGTTTTAGAGATTAGCCCTGACAAAAATTCAGTCGACAGACAGACCGACGAACACTTGGACGCTTCAATTTTATTTGTGTAGAATCTATATATCTATCTACAATCGATAGTCTGTGATGAGAACTGATGAAATGTTTACATACGGTGTGTTATCCAATCTATAAATTTACTTTAGCATTTATTCACAAAACTTACCCTTTCAATATTATCTTTTTAACTTTCCCATACTTGCGCGAGCGATAAAGCAATATATGTATTTAGATTTATGAGAGTTTGTGAAATCCATTAAAAAATGGAGCGTTGTTATTTAAAAGAATACGAAGACGACCCCATAATGTATTCAAATATTACGAGAAATTTTTCACAAATACATAAAATAACTGGAAAATAAAGATTGTCTCGTAAAATTATTACTTTTATTCTGCAAAAAAGGGTCAACTTTTAATTTCCAGATACTTAGGCATATTAAAAAAGCGCAATGATTTTTTAAGCGACCAAATATATTCATTTTACTTTCTAGAAGATACTGATTGCTTCTATCACTGATTTATGACAAATCTAATCAATTTTTTTGAGACAATACTCTGGCGCGTTAAAGTTCTTTAACTGGAATAAAATATTTGGTAACGCCAATGGTATATGAATAAAAACTGGGTCGCTTCTTGGAAAAGCTTTAAAACTGCAAATTGAACTATTTGATGTAAAAAATGCGGTAAATATCGAACCACAAGAGCAGTTTGGGTAACGTTATATTAAAGCATGCGGAACTTGGGATAACTAAGCTGCAGTTTCGAATTTTAACAGCAGATCAATGCAAATCAGGGTAGCAAAACTCATTGCAAAGGGAGAAGCCCGTTAATGCTTTAGCATTTTGCTTACACAATGAGAGTATAACTTGTAGTTGAACGCTGGGTTGTGCTATGTATGTATATGGGTCCCAAAATTGTATTAAATTATTTATAAAGGAAACACCAAGAGCAAACTTGTGTTAACTTTTGCTAATTCACTTATTTAAAAGCGATTCGATGCATAGTTTATCCGGAAAATTTATGAATAGTTAAACAATGTGAGCTTACAAAAACAAGGAAGCACAAGGAGCTTTATGAATAAAGATAAAGTTTAACTTTACAAACAGCTCAAACTGCAAATACGTTAGCAACTAATTTCAGAATATGGATCATTGTAAAACAACAGGAATTGTGAACACTAATTTCAAAAATTGGTTGGTGTATGAATAGATAAAATAGAAAGGCTATCTCGTGTTAATTAATTCGGCTTTTTTGCGTTTTTGTTTCATTTTGTTATTAGGTTCATTTATGCCTGGTTAGGAGATATTTAATGGTATTTTGCCTAAATCATCAAATTAATGATCTAAATAGCATCACATTTCCTGTAAATGGAACCGCCTCATTAGGCTAAAAATGGATGATTTGCTGCCAAATATCGTTACTCGGTCCTTAAATTTCTAAAGACGATTATTAAGCCACCTTAATGGGAATACTATATCTGCCATATCATGTTTAAATATACAAAAAATAAGGGTTAATCATTTTACAAAATTTACCTCGAGATTTAATGGCCATCAAGTTAAGAACAGTTTTATTGTGTGTTCTCTGCAGTGCCACAATTGAACTTAAAAGGCCTATGTGTTAGGAATAAAATTTAGGCTTCCAATTTTTTCAATATAAAACAGATTACATTTGGCCGCTTCTAAACGGATCCATCGAGTCAAAAGTTGATTCCCGGGGCAAATGTTAATTTGATTGGGGGAAAAAATTCGAATTTAAAATTGAAATAAAAAAATTGAATAAAAACAATTTAGTTGAATTTCGAAATTTTGAGAAAACGGTAAAGTTTAAAAAATCACGATTTTTATATCGAGGAAAAAATAGAAACTTCTAAAAAACCCAACTGAATTAAAATAAAATATCGCAACTTCAATAATCAAATAGTAAAAATTTAAATTAAAAACTAAGGATTGTGACAATAACTGAAGTTTCGGAATTTAAAAGAAAATATTTCCACAAAAACGTAACGTTTCGAGAACACGACTGAAACGTGGACTTTAATAAATAAAAAATGTCATGTTTTTGAAAAAAAAACCATAACTTGTGTTGGAAACTCTTTGAAACTCGGAATTTCAAAAAAAGTTGGGATTTCGAGATTAAGGTCGAAGTTGCAAAATAAAGACAAAATTCTGTCCATAAAATATATATGAAAATAATAAAAACCGTAAATTTCTGACAAGAGATTTCAAAACAATTTGATTTCCTTAAATAATAATTTAAATATTTTACAAACTGGGCTCGATGAAGTTAAAATAAATTTAGTGTAATTTCTGATAAGAGTCATTCTAAAAGAGATGTATGAAGTCGAGATATTAAAATAATTAAAAAAAAACAAAATTTCAGAGTCAAAAATCGGAAATAAAAATTAAAATGTTTGGAAAAAGCAGAGAACATGTCAAAAATTGTCCCCCATTTTTTTCCTGGCAGTTAATGCCCTACGAGCTACGGTACGTTTCCAATAGGCCACACTGTAGGTATTCATTCGTACATTCAAACTCTGTCCAAAAGAGTCAAAACTTCTAAAAATATTTTTCTGCCAATTTTTACCTCGTTGCATTATTTAAATTGAAATTACTGTTGATATTTGGAGCAAAAATATGCAAAAAATTCTTCTCCTAGAATTAAAAAAGAAAATCCCAAAATTATAGCTGCTTTTATTAAAATCTGTCTAATTTTGAGAAAAAAAAGGATTCTGAGAAAGATGGCATAGTTTCCAAAATGTTTTTCTTAATTTTCACCTTTTTGATTAAATTTTGACGCAGTCATGAAAACTGGATTAAAATTTTGCAATTCTCAAAAACTGTTATTTTCAAAAGTTTCAAAAAAGATAAAATATTTTTCTCCACATTTTTAACCTTTTCGTTGAAATGTTGATCTATTCTTCGAGAAAATACAGGGATTTAGAGAAAAGAATCGAAATTTCGAGAAACAGAAAATTTCCAAGGAAAATAAAGACGAATTCTGGAAAAAAATTGAAATTTTAAGTTAACATGAACATTTTGAGAAAAGTTAAGACTCATTATAAAGTTAAACGTTGAGAGAAAAAGGTCTAATTTTTGAAATAAAATAGATTTTTGACAAAGGAGAAATTTTGACAAAGGGGAAGGAGCAATTTTGGCAACAAATCGAAATTTGGAGCAAATGATCAATTAAAAAAAAAATTCGAGAAAAAAGGCACATTTTCTAAAAATAATAAGCCAAGAGCGAGCAGAGCTCGCACAATCAGGATTCTGTACCAATTTCTACAGTGAACAATCAATAGATCAAATTAAATCATTTTTACTTATGTATAAATTTGATATTTTATCCGAATTTTCTTGTTATAATTAAAAAATAAAAAAAAATTGTATATTTTTAGATATAAACACTTTTTTCTACAATCGATCCAAATATTTATGGAACTGATAAATGTGTCTATTATGGACACAGTTTTCAGTTCACTAAACATCGATAGGAAATATCGATAATTTTCACTATCGGAAGCTATCGACAGTAATGTTCCAAAGTATCGATAGCTCCTAACAAGCAACGTTCGTCTTCTAATAAAAATATTTAATGTTTAGTGAAAAAGTTTGAGAACTTCTATTTTAAATTCGAGGTTTCAGCTTGAAATTTGCACAATCGAAAATTCCAAAAACCTATACATTTAACGTTTAATGCTAAAAATTTCCGTTAAAAAAAATTTTAATTAAAGTTTCATTTATTAAAAAAAATTCTTGCTAATTCTCGAAAATTCACAAAAAATCGTTTTATTACAGTTTCCTAAAAATTTAGTAAAAAAAAATAATTCGAATACCTTTTTGTACCTCTTAGGCGTCGAATCGCTTTACAAAATTTTCCCAGGGGATGTAGGAAATTTCGAACTAGTGTCACCGTCTACTGTCCACCGATCGTCACTTCGAAGGAGATAGCTACCAAAAAAAATCGATCTTTTTGTTAAAACTTAAATTTCCTAAAGTTTAGGAATATTTAGATTTTTATTGAAAATTCGATCTAATTTTGGAAACATAAAGAATTTTGAAAAAAGTAGTTTTGAGAAAATTATGAGAAGAAATTTCCAAAAAAATACCATTTTGATGTATAAGAAACATGAAATATTCGGAAATTTTGGTTAAAAATAACAGAAAAAGAGAAAAAATGGATTTCAAAATAAATAAGGATTTTTGGAAAAATACAGTAAAAATATCAAGAAAGGTTGAAATGTTTCAATTTTAAGACAAAAAAGTTGAATTTTTAAAGATAAATTCTTAATTTCGAAAACGACGAATTTCGAGAAAAAAATCCAGTTTTGGGAAAGTCGCATTTTTTAGAAAAGTAAATTTAACATAAAAACCAAACCTTTCGGAAAGAATGGAAAAATGTTGAAACTTCGAATAATGCCAAAATATTTCTAAAGATGTGAAAAAAGTCCTTTATTACAATTTTAATATCATATAATATTTAAATTTTAGTAAAGAATTAAATATTTTTCTCGAAATTCCTCATACATATTTTTCTCAACATTTTTGATAACATGCAGAGAAAATAGACGAATTTCAAGAACACCGAATTTAAAGAGTATCTTTCTGAAGATGATAGCTTGATTATCGAAACGCGTTAAATCAACTTTTGTTGTGTTTTTCAATCTTTCTTGGTTTCAGGGGACAAGATTTGTATTTCAATTTCTGAATTTTAAGAAAAATTTAGAGGTAAAAATCGACATATTTATGAACAACGCATTTTGAAATAAATATTGAAATTTTTCGAAATAATTGAAATAAGGCGAATTTTAAGATACAGTTAAAATTACCGGAGTAAAACTTAAAGAAATCAAAATTTAAAAAAAGTGACAAAATTTTGACAGAAAAAATAATTTAAAAAAAGAGCCCAAAACGTAGATTTTTGAGAATAAAATCGAAATTTCGAAAAAACTAATTTTAAGAGAAAAAGTCGAAATTTCCAGAAAAGTTAAGTACCGAATTTTGAAATAAAAATAAATATATCAAGGAAAGGGCAAACTTTAAAAAACCAGTCAAAATTTCAAAGTCAAATTTTAAAAAAGTCATCAAAATCTTCAGAAAAATTCGGTGTTATTAAAGATAATGGAATTTCGAAAAAAAAAAACGAAATCTTGGGAAGACAATCGAAATTTCGACTACCAAATGAAGAAAAAGATCGAAATTTTTCAAAGAAAGTCAAATTTTAATAGAAATTTACAATTTTGAGAATAGTCGTTCATGAAAGAAACAAAACTTGAACAACAAAAAAATAAAATTTTAAGAAAAAGATAAAGTTCGAGGAAAATATTTAGATTTCCCGGAACATACAGGATCACATCTTCGAAAAAAAAAAGACCGAAATTGAGAAAAATATCCAAATTCCGATTATTTTAACTTCGTTTATATTTCGATTTTGTTTTCGGAATTTTGAAAAATAAACGAATAATTCGAAATTTGAAGAAAGAGATCGAAATTTCCAGAAAAGGGCAGGATTTTCAGAAAAACGAATTTCCGAAATTTTCTCTTGACTGCTTCAATCGAAGGCAGACCTGCGCCCCAATTTGCCCCTCCCTAAGATTTTCACAAAAATCATTATCACAATTTCTAGATAAAAGAGGAATATTAAAAAGTAAATAAATTTTTTTTAAAAAGTCTCAGTTGAATATACATTTCTGTAGATCCTGCTCTATTCTAGCACGACTGCGACTTCAAAAAATATGGCATTCTTAAAAAATTATGTATAATTATTTATAAATAAACCTTTTTTTCCTCAATTATATTAGATGATTAAGGGTATGTTACGGTTTCCAATAAAAATAGAATAAATCCACTAGAAAATCAGATTTTGAGAAAAAACATCCAATTTTGGGGATAAATTCACAATTTTGAAAAGTCAGGTTTTTAGATTTTTTTCATTAAGTATAATCCACTCTAAAATTATACCCTTCAAGCACACGAATGGGAGACAGAAATGTAGGAGGTGAAATTTCCATTAAAAGACCAATCAAAAAATAAATTAAATGTTGAGAAAAACGACAAATTTCCTTAAAAAAAAGACGAATATAAAAGAGAGAATTGGAAAAAACTGGAAATTTTAAAAAAACGGCGAAATATAAAAAAGTCGAAATTTTCAAAAATGTCTAAATTTCCTAATGAGAAAATTATGAAATAATTTTAAAAAGGCATTTAAAAAAGGGTCGATCTTTTAGAATTAAATCAAAATTTGAAATAGATGAATTTTAAAAATATTTAAAAATTTCTAGAAACCAACGCATTTTGAAGTAAAAATCAAAAGTTCTAGAAAGATGAACATATATTTTCTCTTTACTGCCTTATAACCAGGCAATTAGTCGGGAAAAAGTCTAAAATAGATAAAGGTAATATAGTAAGTTAGATTTTCAAAATTCTTTCTGCAGTCGATTTCTAATGACCCAAGGATCATTCACTGCTACTAATTGTAAGACGAAGTCACTCGACGCTCCTTCACCCCTTCATCTTGAAAACGATCCCCTTTCGCTGAGAAATTCCTTAAGTCGGGAAAATTAACGCAAATTGCCGTGGTTGGTTTTCCCATAAAACCCATTGCTTGAATTTAGTAAAATTTTTACTCGAAACGGGGTCGCCGATTAAGAATTCGAGATCTGTTTTTCCAAAAAACTTATTTCCCGGTCGGAAAATCATGAAAATGTTTTAATATCCTACTGGACTTGTTGGAGTTTTGAGACAACATGATGAACCTTTTTTTCAAAATTGTGTCTCGGGGTTTTTTTGGGTTACTGATCAAGAATGCGATGCTTGACTTTCGGTCGGAAAATCAGGAAAATACCCCATTTTAAGTATTTTGAGACAATGTAGTAAAATTGCTCAACGAAATGGTGTCCTTGGGTCTTTTGGGGTCGCTGATTAAGAATCTAAGAACTATTTTTTCGAAAAACTTATTTTCCGGTCGGAACATCAAGAAAATTCGCCATTTTAATGTTCTTCAATGATTTTTAAAACTAATTTTCTTCATATCATTATATATGGGAGGGTGTTTGGGTCGATGATTAAAAAATTCTGTTCTGTTTTTCGGGAAAAACCTTTCCATGACGGGAAACCCAGTAAAATTTTGGCACATTATTTGTAAAGATAATTAATCATTTTCAAGATTTTTTAAAGATTATATTAATGTAATTATTTCAAAATTTCTTCTGTAAAGAAAAAATAAATTGAAAATTAAAGAACACTTGGAAATGCATAGCTGAAAAAATTTGTATACATATTTTATATACCTGCGTCAATAAATGAAGAGGTCTAGTTACGCATGTTGTTTCTATATTATTATAACTAAAAGTACCTATACTTTTTACTAAAAGATAAAAAACAAAAAACTTTTTATTACTCTTCTTCATTTTTTGGCGATAGGCCCAGTTTTGCGGAAAGACAGACCTCGGATTCTTAATGAGCGACCCCGAAAACCCCTAGGACACCGTTTCGAATAAAAATTTGACTACATTGTCCCAAAGCACCTAAAATTGCGAATTTTCTTGATTTTTATCTGGAAAATTAGTTTTTCGGAAAAGCAAGCCTCGAATTCTGGATCAGGGACCCAAACACCCCCTGAGAGACAATTTCGAAAAAAAGATTTATGGTATTATCTCAAAACCCCAACAAGTTTACTAGGATATTAAAAAATGCTTATGATTTTCCGACCGGAAAAAGAGTTTTTCGGAAAAACAGATCTCGGATTCTTATTAAGCAACTCCGAAAACTCTTACTACTTTTACTACGTACAAGCAATGAGTTTTCAGGGAAAACCAACCACGAATCTGTGGTCAGCGACCCAAATAACCTCCTAGGATGCATTTCCGAGACAATTTGCATTAATTTTCCCGACTTTCGGAATTTCTTTGCCAAACGCCCCATTTGGGGGATTGTTTTTAAGATTAAGGGGTGAAGAAGGGTCGAGCGACTTCGTCCTATAGCAGTGAATGATCATTGGGTCATCAGAAATCAAATGCAGAAAGAATTTTTGAAAATCTAACTTATTATATTATTTTTAACTATTTCCCGGCTTATTGCCTGGATTATTAGACAGAGGTAAAGATAATTCGTGTCCCAAGTGATTTTCGCCCGAGTCTTGAGAAATTTCGATGGATTATTCTGCCCAAGTACCCGAGCTCTATTAATAAGAATAGTCAACTTTGAATATAGTCAACTCCGCATTAACGAATGACCGCTTATAACGAACAAAATTTTGGTCCAAAACTGCATAAGAAAGTTTATAACGCACACCCGATTAAAACGAACTATTTCAAGATCCCCTTGGTAGTTCGTTACATCCGAAGTTGACTGTCTGTATTAACAAAATATTAACGTCTCTTTTCTTTTCTTTCAAATTTTCACCAATCATTCCAGCTTTACCCTAGACGGACAAACAAAAGGAGTTAAGGTTTCAAGGCGGTCTTATAAGAGCAGATTAAAGAAGTAACAAGGATGGCTCCGTCGTTCCGTATGTTGGCTAATCTAGCGGGAAATGACCATCTAGTTAACTCAAGCATCGCCCGCACCTGTTAACCACTTACAGGACTCCCACACTCCAACCAAGTTTAAGTTCTTGTACGGATTAACAAGTAGTGACACTACAATATCCTGTTACGTTTATTTTTAAACCACTTTCCCGAATTGGCAAAGTCGGCAATCGTTCCAGATAATTTTTTTGTACGAAAATTTATCTTCTCGCTTAGGGATGAACGTATGAAAATTTAAAATATGATTCGCATCTAAAATCTAACTGGAAGAGTAATGGGGTTATGTGCACGAGTAAGTTACATATACGGCCGTAAATGTCGGATCTTATTCAATAACTCTTTATTATTCAGAACAGTGCGCGACACACTTTGTGCATAAAAGTTTCGCCCAAGTTTCTGATCAGGTGTGACCCGACTTTAACGCCCCGCTTTTAAATCAACATTCTGGGAGTATTAAAAATTTAAAATCCGGAATACATTGTTACATCTGCTACGCCCAGGCTTTCAAGGATGAGGAAATAATGAAATAAAGTTTAGGATATTTAAACTCGCTTTTTTCACAGAAAATAAGTTGAGCCGTGTGGTTCTGATTATTTCACTACCTTGCCAAAGGAGTATATTAAACGTGCTAAAAGAAATTATTAGTATATAGGATGTTTTAAGCGCCTTAAATGAAATATGCGATAGAAAATATAACGTATGAATGACTACCTGGAAACATTTATATACAAGGGCTGTTAATAGTTAATTTTTTTTATTTTTTTTTACTTCAGTAACAGTTATAAATCCAAAAAAAAGTCAAGAGAAAACATATTTAGAACTACCATCGCTTGTGGAAAATTTTGAAAACGTCAATTCAGTCCAGTCATAACTATAGGTGCGTCAATTCAGTCCCGGGCTATCGAGTGAGATACGTCAATTCAGTCCCATTGAAATTAAACGTGTTATTGGTATATAAAAACGCTATGTACAGAGTGATATAACTTTTATACCGTGCTAATCTGTAACTTGGAATAAATTCAGTAAATCAAAGACAGTTTTTTTAGGAAATATGCTTGGACACGTCGACTTATATTTTAATTTGCGCTCTTTTTGATGTAGGAAAATGTTATACAGAATGTCCCAAATTTAAGATATGACGTCATCGACAATTTTTTTAAATGGCAACCCTAATTTTTTCTTGACTGTTGTTAAAGAGTATATCAAGTTACACACGTGTACCAAATTTCCCTCCGTTCGAAAATGATTTAGTTCCCATTTTCGAGCCATCACCTTCGAAGTAGTTCCATTAGGATTGTAAACGCAGATTCCACATTTCTTCTTAAAAGAAGCTCTTTCAGTTATTTCGAGACAGAAGCCTGGTTTTGTTGTGCATGACATCGTTCGGTTTCATTCTCTTCAATCAAGTTTCGTGGGCGACGTATTCAAAAAAGTTTCAATTAAAATTGCTATTCATTTGATGATGGAGTTTTTAAACATCATTATTTTGAAGTCGATACGTTTTGTTGCACGAGAGCCAAAATATGAGTTACGTGGGTAATAGAATTAATAAATGCTCTTCAACGTCGCTTTCGCCCAATTTACTACCAATTTACATAATTATTTTGGGTAGTCTTACGTTTCGTTCCCCAATTGAAATTACACGTTAGAATCCATTCGAATCTAATGTGCCATTATTCCGAAGAAAACTAATACTACAGACAACAAAGACTCTAATTACTTTCTCGTCTGAACGATCAATTTAATTGAAATTACAAAATGTACCGGTGCATGTTTCGTGTAAATGAACTCCTCCATGGATCGCTTGTAACTAATTCATTTATCAAATTGTGATTTGCCTAATGTATTTTCGAGAATCTACTTACTTGATTAAACAAAGGTGGCAATTAAACAAAAAAATAGAATTTCCAAGCCAAGATTTTAATGACAGCATTCACTACAGAGGATTCGTCACATCGTGTGAATCTAATTAAATCCACTACACGGGTAACGTCTCGACCGACAATTTACATTGTCGTTCGGGAATGCATTGCTTTTACTACTAGGTACACGTATACTATTTTGTTAAGTACATCACTAGTTCTGTAGCCGAAACTGATTGTAGTGGCAATATCATTTTCTTGTCAAAAATGGATGTTTTACGAGTACATCGATCATAGCAAGTTCCCAGATTTTATCTTCATAAATAAAAAAATATGCGATATGTTGTGTACTAGACACTTTATTCCCTTTATTCACTTTGACTCTTTGCCATAAATATATTTTCTCTCTGACTTAAGCGTCAACTATCCTGAGAGAAGCTATCTCCTCCCAGCTGTGTACACAAGTCTCGGATAGCTTCTCTCAAGATAGTTGACACTTTTACGTCAGAGAGAACTCTACGGAATAAAGCGTCTAATCTAAACGCACCCTAAGAATATTGACGATATCTTTTAATCCTACTTAATTTTATATACCCAAAAAGCTGGAAAGGATAAGGTTTCTTGTCCAACGAAGCTTCATGATTCATATTCAAATATAACAGCGAGCAGACATCGTTGAAATTAAAAAATCATGCTGAAAATCTCGAATGTAAATAAGAGAGAATTTAATTAAAAGAGTACACAGTTTTGTTGTAATTATATGCTTTTATAATGGCACTGGCCCGGACGATTTAATTATTTAGCGATTGTTTTAGCTCCGAATGGATTGAACGGACCCGAGATTACAGAAAGGACGGCAATATGGTGGAAAGAGAAGTATCCTTCACGTCGAAGCGGCATGAGCCAATTCGTGGGACAACTAATTAGACGGGGACCGATTTACTTAACAGAACACAGTCGCTAATGAATTTCAAAGACAGAAACGTAGGTAATTAATCAAATGTTTAGCATGGGCAAATCTAATGTATCGCCCGGCCGGCCAGGTTGATGTACCAGCTAACCACTACCTACATATTTCCTTTATTAGCTTACCGTGTTCGTGTTCCGGCCATCAACCGAATTATCCTTTCATTTGTCGCTGCATTATATCGACGTGCAGCGTTTATTTAGTCTCTCTACTGCCGGGGATGCTCAACGGGAATCAGCTTTAAAATAGACTAAATGGACTGAGACCGGAATAGGATGCATATGGATTTATGGTAACTAGACGACTATTGTAGTAATCAATATATTTGGATATGTCGCAGAAAAGATGTAAAATTTGTTAATTTACAAAATTCTTTAAGCAAATAATCCATGAACCATGAATGTTGCAGGAGTTGGTGATCCATTGATAGTGCCTAGACTAATTTCCTAGATTTTTTTTTACTTCCATAGATTGTCTCAATACTTTTATAATGTTGAAATTCAAGCATGAACATATTCAATGGTTGTTTGGTTTTGTATTTAAATTTTGGAATCGCTGCAGTGATCTTGAGTCCTTACCTTTTTAAGTCCTTAAATATGTCGCCAGGATGACAGGAATGGTGTAGTTTGTAGACCATTACTTTAATTGATCTGTTTTGTTTATTTTCGTAAGAATGCCATTTATCTTTTTTCTGTCAGGATTCTCCCAAGCGTTAAATAGCCTTCTTCACTTTTCACATTGATTTTTCTACTCTTATCGTTAATCACAAAATTAAGGTGATAAAAACGATCTTAGGCTGTCCATTGGGAATATTTTTTGTAATATACCATAATTTTTACTTACCAATTTTTTTCAATTTTACTCGAACTAGCTTGAAAACCACGCATCTCTAAATAATTTATTTATAAATAAGTTGAACATAGGAACTTATTGTACGATCCTTATAAGTTAAAACTTCGAAACAAGTCCCATCAAGATTCTTACGCAGACTTTGGAGAAAGCATATTTTCCATCAACTCGCCGGGGAGTTTTTATTTTGGAGAGTTGTATTAGAAAAGGCGAATTTGCAGCCACCAGTTCGAGAAAGAGTGAGCAGTCAGTCAGCAATAGAGCATTACGCGACGGCATATAAGCTGAAACGGGCGAGAGTGAGCGGGATAGGCTGCGGAAGGTGGCGATACTAAGACGGGCAAGCACTTAACCCTTGGCTAGGCCCAGATGGCACCCTAGCCATTACCGGACTGCTTAGTATGGCCTCCGGATCTCGTCCTGCTACTTACAAAACACTTACATGCATTACTCGACTTACGCTCCCGAGTATAATGTTGCCCGATCTTATTCGCTCCGGATTATATGATCCGACCGATGCCGATACTTACGTTTTCATGTTTTAATAATGATTTCTAATAGGTTCTGAGAGTTGGATGGACGAGAAGGCAGATTACTCGAAGGCTCATTACTAAATCAGAAGTAAAGCATGTGGAAGGCAAAATTCGCCCGGGAAATGCATTTGTAAGGTTCAGTCAGATAACTTAGGATTTTTGTTAAATATACCGATGATGCCCATATACAGATTTAACACTGAAAACTTTTATCGCCAATAAGTTTTAAACGAATTGAAGTCCGAAAGAGTCTGTTTGACTATTTGTCCGTTTTCCACGATTCAATTACTGAAGCTATTTTGAAGAAAAGTCAACATAATATTACATGCAGAAAGAGTAAATAATATTTCTCTATTTTTTATGTAACTAAATGATCTGACGGTGTCATCCAACGCTAGGGCACAACCTTACAGTAACTTTTCGCGTAAGATTTTTTCAATATAATGATCTGACAGCGTCATCTATGGCAAGAAGGCGCAATGTTGTTGCCCAATATAACTGGAGACTCGCTGGTCAACTAAATATACGTATCAACGAATTTGAACAAAATCTCATTCTGCAAGAACTCTTTTAAGCTGTGCATAGCTGATTAAGACAATTTTATTACATTTATCCCAACTTTGAAGACAACCAAAGACCAGTCCATTCCACTAAAAGAATTTTACAAATGAAAAAGTATGTTTGATGAACATCATCTATTGCTATCTTACAGCGATCTACTGTTTAATTAAAACCATAGACAAATTAAAACATTAAAAAAACAAACTGATGGGACAATTTACCAAATTTAAAATAAATCCTTTTAATTTTGGACAACTTTTTCATTAAATTTTAAAGCCAACTTGTCAATATGATACGATAATGAGGTCAAATATAATAAAGCATTATATCAATGACACATCATTTAGGGACAAGGTTTAATCACATCGGTCCAAAAATCCAGCACGCCCAATTTTTTTAAAGGCATCGAATCATACGCGTTAACGTAACGAAGCTTTCTTAACCACCTTAATTTTGGCAGAACGAACTGGTTCTTGGTTATCTTCAAAAATTGAAATACAAATCGTGTCCCCTAAAACCAAGAAAGAATAAAAAACACAACAAATGTTGCTCTAACGCGTTGGGATAGCCAAACTATCATATTTGAGTGCCTCTCTCAAGATGATAGCTTGGCTATCGAAAAGCGTTAGAGCAAACTTTGTTGTGTTTTTTAATCTTTGTTTGTTTCAGGAGACAAGATTTGTATTTCAATTTTTTAACCACCCTATTGCCCTGAAAGAGCTCTATGCCACTTGTCTTCCTTAGCAGTGATCTGACGAGAAAGGAACTCATTTTTCAATCATCGAATACATCCAAAGGGCGGTGACAAAAAGGGTATCCATTGGAGATTTCCTAATCTGTCAGAAAAAGAGACAGCAGCGGTAGATGTGTGTACAGAATGATAAAAGGACCAAATGCATTTGAGCTTATATCAGTAGAAGTAAAAGAAGATATTCATTCAGTAGAAGAAACACATCAGTATAAGAATACTTTCCATTGTCATCTTTGGTTTTGTTACCTTTAGAGCAGAACCTGTAGATGTATCTATAAGAGTTTCCTTCAGAGTAAATATAAGAGTTCCCTTCAAAGTAAATATCATAGTTGCATTTCGATTTAAGGACACAGGTAGTTAACCTGAATCGAAATGCAACTGAAACAAAATCGACAGAATTATTTAAAAGACGCATTATAAAAAAATGTTGTTATCGACTAATTAGAAATTTAGTTCTTCCTTCCGAAAATCCGGAAAGAATGAATCCTCAGATTAAACGGTTCTTTAGGTTATTAATTGCCCAGCACTCTCACAACAACGTTTCTGGTAAAACCTTTTAAATTGCAAGTATCTGGACCATCGCCAAGCTTTTAGTCATTAATTAGTGGTTCGTACATAAAGGTTTTTCACTATCTGGAATGGAAAGGACGTTGTGTATCGTATTCTCATTTATATGTTTATTTACAGGGATTTTCTGAGTTGCAGCAAATGCAGCCCCTAACAGGACATAATGGTGCTTTCATGGCGAGTCCATTAACTGGTTAATTAGATAAAGATGCTTTTCAAACAGTAATAAACAACTACTTTAATTAGTGCTGTTCCAATTTGTTACTCACCTGTGGATGCAATAGAACCGTGTACTGGTTTATTCAAAGTTGAATAATGAAACAAGTTACACATATTAGACAAATTATAGAAATTTTGATGCTATATGTCTTTTCTGGATCTTTGTAATAAAAGAGAATTCTTACGCACCTTCGTCTCGTCTGAGTATTAAATATGGGATTATTTTTTTGAGTTTATTGTCATAGGAATTTTTAACAAGTTTGATGATAGTGTTGCGTGTTATCGGTTCGAAAATTAAAACTTCGTGAATTGTAAACACTTTATTTCAAACTTATTTCGGAACACTGCGGTTATGATTCACTTAACTATCAGACTATCTAACTATCTGACCAACTAACTGACTGAGGCAAAGACAACCACGTATTTATACCGTTCCGGTTTTCTACAACGGATCTCTGTACAGATAAGATTAATGCTTGCGGAAACGTCTGGTGCGCTTATCTATCGTATGATTCATTCTCGCGGCCGCTTCCCATTATTAAATATTTCTAGAGAGTTCCTTACACTACACAATCACTAATACAAATTTATAACTACAGTTTGTTTCAATAGGAAATAAATATAACATTCAAAATATTATTTAAAAAAATATATTTTGGAATAAGAAGGAAACATGATATGGTCGTTTAAAATTAATGACGTCAATTCCTTACAAACAAGCAATAGGATAACTTATTGTTTACCGAAGTCTCCCTACTTACCCTCCGATGGTTTTATTTTTATGGGAATACTAGTTTTGACGTTTATTATCTGCTGGACAAATAAGAGAGAATTCAACAGTGTTCTCGGCATATTGCCCCGCCATTAAATGGGAACATTTCAGCAGTTTTTCGAGGAAGGAATTATGTTTCGAAAGCATTTTCTGAAGTTGCAGTAATTTAAATGAAGCGAGCAGAAATGTTAAAATGAAATTAACATTTTAACGATATGATATGATAGAAATCGCGAGGTATGTGGACCGCTTTATAGAATATGCTAAAATTTTGTTAACGCGAAGTGACTCATATATGCGAGTGTACAACTCCTTGTTACTCCGTCTAGACTAGAACACAATAGAGATGGAAACTTCCGGAAGCAGATGATGGAAATAAATATATGAGCATGTGATTTGATTCGTTCAGTATTTAGTAACCGATTTCTTTTTCCTTGCCGTAGAGCGTTCTGTGTCTTAACACGTAACAATATGTACTAAGATCATTTTGTAAGGATGTCGCCTTCACTTCCGTGTTGTTTTATAGTAAATTGTCGGGGCAAGATACAAGCTGTCGCACACAAGCGAATTATATTCGGACGCCGTAAATATTTAATATTTGCATAAGACATGGCGCGACTCACTTGCAGTTAGTCAGCGATAAATAAATAAGGACCCGTTTCATAGACGGTTTAAGCATGTATAATACAATTTGCAACGGACATCAAGTATTGTGAGTAAAGAAACTAAATAATAGATATGTAATGGCAATTCTATGTTGGCCTGAATATTAATATGTTTTGTCACTAAAGGAACCGAGAGACTCCATTAAATTTTAATATGCCGCTGACAATCACGATCAATGTTATTTCGTAAGACGTTGTTGATGAATAGTTACATGAAATAAGCAACACATGGCTGCATGTAAGGTTAGTGATAACTGCAACGCAATGAACCTTTAATTAGTGCCTTAATTAGTTTTGCAACCTTTTAACTTCTCCAAAAATGAGTCATCCAACGATTTAGATTTTATGCTAACTTTTTCACAGATTTGTGTGGACTAAATTTAGTCATACAAGAGCACCACACGCTTCTTCTTCGTCAGAAGACATTGTAGCAACGAAATCATTTTGAAAATTTGACTTTGAACATTTCTAATTTTTTATTACAAATTTTTAAATATTTTGGTTTTTTTGTCAAAATGTCGAGTTTGTGAATGATTGAATATCTTTCAAAATTTCGATGTTTTCAAAATTTCAACTTGATCCAAAACTTCGATTTTTTTCAAAATTTTAATTTCAAAGTTTCTACAATTTCATAATGTAACCTTATAAATTTTAAAGTTCTTTGAAAACTTGACATTGAAAATTTTTGATAATATTGAGTGTTTTAAAAAGTTGGATATTTTCCAATCACGATTTTATTACAAAATTAAGAATCTTTTTCTCAAAATCTCGACTTTTCTCATTATTTTTTTTTAGGGTTTGACTTTTCCGAAGATCTATATACTGTTTTGAAAATTTGCATGTTTTCGTAAAAATTTCGATTTTTCAATGTTTTGGTTTGTTTTGTTAACATCTTGGTAAATTTTCATTTTTTCAGAACTTTCATTCTTTGAAAATTTTTATTTTTTCTGAAAATGTACAATTTTTTAAAACTGGACTTTTTTAAAAATTTTGACTTTAAATTTTCGACTACTTAAAAAATTTTACCTTTTTTATAATTTTTTTTGAGAATTAAAACTTTTATATTGAATAGTGCGACTATTAAAAAATTATTTCGACTATTTTTTGATGACCATTTTTCAAAATTTCGATTCTTTTTGCAAACTTTCGATTTGTTTCAATCGAGACATTTGTATAAACTGTGGACTTGTTGACATTTTACTATTTTTCGACTTTTATCTGAAAATTCCGCTCTTTTATTCTCGAGTTTCTTTTAAAGTCGCAAATTAAAATTTCAATTTTTTTTCAAGTGCTCGACTTTATTTTAAAATTTTAAGTACAAACAATTTTAACTTTTTCAATAATTTTAACATTTCAGTATTTCGACTTATGAAAATCTCGATCTATCTGATAATTTGGCTTGTTTTCCAATATTTCGGCTTTGAAAATTTCGGTTTTTATTGAAAATTTCTCCATTTTTTCATAATTTTCAAATCTTTTGAACGTGTCGACTTTCTCAAAGTTTTAGTATTTTTTTTTAATTTAGGCCCTAAAATGTCTAAAATTTCTCCTTTATTAAAATTTTGACATCTTTTGAAAAATTGAAATTTTTTGAAAATTTGGAATTTTTTGCAAATTTAAAATTTTTGAAAATTTGAAATTTTTTGAAATCTTGAAATATTTTGAGAATTTGAAATTTTTTAAAATTTTTGCCCCATTTCCCAATTTTCAGATTTTTTTTGCAAATTTCCATTTTTCAAAATTTAGACATAATTTCAACAAATTTTTAATATTTCGATTTATTTTTTAAAATTTTGGCCCTTTCTTGAATGTCGATTTTTTAATTCCCACCACTTTTTTTAAATGTTCAATTATTTTCAAAATTGCGGCATTTTTTTGCAATTTTCAAATCTGTCATTTGAAAATTTTGATTTTTTTTAAGTCAGACATTTCTTAAAACCTTCCTTGAAATTTTAAAGTATTTCGCAAAACTTCGAATTTTTTAAAAAATTTCGACATTTTTCAAACTCTCGTTTTTTTTTGAAATTTTGGCTCCTTTGAATCTTGATTTTTGCGAAAAGTTCCATTTTCTCAAAATATTATTTATATTTCTTTTGAACATTTTCAATCAAATCTTCCACTTTTTAACGGAATGTGATTTTTGTTTAAGATGAACTATCCTAAATTTCGACCTTTTTAGAAAATTTCTTCTTTTTTCAAAATTTTGACTTATTTTGAAAATTTTAAATTTCATGAAAATTTGAAATATTTTAAAATTTTTGCCCCATTTCTTAATTTTCAGATTTTTTTGGAAATTTCTATTTTTCAAAATTTAGACATAATTTCGACCAATTTTTAATATTTCGACTTATTTTTGAAAATTTTGGCCCTTGCCCTTTCTTAAAAGTCGATTATTTTTAATTCCCACCACTTTATTAAAAATTTAAATTTTTTTTAAATGTTCAATTATTTTCAAAATTGCGGCATTTTTTGCAATTTTTTAATATGTCTTGAAAATTTTGATCTTTTTTTAAGTAGGACGTTTCTTAAACTTTTTTTGAAATTTTAGAGTATTTCGCAAAACTTTTAATTTTTCTAAAAATTTCGATTTCTTTTCAAAACGTCGATATTTTTTTTCAAAATTTTGACTCTTTCGAATCTTGACTTTGTGAAAAGTTTCATTTTCTAAAAGTGTTATTTATACTTCTTTTGAACATTTCCAGTTGAATTTTTAACTTTTTAACCGAATGTAATTTTTTTTAAAGTTGAACTATCCAATATTGCGACCTATTTCAAAAGTTTACCTTTCAAAATTTCTATTTTTTATAATTACGAAGTTTCTGATAATTTTGACTTTTCTTCAACAATTCACCTTTTTTTTTTCCAATTCCGCAAGTTATTGAAAATGCCCACTTTTTAAACATTTTGGATTCTGTTCAAAATATTGACCCTTTTTTCAAAGTCTTAATATTCTATTGGAAATTTAACTTTCTATTAAAATTTCGACATTCTTTAAAATTTCGACTTTATTAAAAAATTTCGACTTTTCTGATAACTTAGCTTCACTTCAATATTCAGTTTTCAGAATATTCAGTTTTTTAAGAATTTGAGTGAGAGTTTTTCGATATCTTTCCAAACTTTTCACTATTTTTGAAAATGTATCAAAATTAAACTTTTTAAAAAAATGTTGACTTTAGTGTGATAATAAGGCAACTTTAAATAGAATCTTCTGTATTATTAATTACATAAAAGTCGCCTAACCAGTAGTACCCATTTTTCCATCTTAGAGGCTGAATTTTGAAAAATCCTCTGTTAGTGCTCACCACCGTATTACAGGAAACATATGTGTGCTCCTAGACCTAGGCTGTGCGTTGTCTGTGCATCAGTTTTCGACATTTATTAAATAGATCATATTAAAGGCATAGGACTTTCGTCGAATATAATTTAACTCTTCAATGAAAACCTCCGCCACCTGCCGAATTCCAGTAAAAGCTACAAAACCCTAACAAGAATTCTTTAGTTTTATAGCACCATCTGGTGGGAGGTTGACGCATTTAAGGCCAACAACGCCCATCGATCCAGGACGCCACCTCTTCGCGTGGCCTGAAAACTGTAATGTGTTGCAGGAAAGCAACGTATGGAAAACTTTTCGTCGCCGACTGAACTCAAAGATGGCGCTACAAACGTAACGCCATTTTTCCTGATTTTTTAAGGATTGGAGGGGTGGTTCGTAGCCAAGAATTGACAAAATCACTTTAAAATTTTGAAAAAAAAGGGCGACATTTCGAGATTGAAATATTGAAAAATCCGAAATGTAAGATAGTTTAAAAATTAAGAGCTTAAAGAAAAAAGCAACTTGAGAAAAATATCGACTTTTATAATAAAATTATGACAATTATGATTCGTATTTAGAATCAAAGAAAGTAACAAATGGAAGTGCGAACCTGGAATTGCAAAGAAGAAGTTCAAATTTTCAAATAAGTCAGAGTTTGCAAACGAAGTCTCTATAATAAGTGGAAATTTTGAGATTTAAAGGTAACAATAAAATAATTTCCAACCCTAAGTTGGTGGAATTCTTCAATATTCAAAACTATTAGAGTTTAATAGTTATGAACAAAACATTTCGAATTTATATTACAACAAAAATTTTCTTGGACTTTCGAGTTGATAACAAATTTGTTACAAAAGAAAAATTGGAAAGAATTTAATTGTAAAAAAAAACGAGAATTTATAGCAGAAATTCAAATTGAAAATCAAAATTTCAAAAAAATAAAACGGGAACTTTCGATATTAGGATGGATATTACAAAATAAAATTAAAATCCTCGAATCGAAATTTCGCCTCCAAAGTAATCATTTTAAGAAAAAAGTAAGGTTTGAAATATATTTTGAGAAAAAATAAAATTCGACAAAAAACACGATAACAAAAACTTCCAAATTTCGATAAAAAAAAGTTAATACTTGGGTTCAAAATTCCAAAAAGATAAACATTGCTTTTAAAAAGCCAAAATTTCGAACCAGATTTAAAAAAAAATACTAAAAATTTGGAGCATGAATTTTGAGATAACGAAATTTGAGAAAAATCTAAAATTACAAATTTATTAGATTTTAGACTTTTAAGGCAAAATAAAAAAACAGTTTTTGAGAAAAGGGTCCTAGTTTTAAGATCAAAATCAAAATGTTGACATTAAATCAAATTAGGAAAGTCAAAATTTTGCGTTTAGAAAATATTTTTTAGGAAAAAATAAACACTGATCCTATAGCACAATTTCGAAATTTTTAGGAAAAATTTGACATTCCAAAAATACATTCGAAATTTATGAAAACGAATCTGAAATATCGAAACTGCCATAAAGTCAAAATGTTCAAATTTTATGAAAGCCAAACATTCTGAAAAAAAACGAAATTTTAGAAATAAAATTCGCAATTTTATGGGCCAAAATTTTAAATAGTAATCGAAAATTACAGAAAGAGTAATATTTCGAAAAAATTTCTAGAATTGAAGAATTGAAGTTTTCAAAGTCGAAATTTTTTAAATCGTACTAGTTTTTGTAAAAATATATCGAAATTATGAAATATTTCGGAGTTTTCAAAAAAAAAGTCTAAACTTTGAAAAGTCTACAGAAATTTTCAAAACAAATTTGAAAAAGGCCAAAATTTTGAAAAAATAAAAATTTTTGAAAACGTCTAAACATTTTAATAAAAGCTGAAATTATGAAAAGAAGTCAGGAGTTTCAAATATTCAAAAAGTTCGATATTTTAAGAAAGTTGAAATTTTCGAAAATAGTTAAAAATTTTGAAAGAAGAGTAATTTTGAGAAAAATGTTGAGCTTTAAAAAAAATTAAAATTTGCAAAAAAAGTCGGAATTTTCGAAGTCCAATTAATTTTTGAAAAAATTAACATTTTCGAAAAAGTCAATATTTTGAAAATAAAATCAAGATCTAAAAAATCGACAATTTGAAGAAACGGCAAAATACTTTTCAAAATCCGATTATTTTTAAATACATAAATAAATGCCGAGATTTAAAACAAAAATCGAAATGAGTATTTTGAAGAAAATTGGTGATATTTAAAAAATATGGAAAACTATAAGAAATAGCCAACATTTTTATTTGACAAATTTATGGAAAATGTTCAAAATGAAATTTTCAAAAAAGACCGAAATTTTTATAAAAACCCGAAAATATTAAGGGGTTGAAATTAAAAAAAAAATTGAAAGATCTAGAAAAGTAAAAATTTCTTAAAATGTCGAAATTTAGAAAATTCAAAATTTTGAAAAGGTGATATTAAAAAAGCCAAAAGACTAATGTTTAAAAAAATAGCAATTTTCAAAGACCCGAAAATTTGAAAAAAATTTTAAATAATCCCGAATAAACCCGAAATTTACGACAACTATTGAATTCTGAAGTCGAAACTTTCAAAAAATGGCTATTTTCTAACTTTAAAAAGGAGTCTAAATTTCAAAATAAAATAAAGAAATTTAAAAAAATTTTAACCTACCAAAAAATTGGACATTTCCAAATAAAATTAAAATAAAAAAACCAATAAAATCGAAATTATTCAGGCGAAGTTGTGGAAAAATCTAAATTTGGAAAATAGTCTAAATTTTAATGAAATTTAATGTATCAAAACCTCAAAAATGTTCAAGAAATTAAGATTTTGAAAAAAGTCGGGATTTTCGTAAAGCGTAAAAAATCAGCTATTTTTCGAAAAATCCTTCTACGAAAAGTAGAAACATTGAAGAAAGTCGAAATTAAAAAAAAAACAGAAATTTAAAAATTCAAGTTTCAAAAACAATGAAATTTTGAAAAATATTCAAGACGTTCAAAAAAAGTCGAATTGGGAAGTGTTTAAATTAAAAAGTCATCAACTCTGCTCTGATTTTTTGTTAAAAGGCCTCTTACTGCTTGATTTGCCTGACGAATTCAAAGTGTAAATTTGCAAATAGTTAAAAATATCTAGAAAAGGTCGAATAGCTTTAAAAATGTATAAACAAAGTTAAAAGTTTTGCATTTTCCGATAATTAATTATATTCTCGCAAATTACGTTATCTGCTTTTTTTTGGTAGAACGGACTGGTCCTTGGTTAGAAAGATTAAAAAACACAACAAAGGTTGCTCTAACGCGTTTCGATAGCCAAGCTATCATCTTCAGAGAGATACACTACTTGGGATTTCAAAAGGGCCTAAAACCCGCCTAGCCTTCTCGCTGGCCACATGCCTGTAGAGGTAAGTAAAAAAATGTTTTCAAAAATTCATTTCATCCGAGCGTATTCGAATAAACAAACCCAAATCCGCTAGTCTATACAGATTGCTTTATAAGTTCCTAACTTAAAGTTATAATTATTGACATGTAAACTTATGGTTTAGCGTGACTCTCGCGCTAATTAGCGTAACAAATGATGAATAATAACAGTATATATGAGATATCCGTTAAAGAATGGACCAAATTCTACCATAATAAACGCTTATTTTCGAGATACAGGGGAAGTTATAAAAATAAAAACGATTTTCGGGCATATCTTTGGGATACGTTAAGGGATTTTTTTTTTAATTTGACTGGAGGTCATAGTGATAGTGTTCCATCCTAGGAGCCTTTAATATCCCACACCATGGAATGAAATATAAAATGGTGTCCATGCCTTTTTATCTATCTCGGTACATAAAACTAATATGTTATTGTAGCGTTATGCGTTTATCGGTATATGCAAAGAAATCCATATTTCCATGACAAAGAAATCAGGCTAAATTCAAAATCGATACGAAATAAATAGAAGCGGAAATGTCTAGTCTGGCACTCAACCCGATATACTGGAAATGACGATGAGGCATTTCTTATCGACCGAAATGCCGCAAAAGTTTGAACTTACTGCATCGGGAACTTCTTAATTATTTCTTATCTTCGGACGACTTATTGGGTCATTAGCATTTTAATGCTCGATAATAGTCACGATCATTTTTTATGGTAAAAATCAATATCAACAACCTATGAACTTTGTAGAGAATAGAGGATAATATTTATGATGTATCTTATGTGATTCGTACCGAATTTATATCATAAATGTTCATGTGTAGTGCTCAACATATCGGGAAGAAATCACCCATTTCTAATAAATTTTGTACAGCTTCACAGCAGAGGTCGCTAGGCCAAGATGTTAATACATTGGTAACGTTCAGCGTGATATTGTACAATTTAACATGAAAAGTTTTTGCGAAATTATTGACAAGGGAATTCGTAACTGTACACTTACCTTTACTCGAATAGCTGATCCAATAACATCCAAACGAATTATCGGGAAACCTACAACAATACACAGAAATTAGGTTCTCTTTCACAATAACCAAGAAATATAGGTATTACTAATATTTTTAGTATTATTATATCATTAGTATTATATTCATAAAATTGCAAGGTCTAATTGTCCGGCGATTTGTCTGTCGACTGATCTTTTGTCCAGGCTAATCTTGGAAACTGTTAAATCGATTTTAATGGAATTTTTACTAAAATGTAGAGTAATTTTAATGGTACCTTTTAGGCTATATTTATTCCAGTAAAACTCAACCTTTTACTTATACCCAACTATGCTTATAATTGTATTTGTTATAACACATATAAAAAAGAAACTCTAACGGGTACTAGAGTAAAGAGCGCGTTCCTTTGAATCTAATATGTTAAAACCTAATAAAAAATTATTTTATTTTAAAAAATGCTGGTTTTGCAACTTGGCGTAGACAAAGTCGGCGGGGGTCAACTGGTCAAACTGATATTTGTCTTTTAAAAGTAAAATAATCCTATCCACAAATCGTTGTAGTATAAGTGGTCTTGTTCATTCTTGTTTGATTGAAAACAAATATAAATTTTTTCATCATCGACACTTTCCAAAATATCTAATGTGTCCCAAGATAGAGGAGAGGGTTTTTCTTATTTGTGGATTTACGAAAAAGAAGTCATTCTTTATAAAACCTCCTCCTTAAATCACTGGAAATTACATTATTTTCTGTATTGTTCAACAAGGGGTTCATTTATTTGGAAATCCTAGAAAGAAATTCTGAAGCAAAATGATATTGTTGCGCGTTATCGATTCGAACGATTAATACGCCGTGAATTGTAACCACTTTATTTCAAAACTCAACTCGGAACACTATAATCGTAATTCACTAGCACTGTTTAATTAAATAACTTATTCATTGACTTCTAACTAACTTGACTAACTAACTGAGGGAAAAGCAAACCGGACCCCCCTATATATAGATCCCGATTCGGGTTTTAGAAGAATCAAGCAGATAAGGCTTCGTTTGCCGAAATTTCTGGAGCGCTTATTCTCGAGGCAGTATGATGACCCTTTTTTTGGCTCGCTAAAAATTTCCTGGTAAAGAAACAGATTTAATTTACTTGGCAAACTGGCCCCATATCTCAAATAGCTTAGGAGCTCATCAAATTTAAATCCGACCCGGTCTGGACTGCAATAACGCAGCCCTTTAAACGTGTGCATTATTTCAGTCTGGGTCTACTCTGCTTGCTTCAATGTCGATTGGAGCTATTTCATAGTTTCTTCTCCAGACCGCTAGTTGGGTCTATACTTAGAAATTTGTAGTTACTTGAGAAAAATTTATTTTTAATCAAACTTGAGAAGAAAAATGAAAACTTAAGTTAATTCATTATTATTGACAAATCAAAAATTGCAATACAAATGTTATCCCCCGAAACCAAGAAAGATTAAAAAACAACACAGGTTGCTCTAACGCGCTTCGATAGATACTCAAGTATCGCTCAAGATTTGTATTGCAATATTTTAAGATAGCCTAGGACCAGTCCATTCGACCAAAATTGACAAATCAACATTATTTGTTTTCCTAAGTATTACACCAAGATGCTTTTTTTTAATACCTATTACAGTCGTCCATTTTTCCTCTTCAGATAGCACAGAAGATTCAGAGTGACCATTGGTTAAAACGAAAATTTAAATTTCGAATCTTAATTACCTTTAATCACTATAGAATTTGTGATGTTAGTCCCTACTTTTTCACGACATTCTTAATTAGGGAGGATCATTGTATCTGACCATTTTTTCCAGTTGGGCTGCGTTCTTGAGACACACTGTATAATGTGGTAATTAAATTGATTAAATTACTGAAGACTATTGGCCAACTGAAAACGACTAATTTTGAGACATGACCAAAATGTTTCAAAAGATCTTTCAAATGTCACTTTATGACATCCACATAGAATAAAAAAACATCGAAAAAACCGTAACCAAAGAAATGAGACATAGAGTGGGTGCACCAGTCCCACACCAGGAACCAGTAGTACACCATTTCAAACTTCAGATAAAAATATTAACCTTCTTTTAAATTTTTCGCTAAATTTTCTACGATTGGTAGCTTTAGCATACTTCGACTAACTATGTAATTATAACTAAAAGTGATTCAAGCGCTATCTACACAGGTTAAAACTACCTATTCAAAAACGTGATTCGTTCACTTTATTCTGGGTGGCCATTATACTAAGCGCGCGTACGACGGTACGTTATTTTAATCCGTTTAAATCTTTGTTTATATCAAGTGTTGTAGGCTATTTTCGTTTTAAATGCATACTATAATACAAAAATCAAAAATATTACATATTATTTTCTCAGAAAATACTAATTTGAATCGATAATTGTCTTTGGAAAACTAATTGAGCACAAATTCTATTGATATGGATATTCCATTTGGTCAACAACTGGTGATTTAGCTTTGTAATATTTTTTTAAGTTTTTATATTATATTTGTATTCACTTATCATGTCTTAGTAAAGTATTATAACAAACTCTTCAAGAATTCACAATGTTTCAGTCGTTGACCAGTGGTATAATACTGGTGATATCTGTACTATAAATGTGTTTCAGTAATTTACCACGTATACTTTTTTCACAGACACTGTGCCGCCGAAAAGAACGTTTTTCAAATATAAAGAGAAAGATGTCATAAAAACAATAGAAGAAATAAGCCAAGGGGCCAAAGTGAGAGAAACATGCCGAAAATACTCCCCATAAAATATTCACCAACAACAATTATAAATAAAATGAAACTGCAGAGAAAAATGGGACCTCCAACCGTATTGACCGCACAAGAAGAAGTCTTGCTTAAATCCTGGATAAGAGCGATTGCAATAAAGAAGAAAAAACTTTCAACCAATAAGTCCAGCATTTGCAGCAGCAATTGTGTGGCCATCTGAATCTCCAATTAAAAGCAACCAGAAAAAGCGTAAGAAGATTTGCCTGTCTGATGCAGTAAGCAGCAGTGAATGGATGAAATATTGGAAAGAGAAGAAAAGATCAAGAAATAAAAAGAAGAAAGAAACGCTCTAAAGACAACGAATAAAGAAAAAAAATCCAAGAAGAATAAGAAACAGCAAACAGATTCAGATGAAGAAAAACCAACCTCTACGAAAGATAAACCACAATAAAACGATTCGGAATTTACTCAGATTCTGATGTTGAGAATGTACTTTTCATTGCTCATAAATCTTTGAAGATCACCAAAAAATCAAAGAAAGGCGATTACGTAATTGTTAAGTATGAAAGGGAATACTTTTCTGGAACTGACTTAAAATTATGATGATTACTTAGTACTAAACTTAATTAAGTTTAATATTATTGATTATAAAGTTATTCTTCATTAAAAACATTCATTTTATTTACTCTTACTGGTCTACTATTGGCACAGTACCTGGTATATTAGTGGTACAATCTGGTCCACCTAAGACACATTGAGACTTGCCGCATTCACTTTTGAATAAAAATAAACCTAATAATTATTAAAAAAATCACAATAAACTACATGATGATATGGTAGGCAAAATACGATGTAGTTTTTTTTTGCAATGATTAATGTAATAATTGAGTTACATTAACAAATTTAGTTTCAAAATGTCTCTTAAACGATTTGTTATTGGTGCACCCACCCTAGATAAAATAAATAAGATAATTAGACAAAAAATAGTGCTACATTCGACATTAATTTCGAATTTTTTTTTTAATTTCGATAATTTTTGACTTTTGAATTTCGACTTTTATTAAATTTCGACATTTTCTCAAAATTTCGAATATTCTTTGGAAGTCTTGTGGAAGTTTTAATTTTTTTTAACATAAAACTTTTATAAAATATCTACTCTTTTTGCAAATATCAATTTTTTCAAAGCCTTGACATTTCTTCAAAATGTGGTCCTTTTTGAAATTTTCGACTAATTATCAAATTTTCAACTACTTTCCGAAAATCTATACTTTTTTTGAAAATTTTAAATGCTTATTAAAATGTCAACATTTTTCCAAAATCTTATCTTTTTTGTGAAAACTTTGACTTTTAAAAATTTTGATCTTTGTTCAAAATCCATCTATTTTCCCAAATTTTGGCTTTTCCAAAATTTAAAACTTTTCAAAATTTCCCAAATTTGAAATTTTCTTTTTTTGAGCTCTTTGATAATTATTCAATATTTAGACTTTTTGAAATTATAAGAAGTTTTTCAAAATTTCGTCTTTTTCAAAAATTCTGTTGTGAAATTTTCGACATTTCTCAAAATTTTACTTTAAAATTTGTACTTTTTTTCAAACATTTGCTATTTTTTAAAAACATCGCATTTAAAAATCTCGAAATTTTTTGAGAATGCATCTATTTTTTTAAGATGTTGAAAATTTTTGAGTTATTTTTGGAAATTTTCTTTTATTAAAAAATTTCCAATTTTTTTAAAATGGCGCCGTTTCTGAAGTTTTTGAATTTTTAGGAGAATTTTGATATTGTTTTCAATATTTCGCCATTCTTTTTGAACTCGTCGATTATTTTTCAATATCTCAAATTTTTTTGAAATTACAATTTTTTTAAAACTGCAATTTTTGTAAACATTATTTTTTTTCAATATTTCGAGTTGTTTCAACATTGTGGAATTAATATATGTACAGTTATTTTGAAGCTTTTGTTTTTTAAACTTGACTTTTTTTTTAAATTGCCTCATATATTACTAGCATGATAATGTATAATTAAGGTACTCCGACACGAGGCGAAATGTGGCACGTAATCGGGAGACTGGCGGCTTAGAGAGAGATAGACAGTTAGATGTTTAAGAACTGGCGTAACTCTATGCAAAGTATACGGTACCGTCCGACGTATGTCTGGAATATCGGCTGTAACTTAAAACAAAAATTAGAACAAAATATTTTCAATAAACTTTTTTTGTTAATTATTTGCCACATTTTGGTGACCTTAATTTATTTTTCCCTGCTTTTGTTTCATTGCTACGGCAACGAACTTTGAAATTTCAAATTACTTCGTATTTTTTGTTTGCTTTTTACATTTGCATATCTTTCTGCTTTTGGTGACCCCAAATCTTACAAGGTTTAGAAGTGAAAAAGTTCGAGAAAATATAATAATTTTATAATTTTACCGATTCTCATATTAAATAATTTCATAGTGTTTTTAAACATGCGTTAGTAATTAAAATGAAATTTTCGCCAGTACATCTACGTTCAGTTTTGATAACGATTTCATTTTAGTACTTAGATTTCTTTAAAAATAACATTAAAAAATGAATGATAAAAATCAGTAAAATTATGATTTCTCGAAATTCTCCGAATCTAACCCTTATAAATTTGATGTTCCCGAATGGAGAAAGTTAAGATTTTTTCAAAAGAGCAAATAGAAATGCAGGTGTCATTTGAAACAAAAATTATTTACCAAAGCAACAAAATAAGAGCTACGAAAACAAAATCAAAGTCAGTGAAAAGTGACAAATAATTAACCAAGAAAGTTTATCTGACACATTTTTTCTATAAACATTTAAAAAAAAAGTAATAGCTAATGTTCTATACATACGCCGGACCCTGATAAACCAAACGGCTCGCCTGTGTATTAATATCATTTTTCTTTCTTAAATATATAAAAAGAATTTTATGTTTAAATTACACTGGGCATAAGATATTCATTTAATAGGATCTGATTAAGTTTATTAAAAAATACGTACTCTCCACAGTTAATTGTTCATTTCTCTTAAAACAAAATCTGCACTAAAATGTTTTTCGCATACAATAGCCGGCCATTTCGCGGGATGTTTTGCCTCCATACATCAACTTTGTCCTGAGGCACTCGAAACAACGACACTTTTTCATGACAGCTTTTATAATCAGTGTTGGACACAGACACAAAACAAGTCTTGCCCATTTTGTAAATTAAAATATAAATATAAAACCGAAAAATTGCGAAACAATGGCATAAAGTATCAATATTTGCATAAGAAAGCATTGCTTAATCCACTTAAGGGAACCCCTTCACTGTCTATCCTTCATATGGAGTTCTTGTTTCAATCGTCTCCGGTTTTAGTGCCACTTATCGCAACAGTGAGATATAGCGGGTTACATTATCAGTCTTATATATATGATTACTAGACTTTCAATTTTTTTTACATTTTTTTAAATGTGCCTTTTTTGAGTTCTTTGAGCATTTTTGAATATTTCGACGTTTTGAAATCATACGAATTTATTTAAAAATTTCGTTTTTTTTGAAAATTCTGATTTTTTTTGTAATTTTCACTTTTTATGAAAATTTCAACATTTCTCAAAATTTTACTTCAAAATTTCAATTTATTTTTTTCAAATTTTCGCCTTTTTTGAAAATTTCGTTTTTTAAAGATATTGACATTTTTTGGGAAATTCACCCATTTTTTAAAATTTTGAAGATTTTTCGAAAATTTTAAATCTTTTTGAAATTTTTTTTTCCATTTTGAGGTCTTTGAACATTGTGCCTTTTTTTAAGTTTTTGATTTTTTTTTGCAAAATTTTGATTTTTAATTATTTTTCAACATTTCACCTTTTTTAAAAAGTAGATTACAAATTTTTTTAAACTTTTATTTTTATAAAATTTTCGATTTTTTCAAAATTTCGACTGTTCTCGAAAATATTTGAATGAATTTAAAATATTACCTTTTTTTTAAACATTTCGACTTTTCTAAATATTTAGAATTTTGCCTTATTTTTTAAATAATCGAATTGAAAATTTCAAAATTTCGACTACTTTTTAAGATAAAACTTTATTTAGGAATTTTAACTTTTTTAAATCTCAGTTTATTGAAAAAACTTAAAGAAGGGCATCAATAGATTTTTTTATACTTTAGGAGGCACAACATATAGTGTACTATATTTTTTAGTACTTATTCTGATAAATACTATAATCAGCCGAAAATATGTTGGCAATCCTATGCCCGACTAGTAAATTTTCATGTAACTCTCGGCAACTAGACAAAAATTTGCATTAGATTTTCGTGGTTCACTTTTAGGGTTGTTTGTCTTAAGGCTGACACTCCGGTGTTGGCTTTGTAGAGAACAAGCTATTACGCGCAACTTCACCTGCGGAATTATATCTTAAGAGAAAAATTGTCCAAAATTAAAGAGTTTGGAAATATTTCAATATTTATTAATGAATGTTGGCAATATTCTGAAACATCAGAGTCCGTCATGAAGAATACTTTCTCATTTATAAAAGTACAAAGTTTGGATAAACGTAACAAAACTAATCAACTTTAAAAAGTCCGCGCAGACTGCAGAATGATGTTTTGTTTAAATTCTTTGACATGTTCTTGTATAGATTTCGACGCCGAAAGCATATCCAGCTAATATGTTGGCTAGCAAGGTTGCATCCCATCGCGTTAGACGGTTACATTAAAAGAATTCTATCTGCAAAGGATTAATTATTTTACATAAAACACAAAGAAAAGTCATTTACTATTTCTGCATAAAATATCAGTTTGGATGTATTTGCAACAATTTTTCGAGATAAAAGGTATCCTATTAGCAATACCGTCTTTTAAAGTACGTGTATACCAATTTTCATCAAAGTCGCTTCAGTAATTGCGTCGCGAAAAGAAAGCAAACACACTTTCGAGTTTATATATTAGTTAGGATTAGGATAAAATTTATCCTAGAACAACAAAAAAATCCAATGTACTATTAGTTTGAATGTATCAGAAACAGTTTTTCTGGATCAAAAACTGGATCTCCTAAAAACGATTTACGAAGGTAAATTAAATATGAACCGAAATTTGTAATTTAAAAATTTATTGGTACAAGATACATAATTTCCTGATTTTGTTATGAATTTTTCCCAAAAGATTGGGAGTTTTTTAATAAAAAGAAGGAAGGCGTCTTTGCGGCCCAATTGCGCACAAATGTCTCAACAGCAGCATCATCATGGAATCACTTACCTTCTAGAGCTTCCTTCGAGTGACCCAAACATATGACAATCGCATGGTGATAAGTCGTTCCTCCAATTTTTAAGTTTCCTCAAATTTTTGATGTCAGATTGGCTGAGTGGGGGCGGGCACTGTCGTGAAGCAAAATCACATTTTTGACCTATAATTCGTGACCCAGCTCATCTATAATGATGGATTGAACACTTCCAAAGCTTATCCCTATCTGAGCTGCATTGCACCAACAGTTAAACGGCGATCACCTTCCAAAAAGCATTGAACAGCGTTAATCTTGTCCGCCGTCACAATGATCCGAGGACGACGGGCATGGAGCTCATTATCAACTTGAGTTCGTCCTTCCAAAAAATGTTTGTGCCATTCATGCACTCCAATTTTCTTCAAACAATTATCCCCAAACTGTACTTCTAGTCTACGAAAAATTTCGGTGGGCTTTACACCTTCAACGGCAAGAAATTTAATAATAATGCGCTGCGCAACATGCAGATGAACCTCTTGCTCACTCATTGTATTTACAACTGACGAACGGCGAGAACGGAATTCGCTTGAGCGCAGGAAGTCACATGTCATCCCCACCTAACATGTCTAAGAATATGCGTACACTCCTGACGCCCTCATGGCAACATGATAGAAATTTAGGTTTATATTTGATTTACCCTCGTAGCAACGATCTATCTAGCAAGGTACACCCATATGAATTTTTTTTTAATCGCTTCAGTAATTGAGCCGTGAAAAGCTCACACACAGACAACCACACTTTCGTATTTAAATTTTAGTTAGGATGACTTTAAGTGATGTGAAGTACCTACTTTTTATCTCTACAATGAAAAGCCAAGTTCTGAGAGGTTAATTTGGCAATAACGTATGGTCATTCCAATAAAAATTGGAGCTTGCATTTGAAATACTCACATTATATCGCATATTATCGTCCCTGAGGATATTAAATGGCATTATATTTTTGACATTTTCTGAGAGAAAACTGTGGACTGGTTTTTTAAGACGCTAAAACTTAAAACCACATTACAAAACATTCATTAGTTCAAAGATGCAAAATACTTCGATGGGGTAGATAAACAAAATTCACGGTGGAAGCAGTCTAATTTTTATCCTATCATTTTAACGCAAGAATCAATACAAAGAATTTCGAATCTTTAAACCGTCGCCGTCGGTCGGCTTTTATACAAATTGCACTATTCCAACCTCTGCAATATTCTCATTTCCCAGTACACTCCTCCTAGCAATAAATCGGTAAGGAAATTAATGTAATCCGATTATTATTAAGGAAGCTATCGCCAAGACTGGCGTTATTGGATATCCAGGCGACCGCAGAACACAGGCTCTTGACATCATTGCAAAGACGAATTAGGTCATTAATGTGAAATGTACGTTCCGGAGACCATTTAAGAATCTAACTGAACGTCATCTTTAGAAAACCACTTTCTTTCAGCAATAAATAGTGCTCAAATCAATATTTTTCGGTTCTATAAGCGCTGCGCCAAGCACCAATCAGAAGGTGACTACATTCAGAAAATACGAGGGTAAATCAAATATAAACCGGAATTTCTATCATGCCGCTATGAGGGGGTCGGCAGTGTGCGCATACTCTTAGACATGTGGGGACATCATGTGACTTCCTGAGATCAAGCGAATTCCGTTCTCGCCGTCTGTCAGTTGTAAATACAATGAGTGAGCAAGAGGTTCATCCACACGTTGCGCAGAGCATTATTATTAAATTTCAATTTCTTGCCGTTGAAGGCATAAAGCCCGACGAAATTTTTCATAGACTAGAAACACAATTTGGAGATACTTGTTTGAAGAAAACTCAAGTGTATGAATGGCACAAAAAGGAGGACGAACTCAAGTTGAAAATAAACCCCATGCCCGTCGTCGGTTCTTGCGACAGTGTTTTGGGATTTTAAAAGAGTTGTGCACGTCTACTACTGCCAGCTATTGGATGAAGCAAAACGTGCATATCGGCGGAAGAGGAGCGAATTTTCGGTCAGAAATGTGATTTTACTTCACGGCAATGCCCTCTCTCACTCAGCCAATCTGACACATCAAAAATTAGAGGAAATGCATTGACCAACATTAGAAAATCCTTCTTATAGCCCCGACTTATCACCATGCGATATCATGTTTGGGCCACTGAAAGAAGCTCTAGGAGATGAGCGATTCCAATATGATGCTGCTGCTGAGACATTTGTGCGCAATTGGCTACAAACACGCCTCCCTTCTTTTTATGATGATGGCATTAAAAAACTCCTAATCCGTTGGGAAAAATGCATAACAAAATCAGGAGATTATGTAAAAAAATAGATAATAACTTTCATATATGTACCTTGTACCAATAAATTTTTAAAAACAAATTCCGATTCATATTTGATTTATCCTCGTATTAAACGTGTTCCCTAATAGATTGAATCATCTACTTAATAATTCTATGACCACTGATTGACAGTGCATAGTCTTAAGTCTAAACCATAAACATGCAATTTCTTCAGAGGTGTTCACCATATGACGAGGATGAGAGAAGATTTTTCCAAATTTCACCTCTAGGAGAGTAAAAATGGGCATTAAATTTTATCCGCCTTATACGGAATGAATAAAACAAATCATTGTATTAATTGGATAATTTCGCTTTTTAAAAAATTCTACTTTATAAAGAAATTCACTTATTCAAATAAAAAAATGGACGGTTATGGGGACTGCCGACAGAAGTAAAAACTTAAAACTATGATATAACAGTGTTTTTTTTTAATTCTTAAATTGTTAAATCAAAAATAAAAATTGCATAATTTGTATATTAAAATAATTATTTTTAGTTTTTATAACTTTTATATTTGTATACGATTCAGTCTTTGATAGATTAAAAATATCCTTTGCATGCTTCACACAGTACATTTTTCCTGATGTTATTGAATATAAAGTAATTTAATTGTTCTCGAACTAACCTAAAATGTTTACATATTTTGATATCTACGAGGTACATACCAGATACCTGCCCGAGTGCTTACGGGGTCGTTCGATTACAGGTACAAATACTCATTTGGCGTGTACAACGATGCCGATTATGGTAATCGTGACGTCACGAGATGAGTAAGAGTAATAATCGGCATCGCGTATGATTATGTAATCGGCATCGTTTGAAGAAATAGAAAGGCGCGTAATTTTGAAATATGTTTTTTATTTTTGTATTTTCTTCGACATAGTTTGAACGATTTCGATTAAACTTTCTAACTTGAGGTTCTTTGAATCAACAAAATAAACTAGTTAGATTCCTTTTGATTGTAATTCTAGATCATCACTTTTTTTACGTTTCATAGTTTTACTAGCTAATATTTCATCCAATCCCACTCATTATTACTACAACCACTTCTTTTGTTAACGTGTTCCATAAATCGATTTTTTTTTAATTTCGAACATTTTTTTGTTTCAAATTTTCAAAATTTTCTAAAATTATTTTGCAAACTATTGAAAATTCCTACTTTCGAACCTTCGACTTCGGCTTTTTAAAAGATTTGCCTTGTGAAAATTTTGTATTTTTTTCAAAACTTCAATTTTTAAATATATTGACTGTTTGTGAAAATGATGTGGAACTTTTCAAATGGTTGAATTTTTCTCAAAATGTCGTTATTTCAAAATTAAAATCTTTGGTTTCTAAAAACGTTCCACTTTTAAAATTTTCAACTTTATTAAGAAGGTCCGCATTTTTCCAAATTTTAATCCGAAATTTTCAAAAAGTAAATATTTTGAAAAATCGAAAAAAACAAAAAAAGTATAATTTTTCAAACAATGTTCGAAATTTTCAATTTTTCTGGTAATTTCATTTTTTTTTTTTTTCAAAAATTAATGTTATATTAAAATTTGTATTTTTTTTGCACAAAATTCGATTTTTGCCAAAATTTGGACTCTTTTTTAAAGAATTTCGATTTCCTCATGTTTTCGACCTTTTTCAAATGTTTTACTTTTTTTCAAAATTTTAATTTGCATTTTTGGAAAAATTTTCTTTTTTTTTTAATTTCGACTTATGATTACGTTTTGCTTTTTTAAGGCTTAGATTTTTTGAAAATTTAAATTTTTTTTGAAAATTTCGACATTTTTTTCAGGATTTGCATTTTTGGACACATTTTCCTTTCTTTTAATTTCGATTTTTGTTTACGGTTTGACCAACTTTTCCAAAAATTTCCATTTTTTTTTTGTTGAAAATTTCGATTTTTCAAGGTTTCAATTTTTTTCTAAAATCTAGCCTTTTTAAAATTTTGGCTTTTTTTGGAAATTTTGACATTTTCTAGAAATTTCCACTCGTTGAAAATTCTTACTTTTTTAAAAATGCAGAATTTTTGAAAGCTAAACTGTTTTTAAAGTGTTAGTTTTTTAAATTTTGGATTTTTCTCAAAATTTGATGTTTTTTAAAAATTGTTACTTTTCGAACATTTTGATTCGTAAAAATGTCGACATTTCTTAAATTTGAATTATTTTTCAAAATTTCGACTTTTTGCAAACTTCCGATTTTTTTTAATTTCGGTTTTTTTAAACGTCGCATTTTTTTAAATGTCAAATTTTTTTGACATTTTCGATTATTTTGCAAAATTCCCATTTTTTTTATTTTTTTCAAAATGCCGATTTTTTTAAGTTGTGACTAAAAAATTTTGACTTTTTAAAAAATTTGGATCATTATTCAAAATTTTAATTTTTTGAAAATTTTCAGTATTTTAAAAAATGTTTTACTGTTATATGAAAATGTTAACTATTCAAAACTTCGCCTTTTTTCAAGTAATAATTCGACAAAATTTGCCCTTTTTTTTGAAAATTTCGACTTTTCTGATAATCCTGCCTTTCTTCAATATTTAGACTTCGAAATTTTCACTTTATTTAAAATTCCATTTAATAGAAATTAACTTTTTTTTTCGAATTTCGACTGTTTTTTAAATTTAGACTTTTTTTTCAGATTGCAATTTTAAAAATAATTCCACTTTTTAAATAATTTTGTCTTTTCTTAAATAAAGTGAACCTTTTAAAAATCTAGATTTTTTAAAAAGCTGATTAAAAATTCTTAAATTTTGTAAATGTCGACGCATTTTTAAAATTTTTACTTTTTTGAAATTTTAGATTATTTCTCAAAATATTAACTTTTTGAAAAATTTACATTAAAATTTTGTAGAAAATTTCGTCATTTTTTTGAAATACTCGAGTTTTTGAAAGAATGTTAAAATTTTGACATTTTTTGACTTCTTAGAAAATCTTAACTTTTTCTTTGGAAATTTTAACTTTCTATGAAAATCTTAACATTTTTCAAATTTTCGATTGTTTCAAAAAATTTGATTTCAAAATTTTCAACATTTTACCTTTTTTGAAAATTTCAACATTTTTTAAACTTCTCATTTTTTTTTTCAAAATGTTAACTTTCATTGAAAATATCAACTCTAAAATTTAGACTTCTTTTATAAATTTAAAAATTTTTGAAAAATTGTTTTTATTTTCAAATATTCAATTTTATCGAAAATTTCATTTGTTCTAAATTTTGACATTTTTTAAAATCTAAACTGATTTTAAAATATCTTATTTCTTGAAAATTTTGACTTTTTAATTTCAACTTTTTTAATTCCCGTTTTTTTGAAAATTGGCTTTCAAATATTCGATTTGATAATTTTCGAAAATAGTGACTATTTTTTAAAAATTTTCCTGCGGTTCATGTGTCTTTTCCTTAGACAAATATTGAACTTTTTAAGAAGTTGTTCAAACATTTGACTATTTCTCGAAGTTTTATTTTTTTAATTCAACTTTTTTCCAAAAGTTCGACTTTTTCGCGAAGTTTGAAGTTTTATGTAGTAAATTATACAAACACGTGCTAATAAACACATAAAATTTTTCAAACTACGTATCTAAAATATAAAGTATAAAAAGTATAAATTTTTGACAAATGTCAAATTGTAACATGCAACACGAAACCGATAATATAAACTTCACGAACAAATGAGTATATTCGATACGATGTCACAATGCCAACGATGCCATTTCCCCGATTACATATTTCAGAAAATGATGATTAAAATCCAATTACATTTTTACTTACTCGTTCGTGCAGATATCTAGTACATACTTACAATTTTATTATATTACTTACATTAGACTTAAGTGATATGCCACTAATACTAGCTAGATTTGATCCTAGTGGTCAATTTAAATACAGAAGTTGGGTTAGATTATCTGGCAAGTTTAGATTCCAGTTTAACCAGGACCCGTGGTGCACTGGTAGAGCAAGATGTTGGTAGTTCAAATCAGTGTTTTTTGGTAATAAGAACCATTCGTTTGTCCCCCCTATCTTTAGTCGCTTAACGCGCCTAAAGAAGTTTTCACAGCAATTATATTCTGATGGTTTTTTTTTCGACTTTTTACTTGGTTTCACCAATTGTATTTTTCTAAAAAAATTAGCTTTACCACTTCCCGTGAAAAAAAGATGGGAAAAAGCAACTCTTTCTGTTTAGCTAGCAATGAAATGTAATTATAATGTTGTTCAGCAGCAATCATGATACAATAATATTATTGTATCATGAGCAGGAATTATACCTTTTTTTTCCACATATTTACAATTTTCAACAAAACGTAACTTAATACTCTAAAAGGCGACCGAGACACAATTCTCATAGAATTAAAACTTTAAATTGCAAGTTGCACTGAGATAGTTGCAGTTAAAGTTTTGGTCTCATTAAAACTTGTGTATCCTCTAAAATTCTACGTAAAGTTTCGTACATGCTAACGGCGCTCAATAATCCCTCATCAATAATAGGCTACTATATTCTGGGGAAAATGGCTGTATTCCTAAGGAAGCTACATAACAGTTAGGAATTAATTTATTACTTGCTGATAGATACACCAGTTGCCCCGTTTTCAACATCTACATCGCCCCGGTATCGCAACCCCAATTAGACATGCTTATTCAGAATTGATCCTGTAATTTGTTAAAGCCGAAGTCTTCGAAATGCGAAATGCGTTTAGGCAATGTTCATTTAGCTTTCGGCTAATGGCATGTATCTCTTTTAATTACGTTTGTAGATGCCTGATTGGGGGGTAACGAAATGTTTTCATCAAATTCAATTTCAATCGAATCCTGAGATTTGCTCGCTAAATGAAAGATTGCCATTTTCTCGCTGGTTGAGTAATGAGGCGGATTTCATCGATCACCATAAAACACCAAACGAATGAAACGAATTTTCACACGGGATTTAAGGACGATATTTCTAACCAATCACGAAAATACAATTTAAAAAGTATTTGTCTGTATAAACCGACTTTATACTACATAAATATTTACGCAAATTATTTCCGCTTAATCAAATACGCTCACATGTTTACAGAAATATTTATAATGTGTAATTTAAGTCTTAGCAAAAATTGAGCAAACACACTTGCTGCAGATAAAAGAAACTGGTGTTACGAGAATGGTATCTGGTTAAATAAATGGAACATCTTCAAGAGCAAGAAGTACTATAGAACAGGGATAAGCAAGACGCGGCCCGCGGCCCAAATGTGGCCCTCCTAACATTTTTCTGCGGCCCTCCTAAGACTCTACTGTTTTACGGAAAAATTTTGGAAAAGAAAATGTCAAAAAATTCGCCATTTGGAAGAAACATATGTTGTCAAAGAACACTAAGCATTTTCCATACTTAAGAAAAGAAACTGTTTTAGATAGAAGTAAATATGACCAGGAAATTCAAAACTTAATAAACCAATTTGAATCGAGATTTAACATATTTTAATCCCAAGAAACTGCTTGTAGTTTCCATATTTTTTCTTAGTCAATTAATATGCGACCTAGAAACAGTTCCAAATGAGTACAAATGAAATTACTAGATTTATAAAACAACACAAATTTAAGGATCACATTTCACAATATGGACATTCAAAAATTCTAGTAAAATTACCTAAATGATTTTTAATGAATTTCCACGATTAGTCAGGCATGCAATGCAAATCATGAAATATTTTGGACATGGGCGTAGCCAAAATTTTCTTTAAGGGAGGGGGGGGCAACAACAATCATTCTGAAAAACTCATGGGCAAAAACGAAAACCTTTTGGCTTAGTAATGTATATTTTCACTTAAAAACTACAGAACTGGGGATATCGCATTTTCAGATTAATGTCAAAATTTCGAAAAAAGCCCAATCTTAAAAAAAACACCTTTCGTTTTAGGAAATGTCGAAATTTCGAAAAAATGGAAATGTAAAAATGTAAAGTGTAATGTAAAGTTCAGAACAAGTCGGATTCAGGTAAAAAAAATTCAACTTTTAAAAATAATTCTCTCAGAATTTTTATTTTATTTCAATTTTGTCAAACTTTTGAAATTTTTTAAGAAATATTTTTCTCAAAATATTCTAAAAATATTCTTCCCAGATTATTTAAATTTAGATTAAAATTTCGATCGAATTTGAAAAAATAAACAAATTTTGTGAAAAAGTCTAAATCTTCAGAAAAAATTCAATTTTAAATGGAAAGGTCCAGAAAGAGATTCGAATTTTGAGACAAAAATAAAAATTTGGAAAATAAGATTAATTTCTGACAAGTTGAAATTATTGATAATCATATTAAAAAGAAAAATCAGTGAAAACACTTCGAAAAAAAATTAAAATTTTTGAAAATTCCGTTGCAATTTGCAGAAAAATATTTCTAGAAAATATTCCAAATTTCCAAAAGAAGGTTCAATTTTAAGAGGGAAATTGGAAAAGTTAAAATTTTCAATAAACCATATTGAAAATAAAAACCTAACCTTTCTCAAAAACTCGAAAAATGTTCAAAATTCAAAAAAAGGCAACATTTTGAAAAGTCTAATTTTGTGAAAAGACGCAATTTTCAAAAAAAGTCTAATTTTAACAAAGAAAAATCGCAGTTTTCAAAAACATTGTTCTCAAAATTTATAATTCAGTAAAGATGTTGAATTTACAAGAAACATTTTTCTCGAAATCCTCAAAAATGTATTCGCAATATTTTTATTAACATTTCGATCTAATTTAGAGTGAAAGATGAACATTTCCAGAACCATAAACCCATTTGATTTAAAAGTCGTAATTTATTAAAAAAGACAAATATTCAAGAAAATGAGAAAATTTTTGAAAAAGTCCAAAAAGTAGGATTTTGGAAATAAAATCTAAATTTCGAAAAAGACAAACTTTCAGGAACAGGCAAAGTTTAGGTAAAAGACTATTTTAGAAAAATTCGACATTTTGATTAAAAAAGGCGAATTTAGCAGGAAAAAGAGAAATTTATAGAAATATTAAATATCGGATATTGAGATAAAAATGTAGACTTCCTGAAAAAGGTAAACTTTAGGAAATCAGTCAAAATTTATTAAAAAAAATCAGAATCTAAAAGATCGAAATTTTCAGCTAAATGTTTAAAAAAATATCGGAATTTGGAAAAAAAGCGAAATTTCGAGAAAACTTCGAAGTAGACAAAAAATTTTCCAAAGAAAGTCAAATTTAAAAAAAGTCGAAATTAAAATATAATCGTCAAAAAGACGATATTGTGAGAGAACTTTTGCAAAAAAAAATCTAGATATTGAGAAAAAGCTTTTAATCTTGGTGAAATTTCGAAATTTCCCAGAAAGAACAGGTTTTATTGAAATTGAGAAAAAGAGCAAATTTTAAGAAAAAAATCGAATATTTATTTTCCGTGGACTCACAGATTCAGAGGAAGACAACGGGCGTCAGAAAATATCAAATATTTGATAGAACATCGAAATTTTGAGAAACTCAGAAATTTGGATTAAAAAAGGGCTGACATTTTTGTCCTATCACAAAAATTTTAAATTTCCAAAAAAATATACCTTTTTGCCAGAAGATCGACCAAATTTCTTTCGTTCTTTTTTCTTTTTTTCGTTCTTTCTTTCTTTCTTTGGGTAATTTTAATTTAATTCAGCAAGGAGTATCAGACGTGGTTTATGAATTCCTACTGTACTTCAGCACACTCATAGTGTTGAACACAGTATCAAATCCACATGTTGTACCCAGAGCTTCGAACCACTATTTTTCTTGCTCCGATTTTCGTTCCGGGAAAAAAATTATATCGGTTTCGCTCCGGTTTTCGTTCCGACAAAAATAGCGGTTTTTTTCAGGTTTTTGGTTCAGTTCCGGGTGAATCATTTTTTACTGTTTTAAAAGTCTTGATTTGTTTTAAAAATTGATTTTCTAACATAATGTAGGAAATATTTTTTTTTCTTCAATATTTCAATATGCAACTACTTTTTAGTTCAAATTTTAACAAAAACCGGAACTTCATAAAAAAATAAATCGGAATATCTGGGTTTAAAAATTTCATATTTAAACTCGAAATTTTTATAAAAATCCTAAATTGTTTACCCAACAGTTGAAAATTTCTAGAACATGCAAAATTTGGCGATTAAATTCAAAATTTAAGAGCTCTTTTTTTCATAATTTTGGTTTTCTATCGAAATTTTGACTTTGACTCGCTTTTTCTAAAGAAACTGATTTTTACTCTTTCGACTTTGTTTTCTAGAACTTCGGAGTAAAGAAAATTAAAAAATCAAAATTTCAAGTTTGGAATCAGAATTTTGAGGAAATAGTCAAAGTTTCGAAAAAAAGAACTTCAAATTTATTTAAAAGAAGAATTCTCAACATTTCAACCTTTTTTCTTTCTACCTTAATATATTGACCTTACACCCAAATATTAATTTTTTTTCCTGAATATATTGCTAAAAACTTCAAAATATCGAGAAAAAATAAAATGTTTTACAAAGTTTTTGTTAATGGATTTACTTATTTCCTTTAAAATTCCAAATTTAAACTTTTTTGTATTTTGTTGTTGAAAATTTAGCTTTTTTTCTAGCAAGTATTGTAATAACCTTACCTAACCCTTTTCCCCAACATGTTGAATTTATTCTTCAAATGTAGACATTTTTCTCAACTTAAAGAAAATGAAAATTAAAAGTTTTAACTTGGAATTTTGTTAAAAACTCGAATATTCGACTTTTCGATCAAAAGATCAATATTTCTAGGACTTAAAATTATGAGATTAAAGTCGAAAGTTTGAAAAATAGTTGTTCCTCAAAATTTAGCTTTTTGTAAAAATATTGAAATTTTTTCTTGGAATTTGGACATCTTTTCAAGAATTTAAATTACAATTCAAATTAAAAAAGAAAATAAATTTTCAAATTCAAACGAGAACTTTTCCATTGAAATATAATTTGTGCTAACATTTTTAGCAAAAATTCAACATTTTTAATGTAAACGTAAATTTTAAGAGTAAAAGCAACAAAAAAATATAAAAACATGTAATTTGAATTCAAACTTAAATTTTTTATAAAAAAAATTGGAATTTCAGAATCAACGACAAATTTTCAATGATGATGAAATTTTGGGAAAAGTTTGTGAAGAAACTTAAAAGTTTGGGATAAACATATAAAAATCGATTTATAATACAAAAGTTCAAAAAATAACAGGGCGAACTTTCGAGATTAAACCCGAAGTATCTTGAAAACAATTAATATTTCAAAAAACACTTAATTTTGATTTCCAAGTTTCAAATAATCTGAAAAAAATCTCAGCTTCGAGACTTAAATCTGAATTTTAAGAAAAAAGTCACATTTAGCGTAAACAAAACCAGTTGGAAGTTTAAATTAGAAAAAAGACGCCACTGCTTTACTCCAGACTAGAGCATCAACAAATTTTTAGGAAAAGAAAATACTTCTAGTAATTTCGAGAAAAAGTCCAAATATTTTCTTAGAAAATAAGGTAATTATGAGTTTCTAATCTAACTTTTAGAAAAAAATGAGATTGAAGGTAAACTCGTAATTTTAAGGTAAACTTTTGCAAAATTTTAGAAAGAAATCGAAATTTATGAGAAAAATCCTAATTTTAGGATAAAATAAAAATTATTTTAAGTATATACAAATTCAACGAACTCCATAATTACTACGTATATTATAACCTGAATTAATTTTCGGTACAAAAATATTTCAACATTCTCCTTTTTCTCGAAATTTCTTTTCCTCGAGTGAAAACTTCTTTCGGCGCGCTAAGCGACTAAAGATAGGGACAAACGAATGATTTCGCGTTACCAAAAGACGCCAATTTAACAGAAAATAAATACTATTTGGTAAATTTCAACTCTTTCTCGAGATTTCGACTTTTTTCTCGCGATTTCGATTCTTTTTCTTTACTTCGCAATACTTTTTAAAATGTTTGCTTACTCTCATGTCGATTTCTTCTTCTTCCTTCTCTATTTTAGGCGGACCGCCTGTTTATTCTTCGTTCAACTGCCTGTTACTGCATATTCAAGTTGTCGCACCAGTTTCGCATGTAATGCGAAACCTGGTCCGGTGTTAACAAATATTTATCGAAACATTGTTGAATTTTTAATATATGTTGCTTTTTGATTATTAATGAAATTTAATAGTTATCAATATTAAAGAATTCCACGAAGTAAGAGTTGGAAATGTCAATTATTCGTAATATTTCTTAAAAATTCTGCTTTTTCTGAAATTTCGCACGTTTTTTAGTTTGACTTTTTGAACTCTTTAAAATTTCGATTTTTATTACAAAACTCGTTAGCCGCGGTGAGTTAGAATGGGGCACTTGCCTTAGTTCATGCTGTCGAGCGAAAGCATCGGAGAATGATATTTCGCGTTTTTTCCCCATTTTCGTACTTGGCTCGAAATTATTAATTTTTCCCCAAAATCTGTCATTTCAGTTCGACTTTATTTTAAAAATACAGCTCAAAATATAAGTTTCTCTGTGAAATTTCAACTCTTTCCTTAAAATTCATACGTTTCTTTTAAAATTTCTCTAAATTGATGTTTTTTTTTTAAATTCGCCTTTATATTTAAAATTCGACATATCTTTTTCACCAAAATTTGAAACCTTTGGTAAGCTTCAATATAACCCAATAGGTCTTTTTTTTCCTTCACAATAGATATTTCTGAAAAATTCTATTTGTTCTAAAAATATCGGATTTTTAATAATTTGACCTTTTGGAAATTTCGACATAACTTGATTCTCCAAATTTGTCGCTTTCTCATAATTTGTAGCATAACATACAACCATTCAACCGTTAGTATTCTTCTTATCAAAATTTCAAAAGTAGTATTTTTTTTAATTTCTGATTTATTTTCGAAGTTTGGCTTTATTTTCTCAAAATTTGACTTTCTCTTGGAAATTATATTTTTTTTAGAAATAACATTTTTACCAAAATTATGATTATTTTATTAAAAATTCTCTTTTTCGAAATATTGGTTTTTCTCACAATCCCGATTTTTTTTCATGGTGGACTCTTATTGGTCCGAAACATTATGTTTATTAATTTTAACATTTCCGCGACCCACTAACTTATTTTTTGTCGACTGTCATGAGGTGACGTTTTAGATAAATTTAGGTATCACGTAGTCATATTTCAAAAAATGTTTCAGAATATTGTGAACATTCAATAAAAAATTAAATATTTCCAAACTGGATCGCAGAAATGTTAAATAAAATCAATAAACATCCCGATTTTTATAGAAATTTCTCCTTTTTTAAACATAAATTTTTGAAAATTCCGACTTACCTTGCAGATTTTTACATATTTTTAATTTCGACCTATTTTTGCTCAAAATGATATTTCTCTAGGAAATTAGGTTCTTTTCTAAATTAGAACTTTTTCCCAAAATTTTAACTGTTGTTTATTTTTGGAAACTACGTCTTTTCTTAATTTCGCAATATTATCAAAAATTATGCTTTTCTTGATAATATCGACTTTGTTAAATCAGATTTTCAGTAAATTTCGACCCATTCCTTCAAATCCATATTTTTTCTAAGTTTTGACAACTTTATTTTAAAAATTAGTTTTTTTTCTCAAAATTTAGCTTTCTCCGAGAAACCTAAGACTTTTTTTTGGAAATTCATAACTTTTCCCGAAATGTTGATCTTTTTATTGAAAATTCATTTTTTTCTTACCTTTCTCCAAATTCGGCATTTTCCAAACATTTTCCTTTTATTGGATCCTACTTTCTCGAAATTTCATTTTTTTTAGTAATTATACTTTTTTCCAGATTTAACCTAAACTTTCGAGAAAATGATGGATATCTTGATATTAGCGTTAAAATTTTGACATCAAAATGTCGGGAAGAAAAAAATTTTGATGTAAGCAAAAAAGTTTGAAGAAAGGAATTGAGATTTTGAAAGAAATGAAAGCATTAATTCAAACACTCTAGAAATAAGTCGAAAATTTTAAAATTAATATCTCGAAAAATTTTTCGATTTTGATGCGATGTTTTGAAAACAGAATCGTAATTTTATGTAAGAAACATTTTTATTTGAAATTAAGCAATTTGAGAAATTTGGAGAAAAACAAAAAAAAGGAATAAATTTTCTAAGACAGAAAAGTAATAATTGAAGACTTCTGTCTACGGAGACTCTTTTCTATAGAACTTGCAAGCTGTGGAACTTGTTACCAAAAGAAATTTTCCCCAAAAATTAAAACCTATCCTTGTTTAAGAAGGAGGTTCATCACCATTTATCCTTGTTTCCGCATGCTACTCGCAGTGCTTTGAAGGCATAATGGGGTTACCCTTTGCGAGTGGATTAATCTTAAAAAAAAAGAAATTCCTACTAGTGACCTTTTAGTTAACCACACTACATTTTTAAAGGAAGCTGTGCTTTCCCAGCGTTCATTGAGAGCACTCCAATGTTAGAGAATATACCATTTTGTGCACTGAATGTGCCGATATACAGTAGGAATCTATAAACTCTTTTGGCGTGTTATGCTATAAATCCCTACATTTGAGCTAAGTGTGGCAGCACTTTTAAAGATTTCTGGCCAAAATATCAATTTAATTCCTCCTGCACCAATTTTTGTCGAATATTGCAAATATATTTCTGCTTCATGGGTATATTGTCTAAAGTGGTCCAATATTGGGGCTTTTCCCTGAAAATTATGTGAAAAACTTTGTTCAGAAAATGACTCCCAAGTTTTTGAAAACTCCTAATTTTCAAATTCAACTCGGAAAAGCTAAAATGTTTAATGAATTCGAAATTTCGAACTCAAAATTGGCATTTTAAAATAAACTTATAAGTATCCAAGCTTGAACTGAAAAGTTTTAGAGAAAGTCGAAATTTAGAAAAAAACTAAACCTGAACGTAAACAAAAAATTTAAGTGTCAATTAGATAAGATATTCAAGACAATATATCAAGGAGGCGTATAATAAGAGCTGATAATGAAAGCATGCGAGCTATAAAATACGAAACACCTGAGCCTGGATATACTCGGACTGCGATCGTATAAGAAGTAAACGAACCATGTCGGGAAATTCCCGGATTACAACCGGAAAGGGTTAAAGGCATTTGTGTGGAGCCAAACTTAATTTGATTCAGTTCTTCTACGAGAGCACCTTTTTACGTTTGCTTATTGGAAGTTGTTTGCTGTGTATCTTAAATACGCTTTCAAATTCTCGTTGGGATTTAAAGCGAGAAAGTGATAGTATTTTGGGAAAAAGCGAAAACAAGGTATATTAAGTGTCTAACGCCTTTGGATTCTTATCTCGGCGGAATTAACAACCCTTTGTTTTGGTGGAACGGACTGGTCCTTAGTTATCTTCAAAAATTGAAATACAAATCTTGTCATAATTTACATTTACAATTTAGTCAATTTACACTTACGAACGAGCAGCTTGATCTGAACACGCCTCGAATTGAAGCATTGGACGAGAATTCGGATTAGACGGAATATGCGTAGGAGCTTGTGATCCGCGATCTTGTTAGCATAACAACAGCTAAACAAATTGCTGATATAAGCGCCGATGATGCAATAACGCGAAACCTGGTCCGGTGTTAGCAAATATTTATCGAAACATTGTGGAATTTTTAATATCCGTTGCTTTTTAATCGTTAATAAAGTTTAATAGTTACAAATCTTGTCCCCTGAAACCAAAAAAGATTAAAAAACACTACAAAGGTTGCTCTAACAAACGCGTTTCGATAGCCAAGCTATTATCTTTAGAGAAATGATAGCTTAGCCATCGAAACGCGTTACAGCAAGCTTTGTT